>OX376656.1:2502500-3752500 GCA_947386135.1 Melanchra persicariae | reverse complement strand
AGTGGAAGTAGTTGATATAGCTGCCAGACAACAAGCTGGCTATATCGTCATGTTTGGGCATATCCTGCAACGCGTTATTGATCTTCTCCCTCACAGCCGGCACGCTCTTCTGCCATTCCTTGTTCACATGACGACGACTGACCAACCAGTCTTGTAACTTCCCAATATTAATGTCTATTGGAATATTGCTCTCCTAAAAACAGGTTATGAATTAAAATTGCTGTTTTGCTATCGTTTTATGCAATTATTATGACTGCTAATTACTTACATCCATATTGTGTTATAATGTTGTTCACAATTTTGTGATAATTTTACGAATTGGACTTTTGAGTTGAGTCAATTTATTTTGCCAACAGCAGCTGTTATTGTTTCATGACGTGTCAACAAACGAATGACGTTATTTGACACTACAGATTACAATGTTGCAAAAACCTTTGTGAAAAATCCTACTAAAACATTTTTTTTTTAAACTGTTAAAAAACAAAATGAAGTATAAAAATAAAAGCTTGTAAAACGACTAAATGTTTGGAAACCTAAAGTTGTTACTTGTGAAATCTTTGAAATGAATTTCTTCACTCTTCAAACTTGGGTCAGTGATTCGTCTTAGATTGACACTCACCCTTGACCCGAACTGGCATGCAGGTCAAGTCGACACAAATAATTACAGAGGTACAGTCTGTCAAGAAAGTCATGACAAAAAAAGGAGGGTGCCACCATCACTTACATGGTATCCCTATAAATTTCGACTGAAAGGTTTTGATACTTTATTTTATTTAATTACTGACTTATTATTACTGTCCCTTTATTGCAATGTGGATTATCTGACACTCACACACATGACTCAAAATCGCTTAAGTAAGTACGACGCACTCTTGCTGACTAAAACCCATGCGTGTTCCTTCTCATGCGTTCCAGAGCCGCGGTGACAATGTCTTACCCGGTCTAAGCCTAACTGGCTTTGTTGAGTTTACAACAATCGCTTTTATTGTAGAATAACATACATATCCGGCTGAAAAAGCAAAGACGACCTCCTGTTACTTACACATGCAGGAAGCGGCATGGTTATGCTGATTATTTCCCGGTAACATAAAAAAATTCATTCATCCTCATGATAATCAACGTAATAGGAATAAGTTGGACACCGCCACTCTAGCTAGTCTTTATGACCGAAACAGAATGAAAGGAGAAACAAAGATGACAAACAATAAATATTGCTCGATCTTATCACCATTCTGTTAACCTAGATTGATAATTGCTATTAAATTAAATTGATTACCTTCTCTGTAACTGTGAGATTATGTCTCGTTAACAGGGTAATTATGTTCTCAATCTCACAGAAGCCAAACATATGAATTATCAAGTGTCGAACCCCGATGCCTTATCAGTTTACCTATACGTACAAATAAACAATTGTACTTATCTCGGCCTCCACTATTGCTTGAGTCGATAGATAACCGCGCACATGGGCGCATTAAACAACTGATATTATTTATTACTGAGAACGAGCAGACATTCTGCAGATTGTGTTACGAAATGTTTCTCAAATAGACTCAAAGATATTTTTTTAACAGTGAATTTTGTAGTAAAATCTTAGGTTTTAATATATCACGGTAAAAAAATATAAATAATCCCGTAGTACATAATGGATGATGAACAATCATATATAAACAGGTATGTATAATTAAGCATGACGTTGGTTATATTATTACGTCCAAGGTTTTATACTCGTCGAGAAGGAAATTTGCATTAAAACTTTCCTTTTCCTCTAATATGTTTTACGAGCGCTACGGTTATTCAAATTTCCTAGATTCCTATGCGGTGAACTCATCACTCACGATGGCAAGAATAGCAGTAAGTACTTATCCTATTATTATAAGTCCCACTAATCCAGAAGGTGGCCCACCAATTACCGGAAATATATTTATTTTAATTTTTAATTTACCTATGTGCATGGTTAAATAAAGTAAATTTATTTTTTTGTATCGGGTTGGGTTTAGAATCGAGTCCTCTGAATTTGAGGAATCTGTCACTGTGGGGGGGTCAAAGGGGGTTATCCCAAGCACCTCCATGCAATTTCAGCTGCCGGAGTTGTGTCGAAGTATTTTTTTAAATATTTGTAAATCACTATTATTACGTGAATCGGAATTACTCTAAATTCTTACGTCTTTGAAGTTCTATCTGTCAAAATGCTGCTATCCCGCCATTCTCGTGACACTGACAGTGACAAATACACTCGACATCGCGCCTTATACGTCATTCCGTTACTTTTGTCCGAGTTTACGTGAATATGCTCATATCGTTAGTAGTGTTATTGTTGCAGTTGTTTTATCTCACGAGTGCGGGCGAGCCATAGTTGTGTAGGTAAATGTACGTGCACATTGTCTTAGTGTGTGTAAGTTCGTTTCAGTCGCTCCCAAGGATACTCACACTTAAACAATGTGCACGTACATTTACCTACACAACTATGGCTCGCCCGCACTCGTGAGATAAAACAACTATATCTGCTTCCTGTTTTTCGGCGACTTTTTCTACCCCACTGGACACCGATTGTTTGTTATTTACGACAATTTCGCTACATTTTGGGGTTCTATTTGGTGCAAGAGCGAGCGAAGCGAGCTCGGGACTTGGGGCACCCTGACTCGGACAAGTTAGGTTTGGTTATTTTTTAAACCACCCAGAAATAGGAGCCCCGCGTAACGGGGCTCCGTTGACTACACTTTAATATTACTTCGGCGAAGGGAGGACACATCGCCGCCCCCCCGCCTCCTTATTAAGGTGATTTCTCAAAAATATTCAATAAAAAACATAAAAAATCAATATAAAAACATTCACCTCCGGCGGCAGGAAGTGGTGAGGGTAGCCCCTCACCACTTCCTGCCGCCGGAGGTGAATGTTTTTTATATTGATTTAGCACCTACACCCCTTCCCCACCCGCACTACCACCACCACCCCCTAGTAAGAGGACTCGATTCTAAACTTTAAGGTTGAACTAGTCGCGGGCTCGAATTCGCTGGTAAGCGTGGCCAAAAAGCACGCTGTCTCACCGGGCATCATGCCCGACAGAGACAATATCAGTGATGAGCATTTAGATGCTAGTCTAAACGCACAATGTCCAGTTTCCACGCTCAAAACACCGTTCCGAACGAAAACAACGTAAGACGATGCACGAAAAGTCTATTGGAAGGTTGAGTTTTATGAAAAAACCACTGAGTAAATTCATTACGAATAAAGTTTATTGAACTCTTCTACAATTGAGGTTTGTCGAGTCTCTCTAAAACTAAATGCGTACTGGAGTAGTTTATTTATTCAAGAATTTATATAACTTTACTTCGAACCAAAAAATTCAGTTATTTTGTTATAAGAACACTAATTCTAGAAGCCTACTCATCAATTTTTACGCGCCCGTTTCTAACAACAATGATTGTGCATTTCCCTTTCTCGCGCGCCGCTTGATGAAATAGCAAGCGTTTAGGCCACGCCCACCGTTGAGTTCGACCGGGTGGCACGTGTACTCTTAACCGCAAACGCTTTTGAAGAAGGGAAACTTTTCATTGAAACAAAAAGAATCTCTATTTGTGCGTAAAATCACCCAATTCGTGGAATGGGTCCTTTTTAGGGTTCCATACCCAAATGGTAAAAACGGGACCCTATTACTAAAACTCCGCTGTCCGTCTGTCTGTCAGTCTATCTGTCCGTGTCTGTCTGTCTGTCTGTTCGTCTGTCTATCTGTCCGTCATAAACTGTGATAGCAACACAGTTGAAGTTTCCACAGATGATGTATTTGTGTTGCCGCTATACTAACAAATACTAAAAACAGAATAAAATAAATATTTTAAGTGGGGCTCCCATACAACAAAAGTGACTTTTTTGCCGTTTTTTAGGGTTCCGTACCCAAAGGGTAAAACGGGACACTATTACTAAATCAAATATTTAAGGGAGGCTCCTATACCTACAACAAACGTGATTTTTTTCCCGTTTTTTATAGATAATGGTACGGAACCCTTCGTGCGCGAATCCGACTCGTACATGGCCGGTTTTTTATAAATAATGGTACGGAAACCTTCGTGCGTGAGTCTGTCACTTGGCCGGTTTTTTATGTATGGGAAATCATTAATTAAGTAATGAATTCTTCCACTCTGGGTGGTGCGGAAGGGAGTGTCAGATTGTTATTGACTGAAACCCATCCGTGTTCCTCCTAATGCCCTTTACGTTCTAAGGCCACGGTGACTCTTTCGAACAAATTCCGCAGCCCTAGCAACCAATTGCACAACCCTGGCTAAAATGTCTCATGCACCAAAAATATATTACATCATTTTACTAAATTTTTTTGCAAATAGAAACTAACTTACCTCCCGAAAGAATAAACTACCATTTCCAATTTTGCTGTGTTGGTTTATTTTTCGGTGATAGAAACACTCAATAAGCTTTTGCGAATTTGTTTGTGTTAAATGTGATTGTCAATTACGTTTGTTTTTTTGTAAACAAGTTCATTAATTATTAAACAAAGTGAAAGTATTAGCAGGTTTGTTTGGTATTCAAACAACGTTAGATTAATTTGCGTTTTGCAAGAGATTTGCGGTAATTCTTATTTGAGAACCAGTTTTCATAAAAACTTATGTGGTGTTTCCTCTTGTTGTTCCAAGGTTTCAAACTTAATTACAGACCTATTTTATTGAGTATTCAAGGATTCCAATTCCATTTGGTTGATAAATTTACAATCATAGTCTGTGCTTCTAATAACAAATTCATAAAAGGTTTAAAAGGTTAAGTACATTAAGTTCGAAATACAAACTTAAAAGTTTAAAAAGTTTGATCTTTTTTTCTTTTCTTTTAAGACTCCTAAGAACTACACAACATATCAAGATTACCTCTTAGACAACTGCAATACTAAGTGCTAGTTTAAAGACAAAAAAAACAACATTTCAATCAAATAATTTTAAACCAAAATTAACTAAACTGTATTTTTTTCAGTTATCCCAGTGTACAACCCCCACCAGACGAAGGTGTCATATCGGTGGATGTCTCAAGAGATGTGCTAGTGGACTCCATGACAGACATGTCTGAGACTCCAATACCTCCCGATATTATTGCGTAAGTTTACTTTGGCATAAATTTTATTGTTGAATTTTTGTCACACAGATAGTAAATTCAAAACTATGATATATCTTCTGCTTTCTTAACCGTTTGCTGAATGTTGGAAGAACAGATTGCAAAATACAAATAAACGTAAATTATTATTAAGATAGGAAAGTTTTTTCTGTCTTAGATAATTTACTGCATTTAAACAATAAACACAATATTTGTTGCAATAAAACAAACATTTTCTAGTTTTAAAAGTTACTCATACCTTTGCAGAAATATTGAAGATTGTATTTTTTTTAGATTCGTTTTTTTATACTTTCAGGTCCGTAGACGTGACAATGGAGAATGAAGAAGAGAACGGAAGACTAACTCTAGCATATGAGAGGCTGTATGATATACCTAAAACTATTGTTGAGAGATTTTCTGACCACATCCGGTACCTAGACATAAGCCATAATAAGATAACGTAAGTGAGAAACTAAGTTGATTATTTTTAAGTTTTAGTCATTTCTATTGTATCAAATCAACACTATGGGAGAAGTCACTGACTTCTGTAACACAGGTTTTTACGTAGCTCAGAAGTTAGGGTTTAAAACATCTTTGTGGTCTCTGTATTATATCTCAATAAAAAAAAAACAACGGGTTGCACTCCGGGAGTACCGGCAGAAGTGACAGTGAAACTTGAACATTAGCATTGTGCATTTTTGAATATTTTGGAATGTTTAGGGAATAATTTTGCACGAATTGCTTTATTTATCAGTTTAAAAGTACTATCATTTATGTGGTTGAATACAATATTCATTTATTGCTCTATCATATACAAACATGACAATTTATGTTACATAATTATTACATTATCTGCCTTACGTATTTTCGATCAGGTCATGACAGGAGTTAAACAATTTTAACCCATCCCAAAAAGGGCACAATGCCGCTAAAGAAGTTTTCACTTCAAAATATACTTCATAAAGAGACTACAACATTTCAGGCAAATAATGTCTATAGGCATCCCCCAAGTATTGCCACATAAACCTGTTTAATATGATTCAGAGGTTCAGAAATAAATCCTCAAGTTAAAAGCTGAATTGAATTCAAAATCTGAGATGAAATAGTCATTTATCTACATTAATTGCCACTTAACTATCCACTTTAGTTAAGTTTAAGATGATTTTAACTTGTTGTGCATGTTATGGTTAGGGTCCAGAATAAATGATATGCAAATTAGGTTATACTGAATATGAAGAAGATTTATTAAAGGGTCACAATGACTCGTTATATTATTACAGTAAAATAGGACGTGGCTGGGTGAAGGTACGTAAGCGACCAGCATGCCCGGCTATGGTGTTCCCTTACAATATCACGAAACCTTGCTCCTAAAACTAGAACACTACGGTCTAGGTAAACTTGCTCTCAGTTTAGTGAAGTCTTATTTAAATGACAGACAACAGCAAGTTCAAATAAACGGTGTTAATTCAAGGGGTTTAAAAGTCAAAATGGGGGTACCACAAGGCTCAATATTGGGTCCTTTCCTCTTTTTCTGTATATTAATGATCTACTCCATCTTTTAAAAAATCAACCACAAATGGTATTATTTGCTGATGATACGTCCTTAATTTTTAAGATAGATAGACGTTCTACAAATCTTGACGACGTAAATAAAGCCCTACAGCAGGTCCAAAATTGGTTCACTGCTAATAATTTAGTATTTAATGGGAAAAAAACTAAGTGTACTAGATTTGCTTTACCGATTGTCAAAAGTAATAATTGCGACATAGTATTGAACAAAGAGAAACTTGAATTCGTCGAAAACGCGGTTTTCCTGGGGATCACGCTTGACTCTAGGCTACAATGGGGTCCTCATTTAACATCCCTTGCGGGACGGCTAAGTTCAGCAGCATATGCTGTCAGAAAAATCCGTCAATTTACCGATATAGACACTGCGAGGCTGGTCTATTTTAGTTACTATCATAGTATCATGTCTTACGGTATCTTATTATGGGGACGAGCTGCAGACATCGAATCTATATTTATTCTGCAGAAAAGAGCCATCAGAGCCATATAAAATCTGGGTCGGCGCGATACCCTAAGGGAACTGTTTAAAGATATTAACATCATGACGGTACCTTGTCAATACATATACGAAAACATAATGTATGTTCGGAAAAATCTTCATCTTTTTAGTAAGATTAGTGACAGGCATAATTTTAATACTAGAAATAAGAACAAATTAGATCAACCCCGATTCAGATTGGCAAAAGTACACACTTCTTTTATGGGGTACTGTGTTAAATTTTATAACAAAATACCATTTGATATTCTCGGACTGAATGAGAGAAAATTTAAAACATGCATTAAACGCACACTATGTAGACAGGCATATTATAAACTGGAAGATTATATCCTTGATAAAAAATGCTTGGCTAAATGCCGGTCCTGCTCCACAGCCTCAGCCGCTTGGTTCCACTAGTTAGGATTTTATATTTGGAGGAGATGCTCACCCTTTTTTATTTTATTTTTTACGTTTAATAATAATAATATTCCACATTTCTATAAGGTTTGGAATACACTTTTATTTTTCTGTTCTTACCAATTGATATTTATAGTTTTATATAAAGTAGAAGCATTTTTTGTTTTGGAATCCTGTAAATGTGAGGACCATGGAGCCTTTTGTGTTAATATATGGTTTCCTTGTTTGACGTGAGTGAGCAGGGGCGGTTGAGGGCTCACTCGAATGTCTCGCTGATGGTGGCGCGTGTATCGGATCATTCGGTTCCCTTCAAAATGGTTGAGCTGAGTGGTGCTGATGCACGCGTCGTGTTCGTGAGCGGGCGCCATCAGTGGAGACTGGTCATCTCTTAGCTGTCGCTGGCTTATTTCAATAGTTTATTTGATACTTGGAATTCTTTTTTTTCTCTTTTTTTACATTGTTCTCGCATGTAGGAGCAACAAAGATAATGTAACCAGGATTATTGTAAATCATAAAATGGTTTAAAAGAGTGTCCGTGGAGTTTCTTGCACGTTCTTCTCCATAGAGATCTACGCTTTGGAACGTGCAAATAGCTTCATGTTTTTGACTGACTGACTCTGAAAATATTCAAAAGTACCTGTAAGTGGTTTATTTGAAATGAATGCTTTGACTTTGACTTTGACTTATCAAAAATGCAGTTCAGCTAATCGCATCGCTAGGGTCGCTACATCACACCCAGAGGTGATTCTCTAAAAATGTTGAAATACTCTGGGTTATAATTGTGCGTAGGTACATCACTTACACTATACAATATGTCGCGTAATATTCCTTAATCCTTACACACTATATCTTAACTAATACATTTACGGACTCTCCAGTTTTCTGGGCCGTCTTTAAAAATATATATATATAAATATAGGTTTAAGAATAAGGGTAGCTGTCATAATGTCCGCTCTGCAATAATTAAAACACCACTAGGAGCTTCCGTTATGACAGAGCCAGTCTAATAAATACAAAATCGCAATACTTGATATTTTAGCCGTAATACGATATCACAACTGGTATTATACAAAGTTCACAATAATAAATACATTGTTCAGGGGGCCTACCACAACCTCTTAAAACAATATTACTTTAATACATATTACTTTGCGTTCCGCTCTGTTGGATTTTCAACGCTCGGATCAGCGCCGAGAGTTGAAAATGCAACAACAGAAATTACAAAGTAATATTAAAATAATATTGTTTTAAGAGGTTGTGGTAGGCCTCCTGTCGTTACGTCAGCGAACGAGCTTTCTGATTAATACACAAAATAACCTGGATGATTCTTGCACAATTGCAATATGCGCTTATACTACTCTTTGCTAGTTGAGCAAAAAACGCACGGGTTTCTTGACTACTCGGCCTGAAGGCGTGGTTCTGGTCATAGGCTGTACTTAGCGAGTTTTGCTCAACTTGCTGTTTCGGTGTCTCACTGTTGTCATTATTTCCTACACTTTCTGGTATCGTATCTTCATTAATAATGTACGCTGGTTTGAATCTATCAATGGACACGGTTAATAGTATCAGCTATTTGTATGTCAAAAGTCTTTTCGCTTCTGCTGGTACGGACCACTATACGACGGTGTCAATGACTTCCACTTTCCATATCATTCCTAATGAATACGTGTGTACAAGTTTTCAAATCCTTATGAACGAATATTTTTCGCGATCCGCTATCCGCTCGTGACTGTGGGCGCATGTTATTAATAATATTCCTTAGCTTGCTTACATATGTCGGTAAGTGTCCTACTTGCGATTTCTATGCCTCGTCATAAAAATCGCCCGGTAGACGCAACGTGTGTCCTAGAACCAATTCTGCTGAACTTTCATTTTGATCGCTTTTGCAGACTGCACGAAGTCCCAACAATACCGTCGGTAATTCGTCAAACCAATACCTATTTCCTAACAGCCTTGCCTTTAATGCTGCCTTAAGGAAGCGATGCATTCTTTTTACCATACCCTAAGTTTTTATTTCAGTGCTATTCACCGCGAACAGCTTATACGAACACTCACGTTTAACTTTGTTAGTTCTCACATTACCCACTGGTATCACTGACACGTTAGCTCCTGTGTCCACTAGATACACAATACCGCTTTTATAATCTCGCACGCAGAGACGGTGGTTTCCCGCGGTACAATTCTCCCACCGATGATGACTGCACCGCCCCTAGTTTTCCGCCCCCTGCTGCTTCTTGGACCAACTACACGGTGACTCGCACGCCCGTGCGTTTTCCCGGTAACGAAAATGGTGTCTGCATAGCCAACCCGAGGAACTAGGTGTGCGACGTGGCCTTGACTGGTTCCTAGGCCTGATACGCCCCTGCTGCCAACGCCGCCCTCTC
This sequence comes from Melanchra persicariae, assembly GCA_947386135.1. Taxonomy (NCBI): domain Eukaryota; kingdom Metazoa; phylum Arthropoda; class Insecta; order Lepidoptera; family Noctuidae; genus Melanchra; species Melanchra persicariae. The sequence goes on along the minus strand of OX376656.1, from coordinate 3,742,567 downwards.
TGGTCTTGACCCTGGTTCCTGTCTCGCTGCCTGATGTCACTTATTTTCCCGCGTAACTCTTTCATTTCCACCGATAATGCGCTGAGCTGCTTTACCAAATCCGTTTTCGTGTCGCATGTCAAATCCGATGTGCCCGGTGTTATTGACGCGACTTCACCGGTACCTATGCTCTCCATCACTCTGTCCGCCGTTTCGGCGAGGTCCTCAAGTTTCGTGTCTCCGGTCACTGCCAGGATCGCCCGCACGCTCGTGGGTAATCGATTCAGCCACAACCTTTTTAGTGGCTCGTTTGTCACCTTGCAATTCTTAGCTAGGACCGCCCTATACAGCTGCGATGGCTTCTGTGTTCCAAGGTCCGACTCTCCAATTAGTCTTTGGAATTGCTTCTCCGTGCTTTCTTCATAAATCGCCAATAAGCGCTTTTTTAATATATACTTGCCGGACTCTGGCGGGGCTTCGATTATATCGGTAACTTGCACTGTGTCTTGGGTCAACCTGGCGATTGGTATGTCGAACAACTGCGCGTCACCCAGCTTTTGTGGGGCCATAATAGTCTCGAACTGACGGAACCATGATTTGGACAAGTCTGTCTGTTTTACCGCTGCTACTTCAGATGCTGTTGAGGGATTCATTTTGGTAGTAGTTTCGAGACTATTCACTGTTATTTGCACCCACGCGGTTTTTAACGCGCCAGCCACGTCGCCAATGAACCGATTACAACGCAAAAAACAAAACACAAAAACTATTGTCTGTAAACGTTCGGGGTCACCACTTGTTGTGCGTGTTATGATTAGGGTCCAGAATAAATGATATGCAAATTAGGTTATAATTAATATGAAGAAGATTTATTAAAGGGTCACCATTACTCGTTATATTATTGCAGTAAAATAGGACGTGGCTGGGTGAAGGTATGTAAGCGACTAGCGTGCCCGGCTATGGCGTTCCCATAAACAATATCAAAAATGCAATTCAGCAAATCGCATCGCTAGGGTCGCTACAAACTGATAAAAAAGGAATTTGAACTTTGTAATGAATAGCTTTGAGTCTGTTGTTCAAAAACTTACCTTGATAATCTGAAATTTTATATTGAAGTTATTTGGTTTGTCTATCTGATTCATAATAATGATCTGATTGGACAACAGTATGGTTATATTTAATTTGTATATTAGTCTGCGTCTGTAGGGTTAATTTTTTTTGGCTATCTGCCAAAGTCCCAATCAAAGTTCTGTTAAAATAGGCCCAGTCCAGTTTTGGAGATTACATGGTACAAACAAACGAAAAATTTAAAACTATACTCGGAATTTTAATTCGATTCCAGATTTGACAATTTCAGTGTTGCAACGTTATGACAAGTACTAAATAGTGACGTTGCGAAATTATTCGATACGGAAATGGAATATTTCCGGATCGATTCCTCTCGTTTATAGTAGTATATATAAACAACTACTACTTTAATAGAAACTAAGTAGGTATATCAGGAAATTAAATATTTCTGAACGGATAATTTAGTTATGAGTTCTCTTTTATTATAAGTTTTGTTTTTAATATAAAAAACAAAAATATTAACTTTTTATTAAATAAAGCAGCGGTTACTAATTAATAAATAATTACTATGAATAATTATGTGTTTATTTAAATAAAAATCAATAATTTAGTCTTTAATTGGCACACCAATATTATGATTACATAAACATAAATCGCGATTATTTATCGATTGTTTGTGTTCATCACTACACTATTATATGTGGTATCATTATTTTACAAAATGACAGTAGCTAATGTCAAATGTGGAATCGAATTATAATTCCGAGTATAGTTTTTTTGTTCTAAGTATCTATAGTACCTATATGCTTTCATATGCATTTAGTAATCTGTTATTTTGATATTACATACAGACACATCAGTTTTATTTAATTGTATTTACTATATGAAGTAACTGTGTTTGTTTGTTACCTCTGTACATCTTATTTTATTTTATATTAATGGCTGAACGGATTTGCATGAAACTTGGCACACAGATAGACCATATCATATAGTAGGACATAGGATCCTGGCAGTATGTCCCTTGGAATAATTTTTAACTTTTAAGATGGCGATACTGTTGGCAGAAGCTATGGTACACACTAGATAAATGTGCAATAATGGTCATTGACCCACATACGTTTATTGACTTTCTTAATAACAAAAACAGGAATAAAGACAAAGCTGTCCTGAATCGACTTCCATCGTGATCTTTTACATTCTCTAGTAATGAAAAACCGGTTCATAATTTATTGTTTGTATAACTACGAAGAGATATTAGGGAAAGGTCAATGCAAGTTTATGTAGGGCCGCTGCCTCTGCTATAGTGATGAATAAATGTGCCACTGATATTATTTTGTAACATTTATTTCCAGGAACTTGGATGCTCTGGTGTACTTCAAGAGCCTCACTTCCCTGATAGCTGATGACAACCCGATCACAGAGAACTGCTGCCTACCGCCTTTGCCTAAGCTGGAACTTTTGTGGTAAGTGCTTTCATTGATGTTCACTTGGGCAGGAAATGTACTAGATGTTGTTGTAAAACAGTCTGTTAGCTATCATGTAAACAAATATGTTGTTTACGAAAAACAACTTTAAAACCCACACGTTAAAGTTCAGTTTGTGCTTCAACTCCAAATCTTGTTATGTTTTTCTGAATAGTACTATATTAAACCTAATAAACATCAGAATAGAGTTAATATTAGTTTTACTGAAATTATCATAAATGGAAAAAAAGTAAAATAAGTGTCATGTCAAAAATAAAAATGACCATTATTTACCACCCCTGAGTCGGCCCGCCGCGTGGTGCATGGAGGTCTTCTCCCACTCATAAAGAGGAAGCCTTTATCCCAGATCTCCGCAGTAGGATTTGTGTTTACTAGAGTCTCGCCCCGGCTGCGCAATTACACATAAATGTATAACTTCCATGTTTATCGCTCTTTCTATTATTGAAGAATTAAGCGAAGGAACATTCAGAGACTGACAGAAAGGCCCATAAATATTCCAAAACGGAAACTCGAACTCCAACTCCAACATGAGCACGAAAATGTCAATGTCACCCAAATTTTTTATCCGTGAAGCGCGCAAGGTGACTTTTGTTACCCAAATTTACCTAATGTTATTTTAAAGAGTTTAAGCCATATATTGCTTTAGTATTACGTAGTATTTTCACATGCCGCGAATTTCTAATTGACGTTTTCGTACTCGAGAGATGAGCAAACAAATGCGAAAACTTCAATTTATGACAAGCTCCGATGGAGTTGGAGTTCGAGTTGAGTTGGAGTTTACGTTTTGGAATATAAGTCTTCTTTAAAACAGGAAAAAAAAGACCAGAAAAAACGACTAAAAAGTTGAAATGAATTTTCAAGCAGTTTGTTACAGTTGGTGGCATTTACTTTAGCTGAATCACAGATTTGATGTTACCTACTGCATCAGACTGCTTGAACAGTCATTTCTTCGGAGATTTTTCGTAGTGGTCGATTTTTTTGAAAACAGTCACATTAATTGTTGTTTTGATATTGTTCCGTGATGAACGAGTATATTTGAAGATCTTTGGCAGTCGTTACGGATTGTCAGAAGCCAGAAAATCTGACACCAGTCTTGCCAAGAAGTACTGTGTTACCCAGTTAATGGGTCGTGGAGGTCTGGTAGGCAGCCGCTCCACGTAAAATACTGGTATTCAGCTGAATCCGGTTTGACTGGAAAGCCGACACCAATATAGTTGGGAAAAGGCTAGGCAGATGATGATGTACGAGTATATTAGCTACCTAACATCACCCTTAAATATGACCAAGAACTTCTAGAACACCTGTATTACGGCTATTATAGATTGATTATGACAGTCATGTTTTACCCCACCTTCTAGGTTGAATCGTTGTAAGATCGCATCGCTTTACCCATGGGTGGGCAAGCTGAAGGAGTCGTGCCCCAACCTGCAGTACCTCTCGCTGATGGGCAACCCGGCCGCGCCTAGCTACTTCAACGGAGGCACCTTTTACGAGTACCTACAGTACAGGTAATTGAACCTTGATGTTGGGGCTAACCTACACTGTGTACATGTTATGAGGATCAGCTCACACTCAAATCAACAGGCAAAAATGTAGGCATTACGTACTGGTGTCCAGAATTTAACTAAGTGTTTTTCTTTTCAACGATTTTTTAAGGTTTTCAACTTGTGAAAGACTACTATTATAATATTATTTTAATGGCTATTCTTATTTATGAATATATCATCCATCTCTCACACAGTGCATCAGTGAAATTAAGATTTAATTGAACATTCCAGGCTCTTCGTAATATCTCAATTCCCTTCTCTAAACCATTTGGACGACCGACGAGTAACGGAAGACCAGAGGCTTGAGGCTCAGCGCCTGTACAAGAGACCATTCTTCGAGAGGATCGCCAAGCCAGCAGGCCTGTCGCAGATCGTCAACTCCTCAGTCACTTGGAACACCTTCCAGAATAAGATCACCACCATACTTGGTAAGGATAAACCAGGTAACAGGAATTTGCTGATTTAGTTGTTTGGTTGTAAATTAGACTTTAGGTGTATGGAGTAGAGTATAGTTTTGTAAATTTAGAAGGTCGATAGTATCGTTTTGTAAATAGATACAATTCTTCTTAGGCGTCGTCCTAATACAAAGCTGTGAGGAACGTGCAGGAACTATAGGTGGCAGCACAGAAGTGTCATTCTCTAGTACCTATAATGTTTAACTTCTGGTTTAAGAACTATATTTTCCTCATAAGAATTAACAATAATTCACTTACTGAGAAACAAGATTTAGAATTTAGAAATGTTTAAATATAAACAAGCGTACAGAAAAAAAAAAAATTCGCGGGTAGACAATGCACACAACACAACAAAATATCACCGACCAAGCAAACACGGATTCAAATGTAAAAGTTATAACACACTAGATGTGGTATACAAAGCAGCGTACCTACTGACTTACTGATTATTCTTATTTTATTTTTGTATTATTTGATAACTTATAAGTTTCGAATTTGCAACGCTAGATGGCTCAAATTACTGTGTGCACGTTCCCCGAAACAGAGCGTGCAGGAAGTATGGTGGCAGCACAGAATCGTCAAATTAATATAATATCAAGTTTCGAATAGGTATGCAACATAATCAACGCACACATTCCCTATTATCGCGTGAATACGCTATTGTCGCGTTCATTTGTACGACAAACCCGAAAGTCATCGCACTTTTCGATTTTGCCTAACAAATGAATGCGACGATCGCGTATTTGCGCGATGATCGCTTTGCAGTTGTAGTTTTAGGACTACGCTTTAAGTTAAAGATAAGCTTCTACCGATTGCTTGATTTTTTTCATCGCAAAATCGTTTGTAGTGATGACAAAACTTAGTTTGGTTGTGTGTCTTCCGCACGATGACTATTTAATCCAGTGTTCATCACACTTTTCTGATCAAGGGCCACATAGGACAACTTCATTGTGGGCTGCACATTCGTGTATTGGTTAGTTGACACCCCCAATCAATTCATATTTTTTTATGAGCTGTGAGAACGCGATTGATACATTAATTTTGTATGTCAATACAAAATATATAGTATACTAAAATTGTTTGCTTATGTCACGGGCCGCAGTTTGACAACCACTCTAACTTATCTAATAGGAAATATGCATGCATTTTTTATTTGCAAATTAAAATACTTATAAGCTGTAAACAATTATGAAATAATTTTTAAAATACCTTCATCCGTGATGAAGTTATAAAGCTTCAAAGTTGGCAATTAGAAAGAGAAATCCGATACTAACTCTGACGTCAAATACCAAGCTGCCATAGAAAACGGCGTTTTCGTGAAGACAGATATATTTGTTTAAAATAAATATTTTAGATTCTATTTCTAGATAAACTGTTTAGATAAAAAAAAAATTCATGCATATTCCCTATTGAGCTGTTATTTCAAACTGCTGCTGGGTAAACGCCTCCTTCTTCCTTTTCCACACACCAGTTCACACGACTGTCCTCTGCCATTGCGGGCCAGATCCATCGGTAGGAATCAAATGAGAATTTTTACGTCATTATGAAGATTATTTGGTTAAAATCAAGCAGTTGGCAGGTAATAGTTAATTATTATTATAATCTAAGGTTGTTGATAAATTATCCTGCCATTTATAAAATATTGTAACGAGCAATAATCTCTAAGAAAAAACACAGCCCAGTTTGCGGCTCATTTTTATATAAATATACTTATAAGTTATTGTAAATTTAAATAGGAATATAATACATATTATAATATCGAATAATCGACCAATATTGTTAAATATGTCATCAGGTTTAATTTTTAAATAACTAATGTGACAAATGTTAAACTTGTTTTTTAATAATTATATTAAACATTCAAATTAAATGGGTGTTTTTTATTTAAATCCAGTAGCTCAAAACAGCTAAATAACTTTACTAATATACTAATAATAGGCTCTTGTGATTGGTCCTGATTGACTCCCTCTGCCCCAACCAAAAAGGACACTGGGCAAAAGTTACTATTGTTTAATTAAGGTCACGTGTTCATGATCATTTAATATTAAGAAAACTACGTAGACTACGTTAGGTTGCAGTGACTTTAAAAAAAAAACGATTTCACTACTTACTAAAAGAGCAATTTAATGTCTCGATTCAGTTTGAATGTGTAATACAATTCACAAAGTGTGTGTGTTGTAATTACAACATCCGTTCAATTAAATCTTGGTGAAAATTGAATTACTATTACTTACTTATAATTATAGGAAAAATTTGGAAACAAACAAATAAACAGACACTTTTTTGTATTAATTTAAACATAAAATACAGGGATTACACATAAAAGATTCCGGAAGAAAACATTTAAATGATAATATAAAATGTATCAAAATCGGTTGAATGGTTACAAAGAAATAAGCGCACATGAAGACTGACAAAAATAATGACATTCATCATACAATTGAATGATAAGTTATTTGCCATCCAAAACAAAGAGTTTTAATCCCAACTGTATTAAAATTATATAAGCAGAAGTGAGTTTGGTTGGTACGTTTTCACCAAAATCGCTAAATAGATTTTGTTGAATTTTGGTATAGAGATGGATAGAACGCTGTAGACGGTTTTAGGCTACTCTTTTTTTGCGAAAATCTACATTATCGCAAGCGGGAATAAACTAGTATTAAATATTTTTACATCCTTTGCAACTCTGAGGGTGGCAGGCAACCCGCGCACGTGCCCTCTCAAGGTTTGCTCTATTTTCAGCCATTCTCCTTTCTAGTCTTCTATTTTCATCTGCGATCGCATGAATCTCTGCTTCCAAATTACGTATTTTAGTGCGCAGACGGGCGATTTTATTTCTATTCTCACTCGAAGTTCTGCCGCTGTCAGCACGGGTTTCGTAGCTGAGTGAATCCATCTCTCTCTTCAATCTGGCAAGTTCTGAGCACCCCCAGTGTGCCATTTTTACAGCTCTTAACGTAAAACACCGGAATTTTCTGAGATTGCACAGATCTTACGTTTAGATGGGCAGCGATTGGCCAGAACCAAAAATAATCTGAAAAAAGTAAGAAGATAATTTAAAAATCTTGCTTTTAAGACATATCTAAATCGCACGATTGGTTCTTAAATTAAAAGTAACAAAAATGACGCAATTCAACAATACTTTACATTTTTATGATCAAAAACAACGTGAAAGTGAAAAATGAATGTATAGGGTAAGTCCAAATGTCTGCCACAAACGGGACTTAGAGAAGCCTAATAAAACTTTTATGAAATGTACCACAGCGTTCATAACTTACTGGCTGCCTGCACAGGGTTACTGGCCACCTGTTAACGGCTTAATAGAGATAATAATTATAGGAGAGTGTCACTCGCGTTAGCAAGACTAATCAATCCGTTTAATGGATGTCGTAGGAATAATTACGAGTAATCCACGTTTGGTAGACTATTTAATGACATAGCTTTCATTGGTAGTAAACATTTGGCCCACTTTTTCCCATTGCCTTTTTATAATAAAAGGCAATGGGAAAAAGTGGGCCAAATGTTATTATTAAAAAAAAAACATCTATCTCCACAAATTTTATTTAAAATTTCTAGAAAAATATTTGCAAAAACACTTAAAAAGGAGGTAAAACTTCAACCCGTCGCGAATCAATTAGGTAAGTTAAAGTTCTATATCTTGGGGAAAAACAGCTGGTAGTAGCTCCCGTGGGATAATTTTCTGGCTAGTTTCGCTGGCTAGTAAATAAAATAGAGTTGTACTCACGTTTGTCTGAACTGTAGCCCGCGCAGTCAACGATAAATAGATGTGTCTCCTCCTCGGTGATACTTCAACACTGCCACTTAACACCCAAACATGGCCTCAAGTCTCTGACGTCATATGAGGTACCTACTACAAATATTTAGGTAGCCCTTATCATAAGTTATGGGTCACCGATTAGGTCATTCCCGAAATGTTGGATTTGCCATTGTTAACATGACTCATGCGTGAGGTACAGGATCATTACCTACTCTTGCTCCGAAAAGATTCGTCTTATTTTGCTATTTTCCTCGTTTCCCAAACATAGTATCGTGACTATACTAATAGATGTTTGTACTAATACTTGTAAAACAGTCATTCCTCATAATCAGCATACGCTTTTAGAACAAGTTGCCGAAATCGGTAACTGAACTTAGTGGGGCATTGTTCAAAACCCTCATCAAACGTGTCCCTTGCTAAAAAAGCATATTACAATAATAAAGATTAAAGACTACGTTCGTACGAACTTGTTTGGCAATGACTCCTGTACAATCTTGTGCAGCATAGGCGCGGACGGGGGTGCACGAGTTCGTGCTCTCTCTTCGCTCGGCCTTGCATCCGTCTTCTCTAGTTCTGTCTCGAATGGGCAACAGATATCCTATACTATTCAAGGCGGGGTTTTGAAAGTGCACCCCCCTGAAAATAGTCCTGCCGGCGCCCATGAAAAACTGAACTATATCTAAAAAAAAAACTATTTTAGGTTCTTTTAAAAATGTTTTATTAGATAACAGAAATTAACAAAAACTTGGTAATAGCCCAGGTTGAACAATCAACTTCTTATCCAATACTTGTACCTAGATTCAATGCCTTACCTGTACCTTTCAAATTGTGAAATAAAATTTCCAAATACATATACCTACTTAAGTGCAATGGTTTCGGAGCTTACTACTCTTCTAACATTAACTCGCACTCAATGATATTATAAGTAAAAAGTGTAGATAGGTTATAAACGGTCAGCAAGTGACACGTCAAAATGTGGCTAATTAGCCACATTTTCCTCGGCTTGTCTCTTGTCCGCTCCCTATAATTACGACTTGCCGTCCTACTTCTACGTGTCATCAAACATTGTGACATTGTGCCACTCTAATAGATCGAATGTTGTTTAAGTAACCTATCTACATCTTTTTACTTATAATATCATTGCTCGCACTCTCTATAAAGTATCTATAGATGTAAAAGCTTCGTTAAAATTAAAACTGACTAAAAATTGTGCAAATTAATACTGCAATATATCACAAAAGAAGTTAAATGATAAATTTTATTTATTTTGTAAGTAGGTAAAACATAACACTTTTTACACGTAAATGTTTTTGGTCATTTTAAGCTAGATGCGGCCGGTGTTTCCTAGCTGACTACACTGAGGAGAAAGACCGAAACAAACTCAGAGGTCAGTCTCTTTAAAGGTCCATACAATACGTAGATACTGATCAAATCATTTGAGAACCATGTAGGTTAATGTCTGAGGTGGCCTTTTGAGGAAAGTGCCACACAGAATTGAGTGAACCGTCCAGACAGTGCAAGCATTTGTCAGCTATCGTGAAGCTCAAACTTAGAACTTTAAAGAGCTCAACGATTTGACGAACAACACCAAAGTAAGGACATTTGGGTAGGCCGCATAATAACTCATACTGCCAAACTACCATGAAATGATACGCTTATATGGCGATTTACATGGTAATGTATTGTGAATGTTTCACAATACGTTATAGGACCATGCAGATCATTCAGTGTCTGAAATGGTATTTTGAGGAAAGAACCACACAGATTTGAGTTGATTATCTTTAACTTGGGAAAACTTAAAAACGATACTTTAGTAAAGTAGGTAATAACTACCTATTTATTCAGTAATGGTGGCTATTCGGACATCGTGAAACAGCTGGTCTTTTCTGTCAAAATCTCACCGTGTAAACTTAGGTAGAGTGAGCATGAAGTGAACTGTCATTCCATCTTGTCTGTATGGATTGACAGCTCACTTCATGTTCACTTCACCTAAGCTTACACGGTGAGACGTTTACAGAATCGCACTGGAGACCCTCATACTACTATAAACACTAGTCGTTGCCGGCAGCATTCTCTGCTCTGTCCACGCCATTTACGTGGCCAACATTGCCCATTCCCCCTTCAATCAAAGATGGTAGGTTTCTTCCAAGCGGTGAGGTCCACGTCAGGAGTAGCTAAGTCGTCACAGCAGTACTTCGTGTTGTGTACAGATTCCACCTCGTAGACCTTAAAGTAACGAGTGGTCCAAGTTACCATACTTTCCCTTAGGTACTAGTCGATCCCGGTGGTGTTTCGTGCTCCGTCCCAAATCCGTGGCTAACTTAATGGTAACGTCTTTTTCAGTCATAGATGGTAGTTTCTTCCAAGCGGTGAGATCCACATAGGGATTAGCGTTGTAGTCGTCACTGCGGTATTTCTGGTTGTAGCCAGACTTTACCTCGAAGGCCTTCTTCTGCAACTTTGATAGTTTCCACTTCAATCAAAGATAGTAGGTTTCTTCCAAGCGGTGAGGTCCACGTAAGGAATAGCGTTGTAGTCGTCACAGCGGCACTTCGGATTGTGAGCGGACTCCACCTCGAAGGCCTTTCTCTGCACGTAGTAGACTCCATCGGTGTTGTCGCAGATCAGCCGAGCCATTGACGCTTTCTTTATTTCTTTTAGTTGGTCTAGAAATATAAGAAACGTGTTAGTTGCTGGATTTCAAAATATTGAAGTATGACTATTTTCCCTGAATGGTTGGGTAAAACTAATTGTATTTGTATAGTTGTGCCTCTTGGTTCCACCCACTTGTTACCTCGTTTTCGGTTTCAGACCTTTTTTCTTTTTACTTGGCTCCTAAAGGTTGTAGCCTGATGTTAAGCCACCTTAATCAAGAATTAGGCTATCAAATGCCAAGAGTGGTGTCAGATTTTCTTGCTTCTGACTGCCTTAACGGCCGTCAACGATATACAAAAGACAGTTAACCTGCTTACCGAAGCATATGGAAGACGAAGAATCCAAGGACCGAATCGACTATCGTTGCTTAACCATTTAAATCGACTCAAGCGGCTGTTAGCTTAGTAAAAACCTGCCTAAAATAAAACATACCACTGGTAAAAGAATGCGGCATCTCCCCGTTATCATAAAAGAACCGGTCTCCGATCCTGGTCCGGTAGAACTGCTCCGCCACGATGCACTGGAAGGTGTGACCCAGGATGGAGCCATACACGTCCCGCTCCATGGCGCCGCCCACGAACAGGTCGATGTCGTCCACGCATTCGTAGAGGTATTGAAGGGCGTTTATACGCTGTAATGTAGGAAGAGAAGTGGCGTTTTTTAATACTTTCGTGAGACTCCTGTCAGTTCTAGCTTTATGCTAGAAAGGCGTTTACGCCGTACGGCATTTCATACAGAACTTTCAAGTCCTTATTTTTTTAAATGAATGAACCGATTTTAAAGAAACCTATGCATGAGCAGGATACGTAGGTCTACAAAGTTATCAGAAAACATTTTCGAACAATAGTGTTACTGGCGTTACAGCTAAATTCAACCGATTTAAAATTTTAAATAGAAATATTTCCAATTATCTTTCTTGAAATAAAACATTTCGAAAATTTACTCTTGACAACTTTTTAGACCTATGAAGTTTCATTAAAATCTGTTCATTCATTTCGAAAAATAAGTACCTAATTGAAAATTTGTATCAAATGCCGTACGGAGCAAACGCTCTCTTTGTCCTCGTCTTATCCCGTTACGCACGGTCGGTGCCAATTATTTTGCAGTTTAGCATCGTCCACAGACAGTCCAAACTCCTTCATGTCCTGGACTTATAATAGTCTGTATTATGAAGTATTAAATACATTATGATTTGGTTGTTAAAAAGGGTTGGCGTAATCGATCATTATTGCTGTTTCTCTTTCCCGCACTGGAGTAACGAGACCTGTTTAGCATACCCCAAGCTTTCTCCACTGTCTAAGGAATGCGATAAGGACAATTTTTGTTTTTGTGTCAAATCATTCTCAAGTACCTTACCTTTTTTATACGACGTTACAAAAGAAGTAAAATTTCTTGACTTACATCTTGTGGTATCTCATTCGCCAAATCCTGAAAACTTCTTGCTCTCGGTAGACCGCAGATCTCCCTTAAAAATTAAAAACAGAATATGTACCTAAATGCCCTCTTATCTTCTTCCTCAATAAACTGAAAAATTTCTTATTCAGATGTATTGATTCGAACCTCATCCAAGCCATTGATCATCGAATCTCATTCAAGCCTATCGCTTAACTGAAGCGTTGTCTTTAATAGAAATCAGATCATCGCGCGAATTCTCGATCGACGCGATTATTTGTTCCGAAAGGCCGCCCATCGTGTCACCCAATGAAATGGTTTACTAACTTGTATTTTCTGATAAATTGAATAAAGCATCTCATAATAAAGAGACCTATCGAGCTATCGTACCTGTAATCATTGTAAGAGGCGATCCCATGGTCCCTGCCCCTCTGTATATCCATAGCTATAAGATCCATGCCCCATCGGTTGTGTGATTTGAACAGCAAGTTGGTGATCTCCCCGGAGCAGTACGGATCTGATTCTCCCTCGTTCTGTGCTATGATACCGCGGACCACGTCATCGAAAGCATCTGGAGATGACTCCAGCAGGCTCGGGTTGAAGTAGTGGTCGCTTAATCTGGAAATCAAAGATGATGTGGTATTGGATAAATTGGTAGAATAGAAGATGAAAATTTCGGTTAAGTATGATATAACATATAACCCACGCCACTTTATACTCAACCGACATTTAGGCAGTTACAGATATCGTGACACCTTATGCTAGGGACTAGTTCAGGGCCGGTAACGTATAGATAGACCTATTGCCGCAAAATTCTGCCAGCTGAAAATATACAAGATCAGATGGTTTGATTATGCTTTGACTCCAGAACTATTACCTGACATAATTTAATCATCCGCCTATTACAAACCTGCTGTGACACAGCTGGCCTGCTCTCTGAGAGGGAGTGCGGTGTGCCTTAATCCACAACATATGGCCACCGAGACATGCGTTGCATGGCATGTACCACCGGTACATGGTGGACATCCCACTTACACAATAAAATTACCTGCCTACCAGAGGTTAAACCTACGACCAACTTATGACACATAAGGCAGGGCTGTTACCACCAGTGACCAGGCCACAACTGCTCCGTAACTTTCGCCCCAACTATCAAAATTTTAATGATTAGAGTTCGTTGTACCTGTACAAATAAGCAGCATTGTAACTGTTGGGACACGTCATAATATTATCGCTGATGAGGGTGTGGAGAAACCGGAAGGCGGCCGCGCCGAAGCCGTTGATGATTCCAGGATTGACTTCCGAGCTGTAGTCGCGGGTGTACAGCGTGGACGGCGATATGCGGTAGTAGCGGAGGTAGTATTCACCTGGGAATAAAAGTAATTAAAAAGGGGACTATTGTAAGTCCTGCTAGGGCGTTGACCTTGTTGGTGCTGTTCTTTAGAAAGGTCAGGTACGTAGTGTGGCCGACTTTTGAATTTGTGATCAGATGGTCTAGACCAGTCTAGACTCTAGAAAAAGTGACGCTATATAGCCATATATATAAAAGTACTCTGTGCTATATAGGGAACCAGCAGGAACTATAGGTGGCAGCACAGAAGTGTCAATGTCAAGTATTTATAACGTAAAAGTTTCGAATTTGCGCTTTGCACTTTCCCTATCTACTTACGTCAGCGATTTTCAAGGAGTATTTTTTTAATTACCTATTTTATTTAAAGGTTTGTATTTGACCACTATCTCACCTGATTGACCACGCTTGACTAGAAGTAACCTAGTCACTCTTGGGTTAAAGACCCCTAGGTTGTAGATATCAGGGAAGGCAGACTCCGGCAGGGAATTCCACTGCTTAGTTGTAGGAACAATGAAAGTAAATGTAACTATGAAGTTGACATGCCATACCGACATTTCATTCTTACATTTGATTTCTTGAAAATCGTTAACGCTGCGGTTGATAGAAAGAGACTTTGCCTGGAGCCTCTTATTTATGACGTTTAGCCGGTCGATTCTGTAAACATGTCGAAGTGAAGGCTTGGGGGAAGTGATCACGAAGTGAGCTAGTGTCATTCCATCTTGATTATATGGATTGATAGCTCACTTCGTGATCACTACATCGAAGCCTTCACTTCGACATGTTTACAGGCACTGCTAGATTCTGTCTACCTGCAAGGGGCGAAAGTTAAGTTAGCCTATACCTACCCAAGGTATGTATAACAAAGGACAATGACCAAATTAGTATAAAGACTGGTGCGTTTTTTTTGGCGACAGTCGATCAAATATTGTTAGAAACGGTGCAGAATAATAATATTATGAGTGAATGATTGTAGGTATCAGGGTCTTATATCGAAAACTCAGTCCGGAATGGGTTATATCAGTTTCAAGATAAACTAATATTTTCATATACCTACTTAATAAGGAACAATGCTTGTTAAAAATGATATTTTTGACCATCCTAAGCGACATTCACTAATTAGTTACTGTTTAAATCTTCAAACAAATTGTAAACGTGTATTGTTCAAATGTACCTATGGTTTTTTTATGGGATATCATCAAATGACTCCAGCCGTTCTGGACGGAGCGGAAGCGAGTTTCAGACTCTTACTGACTAAAACCCACCCGTGTTCCTCGAAATACCCTTTGCGTTCCAGGGCCGCTGTGACTCTTTCGAACAAATTCCTCTAAACCCTCTGCAGGCACTGCCCCTAACAGACTCCATCTATTATGCTTACATCTCATAGAGGTGCGCGTGGAACAA
Source organism: Melanchra persicariae (assembly GCA_947386135.1). Taxonomy (NCBI): domain Eukaryota; kingdom Metazoa; phylum Arthropoda; class Insecta; order Lepidoptera; family Noctuidae; genus Melanchra; species Melanchra persicariae. The sequence continues at coordinate 3,727,460 of OX376656.1, read as the reverse complement.
AACACCTGGGACCTGCGCCTGGTCCTTATCGGACGGCGAGCCGCCGCCTGTTTAGAATACTAACGTTTTTACTGTAACGCCTACTCCATTTTCGTTAGCAATTATGCACAAACACGTCTTACTGCATGAACGCTTAGCTGTTAAGATTTTTTTTTCTTTTATGTCTTCATCTAGTCTTTGCACGAAATACAGCTCTTAATTCGTCAGCTGTGCTGAGAAATTGATTTGAAGTTGACCTTTGGACTCCGTGTCCGTGTGTGTTGGCTACTTCAATACTAAAATTCCAGTATAAATCCGTATTTTTTTTATTTCCACTGATTATTATTGAATCTTCATTATTATCCGGCTCGAAGGACCATATTGGGGTTGTATATTCAGAATGTATTATTGAAAACATTTAAAAAAGTCATTAAATTTTATATTATAAGGCTCTCGCAAAAGGAGTCATTTCCGGAATATACACTACAATAGGTAAATAAAAAAGATTAATCAAAAAAGAGTCCATTGATTAAGGTTTTGTTATGATTTCATGAAGTAATGCATTCGACATCAATTCTAACTGAAAGAGTTGTATTGATGACTTTAATTATTATAATTCTATAAATACATACTTGCTACGGCCGCGAATCATATTTTGATCAAGATATAACCTGACACTGACCTGAAAATGGAAAAAAACGTAAGAAAATTTGAATTTCGCGGGCTACCCTGGCGCTTCCACCTTAAGTTTAAAGTTTTACTAGACGAACATAAATTCAATTAATGCGTGTCGGAGGTCGACTTGAAAATTCACAATTTTGTGACAATACAAAATTGTTGTTAGAATTTATGCACAAAAAACTTATGCACGCTGGGCCGCAAAAGACGCGTCCATTAAAGAAAATTAGGTACTAGGCGATTGGTGTTAGACGTTTAGCTAACGGCCACTTTCTATAACATATCTCAATCCCAATCTTGATCCCGATCCTTGTCTGTAACCAATCAACGGCCGAGTTTGTGTCCTTCACCACACAATCCTTACCTTTGATTGGTTACAGACAAGGATCGGGATCAAGATTGGGATTGAGATATATTATAGAAAGCGGCCGTAAATCAGTCCATAGTTCCTAAATGTATTATAATGTTGTCGTATGAAAGGACAGATAGTCTCTCCTCTCATGAGTAATTTGCCACAGCAGCGTTTGGTTCCCGGAGGTTAAACCCTTGGAAACAGTAGGTGTGGATTATGATGGACGATCATGTCTGCACCAGACAAGGACGTAGTTGTCGTCTTACTAAAGTATAAATTGTCACCAGCTCCTCCAACAAAGAAAAGAAAAATTAAATGTACTTATGACGCGATGAACATCAGTTTCATTCTCTCACCAAAGTTAGCCGGCAGCCACTCCTGGTAGGTGATATGCTGTATCTCGGCGATGACTATCCTCCGTGCCTCCTGGTACAATCGCTCGTCTCTCCACAGCGGGTTCAGGTCGCTAAGAATGTCTGCCACGCGGTTGTGTTCTCGGAGAAGCAATGTGTGCAGCATGGCTAAAGTCGGCGTCTGATTGATTCTTGCGTCACCTGGAATCGGAGATAGGCAGCGCAAATAGTATATTAACCCAATTTGAATATTCACCATTCTATAAGGTTCTTAAGAGGAGAAAAGCCGGGCAACTGGGAAGCGGACTCGCTTCAGGGGGTCTACTCTCTAAGCCCGAAGTCCGTAGTTTCGGCCTTAGCGTCGGGCGTTTTCTGCTCCGTATCGCCTACGGACTTACGATTTGTCTCGAACCCGAACTAAGAACAACTGTCAAACCGTGTTGTCATTAATTTTTAGTTTGGGTTCGGGACTTCGGGCTTAGACAGTAGACCCTCTGTTTAGTGCCGTCATGAGGGCAATAGTGGTTCTTCTTGTATACTGAGATGGGGAAAGCCAAGGGTATTAAATAAGATACCACGATTTGGATTAGTTCATTTTATGCGTATTTTTTAAGGTATCATAATAATATGCCATAAAAATAAACTTAACGTTTTTTTTTGAGACACCGATTTTGCGCCTAGCACGGCAGTACTTTGAAGATGTTTCTAAAAAATAAAAGTTTTACCAGCAAGATAGCAGGGATCTGAAGAGTTCCTCAAGTCGCAGACAGCGAACTTGTCGCTGACGCTGGGCAGGAACCCTCGCAGGCTGTCCTTCCGCGACTCCTGGCGCAGACGCCCGCCTGACCTGCTGCGAAGCTTCGACGCCAGCTTCTTGTCCGACCCGTAGATCGGCGAGCCGTCCAGGTAACTGGTTACTGTGTTCATCTTGAAAAGAGGAATATCTACACAGTTAGGCCCGTATCTTTGATTGGCTAATACTAGTTTAAAGTAGTTGTTTTATGGATGGGAAATTATCAAAAGACTCCTTCCGCTCTGGGTGGAACGGGAGGTAGCGTCAGACTCTTACTGACTGAAACCTATCCGTGCTCCTCCTACTGCCCTTTGCGTTCCAGTTCCAGGGCCGCGGTGACTTTCGAACAAAATCCGCAACTAGTTCAAAGTACCTACGTAATGCTTGAGTCTTGAGTGAGTTTCTGTCATACGAGCATTAGTGTAGTTGTTAACTACTGGAAGCTTAAAGCGAGCAGTGTTTGTCACTTGTCGAAAACACTAAACGCATTATCACGTAGTCGTCACGAAGATTTCAGCAATAAACTTCGCGCCAGCTGCCAATGATATGGGGCTCTGCATAATGGACCGTGCACAAGTTACCTACAGACTTTCATAAACATCTTTAGAATTGTGTCTGTGCAACAAAGCAAAGCAGACCAATGTCGTCGGTGTGATAGATTTTTTTATTCAGAGCTCAAAGTCTGTAGGTATCGTGTGACCATTTTGAATGAAGTAAACCCACACAGGCTGTGGGCAACCCCCAAGTTTTAGGATATTTTGGGGTGGTGTTGATTTTTTATGACAACTTATTTTGGTAAACCGTTTTAAATCGTTGTTGTTAATTTTCTGCTTAAGCCCAAGCCATCCCACTTCCTACTATTAAAATAAATGCAGACAGATTGTCCTAAAATAAACCAGTCCTTGGTAAAGTGACTGAAAAAATGATTCACAAGAAACAAGGTCGATTGATAATTCCGATTAAACCAGTTGATAGGTAGGTAATTACCCATTAGAAGGTAGTGCAAATATAACCTATTTCGCGATAACTTCGTGACTAATTGTCATAAATTCGGTTTTACTAAGCTATATTTATTTACCTAGCTGTAAAAACCACAAGTATGAAATGCTACCTATAATTTATTCGGAATGACTCAGGCTAATGTATCACCCTGTGGAGAATGAAGTGTAAAAATTGTCACCTTTTCAGCCTGCCCTGATAACTATAACCATTAGAGCTTCACTTCCAGTACCTACCATTTAGTAGATATACTTTCAGCCGGTCGATTCTGTCGACATTTCACGGTGTACACCTAGGCGGAGTGAACTACAATAGAGCCGTCATTCTATCTTATTTGTATGGTTTGACAACTCACCCGTCGTGCACCCCGCCCAAGTGTTCACATCACAGACATGTTTACAGAATCGCATTGCAGTATTGTTTCAAAATAAATTAGATCAGTGTCTTTATTTCTATAAATGTACCTAAACACAAAAAATCTGGCGAAATATCTTAAGACAGCAGCCGAAGAAGTGTGCAGCTGGTTCGCTCCTTCGGGGAATAGGTAGGTACAGCAAGGCGAATCTGTGAAACTCTCACCTTGTGTAAGCTTTTTGGTTGGGTGAAGTAACATGAAGTAAGTAAGCGGCCTGGGCCTAAACAAACGAGACGGAGCTATAGTATAGCTCCGTCTCTTTTCCACTGGAAGTAATATTAAAGTAATACTGCTTTAAGAGTTGGTGGTTAGGCCCCAGTTCTGTCATCAGACATACATCTCACGGTGAAAACATAGGTGATCAAGAAGTGAACTGACATTCCATCTAGTTTGTATGCTGGATTGACAGCTCACTCAGGGCTGGGCAGTTGAAATACAAATAGGTACCTACGTATTTGGTATTTGTATTTCAATTACTTCTTAAAAATGTCATTTGTAATTGGTATTTCAGATACCGGACGCTGAGGTATTTTGTAGTTAGTATTACAAATACTTATGACTTCAAAATACATTTGAACATAAATACATTTAGTAAACTTATTAATGGGTGCGTTCTGCAGAAAATAGCGCTCGGTAGCTTTCGTAAGCAAAAGGCCAACCTAATCTAACACCTGACTGTATTTTTATATTTAAAATACTGTATTTTGTATTTTATATTTCAAATACACGACTTAAAAGTAGGTATTTTGTATTGCGTATCTTAAATACATGCGATATAGTATTTTGTAATTATGCGAGTAAATTTTATTAAAGAGTCAAAATCTGTACTTATGTCTATTTATCAAGCACGTTTCGACGAGTGAATTTATTTGAACATCAAAGCGATTGAGGAAGTACGTACACGGGTAGACCTGGAAAAATTAGTGACCTTAGTAGGGACCATTCCGCGTAATAATTTTAGACTTTAATACGGACGAAGCAGCTGCATTTCCTAATATAGAATTATTATTCCTTACGGTTAAAGATTTGTTACAAAAGCACCTGATATGTTCATTCTCTGCGCGATTGGTAAAAATGCCCATTAGGTAAGTCCGCTACAGTGGTTTTTACTTGTCCATAAAGTTTAATAAGTAAATAAATTAGATAGTCTGTGTTTTCTGATAGCTACAACATTGGTTGGTCTTTATGTCAATAGTGGACAGGTTACTTCTAGGCAAGCGTGCTCCATCGTCGCTTTTCATCAGGTGCGATTGAAAATAGTTTTTTTTAATTTTTTTATTGAGGAATAGGCTAGCTCTTGACCTCGATCACGACTGATGGAAAGCGATGGATGAAGTCTATGATGGAGCGAACGTGCCCAGAAGATGCCTTGAGGCAGTGATAGGTACTCCAACGCGTCGAGGAAACGGCAGGCTGCTTGACGCCGGACTCCGGTGGGAGGGTGGTCGCGAACCAGGCGGGCTTTAGCCCTACCACCACAAGGGAAGGATTGGCCAGTCTTATAAGGCGTTAGGTGATTAGGTGAGACTGTCCAACATGCACCGAGCGCTCGGATCAGTTGTGTGCCTGATGGAACAAATTACGCTACACGAGGAGGCACCTTCATACATCCCCAAAAATATTTTATATTGTACCTGTTCCGCATGTCCCAGACTGCAGTCGTCCCTTGGGGTGGTGACACTTCGCACGAAGTTGAGGCACTTGATGCCGTGATAGCGGTAGAACTGGTCATCTTCTGGCACGGAGATTGGGATGCACTTGTCGTTCTGCCACTCTGAAGGAAGGACCTCTGCGCCGTTGCCCAGGCAGCATTGGATGCCGCCTTTGTCTATATATGAATAGTAATTATTAATGGAGTGATTGAGTACAGGCGTGAACCTACTTTACAGTAATTTTAACTCTGATATCAACTGTTGGCATTAAAAAAACCGACTTACCAACAAAAAACACTACAAAGTACAAAATAACTAGTTTCGGAAGTCGGTGTTTTTGGTTGTATGACTAACTTACCAGTAACTTCCATGACTTGGAAGACCAGATCATGTGTGATGAACTGCCCCCACTGCATGTTCATGTTGCTCAGCACGCGGCTTCCTATCGGCTGGTCTGAGAACAGGCGCGTGGAGAGGACCCGAGGGTTGGGCAGCTGGCGACCACTGCTGGCTACCGGCATGGTGTAGATACCTGGAAAATTCCACGAGGAAGTGTATAATTTTAAGGTTGTGTGAATGCATCAGACCTGATCTACAAGGAAATTGAAGATCCTGAACGTTCATAAGAACACAAAATACAATCAGTGTGGAGCACGGGCAAGCATACTAGGTACTACATACCACAAATCTCTATCTAACTTGAAAACTCACGAAGAATTTGTTGTCACTTTGCTGTTTACATAGGTAAGTACCAGGTATTATATGTACGTGGAGCAACTGCCACTTAGGTAACCGCGCTTATCAATAACGGGATATTTATGGTGGGAAATCCTTGCAACACTTCCCAACAGGATACATACGCAAGATCAACAGTCATAATATCAACAGTTAAAACATCAACACCGTAAGACCAACGATTCAAAATCTCAACACTTCAGAATCTCAACAGCTTAGTAAGTCAACAGTTCAGAAGATCAAAGTTTAAAATCCCAACTTTGAAAGTACCTATTAGGTCAATACTAGCAAGTCGGAGCCCCGCTTCGCGGGGCTCAAGGGTTTGAAAAAAAATAACCACGAAGGGTATGGCGGGGTCAGTTCGCTCGCTTCGCTCGCTCACTAGACCCCGCCATCCCCTTCTAACCTAACCTGTCCGAGTCGGGGTGCCCCATGTCCTGACTGACAGTCACGACTGAAAGATAACTAAATAGGATTTTTATTTATAATATTGTGTAATTACTCAACTATGTACCTACCTATACCTAACCGACCAAAAAGTAAACAAAAGATCCATAAAAGCACCCCTCGTCAAATAATTTTACTTATAGTAAACCATGTATAACATTAATTAGTATTGACCTAATAGGTACTTTCAAAGTTGGGATTTTAAACTTTGATCTTCTGAACTGTTGACTTACTAAGCTGTTGAGATTCTGAAGTGTTGAGATTTTGAATCGTTGGTCTTACGGTGTTGATGTTTTAACTGTTGATATTATGACTGTTGATCTTGCGTATGCCTCCGCTTCCCAACCATTGCAACCCCTGAGAGTCAAAATCAACAGTGGCGACTACCAGAATGCCGAGCTAATGAAGCTCGTCGAGTCCCGGAGTATCGATTTAATTTTCAACGAAATGAATCAGAAAAGATTGAGAGAGAAAAAAACAAATAACGGGAATTTTAAGATCCTTCATAATGTACTTGAAATTCTTCTCTCAAATATTGTGGAAAATATATTCGATGAAATAAAAATCACTAATGTAAGATACGCACCATCAGCATACCGCGGCGTCGCGATCCTGGTAAAAGGCGCGCCCCTCCGGCCCCACTCCGGATGGTCCTCGTTGTTGCAGGTGCCGTCAATGGTCCGGTACTTGTTGCTGCTACTGCTGCAGCAGACCTTCACTGGTTGGCAGTACGCCGCGTCCTTCAGACGGACTCCTTGGTGCTCCAAGAATGATATGAAGGTGTTTGGAGTGCTACTGCTGGGGGAAATGTGATTGTAAACTGCAAATAATATTCTAGAGCACAGAGCGTCAGCATTCCTCGCCGGCACTGCTAGAGTGTCACCGTTTACCCGTTTACCCATAGAAGTACCTAAGTATACGGCGTTTGAGAATAGCTAGGGTATATGACTAAAAAAACTAATTATTCCGTCAGATAGATTTCCAAAAATATTAGACACGTATTTTTTCTTTTTTCACGTAAACAAAAAATGAAAATGACGTCACTTGTATGCACACCTTTTACGTAGGTACACGTGACGTCACCAGCCCCCACTCCTGATCTTTGATGCGTTTTATCTTCGTTATTTCTTATTGCTTTGATAAAGCAAAAAATACGTGTTCAATATTTTTTGATAATTTAACTGACGGACTAAATAGAATCATATATTTTTTTAACCAGGAATCGTCCCTATTCTGCAATGCGATTCTGTTAACATTTCACCGTGTGAACTTGCCTAATGTCACACGCTGTTCACTTCAGACGAAGTGAGTTGTCAATCCAGACAAACAGATGGAATGACAGTTCACTCCATGGTCACTCCACGTGAGTTTACACGGTGAGGTGTTGTCAGAATAGACCTGCCGAATTAGTTGTTCTTACCGCACATTGCGCGGTCACTAATGTCACTATTAGGATTATTGATAAGGCTTCGCATTTCTTGCTTTCTGCTCTAGGACAATTGCGTAGCGAGTCGCTGTTCTGAAGTAATACAGTGCCCGATGGGGTGTCCCCTCAGCAAAAATCACGAACCTCTACCTATACCTACAATCTTTTAACTCTTTTTTGGAGATTCATCATCATCATATCAGCCGAAAGATGTCCACTGCTGGACATAGGCCTCCCCCAAGTGTCGCTACAACAACCGGTCCTGTGCGTCTCGCATACATTGGCTGATTGGAGATTAATTTTCAAAAATCCATCCTTGTTGCTCACTTTTGTTCCATAAGGAAATCTTGCTTCTAGACCCAGCACTTAGGCTTTGTGTCTATCCATGAATGAAGAATTTTATTAAGTAGGTTAGTTAGTAGATTCTGAATATTAGGTATGTTTGACTGATAATGTAGTTATGATTTGGTCATTATCAGTAGGTGCGATCAACACACCTGCACAATCTAGTTTTCCGTCTTCACTGAAATAATCAGATTGCTTAATATAACAACAATAAGCAATCTGATTATTTTAACTTAATACTTACCTACCTACTTTGTTACAATTTGGTAAACACTACCTACATAATATAGCATTTAAAAAATATGTAGCATCAAGCAATATAGCACAAGATTCTGGTCCTTTGACCCGAGAACTTTAGATAAACTGCGACTACAGTAACTGTCTTTAAATCGGAAATTCTTCTTACCTTCAATATTTATTTTAATATAAGGAAAAGGTATTATACCCAGTACTCATTTTCATCTGGAGCAGCTTAGTTGCGGTGAGAATCTCATGCGAAGTGTCAGACGCCTTCCTGACTTCAGTCGGTAAGTTGGCAGAAAAGAAGTGCAGCATGGCTGGAGAAGCATCTTCCAGGCTGACGCCATTGCCGACCAGCTCGTTGCCTCGTCGGGCGGCCGCTCGGGCCAGTTCGCGACCTCGTCGCACACATTCGGCTACCACATCGGAGGGAATCGGGGTTTCGTCGTGGTCTGTGTTCGCATAATTATATAGTCTATCATACTTATTTAATCCTACTAATATTATAAAGGTGAAAGTTTGTATGTTTGTGTAACAATCAGGCAAAAACGGCTGAAGGGATTTGGATGAAATTTGGCACACATGTACTTATTTCATATTCTGGAATAAAAAATAGGCTACTTTTTATCCCGGTAAGTGGCATGGACTAATGGAGACTGAGGAGGAAGTGGAAACTCAGAGCCGCTGCTGCCTTAGTACTTCAGATTTTCAAGTACCAGGAGACCAGAAACATGTCATAGTATTTTTGGGCTGGTATAATTATGTAAGTTATGTAGATAAAGGGAAGGTGTAGGGTAGGTGTAGTAGGTGTAGGGTAGGTGTAAGGTAGGTAGGTGTAGGGTAGGTGTAGGGTAGGTGTAGGGTAGGTGTAGGGTAGGTGTAAGGTAGGTGTAGGGTGGGTGTTTCCTGAGTAAAAAATGTACAATACAAATCAGGAAACCTTGCTATTTCCGATATTAACGCGGGCGAAGCCGCAGCTGGTAGAAGCTAGTATGTAAAATTTTGTATTTTTTAAGTAGGTATGTTTCATGAATTATGCCAACATTATATTTACACCCTATACAAGGTTAGAAATCCCTTTTTGCACTGTTGTACAGTGTGCAATTTTTGTTTTTTTTTTCAAGGATGGGAAATCATCAAATGACTCCTTCGCTTTTGGTAGAGTGGGAAGGAGTGTCAGGCTCCTCCAAATGCCCTTTACGTTCCAGAGCCGCGGTGACTCTTTCGAACAAATTCCGTAACCCTGACAGGTTCATTGAAAGCCTAGGTGACATCTTTGTCTCCACCGACCGTGTCTCCACGTTGCCGTCGTGGTGGGGCTTGCGTGTCTCAATGATCTTGGGGGCTTTGCCGGTAGAGCCACTCATGCCGGAAGGTCCCAAGTGAGAGACCAGTCCAAGAGAGACACAAGAGGGGCACACCGTTCGGAGACTTGAGCAGTGTTCGGGTCCTCGGACGGTGTGATCCGACTTATCCTTCGAGGACCTGATCGGTTACAATTTCATCTCGCCCGACAGAGTGTCGGTCGGGCGGAGCGCGGGCGGAGGCGCGCTGTATTGGGAGGAGGGCTCGCTTGAGCGTCGCGCGGGTGTAGAGTCGGAGTCCGAGTTGGACTCCGACGACCTGGCGACCGTTAGCTCGGCGAGCTCTGTACCCGAGGGGGCGGGGGCTGCTGCGGAGGACTCCAGGTCCTTCCGCAAGTGGCCCAGATCAGAGGAGGACCGGGGGTCGTCCGGCAGCGAAGAGGTGGCCTCGGCCCGTAAAATCCCCACCAGCAGGCGGGGTAAAGGCCGAGAGGGAGAAGAGGCGGGAGAGAAGGCGGCGGCAGAGAGCGCGAGGCTTCGCGGCTGCGCTCCGCGCCCCGAAGACCGCGGCTGTGGTGGTAACGCTGCAGCCGGACGCGGTGAAGAGGGGCGTGACGTATGCCAATATGCTCACCAAGGCGAAGGAGGCCGTCAACCTCGGTGAGCTTGGCATCGTCGGGGGTCTCCGGCTCAGGGTCACCATGACTAGGGCCAGGATGCTGGAGATCCCTGGAACAGATAGCGGTCCGGCCGCGGACGCTCTAGCCGAAAGGCTTAGGGGCGTCCTTGAGCGCGGATGACGTCCGAGTGTCCAGGCCCACGAAGTGCATAGTCATGCGCATCTTGGGCCTGGACGACTCCGTCACGGAGGAGGAGGTGTTGGCCGCCGTCGTCAGGACGGGGGGTGCTCTGCAGAGGAGGTGAAGGCGGGCACCATCCGACCTGACAACACGGGCATGCGAACCGTTGTGGTGAGCTGCCCCGTGTCGGCGGCCAAGAAAATTTCGGAGGGCCGAAGGCTCTTGGTGGGCTGGGTCTCTGCGCAGGTGAAACTGCTGGAGCCCAGACCTCTGAGGTGCTTCCGTTGCCAAGTTGGCAACCACGTCGGAGCACTCTGCACCTCGGAGGTGGACCGCAGTGACCACTGCTTCCGCTGTGGTCAGCCCGGTCACAGGGCCGGCTCGTGCAACGCCGCGCCGCACTGCTTTGCATGTGCGGCAGCTGGCAAGCCGGCCGATCACTGGGCTGGGGGCAAAGCCTGCGGTCCACCCGCCATTGCCGGGACGAGGAGAAAACCCTCCTCCACCGCCGCCGCCGCCGCCGTCGCTTCCGCCGCAGCCGCCGCCACCGTCGCCGCCGCTGCAACTGCTCGGGAGGGGGCTGGAATGGAGTGCCAGTAATGACCCCATTTCGCCTCCTCCAGACGAATGTTAGTCGCTGCGCCTCTCAGGAACTGACGCTCCAGAGCAAGGCGCAGTGATTGACGCCTGCGAACAGCGAGCAATGGGTAGCTCGCTGTCCGATCAGGTCAGGCTAGAGTCGACGGCGCGTTTCACTCCAAACGCGCCGGAAAGAGCAGTCAGCAACGGAGACGGGGCCCGCCAGGGCCAGAGCCTGCCAGGGTTGCGGAATATGTTCGAAAGAGTTACCGCGGCCCTGGAAAGAAAGGCACTAGGAGGACTAAGGGTGGGTTTTAGTCAGTAAAAGTCTGACACTCCCTGCCGCTCCACCCAGAGCGGGAAAAAAAAAAAACAGGTGACATCTTTGTTACAATATCGTTTAATGACTTGCCCATGTCGAGTATGTCGCTGATTAAACGGGCGTTAAATGAAAAGGCCTTTAATGAAACGGCTGATTAAGCTAGTTGGCTGCGACATATCCTACTAATATTATAAAGGTGAATGTTTGTATGTTTGTGTAACAATCAGGCAAAAACGGCTGAAGGGATTTGGATGAAATTTGGCACACATGTAGTTCATAACCTGGAATAAAAAATAGGCTACTTTTTATCCTGGTAAGTGGCATGGATTAATGGAGACTGAGGAGGAAGTGGAAACTCAGTGCCGTAGTGGCCCTAGTGGGCCTCGGCCCGTAAAATCCCCACCAGCAGGCGGGGTAAGGGCCGAGAGGGAGGCAAGGGCAGAGTCCTTGCCTCCAAGGATGCTGGACGACCCCCCGAAGATGGCGGTCGTGGGGCTCCTGGCTCGGAGTCCTCCGGTGGTAAGCCGGATGACTCCGGACAGGAGCGGGTTCGGAGGGCCGGGTTTGCGGAGGTGGTGGAGGCCGCGATCCGCGATGTGGCCTTGAAGAGGAAACTTTCCTCTAAAAACAAGGCCATAAGCGCGGCGCTGGCCTCCATCCTGGTGGCAGCGGAGGCTAACCGAGGTGGGCCTCCAGCGGACGAGCTGTCCAAGCTGCGGGCGGAGGTCGCCCGCTTGGCTGCCGCCACCGAGCGTCTCCAGAGGGAGAACGCGGGGCTCCGAGCAGACCTGGCCAGGCTCCAGGGAGCCGGCCCACAGGGGGCGCCTAAAGGGGGGCGCAAGGAGGACAGCCAGCCCGTGCCGCAGGAGGGCCAGGTGCTGGACCTTGTGCGGCAGGAGATGGCTGCCTTCCAGGCGCGGTTCTCCGTCCTGGAGGGCATCGTCCTGCGCCCCCCGTTAGCGGCGAGTGGAAAGGCTCCAGGCCGGAAAAAGGCGGCGTCGTACGCGGCCGCCGTGGCTGCCACACCGGGGTCGTCCGGCCAGGACAAAGGGTCCGGGCCGGCACCCGCGAAGCCGGTGTCGGGAAAACCGGACCCGGCCCCGGGAAGGAAGAGGAAGGGTGGGGTGGCTGCACGGACGGCAAAGGCTCCTGCGCCAGCCGTGCAGCAGCTCCCCCCGGCTTCCTCGCCTACTGAACCTCCCCCGGCTCAAGCCGAATGGCTAGTGGCCGGGGAGAAGAAGAAGGCGGGAAAGGCAGCCAGGGCGGCAAAGAGGCGGGAGAGAAGGCGGTGGCAGCGAGCGCGAGGCGTCGCGGCTGCGCTCCGCGCCCCGAAGACCGCGGCTGTAGTTTTAACGCTGCAGCCGGACGCGGTGAAGAGGGGCGTGACGTATGCCAACACGCTCACCAAGGCCAAGGAGGCCATCAACCTCGGTGAGCTTGGCATCGTCGGGGGTCTCCGGCTCAGGGTCACCATGACCGGGGCCAGGATGCTCGAGATCCCTGGAGCAGACAGCGGTCCGGCCGCGGAGGCTCTAGCCGAAAGGCTTAGGGCGTCCTTGGGCGCGGATGACGTCCGAGTGTCCAGGCCCACGAAGTGCATAGATATGCGCATCTTGGGCCTGGACGACTCCGTCACGGAAGAGGAGGTGTTGGCCGCCGTCGTCAGGACGGGGGGGTGCTCTGCAGAGGAGGTGAAGGCGGGCACCATCCGTCCTGACAACACGGGCATGCGAACCGTAGTGGTGAGCTGCCCCGTGTCGGCGGCCAAGAAAATCTCAGAGGGCCGAAGGCTCTTGGTAGGCTGGGTCTCCGCGCAGGTAAAACTGCTGGAGCCCAGACCTCTGAGGTGCTTCCGTTGCCAAGTTGGCAACCATGTCGGAGCACTCTGCACCTCGGAGGTGGACCGCAGTGACCACTGCTTCCGCTGTGGTCAGCCCGGTCACAGGGCCGGCTCGTGCGACGCCGCGCCGCACTGCTTCGCATGTGCGGCAGCTGGCAAGCCGGCCGATCACTGGGCTGGGGGCAAAGCCTGCGGTCCACCCGCGAGGGCCGGGACGAGGATAAAACCCTCCTCCACCGCCGCCGCCGCCGCCGCCGTCGCTTCCGCCGCAGCCGCCGCCACCGTCGCCGCCGCTGCAACTGCTCGGGAGGGGGCTAGAATGGAGTGCCAGTAATGGCCCCATTTCGCCTCCTCCAGACGTACGTTAGTCGCTGCGCCTCTCAGGAACTGACGCTCCTGGGCAAGGCGCAGTGACTGACGCCTGCGGACAGTGAGCAATGGGTGGCTCGCTGTCCGATCAGGTCAGGCCAGAGTCGACGGCGCGTTTCACTCCAAACGCGCCGTCAGCAACGAGCAGTCAGCAACGGAGACGGGGCCCGCCAGGGCCAGAGCCTGCCAGGGTTGCGGAATATGTTCGAAAGAGTTACCGCGGCCCTGGGAAGAAAGGCACTAGGAGGACTAAGGGTGGGTTTTAGTCAGTAAAAGTCTGACACTCCCTGCCGCTCCACCCAGAGCGGGAGGGGTCATTTGATGATTTCCCATCCTATAAAAAAAAAAAAAGGCTAGAAGGAGACTACGTTGAAAAAATAGTTTTTTTCAAATGCGTCTTCATTTCCAACAGAGGTACTTATTGATCAACCCACGTTACGCAATATTATTGTTACGCGCCAGAATTAATACCGGGTACATAACGTTAAAAGTTACTACTAGCGCCATCTAGTATCGAGTAGCAGAACTAGTAGAGTCAAGACCCTTCTAGACATTTCGATGCTAGAACATTCTAGAGTTTTCGTTATCTGGTTAGTCGGGGCCGGTATGTACTCGTACTTTCTAGATGTTTCTATACTAGAAGGTTCTGGAATTATCTGCCGACCTATATAAGGCCCGCATAGCCTGCGACCGGGTCAGTATTGAATTTGCGATACAAGCGACAACTTCGAGAGCGAACTTCGACTGCGAATTAAAGTGATCAGTAGTGCAATTGTGATTTATAATTAGTGAGTTTAAAGTTGTAATTAGTGTTGATTAATTAAAGTGTCATTTTGGTTATTTAATCGGCTGTTTTTATTGTCACGAACCCTAAGCTCGTAACATTATGAATGGGTTATGAAGCTTTTAGTAACTGCTACAAAACCTAACAGTTTTCTAGTGATCTAAATTATGCAAAGACGCTAGAATACGAATAAAAGTTCTTAGAAAGTGGCCGTATCGATCGGAAATTCTGTGAACATGAATGCGTCTATATCGATGAGTGGTCAGCATAATTAGTGCCGAGGGACTTCCGAGGAAAAAATATTTGATATTGCATAGTCATGGAAACCGTAGGTACGACAAACGTTGCAGAATTGTTACGTATTTTTTTATGGATTGGAAATCATCTAATGAGTTCTTCCGCTCTGAGTGGAACGTAAGGGAGTGTCAGACTCTTACTGACTAAAACCCATCCGTGTTCCTCCGTATGCTCTTTGCGTTCCAGGGCCGCGGTGACTCTTGAATAAATTCCGCAACCCTGGAGAATTTTTAAGCTAATAAAGTTTCGATATTTTTTAGCATTTTCAACGTCGTTTGCTTTTCTGGTCACGATTTAATATCAGCATGATTTCATAGCTAGAGGTAGACGGAGTTAGGTATACCTACATGGCTGATAGCATACCTACCTAAACACTTTTTCGTACTAGAATCATGATGGAATTAACACTTCATAATAACACCCATACGTTTTTAATGCACCTTGCAATATTATAGATAGATATAAAATATAAATACAGGGTGTTTCAGAAGTGCGAGGTCGTATTTAAGGGTGATGTGTTGTACATATTGATATAGTAGGTCTCTTTTTACTGCAGTTGTATATTTACTGTATACCTACCTATCAAAAACATAACATAACCCTCAAATATGGCCACGCTCGCTCTTCTCTTTCATCTCTCGTTATGAAACACTCTGTGTAAATTAGAATAGGTTTTAGGAATAGCTAACCGATTCTTAAACGGAAACGACTTACCCGCACAATATTTATTGGAAGTCTTAAACAAATCTTCTAATAAAGACTTAGTATTGGCCAGGATGGGTGAGACGGCAGGAAAGAGGTCATCAGTCAAAAAATCCAAGTCCCAATCAGAAAAACAGCACCCAGTAACATTTAACAGTAAGCACAGTAGTACAGACACACGCAAAACACTTTTATGTTCACTAAATACTCTAATCATAGTCGAAACTTGCACTTCCCCTTATAAGATTATAAATGGTAATTATTTTATTAATTAAACTATGGAATTAGCAATGGTAATTTTACTACCGTGAAAATGTTTTATAAAAAAAATAATCACACATGTTTTGAAATTAGATCATTCACCGTAGGTACTTTTTATGACCAGTTATTAGCGACATTTAAAAATTTAAATAAAAACATGTCAAAAGGTACAGTCGAGCACAAAATTCTGGACCTTGTTGTCGAAAATTAGAATAACAACTAAATTGGAAATAAAATTAGAATAAAGAGACCATCTAATCATGTCACGTACATTACATTAATTTTAAGTAGATGTGTTACAGGTCGGAAGGATAAAGCATGTATTGTGTGTTGTTTTCACAACTTTCTTTAGGTATTTCGTTACATGATTCATTAGGTTACCAAATTTATGTCATGTTGTTGTTTCTTATCTACGTATTTCGAAAATAAATGTTTTTTAAGTAACATTGACATGATTCATTAAAGTTGCGGTGCCAATTTTCGTTACTTTTCTTTTCCTTAAAATATCAGTCAAGTTTTTTGATACCTAAAGTCATTTTTGTTTTTGCAATAATTGTGTCTTTACTGTTTATGAGATATAGTTCATCATATGACCACTGAAACACCCATATAGGTCATTGTGCTTTAGACTTTTTATTCTGCCAACATGTGTGGCTGTTGTGGGCCAAGGGAGCAATGGCGCAGGAAAAGTCGACTATATAAAATAAAATAAAAATACCAATTTTTAAACAAAACTTTTTAATAAAAATATTCATAATTATTGATGGCACGGTTTCATACAAGGTGTAACAAAACAAAATAAGATTTTGTCCCTACTTAGTAGTAAGTAGTAGTATTAAGTAGGTACAACATTGTAGACAAAAGTAATAATTCTTGTATTGGCAAGCAAATAAATGAAGTAAAACGCATACGTTATGTGTTTCATCTATCGTTTGTTACATTTCACAATAACTGCCTTCGCTGACGTCACACTAAGGCACCTATTCCGTTCTAACGCCCATATCTCAGAACCAAGTTCTTATAGCCTTCGTCCGGAAAAAATACAATAAGTTGTTGAAGTAAACTAGCTAATCATCTCACTAACGTCAATTGGAGCAGGCAATCATTAAAAAAGTTACGTACTGCAATTAAATGATTGCCTGTTATAATCCCATCGCAAGATTTAATAATGTATTGTTAAAATAACATACAGTTTCTCCTACTTTAGTTTGAGGAACAGTAATACGCAGTAAGTTAAAATGATGACACATTTTAATCTATTTAAAAATAAAACGTTTAAATCTGTAAAAAAAACCGTAAACGAAGCAGGTGAATATAAAACATGATTTGAAAGAAATGTTTACAAATATTGAGTCGACCGACGCATGCCATTGAGAGCACCAATTCGAAAAGCATAAATATGCTAGTATAGTTGTAGTCCTAGTTAAGACTTTTAGACTTCCTATCCTACGAGATGGTAGGTAACTACTGAAAACCATCGATTGAAATTTAAAAAAATAAAACCGACTTCAAAATTGAAATTTATTAAATTAATGACTAAAAAGGGAGAAATAAAAGTTTTATCTTTAAAAATCTAGAGTAAATAAGCCAACAATTTTTTTCGAGGACCGTGCCACCTTAATATTATATTTGGACGCTCGCACATATGCAATGACAACCGTACGTGCGAGCGTGACGCATTATATTTACGTGGGAGTGAAGGAGACAGGTAATAAGAGGTCATTGTACGAAATTCTTCCTGCTCCGCGACCGGACTTTAGTCGTAGTATGCGGTACGAGCACTGTTTAACACGCCACACACTACGCCTAGCGACTGAAACCTGCTGGCACCGACCTCAAAAAAAATAGTTAGCATATTTACTTTAGATTTTTAGAAACATTAAACTTTTGTTTCTCCCTTTTTTAGGTATTAATTTAATAAATTACTGTTTTTAAAGTCGGTTTAATTTTTTTTTATTTCAGTTGTGATTGAAACTAATTTAATTACTTAAAAAGTATAAGTACTTATCCCTCCATCATTATCTACTATCATACATGAAGTGATGAACCGTTTTTCTGTTGCCGTCTAACGTTTACACAATTACTTTTGAAATTGAGAAGTCAATTTTTGAATTTTCATCGAGATTGTTTAGGTAGAGCCTAACTGCATGCAAACATTGAAACAACATGCATAATGACATTGTATTACGTTGTTAAGCCAACGACACGTTTTCTTTTTTTTACTTTTGACTGGCATTTCTTTGACGTGACTTTTCCTTAACTTAACTCTCTATCTCAAAAAGTACTGAACCGATTTTTATGAAACTTGTTTCCTAAGTTGGACTATACCTAGTTTAACTAAAAAAGATTTTTTACAATCCGACTTATAGTTTTTGAGATATGCGTGGACAAACATACAGACATACATACACTTACGAAATTTGGCACACGTGTTTAGAAGCTGGTATAGACTAACATAATATACAATAACTGCAATTTTGACAATATTACATGCATAAGAGTCGAATTGATAACCTCTTTTTTTAAGTCGGTTAAAACGGAGTTAATATCGGTGCGTACGAACAATTTTGTAAGTAAATAATTTAGCTATCTATAAAATCAGTCGGCTTTTATTTCTAATATCACAATCTGTTTCGTTCAATATAATAATTATGATTTTGTACTTCGGTGTCGATTCCCGCTAAGTCTTTAAATTAAAGTAATGTTCGCTAAAAACAAACAGCCTTATTCATAAAAAAAATAGCTATTCACTATCAGATTTATAATTTTCAAATTTTCATTAAACTTTTCATTTGAAATTAAAATCTGCTAAGCAGTACCTACTTAAACTAAGCAAATGGTTCGATTTTTTAATGAATAAGTCCGAATGAGTGAAGCAAATTTGTTTTTTCTACTGGGTGCATGTCAATTGATTTTATTTAATACGTACTCAATGCTCCTCTCTTCCCACTAATTTATCCATTGGTGCGCAATGAGGTTACTATGGATGCTATCAGTATTGTTGCACTCAATGGTATGCTTCACAAATGTACTATACAATACTACTGGGCCTAAACCATCAACTCTTAAAGCAGTATTACTGTAAGAGACGGAGCTATACAGGACGTATAGCTTCGTCTCTTTCCCACTTGAAGTAATATTGAAGTAAAACTGCTTTAAGAGTTGATGGTTAGGCCCCTGATCCTCCACAGCTCACATTTTCAAAAGCTACAAAAAAACATCAGAAGGTTTCTCAGGCGACGATCCAGTGCTCTAGGGTTAAGATACATCTTAAAAATAAGTCTTTATTCTTAACCCGATCTCATCAAACAAATCTCTATACATAGAGAACTGGACGTCTCGTAAAATGGTAGATAGTCTTGCCCCGCCACTATTAAACCTTGAAACTTGACCTACTTTATGAGGTCAACAGACATTTTTGCACTGTCACAAATCACATTGCTAATAAGTTCACAATCATATAGAAAGTTCAACTAGATATTATTTACATTAAATCTACGTTAGTATTTTGTGTATTGTTAAAGAAATTAGTTTTTTGCATTATTTTGTTTGTTAGGTTGCAAACTGAACACCTTAAAACAGACAATTATTTACCCCACTCTCTCTTGGGCAGAAGTCCGTCCGAACAATAGTACTTACGCCCTGATTGCACCATAGACTACTTTAATTCAAACAATTAAACTTTGGCAGAATATCAACAATTAAGTAAACTCAGTACCTACCTATTTATTCTTACCAATGTAAGCTAAAACCTAACTTTTTAACATGTACAAACGTTCTGAAAACGTGATCCCAGATGTTGCTGCTGATGCCGAAAGCTGGAACAAAAGAAAATAATAAATCGGTTAAGGTAATAATATTATTTTTTCAACATAGTTTTAAAAACTATGTTGAAAAAATATCTAATATCTTTAGAAGAGGTAAGTCAAATTATGTATATATGATCTAGGGCAGGTGCATACCTGCCCTAGATCATATACATGACGTGTTAGGTAGGTATCGATACCCAATATGCCTGTAAATAGCACAAACCAAAAAAAACTTTATTTCAGCAGTTTCTTGAAATTGTTACCTACTGTAGGAAATCTTTGTAAATATCGTTTCGCCATCAGTTTGATCCTGACAAAATATTTGTAACAAACATTCCACTTATACACGTGGACAAACATGCCTATCCTTATCGATTTTATCTTTTGGACTTGCTGATAAATTCGAAATATCAGTCAAAATATATCATTCTAATGAATCATAACTTAACAATAATGCACAAGTTTGTTTGAATCAACTTTTCATTGTGAGTGTACTTACATCCAATTTTCGGGAAACTTTGGGAATAAACGTTGGGTTTATCCTATGAATAATATTTCTATGGGTAGGTAAATATATTTAAGAATTGAGCTAACTAGGTCATACCTATGAAAACCCAACAATATGTAATATTAAACATGTTGTTGTTATAATTATTTCCGCAAAATAACGCCTGTTTTCAAATTATAAAAACCTAATGCCTAGTTAGGTATCTAACTTATAATCTGGTAATTTGTAAACAACAACCCTGTGAATAGAATTTACCTAATTTACTAGCTTGCAACGAAAGGGCGAGGCGAGGTTAACTCGCAGTCTTTATTACCCCAGCAGGAAAAACCAATAAAATTACAAAGTGAAAGGTTTACTTAACGAAAATGAGGTCAAAGTTGAAATCGACACCTAGTTAGCATACCTAGGTAATCGCTATGTATGCTGAAATGGGATCCAAAAATAAATCATGTTTAAAAAATGAAGTAGATAATATCATTCGCTACTGAAATCTGAGTGTGCCTGTATACTATACTCCCTTTTCGAGGAAAAATATTGAAGTGCTCTTCCTCTCTCCTACTTATAAAAGAAATGTATCGATGGTGGTACAAGGGCGTCGCCAGCCGATGAGTTGGGGGGGGGAGGGGCAAATTACAAATGCGGCATTTTTTCTTCAGAAAACCGATGACATGTAGATGCATAGGTGTGTATGTATCAGATTGCATCGCGCGGGACGGGAATTATAAATTGGAATTTTTATTTAAAAAATTAGGCTCCTCAGAGAGAGGCTCAATAGTGGCGTGCCCATCGATTGACTCGTGCGGCTGTTATTATTTTATCACGAGTCACAAACTAAACTTAAAAGGATTGTAATTTTCATCCGTTTTCCCCAAAGAGAGGGTTCGAATCTGTGATTGAGCTAGAATAAGTGCTTGAAAAAAGTGACTTGTTCGAAACTGTTTAGTCTTTTTTGCTGTCAAGTTATTGACACAAGTAATTTTTTTCCAATAGCATAATTATGGTCATAATATAAGTTGTCATCACGGAGTTAAAAATAAAAACATCAGCCTACTTCTAAGACAGTCTAAAAATTATGCCTATTTCTCGTGGTCATAATGCCTGTCATCACATCACCAACACTCAAACCCTGCAAACTGGAACATCCATACAGCTGCGTGGTGGAAAATAATATGGTCGCCTACTCCGAAAGACTGGAGTTCCGGACAAGATCTTTCGCAAAGAGACGATCCATAGATTCCTATAAGAAAGAAGATATATAATGCCGTACATACCTCTGTCATGGTTGATGAAGTGATGGTTGGAGTGGTATCGCTTCATGGCGTAGAGGTAGGTGCCGTCGCGGGGCGCGCCGTGGTGCACGTAGTAGTGTATCATGTCGTATGTCAGGTATCCTGGAAGGAAGCATGTCTGTGGTAAGATTTTAGGCTAGGAACTAGGAAGCGTTTAATCTCGCTATTTTGAATTCCCGGTTCTTTCAGTAACTGAGAAGGACTTGGAGATCCCGGGATTTTTGGGACCGGGATTTCCCGGTTTTATACCCTAGTACCTTTAACTGACTTTAACTGGCCCAGTGTAGCAGAATAAATTCAAATTCAAATATTTTATTTCAGATTCAGAATCCATATAATTTTAGTATTAGTATAACTTAGTCTAATGTTGTAATTTCTTTCCAGCATAATGGTTTTTTATGTGCATGCTTAGGTACAGTTTATTATATTAACCGCTGCGGCCCCGACATGTGAAAATTCCCAAAAAAACTAAAAATCTTATGTAATAGGTAAATAAACATTAAATTCGCGATTAATTCGCGACACACCGGTGTGTCGCCGTCGGTTCGCGACGGAAACTTCATGTTTTTTGAATTTTTCTAGATCAAAATCGTAATGATATGAGCAGATTATTTCACAGAATATTACGGTTTTAGAACTACACTGCTCTGTAATAATATATTTTTTATTGACACTTTTTTAAAAGAAGGCAATCCCCTGATAGTTTTTTACGAAAATAGACGTCAAAGTTATCTTTCAGGACGAATACAACCATTGTAGTGTGCTGAAATATTTTATATTATACGTTTGTCCAGCAGAATTTTTAGTCTCAAAGCGCACTACATAGCTCAATTACGAAAATATGGCTAATAAGTATTTTAAAAAAATAACTAAAAAATAGAAAATCGGTTAACTTTAACAGTGTTTTACTATAAACATAAATATTATAATTATTTTACGAAAATAAAGGTATTGCTAAATATACTGGTATTTTTTTTCAGTCTTTTTATGTACCTACTCATTTATTTTACACGATCATTTTAAAATCACTATAAATCCCGGCGCGCATTCTTTTGCCGATCAGGGCTTAGTGTGAGTTTTTTAACGTACTCGATCGTGGACCTAACGTTCGTGCCGGGCCCTCCCCCAGCGACTCGCGAATCGAATACACGTGGACTGTAGGTACTTATGATGCATGGCCTTGGTTACTTGAAGTGGGAACTATGCATTCCTATTTCCGTCCATTCCGTAATTCCTTCTAATGGATAGCTAATCTAACAGGATTTCTCTAATATTCTCGCGACTTATGACGATGCCCCAACCATAACAATAGGGATGTCAAAGACTGAAATGGTTAGAGCAGACGTAGACAAGAGAGGTTGGTTTGTTGACCCAGATAAAAGGATCGAAACGGGCAGCCCGCGAAATTCACGTTTTTTTGCAATTTGCAGGTCTGTATCAGGTTGTAGGTTGGTTAAAATTTGATTCGCGGCCGTAGCAAGTACGTATTTACAGAACTGTAATCATTATAAAATCATCAATACAACTTTCTCAGTTAGAATTTTATTAATGCCAAATGTTATGATTTGTGTGTGGTTTAGTTGGCATACCCATTCAGCTTTCCAAAAGATACGAATTTAAAAAACACAGACGTTACAGAACTAACCCTAAACCGTTTGAGGACCGGCATAATGTACCATGCGCCAACAAAACGATATGACATGACGTGAGCCTTGTGTGGTCCTTATATTCGTGTATTTGGTCAAATATTCGCGCCATTTGTGCAATACAAAATATACCCTAAGAATTTCGAAATAAGGTTAATTTTATATGCTGAAGTTACGCGAATATTTGGCCAAACAAGCCAAGTGAAGTGCCAGCATAAGACAGACGGCTCATCACCATTCATCATGCACCGTTCAGATTACGATGCTAATAATATTCGAACTTGTTGCACAATGCGCCAGTTATTGTTTTTGAGACAGCTGTTCTGTATTCTGTTTCGAAAGAAAGCTGACTTGCCTTATATTCTCGCCGTGGATTGAAAACGTCAAAGCTTAGCTAAGTATCGAGCCCTTACCGCCGAATCATCGTAAGCGACGTTATTTCTAAAAGAGATGATTATCTTAAACTTCAGAATGTAAAATAAAAAATCTTTTCTTTTTTTTTTCTTTATGGGTAGGTATTAATTAAAGTTTCTTCTAGGCAAGCGTGTTCCATCGTCGACCACATCATCGCTTACCAGAGAGAGGTTGTGGTCAAAAACGACCCTTTCAATAATAAAAAAACTAACCGATGTAAGTATTTTCAAGACATCAAAAAAAGAAGGAGGTTCTCAATTCGGTTGGTTTTTTTTTGTTTGTTACCTCATAACTCCGTCAGTTATGAACCGATTTGAAAAAATATTTTTTTTATAAAGTATACAGGATGAAATTCAATTCATGGGCATCCTATTAAGGGGTCATTGTACTCATCATTATGAACAACTTTTACTATGGGATCAACCCCGTAATCGCGAAATCTGCTGTTCAGTACATTTTCTCAAGTTACGCGTGCAGAAATGTATGGAGCAGTCGATTTTTTTTCGAGATTTCGGGGTTGGTCCCATAGTAAAAGTTGTTCATAATGATGAGTACAATGACCCCTTAGAAGAATGCCCATGAATTAAATTTCACCTTGTATAGGTACTTTCCGATTGGTCCCATAGAAACATCAAAATCGGTTCAGTATTTTTGTTTTGAAATCAAAATAGTTGGAAAAATATGTCGTCCAAGTCAATACGTATTTTGCTTTCCAAGTGGTAGTTACGGATTCCGAAAAATGATAAAGTACTTAAGTACTAAAAAGGGTAAAAAAAAAGATTTTTTCCAAAAACAATACAACCAATTTCCAAATAAAAACACTACAAAGTATATAATAACTTTATTTTCGGAACTCGGTGTCAAAAACAACCAAAAATACAAGATTTTTTTTGTATAAAAGTTTTTTTTTATGTGACTGACCATTAATAAATAATGAAATGCCTTAGTAGGTACCTATTAATAAAATTGATAAATTATTTTTATGGCAGTTTAGAGAATGGCTTATCCAACTGATAAGAAACCTAAAATATTAATATAATAAATATTACGCATATCGTAAAATACCTAAAGAATTTCTTTAAATTAATAAGCAACTGGTTTATAAACGTTCAAACAATATCAATTCAAAATTAGCTGACAGATTGTCAAACTCATACCTTTGAACAACTGAGTGCCAATTCTACTTATGTAAGTAATTTTTAAACAACACGGCAACATTCGCATCTCAATTGCAAGCTGTCAAAAATGTAGGGAAATGAAGGCTTTTTTGACAGTTTGAGAATGTTGCTTAAAAATGTATAGAATTTTATTGGTCCTCTGATTTGACTGGTGCTATTTTGTCGGTAATTTTCAGGCTTTCTCTCTGTTTGCAGGAGACCTCTTCCGTGGTGGATTCACATGCAGAGGGTGAATAGGCTCGACAATATAGGGTGGCAGATATTGTTGCGGAATTTGCTCGAAAGAGTCACCGCGGCCCTGGAACGCAAAGGGCATAAGGAGGACACGGATGGGTTTTAGTCGGTAAGTACACTCCATTTCGCTCCGCCCAAAAAAAAAAGTGTTTTTTTTTTTAGGTATGACCACTAGCAAGTTAACACACGTGGGATATCAACTGCTTAAATGGCTTAGCGGCGTCAGTTCGGGACAGCAAGGGACAACAGGCTGGGTCGTTTCATTAATTAGGGGTTAGGCTCAGCGGCGCGGGCTGGCTCGTTAGGCAAAAGTCGGGGAGGGTTTTGAATGGGTCGTCGCGACGGACCTCGGCGGCGAGGTCGGTATACGGAACGCGGTCTGTTCTTGTATTTTCTAAGGGTGCTGGTTTCCCTACAGCTTTCCTGAATCTTTGTGATCTCGTCGTCGGCCTCGACGAGTGTATGCCGAGGACGGCGAATCTTACTAATGCGAGAGGGAGTGTACTGGGTTGCCTTTGAAATCAAAGGGTTTTGGTGCTTTTCAGCGGATTCGATGAAACGCTTTGTAAGGCGCTTCATAAACTGTTTTAAGGTCGGGATTTTGAGGTCGACATGAAGTCGTTCATTCCGTACATACCACGCGGGGCGCCCGTGAGTGTGGCAGATTTTAAGGCGATGGAGAACAAAATTCTAAGTATTGTTTGTGGCGTCAAAAGACTTCTGTTAGTCGGCTTCTGATGTCATCGTTAGCTTATCATGATTAGGTAGATTTTGAAATAGGTATACCTAAGGTGTTTGTTTTCTTCAATAGGTAGGTACACTAAGCAGTGTACTTACTAACACATTGTTCAGCCCAGGTATTAATTCTATGAAATAAATTTTTAAATAGAGATTTCACTGAAGCAAAGTTTCATAAAAATACGAATAGGTACTTATTTAAAGCGACTGAAGGAAAAATAAATTGAATGACGAAGTACTCATTAGGGATCGTCCTTTAATCACGCGAGATTCGAAAAGGGCGGGAAGGATTCAGAAAAAATCACGATTAATCACGATGAGAAGGGGAATTATTTGACAATCACGTGTGTTTTTCCTCACCTCACGACGTAACGCCAAGGGGAAGGGGAAAAAAAAAGTGTCCATAAAATCGTCACTCGGTTAATTAAATAGGTAGGTATGCAACGCAATAAAGATAAGCTTACACCTGCTTGCATGACTAACTTTCGGAAATTACCTAAATGTATGTTTAAACAATAAATTGTGTAGTTGCCTAGATATGTACTTATTCTTAATATTTTTGCATGCCTTGTTAACTGACTGTATTATTTTAGAAAAAAATAAGTAGGTACCTAAAATACACCTATTTTTTTTAATCGTCGATTAAAAAAAATACTAAACTTGGGGTTTATTTTTACTAAAACTAGTTTTATACTTACTACGATTAATAATCGTAGGTAGTATAAAACAGACTTTAGCTTAGTTGTTCTTAAAACCTGTGTGGCGACGAATACCAGCTCAATCGAACCACGCACGACATTGATCAGTACCTGTACCCCACTAGACATAAAATTCGTCTGTTCGGATTTCAGAGGCCCACTCTCATAACCTGGATCTTTAACTCAAGACTTACATCTAGACAAACGTGCTCTATCATCGAACAAATCGTCGCTTACCACCAGGGGGTCGAGTCTGCTATTGCAATCGTGTCTCAATGACCGGTCAATGATCGATTTTTGACGTATAACGTCAAACTTATGACACATTTCCCATACAAAAACTGTCAAAGTTGTCAAATATTCGATCACTGACCGGTCATTGAGACACGATTGCAATAGCAGACTCGAGCCCCTGATGAGATGGCGGTCAAACACGAGTGACCATACATACACACCCTAACAATATAAAAAAACTTCTAAAACTTCGCAGCGCCAAGAGTTCCAATTCTACTAATTTTTAAGAAACGTTCGAATTCGTATGTTAATCGCAATCTGTCAAAAATCTCATCCAAATTGAGGCATTTTTGACAGATTGCGACTGACATGTGAATGCGAATATTGCTTTAAAAAATGTAGAATTGGCCCTCAGGAATACTCAGGATAGTTGAAAGTTTAGCCACTCTTCTCTTACGGTTCAAGTATAGAATGTTATAAAGAATTCTTACCAATAAGTGCTCCGGTGAGTTTCAAGTAAGGTAAGTAGAGGAACGGCTGCAGCATTGAGAACAAAATGACGGTCAGCCCGAACGCCGGCACCGGAGGAAACACTTGCCGGAGACCGTCGAATGGGACCTGTGACAGAAAAAATCAAATGATACATTTAAAAAATGTAGGAGCTTTTGCTAGATAATCACAGCCGCACGAGTCGATTCGAGGTTAAGGTTGAACTAGTCGCGGGCTCGAACTCACTCGTAGGCATGCCCAAAAAGCACGCTGTCTCACCGGGCATAGTGCCCGACAGAGACAGTATCAGTGATGAGTAGTTAGACGCTAGTCTACACGCACGATGTCTAGTTCCCACGCACACAAACACCGTTCCGAACGGAAACAACGTTAGACGATGCACGAAAAGTCAATTGGAAAGTTGGTTTTTATGAAAAAACCACTGCATAAATCAATTACAAATAAAGCAAGTACAAGTAAGTAATTGAAGTTTGTCGATGCCGACTTTGTTTTTGAGATTTTACACTTCTTTTATTTCTCATTTACGCCCGAAGTGGCGTTAAAATTAGCAAGAAAAACAAATCTTTATTGGCTTATAACTTTTTAATGGTTTTTCATTTTACCATTCTGTTTCCGTACATACAAAATTAATAATGAGATAAAACGATATCACGCGTTCAACTTTGAATGTACACTGACAAACACTGGAGTAATACCCCCTGAAATTTGTATGGACAAAATATCGACTAGTGCAATCTTAAGCAATGCTTGCAGAAGGCGGACCATGACCAAACATACAGAGACTCCTACGGGCCTCGGAAAGCTTTGTGGCGTCACGTATTGTGCATTTTTAAACGCACCTTAGATGTAGTATTGCATGCTTTAATATTTAAGTCAAGATCGCATCTTTGTCAAGTGGCAACACGAAGAGACGATTCGGGACGCTAAGTCAAAGTCAAAGTCAAAGTAAAGTCAAAACGTTTATTTCAATTAGGCCATTAAACGGCACTTTTGAACGTCATCATTTACATTAAAAATAATATAAAGTGACTCTATTGTCCGCTTTTTTATTATGGAGAAGAACGGACAAGAAACTCCATAGTTACTCTTTTCAAATCAATGTTTTACAATATTTTGAGTACAAAAATTAATTTTAATATATGTGAGGTCGATGCACCTAGAGTATACTACTTATAGGATCATAGTACATGGTACTCACATATTTACAAATCTTGGAACCATTAATAAAACAGAGTGTGTTAACAGAAAAATTAAAACTCTTTTACATCTGTAAAGTTTATATATAAATTGACCAGTTTGATTTTGCCTACACTACACCCTTGATTGTCCTATGGAGCAGGACCAGCATGTTTCCAAGCATTCTTATCTTGAATGTAATCCTCCAACTTGTAATATGCTTGTTTACAAAGTGTGCTTTTTACATACGTTTTAAATTTTCTTTCATTTAATTCTAGTATGTCACAAGGTATTTTGTTGTAACATTTAACACAGTACCCCATGAAAGATGTGTGTACTTTAGCTAACCTATAAAATGGTTGATCTAATTTATCTTTATTTCTAGTATTAAAATTATGTCGATCACTAATTTTATTAAAAAGATGTCGATTTTTCCGAACATACATAATATTTTCATAAATGAATTGGCAAGAGACTGTCATAATATTAATCTCTTTAAAAAAATCCCTTAGAGAATCACGGCGACGCAGATTATATAGGGCTCTGACAGCTCTCTTTTGTAAAATAAATATGGATTTAATGTCAGCAGCCCGACCCCACAGCAAAATACCGTAAGACATAATGCTGTGAAAATAACTAAAATAGACCAAACGTGCGGTTTCTACGTCTGTTAACTGTCTTATCTTTCTAACAGCATAAGCAGCTGAACTTAGACGAACCGCAAGAGATGTTATATGGGGCCCCCATTGTAATTTCTCGTCTAAAGTGATTCCTAGGAAAACCGTCTGATTAATGAAGCCCAGTTTTTCTCCATTCAATATGATGTCACATTCGCTACTTTTAACATTAGGTAAAGTAAATCTAATACATTTGGTTTTTTTTTTCATTTAGTACCAAGTTGTTTACCGTAAACCAATTTTGGACTTGATGAATACAGCTATTGACGTCGTCAAGATTTTGTGAACGTCGATCTATTTTAAATATTAGAGATGTGTCATCCGCAAATAATACCATATTTGGTTGATTTTGAAATAGTTGGGGCAAATCATTTATGTAAACTAAAAAAAGGAATGGACCCAATATTGAACCTTGTGGAACGCCCATTGTCATTTCCGACCCTATTGAGTTTACACCGTTTACCTGAACTTTAACCTGTCTGTCCATCAAGTATGAACTAATCAAATCAAGGGCTTTATTCCTAATCCCATAGTGCTCAAGTTTCAACAAAAGCGTCTCATGGTTAACGCAGTCGAACGCCTTCGAGAGGTCGCAGAATATTCCAATGGCGTCTTGCGACTCTTCCCAGGCGTTAAAAATGTACTTTATTAGAGTAACACCGGCGTCAGTTGTACATCGCCCTTTAGTGAAACCGTACTGTTGTTCATGAAAGATGGAATTTCTATTAAAGTGACGTAACATTTGATTAAGCATTAACTTTTCAAACACCTTGCTGAGAACTGGCAGAATTGACACAGGCCTATAATTGTTGGGTTCTTGACAATCACCCGATTTGAACAACGGAACGACTTTACTGTGTTTCATGAGATATGGAAAAACTCCTTGGTCTACACTAGTGTTAAATATGACTGCTAAGTAGGGGGCAATAGTTTCAATGACCGATCTACAAACTTTTACAGAGATTCCCCAAAGATCTTCTGTTAATTTAATTTTAAGATCTTTAAAAGCTTTTATAATAGCCTGGGGGTTTGTATGTTGAAACTTAAACTCCGATGGACATACCTTTACATTCTTTCTAAGTAAGGCAGCAGAGAGCGTGGGTGACGAGTCGAGAGACTCTGTAGTTTTAAGAGGAATATTAGCAAAGAAGTTTTCAAATTCCTGAGCTACCTCTGCATCTGAGTTTATTGGACCATGTACAGTATTTAAATTAAATTTCGATTCACGCTGTTTCTTCCTACCTGTTTCGTTATTAATTATTTTCCAAGTAGTTTTTATTTTGTCGTCTGCTGATTTTATTTTATTGCTAATATGCAGAGCTTTTGCTGTTTTGCACACACTTTTATATGTTTTTGAATATTTCGCAACATACTTATGAAAGCTTGTATTATTCATATGTTGCTTTAAACCATATAGTTCATATAGCTTTTCCCTGCTTATGCGAATGCCTGGAGTTGCCCAATCACTAAATAAGAACTTAGTGTAAATACTTTTAGACTTTAGAGGAAAAGTGTCATTAAATTGCGTGTTTAATAATGAAAAAAATTCGGCATAGAACTTATTCGGGTCTTCTATGTTATTAAAGCAATGAGCACCTAGTTTACGAGCCAAAGTATTAAGTTTCTCCAAATTTTTATCTGTAATTGGTCTAAATTTTATTTGAATTTTTTGTAAAGGTATGTAGGTGCAAAACGTTATTGTTTGTCCGCTGTGATCAGACGGCAACTTATTTACAATTTCTTTATGTAAGTAATCACAATTACAAAATACATTGCTACCCTTAGCGTCGCTCTCTCACTTGTCGACAGCCAGGAGACCCGAACAACGAAGTCCATATTGTGTTATCCAATAAAGTTAATTATACAGTATCAATATTGTTCGTAATTGTGTCAATATACATTATTTACTGCAAGTTGTGTTTTCACTCTGTCTCCGATTTTTTATATTTCCGATTCATCGTAAGACGCATCAAGGGGACAGATAGGGTACCTTCCATCTACGTCCCCAAAGCTTGTTAAGCCGTTGGTCCTGGCTGTCATTGTAGACAGTTGTAACGGGTAGTTAGAAGCCTGGTAAATCTGACCCTGTCACTGACTGAAGCACTGACCCTGTCACGAATTTGTAAATACCAATTTCCGCACGTGTGTCATACAACGGTTTTCAACACATTTGCGAGTACAAGTAATGAAAAGAACTTTTTGTTTTTAGATATCAGTCGGAAAGTCGCAACTATATTTTAGGCTTTCGCTGTAGTAAGTAGCAAAAATGTTCAAAGAGTCATGCTGTACTTGTATTAGTAGGTAATACAACTATATTTTTTATTTCCCGCCTTGCAATTTCGTGTTTGGGAACGACATAGATGCCTGAATGATCTCCTTTTATGACTTTCCCTAAGTATATTGAAAGTACATTTACCCATAAGAAAATGCCGGCCGGCCCAGGAAAAGGTTCCGAAAAGATATCGCTCACCTAGTAATATATTGGCACATCTACGTTTTTCACATTTTACAGAAACGAGGATCAAAGATTTTATAAATTGTAAAAATGGATTTATGGGTTTATTTTACATTTTTTTACCAAACCCATAAAATCAGTAAAAAAATGTAAAATAAACCCATAAATCCATTTTTACAATTTATAAAATCTTTGATCCTCGTTTCTGTAAAATGTGAAAAACGTAGATGTGCCAATATATTAATAGGTGAGCGATATAGTAGGCATCTAATGCAAGTTTTTCGAGGTGGCTCAAGAAAATAATAAGCTGCAAGAATTTAGGGGAGGCCTTTAGCATAGCATGGAACTGAGTACAACGGCCCACATTCCGTGCTTTTGGTAGTGAAGTTTCGTTATTAATAAGTATTAAAATGCCTTGTCATAACAGCGCGGCCTCATAAACGTCAACAATATAAAATCAGCATTTGTCATAAGATATTGTGTACCTGACGGAATCCAACTACTATTAATTAATCATTACGCAATACTATTATTCATTAATCATCAGGTTTAAGTTGATATCATTGTAATTATCTATTATAGGTAATAGATAATTACAATGATATCAAAGTAAGTAGGTAGTAGGTACCTACTTACTTTTCGATTGACAATTTGACAGGAGCAAACTGCGTTACTGTCATTAAATGAAGTAAGTAGCTCGTAATTTATACAAAAAGTTTATTCAATAATGCATTAAATTTTCATAAACGTAAGAATTAGAATAAAATCAAACGGAATATTGTTACTTTCACACGGGGACCGGGTTTTAACGTCAAACACAAAAAACCCGACCGTAAGAAACGAAGAAGTTCGCTTTTGCTTTCGGTTTTCTTGATTCAGTCTGTGATACAGCTGGTAAGGCTACAGGGCGTGCCAAGGAAATACATACG
This sequence comes from Melanchra persicariae, assembly GCA_947386135.1. NCBI lineage: Eukaryota > Metazoa > Arthropoda > Insecta > Lepidoptera > Noctuidae > Melanchra > Melanchra persicariae. The sequence continues at coordinate 3,695,293 of OX376656.1, read as the reverse complement.
TGTTACAGAATAAACGCAATACCTCTTATAAGTCATTGTACTCATCATTATGAACAACTTTCACTATGAGACCAACATTGAAATCGCGAAAAAAAAAAATCGACTGCCCCATAGGTACATTAATGAGCGCATAACTCGATAGAACATAGGTAAGCCTCAGAACTCCTGATTTTTTTTTCGCGAATTGGTCCCCTCATAAAAGTTGTTCATAATGATGAGTACAATGACCCCTTAAAAGGTACCTATTGCGTTTATTTTAATACATTTTGTTGAAAATTGTTGAAAATTGCAGACGCCGTAAGATTGTAAAATATCGCGTGAAATTATATCAACTTCTTTTCATTTTTCTCAATAAGGCACGAATGTAATTGGAAACTTGAATTTGGATGAGATTTGCTGTATTTTTTTTTAAAACGTCGCCCCTCTCTAGGAATTTTTCCTGTATCGTGAGTGCGTTATACAAACTCACATATACAAACAGCCAGACCCGGAACAACTGTCTGTAGGCCATACAAATATGTGCTTCGTGCGGGAATCGAACCCGCGACACGCAGCGCAGCAGCCGATCGCTCAACCACTACGCCAATCGTGTCGTCAACCCAGTGCATTTACTAAACATTCTTATTTTGACGAGTTTTCCTTATAACTTTTTGAATCTAGTTCAAAATGATACGCTCACATTAGGTACCTATAAGTATTATATAGGTACCTATCGAAAAATTATAATCTAAAAATTTTCCGGTGACACCTACCCGTAACCCGTAGTCGGGTAAAAATAACTTTAAAAAACGTCGACGTGTTTTTATTTTGATCAAAACAGATAAATTGTTGAATCATCGATCCGACGAAGAATTCGATAGGTTATTATTTTATTATGATGTGATTCATCCTTATCACTGCTAACGCAGCTGATAAAATAAAAGAGCTGCCTACCTTATGGTGCATCCCATGTATGAGGAAATGCAGCTTGATCATAGTGGGTGAGGAACCAGGATCCAGATGGAACACCCATCTATGAAGGGTGTACTCTAGCGCTGTCCAGAGTAGTACTCCTAATCCTAGGTGGTAGACGTATTGGAAGTTTGTGAAGGGTGTCTGTCGGCAAGAATCTGGAACAATAAAACAACACTACAGGTAAGTAATACGTATGCTTTGGGTTTTCCAAAAACGACTAAGGAACAATGCTAAAGAGAATAATTAGAAATTATCATCAGCCGAAACACGAATATCATCATCATTTCACGCGCTGGACAAGGCCCTCCCCTAGCGTCGCCAGAAGTCACATCTCTGTGCTTCTCGCATAAAGCGGTTACAAGTGATCAACTTGAGGGGATTTTTTTATACTTCGATCGAAAGTTTTTCTTCTGGCGGTAGATGCATACAATTTAAAAAGTTATATGGAAAACTCTTCAAAATAAAACAGTTTATTAAGGCTCGTAAACCTCCTTTTCGCGTTCGTCACTTCTGCTTATTGAATCATCTAATTACTATCTAAAGACAGTCTAAGCTCCTCAAAAACAACGAACCCTTACCTCCACAAGCGACCAGTTCCAGATACTGTGAGGACCCAAGGTACAGTATGATCGGTACCCAGAATATGGGCACCAGGTACCAGGGCGTGTACGTGAGGCTCTCCATAAGGGGGCTGGTGAAGAGTCTGCACTTTCTGTAGACCGCGCTGTTCACCCACTTGTCGTAGTGAGGCGCGATGGCGTCGAGCTGGCAAAGCAGAGGCTTTGACCAGTCCAGCCGAGCCTGGAACAAAGGATATTGTGATAGTACGAGGTTAGTAACGACACCATAGAGCGTCTAGTGGCACAGGGCAGAGTAGGACGCCCCGATGAGATGGTATACTCGTAATAAATGGAGATCGTGAGGCGAGTTAAAACAACGCTAGCCAGTGGACAGAATTCATAGTGACCACGACCGCTCTGTTAAGAGCGAAGCGAAATTGAAGATGAAGGTTTGACAGTGAAATAGGCGTAGATTAGGTGGAGGAGGCAGCAGTAGGTAGATCTCTCTTTTTTTTTCTCTTTCTCTTTTTTTAAAAACGTTGCCTCACACTAGGAATTTCTCCTGCATCGTAGGTGCGTTTACAAACATACAAATTCAAATACATAAACAGCCAGATCCGGATCAACTACTGTAGATCATACAAATATTTGTTCCGTGCGGGAATCGAACCCGCGACACGTAGCGCAGCAGCCCACTGCGTCAAAACGGAAACTCGAGCAGCAAAGTTAGGTCGGTGGAGCATGACTTTTAATCCAAGGGTCCAGGGTTCAAGTCCCTGTTCGGGCGGTATCTTTTTGTATTTTTTTTTATTTTGTTCAAGTTTACAATTGTCTATTCCGTTTCCGTCTTTTTTCAGGTTGGATTTAATACAAATTGCGCTTCAACATAATAATAGAGAACCATGATTTGTACAAACATTTTAATCAGATGTCTCATCCATGTCTGCGAGAATTACTTGATACAAATATTATTATTCTAAAAGTATAATTATAATAGATACCTGTGCTATCAATGATTAATGTATAATTAGTTATTAGTAGGTACTAATGAACCTATGTGAATAATTGGGTTGCTATAAACTGGCCCTGGTTATCAGTTGCAAAGTTGCTATCAGTACCTAATCTATTCTGATAATTTCATGATTATTCACATCGGTATTTAGAGACCAGCCAAATTGCTGAAACGTCATGTTTACGAGTAAAACGTACACACAGCTAAAGAGATTAGTATGCCGGCTAATTTCAATGACTCAATACCTACTTTTATTTTGTTTTACTCCTAGATAAGTATCTCCAATTAGAACTATAAGCTAGCTTTAGATAGCTTCTCCGCCTCTTTATCTAAATGAGGTTAGAGATCATTTATTCTCATAAGAATTTACAATTCACTCACATGAGAATTTTAAACTAGACATAAATATCACAAAAATAAATTAGGTTGGACGTATTACAAAAACTGGGTATCGATAATAATTTATAATGTTTTGAGGGTAGGTTACAAACATTAACAAGTGTTAGTTCGATACAGGGCTCACTCACTAAACAGTTAAAATACGTAAACAAGTTTCCGTACAAAACAGATCAGCGGTAACTGGATGTGGCTCGTCACTACTGTAGGGAAAATGAGTTTTTGAATAGTTATCTAATACTTAATATGTAATCAGTGGCGGAGTAAGCCTGTCAAAGGCCCTCAAAAAAACTTGAAAAAAAAAAAATTTGCTCCCTGACTCGAGAATTTCAGGTTTGCTTTTGGCCGTTCATAATAAAATAGATAGATAAGTACTTTGTTATAGAAAAGCGAAAACGCATGATGTAAGAGCGGGTCAAGTGAGCTCAATTTTTCCGCTTCCAAACCACGACGGTAGGTATTTATAGCGAAGAAAAGTTTGAATTTGCAAACTCTGTAAGATTGTAATAAATCTATTTTAGATAATAATTTTTCGTTATAATGTGAGCAAATCTTATTCAAATTCAATAGTTTCCAATATATCCGTGCCATATTAAGTAAAAATTGTTTACAATTTCACGCGATGTCTGCATTTTCCGGTGACAAAAATATAAAGCTAAGTAATCTAATATAGGATAGACAAACGAAAAACTAAAAAAAAATGTGATAGGTAGTTTTCAAATTTTTTAGGATTTTATTTATGACTAGCTCTTGCCCGCGACTTCGTAAGCGCATATCTCGTTTTTCCCCGTTCTCGTAGGAATATTTTTTTAAACTTTTCCTTCAGTAAAAACCTTCTACAAAGTATTAGAAAACTTAAAAAAAAGATTAATGAAATCGATGAAGTCGTTCTCAAGTTATGGCGTGACCAACGGAAACAAGGATTCATTTTTACATGTAGGTAATAGATTCGATGTTTGTAGATCTTTCACACGATTAGTCAGAAAATCTGACACCAGTCTTACCAAGGGGATCGTGATACCTAGACAATGGGTTGTGGAACTCAGACAAGCAGATGCCCCATGTAAAATACTGGTACCAGCTAGCAGGTGGTATTCAGCCGCATCCGGATAGCAAAGTTGTTTTTTGTTTTGCCTGCATACCTAACTCTTTCGCAGACTGTACTTAATGGTACCTATAATAAGTACCTATCCACGGTCACACCTATCACAGTTATCTACTTCCGTCTAGGTTAAAGTCAACAGTTTTAGCTGGAAACGCTGCCGAACCTAGTCGATAAGTACGGCTAAAGTATCGAGAATCCAATCGCTTCGCAAGCTTGTTTAAGTTTGTTTGTAACTGGGCGCTTCCTGAGAAAGAAACGCGTCATAAGTGGGTAACTCATTCTTCCATGAAGAATAAAGTAGTGCTTGTCTGTTCGTAGGCTTCAAGAGGTGCCTCGTGCCGCCCCGGGGCCATAGCCCTTTGGCGCCTCCCCTTGAAATGTACCCCCCGGAGCCATAGCTCTTTTGGCCTAAGGGCAAGTAAGTATGCTAATGTTTGGCGAGGTGTACCTACGACTACGAGCACCAATGCGATGGCCTTTTTACCCAACTGGCCCAGACCCATACGCTTGAAAAACATATTACCCTTCTGGGCCTCGGCGAGCGAAGAATAACCTCGACCATCGACCTGTTTGACTGTAATTACTTAGCCATCTAGTACGACCATAAGCTTTAACAATAACCACACTTACTCAGAACAAAAGTCAGCTCCCGCACGCAGGCAACATACCTACCTTCTCAGTAACTTCCCAGTATGCTTAACAACCAAAAAACATGACTACTGTTACCACCTTAAGAAACAATAGGTCTCAGTGTTGCCAACGTACTCACAGTTAGGGACTGTACCTTTCATGATATAAACATTTGGTAGACTAACAGTACCGTCAACAAAAAATGTTATGTCTAACGGAACATTACGGCTGTATCGTAGGCAGGGGACGAAGGTAGGTACTGTGATAGTCGGCCTTTTGCATCAGGACCTCTGTAGAAGTTTAAAAAGTTTATGGCACATTATGAATAAAAAGAAATAAACCGAATTCGAATCTTACGACAAAGAGAGATAGGTGCTATCAATTAATGCCATGCCAAAACATATTAAACCCGCCGGTTTAATAAGTTTTATAAATTCAAATAATAGGAATACGTATACCCTATATCAATCAAATAAATAAATAACTCCCAAAAATTCGCAAGTTACCTATGTTTATGGCACTTAAAGTCTAAATAGGACTCCTATGAATCCCACGTACGTGTAGTAGGAGACGAAACGAAACATTTTAACGCGACCTGGGAATCAACCCCAAGACGAAACATTGAACCAGATAACAATAGCGCTTTTTTAGTATGTTTTTGACACACTGACCAACGAAGCATTTTAAATCGTGTTCATGGTCAAGGATCCTGTTATATAATACCTAGTGTAAAACAAAATAAACCCGGAGCTAAAGTCCGCAGCGAGGAGACATGGGAAGCATATCACCTCCATCTGCGAAGCTTAATGCTAGTGAAGGGGAGCCGGGCCGCGTGAGGGAGAGGCCAACCTCACGCCCCAGCCGCCGCAACAGAACAAGGCGCGACTCCCAACACCCGGGGTTTTAGGAGTCGCTGGGCGAAGCCCGCGATCACCACCCCGAACCCGAACTAAGAATAACTGTCACATCGTGTTGTCATTAATTCATAGATCTGGTTCGGGACTAATCGTAAGTCCGTAGGTGATACGGAGTAGAAAACACCCGACACTAAGGCCGAAACTACGAACTTCGGGCTTAGAGAGTAGACCCCCAGCCCCAAGTCGACGGCGCGTCGTGTTCCACACGCGCCTCAAAGAGATGTCGGCATAGAAGTCGGGTCGGACCAGAGCCTGCCAGGGTAGCGGAATTTGTCGAAATAGTCACCGCGGCCCTGGAACGCAAAAGGCATTTGGAGGGACAGGGATAGGTTTTCCGTTTTAGTCAGTAAGAGTCTTACACTCCCTTCCGCTCCGCCCAGAGCGGAAGGAGTCATTTGATGATTTCCCATCCTTAAAAAAATAAAAACACAAAAAGGCCCATAGTCCGAAACGTAAACTTCTAGGTACCTACTCAACTCGAACTCCAACTCCAACATGAGCACGAAAACTTCAATGAAAGCTTGTCTAATTGACGTTTTCATACTTGAAATGCGTTAACGCGCTTGCTCAGCTAAAACTCGTCTCTAGAGCACTTAAAATGACAAGCTCCGACGGAGTTGGATTTCGAGTTGAGTTGGATTTTACGTTTTGTAATATGGGCCTCAATCAATGCTCAAACAAATTGTACTACCTATCTTCCATACTGATCTTGATCAGCTGATGATAACTTGGATTCGATTTTTTTTTACAAATACAAATGTAATTATGTACTTATGTAGGAGACGCAGGTAAGTACTTCCAGTATTCATTTTTCAATTAAATCAACTTCGCATAGCTGGCGCCTCGGTAGACAACAAGCCCTGTCCATTAACAAATTAAAACATAGATTTGTGCCAAGGCCAGCACACAGTCAAATTAATTTGTCTCTGTTGTGACTGTGAGCTTGATAAACTGCATTATTTTAAATATTTCACATAAATACAATAATGAAATAAGTCGATAAGTACATAAGCCTCTTATGTTACGCACTTTTAGTCAAGTGTAACTCTCTAACGTAGAGTAAAATACTTGAATATGTTGTAGTGTTGCTAAATGTGGTACTGAAAAAAACCGGCCATGTTCGGGTCGGGCTCGCACACTGGTTCTGGACGTGTCCCTGGCACTGGCATGGCCACCACAGGGATTTTAGTTTTGATGACAAAAAATTAGTCTTAATTAGTCGCCAAATATCAGAATTAATCGGTCACTGGTTCAAAAGTTATAAGGGTTTATAGGTGGCCGATCTGGAGAGCTAAAGCTTGGCCACATTTAAATAATCACAAATGTAGTCAAGCTATCGCCCGTATGGTGCCGGGGCGCAAAAGAATAGCACCATCCCATCACTTCCTGTGGGTATCGTATGGGGCGACAAAGGGACTCACCAGAGAATGGGCAGCAGCATTCTTTCGGTACATTGCAACAGCTACACTGCGATCGCCAACCCGCCTGCCAAGCGTGGCGATTAGGGCAAACCGCAAACATTTTTTTGTTGTGCTTGTCATTTGGGGGGGCCAAATGACAAGCACAACAAAAAAATGGCCCCTTGTGCCCGGCAGCGCGTCTACCCTTGACTCCGATAGCGGTCAAGGTTATGACGATGCAAGGGGTGCTAAGAATCCCCGGAGTGGATACGGCTACCGTAAAAAACACCGACGACTGGACCTGGCAACATTAAACTCTAGAACACTCCGGACCGACGAGAAGATCACCGAACTTGAGGAGGAATTGAGCAGGTTGCGATGGAGTGTTGTGGGATTGTCTGAAGTCCGAAGAGAGGGGGAGGACACGACAATTCTCAAATCCGGCAACCTGTTCTATTTCCGGGAGGGTGACCAGAAGTCCCAGGGTGGTGTCGGGTTTTTCGTCCACAGGTCCCTCGTGTCCAATGTGGTGAGGATCGAGAGTGTGTCGACAAGGGTGGCGTACCTTATACTCAGAATATCGTCAAGATATTCGTTGAAGGTCGTACAGGTTTACGCCCCAACCTCAACACACCCCGACGACGAAATAGAGACCATGTATGAGGATATATCCAGAGCCATGCATGGTCATAAAACTCATTTCACCGTGGTCATGGGGGACTTCAACGCGAAACTGGGCAAACGTGACGGTGACGAGCTGCGAGTGGGGCAATTTGGATATGGACATCGGAACCACCGGGGACATCTACTGGCCAGTTTTATGGAGAAGGAGGGCCTCTATATGATGAACTCCTTCTTCAGAAAACGTGAGCACAGGAAGTGGACCTGGCAGAGCCCCGACGGTGCATCGGGCTGAGACCACGGAGGACCTCAGGGTCCTCCGTGGTCTCAGCCATGACGACTATATCGTCGTACTGAGGTCATCGAGCATTGTACTGATACAATGCTCGATGACCTCAGTACGACGATATAGCACCATCCCATCACTTCCTGTGGGTATCGTATGGGGCGACAAAGGGACTCACCAGAGAATGGGCAGCAGCATTCTTTCGGTACATTGCAACAGCTACACTGCGATCGCCAACCCGCCTGCCAAGCGTGGCGATTAGGGCAAACCGCAAACATTTTTTTGTTGTGCTTGTCATTTGGGGGGGCCAAATGACAAGCACAACAAAAAAATGGCCCCTTGTGCCCGGCAGCGCGTCTACCCTTGACTCCGATAGCGGTCAAGGTTATGACGATGCAAGGGGTGCTAAGAATCCCCGGAGTGGATACGGCTACCGTAAAAAACACCGACGACTGGACCTGGCAACATTAAACTCTAGAACACTCCGGACCGACGAGAAGATCACCGAACTTGAGGAGGAATTGAGCAGGTTGCGATGGAGTGTTGTGGGATTGTCTGAAGTCCGAAGAGAGGGGGAGGACACGACAATTCTCAAATCCGGCAACCTGTTCTATTTCCGGGAGGGTGACCAGAAGTCCCAGGGTGGTGTCGGGTTTTTCGTCCACAGGTCCCTCGTGTCCAATGTGGTGAGGATCGAGAGTGTGTCGACCAGGGTGGCGTACCTTATACTCAGAATATCGTCAAGATATTCGTTGAAGGTCGTACAGGTTTACGCCCCAACCTCAACACACCCCGACGACGAAATAGAGACCATGTATGAGGATATATCCAGAGCCATGCATGGTCATAAAACTCATTTCACCGTGGTCATGGGGGACTTCAACGCGAAACTGGGCAAACGTGACGGTGACGAGCTGCGAGTGGGGCAATTTGGATATGGACATCGGAACCACCGGGGACATCTACTGGCCAGTTTTATGGAGAAGGAGGGCCTCTATATGATGAACTCCTTCTTCAGAAAACGTGAGCACAGGAAGTGGACCTGGCAGAGCCCCGACGGTGCATCGGGCTGAGACCACGGAGGACCTCAGGGTCCTCCGTGGTCTCAGCCATGACGACTATATCGTCGTACTGAGGTCATCGAGCATTGTACTGATACAATGCTCGATGACCTCAGTAGAGCTTCCGAAAGAGTGGGTCTTAAAATGAACATGGACAAAACCAAGGTCATGGTAAATACCCATGTAGCACCCACTCCTATCAAGATTGGAGGCTCTGCACTCGAAGTTTTTGATGAGTACGTCTACCTGGGACAAACGATCCAGCTAGGTAGGGCTAACTTCGAGAAGGAGGTCAACCGTCGAATCCAACTCGGCTGGGCGGCGTTCGGGAAGTTGCGCGGTATCTTCTCGTCTCACATACCACAGTGTCTCAATACGAAAGTCTATGACCAGTGCGTGTTGCCAGTGATGACCTATGGACTCGAAACGTGGGCGCTCACAATGGGCCTCATCAGAAGGCTTAAAGTCACCCTAAGGGCAATGGCAATGCTCGGAGTTTCCTTGCGTGATCGAATCAGGAATGATGATATCCGCAAGAGAACCAAGGTTACCGATATAGCCCGAAGGATCGCCAAATTGAAGTGGCAGTGGGCAGGGCACATTGCTCGCAGAACAGATGGTCGATGGGGCCGAAAAGTTTTGGAGTGGCGACCGCGTACCGGAAGACGCAGCGTTGGAAGGCCTCCCACAAGGTGGACCGATGACCTGGTGAGGGTCGCGGGTAACCGATGGATGCGAGACGCACAGGACCGGTTGTTGTGGCGATACTTGGGGGAGGGCTATGTCCAGCAGTGGACGTCTTTCGGCTGATATGAATGAATGAATGTAGTCAAGCTGGACATATTCTCCCCAGCGTTGGGTGGCTCGCCGTCCGATCAGAGCCAGGCCCTAGCCGACGGCGCGTTGTGTTCCACGCGCGCCTCAAAGAGATGTCAGCATAGGAGTAGGGGCCCGTTAGGGCCAGTGCCTGCCAGGGTTGCGGATTTTGTTCGAGAGAGTTACCGCGGCCCTGGAACGTAAAAGGCACTAGGAGGAGCATGGATGGGTTTTAGTCAGTAAAAGTCTGACACTCCCTGCCGCCCCACCCAGAGCGGAAGGGGTAATTTAAAGCACTTATAACTTTGAACCGTGACCTGGTATTTGGCGACTCATTCTGACTAATTAGCGACTATTTTTTTTTTAACTCTAATGTAAAACTTAAAAATTTCTCACCTGTTTTTTAGTAGAAATTGTATTGGAAATAATTATTCCGAACTCACTAACCATACATAAGCCATCTAAGGCTTCTGTGGTTTTTAGCACAATAAGTATATTGTAAATCAGTGATAGATATTTTGAACATTAATAAAAAAAAAAAAAAAAAACTAATTGTGGCGATGGTGCCCATGCCAGTATCAGGGACACGTTCCGGACTATAAACCGAAAAAAACACATTTCTTGTATGTAAAATAAAAATTTAATTAATTTAGGGCAGTTGTAGGGTTCCCTTGATAGCCCTGAAAGTGTGTTAAACCTGAAAAGTGTGCTTTACCTACATCCTGCCAGAGTTACAGAATTTGTTCGAAAGAGTCAACGCGGCCCTGGAACGCTAAGGGCATAAGGAGGAGCACGGATCGGTTTTAGTCAGTAAGAGCCTGACACTCCCTTCCGGTACCGAAGAAGTCATTTGATGATTTCCCATCCATAAAAAAAAACCTACATCACAAATCACTAATAACGACTAACCTAATTTACGCATTATTAACGGTAGGTATCTAAACGTACCTACTTATAAAAATCATGTTGTAGGTACATGCCTGTCATTTAAATTGTTATGTTACATTACAACGACTGAAAGACCTCGGGTGATTTAAATTCGTTGGCGCTAAATTCTGAAGTATTATCGATTGTGGACCAAGTGTTCTAACAAACAATATAATTGAATACATCATGTGATTAAAGAAAAGTCTAGTTGATGGTATGATGTGAACGTGTTCCGAGGCGGCCTTAGACATCAATAACAATAAAAAATCGCTCGATATCGAAACACGGCTATCAGTCACGCAAGCTTGCCGATACCACCACCTGCCCAACGTTTAGATAACGCAGTAACTGATATCGCACTAGTACTGTAGTATGACGAAGAAGACTGCCGAAAAGTGGATTCCTACACTTCCTATTTCGATGTGTCAAATAGTTCTACACCTACATATCATGATGGAGAAATGGTATGGGCAGTTGGGAGTATACCTGTGATATGCGAATAAATTCTCATTTATTTTTCGTACACCAAAACATAGATTAAATACGTTAAAGCGATTAACTCCCTTTTAACCGACGAAAAAACGGAGGATGTTGTCAAGTCAACGCGTACAATATTTTTTTTATGTATAACTTTTTACAGAGTAGTCCGATTTTAATAATTCTTTTGTACTGGATAGGAAAAAAAATCCTACCATAAGGGTGGAAAAATAGGGGCGATTTATTGTTCACTCACAGATTTTAATGCTGAGTTGTGTAAAAAAAATATTAAATAAAAACTTTTTAACAAAGTAATTACCTAAACCGTCGAAGAAACTGAAAAGCAAAAAATAATAAACCTTTTTTATTTAACCCTCATAACTAAGTTCTTAATGTTAATATAACTAAGTAATTTTGAATTGATCAATGAACGACAGGAATTACACTAAGGAATATGAATAATAAGGTTCCTATAAGGTTTTCCTGTAGAAAACGTCGTGGTCGTTCAGTAAAAAATATATGAGAACGTAACGCCGTACTTTTTTGGGAAAATAACTATGAATAGAATAGCAAAAGAGCTTTCGTACTACAAAAACGTGCAATTCGTATATTAGTAGGTACCATGGTCTGCATCTCACAAAGACCTAACATTCGGCGGGATTAGGGAAAACGGCTAGCAAGATAAAAAACGTGAGTCCGTGAATCAGAACTCCAGCGAATCGATTACAAAAACATTGCGATCGATATGACGTCAATTTCGTTCCGATATCGATAAAAATGTTTCAAGTTGACACTCGATGGCTTGACAGACGACACGACTATTTTGAACTGGTTTTTGCCCTCGACTAGTACTTCACTCGCGTTAAAGTAGCATAAGTATTACCGTTTCCAGTGACCTATCACTCAGAAAATTTAACTTTGTAAACTAGCATAATATTAAGTTGGGGAAAAAGTCTTTTCGCATTATAGTATGTATGAACTTGTAATAAAATCTCTTTGGCTATACTATTTGTATTTGGCTGATTCATTGAAAGTTTAAATTTTAAAGAACATAATTCCAAATTCAAATTAGGAAAATGTGCGATTTTCTTTTGTTTTTCGTACTGTCAAGATGAGTGAATCTAATGAAGAAATTCGATACATTTTAAAATTTTACTACAATAAAGGTAAAAATGCAACGCAAGCCGCGAAAGAAATTTGCGATGTTTATGGACCTAGTGCAGTGTCTGCGAGAGTAGCAAAAATTTGGTTAAAGCGTTTTCAATCCGGAAATTTTGATGTCAAAGATGCACGTCGCTATTACGGATAAAATGGATGCCATTTTTGAAAAAGTGGAGCAAGATCGTCATATCAGTAGTTACGACGTAGCTGAAGAACTGGGAATTGACCACAAAACAGTTTTGGCGCATTTAAAAAAAACTGGGTACACAAAAAAGCTCGATATTTGGGTACCTCACGAGCTCACTGAAAGAAACCTAATGAACCGTGTACTCAATTGTGATTCTTTATTACGACGTAATGAAACCGAACCATTTTTGAAGAAGCTGATACCTGGTGATGAAAAGTGGATCACGTACGACAAGAACGTGCGAAAAAGGTCGAGGTCAAAGGCCGGTCAGGCTTCACAAACTGTGGCGAAACCCGAGTTAACTCGCAACAACACAAGGTGATGCTGTGTGTGTGGTGGGATTGGAAGGGCATTATTCATTATGAGCTGTTACCACCAGGCAGGACCATCGATTCTGAACTCTACTGCGAACAACTGATGAGATTAAAGCAAGAAGTTGAGAGAAAGCGGCCAGAATTAATCAACAGAAGGGGTGTGGTTTTTCATCATGATAACGCTAGACCTGACACATCTTTAGCCACTCAGCAAAAATTAAGAGAGTTTTGCTGGGAGGTGTTAATTTGAATGCATCCACCGTATAGTCCTTCTGACCTTGCACGTTCAGATTTCCACCTGTTTCGGTCTCTTCAGAATTCTTTGGGCAGTGTCAGGTTAACATCACGAGAGGACTGCCAAAACCACTTGTCGCGTTATTTTGATCAGGAGGCCTACCACAACCTCTTAAAACAATATTATTTTAATATTACTTTGTAATTTCTGTTGTTGCATTTTCAACGCTCGGATCAGCGCCGAGAGTTGAAAATGCAACAACAGAAATTACAAAGTAATATTAAAATAATATTGTTTTAAGAGGTTGTGGTAGGCCCCCAGAAGTCACAAAATTTCTATAGCAATGGGATCATGTCCCTGCCTACATGATGGCAAAAAGTTATCGAACAAAATGATACCTACATACTTTAGTTAAATGTAAATAAACTATATTAAAAAATGTTTTCAATTTTCTTAAAAAATGCGAAGAAACTTTTTCCCCAACCTATTATTACAAACCAGATGATTATATTCTAGTTAAAAATGCTAGGAAATATGCTGGTCCTGCTCCATAGGACAATCTAGGGTGTAATAGACAAAGTCAAACTTGTATAGCTTTTGCAAAATTTGCAAAAAAGTAGCCTAAGCCCCATACCCAGGCTATACAACGTGTAATACTTAGATAGAATAAACGCAATACGTGAAAGCACAGACAGACAGAGTTACTTTCGGATTTATAATATTAGTAGAGGTTGTATGGATTGATAATGTATACAAAATATTGTAAAATTTTTAAGTAATTGAAAAGATTAACTATGGAGTTTCTTGTCCATTCTTCTCCATAAGAAATAAACTTTTGCGAATGGACTAGAGTCACTAGAAATTAATTTTTTAAACTGTAAAGACGTTCAAAAGTGTGATGGTCTAGTTGAAATAAATAAATTGACTTCGACTTTTGACCATCTATCTCACCAATAAATTTATCAAAATCAGTTCGGCGATTTATGCACGAAAGCCTGACAAACAATCAAACCAATTCACTTTCGCAATCCATCCGCAACATTAGTGAGGCTGGGTACTGACCGGTGTTACAGCACATGTTACGGGCCGCCGCAATGTAACATTCGCAGCGAGTATGGTATGTTACACCGCCACCGTGTAAAACAAAACACATACGCATTGCCCGCCACACCACATTCCCAAACCACTGCAACTCCTGAAAGCCAGAATCAACAGTGGCGACCACCAGAAAAACGCCGAGTCAATGAAGCTCGACGAGTCCCGGAGAAACGATTCAACTGTCTTGGATCCCGCAACGAAATAAATCAGAAAATAACAGCAGGGGAGTGGGAAAAAATTATAATTTCCACTTATCAAGCAGGAGGCAGAACAGAGCTAGGCCAAATAGGCACCAAGGGACACATACAACATGGATTATACATTAACACTAATAATAATGGGTCCTAAATTGTGAGCTACTTTTGATTCCAGTAATAGGTATGGCAAAATCGCTTGAACGCACGGAAATTTGTTCTGGTTTCTACAATACGCTTGTAACATGCGCAATTGTGCATATTCGTATTCGTTTCCACGTCCTATCTGCACAAATGCTCGCTTTGTAACATGTTACATTACGCCCGGTAACACAGGGGCTCGAGTCTGCTATTGCAATCGTGTCTCAATGACCGGTCAGTGATCGAATATTTGACAACTTTGATAGTTTTTGTATGGGAAATGTGTCATAAGTTTGACGTTATACGTCAAAAATCGATCATTGACCGGTCATTGAGACACGATTGCAATAGCAGACTCGACGCCCTGGTCAGTACCCACCCTTAGGATATACAATTGGACTAGTTTCAGCCAGCGGCTACGCCCGCGTGTTTGTGGAAAAATCACGTCGGGGTCAGCAGTTTGGAGACGGAGATAGAAGATATTCTGTCTGTCCCCTTGCGTCTTACGATGAGGCTGATAATCGGAGATGGAGTAAAAGTCCAATTCGCGGTAAATAATAATTTGCGGTACTTATTGGTACAGTACAACTATTTTCTTATAATGTCCCACGGCAATCATCGCATTTTTTAATACAAACGAATGCTAATTTCCATGTCAATCAATTATTAGATTTATCGTGTATATATTACCTAATAATAATTTGAATTCAGAAGTAAATACAACTTTATTGTTACACATTTCACACGGAAATCAAAACAAAACAACTAACAGTAGCAGTTATGGTTATTAACACTATTAATTAAGTATTATCTAACTATAGTTCTATACTAAACTGAATGGATTAGCGTACACCGTGTCTCGCGGCGCGGCGGCGGCGGTTCAAGTGAGCGAGGGACGGTAAGGAATATATATTATGTCGCAGCCAACTAGCTGAATTCGCCGTTTCATTAAAAGTCTAGCCTTTCATTGAACTGTGCCGTTTAATCTGCGACATAAGTGACATGGGCAAGACATGCATTATATGATATTGAACAAAAGATGTCACTTAGGTCGCTGAAAAATCGGCACATTCAAATGAAAAGGCTAGGCAACCAATTAAACGGCTGATTAATCTAATTGGCTGCGACATATATAACACATGCAATCATCTAAGGTGTGTTCATACATGCACAATACGTGACTCCACAGTTACATACTCCTGGGATAAAAAGTATCTATGCTATGTGTTCCAGGACATGACCTGCCCATGTGTCATTCAAATCTGTTCAGCTAAGATGTAAAGAGGTAGGTCAAAGAGACTTTCGCATACATAATATTAAGTAGGTATGGATTACAAAATACGCTTTTTATCTAATCGAAAACGACAAGTGAGTCATGTTGAGTTCTAGGAAGCAGGTAGCTACGTGAACTAACATAAGTATAATAAGTGACTGTTTCTAAATTACTTCTTGGCTGATAAAATTTTTGTTTTTCCTAAATTATCCTACATTTAGTGTTAAGGTTGGTTTCCCCCGAAGTCGTACGACATATTAATATAGGTACCTAGTTTGTTTTATTAAATTGTGTGATAATTGGATAAGTCATTCTGAGAAACCATCATTATTATTATTATTATTTATTATTATGAGCCTGTACTGTCCCACTGCAGGGCAAAGGCCTCCCTTCCTTGCTTCCACTGTTCTCTGTCTTTTGCCACATCTGGCCAATCCTTTCGGTAGGAGTCCAATTCATCACGTCATCTCCTCTTGGGCCTACCGCGTCGCCGGTTCCTGTTTGGAAACCATCATATGAAATGTTATTAATTGATTAAGTGTAGGTACTTATATCAGCATTTAAGTTTCCAATCGTCCTCTAGGTTTGACCACAAAAATCTTCGGTTTTTTTTTAAAACTCGTGCTTTTCGAGTTTAGAGAAGAAAAAACTTTTTCACAAAAAATTTTTTTTGGAAGTCTGTTTTTTTTTGTGAAAAAGGTTTTTATTTTTCACTTTTTAGTGATACCCCACACCTAACTACACCACTGGAAAACAAAATACGCAATTTCGTATGCATGGATGATTTTTCCACATAATAATATATTTTTCAACACATTTGCTCAAAAAATGCATTTACGAAGCCTGTATGCATTGTTCGAAAGTTAAAAATTATGCACCACACAATGGAACGTGCGTTTAAATAGGTACTCTCACTTAAGTACATATTTTACCGCATACTCCGTTGTTTAGCGCCGTGCGTATTCTTTACAGTTTTTTTTTATTTCTATAAAAATTAATAAGAATTCCACCAAGGACTTTCACATCACGAGAATAAATTAGCTGAATGATCGAACCTCCTTGGAAGCGCTTTTGCTGTATAGGTTTGTCTCATTTTAATACTAGAAGAGAAAATGAGAGATAAGATAAATAAAAATAAATGAAAGATGTGGTTCTAATTTTCACCACGCGCATGTGGCCTTTGCAAATTCGCGCCATTTTCATATTAGAAACGTCAAAGATTGTTGCGACTTTCTGACTGATTTCTAAAGACAAAAAAGTTTGTTTCATTACTTATTGTACTGTTTTTTTTTTTTTTTTTTTAAATCTTTATTATTTTTATGGGGGTTTTTATCCACAAGGATACGTCAACCCCATTGTACCTTAAACAATATAAATGCACTTTACATTACTTACCATATAATATTACGGATTTGAGCTTACTGCCAGCCTACAAAGTTGTTTTGCTAGATCAGACTTAGGGTATGATAATATCGTCTGAATTAAGCCAATATCTAACCTGTTCAAGCCATACTCTCTTTCCAATTTTTCTCTCTCAATCTTATTTTTTACACAGTCCATCAACAAATGTTGTACGTCCTCGATTTTATTACAAGTAATGCAATTTGGTGATTCGACTTTTTTCATCAAGAACGCAAACTTTGCCGATGGATAGTGTCCCGATCGGAGTCTTAATGCTATTTTAACATAACCTCTGTTCAGTTTGCCATCATCAAACCATAGATAACGAGGAGGCTCATGCTGAATGGTTTTATACCAGATTCCCTTTGTTTCCGATTTTTCATCAAAATGATTT
Organism: Melanchra persicariae; assembly: GCA_947386135.1. Taxonomy (NCBI): domain Eukaryota; kingdom Metazoa; phylum Arthropoda; class Insecta; order Lepidoptera; family Noctuidae; genus Melanchra; species Melanchra persicariae. The sequence goes on along the minus strand of OX376656.1, from coordinate 3,677,733 downwards.
TTCCAGAACTCGTAACATTTAGTTCTAAATTTAGGGATCAAATCTGAGTAGTCCGGCAAAAAACTAAACTCATTTCCATCTACAGCTGCTAACTTAGATATTCGATCAGCCTCCTCGTTACCTTTCACACCAATGTGAGCTGGAACCCATTGCAATCTAAATTCAATGCCATTTTTATTGAATTTATGAATGGTACTAATAATATCGTAGGCTATCGATACACCTCTGATACCAGAGGCACATCGAGCCACGTGTTGCAAAGCGCTTTTGCTGTCAGAAAAAATAACAATTTTATTTAATCTTCGTTCATTTGCATATGACATGGCTTGAAATATTGCAATAAGCTCCAGCGTCATGATTGATACACAAGCATTTATCTTGAAACCAGTTTTAACATTAAAATTTTGATAGAAATACCCAACCCCCTGTCCATGCGCACTCTTAGACCCATCAGTATAGAATTTATGCCAACCACTGTATTTTGTATTTAGTTCTTCTATAACATTATTTAGTAGGAAAGTAGGTTCAAATGAAGTTTTGCTACCTGTTACGCATTCTAGATCACCTTTAATATGCTCCTGCAATTCAATGGCTGATACCCATATATCTAAACTAAACATCCTAAGCGTATCTGATGAGGACACTTGAAATGTTTTTATATCATCAACTGTTTCAACGAGTAAAGGCTTTTTTTTGTTCTTCCAGTATTCATTATGGCAAAGCTCGCTCAAATCAGATATAATATCAACAGTTGTATTATTAGACCAGGATACACTTTTCAACATAAATTTATAGGCTAAGTATTGTCTTCTTAAAAATAAGGGCATTATATTTAACTCGCACTCCATAACATGGATAGGGGTACTTTTAATAAATCCTCCCGTGATTCGCAATGCTTGATTCTGTATTTTATTTAACTTGTTGGTATGAACTTTGGCGCCACAATCATAAATGAAGCTACCGTAGTCAAGCCTACTTCTTATTAATGAGATATACAACCTACGTAAATGCTTAGTATGTACACCCCACGTACTACCGGCCAACACTTTCAAAATGTTAAAAAATTTCGAACATTTATCTACAGTTTCCTTTACGTGTTTCCCCCAGCGCAAGTTCCTATCCAACCAAATCCCCAAATATTTCACACAATCCGATCTTGCCAATAGTTGGCCGTTTGCTTTTAGGGTAGGAAAAAATCTCCTTTGGCCCTTACTAAAGAGACAGTATTGAGATTTACTTGGAGATAAAACTAAACCCAATTCATCTAAAAAAATAATTACAGAGTCAAGCGCTTGTTGAATAAGTATTTCACACCTTTGAATGTCTTTATCGCTAACAAACAAAACAAAGTCGTCGGCATACTGCGATAGTAATATGTTTTGCGTTTGGATACATATTTTGTGTGTTATTATATTGAAAAGCAACGGGGATAAAGGATCCCCTTGCGCAAGGCCTTTATTGGTCCATCTGGAGAGTGTAGTTTGACCAGTGTTCGATTTAATATTGAGGTATCTTTCGCTTAAAAAGGACCAAAGATATGTACAAATTTTAGTTCCTATTTGAAGACTATCCAATATTTTCATCGCTACATCAATAGAAACGTTATTGTAAGCGCTCTCAATATCTATAAAACAAGCTAACGTTGGAATATTCTTGGAAAAACCTATTTGAATATGTGAGACTAAACGAGTTATGGAATCTAAACAGGACTGTGATTTTCTAAAGCCGACTGTATGCGGTGAGAGAACTTTTGTGTTTTCAATGTGCCACTCTAAACGTCTAAATATTAATAAATGAAAAATTTTAGAGAGACAAGAAAGTAAGGATATAGGTCTTAATTTCGGTTCACCATGAGAGGTGGAATTAACCTTTGGGATGGGGATTACCTGTATGTTTCGCCAGTGTTTAGGAATAATGCCAAATTTAAAAATATTATTATATAATCTAAGCATGAAATTTTTTGCTGTATCAGGTAAGTTATAGATCATGGAGTAAGTTATGCCATCTTCGCCTGGCGCTGTGTCCTTTTTTTTAAAACAGCTTTTAAGTTCTGGCATGGAGAAGTCAGCTTCTAAGGTTAAATTTCTAGATTCAAATGTTGGCATAACATTTGTGACGTAATCTGGAGTAAGTGAACACAGCAGCTCGCTTTGCTTTTCAAGAGAACAATACATTTTATTTTGTCTAAAGCCCTTCATCCATCTCATGCGACGCCAGAGATCAGAGGCTGAAGTTACTTCATCAATAGAGTTACAGAACTTCTGCCAGCTTAGAAATCTTTCTTTACGTATTAGGTCTTGTGACTCATGAGTTAGTTTCTCTAAATTTGACAAATTTTCGGGAGTAGGGTTACGACGAAAGGTGGTCAAAGCTAGTCTACGCTGAGCAACTATTTTCGATAATTGAGGGTTCCAATACTGCTTTGGAATAAAGTTTCCAGCAGGTTTATTACAATATTTTATATAGGGAATATGCTTATCCGCCGCATTATTAATTTCATTAACAAAATGATCATACATATTTTGAATCCTGTTCGATCCGTCGCTGTATACACCAAGATTATCGGCAATAGTTCGAGAGTATCCAGTCCAATCCGCTTTTTTCAGGTTCCGTTTTTTAATAAAAATAAAGTCATTAATTATATGAATCGACATTTTAATTATCAAATGATCACTTCCTAAGTTTTCATTATACACCTGCCACATAAATTTAATAGCTATGTCTGATGAAGCAAAAGAAATGTCAGGTGAGGTTTGTTGTAAAATTCCGTTGACTAACTTTACTCGCGTGGCCGCACCACTGTTGAGAGAAATAAAATCATTGTCAAGCGCCGCGTTCATAATCTGAATACCTCTCGCATCAGTTTTGACTGACCAGTTAGTGTGGTGGCCATTGAAGTCACCGGCTATTATTGTTTTCGCGGAAAAAGTTGAGAAAAGTGTATCCCAGTCAGCCAATTGCGTTTGTACGGAAGATGGACAATAGATAGACAGAACATATTCTAAATCTTTGCAGTTGAGAAGTTTTACACATAATATTTCAATGCCAGAATTGTTAGTGCTAAAAGAATAAATATGAGAATGAATAGATTTGTGTACTATTATTGCCACTCCTCCGTACGAATCGTATCTATCATTTCGATATACATTATAGCCACTTATATTTATCGTAGAATCAATGTCAAACCATGTCTCGCTAATAACGGCAATGTGAATACATTCACGTATTAATAGATCCCTAAAACTAATCAATTTGGGCCAAAAACTTTGAGCATTCCATTGCAATATGTTTAACTTTATATGTTTAGGTAAATTATCCATTTACGAATTTAATTAATCGCTCAATTAATCTCCCATTTAACAACATACTAGTCAAAAACTTATTAAGTTCACCAGAAATCATTTTCAAAACAGAACTAATTTTTTCTTCAAATGTACCCTCTGCCAGTATAATATTTTTAATTTTAAACCATAATTTCTTAAACTCAAATTTATATGTCAACTCGCTGTCCCTTTTACCACTCTCTTCTTCATTCTGCGGTTTCTCTGTTACGGTTTCCATTGCACGCTTATTAGAATCATAAAACTCCCTCTTTTTCTTATTATTTCTTCGTTTTGATTTTGGTGCTTGAAGAATTGTAGACATTTCACCTGAACTTTTTTCTGACTCATCTTCTATGTTCTGATCATCAGATACCACATCTTGCCGTTGCAAACCCGCCACTAGTTTATCTCGGTATGATTCATAATTATTCTGTAGATAACTAAACTGGTTGTGAGGAGACACGGCGTATTCACTCGAATGTTCCCTAATGACCTTTTCTTTTTGTTTATTTTCATAAAATAACTGTAGGGCTCTGCGATATGTTACTTGTTGTTTGCTCATGATGCTTCGTATAGACTTTTCTTTCACAAAGAAAGGACACTTTTTGTCTAAAACAAAATGATCGCCCTTACAATTAAGGCACTTATAATTTTGAATGCTGCAATTAACGTGATCCCACATGACATACTATTTTTTTAATGGGACAATATTTTATGAAATGGCCAAACTGCCAGCAACCGTTACATTGTGTCACTGGGAACACGTACGGCTCAACTTTGAAACGGCAGCCATAAGCATGGATAAAAGGAGGCATGCTATTGCTTTGGAAGCACACCCTTATCGACTCACTTTCCACCCATTTCCCGTCTGAATTTAAACGTTTTAATCTTTTAAACGATAGGATTTCAGCAGACGACTCAAAGATTTTAGTAAGCTCATCTTCTGTCAGATCCAAATCGACCCCTCTCACCAAACCATACGTCATAGTCAAATCTTGAGTAAGTTGACAACGCAGTCCTCTTTCTTTAATCTCGTGACACTCCAATAGTTTTACCGCAGATTCCTTATCCTTAAATTGGATTAAAACTTTAAAAGAGCTTTTATATTTGATCCTAATGATACCCGTAATGTTTTCAGATCTGAGTAACTTGGCCATCGCTATTTGCTTAGGTAAAACATCGACGGAGGTGACACATACTTCATAATCAGCTGGGTTTTGCGAAGACAAATTTTTTTCCTCTTCTACCCTCATATTCCTTGTTAGTTCCACTGAGTTACTTGTGATCATACGTTTCGCTCTTCTTCTATTCACCGTTATAAATTCGTCATCATTTCGTTCGTCACTATTTCCATCTTCCCTTTCTTTCCTCTTCTCTGCACTCCTTCTAGTAATTTCACTGCTTTCTTTGCCTTGTAAATTATTCGCTTCCAAATTCTTGTGATTATTTTCATAACTTCTTATTATCTCCATATCAGTAGCATTATCCCCATCACTATGGTCCGACATTCTCACAAAACTCACAAAGCGTCGATCGGCCTCAAGGTCAGCCGACACTCGATTACAATAAGCTCATTAGCTAATGAGTTATACACAACTAATACACTGTACGCGTCCGTTCAATACGAATACCGAATATTGTACTGTTTTCTCGCAAATGTGTCGAAAAACGTTGTATGACACACGTGCGGATTTGGTTTTTACAAACTCGTGACTATGGTAAGCCCTCGACTTCGTCTCGTGCTTACATTCGTCTACTCGTTTGTAAAAACCAACTTACCGCACTAAAATCATAAATAACTATTCCAGCTATTTGGATTTAAAAACCAAACTACTGGACCTTACTCCCATAAAACAAAAATGTTTCAAATCGGTTCATAAATGACGAAGATAATATGAGGTAACAAACATAAAAAACCGGCCAAGTGCGAGTTGGACTCACGCACGGAGGGTTCCGTACCATTATCTGTAAAAAAACGGCACAAAAAATTGCGTTTGTTGTATGGGAGCCCCACTTAAATATTAATTTTATTCTGGTTTTAGTATTTGTTGTTATAGCGGCAACAGAAATACATCATCATTCTGTGAAAATTTCAACTGTCTAGCTATCACGGTTCATGAGATACAGCCTGGTGACAGTCGAATGGACGGACGGACGGACAGCGGAATCTTAGTAATGGGGTCCCGTTTTACCCTTTGGATACGGAACCCTAAAAAAAAATAACAAACGAATTGAGAATTTTTGAAGTCGGTTAAAATGGTAAAAATTGCTTCGTCTTTAAAGGTTTACGAGAAAGAAGAGTAAGAGCTTTTTTAGAATAGCGTAGTCCAATGAAATGTAAAAACAGAAGTGCAATTCTGTAAGCTTCGCAGTACTCGCACTGTGAAAGCTTAAGGGAGGTGAACATCAAGTTACCTGTCAAACCATTCAAACAAGGTAGAATGACAGTTCACTTCATGCTCACTCCGGCGGGTCTACTCTCTAAGCCCGAAGTCCGTAGTTTCGCTCATAGTATCAGCCGGTCGATTCTGTCGACATCTCACGGTGTTCACCTAGGCGGAGTGAACGACAGTAGAGCTGTCATTCCATCTTATTTGTATGGTTTGACAACTCACCCGTCGTGCGCCCCGCCCGGGTGTTCACTTCGACATGTTTACAGAATCGCACTGCTGGCGTTTTCTCCTCCGTATCACCTACGGACTTACGATTAGTCCCGAACCCGAACTAAGAATGAATGACAACACGATTTGACAGTTGTTCTTAGTTCGGGTTTAGGACTAATCGTAAGTTCGTGGGTGATACGGAGTAGAAAACGTCCGACACTAAGGCCGGACTTCGGGCTAAGAGAGTAGACTCGCAGTCTCCACTTAAGTTTACACGGTGAGATGTTGACAGAATCGACCGGCACTAAGAATCGGCTCCGCCACGACTAACTTTCATGCAATGGCGTAATGCTGTAAATGCAAAAACCTTGTGAATTACATTAAATAAGTAGGGAAGTTTAATAATTGCAACTATAACTATATACACACACTTAAAAAAATACTCAACTAAAACTAATCTAAAACATGGCGTCGAAAAATTCCTCCGCATCGCAGGCCACTGGTAATGTACCCAAAAGGCTGGCAGCATTGCCACGTTGTATGGCAATGCTTATCCTTTGTCCGAGGTAAAAGCCAGCCCTAGGGTCACGCGAAGTGTCAACTAAGCGTCTTGACAGATCTTTAAACAAGTAATGAGCACTCGGACCCCACGACCCGAGAGTTTCAACCCCAAACGGCTCGAAAATATAACTACCTAAAAGGTTATTATATTTCCGCCGCTTGAGGTTCTCCGCAGCCGCAGCGGCAGCGCCAGCGCAGCACGAAGAGCTAGGAAGATGGGATGGCGCAAGAGTATCGACACAAGTAGCGTCCCACACTAATGGCCTACCCATCTTCCATGGAAATAATGACATACCGTCCGGTCTCTTGCCATCGTCGCGTGCCAGGCCATTGGGTTCTAATACAGCCGGAACGCCGACGGTGACAAGAGCTCGTCGGATGATGTCGTTAATGTTCGCGTGCCGCGCTATGCGACCAGCGCTACGGCTGCATGACAGGCCGTGGTGTCCGAGACTGTTGACAGCTTCGCCACAGTGGCAGCGATGAGGAGAACAACACGGAGCGCCAAGACGCAGGGAAGCAGCGAGGCGGAAAGTAGTATCATCGAACAAGGTGCCTATGTTCGACGACGGTAGTGCGTGAAGCCAGAGTCCCGACTCCCATTGACCCACAGCCAACAGACGAGCACGCTCTGCAGCAGTACCAGATGTGGCCAAAAGGTTATTCTGAACCTCTCTGCAGAGTGGCTCGTCCCAACGTCTCTGGGATGATGGGTAGTCGGGTGGATTTAGATTCGGGCAAGCGAGTCTCCAGGCATCCATAGCCTCAGTGAAGCAAGGTACATCAAAACTAGTCAGTGAGGAAGTTAGGATATTCCTGACTAATTTCTCAGTGCCATGAACCGAAGATATGAAAGCCGGTAAACTGATACTAAGTAGTAATTTTGGGGACGCCGAGGCCTCCCATACGGATGGGAAGAGTAGCTTGTGCCCAAGCTCGGTCGTCCATGGCCACATTTAAAAGTGAAGTAAGTGTATGACGGATGATTTGGTCCATTTTTTCCAAAAGGTGAGGGTGCTTCCATAAATGGGAAGCACGAAGAAAATAAGTTAATTTAGGTCCGAAACAGCAGTAACGAATTAAGGTGATAGCCGAATGCATGTTAATTTTGAGTAATCTTTCCGAAATGTCATTAAAATTTTGTATTTTCTCCTCAACAAAACTGGGAAAGGATTGCTCAAAAATGGGAGACCCAAGGAGGCGAAGAGAGCTTTTTTCAATAACTTTGATTTCTGGTGCTATAGCGTTGAATTTTGGGAGTGTCAGTTGTCGGTCGGTACTGTCAGATAAGAATAATTCACACTTCGAAAGATTGAGATTTAGTCCTAGTAGGGAAGTAATAATATTTATAACTAGCTTCTACCAGCTGCGGCTTCGCCCGCGTTGATATCGGAAATAGCAAGGTTTCCTGATTTGTACTGTACATTTTTTTACTCAGGAAACACCCACCCTACACCTACCCAAAACCTACCTTACACCTACCTTACACCTACCCAACACCTACCCAACACCTACCCAACACCTACCCTACACCTACCTTACACCTACCCTACACCTACCTTACACCTACCCTACACCTACCTTAAACCTACCTTACACCTACCCTACCTACATAATTATACCAGCCCAAAAATACTATGACATGTTTCTGGTCTCCTGGTACTTGTGAATCTGAAGTACTAAGGCAGCAGCGGCTCTGGGTTTCCACTTCCTCCTCAGTCTTCATTAATCACAATTAATACAAGGTTTCTTGTGTTTATAATGTCCTGAAAACTTAGTCCACCATTTCATATTCAATTTTCGCCATTTAGCATGATATTGCATTTTCTTAAGCCCATTTATTACAATGAAATTAAAGCTTGATATCTAGACAAAACTCGCATATATTTGATTACCGAGTGGCGGATTAGTGAGGGGCGTTGTCGTCCTAGTACAAAGCGATAATCACGCGAATAAGCGATCGTCGCATTCATTTGTACGTCACACACGATCGCGTCGTCGCGCCGGCGCCGACACAAATTAACACGACGACCGCGTATTACCGCGATGATCGCTTTGTATGACGCCGACGACGCCAGAGAGTAATATTTCAATAGTGCAACAAGTAGGAATCGAACTCACATCTCACGTTTTCCAACCGGGCGCGTAGGTACTAAACTAACGCTCTGACGAAAACACAGCCTTGATCTACAATTCTAGTAATTAGGAACAATTTAAACATTATATTGCTCTCTCGTATCTAGATCTGACAGATTACCCATTTACGATACAAATGATACTACAATGCATAATTATGACCATTATCTCCGTGACACTCGTGCACGTCAGAAAAAATCGTCACTAGGTTTTCCCGTGACTTCGCTCGCCTTAAAGTAGACTATAACCGTATCTAGGGTCCCATCTATCTCTGTACCAAAATTAATCAGAATCGGTTCGGCAATTTTGTCGTAAAAGCATAACAAACACACTTACTTTTGCATTGTAATATTACGAGTACTTAGTTAGAATTTTTTGCAATTAGGTATAGGTAGGTAGGTAATAGTTATTTATGATATAAGTGCGGTAAGTTGGTTTTTACAAACTCAAAAAAAAACAATTTCTGCACGTATGTCATACAACGTTTTTTCAATACATTTGCGAGAAAACAGTACAATAGCTAATGAAACAAACTTTTTGTTTTTAGATAACAGTCGGAAAGTCACAACAATCTTTGACGCTTCTAATATGAAAATGGCGCGAATTTGCAAACGGCGCCACAATCGCGTGGTGAAAATTAGAACTACATCTTTAATTTATTTATTTTTACCAAGGAGGTTCGATCATTCAGCTTATTTATTCTAGGATTGGGAAACTCCTTGATGGAATTCTTAAATATTTTTATGTAAATTAAAAAAAAACCGCAAAGCGTATCCTTTACGGTTTTTTTTTACGGCGCTATACAACGGAGTATGCAGTAAAGTATGTGCTTAGGTGAGAGTACCTATTTTACCACACGTTCCATTGCGTGGTCCGTAATTTTTAACTTTCGAACAATGTATACAGGCTTCGTAAATGCATTTTTTGAGCAAATGTGTTGAAAACTTTTTAACCGACTTCCAAAAAAGGAGGAGGTACTCAATTCGACTGATTTTTTTTTAGGGTTTCGTACGTCGAAGAAACGAAATCTATATAGGATTACTCGTTCGTCTGTCTGTCTGGCTGACTGTCTGTCCGTCTGTTACCTACTGGACGGATTCAGTTGAAATTTGATGAACTTCTGTGACCCAAACACGGACGCGTAACGTACCTACATAAATAAATAGATTTTGATTTTACCTACATAAATAAGATAATAGGTACCTATGGCGCCTCTTTTAGGGGACAAATTAGAAAAAAAAAACTAAATAAAAAGTTTTGAAACTATGCCATGTGACCTCATGCGACGTATCAAATGGGAGCGCTTCACAGATTTATTTAGATAGTAGATTACAGGAAAGTCTAGTTAAGGAACCCCAATCTTCGAGTCTGACTCGCATTTGGCCAGTATTTTTTATTTATTTGCAAACGTTAATTGCCACATTTAGGAAGGACGAATTTGATTCGTTCAGCTTATCTTCATGTTATGGTTTTTATTTCGCTGACCATGAGTATTGTTGACTTTATCTAGCGGGTATAACCTAATTCAACTGGCTTTTCTTTACGGTGGAAAGCCACTTTTCGACCCTTAAGAGCTTAAAGCTGAATTCAACACACACTCAGTAGAGCTGTATGAATACATTTCGATGCAAGAGACGATGTTTTTCAATACACGAGACGTGCACTTCTCCGCACGAGTGCGAACATGGAAAAAAACAAATGCGCTCTTTGAGAAATAAACTGCCGGTCGATTCTGTAAATCTCTCACCGTGAAAATTCAGGTGGAGTTAGCGCGAAAGAGCCAGAGAGAGAAAGTGTGATCACGAAGTGAGTTGTAATCAAGATGGAATGACAGCTCACTCCGTGATCACTTCACCCAAGCCTTCACTTTGACATGTTTACAGAATTGCACTGCTGTAAGTATGGTGAACCTAAAATACTTAGATAAGTACTATTGTGGAGAGATTAAGTTTAATTGGGAAAAAAACTATCGTACAGTTAGTTCAATAGTTTAATTTGTATCTGAGTGGCAATTCTACTAATTTTTGAGTAACGTTCGCATTCGCATTTCGAGGCTTTTTCCAAAAAGCCTCGATTTAATAATAATAATAATTATAATAAATAATAAATATCTTGGGACAACTCACACACGGCCATCTGATCCCAAGTTAAGCAGAGCTTGTGTTATGGTAACCAGACAACTGATATACATACCTACTTATATAATTTATAAATACATACATATCTACACTAATATTATAAAGAGGAAAGATTTGTTTGTTTGTTTGTTTGTTTGAAATGAATAGGCTCCGAAACTACTGGACCGATTTGAAAAATTCTTTCACCAGTAGAATCCTACATTATCGGCGATGGACAAAGGCTATAGAATATTTTCAAAAAAGTTTCCTTGGGTCACATTATCGAAGTTTTCATACGGATCCCCCGTATGAAAACTTCGATAATGTGACCCAAGGTGTGAGAAAAAATCCTTATATCGCGTACGCTGCGGAATCTATTGACAATAGAGCAAAGTGATGTACTACAGTTTTATAGAAGTCATCAATATCTACAAAAAAGTCCGCGATACCATATGTCTAACTATTATGGATAAGTCACCATGACCGCTTTTTGTTAATATTAGTCAAGCAAATCCCATGGTGAAATAAAAAATGCTGATTATAGTACCATGATATTAATCCTTATCCATTTAAATGGTTTGATAATTAAGGTTGATTATGTCCGTGTAAATTACACTTTAAATCATTCAAATCGGACCTTTCGTTCAAAAGTTACGACGGTAATAAACATGCTCGGAGTAAGAAAAATGTCGCGGCTTGAGCGAACTGGGGAGAATCGTATCAATGCTTGGTCCGATGAAGTTGAAACACCACGGCATTTAAATGTTTTCGATAAAACAATAAGAATAACAAATGTTTGGATTTTTCGAAAATCAACTAGGTACATACATAATAAGGGGTGAAGCAGGGGTGAATTAGTTTCTAGGGGAGAAAATTATAGCTTGCTTCAATTTACGTCGGAATTCTATGAACAAACTAAAAGTGGGATAATTAAAACAGATCATGTACCTAACAATTTTTGCATAATCAATCCCTGACGGGCTGAACGGGGGGCTGAACAGTTGCGCTGAACCAATAATGAGAATCGTTGTGCTTAATTTTCCAAAACTAACCTTTATAAGGGGATATGTATAGGGGCGTCGCAGTTTGTGGAGTACCTACTATCCCCACGCGGACGAAGTCGCGGGCGAAGTGCTAGTTATAGATAAATTACACCCAGTCACAGAACAAACAATTATGCTCATCACACAAAGTTTGTCCTGGGTGGGAATCGAACCCACGACCTCCGGTTTTGCAGTCAGGGTCACTAACCACTAGACCAACAGGCCTGTCAAAAAATATAAATATAATTGGACCTCAGTTATTGCATCGCAAGAAACAGAAATGCCTAATTATAATACCGAGAACGTTGTTTTCTGAAACGACGTTTTTTTTTCGTATGTTTTTTTTCAAGGAGTCTTCAAGTGACCGAAAGTTCAGTTCCTTCAAGATCCGAACTTTCGGCTTCGTCAAGAATCTGTTTATACCCGGATCCGTTACAAATAACTGTAATTTTCACAGTTTTCCTATCACTTCGCTATCAGGCTCATAATTTAGGCTAACTTTTGTGGTTGATCGATAACGTATAACCCGATAAGTAACATAGTTGAACGAAGCTAGACGCGATAAGGCATCTGATAGTCGTATATAGGCACGTTATTTTTTGGGTAAACTTTGTATAAATAAATGTACATTTTATCCGTATAGTGACGACTATTCAATTCATACTTCCTTAGACGAAAAATTGCCCAATTTTGAGTGAGACACACGGTTTACGGCATGCCTACCATTTTTTTAACCGACTTAAAAAAAAGAGGAGGTTCGGTTGTATATTTTTTTGTTTTTTACATCATATCTCCATCATTTTGTTATGTATGTGCTAAATAAGTTGTATTCATAATTTTATTCCTTTTTTTTTCCATAAGTACTTATCTACACTAATATTATAAAGAGGAAAGATTTGTTTGTTTGTTTGTTTGTTTGTTTGTTTGTTTGTTTGTTTGTTTGAAATGAATAGGCTCCGAAACTACTGGTCCGATTTGAAAAATTCTTTCACCAGTAGAATTCTACATTATCGGCGATGGTCATAGGCTATAGAATATTTTCAAAAAAGTTAGGGATCCGTATGAAAACTTCGATAATGTGACCCAAGGTGTGAGAAAAAATCCTTATATCGCGTACGCTGCGGAATCTATTGACAATAGAGCAAAGTGATGTACTACAATTTTATAGAAGTCATCAATATCTACAAAAAAGTCCGCGATACCATATGTCTAACTATTATGCATAAGTCACCATGACCGCTTTTTGTTAATATTATTCAAGCAAATCCCATGGTGAAGTAAAAAATGGTGATTATAGTACCATGATATTAATCCTTATCCATTTAAATGATTTGATAATTAAGGTTGATTATGTCCGTGTAAATTACACTTTAAATCATTCAAATCGGACCTTTCGTTCAAAAGTTACGACGGTAATAAACATGCTCGGAGTAAGAAAAATGTCGCGGCTTGAGCGAACTGGGGAGAATCGTATCAATGCTTGGTCCGATGAAGTTGAAACACCACGGCATTTAAATGTTTTCGATAAAACAATAAGAATAACAAATGTTTGGATTTTTCGAAAATCAACTAGGTACATACATAATAAGGGGTGAAGCGGGGGTGAATTAGTTTTTAGGGGAGGAAATTATAGCTTGCTTCAATTTACGTCGGAATTCTATGAACAAACTAAAAGTGGGATAAGTGAAACAGATCATGTACCTAACAATTTTTGCATAATCAACCCCTGACGGGCTGAACGGGGGGGTGAACAGTTGCGCTGAACCAATAATGAGAATCGTTGTGCTTATTTTTCCAAAACTAACCTTTATAAGGGGATATGTATAGGGGCGTCGCAGTTTGTGGAGTACCTACTATCCCCACGCGGACGAAGTCGCGGGCGAAGTGCTAGTATTATTATAAATGCGAAAAATCAGCCCAAGCTTTCCATCAAGCGGGATCTAGGTCAAGAGCAAGCCCATTCCTCAATAAAAAAAGAAAATTTATTTGTGGGCCCTAATTTAAAGGTATCCTATAATCTTAGACAGTACATTAAATTTTTGAACATTAGCACCAGTTACGGTCTAGACGGTAGAAAAACCACCATAAATTCTGTTCTAATGAGAACCACCTGTGACACCTAAACTTTCTAAAGACATACATAAAATAAAGAAAAAGTGTATACGATGTGAAGCAAAGCCTGCGTTTCACCCGCCAGGGCCGGGACAAGGAGAAAACCCTCCTCCACCGCTGCCGCCGCCGCCGTCGCTTCCGCCGCAGCCGCCGCCACCGTCGCCGCCCCTGCCACTGCTCGGGAGGGGGCTGGAATGGAGTGCCAGTAATGGCCCCATTTCGCCTCCTCCAGACGAATGTTAGTCGCTGCGCCTCTCAGGGGGCCTAGACAAATAACTTTTCTGTAGCGTTAACGTCAGACGCTCATTAGGTGTGGAAAGGAAACGTCATCACCTAATGTCATTCCCATACATTTTGTCGTGAGCGTCTGACGTTAACGCTACAGAAAAGTTTTTTGTCTAGGGGGGCAGGACAGTTCCTGAGCAAGGCGCAGTGATTGACGCCTGCGGACAGCGAGCAATGGGTAGCTCGCTGTCCGATCAGGTCAGGCTAGAGTCGACGGCGCGTTTCACTCCAAACGCTCCGGAAAGAGCGGTCAGCAACGGAGACGGGGCCCGCCAGGGCCAGAGCCTGCCAGGATTGCGGAATATGTTCGAAAGAGTTACCGCGGCCCTGGAAAGAAAGGCACTAGGAGGACTAAGGGTGGGTTTTAGTCAGTAAAAGTCTGACACTCGAGGGGTCATTTGATGATTTCCCATCCTCAAAAAAAAAAACGGGTATTATTAAAATTGTTTTGCTTTGAATAGCTTTTAGCTTTGCGTTGCCAACGCAGTAATATAGTAGCAATAGTTTAATTAATACCTATGTGGTAAAAAATCTTCTTCTTCGTGTGGGCAGTAACGTCTAACGACCCCACGCACCCTAGTGTCAGAGTTTCTAAACCGCCTCAAGGGCCTCTGACGGGGTTTGACGATCGCCATTTGGCGGCCAAGACCACCGGCTTATACGTGCCTTCCGAAGCACGGAATCATGTTTTTATCAGACAATCAGGTGATTCAAGCCGGCAATGTCCTAGCCAAACTGGTAACAACGTTATAAAGTATGCTTGTGTGCCCGGTAGTCGTGGGAACCGAACCCACGACTACCGGGTCACAAGGCAACCGCCCAAACCACTCGACCACGGAAGCAGTTTAAAAATTAAATCAATTTATAAAAACTCTTCCGATACTGAGTGACTGACAGACAACGCACAGCCGAAACTTCTGGTCGTGGAAAGCTAAAATGGCAGTAGGTTCCTTAGGTCGAGTGTACCACTAAGAGAGGATTTCCCGAAATTCCTACCGGAACGGGAAAAAATGGGAACAGCGCGTACGAAGTCGCGGGCAAAAGCTTGTTATAAATAATTGGAAATACCTACTTCATAATTATATATTCTAAAGATAGTTTTGATGATTGCAGCTACTGTTGTTGGCAGTGTTATCGATTTCTTTCTTTTGACCTCTGTGAAATTAGACCCCGGCGCTTTAAACACCCAGGACGCTGGTTAAAAACTAAAGAAAGAAAGAAAGAATAACATTTATTTAGCACATACATGAAACACGCACAGTACACAGAAATAAAAAATAAAAAATATATAGGTATGCCAAAAAACCTGGCGTGTCTCACGGCTGCACTAAAAAGGTCCATTTCAGCGTTGCAAAGGACACTGCAACAACCAGGACATGTCAGGACGGTTGGTAACTTTATTTATTTTTTGTATAATACTTACTTAGTTGATTTATCAAAATCATACGAGTACAATTTTGATGGACAGACATCTTTTTAAAACACTTCTGCCAAAATAAACTCATATTTCCTCTTAGAAATTATTTAGAGTATAGCTATGGGCACCTTGACACCATTCCTGCCACCATCTCATGCTCTAGACACGTAACTTTCTTTCTTTATCGTCCGTTCATTATTCACGACTAATGGACAGCTCGATGGTAAGTTATTAGTTTATTAATTATTACATTATTTTTTTAGTCACTGGAAACTTTTAAACACTGAACTACGTGCATTATTCTTAATTAATGTTTCCTAATTAACTAGAGTATCAAGCTAGCTGATTGCTTTCTGACTGACCGACCTTGACTATTTAAAAAACCGGCCCAGTGCGAGTCGGACTCGCGCACGAAGGGTTCCGTACCATTATTTATAAAAACGGCAAAGAACACGTTTATTGTATTGGAGCCCCACTTAAATATTTATGTTATTCTGTTTTTAGTATTTGTTATTATAGCGGCAACAGAAATACATCATCTGTGAAAATTTCAACTGTCCAGCTATCACGGTTCATGAGATACAGCCTGGTGACAGACAGACAGACAGACGGACAGCGGAGTCTTAGTAATAGGGTCCCGTTTTTACCCTTTTGGTACGGAACCCTAAAAAGACTTAAGTATTTCAAATACATGTGTTTTTGAGTTTCATACAACCACTTCAGCACTAAGCTTTTTTAAAAAATTAGACAAACCTCAAGTTCCTCCAAAAACTTGATATCCTCCACATTCCTAGTCTGCTCCTCACTGGTAATGATCCTCCCGTTCGCACTCACTTCACCAGTCAGGTTCACATCCTTCAAGTCATCACTGTCCACTTTCAAGTCGTTCATCATGTGATACGCACTGATACTGTGTCCGAACTTCTGCATCGCATGCAGTATAGACTTGCCCTTATAATTTTTGAGCGTGTTCACACCTCCGGGGTGGTCACGCATGAATTTGTTCAAGTCATAATGGTCACCGTTGAATTTGACGGGGAAAATTTCGCGGGCTTTTTGTTCGTCTGCCATGGCGGAGCTGTCGGCCGCCGCGTTCGCGAGCAACCTCAACCGACTAAAGCATGTTATCAGTGACCGATGCCCGTGTGATACGGACAGATGTTTCAGCGCCCCTACTACTGTTGCGTCGGGCAGTCGGGCTGATTCACGGACGCACCTTGCTATCTCCCCGATTAGTTTGGCTGTTAGCATCGGCGCCATAAACGCGACGTAAGAAATTAGTGGCGCACCTAATTAAAGTGCCAATATTTGACGGACTAGTGACTTAAGATTAGTTGTGAGCTGCGCATTCGTTTGAGGTCGGGACGTGAATGTGACATTCATGAACGAAACATTCGCTTTCGCTCTCGACAATAGTAAAATAACTGAAGTTACTTGAAGGTGAAGGCAGTCACGATTTTTTGTTAAGAAGATAACAACATAATTTGGTTCGGGTAAAAATAAAGCAAATGCAATATTGCATACCTACTATTAAATTCTCCTCCGTGCCTCGGAAGCACGTAAACCGTTGGTCCCGGCTGTCATTTGGAGATCTTTGGCAGTCATGACGGATTCCGAAGCCAGAAAATCTGACGTCAGTCTTGCCAAGAAGTACCGTGTTTCCCAGTTATTTATTTATTTATTATATACTTTATTGTACACCGATAATAACATAAAATGAACATTAGGTACTAACTAAAACACATGTACAATGGGCGGCCTTATCGCATTCCGCGATCTCTTCCAGGCAACCTGGAATGGACAGTAATTGTCTGGACAACAAATGGGGCTGTCATCGGTGCGACATTACTTTATAGTAGATTATGCACCCAGGGGATAAAGCAGTGTCTTGTGTCACGGGCGTCATATTGAATCTCGAACGCAATGAAGGATTCGGGGGTTAACTCCCGAGCGTAGCGAGGGAGTTTAGAGTTTAACTCACGAGCGAAGCGAGGGAGTTAATACAAGAATCCTGAATGCAGCGAGGGATTCAAGCTAGCCCAAGGCAAAGACACCTTTATCCCCGAGGAGGATACTCTACTTTTCACACCTCCTGTGAGAAAATAAGAAGCCATAATACGAAAAACAAAATATTTTAAATTTACAAACACTAAGTAGAGATATGTATTTAGAACTATACTGTATACCTACTTAAAAAAAGTTAGTTTAATACCATACGGATTTGCAATATCCGCGCCTTTTTTGCGTTCCACTCGGTATTCTACCACATAGCGGCCACGACCAACTCGATTTTCGTTTTTTTTTTTTACTGCTCTGTGGGTAAGTAAATATGTGCAGGCCTAATATAATTTATGTGTACTCAAAGCTTTATACAGAGCTTTATAACAGCTGGTAGAATGGGTTCGGACGCTTGGCTGTATGCAATTTGAATTTAGAATGTCATAGGAGATGCTCGAGAAAATAGTTTTTAAATTAATAAATTGACTATAGATGGGTTTTAAGTGTTATTCTTATCCTTTTATACAATAATCCGTACATAACCAATTATTCTTTTAATATTGTCTTCAATCCTGGACCCTGGTCAATCCTTATGATTTTGTAGAAATTCGAGAATATCATCCCTAAGTAGTAAGAGTATCGAGAATATCTTTCCTCTTTCTAGATCAGAAAGAGAGAGACAGAGACAGAAGGCGTTGTTAGAACCTTATATACCAGATGAGGTTCCAAATTTAAATCACATTATTGACCAGCGGGTTATAATGAAATCCAGTACAATATTATTGCCCGGCAGTGCCAATGGCCTAAAATGACTCACTTTAGGTTAGGTTGACATGACATATAATTTGACGTTTTCGATCAGGTGGTGTGAAAAATATAATATATACACAGATAAATACATATTCTATACTAAATATTTTGGCAATACATAAATGACGAACATCGATATCACAGCGACAGGTAATGTTCCTTCACGAGCCTTTTGAACACAGGCAACGATTGAGTAATGGGCAGGCAGTTAATGGGTTGTGGAGGTCTGGTAGGCAGCCGCTACACATATACTAGTTTTCAACTGATTCCGGTTTGACTGGGAGCCGACTCCAATACCTATAGTTGGGAAAAGGCTAGGCAGGTTATGATGAATATTGATTAAAGTTAAGGGTTGTAAAAAGCACAATTAAATTCAAAAGTGAAATAATTTCTCGCACTGTTAATAAGATATTTCCTCAATATGTTAACTAGCATCAGCAGTTTTGTTTCAGTTCAGTTTCGGACTATCAGTAGATAGCAAACTAACGTATTTGTAGGATTCCAAGAAACGCTTTAACCCCGCACCTGAGATTACGGCCGCACCCCTGCAATTCAGGGAAAGCTAATAAAAACAGTACCTAGGTAAGCGATTACATAGTGTACTACAGTTTCGATGACAAACTTTGTAGAGGAAGTAAATAAACAAAGAAACAACAGTAAGTAATCATAATGAGCGTGCAATGCATACCCAATGCATTACTTCATAATAGTTCCAAAAAATTATACATTTATTTTTTCGTCGAAACCCGTGAACTAAGTAGTTATGCACGATATGCTAAATGTCAATCATGATCATGAATCATAAATAAAGAGCCAGTTTTGACACAATCTACTTCGGCCAATCAGCCCAATGAATATTAGTCCGGTCAAATTACGCCGAAAATAAGGCAAACTTAGCATTAATTCTTAACTCCGATTTTTTGCCATTAATGTTTAGAGTATAAGCAGAGAAGTATGTTTAAATGTATCCCGCGAAAAGTTAACCCCCGGATGTTCGTTTTTTTTTGCAAAACATTTAATTTCATAATAACTCGTTGGGAAAAAATATTAACTGGCATGTTAGTTTGGGACATTTGTAGAACAGATTGAGCTGTACAAGTAGGTAAGAAAATTAAACGTTTTTCATCAACGGAACTATACTTTTTTTTGAAGAATGTTACTTTTTGACTTTGTACTTCAAGCAAAAATATTAACTTGACAAAAATAATGCTAAATGGATTTTAATTAACATGTTTATTTATATTGAGAAAATTAAAACAATACCACCTCGGGGTTCCGAGATGTAAGAAATTGTCACATAAGTTTTCAGGCAAAAATGTAACTCTCCTGAAAGTTGTTTAATAATGGAAAATGTACAAACACAAACCATAATTTATCAAAATTAAACAAATCAGACTTTATTTATTACCTATATCTTTAATTGTTAATAAAGTGGCATCTTTTTGCCGCACTCAGTAGTTCAACTATTAGAATTGGCTCATCCGTGTTTTGTTTCTTTCATGTGTCAGAGTACAAAATTACATCAGTCAGAGTACAAAATGCGTGAGAAAATGAATTTTGCTCATAACTTGTATTTCGTGAATTCTTCCAATTTTTAAAAATATTTGGGTGAAGGAAAATAAAAAACAGATCATTCTTGAATTACAAATGGTGCAACTAACTCATTTTTTTATTTATAGATAAAATCATGCAACAATGTGCTGCTCTTGAAATGATTGCAGCAAATCGGTATTTTTCACAAAATCGTCTTATTTCAGCAAAGACGAAAGAGCTGCATTGATGTTTTATTAGTATTTTATGAAACTGTTACATACTTACCTGAAATTAAAAATACATTTTGAAACTTTGTTATGCAGTTTCACAAACTACTCTGTCGTCTAAACTCATGCAACTTTATCAAAACACATCAAATTGCATCATCATCATCATCTCACCCGAAAGACGTCCACTGCTGGACATAGGCCTCCCCCAAGTGTTGCTACAAAAACCGGTCCTATGCGTCTCGCATCCATCGGCCACCAGCAACCCTCACCGGGTCATCGGTTTATCTTGTGGGAGGCCTTCCAACGCTGCGTCTTCCGGTACGCGGTCGCCACTCCCTTTTCGGCCCCATCGACCATCAGTTCTGCGAGCAATGTGCCCTGCCCACTGCCACTTCAGCTTGGCGATCCTTCGGGCTATGTCGGTTAACTTGGTTCTCTTGCGGATTTCATCATTCCTGATTTGATCACGCAAGGAAACCCCAAACATTGCCCTCTACATTGCACTTTGGGTGACTTTAAGCTTTCAGATTAGACCCATTGTGAGCGACCACGTTTCAGTTCCATAAGTCATCACTGGCAACAGGCACTGGTCATAGACTTTCGTCTTGAGACACTGTGGTATGTGAGACGAGAAGATATCACGCAACTTCCCAAACACCGCCCAGCCGAGTCGGATTCAACGGTTGACCTCTTTCTGGAAGTTAGCCCTACCTAACTGGACCGTTTGTCCCAGGTAGATGTACTCATCAACAACTTCGATTGCAGAGCCTCCGATCTTGATAGGAGTGGGTGCTACATATCCCATGACCTTGGTTTTGTCCATGTTCATTTTAAAACCCACTCTTTCGGAAGCTCTACTGAGGTCATCGAGCATTGAACTGAGGTCCTCCATGGTCTCAGCCATGACGACTATAACGTGAGCAAATCGAAGGTGAGTGATGTACTCGCCATTGACATGAATGCCTAGCCTTCTCCAGTCCAAAACCTTGAAGACATCCTCCATTGCGACCGTGAACAGTTTCGGAGAAATGACGTCTCCCTGCCTCACACCCCGCTGCTGGAGGATAGGTTTCGAAGTCTGATCCTGAAGTCGGACTGACATGGTGGCGTTTTCGTACAAACACTTGGGCACCTCGATGTAACTACAGTCGATCTGGCACCGTTGGAGAGACTGCAGCACAGCCCAAGTCTCGATCGAATCGAAGGCTTTCTCGTAGTCCACAAACGCTAGGCAGAGGGGCAGATTATACTCTTCGGTCTTCTGTATAAACTGCCGCAGCATATGGCACTGGTCTAGGCGCCCAGTTTTGGAAGAGGGGCTCGTTTGAGCGTCGTGCAGGTGCGGGGTTAGACTCTGACGACTCTGTATCTGGCATCAGCTCAGCGAGCGAGCTGTCGTCGTTAGGGAATGGGGGCTGCTGTGGAGAACTCCGGGCTCTTCCGTAGGTGGCCCAGACTAGAGGATGACCAGGGTTTGTCCTTCAACGAAAAGTGGGCCTCTGGCCCGAAAAATCCCCACCAGTAGGCGAGGTAAGGGCCGAGAAGGAAGCAAGTGGAGGGTGCTCACCTCCCAGGAGACAGCCCAGCGAGCTGCTAAGCTTGCCGAGGAGGGGCACCACCCAAGAGCGACCGGTCGAAGGGCTATCCCTTCGGCTCCGTTCGGCGGTGAGCCGGATATCGCTAGCGGTTCCGATAAGGAGCGTAAGGTCAGGTTTGCGGAGGTCGTGGAGGCTGCGGTCCGCAATGTGGCCTTGAATTGGACGCAGGCCTCTAAAAACAAGGCCATAAGCGCAGCGTTGGTTTCCATTCTGGCGGCTGAGGCTAATTGTGGTGGGCCTCCGTCGGACGAAATGTCCAAGCTGCGGGCAGAGGTCACCCGCTTGGTGGCCACCACGGAGTTTCTCCAAAATGAAAACGCAAAACTCCGACCAGACCTAGCCGGGCTCCAAGAAGCTGGCTTACAGGGGGCGTCAAATGCGGACCATGGCCGAGTGTCAAGGCCCGCGAAGTGCATGGACATGCGCATTCTGGGCCTGGATGACTCTGTCACGGAGGAGGAGGTGGTGGCCGACGTCGTCAGGACGGGGGGTTTCTCTGAGGAGGTGAAGGCAAGCACCATACGTCCTGACCACACGGGCATGGGAACCGTTGTGGTGAGCTGCCCCGTGTCGGTGGCTAAGATAATATTGGAGGGCCGAAGGCTCCTGGTGGGTTGGGTTTCTACGCGGGTCAAACTGCTGGAACCCAGACCTCTGAGGTGCTTCCTCTGCCAAGTGTGCAACCACGTAGGAAGCCTGCGGACCGCCGTCCGCAGGCATCAATAGCTGGAGAGCAATGGGTAGCTCGCCATACGATCAGAACAGGCCTGAGTCGACTGCGCGTTGTGTTCCACGTGCGCCAGAAAGAGCTGTCAGCAAAGACGCTGGGGCCCGCTAGGGCCAGAGCCTGCCAGGGTTGCGGAATTTGTTCGAAAAATTTACAGCGGCCCTGGAACGCAAAGGGCAATAGAAGGAATACGAATGGGTTTTAATCAGTAAGAGTTTGATACTCCCTTCCGCTCCTTTGCACCCAGAGCGGAGTTCAATTGTATGACGCCTTACGATAAAGTTCATCGAATAAGGATGAGCTTTAGTAATTTCGTAGATAACAAAGTTCTTGCGGAATTTGTTCGAAAGAGTCACCGCGGCCCTGGAACGCAAAAGGCATTAGGAGGAACACGAATGGGTTTTAGTAAGTAAGAGTCTGACACTCCCTCCCGCTCCGCCCAGAGCGTAAGGAGTCATTTGATGATAACAAATCCTTAAAAAAAAATCTACTGCCGAGACTATATGACGCTTAACCGTTTAAGCACTGACATGTGAAAATTCCAAATCATGTAATAAATCTTACGTAATAGTAATAATAAACATTAAAATTGCGAAAATCCCGCGGTACACCGGTGTGCTGACAGTGCTTGAGCGGTATTAAACTGTTTGTTTATTATAATATCCGCCACCTTGACAAATATGTATTCATCAGATAGTCTAGTAAGTCTATGAATTCTTTTCATGTAATACATGTTTTAGTATATTCCCGTTGTCCCCGTAGGCCATATCTCCGTTAAAGGGTCCGAAGGAAATTTAATAAAATAATAAAAATTACTTCCCGTTGTTCCCGTTAATTTATTGTAATAATTAAATATACTTTTCAAATTATGTTGGTGCAAGAGCGAGCGAAGCGAGCTCGGGACTTGGGGCAACCCGACTCGGACAGGTTAGGTTGGAAGGGGATGGCGAGGTCAAGTGAGCGAGCGAAGCGAGCAAACAGACCCCGCCATCACCTTTGTGGTTATTTTTTTAAACCACCCAGAAATATGATTTACTTCCCGTTTTCCCCGTTAGCCGAATGTATGTTATGGGGACAACGGAAAATAAATTTAATCACGTCCCGCTGTCCCCATGACGGGATATGGCATACGGGGACAACGGGATTAAAGGTATGTTTTCATAAAACTCATTCCAAATATGGTTTTATTCCAAGTTGACCGTTTTTTGTGCATTAGCAACAAAATGCAATTGTAATGCATTAATTCTAATAGCAGCTCAGGATAAGGCTGCGTTTCCTAATAATACAGATAGACGGAAGACGGTCGAGAAAATGTCTGTTTATACGTATGACTGCAGTTAATTTAGAAGTCTTGTTTATAGAAGTTGATCATGTTAAACAAAACACTCACATCTGACATTAGATGTCACCTGGAAAGACTCGTCTGCAAGTGCAAGATATACGAAAACTGACCGATAAGTTGAGAGTTGATGTGAATTTGCGAATATGATTAGACTTGCAATTTCTTGTACTTGTTACTACGCGTTAATGCGTACCTACAAGGTTAAAGTTTGACGTGCTACGTTTCCCAATGCAAAAATACTCGCAGAAATTTTGCATGACTTAAAATAAAGTAGTCTATGAAACTGCACATAACTGTATTTTAATAAACCCTTACGACGATTGTGATTTCGAAAGTATTTACTAGTAAACCCTTTGTTAGTAGTAGTGTACGTGAATATTAATGAATATACTAGGTAAAATTATTATAGGACTTACAGCTAATAAAAACCAACAAAAAAATAAACCATAGTCATTATCTTGATATAATTGTTAAATCCATAAACTTTGCCATAATTGTGACGCTAAACAAAACACAGTAGGTAGGTAACATCTTTTCGATACACATTTTGTAGAACAAGATGATTTTTCATAGTTATTTAAATTCTGACTAAACAAATATTGTGATAAAATGTGCTCAATTCGGTCCAATCTGACAAATGGGTTTGAAACAACAGGGCCGCATTAGGAAGATAATATCAATCTGTAATGTCTCAGGAGCCAATAAAACACTTATAAGCACTCAGGTGGATATAGGGTATGCAAGATACAGAACACGTGTGCTCCCGGCTACGGCTGGTGAATGAATGACGCGCCACCACAATCGTGCATATACTACATCCCTTCTTTATTTTAATTGATTTAAATTAGTTCAAAATTACATCAAAACTGAAATCTTTATAATATGACTGGTAACTCATCGGACGTTGTAAGTATTATTAATACTTTAAATAGGCATTATATTACAGATTTTCAATACATTTTTCATGAATAATTTTCCCCTATTTCCAGTTATATACCATACTCTTCCCTTTTTTCTTCACTTGCTTCCCAAACTGTCTTTTATAAAAGTCTAAGTCAAAACGTTCATTTCAATAAGGCCATCAAACGGCTCTTTTGAACGTCATCATTTATATCCAAATACTATGTATACAAAATAAGGTGACTCTACTGTCCGTTCGCAAAGGTAAATTCTTATGGAGAAGAACGGACAAGAAACTCCATAGTTACTGTAGTGTATGCATACATGAATAACCAATAAATAAATAGTAAAATATAACTTAATTAATTATCGTTATAATATATTAGCATTGGCTGTATGCATTTCGAATTCAGCATGACCTTCGACGTCAGCGTAAGTATGACCAACTAGATATACTAAATAACTTTATTCAATAACGTTACTTATTATGGAAATTGACTGATGACCTTTATCTATTAACAAATTAGGTATACTAATAAGTTAGCAATAAAGATGCTAGCAATTTTTTTTTTTTTTAAACGTTGCTCCGCACTAGGAATTACTCCTGTATCGTGGGTGCGTTTACAAACATACAAACTCAAATACACAAATAGCCAGACCCGGAACAGCTATCTGTAGGCCATACAAATATTTGTTCCGTGCGGGAATCGAACCCGCGACACGCAGCGCAGCAGCCGATTGCTCGTCCACCACGTGACGAACCACCGCGCCAACCGTGTCGTCGTGTGAGCCATTAATGATGCTTACAATAACGTTTCCCGGTCTTTTCTCACATTTATTCTTTAAGCATGGTCGTATGTGCGGATAGTATTTGCGTGACCTTGTTATTTCCGTGACAAAATGCAAACAATTGATCCTAGCAAAACCAGTGCCCTGATTAAAATAGTATCGATCTACTGATTTTGTTTTATATTTACAATAAGTGGGTATGTAGGTTATTTACAACAAAAAGTTAAATATGTCCAAGATTTATGATAATAATTGGTTACTATTTTTATTTAAAATAAGAAGCGTGCAAATAACTCAATTATCTTGTTATTTAAATGAAAGTACTTACTCAATAATAATAATTAACAATAATTTACTGTTTGCATTACAACACATTTAAAAGAATTGCGTACTATCCAGGCATGGCCCTTTGTTTTGTTGTAAACAACACTCACTGCATGGCCTTTGTAACATTTACGCTTATCAGTTGCTTACCTCAATCGAAGCAGAATTGTTATTTTTCGTTACTTAATCCTACGAAACTGAGGCAACAAAGTAATCATTACCTGTAAACATCTACCTTGGTAACGATTTATTTACGTGTAGGTAGGTGGGTACAGCGTGACTACGTTCTATTTTCACTTCAGTATCCAAACTGCTAACGATCCTTATCAGATCGAAATATAGTCGCTTAATTGATCGTAAACAACTTTCAACGTGCATTATTTTTCAGCGTGCATTCTTACACTTTTTTTGGTAGGTAAATGTTTTGTAAGCTTACTTTTATCCTCGTCGCCACTTGTAATGTCTCAGGAGCCAATAAAACACACTTATAAGCACTCAGGTGGTTATAGGGTATGCAAGATACAGAACACGTGTGCTCCCGGCTACGGCTGGTGAATAATTGACGCGCCACCACAATCGTGCATACACTACACAATCTTTAATAGTTTAAAAAAATCGTTACGATTTGCTTGGATGTGTTTAATTTTCTTGTAATTAAGTGAGACATGGTCCATAAATTAAAGTTAACCTAAATTTATTTGAGTTACATTTTTGCCTGAGCCGCTATCTCAAAAAAACAGGTATTAATATCTTCCGTTAACAGAAATTGTTTAATTTTGTTGCATAGAGTACTAAGGTATTTAATTGAATAATGTTATGAAAAAAAATCGGAGTTAATATTTTTGCCTGAAGTACAATTCAAAAATTTAGTTTTTTTTATTTTTTCAAAAATCCCGAGGGTGAAAATGTTTAATTTTGAAGAAAATAATTTGCTTTACCTATTCTCGACATATTGTAACTAACATTTTCGAGTTAATATTTTTTTCCGAGTTTTTATTAAAATAAACGCGTTTTTGTTTTTTTTACCGTGATCCGGTTCTGGAAAATGTTTAATTTTTTGTTACTATTAGAAGAGCTAAGGTCAAATACACGATTCAAGAAAAAAATCAGAGTTAGGAATTTTTGCAAGGTTCAAAGCTAATTTGACTGGACTATATAGTCATTTGGCTAAATTGATATTACTATTAAACATCAGCTGATATAAATAGAGAAACTTCAGGCTTCAAGTGAATTGCAATGTCAAGTCTAATGATAACAGCTGACGCAAATCATTGCTATGAAATAAATTTAGGCTCAATTAGTAATTAGAAGGTAACTGTGGTGAAGCGTGGCATCTGGGACGACAACTGTACACGATTTACGATATTACACCAAAGTGGGTGAAGGATACGGAAGTCAAAGAAAAGATGGATGGATTCTGTGAGGAATGATTTCAAAATCAAAAGTAATTTATTCAAACTAGACTGGGAATCAGCACTTTTTCAAAGTCAAAAATTTACATGAAGATGAACTCCACTTCCTTATAGTGTGTTAGCTGGGAAGAGTGGCGCAACAAACTTTAACTCAACAAACAAAGAAAAGGGATTCAATGATAGCGTGGTGTGGTGACAGGACAGACTAAAAGACAGGGCAAGGACTATTCCTAAACTTACATAAAGACTAGGAGGAGTAATTTAATTTGCGGGCCCCCAATGAAGCGGGGCCCTGGGCACGTGCCCCTTGTGCCCTTATGGTAAAGACGGAGCTGGCCACCTCATGGTAAACATTCCACCCATTCGCACAAAACGTTTCGGTAACAATTTAATTGTACGTACCTCCAGCTAAGGAGCGGAATTCCTGCCGGATCTCTGCGTATCCTGATAGCTACAGCGAAGGGGAAGACCCCACATTTGACTTAAAGAAAGATCTTTAAGTCAAATGTGATTTTCTTGTCAAGCGTGGCCCATCATCGACCAAATCATCGCTTCCTATTAGGTGAGATTGTGGTCAAACGCACGACTATACCTACAGTAATAAAAAAAAGAAAAGCACACACCAATCGACCATATTCGACTTAAAAGCTTCCCAAATTCACTTCGATTCGAGTACTCATAGTTTTTCCCTTGTAAATAATTGATTGGTTTGATTGCACCGGAGTGCTGGGTGCAACGTCGCAGGTCACAGGGCGTCTCGGCCTTGGCCCTATGGTATCAATGATTCATGCCTTACAGTACAAGCATTCTGGGTCACTGGGTCTGCCAATATTTTGATTTATGAAAACATCATTAGCTTTATTTGGAACATACCTATGTCGCAGCCAATCTAGCTTAATCAGCCGTTTCATTAAAAGCCTAGCCTTTTCGTTTAACAGCGCTGTTTTATTACCTAAGCGACATGTGACATGGGCAAATCGTTTAACGATATTGAACCAAACATGTCACTAAGGTCGCTGAAAAATCGGCGCAGTTAAATGAAAAGGCTAGGCTACCAATTAAACGGCTGGCTGCGACACATATCTACAAACCTAGGTAGTCGGGCTCGTTTTCGTCAAGCACTATAGGTAGTTGTCTGACATTTATGCTGAACTGGACCTACTGGCGCAGCCACGAGGCACTCTTTTTGACAAACAACAGATTGAATATATTGTTTTTTTACCTTTGTTTTGCTTGTTCTCTAAACATGTTCTGTGACTTGAAGTTTGTGCTAATACCTAAATGTATTTTCATTCCTTGTTTTTTTTTTAAAGCACTATGGTATTAAGGAATAGCTGCTTAGTGCTGCTTCATTCAACGATTTTTATTGGGCTTTTAACTGCCCGTAGCGCCTGTCACAGAGCTTCGAATGGCAGCCGGGGCTGGCCGGACCATTCCAGGAAACGATAGATTCCTCTCGTATCGTATCTATCCTTTTCATATCCTGAAAATTACATCCTTTCTATGGATGCCACGCTGAACCATCGTCGACGTACTCCTGCCCTTATGCCTACCTACCAATTTACCTATTTGGAGTCAGAATTTTTCTTTTTCCATTCTGATATTTGTCGCCATCTCAATAGGTACCGCTTTTCTAGACATATAACCTTTCATACAATCCGTCCATGATCGTTTCTTTGGCCTCTACTCTTTTGACTATAGGCGCCGGCAGGGGGGGGTGTAAGGGGGTGCACTTGCACCTCCCTGGCTTTCAATAATACATCCGAAAACAAAAAGAAATTTAAAAAATACCTTTACGTATTGACAAATTGAATGTAACTAGCAAAATGTACCTACCAAATCCGAGGCGAGATAGGTACTTCGAGCTCCCTTCGCTGGGCCTTGCACCCGTCTCTTCTATTTAGTTCTATATCTATGTGTGAATGGGCAAAAGAAAACCTATAATAGGTACTATTAAAGGCGGGGTTTTAAAGATGCATCCCCTGAAAATATTCCGGCTGGAGCCGGCGCATCCATGCATGATGCATCATACTCAAAACTTGTACACTGAATCAATTAAACAATTACCTATGCCGAATTGTAACGATAGATAGGTATACCTAGGTAATCATTTTCATATGCAAGCAAATTAATATAGCAATAACACGGACTATTTGTGTATGATGGCCACACACGGTCGCCTTCCTGCAAAAACTAGGCCAACTTGACAAAACATATTTTTGTAAAGTCCGAAAATAATTCCTTAGCAAAGTGGCAATGATAGGTGAGTGTTCTATTACTGATGATGTGTAGGGTAGGTGAAGGGCAGAGGTGTTGGGCAGGTGTAGGGTAGGTGTAGGGTAGGTGTAGGGCAGGTGTAGGGTAGGTGTAGGGCAGGTGTAGGGTAGGTGTAGGGCAGGTGTAGGGTAGGTGTAGGGCAGGTGTAGGGCAGGTGTAGGGCAGGTGTAGGGCAGGTGTAGGGTAGGTGTAGGGCAGGTGTAGGGTAGGTGTAGGGCAGGTGTAGGGTAGGGAACCACGACTCGCATTGTTAGGTTCCTACTGGTACTGGTACCTGGTACCTCGGGACCCAGTCCTACACCCATTTTGAGAGGCAGACATGATGTTATTGCTGCTATTAATAATTAAATAAAAAACTGCTATTAATATTATTAATTTTAGCTCTCAAATGGTCGGAAGGAACAAAGTTGTTTGTTTTTAGGCATGTCGCGGCCTTTGCTACGTCATCATCAGTAATAGAACACTTACCATTGCCACAATGCTAAGGAATTATTTTCTGACTTAATAAAAAAATGATCTAGAGAAGCCAAGGTTACTTAAGTTATTAAATAAAACATCACTTAGATCTGTAAAACATTATTTTATTGAAGTTCCTAGCTTATAATAGGAAATATTTAAAATAATGTCTATTTCTTGAGAGGTGAGCGAAGCAATTTGTTAAACGACAGATTATGTTTGAGCACAATAAATCAGTCTTGTAACATATTATGCAATATACTATTCAAGCAACAGTTAGACAAATATCAAGTATATAATACATTCAAGTTATGTAATACATAAATAAAAAAATGCATAAAAAGCAATATAAAATCTGGACAACTTATTCGACTGCTAAATTCATTTTGTCAAGTGGAATAAAAATCAATTTAAAACCAGAAATGCCTCTCAAATATAAAAGTTAATATATTAATTTTAAAATATATTTTTCATAATTTGACTTCCATTCTTTTGGATGCTATCATATAATATTTAACAGGAGTAAAATTAAAGCTAAAACTATCACAATTATCTAACTTAGTATCACCATTTTTCATATATAACATGCAAGCACTTGTGAACAATCCTTTACTTTTCAATTCTCCAATTTGAGATAAAACAGGTTCTGTACAGTTTTTCAAAAGGGGAACCATTTTGTTATAGTCAAAAGACTTGAATGGGCAGCCTCCTTCAGAACATGAGTTGTCTATGCTCTGAATTCTGTGGCAGTTCACTGAAGCATAGTTTTTTCTGCATCCTTCTAAGCCATACATGTGTCTTATGCCATACATGTATTTCTTTTCATCTTTCTCCCAGTTATGGCAACAACTATGGCTGCCATTTGGATGCAACCTGTACTCTGCTCTCCAAAAGCCTACAGCTTCTTCTATAGGCATCCCAATATCTTTTAAAAACAAACTGTAGTGAAACCTCTGTGTATGAGACAGTCTGTGCCTTCTCCGCAAGTTTTGATGCAGGTTAAGCATACAAGGCGGGAAAAATGTAGATGCAGAGTCCACATCTCTACTCAGTAATACTTCAGTCACATCTTTAGAAAATATAAACTCTTTCTTTATCTTATGAAGAAGTTCCATTATCCTTGAGTCACTCTTGAGAGGAGCTACATCAGTTTTGTTAATTCGATTTACCAAGTTTTCCCTAAACAGGGATATTAAATATTGTTTCCATCTTCCACATGGGATGATGGCTACACCATTTGTTATTTCAACTTGTCTTTTAGCTACTAGGTGGAGACATTGCTTAAAATTCAAACTGATATTGTGAACAGAACAGTTATTGCTGTGTGTTGCACAGATGTGCTGAGCCACATCCTTTAACATCAAATGCTGACACAATACTTGCAGCGATTCAATAAGTGTAGGTACGTTGTCATACTTCTTAATACTTCTGAGTAGTTTTTTTGCGAACGCTCTCATTTCATACGCAGCTAGAGATGTAAGTCGACGCTTGAATAGCTCCAATTCAGTCTTTAAAATAAATTCGGAAAACTCTCTGTTTTCGCTTAAAATCGATATAATACACAGTATAAAATGTCCAACATTATCGTATATGCTTCCTTCTACAACATATTCGTTGTATGTAGGGGGTTCTTCGCTAACAACCGTTTTTAAATGCCCTAACCTATTAACAAGAATAACTTCTAACAAATGTGCAGGCAAGTCACCTTTAACTGGGCTCAAATAGAAGAATGACATTTTATCTTTAAATTGTCACATCCCATAACATTTTACTTTATTTTACAGCAAATTAAATTAAAAATTCATTGATTTACTGCATGTTGCAGCAGAATTAACTTTTTTGTTTACTAAAACTGACAGGTGACATTTTGTTTATTGCCATTTGTGTCACTCAATCAATCTTATCAAATGGATTCTCGCCATTTTGTGCTTTTTGGTCACACGTGTGCTCAGAATTTTGGCTGATTTTTGGTGGTTTAAGTGTGATTGTGTTCTCTATTTCTTGCTATTGTGTTTCCCAGTGTGTTTTCTCATTTACAAAAGTTATTTTCTAACGATAAAATGGATATAAATAAAAATAAACCCCCCGATCCTCCTGATATCCCTTCTCCGTCTCGGTCCGTCATGCGTTCATCAAATTTCAGTTCATCTGCCTTCCCGTTGAGCCAATTTGCTGATGTGGTAGGCACTACAGAATCCCAGACACCTCCATCCAACCGCAAACGCTCCGTAAATGAAGCAGACACAGTGAATCGGCCTCCAAAACAACCCAGGACTCATATAGGTCGTATGATATACTCTGTATTAGATAAAGGCCCTTTCATTGTACACGTTTCCCGCCAAGAAACCCAACATAACGCTGGAACTACCCTTCACCCTATTTCATTCGGAAGATTTTTAAGCAGTAACAACATTCCCAATATTATAGATATCAAGCGAGTCGGCAGAAACCGCGTTTCAGTAGAGTTTGCATCCCCTCAGGATGCAAACGCTTTTTTAGCAAATAATATTCTAGGTATACACTTATTTGAGGCAGCTATCCCATCTTTTAATATAACCCGTATGGGGGTTGTGAGTGGAGTTCCAACTGAATTTTCAGATGAGGAAGCCATGTCCTTCTTAAAGGTTCCAGCAGGCTGTGGACCAATCATCAAAATCCGTCGTATAAATAGAAAAGTCACCAAAGATGGCGTAAATGAGTACAGGCCTACAGAAACTTGTGTAATCACCTTTGATGGACAAGTTCTTCCAAATCGAATATTCTGTTTTTATTCATCATTAACTGTTAGCCAATATGTTTATCCCACTATTCAATGTCGCAAGTGCTGCCGGTTTGGGCACGTGGAGTCTCTCTGCCGGTCCAAATCCCGCTGCAGTAAGTGTGGCAATGATCACCCCAGTGATAGTTGCAGCATTGCTGAGGGCGAAGCTTTCTGTGTGCTGTGCTCTGGGAGCCACTTTGCGAATAGCAAGGCATGCCCGGAGTATAGCAGGCAGAAGACGATTAAAATCGTAATGGCTGAAAAAGTTATGTCGTATTCAGACGCTAGCAAAACCGTTCCCATTTCTTCCCGCAGTTACGCGGACATTACCAAATCCCAAACTCAGTCATACCGTAAAACAGTATTTCTAAAGCCAAAGACCCATGCCACTCTCTCCCCTTCCTATGATACAGCTGCTCACCTTCAGTTTAGTAACTCACCATCATCTTCTCAACCTAACGGCTGTGCTCTCAATAGGCCTATTAGTCAACCAAGCGAATCACCCGAAAACTTGTCTTCAATAATTGAACTACTAAGTAAACTACTTTTAACTTTAATTTCCTCCAATAAATCCCAATTACCGCCCAACGTTGCTTCATCACTTATAAATTCTCTTGTTCATCATAATAATGGCGCGGTGCGTGTTCCTTCAATGGAATGTTAGGAGCGTGTGGCATAAGAAGCACGAACTCACATTTCTCTTGAATAAATTCAAACCTCTTGCTTGTTCCCTCGCCGAGACTTGGTTAGTTCCAAGTCTCTCTTTCCGTTTACCTTCTTTTAACATTCTCAGATGCGATCGATCTGATGGCTATGGTGGGTCAGCACTCTGCGTGAACAATCGTGTTCCACTTGTGCCTGTTTCTTTGCCTTCTTTAGGTGTAGATATTAGCATAGCGGCTGGTAGAGTTGAGGGTATAACCCTCTTATCCGTTTACACTGCACACCCCCATCAGAGCTTCCTCCCAACTCTAAAACGGATATTAGGAAACATAGTTGGCCCTGTACTTGTTATGGGGGACTTCAACTGCCATCACTTTAGGTGGGGTTCTGAACGTTGTGACTCTTTTGGGGAAGGTTTAGTAGAAATTTTAGACGAACTTAACCTTTGTATATTAAACAATGGCTGCCCAACCCGTAGGTCACTCCCTGGTCAGCATAAGAGTTGCGTTGATCTTACCTTTTGCTCGTTGGATATCGCGGCATCATGTCATTGGGAATGTACCAGTTTGACTCATGGTAGTGATCACTTCCCTATTGTAATATCTTTGACTGATAAAACTTTCTTAGAAAAATCGAATCCGCCTCTCCTGAGATTTAATCTGTCTAAACCAGACTGGGCAAAGTATGCTTCAGTATTGGAGGACAAAATTGATTCCCTTCCAAAAGTTTCCTGTGATCTTGATTCACTACATGTGTCAAACTGTTACGACAATCTAATTTCTGCCATAACAGACAGTGCTGACTTATCCTTCCCTGTTAAAAACTCAGCTCGCGGCAAGATTCCTTCTCCCCCATGGTGGGATCAGGAATGCACTTCAGCAATAAAAGAGAGAAATAGAGCCGAACAAGCATACAATCAGTCAATGGTTAGCTCTAATTTAATAGCTTTCAATAGGTCCCTCGCTAAATCGAAACGGTTGCTACGTAGAAAGAAACGGGCGGGCTGGGCAATCTTTTGTGGCTCCTTGTCCCCGTCTACTCCTTTATCAATGGTGTGGAAGAAGATCAATCGCTTTAGATCAGGTTGTTCCCCTTCTTTCTCATCTCCCATCACTCGAGAGACTGCCGAGAAGTTTTTCGACAAACTGGCCCCTCCATATGTTCCAACGGAAGCTGAATGTTATCAGCCTATTTTCATTCCTTCCGATGATCCTTTTGATATGCCATTTTCTATTCAAGAGCTTGATTCTATTTTAAAGCATACCCGTGACTCAGCCCCTGGCATAGATGGCATTGTCTATTCCTTTTTATCTCATGCAGGTCTGAAAGCTAAAGAGTATCTCTTAGTTATTTTAAATTATTCATACTATAACGGTTGGGTCCCTGATTCATGGAAAACCCAGGTTATCATTCCCATTTTGAAACCAGGCAAGCTAGCTGATGACCCAAACGGCTTCAGACCAATAGCTTTGTCATCCGTTCTCGCAAAATTACTGGAACATCTTATTAAGAATCGATTGGAGTTTATTGTTGAATCTAGGAACCTGCTTCCTGAGTCACAATTCGGGTTTAGAAAGGGGCTGAGTACAATGGATAGTGTTGGGATTTTGGTTTCAGACATTCGCACGTCTTTCTCGAAAAGCGAATCCGTTGTCGCTGCCTTTTTAGACATTTCCTCTGCGTATGACAATGTCCTTCTCCCCTATCTCAAACAAAAGTTGCTACAAATGAGAATACCGGAGAGAATGGTTCAGTGCATTTGTAGTTTGTTAATGTCTCGATCTTTGGTTTTAAGAGTACCAGGCGAACAATTTGATGTCAGGGTATCATGGAAGGGCCTTCCCCAAGGCTCTGTTCTCAGTCCGTTACTATATAATTTGTATACAGCTGACCTTGGCGCCTGCCTTAACAATGACTGTCGTATCTTGCAATATGCTGATGACCTGGCTCTGTATGTTACCAACAACTCTATTGCCGACGCTGCGTCATCTCTTCGAGTGTCCCTGGACTCTTTAAACCAATGGCTTAATGTTTACGGGCTGAGTCTGTCTGCCCCTAAAAGCGCTGTGGTTGTGTTTTCCCGCAGGAAATTAATCCCACAAATTTCAGTGGATACCCAAGGTCATTGTATACCGTTTGTTCAAAAAGTTAAATTTTTAGGCGTTTTCTTAGATTCCAAACTGACTGGCTTACCTCATTTAAATTATTTAGTTAGTAGATGTGAGAGAGCTATCCCCATATTAAAAGTGCTGGCCGGTGTCTGGTGGGGTGCCCACCCTTACACCATGAAACTGGTGTACAATGCCCTTATTCGAAGTATATTGGACTACGGATCCTTTTTATTGATTCCCTGTAACAAGGGCGCTTTGTCAAGACTGGACCGAATTCAGGCTCAGTGCCTTCGAATAATTTCCGGCTGTATGAAGTCCTCGCCAATTAACGCTCTACAGGTAGAATGCGCTGAACCTCCGCTGGCTCTGAGGAGGCAGTATCTATCATCGAGATTCTGGGCTAGAGTTATCCCCAAATCATACCACCCTCTTATACAAAAAATGAATGACTTAGATGCTGAATGCAGAAGATCTACCTATTGGAGTCACAAAGAGGTTCCTTTATTACTAAAATCGTACCGGTATTTAAAAAATTACGGGTCCCCTATTATTCAGTTTCCCAAACTCCCCATTTATAGTTTTGATTATGAGGTTATTTGTTATAAACCAGAGGTCTACTTTAACATTGGTATTTCGAAAAGGTCAGTTTCGGCGGACTCAATTTTTAATGCGAAGGTTGGTGAGCGATGGTTAAATTTTGAGAGATTTTTCACCGATGCTTCTAAATTATCGGATTCCAGCTGCACTGGTGCAGCGGTTTACTACCAGAACTCCAAAATTGTTATGCAATTTAAATGCCCTGTACAATCGTCAGTATTTACGGGCGAGTGCGTGGCCATTCTAGAAGCATGCATTTTTATAGAGGCCCATAGCATCAGTCTCGGTGTCATTTTTACAGACTCTCTTAGCTGCTTGCAAGCTCTAGAGCAAAATCCTTTTAAAAGCAAACTTCACAGTCCAATATTACTACAAATTAAAAAGTCTCTCTTTTCTTGTGCTCAGAATCAGAAAACAGTTCATTTAGTTTGGATTCCAAGCCATTGTGGCATACGAGGAAACGAATATGCTGATGTGCTTGCTAAAAATGCAGTTTCGTCCCAATCGGTTGATTTTAAACATTTCCAATGCCAGGGCTATGATTTGTTAAGCCTTCCCAGAAAGAGCTTGTTGTCTTCATGGCAGGTGCAGTGGCAAGAATCGAGTAAACGTAAAGGCGCTTTTTATCATGCCATTCAGCCTAACGTTACCCCTAAGCCATGGTTTTTCCCCTATAAAAAGATCTCAAAAAAGGTTATTTCCACTGTATGTCGCCTCCGAATAGGTCATTGTTGTTCTCCGGTGTTTCTTCATAAAATTCGGGTCAGAGATTCCTCGCTTTGCGAATGTGGGTTGGACGAAGGTACTTTGGAGCACATTTTCTTTAACTGCCCCAATAATAACCCATCCCATGATTTGTATAAACATCTCCCTAAATTAAAAATCCCTGTCCCCATCAACTTTCCGGCTTTACTAACTCACTTCTCAGCAAAGCTTCTTAGTGCTTTGATGATTTTTATTCGTGTAAATGGCATTAAATTATAGTTATATATTATAATGTGTTATTGCAAAATTCCCTTTTATTTATATCTGTTTTTATTTTTGATTTTTTTAATTTTGTAACTGTTTAAAACTCAACAACAAGGTTTTTATTGCTCAAAATTTTAATAAAAATTGTTCTCTGTCTACGGTTGTCTCACACGTTTTTCCATAACACATCTGACATTGGCAGAATTGTCGACATCGGCATCATTGCCATTAACAAAAATAGAATAGAATCTTATCAAATTCAAAGTTGCCAATACAGTTATTGTTAGTGCTGCGCACTACTCTCATTGTTTTAGTCGATTACTACCTCTACAGTTAAAAAATGTCTGCTATCAAAGTTTAGGTACTAAATGACTTTTCGGTAATTCTGCATTAGGCACCATTTTGAACTTATAATTTAAAATTTGAAAAATGTCCCTAAACCAATCTATTCCAAAACCATGCACTTAGCATAGATCCTCAGTAGCTGGAAACTAGTTTTAAACATGATGGCAACACGATGACAGGTCTAAAACTTTCTTTTTTAACCACACTGTGGCTCTCGTGTCGATTTTTGCTGACACCTGTAGTTCGTGCACGAGTGTGCAGGTCCCCTAATACTAAAAAGCAAAAGGGTGTACTACCCTATTGGCGATGCAAAGGTTACGCTCGCGCCTCTAGCGGTGAAATGTAGAAGTTCCCTAAGAACGATACTTTTGTCTTTTCCGAAAATCCAAGTCAAACCTCCCAAATTCCCAATCTGGGGACAAAAATGTACTGATTTCTCAAAAAATCCTCTCTGGGCCGACATAGCAAATGACAGAGTGGTATGAATAAAGGAGAGGGAAGCCATTGCCTAGCAGTGGCACAAAACAGGTTAGATAGATATATTTCGAACGCATCGGTTGAGTGGTTTAAATCTCAAATAATAAAATGCATAATTTTAATAAACATTTATGTGGTAAATATAAAAAAGAGTAAAAGGGAGTCATTCGATATCTATGAGTAACGATACAAAAATGTTAAGACAAGTATTTCTGTTTCTTGAAAGTGTTCTGACTTGGCCCGGAACTCGGACTATCGATATTCAAAATCCTTGCATTCCTGATTCCCAGTATAGGGAACGGGGCTAACGCGTGGAGAATTCCCCACACGTTGGCAACTCTGTACGAAAACTGTCAAAGTGTCGTTCTTCGACAGCTTCACAAGTTGACACTGGAGGCGCTAGTTATACTCGTTGCAAAAATAAACTGTCGCTCACTTCAGTCACTTTAATCCACAGAGTGTCCGTCACGTCGCGTCACTATAAACGTCAAAAAAAGTGAAGCCTCGTACTGCGATTTGTATGATGCTCTTTATTTTCGGAAATACTAATTGAAATCAATGCAATTGAGATTATTGGATTAATTTAAATTGATCATCGTGCACATTGCAACGTGCCTTGTGTAGTTGTATGTTGTGGACGTGTTTGAATTGACCGTATTGGGATGTGCGTTGTTTATCTGACATGTACTTATGTCGGAATTTCCTAAATAGACTAGACGTTTGATGTCGGGGCCGCGTATAAAAATAACATTGGATTGTCGCGTCGGGTCCGGAGGGCTGCACCCGCCTGCGCCATGGTTCTGATGATGGCTCCGAGGATATTGTATCTCGCCGCGATGCTAATGTTAGGTAAGCAGTGTCTATTGTCATTGCCTTCACAAAGCTAATGTTTGCACTTTGATAAGATATTATATTGTGATTTGTGTGTTTTTGGCGCAAAAAAAAAACTTTTTAGATGTGACAAATGATTGTATTTTAGGATCCATTGTCACATGTCAGTGTGTTTATTTACACTGCAATAGGTTTTTTACTAACACAAGTTATGGCATAACTTTCATCTATTTCTATAAAATTACAATAATACTTTGATGAAAACCAGTTTAGTAGGTATATTATTTTATTAAAAAGCAGTTTTTGAGCATATTCCTTGAGATAAAATAATATGTCAATGCAATCAAAATAAATGAATATTTACATACTTAATTAATAATTTGTCAGCACTGTTTAAATCCGCAAGTGAATGTATAATGATAATGACCATCAATTACATGTGTAACCTTTAGATAAACATTTATTATATCCTATCCTATTCACTACTTCTTTAAGTGTGTAGATATTTTTAATTGGAACCGTTGATTAACTAAATTGATTTATTGATTTTGTACCAAAAATCAACAACTACTTTAGTCTATTTAAATTTCTTATTTTAATTAAATCTATTGTCATATAAACCTATTTCATCCTGCAATGAAAAAATCTTTTGAAGCTTGGATTCTTAAATTAATCAGTAAAGTATAAGTTTTTTGTGACAAACACTTATCAATACTTACCTGAAGTATCAGTTGACGTAAGGGCCATTTACCCAAATTGCCAAAATTAACCTTACTGGGATTACTTCAAGTGGCATTTATCAAAAATTCTAAAATGTTGCTTCCGTTAATTGATACTTGTGGTATTGATAATTATGGTTGTCAAAATGCGCTGCCTGTAGTTAGACCTAAAACTACTCTACATGTAAAAATATTACTTATCTGCCATTTCTGCAACTATCCAACATCCATTTGTTTGCATAATTAATCTTTTTACTCTTATTGCACATTATTTGATAAGATTGACTACTTAGCATACTCAAACATTATTTAAAAGTAGGTGCAAGTTAGATATAGTACACTAATCTTTTGATTGACTGTACTTACAACTTGTATACTGTCACCAGTTAGTGCGTTTTATAGCAATAAGGTAAATTATGTGTGCTCCCAAAATAAAAATTAAATTAAAAGATACTAAACTCGGGCGCCAGGGAGATTCACACAGTATAAAATATAATAAAGGTTGCCGGAAAGAAGTAATCGGAAGAG
This sequence comes from Melanchra persicariae, assembly GCA_947386135.1. Lineage (NCBI taxonomy): Eukaryota > Metazoa > Arthropoda > Insecta > Lepidoptera > Noctuidae > Melanchra > Melanchra persicariae. Next base: position 3,637,739 of record OX376656.1, on the reverse strand, counting down.
TCAGACTTTTAATCTGCCGGTGGGAGGTTAAACAAAGAAAATCAAAACAACTATTTTATCTTTTCTCTATTTAATGGCCCGTAGCTTTTATAATTTTTAAACCCTTATTCTAAAATATAATATGGTTTAAGTTAATACATAAATTAGGAATGTGATATTATTGCATCTTGCACTAAATGAGTTAAGATTTAATAGAAATAAAAAATCCTACCAGATTGCTGGCTTTAAAAATAATAAATACGAAACCGTAGAAGAGATGATTGCCGGATTGCCGTAGTGTTCCAAAAAAATAAGTAATAATTTCGGATTATTGAAATCCAAAAATGAAATAAAATAAAACTAATCTGGAGAAAAAAAAAAAACGCCAACAGGGGGCTGTAACAAAATATTAAAACGTTAAGAAAAGTCATTAAAATGCGAACACGTGTAAGCGTGCATTTGGGCTAAAACTTACCGTTTTCTTCTATTAAAATAACTTTGATGCGCATACGCAGCCAATCCTATTATGCATGCGAGCGAAAACCATCAAAATCTGAAAATTAACAATTTCGTCTAATAAGATTCTATCACGAGACGCAGACATTACAATGTCCTGAAGAACTCAAACTTACCGAAAATTAAGGTCAATCCTTCTCACAAAATCGTTCTAGGTCCGTTTGAAAATCATTGCCTTTTCATTTAGGCCCAAATATCCGAGATAAATACGGATTAGAGAAAATATTGGCGAGCGATTCAAAATTATCGACCGGCCATTTCTAAATAAAAAGCGTAGAGTGCCTCTGTCAAAAGTGACAGCTGACAGCTTACATCAAAACTAGATTATTGTCGTTCGAAAATCGACTAAAACCATAAACATGTGACGAGGTAAAAAAAACTCGTTACAATACCTTAAAAAACACTCCTTACTTGGCTTCTTAAGCTAACATGCAGACTGATTGCTTAGTTTAGATTTAAATAAACAATTACAAAACGCCAACATCTTCTTAGAAATTTGTATGCAAGATGAGGAACAGACTAATTAATGCTGTAGTTGACATATACACTTAGGCATTTATCCTTAATGTGTCACACAGGTATACAGCTAAATCATCATCAGCCAATTGCCATCCACTGCTGAATGTAAGCCCCAAAGAGCTAAATACTCATAGAATATTGTTTTATGTACATTTAGGTCAATGAGTAATTATAAAGGCAGAAATCACAAATTCCCAGCTAATTGAATCATCATTCTAATTGTATTTTATTTAAAACACATGGAGATCAGCTTGGTTATGTGTCACTGATATATCTTATCAAATGTCAGAGGGATGCATACTTTACTAAAATATTATGGTTCAGTACAGAGTTAACAAAATCAATATGCAGGCAAGTTTGAGGTATTTAAGTAGATTTTATGTATAAATCTAGCCAGTTTTGTCCCACTGCTGGGAAAAGTCCTCCCTTTTCCTTTTCAACACTACTAGTAAATAGAAAACAGTTGAACAAATTAGATTGCAAAAAAAAATGAAATGTAACTTCCCTGCCCATAGGTAGTTTTTACCCTACTGCATCAGAAGGAGGGTAATGTTTTTCGAGCGTATGTATGTGCCATTTCTTTGGCACGCCCTACAGCCCAAACGGCAGGACGGATTTTGACATATGAGGCGTCGTTGAATTCGTCAGAATTGTGGTAGTGACATAAGCTAAAATATGTTTTTAAAACTCACTAAAATGTAGGAAAAAAAAAAATTACTGTCAAAAAGCCCAAACGCTAAAAACAACTAAAAAGTGGCTTTTCAAGCAGTCTGAAGCAGTTCAATCACAGATCTATCTGAAGCCACAAACTGCATCAGACTGCTTGAAAAGCGACTTTTGGAACTGTGACGTATTAATAAAGTACAAGCGGCGCATGCACGTCACGGCATTGCTTGCCCAACCGCCGGCCGGTGCGGACGTGTATGCGCCCCTTGGTGAAACGAGTGTGTGGCTTTGATTTACGAACCCAGCAGCAAACGAGGACACCACAGTGGCGACGAGCCTCAAGTAAGTGGTAAATTATGCTGCTACATGAAAAAGGAGGGAGATGAACTCAGGTGCATGAAAAAAAAAAAAAAAAAAAAAAATTGATACACTAATAACAACCTCACGGTTTTATGGTGCTATCGATTTAGTGGTATATGTATCTATCTGTCCAAGTACTATTAAAACAAATGACTCGACATTACTAATAACAAATACAGTGTTATTTGTCTGATCGATCAATGATAGGTTATTATTATCATTGTCATGAAAAAAAGCAATGAATACTTTTCTAAAAATAATTTCTATCATAATTATTGTTATATTCTTGACTATAGCCGTGAATATTTCTAAAATAAGTTAAAATTAAAATTTTAAAATAAGTACCTACTCGGTGGTAACAGTCTTCTTATATCTTGTGACGATAATTTCGACGTAGGTACCTATTAGTAGAAATTGTAATAAGAAATACCGTGTAAGTCCACGTTAATGTAATTTATCCAGTGACATTATTTATTTAAATACCTACGTAGGTAATAAGAATTTTCAGTGCAAAATTATGATTCCTCACTATTCATCGCGTTCTCTTAAGTTAAATGATGTTTTAAGGTTGAGGTACCTAAAGCAAATGTCGTTAGTAATATTAAAGCAGATAAGTCAAATGCATGCAATCAATCAGCGCAATAGGTACATGTACTACTTATTGATATAGGTAGGTAATACAATATGCTATCATAACAAATGTACCAAAGTGTATTAGTGTATGTTGCCAAGGTGCAATAAGGTGCCAAGGAGCACAAAGTAGTATTTTTCCAAGGTGAATCAAGGTGCCAAGGAGAATTAAGGTGTAATTTTGCCAAGGGCATATATATCCATAAAAAATGCAAATTACATGGATCAATTGATTGATTCCTTTGTCGTTTATCTACTTTGCGTAATAAAGATTTACATCACTCCAGTGGCGTAGCGTAGTAGGGGCGAGGGGCGACCCGCCCCGGGCGGCCCCTTCAAAACCTAAACAAGGGGGTGGCTGACACCCATGCTAAGCCACTGTAATACTCATTTTATTATTGTCCATTTACGCCGCATCTAGCTAAAAAAATTAAAAAAAAAAGTAACAATAAAATTCAATTCAGGGAAATAATAATGTGTAAATTAGACATATATTGTAGTTTATTCATTATACAGTCATCGTGGTAAAATATATCTAGGACTTATCTAGGATTTTGCAGTGTGAGAACATGGTATACACATTTCAGATAGTAATTTTGGAAAAAAAAAGAAAAAAAAATTAAAAAAAAAAAAAAAGAAAAAAATTGTTCGAGTGAACAGGCTCCTTCTGGGTAAGCTTGCTCCATCGTAGACTTTGTCTTTGTCATATCTGACATTGACTAGAGTCAAGAGCAAACCCATCACAAATACAAATAAAAAAAGATTGGGTTACAGATTGCTAATAACAATATTATGAGGAAATTTAGGACCAGTAATCTGTATTTTACTGAAAGCATAAATAAAATACGAAACACCTTATCCAATGGCGCCAAGGGTGCAATACAAAGGCAAATCAATGGCGCCAAGGGTGCAATACAAAGGCAAATTGACATTGTTTTAGGTCGCTCAAAATGTCCAATTTACCACTGGCAGAACCCTTGCAATGCGAAGGTTGTTCCAAGAAAGAAAGAAAATGAGTTTATTTGGCACACACATATAAAACTCATAGTTTTATCTTAGTCTACTTATACATTGACATAATGTCGAGTAGCGTATTTACAGCCCATTTAAAATATATCATACCTACCCACATTTAAAAAAAAAAAATATGTTTTTACTTGTTACCCACATTTACAATAATTTACGTTTTTTAACAATTCAATTGGGTTTGGACAAGGTATGAAAGATGTATTATTTTCAAGGTTACTTTTATTATATTATTAACGATAATTACATCACAATATTGAAATTAAAATCAAAATCAAAAGTCATTTATTCAAATTAGGCTGAGAGCCAGCACTTTTTGAACGTCAAATTTTACATACATAAAGACAGTACCCCAAAACGCCCACCCGTCACCACTTTCTAGTGTTTTAGCTGGGAAAAAGAAGTGGCGCAACAAACTCCCCAGCAACACATCTGTCTGTCACGTTTTAAGAATTTGAATTAAACAATAGTACGCAAAGTATTTTAAGACACAGGAACAAAAATAAATATGTATCCAATAACATGGAAATCATAAACTTAAATAGTATTTACAACATGTTACCTAGCACACTCCATTATACGAGTACCATTAAAAAAACGAGCAATGGTAAGATTTAGCGATTAGGTACTTGTCTAATAGCATACTAGCACAATTTATATTGAGAGAATCATAATTTTATTAAAGGTTTACCTAAAGGAGCAAGGAGCTCGTGGCTAAATTGTAACAGCCGCACGGGCCAATCTTCAAGGTAAAGCAACGCTTGTCGAGGTTGGTCTGTGGATCTTAACATACCGAGACTACTCCGTGCCTCGGAAAGCACGTTAAGCCATTGGGCCCGGCTGTCATTTGTAGACCTTTGGCAGTTACGTTACGAATTGTTGGAGGCCGGAAGGTCTGACACCGGTCTTGCCATGAACTACCGTATTACCTAGCCAGTTAATGAGTCGTGGAGGTCTGGTGGGCAGCCGCTCCACGTAGAATCCTGGTATTCGGCTGAATCCGGTTTGGCTGGGAGTCGACCCCGATGTAGTTGGGAATAGGAGTGTAACGAACATATTGGTACTAGTTAAGAGATTAGTAATATTCCATGGATTCACGTGTCTGTAATCCGACGAACTAATATATGCTAATATTTAATATTCACATAATCCACAGATTACTAACATGTACAATAATCTTTATCATAATCTGGGATTCCATTCACTTGACACGGATCGGTGGGATTAGACTCACTCAATCATTCTGACATTCGTGAAGTGATACGTATTAATAAGTATTAGTTAAATATTACTGTTATAAATGTTAGTTAAAATATTATAATATTTCTAGACTAATATAGTCTTATTGGCCAATACTGATAAATATCGGTATTAACCCATCTTTAGTTGGGAAAGGGCTAAACCAGTGATGACTTAAAAAGCCACGCAAAGGGTAAATAACTCACAGAGGGCCACGCAAAGAGTAAATAACTCACAAAGGGCCACGCAAAGAGTAAATAACTCACAAAAGGCCACGCAAAGAGTAAATAACTCACAAAGGGCCACGCAAAGAGTAAATAACACACAAAGGGCCACGCAAAGAGTAAATAACTCACAAAGGGCCATGCAAAGAGTAAATAACTCACAAAGGGCCACGCAAAGAGTAAATAACACACAAAGGGCCACGCAAAGAGTAAATAACACACAAAGGGCCACGTAAAGAGTACTTGCATCTTTATATTAGGGCTACGCAGTTGTGTGTTTCTGTTAATGATTTTCAGTAAAAAGCCACGCAAAAGTAAGAGTCAATTTTATTAAAACCCAAAATGACTCATGCGTCATCCACACTTCCAAACTTCCTGATTGCGAAGATGATCAGACATAATTATCGACACTCGCAGGGAGAAATGGAAGAGGGCTCTTGAATTTAACATATTGCCTGTCATCATCGACAATCCTGCTAAGAAACGAGCTACTCTCTACTACGTTGGGGGAATAGCACTACAAACAAGAAGTTGACTATAATCTTCCGGGTAGATTATAGTCAACGTTCATGCTGAAGAAGGGGAAGGTGTCGATGTCTATGCATTAGCTCTAAAGAAATGAGACAGTTCCTTAAGTTCGAAACAAAGTCGGATTAACGAAATTTATATTTTCTAACAGAAAAAGAAAACAGGAGGAAGTAGAAACATTTTAACGATTTTATTGAGCTTGAGAAATCATGCCGGAAAAGGTCAATTTCATAAAAAAGAGGAGTATATTATCGACCAAAACACTGAAAAGCGTCAAATGTAAAGTCGAATGTAAAGTCTAATGTAAAATCACGGACAATTTTAAACGTAGAGTCAGAGGTTTTTATTTTCCTTGTTCAAATTAGTGTGATTTCGATGACTATTATTGGTGCTTAGACTTGGTAATCATGAATACCAGCTAATCGCGGATCAAACCTAAAACATTTGTTTCAATGAAACCATTTACAGCCACGTCGGTCTGTCAAAGGTTTACCGACTGAACGACATTAGAGTGACATGGAATAGCTCTGTAACATGAAAAGTTTTTAGACAATTACCGTAGAGATTAACGATAGCAAATCGTAACAAGACGCAATAGGTGCAATATATTGCGTAAAAGGCAGCATCTGTAGAAATTGCGAGACCGTTATTATTGATGTTTAGTGATGTAGATTCTAAAGTCGATTAGATGAGGTCTGTGAGATTTCAATAGAGAGTTTTAAGCGCTGTGTGGTATAAGGTAAAGCTCAATTAGATTGCACAGAAGTTAAAAAAAAAAAAAAATATCCGTGAACGATTTCGCGTTATTAGTAAACTAAGAGTGAAACTGGATTAATTAAAATCCTAAATTCAAAGGTTCATTTAAGAATTATCAAGGAGATGGACCTGGGTATACCCCGAATAAGGGCGCTTGACTCTAAGCGAATGTATAAATACCTCCATGATCGTGTGAGATAGACCCCCCCCCGATCACTGCCTCGAGACTTAGATGACATAGTTGAGGACAGTGATAATGAAACCAAGTCTGATGGCTTGTTTACTAAACTCTTGACCGCACCTCATGAATAGTCCACCAAGTACACAGCGCTTAATATGTTGTTGCACATATCGTGCTAGATATTTTCAAATTGTTGTTGCGATTCTGGTCTGTGTTGGTGCACAGATTATAACGGAATTTTCATGAGTGAGTATGCATTTCAGAAATTTATTTTGTTAGATCGGATATCTTTCCGTTGAGTAATGTTATGCGGGGAGCGCTGTGCACAAAGCCCTCATGACTGGATATTGTACTACACCCGAGGATGGGTGCTAGTCACGGATGGCAGTGTCGTGGAATCATTGCGCTACGGTATAAATGACTACGCCATTGGCTGCTGCATAGAACAACCAAGGGTGTAGTGTAGACAAAATCAAACTGGTCAATTTATGTATTAACTTTACAGATGTACTCTTTCTTTTTTTGAGTTTTTATTTTTCTATTAACTCACACACTGTTTTATTAATGGATCCAATATTTGTAAATATGTGAGTACCATGTACTTATTAAGAAAATGAAAAAGTTTACCTCTGCTGGTAATACTTTGATTTCTATAAGCAGTATACTCTAGGTGCATCAACCTCACATATATCAAAGTTAATGTGTGTATTCAAAATATTATAAAACATTTATTTGAAAAGTGTAACTATGGAGTTTCTTGTCCGTTCTTCTCCATAAGAATCTACCTTTGCGAACGGACAGTAGAGTCACCTTATTTTGTTTACATAGTATTTGGATGTAAATGATGACGTTCAAAAGAGCCGTTTGATGGCCTTATTGAAATGAACGTTTTGACTTAGACTTTTATAAAACACAGTTTGGAAAGCAAGTGAAGGAAAAAGGGAAAAGTATGGTATATACCTGGAAATAGGGGAAAAATTATTATCAAACAGATGATTCAGAGGATAAAAGTGATTCGATAGAAGCAAAAGAATAGATAAGAATAGATAAATAACTTTGTTAAGTTGAATAACAAGTATTCAGTGGAAGATAAATTTTACCTTGTTAGAAATTATAGAATGTGGAGAATTAATTAACTATTTGATAATTAAGTTAAAATAATTAATCAGTTATTATATTTGTTTGCTTAAATTCTTATGTAAAGGAAGAGGTGTGACGTATTAATAAAGTACAAGCGGCGCATGCACGTCACGGCATTGCTTGCCCAACCGCCGGCCGGTGCGGACGTGTATGCGCCCCTTGGTGAAACGAGTGTGTGGCTTTGATTTACGAACCCAGCAGCAAACGAGGACACCACAGGAACTTTTTACTCGTTTTTAGCGGTCGGGTTTTTTGACAGTCATTTTTGCTTAATGAAAAATGTGCCGTAGCCATAATTGAAATAGTAATAGGACAATCTTTTTTGAAGGTACTCAAGTGACGTCACTAACGGCAGCACCGCCTTCTGACGAGAATTTCCCGCCTCGGCCGAAAGAGGGCCGAGTCACCACAAGGCAATGTGAGTTCTTCAACGGTTCCCAAACGTCTACATGCGATACCGCTAAAAACTCGACATGCGTACCGAACGTTATCAAAGAAGAGTGTCAACCCGTCGAAGCAGATAAGAGCAATCATTGCTTTGTACTGTGGCAGTTCGACAATGTTACGAACACAGCATACCCGAAGGTCAAAGGATGCTTCGTGGATACTGTATCATGCACCGACAGGACGTCCAACTGCAGATTGCACAACTCCAAACTCCCGCTTCTCCACTGCTGCTGCGAAGGAGACATGTGCAATCAAAATGTAGTGTTCCCTGGCATAGAAGCTGGAATATTATCTCAGACTGAAATGCCGCCAGAGCGAGTGCCCGCGTCGGCAGTGCCTAGCGCCGACGAGGACACGAAGGCAGTCATCGCATACACGCTAACGCCCTTGTTTCTTCTATTCGCGATCCTAGTCGGTTGTTATCTTCTGTATAGAAAGCGTAAAGGAACGTCGTTCGCTGAGTTAGCTAACGGTGAGGCATCGTTGTCGAGACCTCCGTCCGCTGGCGGCATGGAGAACGAAGCAGTTGGTCTTGTAGGACAGGTGACATTGTGCGAGGTCAGGGCCAGAGGACGATTTGGAGCAGTGTGGAGGGCGAAGCTTGGCCAGCGAGACGTAGCCGTGAAAGTGTTCCCCTTGCAAGACAAGCAGTCGTGGCTGGCTGAGCAAGAGATCTTCCGACTCGCGAGGATGGATCATCCCGATATCCTTCACTACATCGGCGTGGATAAGAAAGGTGACAACCTGCAGGCTGAATATTGGCTGGTTACAGCTTACCATGAGAAGGTGAGTGATTTTTTTCTTAAGTTTGGTCTATCGTAGATATTAGACAAAACTATTCAACACTGTTATTACTATAATCTCTCGAAGATTTTTTAAGCACGCGAAGTCATCGAATCCATTAGACACGATCTACCTATTGTGAAATATATTGCATAAGTCTTGACCGTAGCACGAAACAATACGGGCAAGTTAAAAATATCCGCCTGCATCTTGATAGATCGATATGTTCGAAGCAAGAAAGAATTTTCTGACAGGTTCTACAAGTTACGCTACTATTTTTAGAATGTTGAATTTGTTATATGGCCACTAGGTAACACGATTCGTGTAGTATTGAGTTCTTAAGATGATTTATTTATATCTGAGCAATTTAGAAATCTAGCTACCTATGTTTTTTCCACCAGGGCTCCCTATGCGACTATCTGAAAGGTCACACGCTGACTTGGGTAGAGGCTTGGCGCATAGCAGCGTGCGTGGCGCGAGGTCTAGCTCACCTCCACGAAGAGGGCGGCGGAAAGCCAGCCGTCGCACATAGAGACTTCAAATCTAAGAACGTACTCCTCAAAGCTGACTTGAGCGCTTGCATTGCGGACTTTGGCCTCGCCTTGATCTTCGTGGCAGGGAGAGGCTGCGGTGATGCACATGGCCAGGTCGGAACGAGGCGATACATGGCCCCAGAAGTTCTGGACGGAGCCATCAACTTCACGAAAGACGCTTTCCTAAGGATAGACATGTATGCGTGCGCTCTTGTGCTGTGGGAGATCGCTTCAAGGTGAGTCGGTTTTGTAATTTATTAAGTTGCAATGTCAAAAATGTTAATGCAATGTTAAAAATAGATTATGTTCGTATTTTAGCATTGTACTGCCTCGACATCATAAATGGCGAACGTCTAGGTACTTTTTATCTCATTTTGTTTACGAAATCACTTCTTGTGATTTTGTGTGCCCAAAACGGATTTCGTAGCTGTACCTATGTTTTATTACTATAATTAGCCGGAAATAACTTTTTATAAGTAGGTAAGTACATAAATGCTTAATTTAAAAAAAAACTTTTATATGAAATGAAAGAATAGAGAACTTATTAATGCTTTAGTGAAACCGTTGCATTTAGTATTGCTACACCTTTCTAGTGCACTCATCGACTGGAGAACTAAGTTTAGAAGCACTCCGTTAGTGTTTTTAGGTCAAATACAATACTTTTGAATGATTGATTCAGCGAAAGTATTTTCGAAACCAAATGCTTTTGCGAGAAACTCGTAGTATCGAATGAATCTATTTGAATGCAAATAGTGGTAGCACTGGTTTTTACCCGACTGCGTCAGAAAGAGGGTAATGTTTTTCGAGCGTATGTATGTATGTATACATACATCGAAAAACATACATGTTTGTATGTAATGTCTATTTCTTTGACACGCCCTAAAGCCCAAACGGCTGGATGGATTTTGACATATGAGGTGTCGTTGAATTCGTCAGAATTGTGGTAGTGACAGGCTATATAAATTTTCAAAATGGCGCCCGCAAATGAAAAAAGGGGGGATAGGTTTGTTGTTTTTGCTCAAAAGCTATCAAGTGGGGTATCAAAATAAAGGGCACGAGCAGACGATTTCAAAAATAACTCACTAAAATGTAGTTTTAGTTTTTAGCGGTCGGGTTTTCTGAAAAAAAAAAACAGTTTTTAGAAAATTTAAGGCATTGCTGAGGGCTTTAACGGGATCATAGGGAACGAGTGTCAATGAAGGTACAAATGAGTGATGTCTGTGTCAGGTTAATAGGCTGGTAGCTGGTAGACTATACCTCGTGTGATAGGGTTGGCGTTTCTATTCGTATTCTTTAGCTAGTTGCGTTATACTCGGCCTAGAGCTATTGTTTATCATTGACGTTTCTTTATTTAATAAATATTAACACTAGATAGTGTTATTATTCGATCTAGGTAGATCGGCGGTGATGACACGGAGATCTTAATTATATTGGTTGAAAGGCCGAGAGTCTGAAAATACGGGAGCGGAAAAAATTATTACATTTCCAAGTTTAACCAGCCAGCAGCATGCTTGTTTTATAAATCTTTGAAAACTATTGATCTCTTGTAATTCCGTCTCTGAGGCTACTGAGGCCGCCAAACTTCAGCCGAATTTTCAGCCAACTCTTTAGATCATCATCATCATCATCATATCAGCCGAAAGACGTCCACTGCTGGACATAGGCCTCCCCCAAGTGTCGCCACAACCACCGGTCCTGTGCGTCTCGCATCCATCGGTTACCCGCGACCCTCACCAGGTCATCGGTCCACCTTGTGGGAGGCCTTCCAACGCTGCGTCTTCCGGTACGCGGTCGCCACTCCAAAACTTTTCGGCCCCATCGACCATCTGTTCTGCGAGCAATCTGCCCTGCCCACTGCCACTTGCCCTGCACACTCTTTAGGTTGCCATCGACATAATTCGAGATACTAAAAGAGAATATTTCGTCTCATATATTTTCGTCACACACCTTGAAACACCAGTCCATGTCTAAACTTTACATTGGCTATTGTAGATGCAGTGATGCGGCTCCAGAATTACCAGGACAATACCGTCTGCCTCTTGAAGAGGAGGTAGGCTCTCATCCCAGTCTTGAAGAGATGCAGGAAGCTGTGGTACAGAGAAAACTCCGGCCGCATATACCGCCGCACTGGCGGAACCATCCCGTAAGTAGAACATGCCAAACTAACTTTCCTTATATTTACATAAGTACCTTTGTTTTTCGTGGTGGTGGCCGCATCGACCAGATAAACAAAAAAAACGTCGAACGTTTCTTTTGTTTATCTGGTCGTGGCAGTCTAGTGCGAGAGGTGCCGAACGTTTCTTTTGTTTATCTGGTCGTTGCGGCCACTGGTCGTGGTTGTGGCCGTCTAGTGCGCGAGGTGCCTAAAGTGTAGTAAAACGATAAGAAACATCAATTACATATTTACGAGTACAGATTTTTACAATTATTAATAAATAACAGCTAATCAGCCTAGCCCGTCGATAGTTACAGCAATATCCGTCCTCTATTGCATGCCTGTTTCAGATAAGAACAATCAATTATTATTATAGTTTTTTTAAACATTGCCCCACACTAGGGATTTCTCCTGTATCGTGGGTGCGTTTAGAAACATATAACCTCACATACACAAACAGCCAGAACCGGAACAACTATCTGTAGGCCATACAAATATTTGTATCGTGCGGGAATCGAACCCGGGACACGCAGCACAGCAATCGCTCAACCACTGCGCTAACCGTGTCGTCAAAAGTCTAAAGTTATCATGCTTTAATTAATTTGATATAACTTTTCCTGAAATCACACACAACCTATTGGCCTACGTGAGGATTACCTACAGGAAAGTCACTTAACAAATTAAATATTTATTTTAATGAACCACCGATTTAATATAATTGGTACTTTATGGTAGTAGGACAATACATGTATTAGCCACAGTTTTCCCTCCCTAATTTCTGTATTATCAGTTTATTTACACAACAAAGATATTAATAATAATAACTTGCATGTACATGTATAGGTACATTGTAATAAATGCCACTGAGTGTAAACTAGATAATGCAGAAGGGCCTTATTCTGTGGAATCTACTACTAATATAATAAAGCTGAAGAGTTAGTTTATTTACTTGAACATGCTAATCTCTGGAACAACCAGTCGAGTTGGAAAATTATTTTTGTGTATGATAGCCACATTCATGAGGAAGGCTATATTATAAGCTATACGGAAAAGGGGAAAAACGGGATATACGCGCACGAAGTCGCGGGTAAAAGCTAGTATATTCTTAAGCTGAAGAGTTTGTTTGTTTGGTTGAACGTGCTAATCTCAGGAACTATTGGTTCGAATTGAAAATCTTTTAGTGTTGGATAGCCCATTTATTGAGGAAGGCTATAAGTTATATAACATCACGCTACGACCAATAGGAGCGGAAAAATTTGATGCAGACGAAGTTGCGCGGGTCAACTAGTTAGGAATTAAATAGAACTTGTGCTTATAATATTATCTTCCGACTATTTGCGCGGCTACGGATGCCTGAGACTTGCTGTTAGAGAACCCAATTCTGCAATTACGCTCGCCTTTGTACATAAGGTTTCCTGTTGTATTTATTTATTATTTATGTATTTATTATCTTCCGACTATTTGCGCGGCTACGGATGCCTGAGACTTGCTGTTAGAGAACCCAATTCTGCAATTATGCTCGCCTTTGTACATAAGCTTTCCTGTTGTATTTGTGTACTTTTTGTGGGTGCAATAAAGAATATGAATAACTTTTAAAAAGAAGCATCATAGGCATCAGCAATTTTTTACTAACATTTCTTTTTTTAGAGTATTTTGCGAGTTTCCCGTAAGTATATTATCTAGATACAAAGACTAAACTCGATTTTTTGTGGCGCTTTCCTCAAAAGACCACTTCAGACCTACATGGTTCTTATGTAAGTCTGAAGTGTCTTTGACCATTACATTAACTGTATGGACCTTAAAATAAACTTTGTCTAGTTAGTTTCGTTGTTTAGTCTGCTAGGAAATACCAGCCTCGCCTAGTTTAATTTGATTAAAAAATATTAACGCGTAAACGAGTGAATCTTATTGCAAAAAAAAAAAACGGTCACGCTCGTGGCATCGCACACTTCATCCCACCATGCGATATCAAGCTCATAGACAAAACAAAAAAATCCCTAGTTCTAAATTCAAAAATCCATCCCCAGGGTCTAACAGTCCTCTGCGACACAATGGAAGAGTGCTGGGACCACGACGCCGAAGCGCGTCTGTCCGCCTCATGCGTGCTGGAGCGAGTGTGCGCACAACAGCCCGCCGCCGCCGTGCCCGCGCTCACCCCCGACACTACGCCCCTGCTCATCCACGAACTGGCCGATCAGCAGCCCTGCTGACGACACTACGTCGAGCTGCCGCTCATACAGTTCTGAACGGGACGTTGAAGTAGGTACAGAGTTACGAGAGTGGGCGTGGCTGGGTTTGCGTAGTTTCATTTCAAAGGAGCGAGAGCAAAGGGTCACTAACTCTCTAGGTTGAAAGGATTTCGTCGAGTCGAAGACGTCCAACGACTCAGTACAAACGCCTAGTTGTCAATGCTGGCACATCACTTGGTTTATTTGTCAAAATATTCGTCTTGTCTAATAGAAAATATAGCTTATGTTTTTCGGAATAAGGTAAAATTTGTATTGCACTAGTGACGCGCATATTTTGACAAATACGCCAAGTGAAGTGCCAGTATGACGTCTCAGTTCGCAGCCGAAGTCACAGACAGTTTGTATTACAGTCATCCCTGAGTCAGCTCCTCGGCAGAAGCCGGCAAATGGCCTAGTGTAAATGAGCCATTTAGTCAAATGCGTGTTTTGAATTTGAATGATTTAAATGTTTAGGTGTGTGTGACTGATCAAGTTTGGCGATGAATGACACGGAGTGAATGGACTTAGGATGTTGAATATAGGTACATGGAAGGGAGAGGGGTGGCCAAAGAACAGATGCGTGAATTGCAACCCCAAGTAACACGGAACAAGAGTCGGTAGAAGTAATCCCAGCCACGCCCATATACTACAGATATATATATACGAAATTCGAATGTTCTCTGTACCTATCTAGTGTGTAATAGTTCAGAGTAAAATGGCAGCCACTGATTGTAAAAGGTAAAGTACAAAGTATAATGTTATGAATTGGACAATCAAAATACTATCTGTATTCTTGAATCAGATGTGGTGTTTCGAGGTGGATTCGCGCTAAGTTCACGGATCCTTGCATGTGTAAGGTCCTAGTGAAATTCGTTATCAAGAATTTTATTAGAAGAATGTTCCATCCTTCGGTGGTAACATCGTGAAAATGGGCTATTTTGAAACAAAAGAGTAACTTACGAATTATTCTCACAATAATAAACTTATATATTGTAAAGCGCGAAGTCTCGTAAAAAGATATAAAATAAATTGCTTGAAGTATCCAGTTTTAAAATGGCCCCATTTTACATAAATTACGCTGAAACTACACTACATGTGCGTTCTATTTATATTAAGTATTATATACCAACCTTCCGATCATTTACTTTTATCAAAAATTATAACTTCTCTTTTACACGCGTATGTGTAGTGTAGTCTCTCAAAATATATTAAAATTAAGGATAATTGTTAATGAAATAATCAACTGGTTTGAATCATGATTTAGTTTTTTTATCACTTATATACTGTTTCAACACCGTTATGAATTATTATAATAATTATTATGATAAAATTTAGACTACAGGGGTTTATAAATCTAAAGGACAATGTATTTAAATCCCTTTTTAACCGACTTCAAAAAATGAGGAGGGTCTCAATTCGATTTTTTTTTTTTTTACAAAATCTTTTTGCTATGAATCAATTATTACAAAGCGCACAATTTTTATTGCACATAATCATAATCATCGAAATACTTATAAACTACACAGTCCAATAAATTTTACTGCGATAATAATTTCATTATGGGCACAAAGTAATAGGAATTGAATGTTGGAATGGAAAGTCACTACTAGCGTTTACTTAATTATATCAGAAACCCTGTTTCGTTGTTGAAATGTAGAAAGCTAGGCTTTGAAGTCTTCCTTTAGGATACAGAAGCTAACGACGACGAAATAATCACATTAAAATATAGATGCGTTACCCGCACTTCGAAATGGCAACAAAGGTAACTACTGCGATCCTCCACGTGCGCGTATACATTGCTGCCGATTGGTACCGATAATATTATAAATTCGAAAGTAACTCTGTTACGCTTTCAAGCTAAAACGGCTGAACGGATCGTCATGAAATTGGCAGATATATAGCCGGGGATATGGAGAAGGACATAGGCTACTTTGTTACGCGATAACGGACATCCACACGGGCGGAGCCGCGGGCAATAGCTAGGTATATAACATGTCATTGCATGTATATGGGAACGCCAGTCGCTGAAAAAACAGTCTAGCAATCAATCCGACCCGTTTTTTTAACGTAGGTATAAAAGAGGCGGCTGTAATAACTTATGTGTGTATTCTATTCTCGTAACGATCGAGTCGATCCCAAATTAGAGTGCGTCCTTTTTAATGATCTATGAGATTCCGACATGACTAATTAAGGGCAGCTTGGCCGTTAAATATTTAAAAAGGGCAAAGACAGACGGACATTTTGAATACATCCTTGTTTTTGCGGATTCAATGTTAAAAAAAGCTGTAATGGAATTCAATAAAATGTGCGAGACTCGATTAACCGGACTCATTGTTACCGTAAGTCATTCGGATAACCGTAAATCCGGATATTTGAATGTATGAAGAAAACCGATTTAAGGATTCATATTAACTATAGAAATATACTACCCGTACGCGATAAATTTGCACCTGGCTCGACATATTTCGAATGACGTTTTAATTAAAAATGAACAATTTGATTTCGATGAAAATAATAAACGCAGCGGTAACAGTGATGCTAACGTGTTTATATTATTATTAAAAAGTTGAAACGTCATTCGAGCCAGGTGCCAAGTTAACGCGTACGGGTAATAACTTTTACTTTGTCGCCCGCGTATCTTTTTAACCGACTTCAAAAAAGGAGGAGGTTGGCAATTAGGTTGTAATTTTTTTTTAATGTTTGTTACCAGCTCATAATAACTTCGTCATTAATGAACTGATTTGAAAAATTCTTCTTTTACCTGAAAGTATATAAGTACTTTAGGTACTCGCGAATCCGTATAACCGAAAGTCGAGTCTCCACTGTACCTACTATTAAGTCTAGTGACAGTAAAAAAATGATATTTTGTTTTCTGACTGAATCTCTTACGGCCCTATCTCTCCACCTAGAAGTCGCAGACCGAGACTAGACGTTAAATTGATAGGCTCACAAACAACTTACCGAGCTATTCGTAAGCATCCTTCATAAACATCCTACCATGATCTAATGTATGGTAATTGCCGTCGTTCGCGCTCCCTTTCCTGAGCCGTTTCCTCCTGCGCCGTCAATGAATGTCGCGCCAATATAAATATAACTTTACTACGGTGTCTGCGATAAACAACCGGACTACTTATATCAAATTATTTTCAATCAGAAGGCTAGTTCTCGTACATAGAAAACGTTCGAATTGTAAGGTGCATCTCATCTCGGTGATAGTTAATGTCAAAAACTTATCAATGTTAGAAAATTAGAGGTATTTTTTGATAAATTGAGACTGAGTTATCAAACGCTCCTTAAAAAAATACGGGAATGGCCGATCTTATTTTTTATCTTCATATTAAATGTCCTTATAAGTATACCGGCTTTTATCAGGCACTGTTGCTTAAAATAGCTTTTGATAAATGTAAATATTTATTCAAATATTTTTTTTTTAATCTGAGGCTCACTTGCATCATAAATAATTACTGAGAGCATTTAGCGCTAAACGGATTCAAAATATTTTTCTGTCAGTGTCATCTTCAAAGGATTGACAGAAATAGAACGATGATTTGAATTTGTTTTAGCTCTAAATGATTTTAGGGCCAGTTTCATGAACGAAATTTTTCACAAAATGATTTTGACAAACTAAATTATCAAACGCGTTATCTCATGGTGGTTCAACATGTATGTTGTATATTTGATATAAGTATCAACAAACATAAATTAAGCCACGTGAATCTTGCTCTTCAAACATTTTGGTTCGATTTCGAGCAATAAGTCTTAGGTTAAAAAGGTCGGGTTATACGTTCGATCTTGCTCGAATAAAAGTGCAAACATCGAGCACTCGAGCATGTACGCACATGTGGACTTAGCATAACCGTGATTGGTTGAATGAGTTTTCAACACCCAATCGCATCACTTGCGTTTTATTTTTGACGGCTCTATATTTTTTTCCATAACCAGGGTTTAGTGATTTGCGGGGCAAGATGGCCTGACCATAGTTTTGATTTAAAATATTTATTTCGATTTCGACTCCGATTCTCGATTAAATTTATTTAATCATAAAATCGATGTTTATATTTTTATTAGTTTACTCTTCATGTAGCTTATACGTACTAACAAAATTATTATTTATAGGCAGCTTAATCAGGCATCGCTATTTTATTTTATTAATACTCGTGTATTTTTTTTTAATTTTTAGTAACTATCATCATATCCGTGTTTTATTTTTAGACATTTTTTATATTATGGGGTCCCTTATAGTCTAATTATTGTAGTTTCTTTTAACTAATTAATAATACTTTATGTATTAAGGCTCATTTATACGGAGCAATTTAATTTTATTGATTGTTGAATGCAATCATTAGAAGCAATATTTTAATTTGGTTGAGAAAACCCAACTATTTATATTGCTTTAAATTTTTATTCAACAGATAAATATATTGTTCCTTGTAAAATGGTAATTTTATGGTTTTATTGGCCATTACTCCACTGCCAGAATAAATGGAATCCCTTGATAGTATAAATGGAATTGATATGACAGAAGTAATCTTGCCTGATTCTCATAGAGAGGGGACCTCTTACTTAGTAAGACTGGTATTATTTTATAATTGGCTTTATTTACTTAGTTTATTGGTTCTTAATTCGTGAGACGTTCTAAAAGTGCTAAATTAAATGAGAAAATGAAGCAATGAAATTAGGTGTTAGTATTTGCGTAAGTCGGTGTCATTTGCTAAGTTAATTTTAATGTTATTTAGCGCTAATCAGTCTTAGTGAATGCTTCTGTTAGTGCTTATCACTCACACGCCTTCTTGCCGCTTGCACGCCTCACGTGAAAAGGTTTGATGTGTGATTAACGGGGTTTCCCCACTTTCTGAAGTATTTAAAGGCGCTACGCTGCCGGCAGCCATGTTTTTAAAACATTGACAGTTATTGCATTTGAATGTAAAATTATGGAATGATGAGAAGAGATCGTGTGAGTCTTAAGTCGTAATAGAAGCTAGTCGTAATATTGCGATGTAAGTAAACATTACATGTTGTGCCATACCGGACTGGTTATGCTTACCGCACTTAGTCGAGTTTTGAAGGAGAAGCTTATACATCCAAGAGCAACTTCAAAGCGGCTGTCTATTCTCCCTCGAAAACTAGATTTGTTAAAATAATGTTGAACGCACTTTGTTTGTAAAGGAAACTGTGATTTTGTCGTCTTATGCCACTTTGCGGGCATTTTTATTCGAATTTGTAATTGCATTCATCAAAATAAAATAACTTGCGCGTCTTAAAACGTCAACGTCTATATTTGCTTGACCAATAATAACGGCCAGCAAATTGCAACCTAAGTTAATTATAGCTAACTTAAGTTTCAAGTTGCTGGCAGTTTTAAACAGAAGTGGTAAAACATTTTTTGAGTTGGTTACACCAAATATCAAAAGATTTTTCACAAAGTGACGCAAGACGACAGACCCCTGAAAAAAAAAATATCAATGAAAATATTGTGATTTTAGAACATAATTGAAATATCATAATGGGAAATCATAACGAATTTGATTTACCTATGCCGTGTGCATATCACCACACATAGACTAAGTAATGTTGCCAAATGTAAATAATGTAGATTTAAGTTTAGAATAGGATATTTTCGTCTGAATGTCAGAGTTTTAGGTTGTGGACACACTTTCCCTGACAAAAATAGAATAATACAAAATGAATTTTATAGGATCTGTAGACGGTTTTCACATACGTGTAATGTTAAAAGATTTGTCGATAGCTTATGTAAATCGCAGTTTTGTCTTTTAACATCCACTTTTGTAGAAAATATTTTCTATAGTTCAATGATGTTAGAAAAGGCCTAACTCCATTGTAAATTTCCCACAGTGTGTTCACAGCTCTAGTGTAATATAACTATTGTAAAAGAAGTAGGTAGTGGAAGTCTCTAGATTGGGTAGTGTGTAGACACTATTAGACATTTGTTTGATGTCGATGCGTCGTCTCGTGTTTAGTCGAATAACGAATGTCTTATTGGCCATGTTTATCATTTATTTTTTATTTTAAATTAACAAACGTGAATGTCTGTTGGAATTTGATGTATTAAAATATATTTTCTAGACAAACATTATGTTTTATTCACAGTCCATTCACCCAGATATTTATAGAACACAACTGGCAATACTTCCAATAGAATGTGGTTGATATGCATGTTAACATCGCGTGATGGCAGAAGGAAACACAACATTTAAAGTATACAAATTTTGATTCTTTATTTTATTTAATCCAGGTCTTTTCACTGTACAATATGTTACGTGTGGGCGCACGGACTCACGGCTCGTAGCCGCTTTTACAAATTTGTTTAATTTACTTCGAATTTCACTATATGTACATCGGCGAGGCGGCTAGCCGTGAGCGGCGCGGCTATTGCAGGCAGTCGTTCACTCAGGTTCACAGTTAATTATACAATATCGTCTATACTCTGTTTGGTGTTGTATGTGGAAAGTTAACTTTAGCCTATTTTTTGTATTTTTCTAATGTTGGTTTTGATTTGATAATGAACAGCTTAAACAATCACAAGTTTGTTTATAGAACGGCTGAGCAAACAAAAGTATATCCGCGGGTTGCACTAACCGAACAGTGCACCACTGTCATCAGCTGACGATACTAATGGGCCGTACTATGACGCGTCAACCCCATCATGATTTCGTTGTTAAAAGACAATGCTATTCATGCTATGCTCATCTCTTTCTCACACTTCAACCATGATGATTTTAACACGTAGTAAGGACAGTCAGAGGGAACATGTTTCGCTCGATGTTGTACGACGCGATGCACGAGAGCGGAGGGTGGAGCTAGGAGGAGGGCTCCTGGGGCGGCTGGGGGGGCTGGGGCTGCTGGGGCTGCTGGGGCTGCTGGGGCTGCTGCGGCGGCTCGTGCGGCTCGTCGGGCGGCGCGCGGGCGGCGGCCGAGGCGCGCAGGCAGTCCCCGTGCGCCTTGTACTCGATGGGCACGGTGGGCGGCAGCTGCAGGATGCGGCGCAGAGCGTCCCGCACGCGCGCCGCCGCCAGCGTGTCGGACGCCGTGCGGTGCCACACCGCTAGGTGGTCGTCCTGCAACAACACCGACTGCCCTTTGTACGATCTCTCTAATGGAGGTTTGTGGGACATTACATTCTGTTCCACACTGTGAAACACGGAGACGCTTCGGTGGTCGATGTTAGTGGAGGTAAATATTGTCAACACTTAACCTTTTAACCGCCCGACTTTATATCAGTTGTCATACCCCCAACGCCCGGCACAGTGAAATTGAGTGAATCGAAAAATAAATACAACAATCAAAAAGGGGTTGTGCACTAAAAAATACTGTATATAAAACGAGCTGTGGTATTTTGTCGTAAATATACGCACCTTGGCGAAATGGACACAAACATATTTGTCGGATAAATCCGACGTAAGCGGTTAAAAGGTACATACAAACCAAGTGCATCACCGTTTTCTCGCACTACTCTCACACACATTGTTTAGACACACTCGACACATGATGTTTAGAAACTGACGCTGCAATTGCTTACCGTGCTGTGGTCAACTTTAAGGTACCCTTCAGACCACAACCTACGCGCTAAATTTAGCTGCCGCCACAACACTTTTACACTACAGAAAATTTTCAGAGCAGAAGAGACATTTAGTGCAGCCTGGGTAATCATCACTAAAGATCGTTGCATTGATGTTTTCGAAAAAACTGAAAAGCGACGACGACGCGATCCGGTTAGCCGTACAAATGAACGCGACGAGCGGTTTGCATTAGGACGACATAGTGACACGAGAAGCAGTCCTCACCTGGAACCGTACGGAGAGCACGACCCCGCAGAGCTCCTGGCCGACCATGAACTGCTCGCCCAGCATCGCCATGCACAGGTCCTCCCACGCGCGACCCGTCTGTGTTTTACGTAGTCGTACAACCTGAAGATAGAGCAAAATATATTTTAGTTACATTGTCATTTGTATTGCTAATTTAACCGGAAATTCTCAGAAATATACATTACTAGCTTTTGCCTGCGACTTCGTATGGACATATCCCGTTTTTCCCGTTCTCGTAGGAATTTCAGGTCATACTCTCTTAGTGCTCCCCTACATTCCCTAAGGAACCTACATGCCAAACTTCTATGACCAGTAGTTTCGGCTGTGCATTGTCTGTCAGTCACTCAATCACTCAGTAAGGCAAGACTTTTATAATTGTTTGATTGATTAATTATTATTAACCAAAATTTTGACTTGAGTCATAATAATATGTCCACTATAATGTTCACTGTACTGACCTCTCAATCTCATCCTCTATCTAACAATATTATACTTAGAGATCACAAGCGCCCAACGGCATGGCATTTTGAACCTTAGCTCCGTATACACGAGCCGCATGTTAAAACTGCAACTGTTGACGCATCGGCGGAAGTCGCCGACATTTGGAGTCTTCTGACAAAATGGCTGACGCGGAATGCTACAACTGCAAGCGTCCATCGATGCGACGGCTGACACCGACGCGACTTGCAGTTGTCTCTATGGGCGGCATCGTGCCGCTCGTGTAGAGCTCTAACCACAGAACTGACTTACTCCATGATATCACACATAATTTAAACTTACACCTCTCTGCAGAGGGGTAGGCAGACACTACAGTCGGTCTTGTTGACATCTCAACATGTACATTTCTTTTTCTTCTTTGTTGTTCCCTCACTGTTGAGGATCGCAACCACATACGACGCGTCTCCAAGCCATGCGGTCTTCTGCAATGTGGACCGCTCTGTATATGCAGCCTTCAACAACAGCCTTCTTTACGTGTACACTTAGGCGAAGTGAAATACAAGTGAGCTATCATTCCATCATGTTTGTATGGTTTGTCACTTCGACATGTTTACGGAATCGTACTGCAGAACGCTACTTGCAATGAGTCCTATTTTCTTACTAATCCACAATATCCTTACCCATTTCCCTCCATTGACATTGGCAGGGTCCTCCCACATGGGCTTGATGCCCAGCTTGAAGAGGTGCAGGTCGGACAGCGGCGGCAGCTCGGACGGCCGCGCCAGGTGCGTGTACAGCCCCCACCACTGCTCCACGCTCGCCACCCGACCCACCAGACGTAACGCCTGGAATAAAGCAAAGAGATGGCATTAGGTTTAAAGTGGGTATTTTTAAATTTTCACCTGGTATGGTGAACGTGGGCGACTGTTACAAGCAAATTGAATATAATAGAAAACATGTAATTGGCACAGACACAAAACTACAGCGACAAAGACAAGGTAATTGGTATATCAATTCAGACAAGTCCTCTACAGGATTTTATGCAACCAATCAATGGGGAGAAGTCTGTTAAGCTAAGATCCCAGAGCCCACAGACCTTATGTTATGCATACATTCAAAGTAAGTACACGCTAACACAACTCTACCTCACTCATTCTGTTACTGAGAGACAGGTGAGGTCTAGGGACTGTGATTTTGGACTATAGTGGAGTGCTGAACTTGTAACAAGGTGAAATAATGTCCAGTTCAAGATTTGCAATGGATAAGTAGGTATTTCATGTGATGAAATACTAAATGAAACATGAAGTAGAAAGCTATTGAAGATAGCTAGCTTCTATCAAGTATTTCATTAGGAGGCTATCCATCCATTCTCAAGTTTTTCCTACATTACTTCTTTGCTTGAAGAAAGTATTAAATAATCTACATGCAATGCATTTTATGCTTTATAGAATTAGAGATAGAGTTCATAATAGAATACCTGAAGTAACTAAGCAAACTAATATGTTTTTTATTTTGTTGACTTCGCAAACTATACTGACAATTTATTTATAGCTTTTTTATTGCAGCAATATCAAATAACTAAAAGCTGGTTTTCTAGACGACGGAATGTAAAATGGTATAATGTTACAAACATATAATTTAAATTAAACTAAATGCATGTACTTATATAGTTAGGTTGCGGATTTTTTTCGAAAGAGACAGCGGCCTTGTAACGCAAAGGGCTTATGGAGGAGTAAGAATGAGTTTTAGTCAGTAAATGTCTGATACTCTTCTCCGCTCCACCCAGAGGGGAAGAAGTCATTTGATGAATTCCCATACTTCAAATTGAGATCAGTAACTTTTATCAGATTGTCTCAGTAGTTAAAATAAATTATTTTTGAACAGGAAACTGGCAATGCATATTAAATTTTTAAGAGACAACCTTAGCTCTACTGATTTGCATTTATTAGCATGACCTACATTCCAAGCTGTTGTAACTTAGCTGTTATTTGAGTCTGTAGGTATAACTTAGTTTTCTATCAGATATGATTATTGTAGAAAAGATTCATATTTTTGTTAAAGCTAGCAGAAAAAAAACCCAAAAATTCCACAAACGAAGCTGATAAGGCATCTATTAATTAATATATTGAATTAGTTACCCGTCGAATCACAATCCATGGCCACCATATAAATGGCTTGCCACATAATATTTCGTAGTTGGCATCAGGGATACCAATTTATAAAAGGATGCCAGGGTACGTAATATTGTGTCATAAACATCCTAGATAAAATAAATGTTGCGGTGCCTATGTATTGGTGAAAGAAAGGCCTACAAAATATATGTAGTCAGCCTCTACCATTACTAGCTATGTAATATTGCATAGTAAGCATTCAATGTGTTAAGCATAGCCTGGCATTTCATGCAAAATATTAAATGCCAGTTCAGAGTTATCTGGTTTTAGCTGTTAGCATCAATATGGGTTGGCAAGAAGTGCTCAACCAGTTCTGCCAGTGTTGTTATGCCCAGTGTGCTGTTGGAACCCTGTTTGAACTGTTGCTGATAGACAAACTTTTAAATTGGGAATTTGACTTAGGCCTCCCTAGGTCAAATTCCCAATTTAAAAGTATACTGCCTCTATTGAAACAAGAAAATAGGTATCTTCAAACAAAAAATACATTAGCTATAACAAACACAATAAATGATGGGAGATAGCAATATAATTTAGAAAGTTAACTCTGAATTCACAGGTTTTAGTCCTTTAGAAACCTCGATGTTGTGTAGGAAGGCTTCCATTACTTTACATTCCACTAGTCAAAGATCATTGATATTATGTGGAAGCTTTCATTGAAGCCTTTCTCACTTATATCTTTAAAATTCAAGTTTTTTTTGTTTATACCTACATTGTGTGTTTCTGCCAAATACACTAATTTTCTTTCTTTCTTTCATATAACTAAGAATGTACTCAAATATTAAACAAAACTGTGCCATATTGATAAACATATGCAAATGAATAATAATTAGCATATTTCTATAATACTTCCCTATGTGTGTAGTACTCTATTGTTCAGTTGAGATGCAAAACAAATCACATGAGCTCAATCGTTTCAACAGTACCTTGCTGTAGCCACAGTGCATTTTTTTGTGGTCCAAACTTTTTTAGATGTACTTCCTTGACAGCATGGCAGTCAGGCAGTGCTAGGATGGGGATCTACGAACCTGTACGTAACCAGTGGTGGACGCGGAGAGCTCGCGTGCGGGCGGGCGTCGCGAAAACCACATCCAGTAGCAGTACTCCAGCTTGTGCTCGTGCGCCGGCACGGGCGGCGGCGTCGCCTCGTCCGTGTTCCTATCGTCCTCATCATTGTTGCCGTGGTTCTGCGCTGCGCCACCACCTTGCCCACCCTCCCCAGATCGACGTTCAGGCACGTTTAAATTGTAAAACTTGCACATTTTCCTCTCAGTCATGTTATTTCAAATATACTAACATGTTTCACTAACGGCCTAACCTAGGACACGTTGCTTTATTTGAACTACCAGAATGTATACAATACTCAAACTGTGATTCTATAATTACACTACACAATAAAAAACTAGGAACGCCTAAATAATATTTAATGACGGTTAATAAATAAATCTTAATCAGCCTATTCCCTCTTTTACTGTGTATAACCTTTTTCTTTCCGTCATCAAAATTCAAATCTGTCAATTGACAGCATGGGTACATTCGTCCAAATTGAGTTGTATTTGCAACTACAAAAATAACAAAGACCAAGCGATGGTAAACCAACCAACGAGCGAAAGAGAAAACAAATAAAACGCTCCTTTGGAAATTAGACGGATTATTCAGCACAAAGCTAATAAAACTGCGTTCCTTGAAACGATGCATTTTATTTTGTATAAAAGCATTCAATTTCCAAAAAACAGAGTTATAAAGAGATCAATAATATAATTGAGTTTGATAAATTGAGTTTCACTAAACTATTTTTCTATTGAAATCTTATAACATCATTTCACAACGAAAGGATTGAGACTATTTGAGACTCATTCTGGTGAATTTAGTTTTTGAACTAATGATGTCAAGTCAACTGTCAATCAAAAAGTAATAAAACCGAAAACATCAAACAAAATTGTCGGCGGGACAAACGAAAACAGTGACTAAAATAATAAATTAAAAGCAAATAAAGCTATATTTTAGTTAAAACTGTGCTTTTACTAAATCAACGAAGCCGTCGGTACATGTTTTCTCAAGTTTTGTTACCACATTCAAGCCTCCAACTTAAAAACTTTATGTTAAAGTGAAGTGCACTTTGATAGATACATAGCGTGATGGATAAATCTGAACCCACCGGTAGAAGTAGTATAGAAGGGTGCATGAACATCGATTTGATGCGGTCACTCGTCAAGCAATACTCTGAATTGGTAAATATTGTGTTTTCTGTGCAACAGTTGTTGGAGATCTGTTACAGCTGGTTATTTTGCTCATAAATAAGGATATTCTGTGAACTTAACACACAATAATACAGTTTAACAATATTCTAAGACCATAGTCAAGTCATATTATAGTACCTTTAACATTGTTGTCCTAGTTTCTAATGTGTTAAAACTTCCTTATAAAGTGTACAGTGTTTATTATGATAAAATTTTACAAAACATACAGTATGTTTTATCAATTTCAGCCCTAAGATGACCCACTGACCCAGTGATATTGTTAATCAATCAAAGTTCAAATTATGCACTCAAAATACAACTAAGTATACCTTTCTATAATCATGGCTTCTAGGGTCAATGGACCAGTGCCCTATTCTGGGCAGATGCAGCAGCGGCAGCAGCAGGTGGAGGCCTGGACTCAGCCAGTGGAGACGATGTGTGGCTCCTGGCTAGTGCCATGCTGGCCAGAGGAGAGCTGCACAGAGCTGCACATGCCGTCACTTCTAGAGGACTTCACAGGTAATATAAATCTGCAGATTCAATCAAAAGGAACTTGTTTTGTAGTTAGTTGTAAGTAGCTTTCTACTAAGTTAAGTTTTTAATCAGGAGTCAAGGCACTTAAGTCAAATTGATAGTGTGCAGATAAGTTTATATTTGTTGAAATCAGATCATCCTAATTTACCTTCGCTACTCTTTAGAAACAAGCCCAGAATACAAAGGTGCTACTGCTTTTTTATTTAATTACATGATTTTTTTATTAATTTATTTTCATGAAATAACACATAGTATAAAGTGATAAAGAAAGACTTGTTTGCAGCAGAAATATTTAGTTATCCTTGTGGTCAGGTTTAGTTCAGCAACAGCAATTTCTTGTACAGCATCATCTGTTAAATAAGTTGACTACTATTTTCTAAACTCATCATCATCATCATATTCCTACCACTGTCCCATCCTGTCAACTATCACATTATCACTAACTCATTGGAGTAAATAATTTCAGACGTCACCTACTATGTCTAGGCGTGGCGATGCGCGCTTACCTAGCAGCACGCGAGCCAGCTACTGCTCTGAACCTGATGGAAGAGTGTGATCCGATGCTTTTGGAGCCCAAGAACACTGACCAAACACATAATGTAAGTCTTCTTTTCCGTGATTATTCCAACAAAATCGCAACAAAAAGAACCGCAATGCCATCTATCCTGCCAGCTGCGAACAAACTAAACGAAATCCTGCATCACGATATCAGAGTTTACTGTGCAATTTGAACTTGTACAACAGACAGAATATCAACTATCGGGCAGTTGCCCACCGAACGAAACAACTGTCTGGTCGGAAGATCTTCCCTTTACAATGGAGGTTTGTGGGACTTTACTCTCTGTTCCGCATACCTCCATATTAATTGTAAAAGGTGAATACGGTACGGGTCTTACCGGTTATGGGTTTACTTTGGTACTTCTATACTCATAATATTATTAATGCAAGAGTTTAGATATTGAATCACATAAACGGCTGAACGGTTTGACTCAGAGGTAAATAAAGTCTGGAATAACACATAGGATACTTCTGGGGACTATGGTCCCTTGGGATAATTTTCGACATTCACGCGGGTGGAGCCGCGGGCGGCACCTGGTTTGATCTACTGATGAAAGTTCTTTCACTGAAGGATTATCACTGAGTGCTATTTTTAAACCAAAAAACACTGCATTTGTGTGGGTTAATCCATCAGAAGGTAACTGCGGTATAAAAGTAAAGTCCGGTCACAGAGCAGAAAGAATTTCATACAATGACCTCTTATTACCTGTCTCCTTCCCCTCTCTCCCCGGTGTTTGTTTGGAGTGGACGTGTTTTTGGTTGGACAGAGTATTTGAAGTTTTAAATTCTAATTATTAATTACATATATTTTAAATTGTGCTTAAACTCGGACCCTCCTTTTTCTTCTTGGAGCAGTTGCCGTAAGACACGGCAGACATATTAGTTTGTGTCGGAAGTCTCGCTCGTACACAAGTAACGACCGTGGAGTGCGGGCCTGCTGGTGAGTGAAGATTTTTATATCATCCCAAAAGTGACTGTTGTCACCTGGGCTCGAACTGGAGGCCACTGGTCACCGTCGGGCGCTCACGCCGGTGTGGTGGCCGACGCGCCAAATCAACATTGACGTCATCACGCAAAATTCCTCACCTATTACATCTGCTACGAGTGCTACGAGATACATGCGCTACGTCACGGTGCGCTACGAGAGCTACGAGGTACATGTGCTACGTCGAGCTGCACACTGCGACACATCATACATACAACGCAGCGAACTACTCACGACTGCTGCAGTACAACTCTAGCGCGATAGATTGCTATTATTTATTAAGTAGGCGCAGGACTGCCCTACGCATTACGGGTATTGGAATACAAATACATTGACAAAGAGTGAGTACATTTATTCCTGTTACTGTTTAGTTACACTCCTGTATTTTAAAATGTCTTTGCTAAAACGCACGCCGCCGTCTACCCCTAAAATAGAAGTTCCACGGGCTTCGTCCAACCCTAACATCACAGACACGTCTAAAGATGCAGAGTTATTTAATATAACACAAAGATCTAAACGACCTCGGTCAGAGTCTAGCCCTACGAATAATTTAGAGGACTTCAAGGCAGAAATTAGGGAAATGCTTACTAAGTGGAATACGGACCAGGAGGCCGCCCTAAAAAACTTTATGTCTAAAATTACATTAGAGTTGTCTGAATTAAAACTTCAAAATGAAAAACTACAGATTATCAAGACAGAGATCGAGGAATCTGCATGTTTAATTAATGAGAAATACGAGGAAACTAAGTCTAGAATAGATAAGCTGGAAAATGAGCGCTCTGAATACCGAAATTACATAAATAAGCTAGAGAAACAATTACAAGATATGCAGGAAAGTCGTCGTTCTGCCGTTGTTGAACTGAGAAATATAACACCCACGGAAAATGAGGACACCAATCATTTAACCAAGATTTTCTTAGGTGCCTGCAAGGCCCTTCAGGTACAACTGGAACAGTCGGAGATACGAGATATATACCGATTGCAAGGTAAGCAAGGCCCTTCAAAGCAGATAGTAGTAGAACTACACTCAGTTACCAAGAAAAATAACATCCTTTCTGGTCTGCGAGATTTTAACAAAGGCAAAGCTAACACCGAAAAACTAAACAGTGGACATCTTGGACTTCTGGGGGAGCGCTTTCCTATCTATATCACTGATCGGCTCCCGGCGAGTACAAGGCAACTATTTTACGAAGCTAGAAAATTGGCCAAATCAAACGGATACTTGTATTGCTGGCAGGCAAATGGGAAGATTTTTCTACGGAAAAAGGAAGGTGAAAAGTCCTTACGCATCCAGTCGGCACTTTGTTTTAAAAAAATACTGCATGCGCAAGAGTGAAGTGCTTAAGCTAGAAACCTTTTTTTCGCATACTTTTTTATCTGCCTTTTATATCATTAATTTTAATTTACATTCTAATAGTAGTTGTAATGCCTCACACTCACTGCAGCAAAAACACACACAACATTTACTATTACACAATCTTAGTACATATAGTGCACACCACAAATACACAACACACAAAAAGGTAGGTCCTGCGGGAACCCTAACTGGCAGTAGTATCAAGTGTTTGGGACACCATATTTTCTTTTACTATTCGTACATAATAAAATTAAACGGTTATAACATTTTTTCTTACTACAAAGTCACTGAAGGTCATATTGAACAACTAAAACAGTATAAAAATGAACAATACTAACGATATTATCGATATTTTGGACTCCTATGGATCGGCTGAAAGCTATAATTGTCTCCCCGAGGACTGTGCTAAACTCTTAGGTAACTATAGTAAAACATTTAATCTTCTACATCTGAACATTCGCAGCATTAATAAAAATTTCAATAATACCTTAGTACTGCTGTCTTCTTTGCAAATTAAGTGTGATATCGTAATTTTCTCTGAGTGCTGGCTTAGTAAAACATTAAACATTCCATCACTCCAAGGCTATACAGCATATACTTCGACAGATAATCTTAACCAACATGATGGGCTAGCACTTTACATAAATTCAGATCTGCAACACAGCGTCACAGAGACACAATTTACTGACGCAAATTGTCTAATTTGCAAACTTGGTTTAGACACAGTAATAATAGCAGTATATCGACCACCATGCTTCCGACAAGTTGATAACTTTTTGAATAGCCTAAATAACGTTTTAGCAACTTTTTCCACGTTTAAAAATATATTACTTGTGGGAGACATAAATATTAATATTAACCCAACAAATAATGATGCCCACTACAACGATTATATGAATTTAACAGCTTCACATGGATTATTACCTGCCTATACCTCCCCCACCAGAGAACAAAGTTGCTTGGATCACGCTATGATCAAAGTAATAGACCCAGTAATCTGCTTTATATTAAATACTCATATTACAGATCATGCCCCTGTAATAATTTGTATAAAACATCTACCAAAATTACAAAACAATACAAAAACAGTTACAAAAATTAATTTGAATAAAGTTACCTCAGATATAGTTAGCACTGACTTTAGTCCTGTAATATTAACAGATGATCCTAACCAAGCCACGGAAAACCTGATAACTAGAATTATCTCCATTATCCAAAAAAATACTAAAACGAGTATTGTTCCCTCAAAGTTGCGAATTATCAAGCCCTGGATAACTCCAGGGCTGCTGAGATGTATAAGAAATAGGGATAAGCTGCACAGAAAACACAAAACGTCACCTGATAACTGTGTCTTAAAAATAACCTACTTTCGATATCGCAACTTTTGTAATAAATTACTAAATCGATTGAAAAGAAACTATGAAAAAAATGAACTAAATATGACTAAAAATAACCCCAAACAAACATGGAAAGTAATTAATAATATTGTGAATAGACAAAGTTCTAAATCTCCTCCAACAGAACTACTAACTAGTTCTGGACTGGACTACAAGTCTTCTATAAATAAAGTTAACGACTTCTTTGCTAATGTTGGCAGTAACCTTGCGGCTAGACAGACTAAGATAACAAATTGTTCCCCACATCTACAGGACAGCTCTCAACTAAACTCTTTCGTTCTTCTCACGCCGGATCACACTGAAGTGGAAAGAATAATCATGGGTCTTCGAAGTGATTCTGCTGCGGGATGGGATGGAATTACAGCTAAGATGATAAAATTGAACAAACAAGTCCTGGTTCCACTTATAACACACATTTGCGACCTATGTTTCAGTAAAGGCGTTTTCCCAAGAGTCTTAAAAAGAGCAATCGTGACCCCTGTTCATAAGAGTGGAGACAGAGGCAGTGTCGATAACTACAGACCTATTTCGGTCCTACCGGCTTTGTCAAAAATTATTGAAAAGATAATTAACAATCGGCTAATGAACTTCTTGGAAGCACACAATATTCTATCAGGCAACCAATACGGTTTCCGCAGAAGCAAATCCTGCGAAGATGCTGTTGGTGCCTTGGTTGACAATGCCGTTAGGATACTTGATGAAGGCTCCAAATGTGTTGGTATCTTCTTAGACCTGTCTAAAGCTTTTGACACTGTCTCTGTTCCCACCTTAATCAATAAGCTAGAGAGGATAGGAGTGCGGGGTTCTGCGTTGGCGTTACTTACGAGTTATCTTTCTGAGCGTACTGAATGTACAAAGATCAGTTCTTACGTAAGTGACGAACACTCTCTGTCCTTTGGGGTTCCCCAAGGCTCGATTCTGGGACCTACACTATTTTTGATTTACGTAAATAGCTTATGTAATCTACTCCTTCCATATTGTAACATATATACATACGCAGATGATACAGCTCTTCTCGTACATGGGCAAGACTGGCAGCAAGTTCAAGAACGAGCAGAATCAGCGCTACATACTGTTATGTCCTGGCTGTCTGCTAATATTCTAACACTAAATGTTGGAAAATCAAACTACGTCACCTTTTCAATGAAATCATCCTCACAACCAGATGAGTCTTTTGTCATCCGAGCTCATGTTTGCGATAGACAATTGGAGCAATGCACCTGCTCACCATTGGTTAGAACTACCAATGTCAGATATCTTGGTATTATGATAGATAGCCTTATTTCATGGAACACTCAAATTAAGATGCTGTCCGGCAGAGTGAGAAAGCTGATAGCAATTTTTAAACACCTGCGACATTGTGCTGACTTCGATACTATACGAATGGTATATTTCTCACTATGTCAGTCAATACTAGCCTTTGGTATAACCGTTTGGGGTGGTGCTCCTAAAAGTAACGTGCTACAACTAGAAAGAGCGCAAAGAGCTGTACTCAAGGTCATGACTTACAAACACTTTAGGTATAATACTACACAATTATACAAAGACTGCCGAGTCATGACTGTTAGACAGCTTTTTGTGCTCAACACCATACTGCGCAAACATGTAACGCTGCAATATAACCCTAACCAGTTCCGGGAAAAACGTAGATACACGGATGTCTGTCCATCAGAAAGGCATAGGACTAAAATGGCTCGACGACATTATCGAGTCTTTGGAAGCCGCATCTACAATAAAGTAAACAAAGAATGCAACATTTATAAACTAGGTAAACTTAAATGTAAGCATATAGTCAGCAAATGGATTTCGAGTCTTACATATGAGGAGCTAGAACATTTTATCAAATAAAAACATGCACTTACTTACCAACATCATTGCACACATATACACACACACCCTTCACTAACACCCTCACATACACAATTTTCATACCCCCTATAGTGCTACTGAGGCACATACACATATACACACCATCACATAACACACTCACGCACCTACACACCCTTACCCTCATACACACATACACACGAAGGAAAGGAAGGAAGAGGCTTTAGATTTAGATTTATCTTATTGTCATACATTTTAATATCTCTATCTTTATTTAAAAACAAAAAAACTATCCCTTCTTTTTGTTGCTGATGATCTTGAAGGCACTATGTACCTCCAAATTGTAATCCTACCTTACTTAGTGATAATATGAGAGAGCCCTGGCACCCATAACACAAGTTTGATCTTAGCTTGGGTGCCAGAGATTCTAATAACTGAGACTTACAATTTATAAAACGATTGTTAACAACTGTCTACCACATAGTGACACAATAATGTAAATTGTTTTGAAATAAAGATTATTATTATTATTTTTATCCTTCACTCCCACGTAAATGCGTCACGCTCGCACAAATGCAATGACGGCCGTCCGTGCGAGCGTGACGCATTATATTTAGACAATACAGTACAGGCATTCCAGTCTTCTGATATATATGTTTGTAAGTTGGGCTGGTCTGCAACTCCACATCCAAGCTATCGATATCTCATAATTTTATGTATGAATATGATTGTGATGACCATGATCTAACCTAAAACTTCCGTCCGCAGCGCGCTCTAGCAGGCGTGCTGGTGTGGCAGGCGCGCGCGCTGTGCTCGCTGGAGCGGCGCGAGGCAGCAGCTGAAGCCCTGTCCGCAGCCCTGCGAGCTGACTGCGCGCACTACGAGGCGCTCGACCTGCTACTTGAGCAGCACGCACTGACGCCGCACCAAGGTATGT
Organism: Melanchra persicariae; assembly: GCA_947386135.1. Taxonomy (NCBI): domain Eukaryota; kingdom Metazoa; phylum Arthropoda; class Insecta; order Lepidoptera; family Noctuidae; genus Melanchra; species Melanchra persicariae. The sequence goes on along the minus strand of OX376656.1, from coordinate 3,603,565 downwards.
ACACAACGCGCTGTGCTCGCTGGAGCGGCGCGAGGCAGCAGCTGAAGCCCTGTCCGCAGCCCTGCGAGCTGACTGCGCGCACTACGAGGCGCTCGACCTGCTACTTGAGCAGCACGCACTGACGCCGCACCAAGGTATGTACACAACGCGCTGTGCTCGCTGGAGCGGCGCGAGGCAGCAGCTGAAGCCCTGTCCGCAGCCCTGCGAGCTGACTGCGCGCACTACGAGGCGCTCGACCTGCTACTTGAGCAGCACGCACTGACGCCGCACCAAGGTATGTACACAACGCGCTGTGCTCGCTGGAGCGGCGCGAGGCAGCAGCTGAAGCCCTGTCCGCAGCCCTGCGAGCTGACTGCGCGCACTACGAGGCGCTCGACCTGCTACTTGAGCAGCACGCACTGACGCCGCACCAAGGTATGTACACAACGCGCTGTGCTCGCTGGAGCGGCGCGAGGCAGCAGCTGAAGCCCTGTCCGCAGCCCTGCGAGCTGACTGCGCGCACTACGAGGCGCTCGACCTGCTACTTGAGCAGCACGCACTGACGCCGCACCAAGGTATGTACACAACGCGCTGTGCTCGCTGGAGCGGCGCGAGGCAGCAGCTGAAGCCCTGTCCGCAGCCCTGCGAGCTGACTGCGCGCACTACGAGGCGCTCGACCTGCTACTTGAGCAGCACGCACTGACGCCGCACCAAGGTATGTACACAACGCGCTGTGCTCGCTGGAGCGGCGCGAGGCAGCAGCTGAAGCCCTGTCCGCAGCCCTGCGAGCTGACTGCGCGCACTACGAGGCGCTCGACCTGCTACTTGAGCAGCACGCACTGACGCCGCACCAAGGTATGTACACAACGCGCTGTGCTCGCTGGAGCGGCGCGAGGCAGCAGCTGAAGCCCTGTCCGCAGCCCTGCGAGCTGACTGCGCGCACTACGAGGCGCTCGACCTGCTACTTGAGCAGCACGCACTGACGCCGCACCAAGGTATGTACACAACGCGCTGTGCTCGCTGGAGCGGCGCGAGGCAGCAGCTGAAGCCCTGTCCGCAGCCCTGCGAGCTGACTGCGCGCACTACGAGGCGCTCGACCTGCTACTTGAGCAGCACGCACTGACGCCGCACCAAGGTATGTACACAACGCGCTGTGCTCGCTGGAGCGGCGCGAGGCAGCCATTTTCCTGGTTAAGCTACGAACTTTTCAAATGCCCCTCGTATTTGTAGATGACAGCAACAACTTACCTTTAGGTGATTTGTTGGCTTATGTGACATCCTGTTACATAAAAATTGTTGTATTTGCAGAGAGCGAGCTGATAGAGTCCCTGCCTATCAGCAGTCAGCTAAGCGCAGCGGAAGGCGCGCTGCTCCGCGAGGCGTACCGCGAGCGACTCAACCGCTACTCGCCCGCGCCTGTCAGCCTGCCGCTTCCTGATGCTGACTGTCCTGTGAGTACTGTACTTACTACCAGAGTTACATTTGTTGTCTCTTCTTTCTCCGAAGCAGAAATAGGAGGCGGGACGCGTGAGGGAGAGGTAAACCTCGCGCCCCAGCCGTGTCGACATAATTGACGGAGCCCGCTAGGGCCAGTACCTGCCAGGGTTGCGGAATTGTTCAAAAGAGTTATCGTGGCCCTGAAACGCAAAGGGCTTTTAAAGGAACATGGGTGGGTTTTATTCAGTAAGAGTCTGACACTCACTCCCGCTCTGCGCAGGTGGCAGCGGAGGCGCAGCAGGTGGGCCGGCGCACGATGGAGGCGGCAGTGAGCCGCGCGCGCCGCCTGGCCGCCGCCTGCCGCTGGACGGACGCGCTGCGGACGCTGGACGCCGTGGACCCCTGGTGAGTTATACTTGGCAGCGGAGGCGCAGCAGGTGGGCCGGCGCACGATGGAGGCGGCAGTGAGCCGCGCGCGCCGCCTGGCCGCCGCCTGCCGCTGGACGGACGCGCTGCGGACGCTGGACGCCGTGGACCCCTGGTGAGTTATACTTGGCAGCGGAGGCGCAGCAGGTGGGCCGGCGCACGATGGAGGCGGCAGTGAGCCGCGCGCGCCGCCTGGCCGCCGCCTGCCGCTGGACGGACGCGCTGCGGACGCTGGACGCCGTGGACCCCTGGTGAGTTATACTTGGCAGCGGAGGCGCAGCAGGTGGGCCGGCGCACGATGGAGGCGGCAGTGAGCCGCGCGCGCCGCCTGGCCGCCGCCTGCCGCTGGACGGACGCGCTGCGGACGCTGGACGCCGTGGACCCCTGGTGAGTTATACTTGGCAGCGGAGGCGCAGCAGGTGGGCCGGCGCACGATGGAGGCGGCAGTGAGCCGCGCGCGCCGCCTGGCCGCCGCCTGCCGCTGGACGGACGCGCTGCGGACGCTGGACGCCGTGGACCCCTGGTGAGTTATACTTGGCAGCGGAGGCGCAGCAGGTGGGCCGGCGCACGATGGAGGCGGCAGTGAGCCGCGCGCGCCGCCTGGCCGCCGCCTGCCGCTGGACGGACGCGCTGCGGACGCTGGACGCCGTGGACCCCTGGTGAGTTATACTTGGCAGCGGAGGCGCAGCAGGTGGGCCGGCGCACGATGGAGGCGGCAGTGAGCCGCGCGCGCCGCCTGGCCGCCGCCTGCCGCTGGACGGACGCGCTGCGGACGCTGGACGCCGTGGACCCCTGGTGAGTTATACTTGGCAGCGGAGGCGCAGCAGGTGGGCCGGCGCACGATGGAGGCGGCAGTGAGCCGCGCGCGCCGCCTGGCCGCCGCCTGCCGCTGGACGGACGCGCTGCGGACGCTGGACGCCGTGGACCCCTGGTGAGTTATACTTGGCAGCGGAGGCGCAGCAGGTGGTAGCAATCTAACAGAGTTTCGGCGTGATCTTAAATTAACACATAATTTTGATTAATTCTATAGTTAATCAAAATTAACAGTTTTAATACGGGATCAACTTTGACATGTAGAAAAATAGCAACTCTCCTGAGGTACATACATGACCCGTAACTTTCCAAAATGTTGGCAAAAATAGTTGTTTAACCCTTTAAAGTTTTCCAGTGAATTTAAGTCACCTGGTATTCTTTTTATTTTTTACTTTGCACATTTGAATGCTCTCCTGTATCGTGGTAGGTAAAACGACTGTATAACAGCCGGTCGATTCTGTCGACATCTCACGGTGTTCACCTAGGCGGAGTGAACGACAGTAAAGCTGTCATTCCATCTTATTTGTATGGTTTGACAACTCACCCGTCGTGCGCCACGCCCGGGTGTTCACTTCGACATGTTTACAGAATCGCACTGCTGGACTAAGAAGATTATAACATTTATTACATAAGGTGCTGCGTGGACGTGCGAGCTGCATGCCTGGTGGAACTGAAGAGGAGCTCGGAACTGTTCGCCTTCGCGCACTCCTTAGTGGACGCCTACCCTAATGCGTGGACGTCTTGGTACGCTGTGGGCTGCTATTATTATCTTATTGGTGAGTTTTTCTTGTTCTTTATTTCTGAACGGTTAATACTGGGCTTCCTACTCAAGACATGACAATAAGGTAGTATTCTAGTTAGAAAAATGATTATTTTATTTAGTCCCTTAGATTTTCAAATCATAATAGAACGTAACTATTTTTTCCATTTCAAATCGATAAAAATTGATGAAGAAAAAGCGTAACAAAGTTCCGCTCTTGAACTTTGTTACGCTTTTTCTTTAACAATTTTTGGGCTGGTGTAGTCACGTATTAGTAAAAAGTGTAATCGACGTCACGGAGTTTTAATCGCACTGTTTCGTCTCAATTTCTTTGTTTACGTGAAAAAAGAAAAAAAGTGTACCTACATTCTTTTTTGGAAAGCTATTTGACGGGTTAATTAGATTTTTTCCGTTAAATTCCCTATCAGAGATTAAGTCCCGCAAACCTCCATTGAAAAGGGAGGATCCTCCGACCGGACGGATGTTGTGTCGGCCGGAGCGCGCCGTATAGCAACTCCCTTAGAATCGGTCAGTCCACGATGTCTCATGCGTTCACAAACTACGAATCCGTATACAATCATTCACGGTTTCTGCTTCTGCTACTGGAGCGAAACCTTGGGAGAACTAATCGAAAATATCTTCCAGGTAAGAGCGAGCTGGCACGTCGCTACTTAAGCAAGGCTAAGAGCCTGGAGCCGAGCGCAGGCTGCGTGTGGCTCGCCTACGGACACAGCTTCGCCGCCGACAACGAGCACGACCAGGCCATGGCGGCCTACTTCAAGGTACGCGTAACTTACTAAAGCATGAAAAAACATGACACTATTTTTTTGGGCAGTAGTGTAAAAAATATATAATGTAGGTAAGTAAAGTGAACTGCTTCGCTCGTTCGTTCAGACTTGTTCCACCTCGACTATGGGCTGTGTCGTCTGGATCTTCGTTCAATCTTTTTACCTGTAAACGGGCTTGCTTCGTTCACTTCGACCGGATCTGTGCTTCTTGCATTACAACGGATTCCCGCGACCTTTATGAGGTCATCGGTTCAGGAACGCGATCACGACTCCAGAACCCAACGACTCATTGGCCCCAATTTGATCTGCTAGAAATGTGCTTGTATGGAATGCATTTCAGGAAGATACAAAAAATTTAAGTCCTATCCTATGATGACAATGCAAACCGATGATAATGCGATAGTTCCCGGCAGACCACTTTCCTACCCGATTGTTAACGTTTATTGTTAAAATTAACAAATCAATGTTTCCGTTCCAGGCTAGTCAGCTGATGGCGGGCTGCCACCTGCCGCCGCTGTACGTGGGCGTGGAGTGCTCTCTGCTCAACAACTTCACCATGTGCGAGAGGTTCCTGACCAGAGCTGCCGCGCTGCACAACAATGCTAAAGCTAAGGTCAGTCTGTCACTGCCGCCGCTGTACGTGGGCGTGGAGTGCTCTCTGCTCAACAACTTCACCATGTGCGAGAGGTTCCTGACCAGAGCTGCCGCGCTGCACAACAATGCTAAAGCTAAGGTCAGTCTGTCACTGCCGCCGCTGTACGTGGGCGTGGAGTGCTCTCTGCTCAACAACTTCACCATGTGCGAGAGGTTCCTGACCAGAGCTGCCGCGCTGCACAACAATGCTAAAGCTAAGGTCAGTCTGTCACTGCCGCCGCTGTACGTGGGCGTGGAGTGCTCTCTGCTCAACAACTTCACCATGTGCGAGAGGTTCCTGACCAGAGCTGCCGCGCTGCACAACAATGCTAAAGCTAAGGTCAGTCTGTCACTGCCGCCGCTGTACGTGGGCGTGGAGTGCTCTCTGCTCAACAACTTCACCATGTGCGAGAGGTTCCTGACCAGAGCTGCCGCGCTGCACAACAATGCTAAAGCTAAGGTCAGTCTGTCACTGCCGCCGCTGTACGTGGGCGTGGAGTGCTCTCTGCTCAACAACTTCACCATGTGCGAGAGGTTCCTGACCAGAGCTGCCGCGCTGCACAACAATGCTAAAGCTAAGGTCAGTCTGTCACTGCCGCCGCTGTACGTGGGCGTGGAGTGCTCTCTGCTCAACAACTTCACCATGTGCGAGAGGTTCCTGACCAGAGCTGCCGCGCTGCACAACAATGCTAAAGCTAAGGTCAGTCTGTCACTGCCGCCGCTGTACGTGGGCGTGGAGTGCTCTCTGCTCAACAACTTCACCATGTGCGAGAGGTTCCTGACCAGAGCTGCCGCGCTGCACAACAATGCTAAAGCTAAGGTCAGTCTGTCACTGCCGCCGCTGTGTCATGTCATTCACAATCGATTGTAATTCAGATCGATTGTTGCATACGTTTATAAAATCGTCTGCTTAAAAACGTAACACATGCAATAAATACGGTTGCAATGGCAAAACGTATTACGCAATTAGGCTGTCGGTGTCTAAGTGACACCGACAGCCTAATTGCGTAAATGCTAGTTAACTGAGTTGCGGTGCAAAAATATAATATCTCAAGTTCCTTTTAAATTTTCAGATCGTTGAAGAGTCAGAATGCAACGAGAAAGTGAAGTGGGGCCGCGTGCTGTCAGTAGTGCGCGACCCGCACGTGGCGCACGAAGCGGGTGCTGCGGCCTTCTCCGACGGAGACTGGTTCGAGGCCAGGAGTCTGTGGCTGCTGGCGCTGGACGCTGCTACCCCACCGGACAAGCAGGAGGTGAGCACTGAGAAGGTGAAGTGGGGCCGCGTGCTGTCAGTAGTGCGCGACCCGCACGTGGCGCACGAAGCGGGTGCTGCGGCCTTCTCCGACGGAGACTGGTTCGAGGCCAGGAGTCTGTGGCTGCTGGCGCTGGACGCTGCTACCCCACCGGACAAGCAGGAGGTGAGCACTGAGAAGGTGAAGTGGGGCCGCGTGCTGTCAGTAGTGCGCGACCCGCACGTGGCGCACGAAGCGGGTGCTGCGGCCTTCTCCGACGGAGACTGGTTCGAGGCCAGGAGTCTGTGGCTGCTGGCGCTGGACGCTGCTACCCCACCGGACAAGCAGGAGGTGAGCACTGAGAAGGTGAAGTGGGGCCGCGTGCTGTCAGTAGTGCGCGACCCGCACGTGGCGCACGAAGCGGGTGCTGCGGCCTTCTCCGACGGAGACTGGTTCGAGGCCAGGAGTCTGTGGCTGCTGGCGCTGGACGCTGCTACCCCACCGGACAAGCAGGAGGTGAGCACTGAGAAGGTGAAGTGGGGCCGCGTGCTGTCAGTAGTGCGCGACCCGCACGTGGCGCACGAAGCGGGTGCTGCGGCCTTCTCCGACGGAGACTGGTTCGAGGCCAGGAGTCTGTGGCTGCTGGCGCTGGACGCTGCTACCCCACCGGACAAGCAGGAGGTGAGCACTGAGAAGGTGAAGTGGGGCCGCGTGCTGTCAGTAGTGCGCGACCCGCACGTGGCGCACGAAGCGGGTGCTGCGGCCTTCTCCGACGGAGACTGGTTCGAGGCCAGGAGTCTGTGGCTGCTGGCGCTGGACGCTGCTACCCCACCGGACAAGCAGGAGGTGAGCACTGAGAAGGTGAAGTGGGGCCGCGTGCTGTCAGTAGTGCGCGACCCGCACGTGGCGCACGAAGCGGGTGCTGCGGCCTTCTCCGACGGAGACTGGTTCGAGGCCAGGAGTCTGTGGCTGCTGGCGCTGGACGCTGCTACCCCACCGGACAAGCAGGAGGTGAGCACTGAGAAGGTGAAGTGGGGCCGCGTGCTGTCAGTAGTGCGCGACCCGCACGTGGCGCACGAAGCGGGTGCTGCGGCCTTCTCCGACGGAGACTGGTTCGAGGCCAGGAGTCTGTGGCTGCTGGCGCTGGACGCTGCTACCCCACCGGACAAGCAGGAGGTGAGCACTGAGAAGGTGAAGTGGGGCCGCGTGCTGTCAGTAGTGCGCGACCCGCACGTGGCGCACGAAGCGGGTGCTGCGGCCTTCTCCGACGGAGACTGGTTCGAGGCCAGGAGTCTGTGGCTGCTGGCGCTGGACGCTGCTACCCCACCGGACAAGCAGGAGGTGAGCACTGAGAAGGTGAAGTGGGGCCGCGTGCTGTCAGTAGTGCGCGACCCGCACGTGGCGCACAGAAAAGATACTGTAATCAGTCTGAGACATTCTCACTGCTGGTGCACTAGGCTTCTAACCAACTACGCGTGCCCAGAGCGGGTTGTGGATGATACAGTCTATGAATTATAAATTCAGGTTCACAATGGTTGGTGGTGGGGTACCTATGATCTATAAAGTAAGCTTAGGTACAGTTTGATGGAAGTTGGCAAACTTTATCATTGCCATACAGGCTGAATTGACGCCTGAAGCTGTTATGAGGCAGAGATATACGATAACAAATTCAGAAATGGATTAAACGAAATCAACACACGAATAAACAATAGAAACATTTTCATAAACACATTACGTTTACAGAAATGTTTGTGAGAAACGGATCTTTTTTAATGGGTTATAGTCGTTTTTCATGGGGACTGGCTGTTGCACTATTCCGTATGAGTGCTAAAAATCCTTACGAGTCGGTGCAAATACGCACGCAATAAAATATAATCAGTTTGTTAAAAATATAAAAACAAATAAATAAATAAATAAAAATTGTACCGAAGCACTGAGTAAATAAAGAACGTGTTCGCAGGTGAGCCCCCGCTGGGCGGCCACCCTGGACGCGCTGGGCCACGTGTCCCGCGCGCTGGGCCGCCCGGCCGACGCGCTGGCGTGGCACGAGCGCGCGCTGGCGCTCCGCCCCGCGCGCTCCGCCACCCTGGCCGCCATAGGGCTCTGTCTGGCGCTGCTGGGCCGCGAGCGGGACGCCGCTGACGTCTTACATGCTGCCCTGGCCAAGGACCCTGACGATGTGGTGGCGCTGGCGCTGCTAGATGCTATCGTGGACAGGCTGGATGCGCAGCTTACAGGTATGTTTATATATTTATCTATTTCCATGCTTTAAATCCTCTATAAAAGTTTCTGAAACAGTTAGCTTATTGCCAATATTAAAACAAACAATGTCATAGTAACCATAATAACATCCAAACGAGTGTTATATTGTACTAAATTTCATTACGCAACTTCTTCGCTTTTAAAATGGGATCGAAAAAAGCAAAGGCATCAATCACCAAACAGCCACATTCCCGCTACTAAATTCGTGGTAAATTTATGAATTTCAAAAAAAGAACATTGTCATGCACGCGCGTTTTACTATCACAGCACCGCCCGTAATTAAAAAAAAAAACTAATGGGTTATTCGACGTTCACGTCGTGTCTCGCCGTTTTTTTTGTTCGATATTAGTATTGCAAAAAATTATTAGTTGGTTTTTTACAAAAATGAGTGATACTAACTTTGATAACACGCACCACGTACTATTTCTAATGCGGCAAATGATTTTTCTAACATACCAATAGGCGAGAGGTCCTTTTCATTGAAAAAGTCACTTTGACGTTAACATGACGTTGATGTCAATTTAACAAATGTCAGAAAACATTAGCGTATTGACAGGTACCTGGACCTGACGCCTCAGTGCTGCCACCTGGTGCTCGTCATTTCAGGAAATGAGGAAACCTTCATTGTATGAAAACATTGACCGCGCGACTTGCACCTAGAAGCAGAAACCAACCAGCGCCGTCGCAGGAAATAATGATTTACGTTAGGTTAGGTTTGCATGACATTATAATTTGACGTTTTCGTGCAGGTGTTAAATACAGTTGTTTGTTTCAGAGGAAGAGATCCCCCAGTTCCCGTTCCCCGCGGTGAACATCTCGCTGCCGCCCATCGCGCCGCCCCCCGGGGCCGACGCCACCAACACGTCCGACATGAGCATGAGCTTCGACTAGCTGCAGCCTCCGTACCGACATCACACGATACAGTTCTCGTCAAATAACCGTGCCTCTCTGAAGTTGGCTACGAGTGGCTGCGTAGTAGTCAAAATTACGAACAAACTGCAACTGCGCATGCGCAAGAGACATGGGGGCGGGTATTATGGCGGCGCGACTTTATGTTTTAGTCTTACGTTTACGTTCGATGCATGCTTGCGTCCCGCTTGCTCCCTCTACGTGACTGCACCAAGCGATCTTTGCTAATGGCTAACTTCAGAGGGGCGCAGCAGTGCGATTCTGTCTCCATGTGTATGTGAGCACCCGGGCGGTCCGCACGACGGGTGACGCGTCAAACATACAAATAAGATAGAATGACAGCTCTATTGTCGTTCACTCCCCTAGGTGAACACCGTGAGATGTCGACAGAATCGACCGGCAGTTATTTGACGAGAACTATACTAATATGACAGGCGGCAATTTAATTTGCAATAGCGCTCATTGATCCATCATCACGCGGTTTGTAAGCCTTCCTCGGCGACGATGGCCGTCCTCTGGCTCCTACTAAGTAACGACCCGGACCTATATGTCCTGTTGCATTCTACATAATTATATGATTCACCCAATTGCATTGTACTACATTTATTGGCATTCATAAGTTTATAGAAATAAATACAAAGCTGTACAGAATCGACATCCATTGTAAATCGTGATCCTTTACATTTTCTAGTAATGTTAAACGATTATCTATTTTTCTTGGTACTTACCTTGGTACGAAGATATATTCAGGAAAGGTCAATCTACTTTATTGCAAATTTATCTGGCACCTTACCTACTGAATAGACTTGCATTCAAAATCATAAGTTTGTTTCATTCATCTCATTCATTCATTGATCATTCTGTGATCTTTGACAGTCATTACGGGAAGTCAGATGCCCGATCGATAGTCTGCTAACTGTTACTAACGGCCGCTTTCTATAATATATCTCAATCCCAATCTTGATCCCGATCCTTGTCTGTAACCAATCAAAGGTGAGGATTGTGTGGTGAAGGACACAAACTCGGCCGTTGATTGGTTACAGACAAGGATCGGGATCACGATTGGGATTGAGATATATTATAGAAAGCGGCTGTAAGAGTTATCGTGTAAACCAGTATTGATCCAAGGTTTTGAATTCAAGTTTAACAATAGGTACGTAATGTATCTGTGGTATTACGCTGCTTATCGTTAAGCTGCCACTTCACCTGGCGTACTTGTCAAAATATCCGCGGCACTTATGTCAATATATACGCAAAGTGAAGTGCCAGCATTATATGCAATGTTCTGTTCTTGGAAAAACGTAAAGAGAAAAATATAGTTGGCACATGCCTCTAAACAGATTACTTTACTTTATGTACATATTATTTAATGCTGCTTATAAAATAAATAATGAAAACCAAAAATACAAATGTTTTATTTTTCACCAGACATCGAAATCCCAATTATAAATTATATTTGTTTTGCTTTAATCGTACTAATATTTTAATTGTGAAAGTTGGTATATTTGCAAAACAATCATACAAAAACGCGGGGGCTGCTAACGTGAAAATTGTACAATCGAAGTGACGTCACGCAAGTTTTCAACGCACTCTATCGTCTTCATTTTTAACAGACTCAATTCGGTTGTATATTTGTTTTTTTTTTTGTGTTTGTTACCTCCGTCATTCAGCCGCACTGGTCGATCTTCCAGGGTTGCGGAATTTGTTCGCTTTATCGCGGCTCTGGAACTGAAAGGGCATTTGGAGGAACACGGATGGGTTTTAGTCAGTAAGACACTCCCGCTCCGCCCATTTGAGCATTTCCCATCCTCAAAAAAAACACTGGTGATCTTCAAAGTTAAGCAACGCTTGCAAAGGTTGATCTGAGGATGGGTGACAATCTTAACATACCAAGTCTCCCTCTGTGCCTCTGAAAACAGGTTATGCCGTTGGTTCCGGCTGTCATTTGTAGATCGATTCGCTTGGTTGTTTGTTGTGTGTAGTCGTTACGGATTGTCAGAAGCCAGTAAATCGGACTCGTCTTGCCAAGAACTTCAGTGTTCCCAAGTTAATGAGTTGTAAAGGCTTTGATATATTTCTTAACGCAAAGGTTGCAAACATTTCATTATAGGTAGCAAATAGTAACAAATAAGGTATTAAACATTTTCACATGGTCTTATGTACATAATTATCTCGTGTTCCAGCCATCCTGACGCTGACGGTCAGACCTCCGCCGTCAGATTCACGTCCTTTACATGCTTTGAAACTAATGTCCCAGTAACAAAACTAAAGGCCAGGAGGCCTACCACAACCTCTTAAAACAATATTATTTTAATATTACTTTGTAATTTCTGTTGTTCCATTTTCAACGCTCGGATCAGCGCCGAGAGTTGAAAATGCAACAACAGAAATTACAAAGTAATATTAAAATAATATTGTTTTAAGAGGTTGTGGTAGGCCCCCTGTTCAAACCTAAGCGGTATTCGCTGCCGCTTTTGGTATAGGTACGTACCGCACGGGTTTCGCTCAGGTATTTAGTATTAGTATCAAGTTCCGCGGCTAGAGCGACCTAAGCGGTATTCGCTGCCGCTGTGGGTACATACCTACCGCACGGGTTTCGCTTAAGTATTTAGTATCAAGTTCCGCGGCTAGAGCGGAAAAGCTGGTGCCATGGTACCGCATAGGTATTGTTTGGCGAAACTCGAACTCGGTATTCTACCCACAAGGATAGCGAAATCCGCTTTGGTGTGAACAGTTATATTACCGCATACCTACTCGGTTTTCTCTACCGCGGACGGTAGCGAATACGGCTTAGATTTGAATAGGCCTTAATGAAACTACTGAATGCAGCCGAAACTTTTTCAGTAGCGCCAAGAGAATGGTGTTTGGTGTGGATAAATAGGCGGTCATTCATGTGAATCGAGGAGATTGTATTTTCCTTGGGAACTAGACTGGTTCTAGAAACGAGATCCCTCTCCTTCTGTCCCGCAACCAGCAGACGTGTCTCGGTCAACAGTACTATACTTTGTGCCAGATAAACTTGGAATAAAGTACATTGACCTTTCCTAATATCCCTTCGTAGATACCCGAACAATACATTATGAACCATTTTACATTACTAGAGAACATAAAGGACCACGATAGAAGTAGATTCAGGACTGCTCTAAGTCTTTATTTCTGTTTTTGATTTTAAGAAAGTCAATAAATGTATGTGGGTCAATGACCGTTATTGCACATTTATCTGGAATCTACTATAGGTGAAGTGTTTACCACTATCCTAGTCACTACATAAAACTATATTGGCGATATATGATTGGTGTTAAAAAAAAAATACTCATCAGTGTATAATTTTTTATACAACGTGTAACAGTATAAACGCAATACCTCTTAAGGGGTCATTGTACTCATTATGAACAACTTTTAGAATGGGGCCAAACCCGAAATCGCGAAAAAAAACCCAGCTGTTCTGTACATTTTGTCGAGTTATGCGCACAAAAATGTATGGAGCAGTCGATTTTTTTTCGCGATTTCAGTGTTGGTCACATAGTGAAAGTTGATCATAATGATGAGTATACAATGACCCCTTAAGAGGTATTGCGTTTATTCTGTCACACGTATGTGTATGACAGACATTGGAGACTTGGTCCCTTCATTTTGACGGTCACTTTTAAAAGCCTCCAAGATCCGCATTGCATTAAAAACGATAATGTGAATTTAGAAAACAAACTTGCTATTGTGTATGGTGGGTATACAGGATGTATGTAGGATGATTGTATATAGGGATGAAGCGAAAAGTGAATAGTTTCAATAAAATTCCAAAATTTGCAATAACAGTATATTTGTATAGTTTAAAATCAAACAAGCGATTAGAGATAAAATCAACATTTCATAACAATATTTCAGATTATGAACAATTCTAAAATATTAAAATCACAATGATTATACATTTTAAAAGCCATTTAAAATGTTTAAAACGATAGTCGCACAGGGCAATGTGCCACTAGGAGGCACGTTAGATTGAAATATTCGATTAAAATCACTAAATCTAATAGGCACATTATGTAAAATTGTCTAAGGAACATCTCTACGCTGATGGCGTAATGTATCAAATATTTTATGGTAAAATTTAGGATTTAGTGAAAGATGTTAAAAAGAGTATACATAAATGCTTGACAAATGCCAAAACTGAAAATATTTGTAAATACGTGAAATTTTATTTTACCATAAATACAGTAAAGTAATTAGAACAATTTGAAGCTTAGAATCTTAAGACTAAAAAGATAGAAAACAAAATTTAAAATGATATTTTAAAAAACTTAAAAACATTGATAACAATTACTCTGATATAAAATAATTAAATCAACTGGAATCACAATAGAGATGAAATAATTGAGCTACAGACAAGAGTACTCGAATGTGCGACGACGTCCAAAATTATTATAAACGAGTCAGAATTAAAGCACATTTTATAGAATTTTAAAACAGTTCTAAAAAGTATTTTACAAATGAAGCTAGTATATTGATGAACATTAATCCACAAAACAAATATTATACCGGATCAAGTAAAAATTACGTCATTTTACAGCCTGTGTCCAGTCCATTTATTCGAGTATTTGTCAGCAAAATGGACATCTGGTGCTGCATTATGATATTTTAACGTCATGTTTAATGCGAGAAAGACACAGCTCGACTGAAAGCACCATCTCATTTTCGCACAAAATCATTGGCACTTAAACGTTAAACGTCCCAATACGACACCTGCTCAAATGCAGACAAAATAAATGAAACTGACTTGTTTATCACAAGTCGCAAAAAATCTAAATCTAGCAACATTCGAGTAATCTTAAAAAATCAACCTTACAAGCGAAATGTTGGCGAAGCGCCGAACTTAATAGCGGGTCGACAACAGGAAGAGCGCGGCTAGTGCGCCCACACCGCCCCCCCGCCGCCGCCCTCGGGCTCCGCCCCCCGCGCGTCGCCCGCCTCCGAGCCTCCGCCGCTGGCCTCCTCGCTCGTGCCGCTGGTCGCGGGAGACGGCGTGCCTGGGAACAGGAGATAGTTTTAAGTCAGGTGGAAAAAACAGATAAATTTAGTGTCGGAAAAGGCAATACACCAGGTAGTGGAAGACTATGGAGAGATCTTTGCCCAGCAATGGGATAGAAAAAGGTAGAAAATGAAAGATTAAAAGTCAATAACAGCAAATTCAGAATAATTTTAGAAACTACAAAAAACTACTGCGGAGTAAGGAAAAGTAGCAAATAGGCTAAATTAAAACTTCAGTTATAAAATAACTGCCGCTCATTACCACAGTTAATGAAAATCTGTACAGTAAATAAAACCGCCCAACAGTTCTTTGCGTTGATTCAAAGGTTGTCTATGGTAGGCGTCAGACAAACTTGCAATAAAGTACATTGACATTTCCTTAATATCCGTAGATGCCCGAACAAAAAATTATGAACAGTTTCTCATTACAGGAGAACTTAAGAGCGTGTACGTCGTATATCATTTCATACAAACTTTCAAGTCCTTATTCTTCAAAATGCATGAACCAATTTAAACAAAACTTGGTATGCATACGCTAGATATCTAGGTCTAAATAGTTATCAGAAAAGATTTTTGAAAAAGAGTTCAGGGGGAAGGACAGTAATTTTTACTTTCTATAGAAAACTTAAAATCGCTCTCTCGCCCTCTGAAATCTTTTTCAAAAATGTTTTCTGGTAACTATTTAGACCTGGATATCTAGCGTATGCATACCAAGTTTCGTTAAAATCGGTTCATTCATTTTGAAGAATAAGGATTTGAAAGTTTGTATGAAAAGCCGTACCGCGTAAACGCTCTTAAGGATCACGTTAGATGTAGATTCAGGACAGGTTTTTGTCTTTCTTTCAGTTTTTATATTAAGAAAGTCATTAAATATATGTGGGTCAATGATTTATCTGGCTCCACCATAGTAGATATGTTGGTACGATAGATAATATCATAATGTAGGTAATCTATACCTACGTAAAATTGATAAAATAATCTAAACAAACCACAATCTAAAATATAGCATAAAAACTCGTCAATACAAGGATGTATAAGGACTCACCATCAATAGCGTGGCTGTACATCCCGTTGAAGAGCGCCGCCTGCTGGTCCGCCCCGGGCGGCGAGGGGGGCGAGGGGGGCGAGTGCGGCAGCAGCGCCCGCCCCGGGCCACTTGCCGAGCTCTTGGAGTTGCGCATCAGCGGCTTGTGGTTCTCCGTGGAGTGCTGCCACGACCAGCACGAGCGGCAGAAGTAGCTGGGAACGAACAATAGGCATGACGATTAATAAATCCGACGAAATCTAATGTAGCATGGGATGATGTAGAAAGTGGTTATCAGATTCGACCAAATTTTTTATGACAAGATACTCTTTAATATTGTGTTGAATAAAGCTAGTTAGCTAAATAAAAGTAAGCTTACCCGAAGCAGGTGGGCTCGCGGCAGAAGTAGGGTCCCTGCTGCAGGTTGCACATCGAACACATTGAGTCCTCCAGGTACGGATTCACTTGCACCTGAAAAGTTATATTTACAGCTTAGTAAACACGATGGCACAAAGAAACAGAAGAGTCGTTCTTGTATTTGATGATCAATGAACACAGTAGGATAACTAAGTAGTAAGTGAAATAGCGGCTGAAGGATATTACCATTTATTTAGTGACAAGGCGCCGTATGACTTATGATCATTGATATAAGGTTAAAATTACAATGCGTGCCGTAAGCGCGTACCTTCTTTGTGAACTTCTCCGTGTGAATCTGCACGTAGGCTGCAGAAATGGCGCGCACGTACGAGTGCACGTTGTTGAACGTCACGCGGCCCGACCCGATCGGGTACTTGTACTTGTCAGTGTCTATGCCTGTCAAAACAATATTAGAATAACAGTAAGAGACCGACTAAATACATCGTTTCTAGGAAATACAGACGTTGCATTTAAATTAGAGTCCACTAATATCATTGTTGGTATTTTTGTTGGATGTTCGTATAGGTGGATTTCGCGCAGAAGGAGGCTGCAGAAAGGGAGGGAGATCTCGACGCAGCAGGCGCACCGCGCGTTCGAGTAGAGCTGCCCTCTTCTGGCCCCCATAACTAGGTCCAGGGGCGGCATACTTGGGGATATCCGTCGCCCCCCATTCATGAGGACCCGAGGTGGCGTGTGGTGTTGCGGAGATTACGGAAGTCGCGTACGTTCTTACGATCCCCGGCGTAGGTGGGAGATGGAACATCGGGTGGTTTTAGTCAGTAGGGGTGGTTTTAGTCTGTAAGAGTGACAGATCCTTTCGCCCGCCCCAGGGCGCGGGACATCCATGAGGATATCCCCCGTAAAAAAAGGTGGATAGCATCAGTTGTGGTAAGTTAAACAAGTCCACTTCCCAGACTGAAAAGGATAAGGAAAACATATCGCGCATTTGCACTCACCCGCATACACGACCCCGTGGAAGAGATCGTTCATGATGGTGGCGAGCGCGGCGGCGCTGAGCATGCCGTGCAGCGCTCCCACGAACACCGTGCGGCCCGGCTCCAGCCGCACGGACCCGCCCTGGACCCAGTTACTGTCCGCCAGCGCCCACGGGATCACTTGCACCTAGGATTAATGACAAACAGGATTAGTTAGTACAGAGATTTAAACGAAATGAAAAGGCGCGGAGGTGGGCCGGGGTACTGTGATTTGAATTTGGAACTACTCAACATTTGTATGAAAACTTTACGCACGACTTCCATCTAGTAGCGGCAGTCGATCAGCACTGCCCATGGTGGCCAGCCACGATCAGTGGGCGCGAATTTAATATGAGGCATGCAAGGTTGTTAGAGACGGCTAGATAGGCCTACAATAAAATTGGAGAGTAAAGTGCAGCATTTGATTAGAAAATCTGAAAACACGACATGTAGCGCGACACGTTGGGTAGTACCAGTGGCACCCATCAAGCCTAGCAACCTTATAGCTACGTCTGTAAGCCTGAATGTGGATTGACAATGACGTAGATAGTTACCTCCTTGCTCCTCATCTTGCGCGAGCCGATGCGGTAGTACCAGTCGGTGCCGTCCCGCCGGCTGGCCGCCAGCAGCGCGCGCACGCGGCGCTCGCTCTCGAACGTGACGTAGGCGTAGCCGCGCGGCGAGCCCGAGCCGCCCCCCGCGCCGCCCCCCGCGCACTCGCGCCCGGGCCACTCCACGCTGGTGACAGGGGAACAAGAATGAGAATTAGTTATGGCATGTCGTTTGCCTAATGCAGTCGAGGCTGCTTGAAAGCAAAGACAGCTTGGCAACGTTTTAATACTTCAAATACTGTATTAGCTAAGTTTTAACATTGCAATTAATTTTTTTTTACATTCCGCGTTCCAGGAGTTAAATTATAATAAAAAATCTCCAAAAAAAGAATTGAATACAGAAAATCAAAATCGACTTACCGTATAGGCTGGAAATGCTTCAGCGTGTGCATGAGGGCCTCCTCGGAGATGTCCCAAGGCAGGCCTCCCAGGAACACTTTTGCGCTGAAGCCCCCACTGGGGTCGGGGCAGCGGGGCGGCAGTTCACCGCGCCAGCGCAGGACTTCGCCTCCGTTGCGCCCGCAAGATACCACGCCACCTTCATGAGAAATAGGTTTTGGTTACACAAAGGATGAGTCATAAAAGACGAAGTTCAAATTCCATTGCCGCAAAAACGTTCCTCGGAAAATCGAGACATCGAATACACGAAGCTAAAGAACTAACATTAGCAAAGCAAGTGCCGATAGAATAAAAATATCGGCAGATTATGAAAATTTTATTTTATTTCATTTTAGGCAAGTTAATGCTTAAAAGAATAGATATTCTTAAAACGAATTAGATTCAAAAATTCAATGTCTAGAAGTGGTAGTAGTCAAAAGGATCTATGGTGAAAAAACATTTTCTAAATAAACAAAAGAAAATTGTAAACCGCTGTAACTTAACAAAATATAAGTAAAGGGCTACTTACAAAAAGAAGCACGCCTAGGCAGCATATCGTTGCGATGTTCCCTGGAGTTGTTGCGCTTGGTCCAGAGCTCGTCTCGCTCGCAGCGCTCCTTTCGCTCGAAGCGATCATTTCGCTCGAAGCGCTCGTTTCGCTCGAAGCGCTCAAGTCGATCGCAGTCTAGCAGCGCCGGCGGAAGCGACACCGACGCTGAGGGCATCGCCAGAGCCTTCTGAAACATGTACTTACTGTACCACTGGGAGGGGGCGATTTAAGTCTTTCATGCCACATAAGGTTATTGGTAATACACACAACTGTTAGAAATACAGTCTGCCACACAAGTCGATAACACTTCGTTTATCTTAAGTATTCATTAGATTATTTGAATCCGAACAGAAGTAATATTAAAATAATATGTATGAACAGATGTTATGAAACGGTGAAAATTTAATTTGGTATCAATTTAGACGTGTAAACCTAACGGTTATACCCGGTTTCAAAGGTAATTTATCGGTGGTTTATCCGTCCGGTAACCACTAACCAACCAATGGCGATAAGAATTTATAGCAATAACTGACAGATAAACGACCGATGAATACCTCAGAAACCGGGCAACCGATTACAAAAAAATACACGACATTATTTAAAAGAGTGTCCGTGGAGTTTCTTGCACGTTCCTCTCCATAGAGATCTACGCTTTCGAACGTTCAAATAGCTTCATGTTTTTGACTGACCGACCTTGACAATATACATATAGTGCCTGTAAATGGTTTAGTTGAAATAAATACTTTGAATCTTGAATCGTTGATTTTTGCCGCCGTTAACAAACTGTAGTAAAACAATATCACCTGTTTCATACATTCTCGTAACCCCTTACACCTGACGGTTTTTTTTTTGTAAGGTTGGTAAATATTGCATTTTTAATTAAACTGCAGGTTTTCTTTTCATATTTCAGGGTTGATCTCTTAGTTATCGTGGTGTTTACAATCGTGAGTTATTCACCCAGTGAATTGTTATTAGTTTTATAAGTAACCCTGTATAAAGATCATAGACAATGTGGCCTCTAAAATACGACAGCCCTATTTATAAAACTTGCTATGATTCATTCAAAGTCAAAGTCAAAACGTTTATTTCAATTAGGCCATTCAACGGCACTTTTGAACGTCATCATTTATATTAAAAATTTTGAACGTCATTTATATTAAAAATAATATAAAGTGGCTCTACTTTTAAATACAGATTAGCAGATACTAAATTCAAATTATCCATAGATAATTTTAATTACGAAACTGCTTAAGTTAATTATTGGTTAGAGCTTTTATAAATAAGAATCCTAATGATAGATGGAGTTGAATGAGATCAGAGGTCTGAGGAAGTCGAGTATTGCATTTTGGTTGGCCCTGCTGATTGAATGACAGGACAACTAAGTCGCTACTGTTTTTAGGTCTCCAATGTCTGTTCACACTAACAGCGATACTAAACAGTGCTTGGCGCAGTTTAAAACCCCCTAATATTTACGCATTAATTTTGTGATTTCCCAGTTAGTGAAAGTCATATTCTGCTTTTCAACCGTGGAAAAACGCCATAAGGACATTTAAATATGCAAGCCAGATTCGTATACAAGGTCCATTTGAATAAACTTATCGGTGAAAGGAACGATCAAAGTAGTTTGGGTATTCATTCTAGCATTTCGATACAAATTGCATTAGTAACATGAAAAACAGAGCTATTCAAAATTTAATAATAATGTGCGTGTCAACTAACGACAAGTATTAAATAAAATACTAAACCCAAAACAATACAAAATATCCTAACATCAAAAACAGCTCAAAATTCGCTCCCAAAAACTATTCAAGAAACCCCTTCCCATCACCAAACCCAAAAGATCCTAACTGCTCTTAAGCTACAAACAAAAGGGTACTTACTAATGAGGCAACAAGGTCTGTAATGCCTTGTCTGGAGGTGGATTCTTCGGGCCACTGCGCGCCAGGCTGGGCACTCTCGCTGCAACAAGCGTACTTAGTGATAATTGCTATATTAAAGTACACTAGGCTACTTAGAACGAGAACCCACGCGACGCATTAAGGTACGCAAGTTTTTAATTAGTATTAATGGAGGCATAATGGCCGCGGGCAAAGTGTTGCAAAGAAAAATTGGGCTTTTAAGGGGTTGTGAAAATGTTTTTGGTTAACTGTCATGTGTTTATGGGGTTTATTTTGGTCAAAGTTGGGCTGCTATAAAACTTTAGGACATGGAATTAAAAAAAATAATAATATCAATGAGTAAAAAGTAAAAAAAATAAAATGTAAAAAATTAAAAGTAATATTTAATTAAGTAAATCAATTAAAAATTAATATCACGCCTGTTATCTGGAGGCTCGAATCCAATTTTAGGAACTTTTTACTTTCTGAAGGAAAAACCCAAGAATACTCTGCGATCGACTTTACCTAGGGATCGAACCCAGGGTCAACAGTCGCTCACTTGTCTACTACACAACGAACTGGTCAAGACTGATTTTGTACGTCTTTAAATGGTAAAGTCTACAGGTTGTTCCAGACAGGTGTGGTCATATTTAAGGATGATTTTGGGTAGCTGATACAATGTCAAAACAAATTATTTTTTTCAAAAAATTCCACCAGAAACGCATTTTTTTTTATTATGCTCAAATAAATAAAATATAGAATTCCATTGTTTCGTATTCTAAAAATCTCAACCATTTATGAAAAGGTGGGTCAGCTAATTGCTAAATCACTGCAAATAATGAGGGACAAAATGTCCAAAGAACAAATTAGGGTGCTAACATACCTGTAACTGGCGAAGGCCGTAGGATGTCTTGGCGGAAAGCAGGCGGGCGGCACGAGCGCGCGCGGCGTCTGCGCCGCCTCGGGGCTGGCCGGCTCGTCGCTCCAGCGCCAGTCGCCGTCGCCGCCACACTCCTGCGCAACACATTTAGTATAGAAAAGAAAAAATTTATTCAACAACAGAACAACAGCAACAAACCCCCTAAGACGACCCACTGACCCAAACGCATAGTAAAAAAAAGAAAAATATTATATTGAACTATACAGTAAAATTGCGCAGTTTGCCCACACCGAAACCGTCAGTTTGCGTAAGAAATTCATAAAAAGTAATTATTTAAAGCTGGCACTTGGCGAATTATTTGCGTCATTTGTGCAGTGCAATAAACCTTATTGCGAAAAAAATTAAGGATCATTTTGTACTGCACAAGTGACTCGAAAATGTTGACAAATACTTCCACTGAAGTGCATAACGTCTAATGGACCATCCACACGACAACGACTTTTGTCTGCGCAGACTTTGAACTAAAGAAGAAAGAGTATCCACGACACACATTCAGACTTTGTTGTAAGTCAGATATACAATACCATTTTTATTCAAAGTTCAAAGTCTGCGCAGACGATGTCGAGTGGACGCACTATAGTGAACATAGCTAGCAGCAAAGATATGTTAAGCAATGGTCTACCGACCTAGTTTGTATGAAACTGCAAAGTACTAGGTGTACTTTGCAGTTTCAATACGGAACAGTTTGAATAACTAATCTACGCTCTACAAAGTCAATTTACTTATTCCAAAACCATCTGCCATAGGTACTGTAATTTCATTTTCGTATTCGTTCAAAATAAACCCAGTTACTTGAGCCTACTTAACATCGTTGCTGGACAAATACCTACAAACGAATCTGTTTATTCGGCCTAATTTTCATGAGCCTTTCCGACCACTTCAGATCTCGAAACCTTAAGACGCTGACAACAGCAAAAGCTCGGTCACTCTCGGACTGTATAGAAAAGAAAGAGAAGCGCGACGACTAAATGCTTGCAATTTATTGCCAAATATGAAGCATTTTATCGATTTCCTCAAAGCTAAGTTGATCTATTAAAAATCTAAAACAACAAAGTTTTGCATTAAGATTCGATTCATTATTTGGTATAATTTTTATCGGCATAAGTAGGCTAGTAACATGGGATTTTTTTTTCTAAGGTCAAAGTTAGAGGTAACTGACGATCATTACTATCGAGAATTTTATTTTTAAACATGTTTCGGAAACAACAGTGTTCTTTGAAACATAGTTAAAATTAACATATATTTTTTCTGCAGCTTGAAACTAAACAGATTTGGCTAAAATTTCGTTAGGAAACCTGCAATTTTCAGTTATTGCTGATGTCAGCGCCTTAAACTAAAACGGAATCTTTAATTCTATGATAGGTTTTATCTCGAAGCTTTTAACAGCCCCGATAATATGAATGTCGCAGTTATGTTATAAATTATAAAATACAATCCCGAAACACCTAATGCCCCGTAACCGCATAATATACGAGGACTGCAGCTTCGGAAATCCCATAAAATAAGATTTGTTTCACAATGTATTTCCAACAACTTTCACTGCTTTACTACCAACTTATTCAATACACGAATAGACTGACTAAAAGCTTAACTTTGTGCGCCGTTTGAAAATCGAAAAAACAGCGGTTTATTTTTAAGATGAAACTTGAGAGTTCAAGTTACAGGATCTAAATCGAATTGCAGTGAAGTAAGTGGCATTAGGCAATCGAAAATTTCGGAAGTAATATTAGATAAAATTGTAGAGCAATCCGAGGCAGTCAAACGCAGCGAGTGCCCAGAGTTAACAAGCATGAAAAGGGGTATCTGTATCCAAGATAGTTTTCCGGGTCGCGGGCGCGAGCCGATTAAACGCGGGGCCTTGGCATGAGCCTACACAAATAATAATATTATATTGCCAGATGCATGCCAATAGTCGGCGATACCCGCCAGACGCCTGCCAAGTGCGCGATTGCTAACTTGCTCCGCCATATTGGAGGGTATGTTGTGACGCGAGCCTCTTGGCAGAAACTACTAGTATTACTTTTAAGACGCCGCTTAATTTGAGGCTGATCTGGTAATTAAAAATTTAAGGCGAACTGAATGGTCCCGCGCGTCCAGTAATATTTTCTGGTGCTACGACCCGCGAGCGGTTGCAAAACTTATATTGAACTTGAATTAAGTATGTTTACAAGTTCATATAGAGAAGTTTGGGCAAGCGTAAAATATAATGTAAGATACGAAGTGTACAAGATATCAATCGAGGATTCAAACTAAAAATGCAGAGGAAAAACAACGCGAGTTAGATTTTGCTTGACCAATTGCAAATTCGTCAAGTAAACACCGTGTACACAGCATAAAACCCCAGAGGAACGTAAATAGTTCTCCCCAAATACATAAATCCTTTCTAATCATGGTAATGCGTTTCCCCAGAATCGATAAGATAACATACTGGAAAATATTCTACACTTAAACCCGTTGTCATACTCGTTGGA
Source organism: Melanchra persicariae (assembly GCA_947386135.1). Classification (NCBI taxonomy): domain Eukaryota; kingdom Metazoa; phylum Arthropoda; class Insecta; order Lepidoptera; family Noctuidae; genus Melanchra; species Melanchra persicariae. Next base: position 3,580,062 of record OX376656.1, on the reverse strand, counting down.
GCCCGGATGGCACATTACTAAATTGAGAACATTCAGCATCTATTCACGTCCCATTCGATAAATAACGGGAAGTGAAAATAGTTTTAAACTTCACAAAATTCAGCTCCCAAGTAGGTAATGAAATATTCATGGAGAAATCGATAGTCTTCACGTTAGCCGGGACTTCTACATACTGATATGACCGCAAATAGAACTGGTTAGGAATAGTTTGTTTAAATATGAATCGGGGAAGTGCAGAGGTCAAATATACATGCAGAGGAGGCAGGCTAGTGAAATAAATGGGGCTGTAAATCAAGCTCTAAATTGTGTATAGTTCATACAAGCAATTCAACGAACCATAAAATGTACGCATCTCCTATAGACGGGGGTGATGGGGGCCCAACGATGCCGGCTAATGCAAGTACAGTAACCCAGGCGATCCGAGCGATCCGGCCGCATTATTTGGCACGGCCGGCCCATTAATACGGGCCACTGTTGGCACCCATCTCGGCTAACATTAACTGGCATCAAACCGGATGTCGTACGGTACATTATGAACGGACAATAAAACCTACGGAGTGCTTTGTACTTAAAATTTGATTTAAGCTCTTGGCGCTATATGAATATAAGAAATGTGATGTATGTTGCGATACGTAGAATAAAAACCTTGGCGCCCAACATGGGGCCGCTCCGAGCTTGTTTAATTCCTTAGTATTGGCAGTTGGACATGTTTAAAGACAGCCAAGCTTTCGCTAATCATTTTATTTTACCAAGATTCCAGTGTTACCTTCAACTGAAAGTTTGCTTAATTTTATGTAGGTACTCTTAAATCGTTACTTACAAAGTTTAGCGATTTAAGAGTACATAAAATGAAGTACGCAAACTTGAATTTATTAAATAAGGGTAAGACTATAATTTTGGCAAAATAAGATTAGCAAAAGCTTTGCTGTGATAAGCATACGAGCTTTGTTGTGATAAGCATACGAAAGCAAAGTTTGATGTTAAAGCGCCTAACTAGGGCGGAGGGAGGTGATAAACAATGTAACAATAATCTTGTAGTGTGAAGGATATGCATCTAATTACGCGTCACACAAGCATTTTAGTATTAGGTACTCACATTGTAATAATAATTGAAGAATGCGCTCCGTATCTGGTGTAGTTAAAAATATTACTTTTAGAGGGTAGGTAAGAAATTTTCAGACAAAAACCCATTTAGTCTCAACTTAATAAAAATTTTGTAAGCGTTCTCGGTGCTTCTTAAAAACAAGTTTTCGGGAAAGCACAAGTAAAAAAACTAAAATATACATAATTTTGTAAACGATAGACAGTTTATCAATAAATCAGATTGTACGGCCAGCATCAGCTGGTAGCGCCTTTTCGTTCGAAGGGCTATCCAATTGAAGCAGCCATCTATGCTTGATCAAAACCAGATTTAGAAAGTAAGAAAGAATAACATTTATCAAACAATTAGAAGAGCCTCTCGGCTGAGGCAAAAAAGGTAGATCATTTCAGCAGTAATTGGGACACGACTGGACACAAAAGGCTAAAGGAATGTAGGTACTTACATTGTTACGAAGCGCGGCGGGCGCGGAGGCCTGCTCCACGAGGCTCGTGGTGTCGAGCCCCAGGAAGTCAGTCAGTGAGCGACGGTTCTCCCCTGAACCGCCGCCACCAGGGCTGTTGTCCTGTACCAGAAGAAAATGTTCAGGAAAGAACCAAAAGCGATTGACTTTTTTGCTAGTATTAGTTGGTCCACTGCTAGGCAAAGGCCTCCCTTTTCTCCTTCCGTAACTATCCAGAGCGATCTCTGGGCAACCTTTGTTTAAAAGTATTTTAAAGCTGAAAAGTTTTTTGCGAGAGAGGAGGAAGAAGTAACAAAGTCTGAAAGAACACTGAAAGTGGGTAGCTTTGAAAAAAATAAAACCACCCAACGTGAAAAATAAATCGACGTTACAATTACTACAAGTTTTTATCGCTCTTAAATCTTGTTTTCTAGAGATTTCAAGTATTAGTAAGTAATGTCGTATTCGATTAATCTTTAAATAGTTACCGCGATGATACTTATGGAGGACATTTCGAATCAAAAACAATGTGAGAATGGCGGTAGTTTAACATGTGCCCATTTTCAAATTTTAACGGATTTTCTTCGCGCGGGTATTTCAAAATTTACATTCTACTGAAAATCGCGCAAGTGTATGTGTGTAAGGTTTGTTTAGCAAATATAATCTGAAAAAAATTAAAAACACTAGGCGAACAGGCCTTTGCTAAACACTAAGTTATTGAAGTACTACTTCCAGGTCAAATATTTTTAGAAACGTTCATTCAAGTCTAAATAAAAATTACAGTAGAACGTAGAAAAAGCCGAAATAATTATCAAATACACAAAAAGTTAAATCAAATACACAAAAAGTTAAAAAGAAACATTTTACTCACCTGATGTAGAAGCGGCATAAGGGCCGCTGAAAAGTTTCAAAGTTCCGATGTAGTCTAGAGCACGTCGAACAGAGTTCCGAGCTAAGATGCTTGCGCGGCGGCGGCGCTCACACGACTGGACAGTAGAGCGCGCGCCTCGAAGAACGAAGCCGCACCCACCCCACCTCTGCCCCCTACCACCCACTCTATGACACAAACCACGCCCACGTTTACAATCTTTTTATTATTTTGGATACAAAAAAATCTAAAATGAATAAAAAATTAGTTATAAAATCTTTCTTATAATTTTCCTTTTTAGAAACTATTTACGTAAATCGTGATTTTAAGTTTTGAATTCGGAATACTTTTCCGCGCGCAAGATGGCGGCTAGCACGTGGTTTGCGTCGTCCCGCGCATGTCTGGTGAGGTCAAATGTATTTCAATTAATTATTTATAGGAATTTATTCTTAAAACTACGAAACAAATCGGGTTAATTTTATTTTTACCCATATTCATTGAATAATAGATTGAGTTTGTTATTGAGTTTCTTTTAGACTAGCATATTAAAAGTTATTGTTATATCTGAATAATGTTTATGAAATACTTTTTTTTTGGAAAAAATCAGGGGATATCGCTATGATTATAATTATAAAAAATACAAAACACTATCCATTTTCAGGAATTAGGAAATAAATATTGGCATTAATAAAAAACTAAATTTAATCATTAAAACACCATGTTTATTTGACTTTCTTTTATTTAAACAACAACCCTAAATGAGTACAAGTAATCAATATGCTTTGAGATAGACACATGTTTTTATTTGCTTTCTACAATAATTTATTAGCATAATTTGAAAAAAAAAAAATCTATTCATCTCTTTCGGCGAATTCTTTACATACAGATTTCATCTCTCACAGAATCCATTAATTATTTTCTTTTTCTTCCTTTATTCTTGTAGCAATCTACAAATAATAGCTATAAGTTCTTACACGCAGATAATAATGAGTCCATTATTACGTAACAAAATAATAATAATATTCACCGAAATACACATTATGTAATACAGTATTTTTATGTGAAACACTTATGTAAAGCATTTTTCTAATTATTTACATATTGATGGAATCAGTAGTAAGCATTGATGACGACACTCACTTTTCTTGACCTTGATCTTGGTTGATGGAAACCGATGGATGAGGTCTTAGACGGACGATCCTGATCCTGCATTTACAATATTAACCTTTTCATAAAATGCTTTTACAAAGTCGCAAAAGAACATTGCCAAAAACAACCTTGGCAGCTCGATGATCGCACTATGTTCTTCTCATGTGAAGGATATTTTAATTCATAAGTTTTATTGTATCTGGACCCAAATAAGGAATAACATGTCATATGAGACAGCTGCGATTTTGAGAAAAACACTTTGGAGTTATTAAATTCTTAGGTAGAAAATTGGCATAAGAAACAGACTTTCTCGTAGGAATGATCTTGGAAAATTTTACGTTAGAATAGAAGAAAGAACTCTATAATACATATACAAAATAAGTTAAAAAAAAAATAGATGAAGAGAACATTACATTGGGTGGTATTTGACAACAATGCTTATATGTGTCCACCTGATTTACAGTTTATTAATAAATCTATGGTTGACATGATCCATTACTTACTTTTATTTTTCTACTTACATGATTTTTTGTCCATAGACTAAGTAGGCATAATATGTATATAGACACAGAGTTTAATTCATCGTTTTTTTTGTTAACATTGACTATTATCGACCTCACCTAGCTTAAAATGACCAAAAAACATTGTCGTGTAAAACGAGACGTGTTGTGTTTAACCTACTTACGAAATAACGTATCATTTATCAACATATTTAGTTTGACACGCAGTTACTTTATATGTAGACATTGATTCACATAAATTGTCTAGGATTAAATAACATCATATCTAGCTGATAATATACCTTAGAATGTAGGCGATAAATGATATTACATTCCTTTGTACTCATAATTATAATATTATCTTTTACTATAATATTTATGTGTACATAAAATAATAAAATAAATAAATTAAAATTATACTGTACATATAATATTGTTTTCAATGTTTGCATCGTGCATCTGCCTGACTTCTTTCTGATTAGAATGAAGACCTTGCTGAGAATTTTTAAATCCGGAATTTATTGGAAATCCCAAAAACATACACAGATACATATATTTTTATTATTGCTAAACATAAGCACATATTATTATCCAAATTTAATACAAATCACTAGCGCACGTCATTATATCATTGACATAAGGTTTAAATTGCAATGATTACCGTGTGCTTGAGAAATGGAAAGCTATAGAAGACATTCATAGCTACATTTCCAACTTTGAATCTCAGATAATTAACATTCATTGCCACTTACTCAACAATTTACTTTAACGTTATGTCGTCAAAGTCTTTTTTTGAGTGACTATTTATAGTAAAAAAAGAGATTTGGTAAAAAAGGAATATAAACTTTGTCGTATACGACATTGAGTTTATGGTTCTAAAACATGACAATAAGGTATTTGACTGGTTTTTTTTAGTAAATTTCTCAAACCTGGAGAAAAGATCACAACAATTAAAAAACTCAAAAATTGACAGACCTGTGATAAACCGAGACAGTATTAAGAGCGTGTACGTCGTATGTTATTTCATACAAACTTTCAAGTCCTTATTCTTCAAAATGAATGAACCGATTTAAACGAAACTTGGTATGCGTACGCTAGATATCTAGGTCTAAATAGTTATCAGAAAACATTTTTGAAAAAGAGTTCAGGGGGAAGGATATAGTGATTTTTCACTTTGTATAGAAAACTTAAAATCGCTCTCTCTCTCCCTCTGAAATCTTTTTCAAAAATGTTTTCTTATAACTATTTAGACCTGGATATCTAGCCTATGCATACCAAGTTTCGTTAAAATCGGTTCATTCATTTTGAAGAATAAGGATTTGAAAGTTTGTATGAAAAGCCGTACCGCGTAAACGCTCTTAATCGCGTGTGACGTCACTCACTAGCACTGCCATTGTGAATTTGTGCCATCCAATATAAACGAAATTTTGCATAACAAGGATAAAAGAATAACTTCAAAGCTTGTAAGTAACTCCTCTAGTTTGCTATCAATTTTATTTTTTTCACAAATCGTACAATTTTATAGTGATAGCTTTTGGATATGACAAGTATTCATTCAACTCGATTTTTGGTAGTTGTCAAATACCCTATTATCTTAGGTTCTAAATTCAAGTTGAACACTAAATAACATTATCAAGTAACGACAAGTATATCTTGTCCATATGCATTTACATTGCGAAATAAATGCCTCTATCCGCCAAGTAGGTAAGTCTATACTGTAACGTCCAACAGAACTCTGTGCTCACTGCTATCAAAGTAGTGTCTAGAACATTGGGTCAGTCGCACAAGGAGAATTTCTCATCTCGTATAGGAATTATTGGAATGGCTTTCATGGCAAAATGCATCGCTTTTATAAATTGAGAGCTTTCGTGTTAACAAAAAAATCTTACCTTGAGTTGTCAAATGAAAGGTCTTGTTTATTGATAAACTTATGTATAAAACCAAACGCTATTCAATTGTCTGTACTTCGTTATTCTTAACTACACAATGGTTTTGCATGTGGTTTTAACCATCATATAATTGAATTTGTTGTAGAAGGTCTATGCACATTAATCTGGATGTTTTGACATGTCGTCACAGCAGTAGATGACACGATTGCGAAGCAGGGACAGGTCGTTAGTATGACATAATCATAATCAAGTTTACCGTCACTCAGAAACTGTCTTCATCCAAACACCACATTTCAACTACTGCTGATTCAAGTGCTTAATTCGCTGCGCTGTCCGTTTAGAAGATTTCCAGGTCACAAATGACCAAGCGATTCGTTAGTCTTGCAGGCCGAAGAGCGGCGCGACGATGGTGCCGACGGCGCCGGGCGTGTGCGCCGCGCGCGGCCGGGGCAGGCAGCCGCGCTCGTCGCTGTACATGTAGGGCAGGCGCAGCACCCAGTACGCCGACGCCGACAGCTTGATGGGCGCCGAGCCGGCTGGCTGCGGGACGAACATCGGCCCGCCTGCTATTGGCTGCACCTGGAAGTTAGATGATGGGGCGTTAATGTTGCTGTTATAGTGCATGCTGTTATTCGGTGCCAGTGTAATCACTGGCACCAGGACGTGATACATTTCAATAACGCATTGATACTGACACTTTCTGTATTGCAGATGTCTTAGAACTAATTGTTGTTTTTGTTTCTGTTAGAAAGGGGATAGTCCTTTCTTTTTTTACTAATTTCGCTCGAAAAATCTAGGAAGATTCTTTCAGCTTATTCTATTCTTTGAAGTTACCGCGGCCCTGAAACGCAAAGTGCAGTTAAAGGTGAGTTTAAACGATAAGAGTCTGACACTTCCTCCCTCTCAACCCAGAGTGGCAGAAGTTATTTGTTAATTTCCAATCCACAAAAAAAGTGGCTACCACTTAAAATTCTACTTCTCGTCGGAGTCGTATTGGCTGGAAAAAAGGAAAAAACCCGTGAGTTTCTTTTAAAAAAGAGAATTAATAAAGAGTATCCCTTTATTATTTCTCTTTTTTAAAAGAAACTCACGGGATCTTTTTCTTAGGGTCCATGGTAACATGCACGGGCGCCTTGGGCGTGACGACGTGGACGCGCATGAGCTGCGCGGCGCGCGCGGGCGCACTGCGGCACAGGCAGGCGCAGTACAGCGGCATGTCGCACTGTAGCAAGTGGCACTGTACCTTAGGGTCCATGGTAACATGCACGGGCGCCTTGGGCGTGACGACGTGGACGCGCATGAGCTGCGCGGCGCGCGCGGGCGCACTGCGGCACAGGCAGGCGCAGTACAGCGGCATGTCGCACTGTAGCAAGTGGCACTGTACCTTAGGGTCCATGGTAACATGCACGGGCGCCTTGGGCGTGACGACGTGGACGCGCATGAGCTGCGCGGCGCGCGCGGGCGCACTGCGGCACAGGCAGGCGCAGTACAGCGGCATGTCGCACTGTAGCAAGTGGCACTGTACCTTAGGGTCCATGGTAACATGCACGGGCGCCTTGGGCGTGACGACGTGGACGCGCATGAGCTGCGCGGCGCGCGCGGGCGCACTGCGGCACAGGCAGGCGCAGTACAGCGGCATGTCGCACTGTAGCAAGTGGCACTGTACCTTAGGGTCCATGGTAACATGCACGGGCGCCTTGGGCGTGACGACGTGGACGCGCATGAGCTGCGCGGCGCGCGCGGGCGCACTGCGGCACAGGCAGGCGCAGTACAGCGGCATGTCGCACTGTAGCAAGTGGCACTGTACCTTAGGGTCCATGGTAACATGCACGGGCGCCTTGGGCGTGACGACGTGGACGCGCATGAGCTGCGCGGCGCGCGCGGGCGCACTGCGGCACAGGCAGGCGCAGTACAGCGGCATGTCGCACTGTAGCAAGTGGCACTGTACCTTAGGGTCCATGGTAACATGCACGGGCGCCTTGGGCGTGACGACGTGGACGCGCATGAGCTGCGCGGCGCGCGCGGGCGCACTGCGGCACAGGCAGGCGCAGTACAGCGGCATGTCGCACTGTAGCAAGTGGCACTGTACCTTAGGGTCCATGGTAACATGCACGGGCGCCTTGGGCGTGACGACGTGGACGCGCATGAGCTGCGCGGCGCGCGCGGGCGCACTGCGGCACAGGCAGGCGCAGTACAGCGGCATGTCGCTGGCGGCCAGGCGGCCCCCTAGGGCTCCGGCCTCGCGCCCGCAGCCTCCGCCGCCGCCGTTGACGACCGTGTCCGGAGACGACATCATGAACCTGGAAATGAGACGAGGAATTATGTTAATATACTGTTTCATGAACTACAGTCGTTCCCTTTTAGCAAGGGTTTTAACGGTTATTGCCCTTTCCAAAATAATATTATCTTTTCGTAATAACATAGAGACTTAGAGGTTAATTCTTAGAAATATTACGCCCGACCTTTCACACTTTACACAAACGTACACCATCTTTTGCACCCAAACTTAAAGCACACCTAAACGATCTTCTGCACCCAAACTCAACATGCACCTAAACAATCTTTCCAAACTCAACATGCACCTAAACAATCTTTCCAAACTCAACATGCACCTAAACAATCTTTCCAAACTCAACATGCACCTAAACAATCTGTCCAAACTTAACATGCACCTAAACAATCTTTCCAAACTCAACATGCACCTAAACAATCTTTCCAAACTCAACATGCACCTAAACAATCTTTCCAAACTCAACATGCACCTAAACAATCTGTCCAAACTCAACATGCACCTAAACAATCTTTCCAAGCTCAACATGCACCTAAACAATCTTTCCAAACTCAACATGCACCTAAACAATCTTTCCAAACTCAACATGCACCTAAACAATCTTTCCAAACTCAACATGCACCTAAACAATCTTTCCAAACTCAACATGCACCTAAACAATCTTTCCAAACGCAACACACCTATACGATCTTTTGCACCCAAAGTTTTATCTAATTTAAGTATGTACCGCTCTTTGTATTTTTTTAACAGTTGCAACTTATTCCTAGTCTAGGCACCAGTTCCCACAACATCAATGTTATAATACCGATTAAGTCGATAACGAAACAGCACTTCAGGATGTGCAGTGGTCCTTCATATAAGACCAAAGCCAGCCTGGCTTGGCCGAATAAAAAACTATAGAATAACCAAACAACTCGAAAAAAGAAGAAGTTGAATACATAATATCGAAGCTCATGATTTTTTTTTCTTATTTTTTTCTCTATTTTTTTAGTTAGAATTTAATTCAAAACTTGTTAATATTTTAATAAATTTTGAAAAATGTTTATATGGACAATGCTAGTAATATACATATTTAAAGCAGGCGCACCGGGCGTCGGAGGAGGGCAAACGTTGCCCTCTGCCGGCCCCTCTAACTGGGTCCAGGGGCGGCGGACTTGGGGATGTCCGTCGCCCCCCATTTATCCGGACCCGGGGTGGCGGCGCGTGGTGTTCCCGTGCGCCCCGAGTGACGTCGCCGGGGGAGTTAAACACCTCTCTCCCCCGCTGACGACAGGTGGCGGCACCAGCCGGGGATTACGGAAGTCGCGTACGTTCCCGAGATCCCCGGCGTACGTAAGAGATGGAACACCGGGGTGGTTTAAGTCTGTATAATAAGAGTCTGACAGACCCCTCCGCCTGCCCCACGGCGGAGGATATCCATGAGGATTTCCCCCCGTAAAAAAAAAACTTTTCAAACTTAGGTTCGCTCAGAACCAGGTATGGTCAACAACATAAAGGTATCTGTAACATAGAATATAACAGTAACTAACCTGTGTCCCCTCGGGCACTCATACTCGAAGCCGATGAAGATCTTGACGGTGAGGTGATGATGCGGCTGGATCTTGCCGCGCCCGCGCGACGGTCCTGATACGCGCCAGCCGCTCATTGACTCCAGGCTGGAATAACGTACAATACACCATTATTGCTTTTTATATAATAAGTTGGCAGCAATTATTATTCCATAAAATCGTTCCGGCAGTTGCACTGTTGTGTGCTCTGCCTGGAGGGTTTAATTTATACAACGTGTAAGGGACATCGACGCACAAACGAATACCATGGATCCAGGACATGATTCTGGACCCCCCCGCGTTGGAATTTTTCGTCGGCTTTTTCCTCATTTTTTCATTTTTTTCAGGCGTTTTTTTTACTTTAGACTGTTCATAATCGTTATTCTTACCCAACCCAATGTGATTTTAAATAAAAAAAATAGTTAAATCACTACTTTCACTAAAAAAAGCAATGTAAATAAAGCTACAATTAGGCATCTGCTCAGCTGTTTAGTTGCAAAAGGTCAACGCATCCTGCCAAATAGCAAAACACTAACTAACCCATGTGTGTGTAGCATCTAACATACCGTCTAGAAAAGATATTTTTCATGTTCTGTAAACCGATCACTAGCGAGATTAATGACTTCTACAATTTGGTTAATGGCATTAAGTGTAGCCTTTTCGTGAAGTTTGCGTTACGATGTCCCTAACACCCTGTATTAAGGCCACCATAGGGAAGTACGGTTACTCACCGCACTGCGCAATCCCACAGATTACTGGTAGTTGGTAACCAGCAGCAGATAGTTGGTGTGTGGCAGGAAGCCAGGCTGCAGGTGCTCGGGCAGGCCCAGCGAGTGCGAGTACAGCGAGGACGCGCCCAGGCACACCACGGACCAGCTGCTGAAGTTACTCACCGCACTGCGCAGTCCCACGGCAGCAGATAGTTGGTGTGTGGCAGGAAGCCAGGCTGCAGGTGCTCGGGCAGGCCCAGCGAGTGCGAGTACAGCGAGGACGCGCCCAGGCACACCACGGACCAGCTGCTGAAGTTACTCACCGCACTGCGCAGTCCCACGGCAGCAGATAGTTGGTGTGTGGCAGGAAGCCAGGCTGCAGGTGCTCGGGCAGGCCCAGCGAGTGCGAGTACAGCGAGGACGCGCCCAGGCACACCACGGACCAGCTGCTGAAGTTACTCACCGCACTGCGCAGTCCCACGGCAGCAGATAGTTGGTGTGTGGCAGGAAGCCAGGCTGCAGGTGCTCGGGCAGGCCCAGCGAGTGCGAGTACAGCGAGGACGCGCCCAGGCACACCACGGACCAGCTGCTGAAGTTACTCACCGCACTGCGCAGTCCCACGGCAGCAGATAGTTGGTGTGTGGCAGGAAGCCAGGCTGCAGGTGCTCGGGCAGGCCCAGCGAGTGCGAGTACAGCGAGGACGCGCCCAGGCACACCACGGACCAGCTGCTGAAGTTACTCACCGCACTGCGCAGTCCCACGGCAGCAGATAGTTGGTGTGTGGCAGGAAGCCAGGCTGCAGGTGCTCGGGCAGGCCCAGCGAGTGCGAGTACAGCGAGGACGCGCCCAGGCACACCACGGACCAGCTGCTGAAGGCTGGTAAGAGGCCTGCGGGGCTGCCTGTGTGCAGCATGCCTGGCAGGTATTCTGTGGTAGATGGCTGACGACTCATTACTTTCTCTGGAAAAGAAGAAAAGGCAAATATTTACTCGTGATTGTTTGATTTTATGGGCATCATAAAATGTGCTTGACACTTGTGTGTGTTTTGATTCAGGCATCCTTGAATCAAAACACCCGAAAGCCGGGCTTAAATGCATGCATGATAACTGCCTCTGTCTTGAATGCGATTATTGAGCTTGATGACTGCGAAGAGCCAAATGCCAAAAATATTCGGAAGCTTATGTGGGTTTGGCTTTACTTGCGTTCAATTATTTTGTTAAAAACGGAGGAAGAGAGAGTTTAGAAATCGCAAGTTTAGTGCAAACTGACTACGTTCAATCTGTCACTACTGAAACCGAGCACAGATAGTTGAGTTACCCGTGGCCGTCTCCCCCCGCACCGGCACCACGTATCCCCCGTCGCTGGCATGCGACTTGTCGTCCTCGTCGCCCCCCGAGCCGGGCGACAGCGCGTCGTGCGCGGACCAGTTGGCCCCGGGCGACGCTCCCGAGCCGCCCGAGCCGCCTGAGCCACCCGAGCCCGCGGGCGACCGTACGCCCGCTGAGCTCTCCAGCGCTTCCTCTACTGACGCTTTCAGGGCAGCCGCTCTGTGGACAACCAAATGTGACTCTTATCCTCAGAATACAGAATCAACCAGAAAGTGTTTAATCACATTTGTACGCAGCGCATTGTGTCCAAAATAACACCCCACCCGCGTAGTGTTACCTGCGCACCATGACATTACCTCTTTCAGGGTAGAATTAAAAAAAAATACAACAATTTAGCGGGCAGAGGGGCACACTTGACTATAACACGCGCGTCGGCCATTGACTAATTGACAATTTACCAAACCACGCAATTCCGGCGTGGTTTACACTGCCTCACTTTAGAGCGCGTTGACGAATTCTGGTTTGTTCTGTATTCTGAGCTCTTATGCGATGAAAATAAGGTTGAAATTACAATGATGGGCATAGTTTGTGAAATGAAGGGTCGCCGCTTTTAAAGTACATTGGGAGCACTGGGAAAGAAGAAATAAGATTGTGAATTTCGTCAATAGTACTGTAGGGTTCAAAGTACGCTGATGATCCTCGCTCTGCACAGCTCTCTAGTGATGAAGATGAAGTTCTAGTGAGAAGCTTTAGTCACTCTGAAGTGGAGAAAATATGTGGATTCAGATCAGTGTTTTACAATAACATGTTTAAGCTATGTTAACTCAATTAAATCTGGGTGTAGATGGCTGGAACACGGGGAACTCTATACTCTACAGGGTGGGACACACGCCGCACTCCTCGGCCGCCAGCGTGTAGAACGTGCAGTTGTGTGTAGGCTAAGTTAACTCACTTGTATGTGGGTGTAGACGGCTGGAACACGGGGAACTCTATACTCTGCAGGGTGGGACACACGCCGCACTCCTCGGCCGCCAGCGTGTAGAACGTGCAGTTGTGTGTAGGCTAAGTTAACTCACTTGTATGTGGGTGTAGACGGCTGGAACACGGGGAACTCTATACTCTGCAGGGTGGGACACACGCCGCACTCCTCGGCCGCCAGCGTGTAGAACGTGCAGTTGTGTGTAGGCTAAGTTAACTCACTTGTATGTGGGTGTAGACGGCTGGAACATGGGGAACTCTATACTCTGCAGGGTGGGACACACGCCGCACTCCTCGGCCGCCAGCGTGTAGAACGTGCAGTTGTGTGTAGGCTAAGTTAACTCACTTGTATGTGGGTGTAGACGGCTGGAACACGGGGAACTCTATACTCTGCAGGGTGGGACACACGCCGCACTCCTCGGCCGCCAGCGTGTAGAACGTGCAGTTGGCCTTGCGGAGCGTGTAGGGGTCCTCTCGGGAACACTTGGTGCGCCCGCAGTTACAGGCTGAGATGTAGCGGACACCTGACGAGTGTTCCTTGCTGCTGTCACTTTAAATAATTAACAGAGAACGTGGGTAAGTGATTGTCCTGTAGCTAGTATATTTTTATCCGACGCTTAACAAAAGTTTCGAATTTGCAATGCTAGATGGCATAGTCTAGGCTGTGCACGTTCGCTATATCTAGTGAATTTAAAAGCTAGTTAGATGATGTTTGTCGCACTAACTGGTCGGGCTCGATGCACACATGTCCCGTGAGCGACAGCGCCTCGCACAGACTGCGCGAGCGCCACAGCGCGGCGCAGGCGGCCCGCAGGCGCGCCCGGGCGCTGCGCGCGAGTGGCCCGCGGGCCATGCTCTCCAACACGCCCAGGGCTAGGTTTACCTGTAGCAAGCATGACATCTACTTTGAGTATCACCTTTGTACCTATTGTTGTGTTCCTTATTCTTGTCTGCTTATTATGTGTACATTAATTGTTAAATAAATAAAACAGATACGACGTTTACTGAATAATATTGGGATCATAAATAAGAGTTTCATAGCGTATATTTTGTTTTAGATCGTATGAGCAGTTTTAACGTAAAATATTGTACTCATATCGAGTGCAAAATACGATTTGGTGTTCGCCCAACATTTCTCGGATAAACCTCTCGATTTTGAATAGCTTTCAAGATAAACTTAAGTCGCGATTTTAAGTAACTTAAGAATATTTTTTTAGCCTTAATTATGTCTCCTCCCGATTAATACAATATTGAGGGAAAAATAATCCTATGTAGGATACGCGCTCAAACAGACAAGCTTTTTGCAGTATACTTTAAATAGATAAGAGCTAACCTTATGTGCATGATGTTGGCTCGAATAATGTGAAGGCAGCCCTTCCGCGTACGATGCCTGCGCTATCGGTAGTACCTGCAAATAAAGATGTTATATTAATAAAAGCCTGAATTTAATCAAAGTGAAGGGAGCGCTAATGATCACTCTCAAACACACATGAGGATTTTATTGACAGTTGAGAGGAGAGAATGTCTACAAGAGACTCGAAGTCGAGGAGACCTAGACTATTTACATTTATGTAGTCATGCATTTTCAACTACATCCTTAAAAATAAGTGTGATAAGTTGCATGGAGAATTTGACCAACTAGTTTTTACGGAATTATCAGCATTAGGTAGCAGTTATCACCTGTCTGTGTTATAATAAGATAATTATTATGCCAAAATTATGTTAAGATCGCTATATGAACAATTAATATTATTAGTAATATTTTTTTACTTATGACTAGTTATGATATATTAAATTCCAGTAATATGACTGTATTTGTACTGTTGTTATTTGGCGATGGCTGAGTCTAAGAAAGAAGTTCTTTCGAAAGAATAGAGAGGTATGGTCGCTGCGCCCCTGATGTCTACTTACCTTAGCACATCTAGCTTGTGAGAAGCGCACGTCGGTAGCCAGCGCGTCGTACAGGGCTCCGGAGGGCGAGTCGCCGTCCGCGCGGGCCTGGGGCTTCAGGTACACGGGGGCTAAGGCCTGCGCCGCCGCGCGCCACGACGACGCGCTTGGTAACTGACGATACGAACATATTATTATAAAGGTTTAAAAAGCGAGGGTGACCATGTTTCTGAATGCTTTATTCAATCTGATAGAAAACAGATTCATGTCATCTGCTAATATCGTGTGATTTACACTAATTTTAGGAATAGAAATTTAAACTATTTCAAACTTTTCTTTAGCCTGAAGCACTGTCAAACTTCGGCTTTAAAGCAAGATTTGACACGTTTTAAATTCCTTCATCAAGTTTTATCAACTTATTCACTTATTGTAACAGGTGTCACCAATTTACCAGTCTTTGTAATTTTCCAATTTCAATCGAATTCTGACAAGTCCAGACAAGCCTCGTGTTGGTGCGTGCATCTTATCATGACATGAGTTTTGATGGAATAAAGGACTTAACGCCTAATCTTAGTCTTAACAATATTTTTTTACACAACACTCACCTCAAAGAACGACGTACTCATAGCATACTTCCCGACATTATCATCGAAGCCCTCTCCGAAGGCCATGTCCACATGCGTCTGTAGGAACTGTTGGAAGGACGGCCGCTGCGTTGTGACGTCAGACACGGCCGTGCATCGCGCCGCTAGACCACGCACTAACGCGCTCACCTCGCGAGCGCCTGAGCTTTCCTCCTCGCCACTCATGTATACGAACTCTTCGTTCTTTGGGATAGCGAAGAGGGATTTTGCGCTGAAAATGTAATGTAAGAGACAAATTGCAAGAGTATTTGTATTGAGCATTGATTGCCATTATAAGTACTTAAGTAGTTCAGCAGCTTAATTAACATACTTAAGTAAGTTAAAATTCATTTTTGACACACATTTACACTGTACTGTGTGTGTGTGTACTGTTTCTCTTATCAAGGTAAGGCGATTTAAACTTGCTTGTAAACTGGCGTGCATTTGCAAGAAATGTACTGGCTAATAGTTCAGCTAAGCGCAACTCTACGTCCGCGTATCCATACATGAGAAAGTCATTTTATATACTAGCCTAATTTGTGTCCCACTACTGGCCAAAGGCCTCCTCTTTCCACTCTCAAACCTCTCTATCTTGGGCGATCTCTGGCCTGATCCGCAAAACATGATCAGATTGTCATACCACCTTCGCTGCGGTCGACTTTGACGGCGAGATTCTCTGTACGGTCCAGCGACCAATTAAAAAAACAATGACGTGAGCAAATCAACTCAAAGACGCAGCACCGAGAAAATAACAATAAACATCTCACCAAACATTAGTAATAATCCTCGCCTTCCTCAATATAAAGTACAGCTGGTCTTCCACAGCATGTTCCAGTCTCTTCAACGCAGCAGGTACCTTCCGCACAGGGTTGGGGGCTCGCCGGAAGTGGAACAGCAGGCGGGGGCAGCAGCTGCGACCGTGGGACTCCCACGCACCCGTTGCATTGATGTTAACAAGGGCTTGTGTACTGCGTGCTATTTGTTCTGTTCTGAAAGTGAGGGGAATTGTTTTCAGACTGGTTTTTAAGGTTATTTCTCTGCTTGGTCCTTCATTTTAAGTTCATTTTCAATTCACATTTGAATATTTTTCTTCACAATGTGAGTCATATTACTTATTTACAGTGTATTTTGATGAACATTTAAATACACAATTGATATATGATTTTTGTATGATGTATCTTTTTATGGATACTGTGAATTTCTAATAGATATTTAGAAATCTTCTGGTCTTGGTCTTAATAGGCTTGTCTTTTAAGAAGACAGTGGTACAGTCACTTTTATGTATCTCTGCGCTAAGGCCTTAGTTGTGTGCTGCTCTTAGATAAGTTCATACCAACTCAAGAGTTAATAATGCAGCAACAGGCCACCAAGTGGTCATTGCGATGCATGAGGAAGCCTCCTTGTGCGGCGCAATTTGTTCCATTAGACACTCAACTGAACCGAGCGCTTGGCGCATCCTGGCCAGTCTCACCTAACACCTTATAAGACTGGCCAGTCCTTCCCTCACCACTCACGGTGGTAGAGCTAATGCCCGCCTGGTTCATGACCACCCTCCCACCTGGCCGGCGTCAAGCAGGCTACTGTGTTTCGTCAACGCGCGGGAGTCCCAGTTTCTCAAGGCATCTTCTGGGCATGCTCGCTCCATCATAGACCTCATCCATCGCGTTCCATCAGGCGTGATCGAGGTCAAGAGCTAAGGGTGTTTTTAATATCGTGCGGATTTCATCACGCATGCGAGATTGCCACACACACATAACCCCGCGGGGCGTATTACAGTGGAATACGCCCCGCGTCCCGTGTACGTATTCATTTGCGGGGGTTATGTGTGCGTGGCAATCTCGCATGCGTGATGAAATCCGCACGATATTAAAAACACCCTAACCCATTCCTCAATAAAAATAAAATAAAAACACTCATGAAACATTTTCATGAAAAACAAACTTACCTGTAAGCATCAATAGCTTTAAAAAGCTGCAGGTATCCCAAGTCAAATACAGGTGTAGGAGATGACAGCACCACAATGTGACACAAGTGGAACAGCAGAGCTACAGCCTTACAAGACTCAGCTGCCAGATGCCCTGAGGCCACTAGCCAGTTAGCTGCATCCGCATCCTTGTCCGTAATTGTGGCATCTTCGGTGAGGGTAGCTGCTAGCTTAGTCAGTTGATTTGTGTCGAGATATGTTATAGCATGGAGGTACAGAATGGAGCGGCGCTCGTCCCAGTGACATTCTATGCCATTCTGTAGGAAAAATTATGGAATGGACTCAATGTTAATTGTTCCAATCAAAACTCAAGTAATGTTTATGTTAGTGTCTTGTATTCTATGATCCGTGTGGACATGCAAATTAATATAAGTGTTTTAAAATTAAAGGCTAAATGGAAAAAAAATACTATGTGTAGCAGAATAAACGCAATACCTCTTATGGTTGCACTAGTCGATATTTTCTCCATACAAATTTCAGGGGGATAGTACTCCACTGTTTGACATTATACATTCAAAGTTAAACATGATATTGTTTTATCTCATTATTAATTTTGTCTCTACGGAAACAGAATAGTAAAATAAAAAGCCATTAAAAAATTATAAGCCAACAAAGATTAGTTTTTCTTACTAATTTTAACACAACTTTGGGCTTAAATAAGTTATAAAAGACGTGTAAAATCTCAAAAAACAAAGTTGGTAACGACTAACCTCAATTATAGAAGAGTTCAATAAACTTTATATTTTATTTATGCAGTGGTTTTTTCATAAAACTCAACTTTCCAATAGACTTTTCGTGCATCGTCTAACGTTGTTTCCGTTTGGAATGGTTTTTAGTGCGTGGGAATTAGACATTGTGCATGTAGACTAGCGTATAACTGCTCGCACAGTCTCTGTCGGGCACAATGCCCAGTGAGACAGCGTGATTTTTGACCACGCTTACCAGTGAGTTCGAGCCCGCGACTAGTTCAACCTTAATTGTACTCATCATTATTAACAACTTTTAGTATGGGGCCAAACTCTTTTTGAAGATAAAAATGCTTGGCTCAATGCTGGTCCTGCTCCACAACGCCACTAGGTAGCCACTAAGGGCTCAAAGTAATCTGGTAGCATTTCTTAATATTGTTGGACCGGCTGAAGATTGTAAGAATGCAAATCTTTTTCATTGTATAGACTCAACTTATTTAACATTGTATAATTTCATGCACATGTGTAAGTACTGTGTAGCTTTAAACTATAATGATCATTTTGAGTAGGTCTTTGACTTGAAATGAAACCCGGGCGATTGGGGATGTCATGCTCACTCAAAAGTCTGGCTGATGGTGGCGCATGTGTTGGATCATTTGGCTCCCTAAAAAATGGTTGAGCCGAATGGTGCTAGCGTATGCGTCATGTTCGTGAACGGGCGCCGTCAGCTGAGACGGCCGTGGAGTTTCTTGCACGTTCTTCTCCATAGAGATCTACGCTTTGGAACGTGCAAATAGTTTCATCTTTTTGACCGACCGACCTTGACAATTCAAAAGTGCCTGTAAATGGTCTAATTGAAATAAATGCTTTGACTTTGACTTTGACTCCGAATCGCGAAAAAAAAATCAGCTGTTCAGTACATTTTGTTGAGTTATCTGCACAGAAATGTATTGGGCAGTCGATTTTTTTTCATGATTTCTGTATTGATCCCATAGTGAAAGTTGTTCATAATGATGAGTACAATGACCCCTTAAGAGGTATTGTGCTTATTCTGTTACACATTGTATAGTAGCTCATAAAGTTTGTATAATAAATTGGTGTCCCATGTCTGTCTGGTCTAGAATATTGATTTAGTTTTTACATGCAGGACTTACAGCTAATAAAAACAAACAAAAAAGGATACCATAGTCACCAGAAAGCATTGGCTTATCTAGATTTTTTTCCAGCACTAGCACAGTTGGTTGGCACAAAATATGATATCACCATCATCATCATCATTTTTTTAACTTAAACTTGTCGGGAGAAATGGGTCATGTTTGAAGTGCTGTATCTCAAGACCTATTAAACCTAGCAAGCGTAGCACTTAAATTGTAGAAAAAATGTTAACTTTAGATATTACGGATTCACGTTTTAAAAACAATGCACCGTTAATAAGTGATAAGCCAAATTCTCAAAAATGACCGGTTTTGATGTTTCCGAGCACCATGCAGTGTTTTACAATTGGCATCTATGCCAACAACATCCCAAAAATGACTGGCCTATGTATAATTTAGGCAATAAGTTTGTAGGTTTTTCGGTAGTAGATTATATGTATAGTGCCAATCCAGCCTAAGATTTAGATCAGAATCAGTCCCCAAAGATTCAGAGGTGGGCATCAGACCATTCGTACTTTGTAGGCTGCAGAGTACAAGATAGGACATCATAGCTTCATCAAATAGGTCACACTTACTTCTTTAGATTGCACAGTAGGAAGAAGTGGGGTTGTTTTGTTTGGGTACCGATATGGCGACTTGCCGATCACTCCCACCACCACAATACGTTCTTTCTTCGAGAACTCGGGGATGTCGGTTATTGAAAACACGTTCATTGTGCTCGTCTCATCACAAAAAAGCTTTTGCAATGTTTACGAAAATAAAATTTACGTTTTTTGACGTTTCACGAAATGTTTTTTTTATTTGCTGTCACTGAAAGTCTGACAGTTTATGAATTCGGTTTATAACATCAATATTTACTAAAATATTGGAAAGTTTTTTTAACTGAAAAAGGGTAAAATTCGTATACCTTACCCCAAAGTAATATTAGTCATTGTATATAGGAATATTGTTTTACTTAATAAAAATATTTTGCTTTAGCAAAGATTCCAATTCCACAGGGGTCTTTTAAATAGCTAGGTCTGCCCCTCCCTCTCTATTACGGAAATCATCAAAATTCTACACAAAACTGCGGGCTGCGCAGGGGCTGCGGCTTCATTTCTCACTTTCATAAATAATTGGTCAACAAACATTTTTATCGACGTTGAAGACAGTCGACGCGACAGTTGAAGCTTCGCATCACTAAAAGGTATGTCAACTGTCAAAACCTCATGTCATTCTCAACGTCACCATCAGCTGTAGGTGACAGTCGATTGAACAGCTTTCGAATTCGAATACGAACTCAAGGTTGCGAAACGCTAATAATCTAATAGATTGGAGAAATGTAATAGTTATCAAGCGCAAATCTACAAGAGCGCACGCTTCCGCGAAAGACGCGGACTTGCCATTCCGCTCAGATAACTTATCAGTTGCAAATATTCTACAATAGCGTCAACAGTGCAGCTATAGTGAAATGTCTTCGTTAGTAGACGATATTTGTGATCTTTTGGACAGCTACAATGGGAGAGACAAGGTACGGTATGCGGAAGCACGACGGCCTTGGTATTTACACCACTTACACCAGTCATGCCAGTCAATAACCTGAACCTGACGCTCATTTATAACTTTTGTTAGAGTCAACTTAGTAAAGGTGACAACTACTGACCTTTTTAGATTTGACTCTTATTATCTTCCCAATTAGTTGTTTAACATGCCATAAAAATTTCGATGATATGATAATACCTATACGCTGTTATCATAGCATTTATAATATTTTGCTATTTTTACAATACAAGTTATTACTTTCCATAAACCTATCGAAAACAACAATTATTTTTGTTTAAATTTGACATAACATCGATATTAGATTATTCACAATACTTACCTGAAGTCCAATCTGCTAAAAGAATACTCAAATTATAATACAGCAAGTAAAAAGTTAATATAGATGTAACTTGAGTTTTTTCTCAATTTCATCAACATAACATTTGCACAGGTGGTCCGTCTAGCTTGCTATGCATGCAAACTGTATGGATGTGTCCAAGAAGAGAAGCCGTGGCAGCTGGCTGGCTCAAGGCTGTCCACCGCCCGGATGATGCTGCGACTCTTTGATGATGTCCCTATGATCAGACACACATACAACTATGGCTTGGGAAAACATGTAAGTATAAATAATTGTGACAATATTGGGGAAAATGACACAAAAGCCACAAAATCTTTTGGAAGTTGCACTTCACAATTTCCTTTCAAACTAGATAGTTTATATAGTTAGATCATTTTACTGCCTGGTTGTAGTCCACTCACTGCAGAGATACTTACTGAAACCCTCATAATTATGTCAGAGAACAGTAATTAAATATTGTAGCCAGTTGTCTCCCAAATGCATCCAATGTGAAGATTTTTCATAGCATACATTTTTCTGGAAAAATTATAACCTTTGATTGAAAGAATCTTCAATATCTGATTAAAATTTGAGGGAGGAGGATTACCTCCCTCAAATTTTCCTTGGCAAGCTTTGCTTAACCTGGAAGATCCATCCGTACGGCTATTAGTATTTAGCATCAAGCTCTTAATATCCCTTTATATTGAAATGGAATGTAATTGTATTTTAATACTGTTTTTTTTATTGTTACCATGACAACGTAACTAACATCCTTCTATCCTCACAGGAAGCAACAAAGGCAGCAGCAGCACTCGGCGTGATAGCCAACATGGTGGACCAAGCATTCTTACCAGTGGAGAAGGCTTGCTGGCTGTACGACGTGGGGGTCCTAAAGCTGAGCGATAAGACTGCTTACCAACTGGAGACCTTCAGCACTATGCTGTGGGCTGCTAGTCTTATTATTTCGCTTGTACAGTAAGTTTACATTTTAAATACCATTTTTTTTAACCATTGTGATCGCGTATTCGCGCGACGATCGCTTTGTATCACGACGACGCCTAAGCTTATTTTAATTAGATGCGGCTGGTCGGGACACAGGTTTTACTAAACCACCTGCAGATGTAAGGCAATTTCCATCTAATAATATAATAATAATAATATAGCCTTCTTATCCCGAAACTCCATTGTTTTTCATTATTACTAGTTCCATCTAATTTCCATCTAGTAACATTTTAACTAAACCGCCTGCCGACTGCAGATGTAAGGCCAACTTCCCTTTAGTGAACTTTTAACTAAACCACTTGCAGATGTAAGGCCAATTTCCTGCTAGTAAAATTTTGGGTGCACCTGGATCCATTGTTGGATAATATCGCGAGACTTTCATTGCGATCGACCGGCGACATCTTGACACATTTTGAGATGTACTTGCCATAATCCACACAAATATTATAAATGCTAAAGTAACTCTGGCAGAAACCAGTAATAATATTATAAATGCGAAAGGTAGGTACTCTGTCTGTCTGTTTGTTAACTTTTCACTTTGTAACGGCTAAACGGATTTGGACGAAACTTTACACACCGTGCAAGTGCCTGTAACTGGTCTATTTGAAATAAAAGATTTTGTAATTGTATTGATTTGTATCGTAACGTCTGTCTAGCAATAAGAATGTTGATATTGTGCACCAACTGAATATTTCCTTTACGCACGTTTTTAATAGGAATATAAGCATAGCATAATTAAAATACCGGACAGACTACTTCCTGTAGTCTTACATTCTCTCCGGCATCTAGATCATGTCGCCAACTACATTATAATAACAACCTTCGTTTATTTATTGAGCGTAGTTATCTTTGAGTCAGCCCAGTTATAGTTGTTGTAAAACAATGCAGCCATGGTGACAACCCTATTTCCCACGACCGCCACAAAAATGTTGCATTACAGATACAAGTTAGCGTGAAAGCATAATATAATAAACAAAGTTCTTTTTCACTTTATATAAAAAAAAAAATATATAATTATAAAACTTATAATCGCTCTCTCTCTCCCTCTAAACTATTTTTCGAAAATGTTCTCTACTAACTATTAAGACTAATATGTCTAGCGTATGCATACCAAGTTTCATTAATATCGGTTCATTAATTTCGAAAAATAAGTACTTGAAAGTTTGTATGAAATGCCGTACGAAGTAAACGCTCTTTACGTTTATTTTAATAGATTACAGTGATTATTTTAATTAGGAACTAACACGTTCGTTGTCGGAGTCACTCAAGAAAGGGTAGTGCATGCCTGCGTTAAGTGTGCACGACTGCGCGAAACCACTGTTAATCCAAAAGGGCAATCTACCTCAAGAACGCCTAGATTTTTACTTAGTAGGAAGTATTAACGTTTATTTTAATAGATTACAGTGTTTGTTTAAATTTAATTAGGAACTAACACGTTCTTTGTCGGAGTCCATTTTTTTTTCAAGTGTTTTTCCAATCGCCCGCGTGCCGTCGATACGCTATGTATCGACGGCACGCGATCCCAATCCCTGGTGCTTTATCCACATAATGATTAACATAAAACTTTCTTTGCAGAACATCAAGCTCAATACGCAAACTGTGGTGGAGCAGAGAGTGCCTAAATCAAGCATCCGAAGACAGCGCTGACGCCCGGAAGCACCTGGACGTCAGACTGACGCTAGAGTCCATCGTCGCCGGGAAACTATGCCTGGACATCACACATGCCATCAGCTGCTTACCTGATGGGTGGCTGTGGGGCGAGAAGATAGGGTCCACGAAAGTAGCGGCTATTGCCACCACGTCTTCAGTTATCGGTATAGCTATGTATTTTGCTAAGAAACGACTGTTGAAATAATGGTTGTAGGAACTTAGAGGTTCATAGCAGGGATGTTAAGGAGCTCTGTAACCGTAACCAAAACTGTCGGATATCATTATCTGCCTAGCCTTCTCCCAACTATATTGGTCCAAAATAAAAATCTATCTGTAACCGAATCTGATATAAAAATTCGGATAAGGGCGAAGTCTGAGTCGTTATGACAGGTTTTTCTACCCGGTCGAGCCGCCACACTAGCCGTGTGCGTCACTTGCATGTTAAATATCCGTTGGTAACCGAAACTATCCGAAAGTAATGGATAATCCGTAATAATTTCATATCTGTAACTGAACGCACCGGGACTTGCAGCTTAGTACGGCCGCTGTTTCAAATGCGTCGGTACGGCTACGTCTGAGACAATTGAATCTAGTACCTATGAGTTACCTAAGACCCTACTGACTAAATCTAGCCTTAACAACAATTGCCTAGCACCCTAGTAACCCTAATGCCCTAACCTACCATACAAACCATATACCAAACGTAGGTTACGTTGGTTTTACGTGCGGGAAGTCTGTTACAAGGAGACCTACGGTAACAGACGGAATTGGGGTAGGAACAGGGGTTTTGTGTACGTTGTGCAATGTACACAGGAAATGGTTTTCTTACTGCCGATCCCACAGACTCATAGGATCGATTACGGCTAAAGGTGTCTTGGTCGCAGTGAGAGGAATTGTAGGAGATGAATCAAACTCGACTCCAGCTTGATGACTAATTTATTACAATTACTAGCACTTCGCCCGCGACTTCGTCCGCGTGGGGATAATAGGTACTCCACAAACTGTGACGCCCCTATACATATCCCCTTATAACGGTTAGTTTTGGAAAATTAAGCACAACGATTCTCATTATTGGTTCAGCGCAACTGTTCACCCCGTTCAGCCCGTCAGGGGTTGATTATGCAAAAATTGTTAGGTACATGATCTGTTTCAATTATCCCACTTTTAGTTTGTTCATAGAATTCCGACGTAAATTGAAGCAAGCTATAATTTCCTCCCCTAAAAACTTATTCACCCCTGCTTCTCCCCTTATTATGTATGTACCTAGTTGATTTTCGAAAAATCCAAACATTTGTTATTCTTATTGTTTTATCGAAAACATTTAAATGCCGTGGGGTTTCAACTTCATCGGACCAAGCATTGATACGATTCTCCCCAGTTCGCTCAAGCCGCGACATTTTTCTTACTCCGAGCATGTTTATTACCGTCGTAACTTTTGAACGAAAGGTCCGATTTGAATGATTTAAAGTGTAATTTACACGGACATAATCAACCTTAATTATCAAACCATTTAAATGGATAAGGATTAATATCATGGTACTATAATCACTATTTTTTATTTCACCATGGGATTTGCTTGACTAATATTAACAAAAAGCGTCATGGTGACTTATCCATAATAGTTAGATATTGATGACCTCTATAAAACTGTAGTACATCACTTTGCTCTATTGTCAATAGATTCCGCAGCGTACGCGATATAAGGATTTTTTCTCACACCTTGGGTCCCATTATCGAAGTTTTCATACGGATCCCTAACTTTTCTGAAAATATTCTATAGCCTATGACCATCACCGATAATGTAGGATTCTACTGGTGAAAGAATTTTTCAAATCGGTCCAGTGGTTTCGGAGCCTATTCATTTCAAACAAACAAACAAACAAACAAACAAATCTTTCCTCTTTATAATATTATTATTATTAGTGTAGATTAACTTAATTATATACATGTTTTGTGGTCAATACACATTGATACCTATTTACATGTGTGTTATGTGTGTATCGAGGCGATGAAGCGAAGATTTCAGTAGGTCACTTCTTAGCGCTGACGGTGTGCCGGTGTTGCCGGCGCGTGGAACGAATGTATGTCGCTATTAACGCTGACGATGTGATGGTGTTGCTGGCACGTGTAGCTATTGCATGTTCATGGTTGAACAGTAACCATATCCGAAACCGGTATAATTTTATTTCTATATCCGTATCCCTATCCAGATCCGTAATTTCATATCCATAACATCCCTGATTATAAGGTTTTGTATTAAAGGTTGGCAGGTTCAACCTATTTGTGAATAGTTAGGAGTTTATCATAATGCATTTTGTAAGAATATGTTTAAACTTACTGAGGTAGTTTTTATGTAAAAACTTTGTTAATAATATCCGCTCAAGTGTCGATTATCCTGCGAGGATAGTGACGCCATTGTTTTACTTGTGTCTGATGCGTTTACAGTTGGCAATGTATTGGCTGTATACAGACATTTCTGTTAATATTAATCACGTTTATAATTAAGTTTAAAAAAGTTCAAACACATTCCTTTTTTATGAACTTTTGAAATAGTTTTTCTCAAGATCCCTCAGACAGATACAAATAAAAAAACTGTATCTAATTAACTCCTGAAGATATTGTCGCAGTGCCGCTACCGATCGGATGCACACCCATTACCAAGTGCCAAAACAATTTTATCTTTGCTTGTCGAAATGCACATGGCGCAAATAATGTCTTTTTGTGTCATTAACCCTCAGTCTGTAATACCCATGTAATACCTAAGTAGTACATTTTGATACAAGTGGGCCAACTTTATCATATCATTAGGGTTTCCAACGACGTTTTTTAACTCACGACGAAACATTCGTCAGCACGTTTGGCGCAGTGGTTGAGCGATTGACTGCTGCGCTGCGTGACGCGGGTTCGATTCCTGCACGGAACAAATATTTTTATGGCCTACAGATATTTGTTCCGGGTCTAGCTGTTTGTGTATGTGAGTTTATGTTTTTGTAAACGCACCCACCATACAGGAGAAATTCCTAGTGTGGAGCAAAGTTTTTATAAAATAATTGTGATGGGGGCTGACCGCCTCACTTTTCCGCACGAGTGTGTGTGATGCATAGCGAGCCTAATAAAAATAATATCGGTAGGTACGGTAGGAGCTAGTTCGAGTACATAAGTGTGTTGAAAAGAAATTAACGAAGCATCACAATTAAACGCAAGTCAAGTGATGCGATTGGCTGTTGCAAATTGATTAAACCAATCACAGTTGCTAAACCCGAGATTGACAATTTTGTGATAATTTTTTGTTCCGGAAACTGGGTATATTATGTCCTAAAATCGGAAAATCAAACTCTCACCGCCGATTTACCGTAAGCGACATCGAAAATGCATTTTATATCTTAAACAATACGAGTTAAGGAACAAATTGCCTTTTCGGAATGTCGCTTTCGTAAGGGTAAGGGCTTCATATGTTGCACAACTTTACCAAGAATAAGCATGTTAGACACCAGACAATTGTGCAATATCAGTCATAGACCCTCATAAATTTATTGACTTTCTTTATAACAAAATAGGAATAAAGACATAAAGATGTCCTGAATCGACTTCTATTGTAATCTTTTTAGTTCTCTAGTAATGAAAAACGGTTCATAATTTATTGTTCGGGTATCTGCGAAGGGAAAGGTCAATGTACTTTATTGCAAGTTTATCTGGCGCCTACCATAGGCGGCTCTACCAGCAGCGTATCTTGCACAAATGGTCAGTAATAGACTTTGTTTCAACTTCGTATGTACCTGTTATTGTATTATATATTGCTTAAAATAGTTAGAGTTACATAAGTAGTACCTATTTCACAGTGAATTGACTAATTAGTTATTGTACTTACAATTTATTGTATAGTTTTAAATTTTATGGAAACAGTTATTATAAATTTTAAAATCGATACCCGTATTTTATTTAACACAATAATATAGCTAACTAGGAACTTTAGTATATATTTTAGATTCTATTCAGTTATCTAAACGTAATGATAGGTTATCTAATATCTCTTTCATATGAAGAATGTACGATAAGCCTTGAGCTTGTTTCTGAAACATTTGTGATTAGTAGAAGTAGAAATACCGTGTACAAAACACGGTACTTTTTAAATAGTATTTCAAACAATGAATACAATCAATTCAATTCCAAATTATTTATTTCACACAAACTAACATGGCCAATTATGAAAGTTAAATTCTCCAAGCACTTGTGCAATTATCTCATGTTTTTTACAGACATAAATCACGAAGAAACAAACCCATGTTTTGCTCTATTGCCCCACAAGGAGAGTAATGTTTTATTTTATTGATCTCAGTTTCAATAGCCTTAGTATAATCTCTCATGATCTGAGATACCTGTTCAATTCAGTACAAACCGCGAGATCTTGCCTATCTAATTCATAAAGATTACAGATGTCAACTTCAACTGATAAAATGGCATTGTTACTATCAAATTGATTGCTTACATAACATTCGGTAGTAAGGTGGCCAAAGTTGGAGAGTATCGGCGCTTCCGTATCTTATCGTTGGTAATCGGCGCCTACGTCCCGTGGACGTGCGCGCATTGTGGACGTAAACACGGGAGCACGATGGCGGCTGTGAACGAACTGTGCGATCTGTTGCAGGCACACGCTAATCGGGATAAGGTAAGTAACCATTTTTATTATTTATTGTACACGCAAAACATAAGTACAAATACAATAAGATGTACCTACAAAGGCGAGCCTTAATCCAGCGGTGGGTTCTCTTACAGAAACCTCAGTGCGATTGAAAGATTCACAAATTAAACTCACCATTTACAATTAAATTTTAATTGTTGTGTGCAAGCTGTGGATTAGTGGTGTCCCTGACACTGACATGGCCACCATCAGGGATTTTAATTTTGATAACACAAACAATTAGTCGCTAATTAGTCTTATTTAGTCGCCAAATATCAGAATTACTCGGTCGCTGGTTTTTTTTTATTTATGAATGAGCTAGCTCTTGACCTCGATCACGCCTGATGGAAAGCGATAGATGAGGTCCATGATGAAGCGAGCGTGCCCAGAAGATGCCTTGAGGCACTGGTACTCCCACGCGTCGACGAAACACAGCAGGCTGCTTGACGCCGAACTCCGGTGGGAGGGTGGTCGCGAACCAGGCGGGCGTCAGCCCTACCACCGCAAGGGAAGGATTGGCCAGTCTTATAAGGTGTTAGGTGAGACTGTCCAGGATGCGCCGAGCGCTCAGTTCAGTTGAGTGTCAGATGGAACAAATTGCGCTACACGAGGAGGCTCCTTCATGCATCCCAAAAAAGCTGGCGAGACTCTCCAGATCGGCCACCTAGAAACCCTTATAACTTTTGAACCAGCGACCGACCAATTCTAGTAAACTCTTATATGGCGACTAATTAACGACTATTTTTTTGTGTTATCAAAATTAAAATCCCTGATGGTGGCCATGTCAGTGTCAGGGACACGGCCCGGCTGAGTAGTGTCACTGTCTCCTCCCCCGCACTAATTTTAGCAGTAGGAGATGGGTTAACCGGAGAAAGTATGACGAGTTTAGTATGACAGGTAGTTTGAACCCTGTAATAAAACCGGATGACTAAATATACATCCTGTTTACAGATATCCTCCTGTGGATCGATCTGCTAAGATTTTATGGGCATTAGGCTACAGGTACAGCTACGAGTCTATCCGAGTCCTAGATCAATATTTAACCTACTTACTTTGTAAAGAGTTCTAAGTATATCAATTGAGATGATTTTTATTATCTGTTTGTCTTAGCCAGAAAATAAATTGACAGAGCTTGTCATCAACTCCTTACAATAAACAATAAACATACGATGTTTTTATTACAATGTTTAGTTTTTCTTGCATACATAGATAGCTAGGCTATTGATAAATAGTAAATAATTATAAGCAGATGGTGCAGCAGGTGCTGTTTAATAATATTTTGAACGCCATTGTCACATAGGGACTTACATAGATGTGGCAAACGAAAATTTAGGTACCTACCCATTTACCTACCCTGTACGCCAACGTTACAAACATAACAAATATGTGACAAAAAATGAGGTCATCTTGTGGCATGGCTGGGCTTGGCAAGGTGGGTACCATGTGGGTACGCCGATGCGTCTGCTCTGGGGTTCAGAAGGTTCAAGTCTAGTGTACCTACACAATGTAGTTACATTCAAGCTATACCTAATGCTCTCAATATTTATGTATATGACACAGAATCCATCATCAACGAAAGAAATAATCTACATGAAATTCCCATACAACCCAGGTGGTGAACCTAGCCTGCTACGTGCTCAAGTTATGGGGCTCCACAACGCAGCGCAAGGACCTGCTGGCCGCGAGCGCCCGCCTCGCAGCCGCCCGCGCTTCGCTGCGACTCCTGGATGATGCTGTAGCGTTGAAGGCTGCGCTGGCATACGGACTTGGGAAGCATGTGAGTTGCTCTATCTTTTTGTTAGCTTAAGCACAGTACCAGGATCATGAGTCTACTTTTCTAGTTACAAAGACATTGTTTTATTTTTGGAATTATCTGGTAGTCAGTCAAATAAGCTTAAAAAATGGGTATATCTCGGAATGAGAGATAATAAGCTGGAAACTCGTGTACACCGTCGTGATTTTACCGTTCTAATTATTTATTGTTAGTAATATATAATGTTTTTTTAACTTTAAACAAGGTATAATTCACCGAGATTCACGGTTGACCATACGGGTACGTATATTAGGTAGAGGTACTGTATGGCTGAGCTCTCCGCCCTCTACCTCGAAAACAGTTAGAGCGCATGAAAAAGTGTTCGGAACAAATAGATGTTTCTAAGTCTTGCATGATCAGGTGAATAAATTATAGCTCCAAAGTGGCCTTGTTTGTAGAATTTGCTGAATCTTTGACTGAGCTACGAATGGATCTGCGCGATAGCATCATTTTCGACTTTTTGTTCAGATATGCCAAAAACAGAAAAAATTATGTTTGTTCACAAATGAAAATGTTTGAATGCGACTATTCTTCCAGGATGGTCCATTCTGGGGTACGCTGGGCATTGCTGGCAGTACGTTCACCCTGGCCTACCTTCAAGCTGAGAAGCTGTCCTGGCTCATCGACACTGGCATGCTCATAGTGTCCAAAGACACTGAGTTCAAAATAAGGACGGCGCATAAACTGTTCTGGTCACTGTCAGCGTTCGTCGGCTTCATCAGGTTTGTGAGAAAAAGAATATTAGTCTTGCAGACTATGATATTTCTTTTGTATGTAAGTTAATCTGTCTATCTTTGTAACTAAGTACCTACTCTAAAGCAGGGTGTAACAGAAAAACGTAGGTGTAGAAACGTACATGTAGAAAAGGTTATTGTAGGTATGAATGAATAATTCATGGTCGTGGAATATGTTCGAAAGAATTACCGCGGCCCTGGAAAGTAAAAGGCACTAGGAGGAGCATGGGTGGGTTTTAGTCAGTAAAAGTCTGACACTCCCTGCCGCTCCACCCAGAGCGGAAGGGGTCATTTGACGATTTCCCATCCGTAAAAAAAAAGGTATTCATTCATACGTAATTATGAACAACTTTCACTACCTATTGGACCAACACTGAAATCGCAAACGAACAAAAACAACTGCCTAATGCAGGCCATAACCACGTTTGATCAAATTACTTGAACGTGTATGGCCCGCTTAACTCGACGGTATTGTACAGCTGATTTTTATATCCCTATTAAAAGTTGTTCATAATTATGAGTAGGTAGTTAGGTAGACGGGGCCCGTTAGGGCCAGAGCCTGGATAGCGGATTTTGTTCAAAAGAGTTACCGCAACCCTGGAACACAAAGGGCACTAGGGAGAACACGGATGGGTTTTAGTCAGTAAGAGGTTGACACTCCCTCACGCTCCACCCAGAGCCGAAGGGGTCATTTGATGATTATGATTTCCCATCCATAATAAAAAGGTAGGTATCGCATCCCTACACCCAACTGATGCGTAGTCCCCTAGTCTTCAGGTTTGGCGTTATTTTGTTACACTTTGTAAAGGTATCTAGACTATTATTTATCTATCTTGAAGTTAAATGTGGAAATCTGGACTGCACACGCACAGTCTGAAATTGGCAACATATACAATGAATGAGGACTTGGTCTTGCATTAGGACAATTTTATTACGGGTACCTACTTACTAGGATTATATTATTTATTCGTTTTGTGTGTGTGATTGTGAATTTTTAATGTTTGTATGTAAATAACTAGATCTTTTTTACCAAGTGTTACGATAAACTCTATCACTGATCATCGTTGAAAAGCGCATTTTGTTGTTACTGTACCTTTTTATAGCAATTTAAAATGTCATCAATTTATTTACATATAGGTATAGGTAGGTATATTAATTAGCCCATGACAATCATAGATCATAAGTTAAATATCTAAGTAATTCATAGAAGAGAAAATAGCAAGAAACGTTCCTACCTACTTATAACATGATATAAATAAATATGTTGGTTTATATTGTACGCTTGTATTATTGACTATGGTAGACACTAGATAAATGTGCAATCACGGTCATTAACCCTAATATATTAATTGAATTTCTTAATATCGAAGCAGAAATAAAGACAAAACTCCCTATCCTGAATCGACTTCTATCGTGATCCGTTACGTTCTCTAGTAGTAAAAAACGGTTCATAATTTATTCGGGTATCTACGAAGGGATATTAGGGAAAGGTCAATCTACTTTATTGCAAGTTTATCTGGCGCTTACCTAGGTCCTTATTTGTAACAAATCTCTAGTTTTTGGATATAACCTATTGTGTTCCATCTATATATATTTATAAATGATAAATTATATTTATTTTGGGTATGGTTTTCGCACTTAGTCCTGATGTTGAACCATTATGTGCGTGAACCTACTGGGTTTACTAACGAAAGAATAAAGTTCTGTCGTAAAGCTATAGTTTCCTACAATAATCAGTTATCAGTGCGGTTAAAATAATATAGGAAATGAAAATTTTGTTTACCTACACTAAAACCCAGCCAGATACAGAGACAGTCATATCAATTAACAAAAACTCGAATATCAGATAAGGCTCTTCCATTATAAGCCCACTTGACCGAAAAAGAGATAAGCAGATGTTGCTATTTCTAATAAATATGAATCAGGATTAAATCAATGTTCCAACCCCACTTGTAATATACCTAATCCAGTGTTTATTATTTAGTTATTTCCTGTGACTTCGATTTTGTGACCTATCCTATGGTAGACACGATAAATGAGCAATAACAGTAAATGTAATAACATACATTATTTATTGACTTTCTTATTATCAAAACCAGAAATAAAGACTTAAGTAAAGTTGTCCTGAATCGACTTCTATCGTGATCGTTCTCTAGTAATGAAAAACGGTTCAAAATCGTAGGTCAATGTACTTTATTGTAAGTTTATCTGGCGCTTAACATACATGTACCGACCATTTTTTCGGGATACAAAGTATGTGGCATTTAGTACCTAATGATGTATCTTTTAGTGGAAGATATCTTAATCAGATCAGTGCCTACTTTCAGAGGTTCTACTTCCCCTTTACACACGTAGGTACGTATAAAGCGTAAGCATAATCAGCATAATTACCTATAACGTTCCCACCGCTGGGCTGGGACACAGGCTCCTCTCTGTGAGAAGGAGCAGATTGTAACTTCTCGAGCCCATTGCGGGTTGGTGTATGTCACATGATGTCACAAACAGAAGGAACTCCGGTACGTCCTAGAGCCAAAAAGTCGAAAGCTAGTAAACAAATATTTTTTTCACACCACCTGATCGAAAACGTCAAATTATATGTCATGCTAACTTAACCTAAAGTGAGTCATTTTTGGCCGGTGGCACTGCCGGGCAATAATATTGTACTGGATTTCATTATAACCCGCTGGTCAATAATGTGATTTAAATTTGGAACCTCATCTGTCTGCTCAATTGGCGGTATTAGGTACTCACAACGCCTTCTGTCTCTGTCTCTCTCTTTCTGTTCCAGAAAGAAGAAAGATATTCTCGATACTCTTACTACTTAGGGATGATATTCTCGAATTTCTACAAAATCATAAGGATTGACCAGGGTCCAGGATTGAAGACAATATTATAAGGATAATTGGTTATGTACGGATTATTGTATAAAAGGATAAGAATAACACTTAAAACCCATTTATAGTCGATTTATTAATTTAAAAACTATTTTCTCGAGCATCTCCTATGACGTTCTAAATTCAAATTGCATACAGCCAAGCGTCCGAACCCATTCTACCAGCTGATAGCTCTGTATAAAGCTTTGTGTACACATAAATTGTATTAGGTTGCTAACATTAGGCCTGCACATATTTACATACCCACAGAGAAGTAAAAAAAAAAACGAAAATCGAGTTGGTCGTGGCCGCTATGTGGTAGGCATACCGAGTGGAACGCAAAAAAGGCGCGGATATTGCAAATCCGTATGGTATTAAAACTAACTTTTTTTAAGTAGGTATACAGTATAGTTCTAAATACATATCTCTACTTAGTGTTTGTAAATTTAAAATATTTCGTTTTGCGTATTATGGCTTCTTATTTTCTCACAGGAGGTGTGAAAAGTAGAGTATCCTCCTCGGGGATAAAGGTGTCTTTGCCTTGGGCTAGCTTGAATCCCTCGCTGCATTCAGGATTCTTGTATTAACTCCCTCGCTTCGCTCGTGAGTTAAACTATAAACTCCCTCGCTACGCTCGGGAGTTAACTCCCGAATCCTTCATTGCGTTCGAGATTCAATATGACGCCCGTGACACAAGACACTGCTTTATCCCCTGGGTGCATAATCTACTATTATAGTTTAAATGTGAGACTGTGAAATAAATAAATAACTTTTTGTACCAACAGATCAATCCGCGCCCTCAACGCGACATCCGAAGCGCTGAAATCTCCCGAGCGCACGAAATGCGCCCCAGCGCGCTTCACTCAAGCCGCGCTCACCACCACCAAGTTCCTGCTGGACACGCTCCATGCCGTCAGCTGGCTGCCACCTGGCTGGCTGTGGGGCAGCAAGCTCAGTGTGCCACAAGCTAGCGGGGTAGCCACCGTGTCGGCTGTGCTCGGACTTGTTATACACTACCATGGGAAAAGGTTTTAGAATGCACCAGCTTGCTCACCACCACCTTGTTCCTGCTGGACACGCTTCATACCGTCAGCGGAGTAGCCACCGTGTCGGCTGTACTGGGACTTGTTATACACTACCATGGGAAAAGGTTTTAGAATGCACCAGCTTGCTCACCACCACCTTGTTCCTGCTGGACACGCTTCATACCGTCAGCGGAGTAGCCACCGCGTCGGCTGTGCTGGGACTTGTTATACACTACCATGGGAAAAGGTTTTAGAATGCACCAGCTTGCTCACCACCACCTTGTTCCTGCTGGACACGCTTCATACCGTCAGCGGAGTAGCCACCGCGTCGGCTGTGCTGGGACTTGTTATACACTACCATGGGAAAAGGTTTTAGAATGCACCAGCTTGCTCACCACCACCTTGTTCCTGCTGGAC
The DNA here is from genome assembly GCA_947386135.1 of Melanchra persicariae. Classification (NCBI taxonomy): domain Eukaryota; kingdom Metazoa; phylum Arthropoda; class Insecta; order Lepidoptera; family Noctuidae; genus Melanchra; species Melanchra persicariae. Next base: position 3,544,875 of record OX376656.1, on the reverse strand, counting down.
ACGCTTCATACCGTCAGCGGAGTAGCCACCGCGTCGGCTGTGCTGGGACTTGTTATACACTACCATGGGAAAAGGTTTTAGAATGCACCAGCTTGCTCACCACCACCTTGTTCCTGCTGGACACGCTTCATACCGTCAGCGGAGTAGCCACCGCGTCGGCTGTGCTCGGACTTGTTATACACTACCATGGGAAGAGGTTTTAGAATGCACCAGCTTGCTCACCACCACCTAGTTCCTGCTGGACACGCTTCACACCGTCAGCGGAGTAGCCACCGCGTCGGCTGTACTGAGACTTGTTATACACTACCATGGGAAGAGGTTTTAGAATGCACCAGCTTGCTCACCACCACCTAGTTCCTGCTGGACACGCTCCACACCGTCAGCTGACTGCCACCTGGCTGGCTGTGGGGCAGCAAGCTCAGTGTGCCACAAGCTAGCGGGGTAGCCACCGCGTCGGCTGTGCTGAGACTTGTTATACACTACCATGGGAAGAGGTTTTAGAATGCACCAGCTTGCTCACCACCACCTAGTTCCTGCTGGACACGCTCCACACCGTCAGCTGACTGCCCCCTGACTGGCTGTGGGGCAGCAAGCTCAGTGTGCCACAAGCTAGCGGGGTAGCCACCGCGTCGGCTGTGCTGAGACTTGTTATACACTACCATGGGAAGAGGTTTTAGAATGCACCAGCTTGCTCACCACCACCTAGTTCCTGCTGGACACGCTCCACACCGTCAGCTGACTGCCCCCTGACTGGCTGTGGGGCAGCAAGCTCAGTGTGCCACAAGCTAGCGGGGTAGCCACCGCGTCGGCTGTGCTGAGACTTGTTATACACTACCATGGGAAGAGGTTTTAGAATGCACCAGCTTGCTCACCACCACCTAGTTCCTGCTGGACACGCTCCACACCGTCAGCTGACTGCCCCCTGACTGGCTGTGGGGCAGCAAGCTTAGAATTCCACAAGCTAGCGGGGTAGCCACCGCGTCGGCTGTGCTGAGACTTGTTATACACTACCATGGGAAGAGGTTTTAGAATGCACCAGCTTGCTCACCACCACCTAGTTCCTGCTGGACACGCTCCACACCGTCAGCTGACTGCCCCCTGACTGGCTGTGGGGCAGCAAGCTTAGAATTCCACAAGCTAGCGGGGTAGCCACCGCGTCGGCTGTGCTGAGACTTGTTATACACTACCATGGGAAGAGGTTTTAGAATGCACCAGCTTGCTCACCACCACCTAGTTCCTGCTGGACACGCTCCACACCGTCAGCTGACTGCCCCCTGACTGGCTGTGGGGCAGCAAGCTCAGTGTGCCACAAGCTAGCGCGGTAGCTACTGCGTTCGCTGTGCTGGCGCATGTTGTACATTACCTACCATGGAAAGAGGTTCTAGCTCGCAAGTTTGTGCGAATGTGCATCGGTGGGAGAGTGCGTCAGTTTTTTTTTGTTAGCCTGTACTTGTGTCCCACTGCTGGACAAAGTCTCCTCTTTCTCCTTCCATGTATCTCTATCTTGGGCAATCTCTGGTCAAGTTTGCCCCGCAAACACAATACAGCATCATACATAACTCAGACTTGTAAAATTTAATTCCGCCAAGCACATTCCATCATCGGACAAGTACAAGGCTTACGGCAATGCGCCACCGGTACATGATGGACATCCCACACTTAGCTTACAACCCTAATCTCTTCAAAGTTAGAGTGAACAGGCTCCTTGTGGGTAAGCTCGCTCCATCGTAGACTTTGTCTCTGTCATCTCTGACATAGACTAGAGTCAAGAGCAAACCCATCACTAATAAAAAAGAAAAGGTTCAAAACGTTCTGGAAATACTTCCATTGTGCGTACAGCTAATGAGTGGAATTCCATGCCGGAGTCTGTGTTTCCCGATAGGCTGATAGCTACCAGATATAGCCAGCCATATACAGTTACTTCTGGGCAAGCGTGCTCCGTCGACGACCACATCATCGCTTTCCATCAGGTGAGATTGTGGTTAAACACGAGCAAAAAAAAATAGTACCTAAGGTGATGTTATGACCACGAGTGTGGGCCGTTCCGGTTTCAGACGGGTGCAATTTAAAGTATTGTTACGAGCTTAGGGTTCGTGACAGTAAAAATAGCCGATTAAATAACCAAAATGACACTTTAATTAATCAACACTAATTACAACTTAAACTCACTAATTATAAATCACAATTGCACTACTGATCACTTTAATTCGCAGTCGAAGTTCGCTCTCGAAGTTGTCGCTTGTATCGCAAATTCAATACTGACCCGGTCGCAGGCTATGCGGGCCTTATATAGGTCGGCAGATAATTCCAGAACCTTCTAGTATAGAAACATCTAGAAAGTTCGAGTACATACCGGTCCGGACCAACCAGACATAGAAAACTCTAGAATGTTCTAGCATCGAAATGTCTAGAAGGATCTTGACTCTACTAGTTCTGCTACTCGATACTAGATGGCGCTAGTAGTAACTTTCATCGTCATGTACCCGGCATTAATTCTGGCGCGTAACACTGCCCCCTCCTAAGACATGCTCGTCCCGAGCATTATCGGCCCCATAATAACGTGCCAGTCGATCCACATGGACGATCTTAGGAGTGCTTCTTGTACCTTTCTGTATGCGGTAGGTTACGTCATTGATTTTCGTCACAATCCGGTACGGCCCGTCCCATTTAGCTTGAAGCTTAGGAGATTTCCCCTTGCTGCGAACTGGATTGTGTAACCACACTTGTGAACCTTCGTCGAATCCTTTATTGTTCACTTTGCGGTCATAACGGGTTTTCATCTTTTCAGACATTTGCTGGCCCGATTGTCTGACGTGCTCATAAATGTCATTCATTTTGTTCCGCAAGTCATTCGCATAATCGGTTATACTGCGTGGAGCATCAGGTGGTATTCCGGTAATCAGGTCTGCAGGCAGCCGTAATTCTCTACTAAAATTTGCGAAAGCTGGTGTCACTGATGTGCTTTCGTGAACAGCACTTCGGTATGACAGCAAAAACGGTTGTATATGCTTGTCCCAATCCCGTTGCCGATTCTCCACCACTTTTGCCAGGTATCTCTCCAATGTCTGATTAAATCGTTCCACCATTCCATCCGATTGTGGGTGGTAAGAAGTTGTTCTCGTTTTATGAGTACCCATAACTCGACAAGTTTCCTGGAATATTTGGGACTCAAAATTCCTTCCTTGGTCGCTGTGAATCTCCAAAGGTACTCCAAAACGACAGAAAACCTCATAAACTAGTTTATCCGCAACTGTTGAAGCTTCTTGATTTGGAATGGCGAAGACTTCCGGCCACTTAGTGAAGTAATCCATTACAACCATGAAATACTTGTTACCACTTTCACTTTCCGGAAACGGTCCCGCAACGTCTAGGGCTATCCTTTCCCATGGTGCACCAACATTGTACAACTTCAATGGACCTCTACTACGAGTCTGTGGTCCTTTTACAGCCGCACAAGTTGTACATTTCCGACACCAGTCCTCGACATCGTCACGACAGTGGACCCAGTAAAACCGTTCCCGTATCTTCAGTAGAGTCCGTTTAACTCCCATATGGCCTCCTGAACAACCGTTGTGGTACAGCTCTAGAACATCCGGTACTTTAGCTGTAGGGACAACCATTTGCAAATGACAGCTGTCTCCCCGAACATTTTCCCATTTACGGCACAGGACTCCATCCTGAATCACTAAGCTATCCCATTGGGCCCAATAGCTTTTTGTGATCGAACTCATCGCTGAGACGTCGCTCCACGCTGGCTTAGGAGCACTGGCCTTAATCCACTCCAGAATTGGCTTGATGTCCGTATCTTCCTGCTGTGCACGTTGTAGGATTTCCTTCCATTCGTTGCTGAGGTCTGTCTTGAGCATCCTCACAGGTACGACTTCTTTACCTTCTTGCCTAGTATAATGCTTGCAGTCTTCAGGGCAAGGTCTTCTTGACAATACATCTGCGTTGTCATGAGTTCTTCCGTTGCGATGTTCGACTACTAAGTCGTACTGCTGCAGCCGCTTGGTGCTGCTGTCAGCCGCCCTACCTTCGAGAGATCGGCTATCATTCCTTTCTGCAGTTCGCTTAGGGCAACTGGATCGAAGATGGCCCTTTTCACCACAGACGTAGCACTTAGAGCTGTACCTTCTAAAACGATCATGAACTGCAGCTTCTGTAACCTCCTTGCTACGGTGGGAACGATAATCCTGCCGCACAGCTTCCCTTTGTATAGTTTGTCTAGGGCAACTGGATCGAAGGTGGCCCCTTTCCCCACAGCCATAGCACCTAGGGCTGTATCCATTAGGACGGTCGCGAACCGTAGCCGCTGCAACCTCTCTAACGCGATGGGAACGGTGATCCTGCCGCACAGCTTCCACTTCCAGTGCATGGGCCAAGGCGTCCTTAAGGGTCCCGTGGTGCCCGAGCCTCACAGCAGCTCTAACCTCAAGGTCGCGGATGCCGTCGATGAATGCCTGCACCAGGTTCCCTTCAATGAGCGCAGGTACAGACTGGTATGCTTTTCGAACCAGCTTTTCCACTTCAAGGGCCCACTGCTGCAGGTTTTCACTGCTACGTTGCACGCGATCCTTGAGCGGCGCACGAAAAACGTGTTCCAGATGAGCGTCGCCATACCGGGCTTCCAACGCCTCAAGGAGCTGCTCGTAAGTCACTTCCTTACCGAGAGCTTCCAGGACAGTTAAGGCCTGGTCGCGCAGGCCTAAGGTGAGGGCAGTCATGGCCTGATTTTTATTCCAGCCGTTCGCCTTCATAACAGCCTCAAACTGTATTTTGTACGCCGACCAGGAAGATGTCCCATCGAAAGGCGGCACTTTGAATCCACGTAGCGAAGGTGTAGTAGCTACGGGAGTTGCAATTCCATCCCCTACTTTAAGGTTGTCCATTGCTTTTTTCATTTCAGCAATCTGGGTTTCAGCTTGTACCAGGCGGTTCTCGTGCTGAACAACCTTCTCTTTTACCACCTTTATTTCTTTGCCGAAAGTGGCATGCAGATCCTTCATGAGGACCATCTGTTCTTCCTGGCGGCGCGCCTGCTCCTCCTTGTCACGCTGGAGCTGTTCTTCCAACCGACGGGCTTGTTCCTCCTGACGGCGGGCCTGTTCCTCCTGCCGGCGAGCCTGTTCCTCCTGCCGGCGAGCCTGTTCCTGCAGCATCATCATCAGAGCTCCAAAATCTGGTGCTGCAGATGCTGGAGCTGCTGTGGATGGGCCGGGCTCCATGGTCGGCAACTGGCCTTCCAACGTCTGCGGCGTTGCACCTCCAAAACGCCTCTGGTCCGTCTCTTGCTGGCGTTGACTTCGGGTACGGATATCTTCCGTGTCGTCCTTCGGTAGAATCGGCATAGTTTAAATATCCACTCTTCTGACACCAATTGTTACGAGCTTAGGGTTCGTGACAGTAAAAATAGCCGATTAAATAACCAAAATGACACTTTAATTAATCAACACTAATTACAACTTAAACTCACTAATTATAAATCACAATTGCACTACTGATCACTTTAATTCGCAGTCGAAGTTCGCTCTCGAAGTTGTCGCTTGTATCGCAAATTCAATACTGACCCGGTCGCAGGCTATGCGGGCCTTATATAGGTCGGCAGATAATTCCAGAACCTTCTAGTATAGAAACATCTAGAAAGTTCGAGTACATACCGGTCCGGACCAACCAGACATAGAAAACTCTAGAATGTTCTAGCATCGAAATGTCTAAGGATCTTGACTCTACTAGTTCTGCTACTCGATACTAGATGGCGCTAGTAGTAACTTTCATCGTCATGTACCCGGCATTAATTCTGGCGCGTAACAGTATTATACACGTTTATGACTTTCCAAAAACAAAAAACAGCTGACTTCCTGACGGTATTAAAAGTTTTCAAAATGCTAAAAGTTTCGTATCCACTAAGCAACATTTGATGCGCAACACGCGACGCTCAACATGATCACGACAACGCGCGACGTTGCCAGCAGTAAATAAAAGTTGCTCGTTGCCGTTAAATATGAAGCGCAACATGTGCATCACGTCGCGCGTCAATTGTTGCCTAGTGGATACGCGGCTTAACAATGTCAATGTTGCGCGACTGCAGGCAACGTCGCGCGTTGTCGTGCAACGTTGCTGAACATGTTGGGCGTCACGCGTTGCGCGTCTAATGTTGCCTAGTGGAAACGAGGCTTTACTAAATGAAAGTTCCTTGTTGCCGTTCAACATGCTGAGCAACATGTTGTGCATCATGTCGCGCATCAAATGTTGCCTCGTATCCACTACAGAAGTAACCGAATACAATAGATCCCTTAATATTTAGGGATCCACCTCATAAAACAAAAGTTTCCTTTCCATGATCGCATTTCATGAATACCGTTATTTAATTGAGGTGAAAAAAATTGTATTTGAATCACAGACGTTATTTTATAAACACTTAATTTACTTTTCCAAATTAATTTACGAGTCCAACTGCGTCCTTGTAGCAACCTTCACAGTGCTATTTTATTTAAATAATTTAGTTGCCTACCGTATTACCTACAGTAAAACTAATTATATTAAGTGGTAGGTACTCGAAACTGCACCTATATTTTTATTTTATTTGAATCTTGTCCAGTGAGCCTATACCGTCTCGGCTTCCGTAACCTCTCTCGACTTTTGTAACTGTTTTACAAACATATCTATGAATTCTTGTTAACAGCTACCTCAGTCAATTCGCAAAACCTTGTACCAGTGTACTTATCAAGGTACACTGGTACAAGGTATGCTGATAACACCAGACCTGTCAGTGGATGGACATTAATCCTATAGACAAGTTTACATTTATATTAAAAACGCTAGGTTATTGAAACATATTATGTAAACCAAGTCTGTTTAAGTACCTATTTGACGAGTTTATGTATTGGATTCGTTATTGTTGAATTATAATAATGTAAATATATAATTAAAGCTATTGATTATTTAAATTAGGTGTATGTTATGTTACTTGTAATGTTAGGTAGAGTAAAACGAGTATTTATTTGAAATTATATTTATTTAAAGCTAAAAAAACATGGTTTTATTTGAGCAACAAATTCCTTATAAGCTGTCGTGCCCAAATATATAATAATATAACAACATTATTCGGTAACATGCGTGTTCACCGGAAAATAGCAAACGCCTTAAGATTGTAAAGTATCGCGTGAAATTGTAAACTAATTTTTCTCAAAAAGACACGGATATATTCGGAACTATTGCATTTGAATGGGATTAATTTTATTTAAATGTTTTTTCATAATATATCGAGAAATTACAATCTATAGACTCATTACAATCTAACGGAGTCTGCAATTTTTCGGTGACAGAAATTATTTTACAATTTTTAAATTATGTGTGAAATAAATGAATGAAACATTAATTATTTTCCATTGTAGGTATTTACGTATACTAACTTGAAATATTTGAAAAGGGGACCTGTTTCACCGCCCGTTACGTGATACGGTTTTTACACACTTTAATTAATAATAAATGATATATTTCTTAACAGAACTTGAAAAAGATTTAATATTTTTAAAACACAGCGGTGACACCATGGCCCCTAATGATATGATATGTTTAGGTTTACATTTTTCCAGCACATAAGCATAACTGCACGAACTGCACTACAGATTGAGTTATCTCATTCATCTAATGAACAAAAAACAATATTCTATAACATCAACGGTTTTGACAAATCATGAATCCATGAATCGCATCATGTCTAGGCGTCGTCCTAATTGGCTAACGATCGAACAACTTAACGATGCGATTTCGTCGCGATGAAAATGATCCTGCGCTCGCGCGATGATTTCCAAGCTCCAATTAGGACTACTAATTAGTCTAAACACATATTTGTGTTCAGCCTTTTAACCGCTTACGTCGGATTAATCCGACAAATATTTTCGGGTCCATTTCGCCAGGGTCGTATATTTACGACCAAAATACCACAACTCGTTTAATCTGTTTTTTATTTAATTAACGCTGTATTCTATCAAAAAGATGTTAACATTAGGTAAATAGTTAATGAAGTAATAATTTACAAAAGTAATCATTTCCAATATACTCTTTAATCTCTTAATTAGAAGACCTAAAAATAATGTCCAAAGTTAGATGAAAGACTAATATTATTCACTGTGCCGGGCGCTGGGGGCACGACAACTGATATGAAGTCGGGCGGTTAAAAGGTTAATCTCATCGTGCGACGAAATTGCATCGTTAACTCGTACAATCGTTAGCCAGTTAGGACACGCCTCATGGTTCAAAATTCACGACACAATCCTATTGGGTATGAAGTTAGGAATCAAGGTTGTTTTAACCCTATAAAGGACGGCTCAAACCATGTTGCCAGTAAGCTTTGGCTGATCGACAGATACCGGGCGATAAACAATTGATCTACCGCCGATCGATGCCATCGATCGACGTTGATCGATTGGTGTGTTGGCTTTGGTTGATGGAAAAAAGAAGTAGATCTACTAGAGACTATCGATCGACGTCGACTAATTCATTTTATTCAACGATCGATCGATTGGTGTGGTAACACTCTTCCACAGAGTGTGCGTTAAAGCCTACTTCACTGCCTGTTGCCCTAATAATACAAATCCATGCCAAATTCTCGAATATTAATATAAAAAGGTACAAAAATAACTAATACAATACATTTATTTTTGGTGACTAACAATAATTTTGTAATTTTCTTGACTAGTTATGACAAAATAATAAGAGAATATAATACGGCTCATAGAAACAAAAGGTTTATACCCGATGTCACTACTACGTTTCACTTAAATATCTTGGCACTGTGGCGCAGTACAAATATGATTCGCCATTATTTAGGTACTACATGTAGGTGTCGCCTAGCTGTAAACGGGTCATTCGTACCGATTAACAGTTTTATGCTAAACCTATCTACAGGGTTATTTGTAAAACACTAAAAACCTTTCAGTGGGTGCAAGTAATCATGATTCTTAGCAACTTTTACTATGACACCAACTCTGAAATATCCAAAAAAAAATCAGCTACACAAAATGGAATATTCACCCGATGAAAATGTATGAAGCATTTTTTTAGATTTTTCAGGGTTAGTCTCATAGCAAAAGTTATTTATTATCAAGAGTACTTTCACCCACTGAAAGGTTTATTTATTTATTTGTTAATGTTTTACAAATAACCCTGTATATTAATTACGTTCAACATCTTAGACTATATTTAAATGAATACAATAATATCCTTTCGTACCACACCTGTGTTAATATAATATTAGGAATGGATACTATAACATTTTAAAATATTCTAAATTAGGAAAATGTTCGATAACAGTCTAATAAAAAAATCTAATGAGTAACTGTCAGTCAAAAACTCGCAAAAGAGGCTAAAACTTAACATTAATATCAATTTCGTTTTAAAAATATTTTATTCTAATAATTTGGCAAGTCATAATAACAGCAAAATAATACAAATTTTCATCTATCCAAATACCTCTAAACTTAAAGACAACTACGTATTTTTAGCACTTTTTATTTTATGAGTATAAGTAATAAGAGTAAATTACGAATTCTGACACATTCTCTTTTTAACTTTTTTGCTAACTAACGTAAACATCGTAGACGAAAATAAACATGACAATAATACATAAGAATAAGGTTCACATTCGTATAAAACGGTAACTTAGCAAAGCACAGTTAAACATTACGTCTACGATGTTCTGCCATCCGAATGAAAAAATCATAGGGCCTAAAGTAAAGTCGGACAAAAACCGGCCTAATCAATCTTGAAGCGTCGATTTTGGCAGTCTTTGGAGCGAAATCACTTATTATAAAACCGTTGTAATGTGGGCCTTAGACACGGTCTCAATGTGTTGAAGACTTAGAAGATAAATTCGTATAAAGTACAGATGTTGCATTTCAATTGCAATTTATACCTTCTATAATGACATAAGCGTCACATGACACGGACGTTTTTGAAGCGAAGTTTTACGTGACATCTCCTTATTTTTAGCAGTCGGTCAATAAAGACGCACTTTCAGTAGGATCCAACATTGAAATCTTCTTCAAAACTGTCAAACACTCACAACACCAACAGAGGGCGCCACCTCCGCCTCATAGTGGAAGTACTTGTCACTCTTGGGCCACAGCCTGCCCGCGAGGCGCACCAGCTTGTCCAGCTGTGGGCTGCCGGCCCAGCTGCTGACGTCGTTGTTGGCGCCCAACGTGGCACTGCAGGCGGACTCGTACGCTCGGCGTGTGGTGTCGTCAGGGGAGAGGATGCACTGAGCGTAGCGACAGAGGAGGCGGTGGCTGGAGAGAAGGGAATAATACTTTGAGGTCAAATGGCTCATTTTATTGTAACTATTGTTCAATCGGAACAAAAAAAAATGGGACAAGTGCGAATCTGTCTGACGCATTTAGTGAACCGGTTCCAAGGTTCGGAACCTGTCCACTAGATTCGGAGCAAATTGGCTGTGACAGACTGACACGAGTGACAATATGAGGGTTCCGTTTTTCATTCGGACGTAGACTTACTTACGTAGACGGGACCCTAAAATGAGTTTATATGAAATTATTCCTATGAATTAAACTCACAGCGCAGTAGGTTTGTCGTTATCAGCGTGCATAGTGACGACCCGCAGTATAGAGCGGCGCGGCTGCTCGGTCCACTTGGTGCCGAGTGTGTGCGTCAATATACTCACAGCGCAGTAGGTTTGTCGTTATCAGCGTGCATAGTGACGACCCGCAGTATAGAGCGGCGCGGCTGCTCGGTCCACTTGGTGCCGAGTGTGTGCGTCAATATACTCACAGCGCAGTAGGTTTGTCGTTATCAGCGTGCATAGTGACGACCCGCAGTATAGAGCGGCGCGGCTGCTCGGTCCACTTGGTGCCGAGTGTGTGCGTCAATATACTCACAGCGCAGTAGGTTTGTCGTTATCAGCGTGCATAGTGACGACCCGCAGTATAGAGCGGCGCGGCTGCTCGGTCCACTTGGTGCCGAGTGTGTGCGTCAATATACTCACAGCGCAGTAGGTTTGTCGTTATCAGCGTGCATAGTGACGACCCGCAGTATAGAGCGGCGCGGCTGCTCGGTCCACTTGGTGCCGAGTGTGTGCGTCAATATACTCACAGCGCAGTAGGTTTGTCGTTATCAGCGTGCATAGTGACGACCCGCAGTATAGAGCGGCGCGGCTGCTCGGTCCACTTGGTGCCGAGTGTGTGCGTCAATATACTCACAGCGCAGTAGGTTTGTCGTTATCAGCGTGCATAGTGACGACCCGCAGTATAGAGCGGCGCGGCTGCTCGGTCCACTTGGTGCCGAGTGTGTGCGTCAATATACTCACAGCGCAGTAGGTTTGTCGTTATCAGCGTGCATAGTGACGACCCGCAGTATAGAGCGGCGCGGCTGCTCGGTCCACTTGGTGCCGAGTGTGTGCGTCAATATACTCACAGCGCAGTAGGTTTGTCGTTATCAGCGTGCATAGTGACGACCCGCAGTATAGAGCGGCGCGGCTGCTCGGTCCACTTGGTGCCGAGTGTGTGCGTCAATATACTCACAGCGCAGTAGGTTTGTCGTTATCAGCGTGCATAGTGACGACCCGCAGTATAGAGCGGCGCGGCTGCTCGGTCCACTTGGTGCCGAGTGTGTGCGTCAATATACTCACAGCGCAGTAGGTTTGTCGTTATCAGCGTGCATAGTGACGACCCGCAGTATAGAGCGGCGCGGCTGCTCGGTCCACTTGGTGCCGAGTGTGTGCGTCAATATACTCACAGCGCAGTAGGTTTGTCGTTATCAGCGTGCATAGTGACGACCCGCAGTATAGAGCGGCGCGGCTGCTCGGTCCACTTGGTGCCGAGTGTGTGCGTCAATATACTCACAGCGCAGTAGGTTTGTCGTTATCAGCGTGCATAGTGACGACCCGCAGTATAGAGCGGCGCGGCTGCTCGGTCCACTTGGCCAGCAGCGCGCGCGCCGCCGCACTGCACTCTCTGCTCTCGTCTGATTGGTCTGACATCTCGGAGTGTGTGAGCGCTATGCGACACGCGTAGCATATCCACACGGCTATTATTGCTTCGCTGTCCACACTGGAAAAGGATTTAATTTTGTTTATTTTGGAAAACAAAAGTTAGACTTAACAAATACTAAAGTTATAAATAAAATAAAAATAAAAATACTTTATTTCAGACCTTGATCCATATGATGTTAGTAGTACACACTGCTTATAAACTATGTTAGTAACAAAAGGAATAAGAGATTTTAAAATTAAAACTATCGTTCAGTTCATATATCTGCTGCATCCACCAGACACACCGGGTACATGTACATGGACACGTAACCAATGCGCCATAATGGTGCAGCACGGCTTATCACTAATGACCTTCAGGATGTCATTGCCGCTCCCACGTACTCTGCGCATCATGGAAGCAATCTTTTTACGTATGATGGTACTGAAACCATCAGTACGTGCATCTGCAAACATTCCTGATGCGCTACAGTAACGTGGGAGCCCCAACAACATCCTGAAAGTGTTATTATACTGAACCCGGAGGGCGTTGTATGCCCTCTGCGTATATCGAACCCACAGGGTGCACGTGTACAACGATTGACAGAACGCCTTAAAAAGAGTTATTTTTACTTCTGGTGTACAACGAGCAAACCTGCGGGCCAACATATTGCATCGGACAGCCAACGCCCTCCGTTCCCTTTCCATATCAGCATCATCTTTTAAGTCCTCCGTAACTATGTGCCCAAGGTACTTAAAATCTAGCACTCTTTCAAGGGCCACACCTTCCAGCATAACAGGTGGCATACTATGCGCTGGTTTTTTATGTTTTGCCTTAAACACTAGTAATTTGCTTTTCTGTACATTGTATACAAGTCCGTGCGCCTTTGCATAGGCCTCACAGACTGCCAACAACTTCCTGAGCGCGCTAATTGACGGACTCAGCAGCACCATGTCGTCTGCATAACTAATACTATTGACACACAGACCGTCAATAGAACAGCCAACAAGAGTGCTACTGAGCTCGACAATCAGTTGGTTAATGTACAGGTTGAAAAGCGCTGGTGAGGTCAATCCCCCCTGTCTCACCCCGCATTCCAACCTATACTCCTCCGATAATTGATCAGCCCACCTAACTTGATTGGTTTGGTGGCCGTACCAATATTGAAACATATTTGTAATGGCGTCAGGCACTCCCGCTTCGCGCATCTTATACCACAGGACGTCATACCTTACCAGGTCAAATGCCCTGGAAAGGTCTAGAAATGCCGCATAAATAGGCGTACTTCTCTTCGTATAGTACCCGACAGTATGTTTAAGGGACAAAATAGCACATTCAGTCGATAACTGTGGCCTAAAGCCGAACTGAGCATCGTGTATTTTAATATGTTTACTAATTTGTCCCTCAAACACACCGTCAAGTACTTTAGCCGTAATAGTTGCTAATGAGATCGGTCTGTAGTTACCTTTGTCACTGGCGTCACCGGTTTTATTTTTCAATATTGGTACAACCACCGTTTTCATCAACGCAGCGGGTAAGTAGGAGTGTCGGATACAGAAAGTAAACAACAACGCTAGCAGTCGTGCGAGATGCGGTCCGGCGTGCTCAAAATGTTCTATGCTAAGGCTGTCGTGTCCCGGCGATTTGCCTCGTCTCATATTTTTAATGATTGTTCTAATCTGCTTAGCCATAATGCAAGCAGGTACCTCTAACACTACAGCCTCAGCAACAACACTGTTAACATCAGACGTCGAAGGTAGTATTTTAAAATGCTCCTTAAACCGGTTTGCTATCTCCCCGGGCGTACTTACCCCATCGACGCACACCGGAATGCCAGGCTTGGGGTTTAATTTTTTGGTGTGTTTCCAAAACCCGCGAAAGTCTTTCTTGTTGTGTCTTGAAGCCAATATATCCATTTTAATTTGGTCTTGTTTATTTTGACAAAACTTAAGTTTTTGTTTGAAAATCTTTCGGGACTCGACCATATCATTATAAATATATCCCGTGCTTGGTTTCCCATGCCAAACCCAATTTGTAAACATTAGTCTGGAGTTCCGGTGAGCGTCCCTAACATGCTTATTCCACCCCAAGATAGGTCGACCCTTTAAAACCCCCCCTTTACAGTGACTGACATAAGTGGCCTCAGCAGCCTCCCGTAACGATAAAACAATTTTATGATATAAGTTATCAATTACTTCCCTATGTTCTAGCTCGTTACACATATTGTCACAGCATTGACTTAGATCACTAGGAAAATCAATTTGCCTTAACTTAGAGTTACATTCCTTGGTATACAATCTAAATGTAAAAGCGTTTGATTGCGTTAATCACGAAACATTACTGCTGAAGCTCGAGCATTACGGACTAGACAAAATAGAGTTAAACTTAGTCAAATTTTATTTGAATGATAGACAGGAATTAGTTCAAATAAACGGTGTCAATTCCTCGGAATTAAATGTGAAAATGGGCGTCCCCCAGGTCTCGATTTTGGGTCCTTTCTTGTTTTTAGTTTGTATAAATGATTTACCTCATTTATTACAAAACAAGCTAAACATGATCTTGTTTGCCGACGACGATACTTATTTGATTTTTAAAATAAATAGACGTAGTAATAATCTTGACGACGCAATTAACGCCCTAGCGCACTTACAAGTGTATATCAGCAGCCAGTAGCGCAGACAGCGCGGCGCGCGTGTCTCCGGGCGCGTGCGCGTGCGCGAGCGTGCAGGCGTAGGCGGCGTGCAGGCGCGCGCGCTGCGCCAGCGGGTGCGCGCGGCGCCAGGGGCACGCCGCCCAGCGCGCGGTGATCTCGTGCCAGCCAGCAGGTTCTGTGGGTGGAAACGAAAAAATACTAGCAAAAAGCATCCCCGAAAAAACACTGTTAAAGCTCGCGACGCCCCTCAAACGATACAGTATTTTTCACTGTTTAGTTGGTAAATTAAGTTGAAAGGTATAAAATAGATAATTTTTTTTGCGAGCTCGCTATTCATTGACGAACGAGTATTTCTAATAATTTTCTTCATAAGTCGTCAGAAATTATGGTTTCTGACAGAAATTTAATATTTCTGTATGAAATTTCTGTCAGAAAACATAATTTCTGACGAGTTATGAAACCATAATTTGTTGTTTGTGTATGTGAGTTTATATGTTTGTAAAGGCACCCACGATAAGTAAGGAAATATGACAGGAGCAACGTTAAAAAACAATTCGAGCTCATTTCGCTCACTCTTGCATTCTCGCAAGGGTGAGTTTCGCGTTGTTTTAGTTTTTGAACTCGGTTCGCTCGCTCTTGCATTAATTTGATATTCTTTTAAATTTTGCTGAGTCTGAGTACCAGTATGGAAAAAGCCACATTCGTTTTTGCTGCCCCGGGCCCGGTGGCCTCTGGATCAGAGCTCCTGAAACAATTCCTGAACGGCGGCATTGGAACATCTATGAACTTACCATTACATAATAGTAAGGCTCGAACAGCCGCGTCGGCAAGCGTAGCGAAGTACTCGAAAGCAGTGAGAGTCGCTACTGCCGAAACACACGCGCGAATCATTCGCGGGGAACTGTTGGTTACCCAGGAAACCCACACCTGGAAAAGAAATTGAACTATGAAAAAACAGTCCAGTAGATGCGAACTAAATTGGCTGTGACAGACGAAAGACAGATATTCCGACAGACAGACACACGAGTGATCCTATACAGGTTACGTTTTTCATACAGACGTTTGAAACCCAAAAAATTCAAGGGCAAGTTTGTTAAAAAGTTTAAAAAGTAGCATCATCTGCTTAGGGTTCCTCAGCTTGTTAGAGTAGGCTTCCAGTCTAAACCATTCACATTTTGCATAGAGCGTCTGCCGATATGGTCTCCACAACCCATTTACTGAGTAATACGATACCCGTGTACACTTATCTGACTGGTTGTCAGACAAACGGCGTGTTAATTGTTCTTACCGGTAACGCAGAAGATGCCGCCGGCTCCATACACATGATTACGACAGCACGGCTGAGTAATTCTTCTATTTCACCCCCCGATTCTTCTAAATATGGCGCTAGAACAAAAACAATATTTACATGACTTGTAAGACATTATAATTACACTGTTCACCTTTCTGGGAAAATGTCAGGCCTAAGAATGGAACAGTAGTAACTTTTTAGCTATAGCATCATTCAGCCATCCACCGTTTCAGTGGTTTTCCCCAACTCATTAAGCCTGAGCTGTTACTTAAACTATTGTTTCACAGATAGGATGCCTGAGATAACCGCTCGCATGGGGGGCAGCGGTTAGGTAGGTCACCAGAGCTCAGTCATTCGCTCGCTGACGGGGTCATCAGCATCACCGTGTCAGTGTGGGATGATATCGGTAGACAAGTCTGTAGCATCAGACACACAACATACCTAGGTCGGCGACAGTCCGCAGCACGTGCTTGGAGTGCGGCGGCACGTGCGACACTAGCGCAGGCGAGCACGCGCCGCGCACCCACTGCGACACGAGGACGGATAGCCCGCATGCTACGAGGATGAGCCTGTAGCATCAGACACACAACATACCTAGGTCGGCGACAGTCCGCAGCACGTGCTTGGAGTGCGGCGGCACGTGCGACACTAGCGCAGGCGAGCACGCGCCGCGCACCCACTGCGACACGAGGACGGATAGCCCGCATGCTACGAGGATGAGCCTGTAGCATCAGACACACAACATACCTAGGTCGGCGACAGTCCGCAGCACGTGCTTGGAGTGCGGCGGCACGTGCGACACTAGCGCAGGCGAGCACGCGCCGCGCACCCACTGCGACACGAGGACGGATAGCCCGCATGCTACGAGGATGAGCCTGTAGCATCAGACACACAACATACCTAGGTCGGCGACAGTCCGCAGCACGTGCTTGGAGTGCGGCGGCACGTGCGACACTAGCGCAGGCGAGCACGCGCCGCGCACCCACTGCGACACGCCGCGCGCACGTGCCACATGGCAAATGCTGTCTGTCCGCACTGCTGTAGCGTCGAGAACAGATAGCCCGCATGCTACGAGAATAAGCCTGTGGAATAAATAGTTTATATAGTAGTAATAGGCTCTTTCAGTGCTTAACACTTAAGAGCCTACGGAGAACCCGAGAAAGGTATTACTCAGTACAGACAGTTATTAAATAAATCTGCTAAAAATAATTAACATTACCTAAACTGCGGTAGGTCGTGGAAAGGAAGAGCAGGATTGTGATGAAGCATGAAGAACCGATCCAACGCCTCGTCCAATGCAGGCTCCGGGAGACGATACCACGGTAGCTTACAGGCTTCGTCTAATATCTGTCAGTTAAAATTCGTAGGTACAAAACACTGAGGATGCAAATATTTTCACCTATCGTATTGCATAGGTCAGTTGTTGAACATATATGATATCCCGTTCCCGTTGTACTTCCCGTTCCCGTATAGCCAAATTAGCCAATAGCCTTCCTCAAGAATATGGCAATCATATACAAACAAAAATTTCAAAATCGGTTCAGGAGATCCAGAGAACCTCCTACAAGCTCACAAACTTTACCTCTGTATAGATAAATCTTACGAAAGTGATAAATACTGGATAGTTTGTCTGGATAATTTGTTGTCTGGTCGACATGTACAGTATGTAGTTACCAGGTGTGAGTGCGGCAGGTGCGTGCCAGTGAAGAGGTACAGCAGCTCAGCGAGGCGCGGCGCCAGCTGGCTCGCGTCGCAGTCGCGCAGCAGCGTCACGGCTAGCGTGGCGCGCCATGTGGCACAGCACCAGGAGCTCAGCTCTCTATCCGTGGTGGTTGACATCTAGAAGGAACGCAAATAAATGTACAGGACATCAGCTTTAGCTAAAAATTAGGCGGTACTGTATAGTTGAGCATTATTTTAAAATTCATAGCATAATGTCCTACGGTATCTTCTTGTGGGGAAAGGCTGCTGACATACAGAATATATTTGTCAAGTTATTTGTTTGGTTGCCAGAATATCATGAAAATAGATGATCAAACTAATCCTGCCGATATTTATCCTAACTTAATACTATAAAATGCGAATGTGAGTTTGTTACGCTTTCACACCTAAACCGCTGAACCCGATCGTCATGTTTTGCAGATATAAAGCTTGGGATATGAAAAAGGACAAGAAATGTTTGCAAAAATGATTTGAGATGGCACCGTGAGAATTCCAATCTGTTTAAAAAGATCTGTTAATGAAACCCTAGACCCTAGTTGGTATATTGCACGTACAGCACGTTTTTGTAGGACAAATATATTCTGTATGTCAGCAGCCCTTCCCCACAGTAGGATACCGTAGGACATTACGCTATGAAAATAACTAAAATAGACTAACTGAGCTGTGTCAACGTCAGTGCATTGTCTAAGTTTCCTGACGGCGTATGCGGCAGAGCTGAGCCTTCCTGATTGGCTTGATATGTGGGAACCCCATTGAAGTTTAAAATCAATAGTTATGCCCAAAAATACTGCCGAGTCCACAGTTTCAAGCACCTCATTATTTAAATGACCTTGGGTCCCAGATTTCTAAAATTGGGAATGGCAAACTTTATACAACACTGGTGTTCGATCCACGGTAACTTAGCTAGCTCTGCCAGTAACGCGGACGCTTGCACTCGACTCTCCTGTGAACTGGCGCCCGGGGCAGTGGGCGAGTTTGACACTATCTACCAACCTGTAACGCTTGCTGTAGACACTTGCCATAGAACCACTGATGTTCGCCCCACGGTAACTTAGCTAGCTCTGCCAGTAACGCGGACGCTTGCACTCGACTCTCCTGTGTACTGGCGCCCGGGGCAGTGGGCGAGGTTGAACACTGCACGTTGACGTACGACTGAACGGACCATTCAAAAAGTTGTTGGAGGAGGTGGACTTCCGAACCTGAAAGTTTAATGAACTCATTTTAGATTCAAGCCACCTCATATTTTAGCAACAACTTTTACGGCCGCTTTCTATAATATATCTCAATCCCAATCTTGATCCCGATCCTTTTCTGTAACCAATCAAAGGTGAGGATAGTGTGGTGAAGGACACAAACTCGGCCGTTGATTGGTTACAGACAAGGATCGGGATCACAATTGGGATTGAGATACATTATAGAAAGCGGCCGTAAGTCTACACGCACAATGTCTAGTTCCCACGCACACAAACACCGTTCCGAACGGAAACAACGTTAGACGATGCACGAAAAGTCTATTGGAAAGTTGATTTTTATGAAAAAACAACTGCATAAATAAATTACAAATAAAGTTTATTGAACTCTTCTACAATTAATTTATATTAAACTTTGTTTTTGAGATTTTGCACTTCTTTTATTACTTATTTAAGCCCAAAGTTGCGTTAAAATTAGCAAGTTAAACGAATCTCGTTGGCTTATAACTTTTTAATGGCTTTTTATTTTACTATTCTGTTTCCGTACAGACAAAATTAATAATGAGATAAAACGTTATCACGCTTAACTTTGAATGTACAATGTCAAACAGTGGAGTGATACCCCCCCGAAATTTGTATGGACAAAATATCGACTAGTGCAACCTTAAGATCTCATGCTCTGAAATAATAATTTTCTCATAAAAGTTACAAAAAGCGTAGAATATCTGTATGTATCAGTCACCAGGACAGTCAAGCATGATCTGATGCACATTATCGACGAAGTGCCTCAGCATGGGCGTGTAGGCCTCGCAGTCCGCCGTGGAGGGCAGCAGCGGCGGCGCAGCGGCGTGCGGGCTCACCCACGCGCTCCACGACTCCTGCAGGCCGCCCCACGCGTACCACGCCACTGAGGAGATACAGCTTTGTCAGAAACACATTACAAGTCTCATTGCTTCTAAACTAGCTGTGCTTCTAGCTAGTGTGCTGTAGGTACGCCTCTGCAACATAATTATGTTGTTGTTTTTTGTTTAATTATTTTTGTTAATTGTTGTAGCGCATTAAATTGGTTAGTAGTTATTAAATGTTTTGTGTGAACCTAAAGATTATAACGCAAAATCTCATGTAAAAGTCAAAGCAAACAGAGTTGCAAATCTCTCGAGTATGTTGTTAATTCCGACATAGTTCATTATCATCTATCTTCATGATGCGTGTGACATAGTGTAAGTGTGACTACCTCTCTCCGGCTCCAGGCTGAGCCTGCTAGCCGCAGCCACAAACGCCCTCTGCAGCGCGCGCAGCAGTGCGGCGACGTGCGGCGCGTGTGTCGCGTGTGTCGCGTGTGTCGCGTGTGTCGCGTGTCGCCCCTTCAAGCCGGTCCGAGCCTCCCACCAGAGGACGCCCAGCTCGCGGAGAAGGTGTCCTAGCTGAAAGCAAATTTATTCTGAGATATTTTCACAGGAAGTCAAAATTAATTAAAATAAATAAAGAATGTCGACAAATGAAGGCGATGCAAGTATTGCTTTACTTGCTTCACCTTCATTGATACCTTTTTTTCAGTTCAGCGATATCTTTGCCGACTGACAGTCGTTTTTTATGATTATTTTTTGTTTGACAGAGTATTTTCCCAAGGTGGTCCCGTTAAATTGGTGAAATCTGATGAAGATCTGATGAAGAACTTCGGAGATAGACCATTAAATAGATATGGACTGGACCTCCGATTATACACCAGTAAACTTCCTCAAATTCAAATAATTAAAATATTAATAAGAAATATAAAGTGATTGAGATATTGTTAGGTTTATGTCAGCACCACAGTAAGATTGGACTTGGACTGTGAAGACACACAAGTACACAACGGAAATTTTTAACGGCAACAACGCTAATGTATAGATTGACTCATTGTAGGATTAATACCAATCCTAAAGATACCTTACTCTATACCATTAAAAGTGATAATTATGAAATAACAAAAAAATACAAACGATTTCTAAACAAAAATCTCCCGTATTTTTAAAGTCCTATCCATCGAAGCCACAGTTGACGGAATCGGTGACTAAAAAAAACCCCTTTACCTGTACGGGTAGATTTTATTTTACAGTTTTGTAGGCGTGATAAATTTCTATAGTCATACAAAATAACAGCTTCGCAGCATAAACAATCTCTAAGTAAATCCGCGGACGGAAGGACATATGGATATAGCGGAACTATCAGGGTTCTTTGTTTTACAACGGAACCCTAAAACACTAGAAATTAAAACATTACTTTAATTTCCAAAAAAAGAAGAAAACAAACCAGAAACACCGACTACCGAAATTAAAGTTAATTTGTACTTCGTTGTGTTTTTTATTCCGAAATCGGTTGTTTATTTTTTGTAAAACTTTTTATTTTATAAGTGCTTGTCAGTATTTCATTAGCAAAATAGAGGTAAAATTGTAATAACTTCAAGCTAATAATAACAACACAATAATACACTGATTTAATTGTGTTATTTAAAACATTTCTCAATGTTTATGAGCGCGGCATTATTTTTCCTAGACTGCGAAAAGTTTAGCTTCCGCGTCCCTAGATGGCGTTGTTAGGTGAGCGCCGATTCCTGAATCGCGCTATGGTTTCGTTACCGGTGAAACATGTCTACCGCGAGGCGAGAACGTAACGGTGACAGACAGACATAGATCCTATAAGGGTTAAGTAATCTATAAGTAAAGAAGTTTTTGGAAAGGTTGTTATCGTAAAAAATAACAATCTTATAACGATAATAATGTCATAGGTCCATAGGAGATTATGAGTTATAGAACACTCGAAAATTGGTTCAAAAATCCAATAGATTTCTTCCAAATAATTATTCAGAGTGCTCTTTTGGACAATGCCTATAGTTTCGATGGCTGTGATTTTTTATTGATGGTGTTATTTTTTGCGTGGGAGCTATCGGTTTATTTGTGGCCATACAAGGCCGCAAAATTAATTTGATGGTCCAATCTACATTATATAAAAAAACGGCCAAGAGTGAGCCGCACTCGCGCACGACGGTTCCGTACTATTATCTATAAAAAAAGATTTAATAAGACTGCATGTTACATTGATAAACAAAAAAAATGAAAATCGAAATATACTACTATAATAAAATTAACAACCAAATAAGTTAATAAAGTTAATATTTAATAAGACCTCTACAATATTTTGAGAAAGTTGTAGAATCTTCTTTAAATTATATGCGTAGATTTTTTGTTTGGTTCGCCAGATTTAAGGGAAGGTTTAAAAAAATGGGTAGGTAGCCAGTTGAAGGGAGCGAAGCCGCGGGAGACAGCTAGTTTTTGATAAAGGTTACAGGCTAATATTATCAAACTCAAAACTAATTAAATTACCACTACAACGTGTAACAGAATAAACGCTATACCTGAAAGGGGTCATTGTAATCATCAATATGAACAACTTTTACTGGGACCAACCCCGAAATCGTGAAAAAATAATCAGCTGTTCAGTACATTTTGTCGAGTTATGCGCCAAGAAATGTATGGGGCAGTCGATTTTTTTTGTTCGCGAGTTCGTGGTTGGTCCCATAGTAAAATTTGTTCATAATGACAAGTACAATGACTTCTTTTAAGGTTGATTTATCTCTGAACCCAATTCTGAAGTCCACGCAGACGAAGTAAAATGTTTTTTGCTAGAATTATTGATAGATGTGCATGGTACCACATCTAAACTCTCTAGGGTCTATCAGTACTGTGCTATGCACTCCTAGTACTTTGTCTTACTAATATTAAGAGTATTATTGATTTGTTCTTCTTTCACGCAGCGAGTTGGCAACGGACCGACGTGTTTTTGCTTATGAGTAGCTAATGGACCGGAGAGTGACAAAAGCTCATGGTATTAGGATGACAGGTAAGTGTAGAAGATACTACTTCTGTTTCTTACCTGATCAAAAGGAACTGCAGCTGCCTTAGCATCTACGGCTCTCAAGATATGGGTCCAATGAGCTGGTGGAACCGTATTGTTGATCGCAGCAGTGGCATATCTCAACACATGCGCACACAACTCTCTCGGGTCTATCAGTACCGCGCTATGCACTCCTAGTAGTTCGACCAGCATGTGATGTTCGGTGGCGGGCGAAGGCCCACCGCGTTGGACGGCGCGGATTAGGGCTTCGAGCATGTCCCGGCGCTGGGTCGGGTCTGCGGATTCTGACCAGCGGCTCATTTCGAACTGGAATAGAATTGTTATTAATTAGATTATGTAATCTTCTACAAGTTTTTAGGAAGCTGTTTACTGCCATAAATATGATCAATTTGGTTAATTCATTTTAACAAAATTGGGCTATTTACTTTTCATAATTTATTTAATTTTGGAATGTCAAATCATCCGGCGTTTTCAAGTCTTTAAGCCTAAGATTAGCATCCCCAATAGTGTCAAGTTCTAAAATCTAAAAACATATTTAATAAAAAAATGTCGCTTGCAATTATTTAGTAAATATTTTATTTTATTTACGAATTGAAGACTATAATGGAGTTCTTCAATTTGTAATTGTTGCGAGGAAGTGATGCTTTCGATGAATATTTTCCATTTTTATTTTACCAATTCACTCCAAATCTTCCAAAAACACCAAAAATTCCTTACCTTAGACAAATAACTGAACACAGTATGCGACGGTAGCTGCGAATCCAACAGTGCACTGTACACCTTGGGCCAGTCTGCGGGCGGCAGCCGCCGGGGCGCCAGTAGGGCTCCGCAGAGCGTCTGCTGCAGCACCCCGGTGGAGCGCTTGCCCCACGCTGAGAGCAACTCAGTCGACAAGCGTCCGTCGTGGCAGATCCAGCGCTGGAATGGGAGATCAGGCAATTCAAATAAATAGATTTGTTGTTTGCAAGAATTTAAACGAATAGATTTGTTTCTTTCTGAGATGATTAAGGTTTTAAAAATTATTATTATTATTATAAGCCCGTAGTGTCCCACTGCAGGGCAAAGGCCTCCCTTCTTTCTTTCCACCTAAATCTGTCTTGAGCAATCTGAGTCCAATCCTTTAGGTAGGAGTCCAGTTCGTCTCGCCATCTCCTTTTGGGTCTACCGCGTCGCCGGCTCCTGATGTTCGGGACCCAATCCGTGGTTACTTTTGCCCAGTTCCCATGTGTGGCATGCGGCAGATATGGCCCGCCCAGTTCCACTTCAATTTGGCAGCTGTGTTGCCTACATCTGCGATTTGAGTTTTGGAACGAAGTATATTGTTCCATATACGGTCTGTAACCCTTACTCCGAGGATACTTCGTTCCATTGCTCGCTGGCAGACCCCGAGAGCGGACTTTTGACGTTGCGTTAATGACCACGTTTGTGCTCCGTAGGTGAAAAAATAATTATGATATTAGTTCTTTTATATTGAATATGAATGATATTACGTAGTAGTTGAGATCAGTTGAGATACAAAAGATTATCAAGCATTTCAAACAGATAGAGCGTTTATTACTCCTCATGATTTTTTATTAAAACCAATTTAAGTTTTGGAAAAGAAAGAACTGATTTAAATGGAACTTGGTATGCATGCGATGTTTAAAAGTTTAGTTTTTCGAGTGGTTTATGGTTTTCTATAAAAGCTTAAAATTGCTTAAATTGAATCTACCTGTCTCTCTCTCTCTCTCTTTACTCTTTTTCGAAAAAGAACTTAGCTATTAAAAAGTACGTCTTATTATATCAGTACCTAAGAGCTTCACGGAGTTCCGCTTGCTAATTTATTTGAACCCTGTATAGGATACAGTAATCAGAAAATCTAACACACTGGTGTCAGATTTTCTGGCTTTGCCAAGGATCGGATTACCCAGTTACTGGGTTCTGGAGGTCACATAGGCAGTCACATATAAATTTAGCTGTATCCGGTTAGAATGGAAGCCGACTCCAACATAGTTGGAAATAGGCTATAGTATGCGCCAGATAAACAAAGAATAACGGTCATTGACCCTCCTACATTTATTGACACACTTAATTTCAAAAACAGAAATAATGACATAAAGCTGTCCTGAATCGACACCTATCGTGATCCTTACTGTTCTAGTAATGAAAAGCGATTCATAATTTGCTGTCCGGGGGTACCTACCAACGAAGAGATATTAAGGAAAGGTCAATGACCGTTATTCTTCATTTATCTGGCGCCTATTATAGGTAGGCAGAACGTTAGCTAATTACTTTTTTTTGTATCGGAAATCATCAACAGACTCCTTCCGCTCTGGGCGGAGCTGAAGGGAGTCTCAGACTCTTACTGACTAAAATCCACGAGTTCTCCTCCTTGCGTTCCAAGGACGCGGTATCTCTTTTTACCGATTCCGCTACCCTGGCAAGAAATAAACATACTTTGATACGACATAAGAACATTCTTTGTGAATTTACCTCCGCCAAGTCAGTAACGAGCGCAGTGAGCACGCTGGCGGCGGGCGCGCAGGCCGCGCAGACCGGTGCGCCGGCGCAGCGCCACGCGCGCTCCACCACGCGCACACCCGCCTCGCTGCTGCGCGTGCGTCTGGGGGCAGCAGCAGTGCTGAGCGAGTTATATGTATCCGCGACGAAGACACGACAAGAGATAACACAGCAAAATAGAAGTCTTCAGACTGATGACATATGATAAGTGGTACAGTTCTCGTCAAATAACTTTGCCCCTCTGAAGTTTTGTCGAGTGGCTGCGTAGTAGTCAAAATTACGAACACACTGCAACTGCGCATGCGTAAGAGACATGGGGGCGGGGCGCGATTTTATGTCTCAGTCTTACGTTTACGTTCGATGCATGCTTGCGTCCCGCTTGCTCCCGTGTACGTGACTGGACCTGCGCGATCTTTGCAAATGGCTAACTTCAGAGGGGCAAAGTTATTTGACGAGAACTGTAAAAAGGAATGGCCTTAGTCTTAACGTGTGCCAAACATCATAAGGGCTAGGCAACATAGTGATATGTTCACACTGCTGTGTAGTCTTGCGTAGTTCCAGAACGAACTAGGTGGTTAGAGCGCTCCCACAGGCGAGCTACGCAAACAAGATCCCAGAGCCGTCACTCTTTAGTTTATTAGTTCATTCGATAGTGAGAACAAGGCGCCGCCCGAGCTAGTCGCGACACTACTACCTTCGCTAGTTCAATTATATGATTAGTGAAGTGTATTTATTATCTGTGGTTAGCAGAAACAAAACGAGCGAATGATCTGCCTTTCTCTGGTTCGAGATGGGAGCTGATGAACTAAACGAGTGACCTAGTTCGTCAAGGAGCCCGGTCGCGAACTGATATGCGCAAGACTACAGGTCCTGGTGTGGTCTTTGATATGAGATGCACCCTGTTGTTGCTATACTAACGGCAGATATCTACTACGCTACCTTGCTATAGTGTGCAGCGCGGCCGCGGTGCGGGCGGCATGCGGGCGCGCGCGCGCTAGGCGACGTAGCGATGCGCGCGCGCTGCTGCGGTTTTCTTTAATTCCACGCTCCGCGTCCACTGATATACACCACTCTTGTTCCTGAAATAACAATTAACGGATTTTTTACGTTAGTACAAGACAAAAAAAAATCAATGCCCAAGATGCAACGCAGCGCTTCCGCACACGGCTAGCTCTCACAGTCTAAGTCATCTTCCTTTTATTTTGGCTTCTTTCAGTCCATCCAAAGATTGTCTGGTAGATATTGCTGTCAGCGATAAAACCGCCACTGTGCTTTATGGGCACAGTGGCGGTTATGTAGCTATTTTTGGTCTGCCAAGGTTGCAGAATTCGTTCGAAAGAGTCACCGCGACCCTGGATCGCAAAGGGCGTGAGGAGGAAAACGGATGGATTTTAGTCAGTAAGAGTCTGACACTCCCTTCTCCGCCCAGAGTGAAAGGGTCATTTGATGAATTAACATCCTTTAAAAAAACGATGTTTGATGTATAATAAAGGCAATATTCTATACTCGGAGCTCGTGGCTAAATAAAAACAGTCGCACGAACTTTGATGTTAAGCTATGCTTGTTGTCTTGTCTTGTCTTACCGAGTTTCCTCCGTGCAGCCTGGGAAGGAACGCTAAGCCGTTGGTTCCGGCTGTCATTAAACATCTTTGAAAGTCATGACGTGTAGTCAGAGGCCAGGAAATTCAAGGCTGCCAAGAAGATCACTAGTTTGGAGGTAGGCGGAACAGAGAGTAAAGTCCCGCATACCTCCGTTGAAAAGGAAGGATCCTCCGACCGGACGGTTGTTGTGTCCGGTGGGCAACTGCCCGATAGTTGATATTCGGACTGTTGTGTATGTTCAAATCGCACGGAAAACTTTGATACCACGATGCAAGATTTCGTTAAGTTAGTTAGCAGCTGGCGGGATAGATGGCGTCGCGGTTCTTTTTGTTGCGATGTAAATTTTTGCTGCGTAGGTTTTTTGTGGCGGCGTTGATGCCGCTACAAGATTACCCAGTTATTTGGTCACATACGCAGTCGCTCCATATAAAATACTGGTATTAAGATGCATTCGGTTACACTGGATTGGGAAAAGGCTAGAACAATTGAATAAAGTATATTGGTGATGCAAAGATTGTAACTAGCGCCTCTAGTGTCAAATCGTTAAGCTGTCTAAGAACGACACTGACAGTTTTCGTACAGCGTTGCCAATGATTGGGAATTCCCCATACAGCGGGGAATCTCAAGTTGATTGGGGATTGGCATTAAGCGGTGAAAATTCGGGCATTTTGAATATCGTTAGTCTGGGCCAAGTCAGAACACTTTTTCAAGTAATCGCAATTTGTTAGGTTACGTTACTCATAGATATATGGAATTACTCCCTTTATTAAATTGATTTACATATATCGCTCGACCGATGCGTTTGAAAAATATCTATCTAAGCCTATTGTGTCCCACTGCTGGGCAAAGGCCTCCCTCTCCCTTTTCCACACAACTCTGTCATTTGCTATGTCCGGGGAGAGGGGATTTTGTGGGGAAATTCCTCAATTTGGGGACCAAAATCAACTGATTATAGATTTTTGTCCCATATTGAGAAATTTGATCTAGATTTTTGGGGAATTTGATGAATAAGTGTTGGCACCTTCTAAATTTCGCTGCTAGAGACACGTGCGTAATCTTTGCGTCGCCAAATCTATCTAGTGACTTCACATAACACATACTGGTATGTAGATAGTGAGGGCCTTGCACTTGTTGGCGCAACTTTTGCGCACGGGCGGTAACGTCCGGCGCACGCGCATTACGCCAACCAGCTCCCACAGCCGGCTGTCTAGCGATGACACGCGGGCCACTTCTGTACACCATTCTCTGTAAGACAATAACAGCGAAATTAATAAGTTGCCACCAAAAATAATAAATATAAAATATAATAATTTTGAATCGCCATCACATAATTACATTTATCTGCCTTTTTCGCGATATCAGGGTCGGTGTTATATTAAAATTTGTTCATCATAATGATGAGTACACTGACCCCTCTTCAAGTATTGCGTTAATTAACAGAATAAACGCAATACCTGAATATACGTTGTTTAAAAATATGGAATATCACCTGATGCAGGTAGCATAATAATATATTAAGCCAACATGCTACCTGCATCAGGTGATAGAAGAAAGCTTTTGGCCACAGGATGTGGTATTCCGCCACTTTTGCGGACAAGTGCCACCGGAACGCACAAAGACTTAGTGCAACTAACGGCCGCTTTCTATAATATATCTCAATCCCAATCTTGATCACGATCCTTGTCTGTAACCAATCAAAGGTGAGGATTGTGTGGTGAAGGACACAAACTCGGCCGTTGATTGGTTACAGACAAGGATCGGGATCAAGATTGGGATTGAGATATATTATAGAAAGCGGCCGTAAGTGATAAACATTATTATACATAGTTTTAAGTTTTTATTTCCTAACACAATTGTTGTTATATAATATGTATACTTAGGTCTTTGTCTATGGGTCTTTGTTACCTAAAAAGAAATGGTTTATTATAAGCAAAGCGGACAGATATTTCAGTCATCTTCCTGTTTTTTTTTGTGTAAGAAGACAATTGACAGCTTTTTTGACTTGAAATAAAATTAAACGAACTTACTGTGCAAGCCTCTCGATGTCATTTAAATGTTTATCGACTAGCGATATGAGAGTGCGAGAGTCTCGGAAGTCCACATCTTCAACTGGTGACTTGATCAATGTTCTTCTTCGCCTGAAAACAGACAAAGAGTGGAGGCGATGACTATAGGAAAATCAGTACAGCTTATCAAACTTCATTGTTTGCTATCATACGGATGTAGCGCTGCCGAGGATGGAGTTATGTGGCGCAACTAGAAAGAAACCCGAGTATCTAGTAGTAGAGACAACATTGTGTCCCATTTTTGGACCAAGACCCCCGTTCGTGCCTCATTTTATTTTTCTGTTCTTAAGGATTAAATCATTAAATGACTCCTGGAATTGAGTGTCAGACTCTATCTGACTAAAATCCATCCGTGTTCCTCCTTATGCACTTTTCGTTCCAGAACCGCGGGGACTCTTTTGAACCAATTCCTGTACTCTAGCAGGCTCTGGGCCTGACGAGCCCCGTTGAGGCGTGCGTAGAACACAACAACGCGCCGTCGACTCGGGCCTGAGGAGTTTCGGCTTTAGTGTCGGGCGTTTTCTACTCCGTATCACCTACGGACTTACGATTAGTCCCGAACCTGAACTGAGAATAACTGTCAAATCTTGTTGTCATTTATTGTTGCCGAAACTATAGACTTCGGGTTTAGAGAGTAGACCCCCTGGTTCAGATCGGACGGCGAGCCACCCAACGCTCTATATCCTAATTGCTTCGGATGGCGGCCGGGAAACGTCTTGTTCGTCCCTACGCCCGGGAGACCTCCCTATGTTGCGGCGGATGTGGGGGGGGCGTGAGGGTTGTCTCTCCCTCGCGCGGCGCCTCCTCCTTCACCAGCGTTACTGAGAGCAGAAGGAGGTGACGGCTTCCCATGCCTCCTCGCTCCGGACCATGGCTTGAACCAGGGTCGGACGCTTTCCCCCCCCAAACAAACCAAAAAAAAAAATTTTACTACTATATTCATAAAAATTGTAAAAATCTTTTAAATTTGCAGTTTTGGTTTATTTGTCGTATCGTGTCGTGCCAACGTGTACGCCGCTTGGTGGTCGGGCGGCGGCGCTACGGTGACGGTAGGGAAGCTGTCCGGCTCGGGGGGCAGCGGGCCAACATACCTTCTCCTCGAGCGGTCCTTGATGTTCAACAAGGTGTCGACAGCGACGTGGAAGGGCGTCTGCGGCGGCGCGTGGTCGGGCGGCGGCGCCACGGTGACGGTAGGGAAGCTGTCCGGCTCGGGGGGCAGCGGGCCAACATACCTTCTCCTCGAGCGGTCCTTGATGTTCAACAAGGTGTCGACAGCGACGTGGAAGGGCGTCTGCGGCGGCGCGTGGTCGGGCGGCGGCGCCACGGTGACGGTAGGGAAGCTGTCCGGCTCGGGGGGCAGCGGGCCAACATACCTTCTCCTCGAGCGGTCCTTGATGTTCAACAAGGTGTCGACAGCGACGTGGAAGGGCGTCTGCGGCGGCGCGTGGTCGGGCGGCGGCGCCACGGTGACGGTAGGGAAGCTCTCCGGCTCGGGGGGCAGCGGGCCAACATACCTTCTCCTCGAGCGGTCCTTGATGTTCAACAAGGTGTCGACAGCGACGTGGAAGGGCGTCTGCGGCGGCGCGTGGTCGGGCGGCGGCGCCACGGTGACGGTAGGGAAGCTGTCCGGCTCGGGGGGCAGCGGGCCAACATACCTTCTCCTCGAGCGGTCCTTGATGTTCAACAAGGTGTCGACAGCGACGTGGAAGGGCGTCTGCGGCGGCGCGTGGTCGGGCGGCGGCGCCACGGTGACGGTAGGGAAGCTGTCCGGCTCGGGGGAGGGTAGAGGCCGCAACACGCTGCGCTTCCAAGCTGCTTCAAGAGCCTGCCAATTAAATTTGAAATGGAAACTCATCTCATCTGCCTAGCCTTTTCCCAACTATATTGGGGTCGGCTGCCAGTCAAACCGGATTCAGCTGAATACCAGTATTTTACTTGGAGCGGCTGCCTACCAGACCTCCACAACCCATTAACTGGGTAACACGGTATTTTTTGGCAAGACTGGTGTCAGATTTTCTGGCTTCTGACAATCCGTAACCACTGCCAAACATCTCCAAATGACAGCCGGGACCAACGGTTTAACGTGCTTTCCGAGGCACGGAGGAGTCTCAGTATGTTAAGATGGTCACCCATCCACAGACCAACCTCGGCAAGTATTACTTAAGCTAGGAGATCGGCCCGTGGGGAGCGACTGACGCAGCGACATTTTGAGCTGCGTCGGTCGCAGCTGCGCGAGGTCCTGGTGGCGGAATGGCGGAACAGGCTTTCACGCCCTACCGCCGGCCTCGTCAATATCGAGGCCATCCGGCCAGTGCTCGACATGTGGCTCGGGAGAAGGCACGGCTCCCTGTCGTTTCGTGTGACACAGGTCCTCACGGGGCATGGTTGCTTCGGGAGGTTCCTGTGTCGCATAGGCAGAGAGCCGGACGCTCGGTGTCACCACTGCGTCGACTGTCGGGAGGACACGGCGCGGCATACGCAACGCAGAGTGTGCCGCCTGGGAGGAGCCGCGCCGTGCCCTCGTCTCTGTGGTAGGCAGTGACCTCTCGCTGCCGGCTGTAGTCCGTTCTATGGTCGGCGGTGAGGAGTCCTGGGACGCGGTGGTCTCCTTCTGCGAAACTGTCATCTTGCAGAAGGAGGCTGCGGAAAGCGAGAGGGAGATGTCGAGTGCTCACCCGGCCCGCAGCAGGCGCACCGTGCGTCGGAGGAGGGCATACGCTGCCCTCCTTCTGCCCCCCTAACTGGGTCCAGGGGCGGCGGACTTGGGGATGTCCGTTGCCCCCCATTCATCCGGACCCGAGGTGGCGGCGCGTGGTGTTCCCGTGCGCCCCTCTGACGTCGCGGGGGGAGTTAAACACCTCACTCCCCCCGCTTACGAGATGTGGCCCGTAGAGGCGGGCCGGCACCAGCCGGGGATTACGGAAGTCGCATACGTTCCCGCGATCCCCGGCGTAGGTGGAAGATGGAACACCAGGGTGGTTTTAGTCAGTAAGAGTCTGACAGACCCCTCCGCCCGCCCCAGGGCGGAGGACATCCATGAGGATTTCCCCCCGTAAAAAAAAAAAAAAAAAAAAGGAGATCGGCCCGTGCGGCTGTTATAATTTAGCCACGAGCTCCTCAAATTTGAAATGGAAACTGATAAAGTTAAATCATTTATTTCAACGACACCATTTATAGTAGTGCCTATACAAATAGGCCATGGCAAGCACAAAAATTTAAGCACAAAAAGAAAAGCAAATTGCACTGTATTGAATTCTCCAATTAAAATTAGCAATGAATGCTACTTGCATCGATTTGAAACGAAAAAGGTTCGTTTCAAAACTTATGGTGAAAAGTAACATATTAAATTAAATAGTAAATCTTGCAACTAAAGTAATATGAAGTTGACTTACATGTTCTGGGATATATCTTGCAATATCTGCAAAGTGAGGTGCTATGCGTACTTTTTCGCCTTGTTCCAACCAACTTAAATATTCGTTGAGCAATCTGAAACAGCCAAATTATTTGCAACATTACGGGCTGATTTCGTCCGGATAAGCGCTATCCACCAATTTCACGTAAAATGCAATTAATTTTTTGTACATTTATCACAACCAATTAGCTTAATCAGACGTTTAATTGGTGGCCTAGCCTTTTCATTTAAATGCGCCTGTTTGTCAGCGACCTAAGTGACATCTTTTATTCAATATCGTTTAATGACTTGCCCATGTCACTTATGTCGCTGATTCAATGAATTCTAGGCTTTTATTGAAACGGCTGAGTAAACTAGTTCTCTGTGACATATATAAATAGTACCTTTGTGTTCTTTTATCTGTACTCAATTTCCTTTTTTAAGTTTATTGTGTGTACATAAATAAATAAATCTATTAACAAGATCTGGTCTGGATTTCAAATATGATTAGTTACTCCTAAAAGTCACTAATCATATTACATTATAATTAAATTTATATCTAAATAGGTAAATCTTTTATGAGGCGAAACATCCAATAGAATGACAAAAATTTATAAGTACTTAATATAATAAAGCTGAAGAGTTTATTAGTTTGAACGCGCTAATCTTTGGAACTAACAATCCGATTTGGAAAATTCTTTTAATTATGATAGCTACGGGAACGAGAAATAACTACGGGAACGGGGAAAAACGGGATATACGGCAAAAGCTAGTAATAAATAAGTCCACATACTTCTCAGCAGCAGCATGATATGCAATCAAATTAAAGATATTCCTCTTCGTCTCCACCGCCTCACTATTCGGATTCGATTCCTTCTCGCTTCGGCTATCTTCGGCATCGCCTTCGGTATCGCTCGAGCCGCTCGACTCCGCCGTCAGATCCACTATCGACAGCGCCGGTAAGAAACCACCCAAGTCATCACCCCTAGCTGGAGTAGCTCTTTCCACTCGTATATTCGATTGTGTGTCACTAGTATCGATAGATTTGTGTTCCGTTTTGAGCGTTACCCCTTCGTTGTGGTGGTATGTAATCGTTTCTAGGAGTCTCCGTTTGATTTGTGATAGCGTGCGGGATTTTATTAGGCCGCTGAAGAATAGGGGGCCTATTGCTGGCACTGACCTGAAACAGACAATATAAGATGCTGTAATTACATTGGATAAACTAACCTGGAGTAGGTTGTGCCTCTTGTACCAACCACTCATAGTCTGAATTTTTACCATACATATAAGTGAAAAAAAAATGACTGTCAAAAAACCCGACCGCTAAAACGAGTGAAAAGTTCCAAACAAGTCGCTTTTCAAGCAGTCTGATGCAGTTTGTGGCCTCAGATCTGTGATTGAACTTTTTTATTTCCCACATTTTAGTGAGTTACATTTCTTATTATTTGCGGGCGCCATTTTGAAAATTATATAGCCTATGTCACTACCACAATTCTGACGAATTCAACGACACCTCATATGTCAAAATCCGTCCAGTCGTTTGGGTTGTAGGGCGTGCCAAAGAAATGGACAAACATACATACAACGCTCGAAAAACATTACCCTCCTTCTGACGCAGTCAGGTAATGAGTAGTCCTTTTAATCGCAGAACCGATGACTGATCTGGCCGAGAGGCTGGCTCTGTAGAAGATCGCTGGAATCCACTGAATGCAAGAAGCATAGAACCATCGATGTGACGACGCATGGGAAGGCCCATGTCCAGCAGTGGACGTCTTTCGGCGTTGTGAAGGTTTTGTTTTTGGGGATGTTTTTTTTATTTTTATTTATATACTAGCTTCTACCAGCGGCTTCGCCCGCGTGAATATCGGAAATAGGAAGGTTTCCTGATTTGTATCGTACATTTTTTACTCAGGAAACACCTACCCTACCCTACACTACCCTACCCTACACTACCCTACCCTACACTACCCTACCCTACACTAACCTACCCTACCATACCATACCCGACCCTACCCCACACCTACCCTACACCTACCCTATACCTACCCTACACCTACCCTACACCTACCCTACACCTACCCTAACACTTACCCTACACCTACCCTACACTTACCCTGCACCTACCCTACACCTACCCTACACCTACCCTACCCTTGCCCTACACCTACCTACCGTACACCTACCCTATACCTACCCTATACCTACCCTACACCTACCCTAACCAGCCCAAAAGATACTATGACATGTTTCTGGTCTCCTGGTACTTGATGTTTCTGGTCTCCTGGTACTTGTGAATCTGAAGTACTAAGGCAGCAGCGGCTCTGAGTTTCCACTTCCTCCTCAGTCTCCATTAATCCATGCCACTTACCGGGATAAAAAGTAGCCTATTTTTTATTCCAGGATATGAACTACCTGTGTGCCAAATTTCATCCAAATCCCTTCAGCCATTTTTGCCTGAGTGTTACACAAACATACAAACATACAAACATACAAACATTCACATTTATAATATTAGTAGGATTACTTTATTGTACACCAAATTAGAAATACATAAAGGAAACCTTAAACTAAAAAACATACACATACATTGGCGGCCTAATCGCATTCAGCGATCTCTTTCAGGCAACCTGGAGTGGATAAAGATAGCCTGGACACGAAATGATGTTGCACTTGGTGCAAATATAAAGTTATGTAATTTTTTGCACAGAAATAAAGCAATAAAAAATATACTAAAATAGATGCATAAATACATACATATTAAATTTACATGTAAATAAGAAAAAGTGTAACAAATTAAAATGAACATCGAAAAAGTAATCAGAGTGATAAGTAGTGTTCCATAACAAGTCTTTAATAACAGGCAGCGATTGCGCGCGTTTAATTGACACTGGCAATGCATTTATATTATTATCTTAACGTATTAGACTTACCCGTAATCCGGTGGTGTTTGCAGATAAAGATGCATGAGTAGTCTCCACAGCGTTAGATGCGACGGATGGTTCATAGGAGCGGCCAGCGCTGCTGTCGCTGTACGGTATATTACAAGCTCTTCTGATGTTATATTGGCGCCTATTTTCTGTAAAAACAAGAACAATAAACGTCAACCTAAAGAACTAAACAAAACCCGTGACGATAAATAAAATTTTGTAATCGATTAGTATTAAGCGATTAGGCATATAAAGTTTCCTTTATTGCCCCCTTCGGTTTCAGTAGATTACTCGAATAGTTTCTTTAAATAAGAATGATTTTTATAATGTGATGTCACACAGCTTACAATCGCGCAAGCAACATTAATTTTTAATAAAATCTGCAATTTTATCCAATACCATTGCTGCCTATTGTCAATCTTGACCATCCACATAGTGATCTTACCTGCAGCGCATTATCAACATGTATCTTTTTCTGAGCGACGCGCTGTTGATGTAACACGCTCAGCAGTCGAGCGTACAGATGCGTGCTCGCCTCTCGAGCAGCGTGGCATGCTCGCAGCAAGCATTCGCAGAGCAAAGGAGCAGTGGATGCGTTGCGGACTGCGTGGTTCATGTGATCTTTTGCGTTTTCTTCCTGTACAAAAGGTAAATAGACTAAAAATATATAACGTGATTTATTTTATCAAATATTTCATTTTAAAATAAAGTTATTTTCAAACTATAAATTAGACATTCAGACGTGCCTTTTAATGGTCTAGTTGAAATAAAAGATTTGACTTTGACTTGCTAAGTGCTGACACAAAAAAACGTCGCATTACAAAATTCGGTAACACCAAAACAGGGAAATGGCTGAAGTTTTTTGATGCGACGTTACAAGATTCTGATGTTATAAACCTTATACTTAGTCTTAAATCAGTCGAAAAACGAATGTATCTAAATCTAAATTTTGTCATGAAAAATGAAAGTATTTAGTGTATGTCCTAAGTGCTCACCTGCAGCAGAGCGTCGGCGTAGGCATCGAGATGCGGCCACAGCCTCGTGGCGCACGCGGCGGCGTCCACCAGTGCGCAGGCGCCGGGCGGCAGCGCCGGCCGCCAGCACGCGTGCAGCCACGCGCTCAGCACGCCACACGCGCCGGCGCGGGGGACGCAGCCGCTACTGCAATGCATGCGTCACTCTATTACTGCTAACACTTTATAAAGAATAAGAGAAAGAAATAATAATCAATCTCGACATGTTTAGCGTCAGCGCTTTTCTATCGCGGTACACATATCTCTTGGTGTTGAGCTTCTAGCGAAACGCATCCAGTAAGTTAAAAAGCTGTTATTATTTAGTTTCATTATTTCAACGCGGCTGGATAAAATCTCTAATGAGTACATACGTGGAACCTTGAAAGTTGCACCAATCCCTTAAAAAATAACCGAAAACCCGTGTTTGACAGGCCGCAGGAAAGTGAGGAGATTCGACCCCAAATAAATGGATGAGGAGACTATTTTATTTAAAAATATGTCGGAAATACGACAGTTGATTGAAAAATCGGGAAGCCAACGCCATTTAGTGGCGTTCGACGGAGTCTAGAACGTTGCTGTCGACCGTGACTGAGTCTACTGCTTAGACTAGTCTTTCTTGACTCGATATCTGCAGCCCGTCCCCATAGTAAGATACCGTACAACATGATACTATGAAAATAACTAAAATAGACTAGTCTCGGTATCTCGGTATCCGTAAATTGGCGGATTTTCCTAACATCATATGCTGCTGAGCTTAGTCGTCCTGCAACAGGACCAAACGAAATTCGTTGGGAACCCTTTGCACGCGAGTCAATTATACCATGATGTGACAACCGATTCAAGTTGTTATAAAATCTTAACATGCTTATACTCACTCGTCAGACAACTGCGCTAGTATCAGTCGCAACAGCAGCTCCGAGCCAGCCGCGCCGCCGCGCCCCAGTGCGCGCTGCACCAGGGTGGGGCCTGAGCTCAGCAGTGTTGTGAATAGCTCAGTAAATCTGTAAAAAAAAATTAAACCACACATTGACTTTACCTACAAGTCTACCCAAGACACTAATTATCTGATTCGTCCTCCTCCTTCTACCTTTACACACAAAACGTTTTTGGAATACTTTCATTATGTTCGCCATGACCAACATGATACCAGCTAGGCACTGCGCTGCGTCCCGCGGCCGTGTAGTAGCCAGCTTGCAGAGTGCTGATACTCCTTCTGAACATATCTGATAGTGCTACTTACTTGGGAGTATATGCTACAGACTCAGGCGAGTGCGCCATGACCAGCATGATACCAGCTAGGCACTGCACTGCGTCCCTTGGCCGTGTAGTAGCCAGCTTGCAGAGTGCTGATACTCCTTCTGAACATATCTGGTGGAAAAGCGATCATAGTATCAAGATTTTGAGGAAATTCTTTTCAGAACCTAATCATACTATTATCGATGACAGAACAAAAGAAATGGTTAATTGTCCCACCCCTCTATCCATCATTGACATACTAATGACGAATCAAGCTAATAGTAGGGGAGGCCTAGAAGGGATTTTTGGATTTACTCGAGCGCGTCAGATTAATATACGGGAGGATACCTTACATATTAATAAGTACCTTCAACCAGTATGAGCCCTTAATATAGGGGTACCCCCCTATATTAAGGGCTCATACTGGTTGAAGGTAGAAGAAGCCGTCAGATTAGTATAAAAAAATCGATCATCTGTCATACTCGAGCGCGTCAGATTAAGATATGGAGGATTAATTACTAGCTAAGAAGTGTCAATTTTGCTAATCTGACGATTTAAGCTTAACCTAAGGAAGCAGGAGGGTAACAAAGTTGCAAAAAAAAACGATGTTTGGACTTACTCGAGCGCGGTTGTTTTATTATTTATTTTAAAGGTAATACCAGAATGACAAAAAACATATAATCAGACGATTTCCGCAAGCCGAAAGTAATAAAATCGTCAATTAAGTTCAGACCATGCAATAGGGTAAAGCATGTGTTTCCCACTCCGCGCCTCTCGGTCCCTTTCATTTTTCCCGTATCTTTGACTCTCTAGCACCTTCCCCATACTGTTTTCCGACGCCATGACACCATTACAGCTGTTCATCATCATTTGCCTAGTCTTTTTCCTAACTATATTGAGGTCGGCTTCCAGTCAAACCGGATTCAGCTGAATACCAGTATTTTACGTGAAGCGGCTGCCTACTAGACCACCACAACCCATTAACTGGGTGGTACTTCTTTGCAAGACTGGAGTCAAATTTACTGGCTTCTGAAAATCCGTAACGACCTGATGCCAAAGATCTAAAAATGACAAACGGGACGAACAGCTTTACGTGTTTAAAAAAAAATAAAAAAATCAAAGTCAAAGCATTTATTTCAAATAAACCATTTACAGGTACTTTTGAATTGTCAGAGTCAGTCAGTCATAAACATGAAGCTATTTGCACGTTCCAAAGCGTAGATCTCTATGGAGAAGAACGTGCAAGAAACTCCACGGACACTCCTTTAAACGATTTTATGATTTACAAGATAAGATTTAGAAGATAAGCCTGGTTACATTATCTTTGTTGCTTCTACATGTGAGAACAATGTAAAGAAAGAGAAAAAAAATGAATTCTAAGTATCGAATAAACAATTGAAATAAGCCAGCGACAGCTAAGAGATGACCAGTCTCCACTGATGGCGCCGTCCCCATAATAAGATACCGTAAGACATGATACTATGAAAGTAACTAAAATAGACCAGCCTCGCGGTGTCTATATCAGTAAATTGACGGATTTTTCTGACAGCATATGCTGCTGAACTTAGCCGTCCCGCAAGAGATGTTAAATGAGGACCCCATTGTAGCCTTGAGTCAAGCGTGATCCCCAGGAAAACCGCGTTTTCGACGAATTCAAGTTTCTCTTTGTTCAATACAATGTCGCAATTATTACTTTTGACATTCGGTAAAGCAAATCTAATACACTTAGTTTTTTTCCCATTTAATACTAAATTATTAGCAGTGAACCAATTTTGGACCTGCTGTAGGGCTTTATTTACGTAGTCAAGATTTGTAGAACGTCTATCTATCTTAAAAATTAAGGACGTATCATCAGCAAATAATACCATTTGTGGTTGATTTTTTAAAAGATGGAGTAGATCATTAATATATACTAAAAAGAGGAAAGGACCCTATATTGAGCCTTGTGGTACCCTCATTTTGACTTTTAAACCCCTTGAATTAAGACCGTTTATTTGAACTTGCTGCTGTCTGTCATTTAAATAAGACTTCACTAAACTGAGTGCAAGTTTACCTAGACCGTAATGTTCTAGTTTTAGGAGCAAGGTTTCGTGATTTACACAGTCAAATGCCTTGGAGAGGTCACAAAAGATTCCTATGGCATCTTGCGCCTCTTCCCACGCTGTATATATGTGTTTTAATAACGTGACACCAGCATCAGTCGTACAACGACCTTTGGTAAAACCATACTGTTGATCGTGTAAGATTTTATTGATGTTAAAATGAATGAGCATTTGATTGAGCATTACTTTTTCAAACACTTTGCTGAAAACCGGCAATACGGATACAGGTCTATAATTATAGGTGCCTGTGCTGTCGCCGGACTTAAAAAGTGGTATAACCTTACTGTATTTCATTATTTCCGGAAAGACTCCTTGGTCCACACATAAATTAAATATTAAAGCCAAGTATGGTGCTATGGTCTCAATTATGGACGTGCACACTTTGATAGACATATATAGATTCCCCATATGTCTTCGGTCAATTTGATTTTAATTTGCCGGAAAGCTTTTATAACTGTCATAGGGTTGATATGTTGGAATTGGAATTCAACCTTACAACCTGGAAAGTTTGTTCTTAATAAACTAAATGAGACCTCCGGTGAAGAATTTAAAGGTTCAGTAGTTTTTGATGGTATTTCGGAGAAAAAATTTACAAATTCTTGAGCTACTTCTAGATTAGAGCTTATGGCACCATGTGCAGTCTCCAGTAAAAAATCAGTGTTTCGTACTTTATTCTTACTTGTTTCATTATTAATAACTTTCCAAACTGTCTTTATTTTGTTATCTGCCGATTTGATCTTGTTGCTAATATACAGGGCTTTTGCTACCTTGCAAGTATTTCTGAAAACTTTAGAATATTTGTTTACATATTTATTGAAGGATTCCGTGTTAATGAAAGTCAAATCTTTTTTTAAATCTTTTTTTGTTCAAGTTGTCAGATTACCAATAACCCTCAAAATAATTGTCAGATTTTTGGTCACTATGGCTGGGACATCATGATGAACCTTCAGTATGCTAATCTGAATTGCTACTTAGCCCTCTTCCTCTCTCCTAATTTTGCTGTGCCCGACAGGGTCCATATTGATCTTTTACCTTTGTTTGCCAATATTTGCCATCTTTGTAATACATATGGAATGCAATAAAATATTGAGTATTGAGTATTTCAAGATGGCGATTTTTTTTACATTTTAAGGAATTCGCTGTCTGCTTACGTCACTTCCAAATCGTCAGAATAAGAAATGGGTGCATCTGTAGGGTTCACTGAACACCCCCTCTGAAAATCTGACGCGCTCGAATAAATGTATTTTTTAAATTTTTTTCACCCCTCCCGCATGGCCAGCCCCACCATGCAAATCGGCAGATTAATCAATATTTCGTATCAGAGAGATGTTGGAGCATGAAAAATATTAATATCTGACTTGCTTGAGTATTTCCATGTCACTGTTTTTTTTTACAACTTTGAACATCTGTAGACGCTTCCCCCACCGCTGAATGTGGAAACATGAAAGGACCATTTATTCAAATCATCCAATTTACCAAATCTAAGAGGTTTCCGCGACGCTCGAGTAAATCCTCATTTAGCATCATGGGCTCCCCTACCATAATACCTACTTTTAAAAATCACAATTTTTTAGATACAAGTTCACTTTTTCATGTTATTTCTTCTCATGTTTTAGGGTTAAAATTTAAAGTTTCAAGGTCATTTTTTTTTTTCAGTTTATTGCGTTTGTAATATTCGATCTATCACTGTGAAGAGATTAAGCATAAATGTTGCTCAAGTTGCCTATCAGAATGGAAATGTATTTAAAACTACTCACCACAGGTATACAATGCCCATACGACGTCGCCATCAGCGCGTACGCAGACCCAAACAAGTCTATTGGCTCACAATCCGGCGCCGGCGCATCAGGCGGCAGGTTCCAACAGGTCCGATGTACTCTCAGGCGACGGAGCACGCTCCAGCACCACTCGGGGGTGGAAGTAGTGAGGGAGAGCACCCAGGAACAGAGCCAGCTGCCGATGGTTAGCTGGACGTCCAGGGGTAAACCGCTGTAAAATGATAGAACAGTTATTAAATGGATTTTTATCCTTGTATTTTTGTAGGTTTTGCTCATGGCTTCGTCGAATGTCGGGAATCATCTCATGGGAACGTACTAGCGGAATAAAAAGTATCATAAGCTCTAATTCATGTCACTGTATTCATATCACCCGTGCGTCAAACATAATGCAAAATTTATTCAACCATTAAGGCGTGTAACGGCTTTAAAACCAAAGATTGCCTCAATTTGTGAAGTAGTTGATGATTCTCGCTGTTTCTGGAAGATAGCTTTGCTTCTCATTTCGACAGCGTCTGCCACACTATTCAACTAACTTCTCTATCACTATTCAGGAAGAATAAATAATCACGCAATAACTTACATACCTATAAGGCGTATAGTCCAGCTCCAGCAACAAATGCTGCAGGAACGCTTGGCAGCGCCGCGCCCAGTCGTCCAGCAGCGTGTGTATCTCCATGCAGCTCGGACGCCATTCGCGAACGTTCAGGGTCTTTACTGAGGACGGCTCTAGAGTTTCCACTGAAACGAATTGTTTTATGGTATAAAAACCTATGGTATAAATGTTTATTGGGACTCGTTATGTTAAGTGCGGAAGCATTGATTTTGAAAATTTAAATTCTACCAAGAGTTAGAGACCTACTGAATCAAATGTAACTTGTAACAAATGGGTAATTCGTTGCTTTTAAAATTAAGACTTTCAAGACATTACGTTGAGGGAACAACTTTCGGACCGCTACGTTGGAGGCACTACGTAAACTATGTTGAGGACAGTATGTTGGAGGCACTACGTTGGGGACACAGCATTGGGAACACTATGTTGGGGAGATATTATGATTCTAATTCCATGTAGCTTATTTTCTGAAAGATATCCCGGCTAAGCCAACTTTGGGGTCGTCCATTAATCACGTGAGGCTCGAAATGGAGGGGGGCGGGGCGTTGGGAAAACATTGAAATATCATAAGTGGGGAGGGGGGTGTACTGAGATACCGTGCATTTATTTTTTCATAAAAGCATGTATTTAAAGATAATATTCTGATTTTTTTAAATACTTTGAACCAAAAAATACACGTGATTTTAGGTAAGGGGGAGCTTTAGTGTAAACCTCACCATGTGTCGCCAGGGGGAGGGGAGCTAAAAATTTGCTTAAAAAACATCACCTGATTTGTGGACGACCCCTTTCCCATAGTGTAAATCACTTACCTATATTCAAGTCAGCGAGTATATGTAGCGCTGTGGTGTGTAAGTAGACGTGTGCGGCCAGAACTCGTCCTATACACTCCCGCGCAGCCACGTCACACAATCCTTTGCATGTTACTGATTTTCGTTTAAGTCCAGTCTGAAACACATGTAATTGAAGGAGAAGATGGAATTGTGGGAGGCTTTTGCCTTACAGTCATAGTCCTCCTGACAGAATTTTGGTCATTGCGGCAAATCTCAGGGGAGTCTAGCAATCAGCACGAGAGCCTATGTGTGCAGAAGTATTTGCACATGCACAATCACTGGAGTAGGCATTTATTTATTAAAACTTTATGCAACACACAGGTACAAAGGCTGACTTCTTCTCTTCTGCTGATGTCTTAGGGACTAGGGCGCGCGGACAGGGCGCTGACAAGATGAAATGGTATGGCTACAAAGAAACGAGATATATTTAGAGTCGCGGCCGCGCGGCCAGACGACATACATTTTCGTCGCCGCGCGCTTTGTATATAAAGTCCCTTAGGCAATAACTGCCAGGCAACCAAGTTAGGTACCTACAAATGGGGTGAATGGGAATGCAGGGGTAAATCGGCACAAAAAGTGATGATGATGATGATGATTTTATTGTGTTGATATACATAAAATGAAGTTGTTTTCTTAGACAACCAATAGTATGATATTAAACAGAAAAACCTTATCAAAGTTTTGTCTCTATTCACCCCTCCGTTCCTATTCACCCCGTTTGACGGTACTCTCTTTTCCCTCGCTCTCAAAGCCCGATGAGACGGCAATTCAATTCAATTCAATTTTTATTCACAAACAATTCGACAGGACCGGGGGAAGAACAGGACCAACATTTTTTTTTCTAGCAATAGTATAGGAAGCTTTCAAGTACGATGAAAGATCACTCATCCTGCATGTTAAAGACTATTTCAGGTTCAGACTTTTTTTTAAATCTAGTGTTAAAACACTAGATTTTTAAATAAAGTCTAATAAAGAAAAATCTTAAATTAATGAAAGAACACTTGGCTAGCTATAATTACCTGTAGCAAGAATTCTAGCACAATCCTGGCCAGCTCATGGTCTTGTGATCGATCAATGGCGGCCTGCGATATGATGCGTATGCGCACGTCACAGGGCAGCACTGGCAGCTCGATTGAGAGCAGCTCTAGTTGTTTCGGAGATGTATCTGTTAGGAGGGAGACTATCATTATCGATTTGTAGGCACTTGTTTAATTATTTCTACCACCATACCTATTTTTAATGTGCTTGTGTAATTTCGACTTTATGCCTAGAGCAACTACGCGAAAAATCGATATTAGCCGCTATTAGCGGTGGTTAGATCTTTTTGTCGTGAATGAGAAGTAAGCTTTTGCTTGCTAGAAGAAGCAGCACGCAAGAAGAAGCAGGGATCCAGGGCGCGAAGTACGCGGACAGTAACACAGACCCTTCATAACTCCTTATGAGAAATTTACAATCGGTAGAACACCGCGTACCATGAAGTCCAATGATAATAGATATACAGTAGTCCTTGGCAGTGTTTTCAGCGAGCAAAGCCGCGGGCAGTTTATCCAATTCCTGTGCTTCGAATAAATTGAACCCAGCGGAGAATGAGGCTTCCAGTTCAGCCAATATCTTCTCTTCCAGGTCTTTTGTGTAGAACGGTCTAGAAATCAAAAGAAATAGGGTACATTGAATACAGGTCTTTGAAACGTGCTCTCTTCCATACGTTCACTCTCTAAGCATTTCTCTAGTTTTGATTCCAATTTCCACAGAAACTTCGAACAGAATATTCCTGGTGTTACTCAACTTGGAAATCGCTTTGTCACACCATGTCTTCCCCTCCCATATATATTTGGTACGTAATAAAATATACCTATAAAAGTACGGAGAACAGGGTCGCAATATCCTCATGGTCCATTAACAAAGGAAGTTCGGACCAGACGTGTATTATGTCCCACGGGCTACTGCCCAAAGATTGTTATCGAAATAACTCTGATACCGCGATCATCAGACAGCATGCACTCGGTGATAAAAAGGAAAGTTTTTGGGAACTTTGAAGTCTCAAATTTTATGTTTGGTAATA
Source organism: Melanchra persicariae (assembly GCA_947386135.1). Classification (NCBI taxonomy): domain Eukaryota; kingdom Metazoa; phylum Arthropoda; class Insecta; order Lepidoptera; family Noctuidae; genus Melanchra; species Melanchra persicariae. The sequence continues at coordinate 3,500,022 of OX376656.1, read as the reverse complement.
AAGATGATTGCTGATTATTTTTTGTGTTCATTTCAATAATAATAACTCAAAATGTGGAGTAAGTAGCTACGATTGCTCTATTAGGTGAGGTCTATATGGGTAGGTGGGAAAGCGTAAGTCCACCAAACTGAAAAGCATTTCGCACTATCTGAGTCCGAAAACATCGTATCTCCAGAAAAGTGCGTATCTCCATTATAATACTTTCAATAAAAATGGAGAAAAGGTCTTAAGTCCATTTTATATGTGAAGCAATCAAAATAGCTTATTTTCCTTAATGCCGTTGAATCCGGAATAGATTTTTTAGTCTAGTATCAAAAAAACTTTAGAGGGTTTCGTAACTAGAAGTACTAAATAAACAGTATTTTTTGCCTCCTGTAAAGTTAGGTCGCCTGGAGATAGGAGGTTTGCGATTTAAGGTGACGATAATAGGTATAAGAAAACAGTGCAGACCAGTAAACAAATTATCAGGTTAGTACATAACTAAAGTCTGGGAATCAGTACCAGTACATATTGTAATGAATATCCAAAGACTGTTCCCGAATTCCGAATATCAATGTTTGTAATTTATGTCAATGAAAAATTTTTATTTATTTTATTTTTTATTACATAACTAAAGTGCGGATCTTTATAGAAGGATTCTATGAGTCTATGGAGTTTACAGTGTTCTCACATTAACATTATAGAAAAGTTACTTACCTAGATGTAAGATGCAAGCAAGCAAGAGCGTGCAACGCCCTCGCCGCTAGCTCCCGCAGCGTGTGATGCAGCCTTACATAGCCAGGGTGCGCGCGCGCGCTGCTCTGCAGCACGTGCAGTAGCACGCGCACGCCACAGCACGCCTTCACGACGCCCCGCCCTCCTACCGTGTCGCCCCATTCGTGAGGACGCGCTTGGCGGATGTCCTAAAAAATGAGGGTGGCAAATGAGTTTGAGTTGGGGCATTCTCCACCGAAACACAGTCAGTGTGGAGTTCCTTCACAGGACATGCGTCACCTCCTTAGTTGCCCGTCGTGCAACCTCCCACCGCAAGCAGGATTTAAACGAGGCCAGGAATAACAGGTGGCTCAATTACAGGTCGGACAAAATTTCGTTTGAGTCGATCGACACGAAAAGAAGAAAGATGACAAATGAGAACTGAAATTACAGTGTCCTTGGTGGCATGAGTGCGACACCAATAACCTTAGGCTACTGCAACAAAAGAGATGTCAGCATAGGAGTAGGGGCCCGTTAGGGCCAGAGCCCTCCAGGGTTGCGGATTTTGTTCGAAAGTGTTACCGCGGCCCTGGAAAGCAAAGGGCAATACGAGGAGCACGGGTGGGTTTTAGTCAGTAAGAGTCTGATACTCCCTCCCGCTCCACCCGGAGCGGCAGGAGTTATTTGACAATTTCCCATCCATAAAAAAGGCTACTGCAGCAGACAGCACCTTGATGCAGCCGGTTTTGCCGGGGCTCGAAGTAGCGGGAGTTGTTTCTTTTTTTTTGTGTCACAACTTGGTAGATGTCTAGATCCAGTAGCAGCACTTACTGGACTACAATAGACTGCTGCGATACTTAGATGAGTTTGGAGTTAAGTACATGTTTTGTCATATCATTATTAAATAGGCGTCGTGCTACGTGGCACGAATTTATTTTATTGCATTTGCGTTTTTTTCTGTTCACATGATCATCATCATCTTCTTTCCAGCCCTAAAGCATATTTCTGGGCAGGGAAAGATACATTCCTTATTTTAAGGAGGTAGCATTGATTTAATGCTCAAATTGTTCTAAAACACCAACTTACAGAATGTGTGAAGAGTACGAGCCGAGCCACCAGGTCCCTGAGCGGGAAGGCAAATAGCAGCGCCAGCAGGTCTCGCTCGCGCAACGTGCCCTCACTCACTGCGCCGCCGCCACCGTGCTTGTCTACCTCCTCCCACGCCTCCTCGGCATCTGTAAGGACAATGCCTAGTTACGACACTTTTTTTAAAGATGCGAAATTATCAAATACTCCTTTCACCCTGGGCGGTGCGGAAGGGAGTGTCAGACTCCTACTGACTAAAACCTTCCTTGAACTTCCGCAACCCTGGAAGGGCACGCTGCGCGGGGCTCCTATCTCTTTATTATTTATTTATTTAACCGTTTATGTGCACACATTTAAAAAAAAAGTAGATAAGAAGAAGGAAACAGAAAAGTGGGTACAAAGGTAATGCTTATTTCTAAAGAAATCTCTTCCAGCATACCTGCGAAAGGACAGTCGAATAAAAGAGATGTAGTTGTCGCAGCCAACTAGCTTAATCAGCCTAGCCTTTTCATTGAATTAAGCTATTTCATCAGCGACATAAGTGACATGGGCAAGTCCTTAAACGATATTGAACAAAAGATGTCACTTAGGTCGCTGAAAAACCGGCGCATTTAAATGAATAGGCTAGGCCACCAATTAAATGGCTGATTAAGCTAGTTGGCTGCGACATAGACACCGTGTGTAAAAGTACGTAGAATTAAAACAATAAAATTTAAATATAGCATACAATAGGTAGGTACATAAATATGACTAAAATTAACATGACACGGTGGACCAAATAATAAATTCTTTCTGCAGGGTTTAACGGAAAAAACGGATTTATTCTTATAAGACTAGGTGTCCCGAAATACAGGCCCCAAACCTAGTTTAGGCGCAAGTCTCCCACAATATACTTACTGTTAGCACTTGTTCCCTAGAAACCATATATGTATTTAATGAGTAGTGTGGCGAGAAAATAAAACTTATTATTACTATATTATTATTACCATGCCGACGACCTGCAGCTTTACTACCATTTTCTGAAGCAAGATGCAGAACCCGCTGTGTCCGCTGTGAACCGTGACCCTGATGTTAATTGGAAAGTGGTTTCGGTCCTTTGGACTGCAAATCAACCCTAAGAATTTTCAGGCCTTGGTTACCGGAGGCAGGTATATGCGGAACCGGTTGGATAATGCGACGTTGTCTCCACTCTGCTTGAAACGAGTTCAGATTGAATACGCAGTCGGCTAAAAACCTGGGGGTGATCATGGACTCCTATTTATCGTGGACTAACCATATCGCTGAAGTCAGTCGGAAGGTGCACTTCACGTTTCACTCGCTGAAATGCCTCCAGAGCTTTTGTCCTTGAACACCAAAATTTCCCTTGCCCAAACTCTCATTCAGCTAATCATAGACTACGCTGATGCCTGTTATTTGAATGCCACTGAAGAGTTTTGAAATAAACTTAATCGTTTGCTTTGTATTCGTTTTGTGTTCAACCTACGATCATGTTTCAGGATTTCGCAAGGTAGGTACTCAAATGGCTCCCTATTCGACTTCGCAGGAACTCTCAGATACTGTGTTTGCTATTTAACATCTTTCACAACCCTGAAACGCCTTCCTACCTGCGAGAACACTTCTCATATTCCTCTCCTTCTTATTTTTGTATGTTTTGACATTTTTTCCTTAATGTATATCAGCTACCCAACATCACCATTACTTAAATATGACCACACCTTTCTGGAACACCCTGTAGAAGTGAATGGTACGGAACCCTTCGTGCGCGAGTCCGACTCGCACTTGGCCGTTATCTAAGGTGGCACAGAACGAAGACCTTGGCAAGTTCTTCTAACAAGGTCACTTGGGATCCTTGTCTGCTTATCTAAATAGCTTCGACCTTTGACTAGCCATTTCGAAAGCTTCGTTTCGCAACTTCGCTGACTAAGTTTGACGAGTCAAAACTGAAAACATATTTGTTATAAATAATCTGTGGAAACCATAGAGTTCATAGTCTTTGGTGGAGACGTTCCTGAGTTTAGTCAAAGTCCCCGACTAAGCGGAGTTTTGTATTCTCGATCAAATGGCTTAATGGAAATATTTAGATGACTCGACTAGACGTTAGATGGCTCGATGGGCGTTCGTAGGTGTAGGATTAGTGTCCCCATCGACCATCTGTTCTGCGAGCAATGTGCCCTGCCCACTGCCATTTCAGTGTGGCGATCGTTCGGGCTATGTCGGTTACCTTGGTTTTCTTGCAGATATCATCTGATTCGATTACGCAAGGAAACTCCGAGCATAACCCACTCATACCGTACCCGAAGACGCAGCGTTGGAAGGCCCCCCACAAGATGGACTGTAGCAGAGTGCTGACTATGCGGTGAAGCGTCTCATGCGAAACTTTAAGGATTGTAATGAGAATAATAGAAAATATAATTACAGAAAATGTATATTAGACGACAATTGAACAATGACAGCTTAACGTCTCAGTAAAAAAGAAAACACATCCAAAACTCATGTCACTGCAGCTGAAACGTGCCAAAGAGGCTTTAACACTTTCCCTCAGCTGATAGTCGACCGACTTTATCCTTCAGACCCAATTTCTGAGCTAGTTCTTGCAATCTGGGTCTGGGCAGGGCCTTAGTTAGGAGGTCTGCTAACTGGGTAGCAGAGCTAGTCCTTTCGACCACGATGTCGTTTTGAAGCACAAGCTCCCTCACGAAGAAGTGCCTCACACGAATGTGTTTAGTGCGACGGTGAAACTCTGGATTATGTGCCAATTTCACCGCAGCTTCGTTGTCCACGAACAAAACTGGAATTTCTTTTTGACCATTCAAGTCTTTGAACAGTCTCTTTAGCCAAATTAGTTCTCTTGCAGCTTCACTTGCTGCCACAAGCTCAGCTTCTGTAGTACTAATGGCAACTGAAACTTGTCGTTGGCTCATCCAGGAGATTGCTCCTCTTGAAAATAAACACAATACTCCAGTCGTAGAGCGACCTGTTTTCAAGCATCCAGCATGATCAGCATCACTGTAGGCTTTTATTTGGTTAGGAGAATTTTCATCATGAACATACATTATTCCTCTTGACAATGTGCCTTTCAAATATCTCATTATGCGCTTAACCATACTCCAGTCGCTAGAAGTTGGTTTCTCTAAGCTCCTCGAAGCCAATCCTACAGCATAAGCCAGATCAGGGCGAGTGCCCACCATCAAGTAAGCGAGCGAGCCTACTGCTTCTCTATAGGGAAATGACAGTGAATCTTTGTCAGCTTTCCCTTTTTCAATAATTCCTTCTTTCTGTAAAGGAGTTGATACTGGATTACAGTCTTTCATATTGAATCTCTCCAAGACCTTATTTGCATAAGCTTCCTGCTTTATGAAAATCGAGCCATCCTTCTTTTGTTCTATCTCTAACCCTAGATAGTAAGAAGCTGGTTTGCTAGTAATCATCAGAACTTTCTTTAGGTCGTTGATGAAACTATTTGCAAGGTTTTCATTACTCGCTGCAACTAAACCATCATCAACGTAGAGTGCTATTAAGATTTTCTTATCTCCTAGGATTTTGGTGTATAGGCATGGATCAGCGTCGCTTGTCTTGAAGCCTAAAGATTCAAGTGTTTCTGCAAAACAGTAGTTCCAGCAGCGTGGTGCCTGCTTTAAACCATATAGGCTTTTTCTTAGACGACATACTCTGGATGTTCCATCTTGAAAGCCTTCTGGCTGCATCATATAAATCTCTTCAGTTAAATTTCCATTAAGGAAGGCTGTTGCAACATCAAACTGAATAAGATGAAGTTTCTCTCTTGCTGCAACGCTGAGCAAAGATCTTATAGTAGCTAACCTCGCTACTGGGCTAAATGTTTCGTTATAATCAAAACCTTTCTTCTGCTTAAACCCTTTTACAACTAGTCGGGCTTTATACTTTTCTATTGTGCCGTCAGGGTTGCTTTTGACTCTAAAAACCCATTTACATGGCAGAGCTTTTCGATTGCTCGGTAGATTTTGCAAGTCCCACACTTGTAATCTTTGCAAAGAATCGATTTCACTCTTCATGGCTTCTAACCATCTATCTTTACTTTTTCCACTTGATACTGCTTCCTTATACGTCGAAGGTTCTTTTTCAGTATCGACTAGGAATAAACTATAGTCATCTAATTTACGTGGAGGTCGTAGAGTACTTCTGTCCCTGAGATTATATCTTGGAGCGTCTTCCTCAGAATTCATCGGAATCTCAACATAAGTAGGAACAGCATCTACGAATTCTTCTTCAGTTTCACTATCTGAAAATGCGGTTTCGTTTTCTATGAACTCTCTTTCTTTCTCTCCCTCTAATTGGACTGACTGTCTCTGATTTCCTGATTCATATGCCTCTATTGCTATCTCAATAGGCCTCCTTATATGTCTATCTTGTTCTAAGTCTCCCTCTAATTGAATAGATCTCTGTTCTGATTGGGCTTCCTGATTCAAGGGATTGGCGATTTGCGAATGCTCTTGTCGAATAGTTTCTTCAGGAACTGTACCATATGAAACTGTCCACTCTTTCTCAATCGGTTTTGGGTCAGATTTCACTTCTGAAGCTTCAGCTTCAATCCCTGGAATAGGTCTCTCTTCGAAGATAACATCTCTAGAACGGATAAGATTGTCAACTTTATGCTGTGTTTCATACCAAATACGATAACCATCATCATTGTCGTATCCTATGAGAATGCCTTTAGTTGCTTTCTTATCTAATTTTTTCCTTTTATGTTTCGGAACATGGGCATAACAGGTGCTTCCAATGATCCTAAGATGCTTTATGTTAGGCTTCTTCCCAAACCATAATTCATAAGGTGACTTGTCCTTCTCTCTAGTTGCACCTGTTCGGTTTAAAATATACACAGCTGTCATTATGAGTTCCGCCCATAATGCTTTTGGCAGTTCTCTCTGAGCATTCATCAATGTTCTTGCGGTTTCTACTAATGTCCTGTTTTGGCGCTCGCTACAGCCATTCTGCTCTGGCGTGTACGGCATAACAAGACGTTGCTTAATTCCTTTTTTATTTAAAATATCTTTGACCTCCTTGTTGTCAAACTCGGTTCCGTTATCACTCAACAGTGTTTTGATTACATGTCCTGTGACCGTCGCTTCTTGAAGCATTATACTCAATTTGCCTTTGACGTCGCTTTTGTTTCTAATGCAATACACCATGCAGTATCCGGAATAGTCATCTTTAAAAAGTACATAGTAACGATATTTTGTAAAACTCATAGGGAAAGGACCGCAAACATCTGCATGAATTATGTCTCCTGGCTGTGTAGATCTCTCTCGTATGCCAAACTTTAATCTATGCATCTTTCCGTAGATACAAGCTTCACACAACTCTTTGTTTACTGGAAGTGACAATCCTAATTCTCTTTGAATGACTTCCTTAACGTGTCTTTTATTTTGATGCGCTAATCTCTCATGATAGAGCTGCATCAAATCACTTGTAGTAGTGGCAAGTATAGGTACTGGTAGCAGGACATTGCGTACTTTCAACTTAAAAAGTCCTCCATAGTGATTACGTTTGCCAACAACTGAAACTTCCCCATTCAAAATTACTTCGCAAGTTTCCGGGGTCGAGATGAACTTGCTATTTTTCTGTTTATCATGCATAGCTAGCACTGAATACAGATTTCTCTGGATCTCTGGTACATACCAAACGTCCGTAAGTGCTATTTTCACAATTTTTCCTTTGACATCTGCTTCCAAATAAATTGTTCCTTTGCCTTTTGCTTGAACAATATTACCATTGGCTGTGGTAACTCCTTGGATCTCGTCAAACTCTTGGAATATTTGAAACAGGTCACTTCTGTTAGTAACGTGACTAGTCGCTCCATTGTCCACGTACCATGACTCTCTATCTTGCGGTATGAATGCCATAATATCCACGCTCATAATAGCCATATTCGCACCTTGACTTGAAGATGGCTTGTCTTTACTATCTTTTGGCGGGCGACCATCTTTCATCCACTTTTGGCAGGATCTTACTCGATGTCCCATCTCATGACAGTAATTGCATCTCATATGCTTATCCTTATTCTTCTTGTCTTTACGAATCATGCTATTCTGTGTCGTCACTAATATCTCTTCACTTGATTCACCATTCTTCTTTTCAAGTGATTTCTCGTGAGCGCAAAGGTTACTTGTCAAACCTTCTACTGTCCTCTGTTCTTTGGCTAACAACAACCAACTTGATTTAAACTCGAAATACTTCTGATCCAATGTATCCAGAATTTTGCAAATAAGGAATATTTCTGGTAGTTTCATATTGGGATCATCTTTACCAATCTCTCTATTCAACTGACACCAGAGGGTCTTCAATTTGCAAATATGTGTGACCATATCATCAGAATGATTTAATTTAAATCCGAAGAAATCCAGGCAGAGGTTATAAGCTCGATTCTCATTATCTCCGTCGAATAACCGATGTAGTTCTAGCCAAACATCTCTTGGACATGTGAATGACATTACCTTTCTAACGGTATCTTCGTTCAAATTTGTTGAAAGCAGGATCATAGCATTGTTTTCTGCCTGTATAAAACGCGCTAGTTTCGTTCTAAATGCATTAACTTCTGCGTCTCCTACACCTGCCGGCAACACGGGTCTCTGACATTTCCCTTCTACTATATCCAACGCATCGGGTATGCTTCTTAGCAGGATGGATATTTTATATTTCCAGGTATCCCAGTTACTCTTGCCTTGAAGTGGTGTTATATGTACCTTTGTACTTAAATTTTCCACTTTTTCGCACGTTTCCATTTTTCCGCTAGCACATAACCTGTAGCAGAGTGCTGACTATGCGGTGAAGCGTCTCATGCGAAACTTTAAGGATTGTAATGAGAATAATAGAAAATATAATTACAGAAAATGTATATTAGACGACAATTGAACAATGACAGCTTAACGTCTCAGTAAAAAAGAAAACACATCCAAAACTCATGTCACTGCAGCTGAAACGTGCCAAAGAGGCTTTAACATGGACCGATGACCTGGTGAGGGTCGCTGGTAGACGATGGATGCGAGACGCACAGGACCGGTTGTTGTGGCGACACTTGGGGGAGGCCTATGTCCAGCAATGGACGTCTTTCGGCTGGCATGATGATGATGATGAATATTCGCACCAGACCGCGGATTTTATTTTCATTAGTCGGAATCGAATAGAACTTTGTTAACTGATGCAGGAAAGCTAAGAGAATGCAGAATGCAAGAGCGAGAAAGTTCATTAGGTATGAATGATCAAATTAATCAACTTGTTCGCTAATAGAAGTAACTATGTTGACTAATACGGGCAAAACTAAAGAATTAGTTCTTTAAAATCTAAATGATAGGTACTTTTCCTCCTGGTAAATGGTTTACTAGAGACTGTGAAGGAAGCAGAAGCTTGGAGACGAGCTGAAATAAAGGGCGAAAAAGATACCAATTCAGAAGTACCTAGTCTCCTTCGGTCCTTCGAAATGACTCGCTTTGTTTATTCGTGCGCCGTGTACAATAATAATTATTGTAGGGCTGGCCGCTGCTGGCGCAACTTCGCTCGCGTGAAAGTTTTAACAAGTTTTCTTTTTTTCACGGAACCCTATGATTTTCTCAAAAAAAAACCGTGTATTAAAAAAATACAACCGACTTCCAAATAGAAGACACTATAATATATAAAATAACTATAATTTCGGAAGTCGGTGTAAAAAAAAACGAAAAAACAACATTCGGTGTTTTAGGTTGTTATTTCGTTGAGGGTTGCCCTCGATTTCCCTGGGATCCCCATCATCAGATTCTGACTTGGTGACAAAAGGGCTACCTCAGGAGTAGGTATAGGCTTTCGAATAAAAAAAGGAATTTTGAAAGTCGGTCCACAATTGGTGGAGAAATCGGTGAACATACATAAAAACCGGCCAAGTGCGAGACGGACTCGCGCACGAAGGGTTCCGTACCATCACTACATAGTATAAAACAAAGTCGCTGTCGCTGTCTGTCCGTCCCTATGTATGCTTAAATCTTTAAAACTACGCAACGGATTTTGAAGCGGTTTTTTTTTAATAGATATTGTGATTCAAGAGGAAGGTTTAAATGTATAATACATGCATAATATTGTAGAGAAACACTCATAAATTTAGAGGTTTCTAATGTGATGTCGTAAATAAACACAGTTTTTTGCGCTTACATTGCAAACGCTGGCTGAACCCCACGAGATAAATCAAAATAATGTACTACAGTATTGTACACCTTAAAAAGGTCAACAAAAAAGTCCGTAATGGTATATGTCTATCTCTTAAGGATAACCTACAATAACCATTTTTTATCCTTTACACTTTCCGGGTAAAAGTGGCTTATATACGAAGTGATTTTATTTTTGCACCGGATCGGGAGGGAGGATACTTCGGCGTGCCATGACTGCGGCGCGGCGGAGGACGACCCTCTCACTGCGCCGCTCCGAAGGTGAAGAAGACGTCGTCTTCTCTCTCCTCATGGTGGTGATAGGCGGGCGACAGGCGCGGGGGCGCCTCCGCCCGCATTGCACTCTACACCACCTTCGCCGGTCATTCCCGGCCCTCCCTCCACGGGGAGGGCATGAAAGGCCCGCCGTGCTGGGGACGCAAAGGCTGCGCCGATCTCCCAGTCCCCCTCCACTCAGACGATGCGGGAATGCCGCTGGTTTGTTTTAGTGGGTATACCGGGTCAGCCCGGGAAGTCCCACATAGCCCCCCATTCCCCCAATGTGTATCGGATCATTCAGTTCCCTTCAAAATGGTTGAGCTGAATGGTGCTGATGCACGCGTCATGTTCGTGAACGGGCGCCATCAGTGGAGACTGGTCATCTCTTAGCTGTCGCTGGCTTAATTCAATAGTTTATTTGATACTTAGAATTCTTTTTATCTCTTTCTTTACATTGTTCTCACATGTAGAAGTAACAAAGATAATGTAACCAGGATTATTGTAAATCATAAAATGGTTTAAAAGAGTGTCCGTGGAGTTTATTGCACGTTCTTCTCCGTAGAGATCTACGCTTTGGAACGTGCAAATAGCTTCATGTTTTTCACTGACTGACTCTGACAATTCAAAAGTACCTGTAAATGGTTTATTTGAAATAAATGCTTTGACTTTGGATGGGAGGGTATGCGTAACGCATTTTTTCCTAGCGCAAAAAAAAAAAATAGGATTAGCTTAAAAACATATTTTTTGGTATTTCTTCCATTAAGACTGGTTTGAGTTTAGATTTAAGGCCATTTAGTATTCGGGCAAGTATTCTTAATAACTATCGAAAATTGTAGTTGTGATTTATTTTTTAAGAAGACAAAACGTGCTTTTTAGCGCGACATTTTTTTCGAAGAGTAACCTCTAAACAAAACATGTTTGTATTGTCTAATGACAAAAAAGCTGTTAACGTTATTTATAAGGACATTCTGTAGTAGGTAAGTATATTTAGTATCAGCATTGCACATTTGCACCCGTGCGAAGCCGGGGCGGGTCGCTAGTTATCTATAAAAAAATCACGTTTGTTGTGTGGACTCCACACAACAAACGTGATTTTTTTATAGACACTTAAATATTTATTTTATTCTGTTTTGCCTCGACATGGTTTGATTTGATGACCGCCATTGTCCATGACATGTACGCCCAAGTTGTAGTCTTTGCGCCCAAGTCAGGACTAAAATATTTTACTGCCATCAGCTTATTTTTTTTTATATGGCAAGCAAATCCGATGTCTACCCATATATTATGTTGTAGTCTGTACCGAAGTCGACTATTCTGCAAAACCGAAGTGAAGCTCTTTGGCAGAGGGATAAAAAATGCATCACAGGGCTGGTAACCCTTGCTAAACGTCAACGGTTACGTAAACGTCAATCTATTGTCAACCTGACATTAAAAAAAAACTGGCTAAGTGCGAGTCGGACTCGCGCACGAAGGCTTCCGTACCATTATCTATAAAAAAAACAAAATCACGTTTGTTGTATGGAGCCCCACTTAAATATTTATTCTATTCTGTTTTTAGTATTTGTTGATATAGCGGCAACAGAAATACATCATCTGTGAAAACTTCAATTGTCTAGCTGTCACGGTTCATGACATACAGCCTGGTGACAGACGGACGGACGGACAGCGGAGTCTTAGTAATAGGGTCCCGTTTTACCCTTTGGGTACGGAACCCTAAAAAAGAAAATACATTAGTAAAATTTGGAAAATCTTTTTTATTTTTTATCCAGAGATCTTTTTGCAAAATATTGAGCTTTTATGTGGTATTTTTTGTTAGTCACGTGTTCCGTTTCTGAACTAAGTACTTTTATTTATTCTGTTGTACACGTTATGAAAGATTTTCACAAAAATCATGAAAAGTAGAGTATATAGATACATAGACTCGTCAATAGCCCACAAACAGAAAATTTAAATTTTGACCTCACTCTAGTGCCTCTAGCGATGAACACAAATGCGATAGCCTATATTGAATGATTAATGATAAATTTGGTGCAAAAGACTGACTAGGTACTATATTATTGAATAACAGACGGTGCAGCGGTGGTACTGTGGAATATAATAAAAGAATAATATACAGATGGAATATGATTTAATAAACACCATAATAAAATTCAGATTTTCAAGAAATTCAAGATCATTGACTATTATTTATTTAATGTAAGTATGTAGACACAGAAAAACAGAGAATTGACACAATTAATTAAAGTAAGTACTGCCTGTGATTCATTTAATTACTCGGTACCATATACAAAAATTCTTATAGTTAATTTCAACAAGATGAAATATCAGACATTATCAAATAACATACAAACTTGATTTTCGCGTTTTTGCAGGAATTGCTATAGTTTGCTTCCTGAATGTAGGTTGTACATTCTTATGTACAATTTTTTTCACACCTCACTTTGGCATTCAAACATAGCTTCACAAACATTCGATTCCATTCCGAAACGATTGTTTTTGGTTTGTAAAGCTCTTTTAGTCAGAATACTAAGTTCTCGCTAAACAAAACCAAGTCTATTTGAAGTAATACATATTTAATTAATTATTATGTAATTACCATTTTGTAGAATTTTCCGTAAACCTACCTTACAGAACCACATCCATGTTCCGGGATGGAACCAATAGGTTGTGAATAGCTATGCTAGTGTTTTTCCATATCTACTATAATTTCTTATAAGTACATTTGCATTTTTCTTTCCTTTAAATACCAAAGCACTCTAAATTATTTCACTAATTTATTTTTATATTTTCCACTAAAATTCATAGAGTACACAGAAACAGAAGGGTTAATGTAAAAAGTCTACCTTAACGCAAAGATCAGTTTTCTACCAGCAAACCTTTGAGAGACAATAGATAATATAATATACCTTTTATCTTTCTCCATTAACCAATTGTTTTATTAAACCATCTTTGCTATTCTTGTTTTAAGAGCATTTTTAAGAGTGACGTGAAATGAGCTTACACTTTCACGACACGATAAAGAGCCCATAGTTTTAGTGATTTTTAAAAGACTTCATTTAATAGTTTAAAACAGCTGTCCAATCCAGCAACCAAATTTATTTATTTCAAAACAATTGCTTACTGTACTTACAGTTTGCTGTGTACCGTCTTAAAAGAAATTGTCAACAAAGTACTGGTTGGCCATGTAGATGCTAAGAAGTCAGCTATACACAGAGATTCTATGAAGCTCTACAGAGAGCTGTGTACCATCTTAAAAGAAATTGTCAACAAAGTATTGGTTGGCCATGTAGATTCTAAGAAGTCAGCTATACACAGAGATTCTATGATGCTCTACAGAGAGCTGTGTACCGTCTTAAAAGAAATTGTCAACAAAGTACTGGTTGGCCATGTAGATTCTAAGAAGTCAGCTATACACAGAGATTCTATGATGCTCTACAGAGAGCTGTGTACCGTCTTAAAAGAAATTGTCAACAAAGTACTGGTTGGCCATGTAGATTCTAAGAAGTCAGCTATACACAGAGATTCTATGATGCTCTACAGAGAGCTGTGTTCCATCTTAAAAGAAATTGTCAACAAAGCAATGGTTGGCCATCTAGATTCTAAGAAGTCAGCTATACACAGAGATTCTATGATGCTCTACAGAGAGCTGTGTTCCATCGAAAAAGAAATTGTCAACAAAGTATTGGTTGGCCATGTAGATTCTAAGAAGTAAGCTATACACAGAGATTCTATGATGCTCTACAGAGAGCTGTGTACCATCTTAAAAGAAATTGTCAACAAAGTATTGGTTGGCCATTTAGATTCTAAGAAGTCAGCTATACACAGAGATTCTATGATGCTCTACAGAGAGCTGTGTACCATCGAAAAATAAATTGTAAATGTTGTCCAGGTAGGACATGTAGATGCTAGGAGTAGGAAGTCAGCTATACACAGAGATTATATATAGATATATGTAGGAATCTCCAGATATACCTTAATCATATTCATTATTTTCTACTAGGCTGTGTGTAAAACTGTTCCATGGATATTTTTTTCACCATGTTCTATCACTGCACCACCTTAAGGTCAACTGGTAGAAAATATCCAAGGCATTGAGTCTGCCTTTGTACATTGATTTCTGAATGAGCATAAAGTATTATTAAATAAATTGTAAACCTAGTCTTGATTGGACATGTAGGAAGACCGCTATAGCTGATGATCCTTGATGTTCCATAGGTCCAATCTCATCATATGGCAAGTCGGCTGTAGATACCTAAGTCTTTGGTGATCCATAGAGGAGTTCATTAAAAGCTAATCATCCTTTTGTTGTGGTAGTTTGGCTAGAAGCAAGTCTGCTGATTCTTCAACACTCCATAGCTGTGTCAGATCAGAATGGAACTCATATAAGTATATCTTATTCTCATTGGGTATGAGGCTGGTAGCAATTATGTAGTAGACCATGATTTCTTGATGCTCCTTGGCTGTATAGTCTCAAAATAGAAGTTGTATATTTTGTGCTGATGATGTGCCTTGTAGCCAGCTCTTTGGGGCTGGCTTGTTAAGTTTTAGCATACCAGAGCTTCTTTATTGCTTCATATTTATATTCTTTTATTTATAAAAAGTTACTAAATTAGTCTCATTTCAAACATATTACAGTCTGGGGTCTCGATGGCATAGTTGGTTATTCGTGCCATCTGCTACAAGATCATTCTTGCCAATCAAATTTAGTAGATTCCTCAACAAACCCTGAGTAATCCATCGCCGCAGTCTTCATTATAGCACTCCGACACCAAGTCTTCAACATTCACAATAAGTCTTAAATTTGGAGTTGGTTGGCCCTTCAATATTCTCACTTACATATTCACAGCAGTGTTCGAAATTTCAATAGTCTTTTGTTCACACAACACAGATTTGAATGGCGACTCTTGGAGATTTACGGGTCACCGAGTGGCAGGACAAAGGGACACATTAACAGATATAGTTTACTGTACCTATAGATTATTTCCGTGAGATTCCGCCTATATCTATAACAGAACCGATATATTTTCCTGATGAATTTCATTGTGTCTCGACTGGCCAACGAATATAACACAGAAGTCAACCGGACTGGCCCGCCCGGCGTTATATATTATAAACTATCCTCAACGCCTGCCCAGTAGTGCCCAGCTCCACACCCGGCTTTTTGTGTAATTGACAAAATCAATATTCAAAACACCGGCGCGCGCATTGACGTCCCCGGCGGACGGTCGTCAATCAAACATGGTCGATCACCAAACCACATAAGGTTTATATCTCAATGCCCAAATCACCAATCAAAGACATGTCAAGTTGTCAAACTAAGCCGCCGCGCCGCGCCGCCGCGCAGTCTGCCCTAGGGATGGCGAACCGAGATCGACGACGAATCGCTTTCTCGGGCCCTAAAATCGACTTTTAATCGATTTGTAGCATTGAATCGATTCGAAATAAAAGTTAAAGTCAAAACGTTTATTTCAATAAGCCATTAAACGGCACTTTTGAACGTCATCATTTACATTTAAATACTATGTATAAAATAAAGTGACTACTGTTACGTTTGTAATGGTTATAAAAACAATTGTAAAATTTGGAATTTTCATTTCCCTCTAAGCTAAAGAATTCCCTGATTATTGATAAGAGATCGGTTATTCCGGTACCTTTCTTATTTTACATAAAATAAATTAATATTTTTACAATGTAAATATAAATTCGAAACTCGAAGAAAAAACGATTTTTGACAAATCAATCTTTTATACCACGATTTTTTTGTGAATGGATTTAGCATGTTGCAATAAAATTGGAACGATTTAAAAATCGATATTTTCGAAAAGAATCGCCATCCCTAGTCTGCCTGCCATGTCTACCGAGGGCACCCAATCAGTGTTGCCAGATTAGGCGACTATTCACCATTTAGGCTACTCGGAAGGGTGCCGCCAGGTTGACCAATTTTTACGATCAGCGACTGGTCGCCAAATAAGGTCATTTCAGGTTTATAGTGTCTAACTAATACAACATTAAATGTAAAAAGGAACGATGAACATGATTGGTAATAACACGAATATCACGAAAAATGTTTTGTGCAGAACTAAAAATGATTCTTGTGCCTTGCGAAATAAAGTTGACATTGGCTTGTAGTCAGGGCTGGACAATATTGAATTTACTTGTAATAAAAATACGTAATTAAAATACAAATATATATTTGATATTTGTATTTCAATTACTTCTTAAAATGTCTTTTGTAATTGGTATTTCAAATACTTATGGCTTCAAAATACAATTAAACATAAATACATTTAGCAAACTTTTTAATGGGTGCGTTCTGCAGAAAACAGCTTTCGTAAGCAAAAAGGCCTAACCTAACCTAACACCTGACTGTATTTTGTAATTAGTATTTTGTATTTTAAATAAAAATATTCAAAATACTGTTTTTTTTTATTTTATATTTCGAATACCCGACATAAAAGTATTTCGTATTTTAGATACATGCGAGATATTATTTTGTAATTTGTATTTTAATTAAGTAAGTATTTTGCCCAGCTCTGCTTGTAGTGTATGAAGAATACTATGTTAAGCTATATTCTTGGATTTTGTTTTTCATGTTCGTACTCTTACATTACATTCACTTTTAGGTACGTATGTATGTTAAAACAAAACATGTATAATTATAGTATCGAATATCTCTAGGTTTTTTGATGGCCCTCGTGTCTTTTCAAAATGAAAAACCGGCCAAGTGCGAGTCGGATTCGCGTACTAAGGGTTCCGTACCAATATTTATAAAAACGGCAAAAAAAAACACGTTTGTTGTATGGGAGCCCCACTTAAATATTTATTTTATTCTTGTTTTTAGTATTTGTGGTTATAGCGGCACCAGAAATACATCATCTGTAAAATTTTCAATTGTCTAGCTATCACGATTTATGAGATACAGCCTGGTGACACACAGCCGGACAGCGGAGTTTTAGTAATAGGGTCCCGTTTCTACCCTTTGGGTACGGAACCCTAAAAAAACATGGCAATATAATGAAACATTATAGGGACAAATGAGGAAAAATGAAATGTGAATGAATGAAAAAGTGGTTCATTTACATTTTTGGATTTTTTTGTAAAAATTAGAAACAGATTTTTATTTCATTTCTTTTTCTTTTTTGCGTCGCAAATGACTTTTATTGCCAGTTTTTAAATTGAACCGGAAAAATGCGCTTTGATCCGGAATTGTGCGCGGTTTATTTCCTGGGAAGAGTAAAATGGTAAAAGTTAATACGATTTACAAAAACAGGTAGGTTTTTTTTAAATAAAATAATAATAAAAATACAAAAATGGTGGTTTATCGAATTATTTTTTTTTTCTACTAATCTGCATGTACAAAAAAATTTGATCAGCTTTAAATTTTAGGCTAGAAGTTTAGGCTACTTTGCATTATTTTTTCGGCAACTTATGGCTTGACTCATCTGGTAACACTGCGCCCGAGGGGGCACACGCACAGCGCAGCAGTGCGATTCTGCCGGTCGATTCTGTCGACATCTCACGGTGTTCACCTAGGCGGAGTGAACAATAATAGAGCTGTCATTCCATCTTATTTGTATGGTTTGACAACTCACCTGTCGTGCGCCCCGCCCGGGTGTTCACTTCGACATGTTTACAGAATCGCACTGCTGTAAACAAGTCGAAATGAACGACAATTGAGGTGTCAAACCATACAAACAAGATGGAATGACAGCTGACTTGGCGTTCACCTTCACTTCGACATGTTTACAGAATCGACCGGCAGCTGCTCTACGTCTCGCTCCGGTCACCGCGCCAGCTACCGCCGAATTTATCTCTTTTTAGGGTTCCGTACCCAAAGGGTAAAAACAGGACCCTATTCCTAAGACTCCGCTGTCCGTCTGTCTGTCAATCTGTCTTTCTATCCGTCTGTCTGTCTGTCTGTCACCAGGCTGTATCTCATGTACCGTGATAGCTAGACAGTTGAAATTATTACAGATGATGTATTTCTCTTGCCGCTATAACAACAAATACCTACAAAAAATAAATATTTAAGTGGGGCTCCAATACAACAAACGTGATTTGGATCATCGACAGGAGCTCGTAGCTACTACCGAGACTCCTCCATGCCTCGGAAAGCACGTTAAGTCGCTGGTCCCGGCTGTCATTTGGAGATCTTTGGCAGTCGTTACGGATTGTCAGAAGCCAGAAAAACTGACACCAGTCATGCCAAGAAGTACCATGTTACCCAATTAATGGGTTGTGAAGGTCTGGTAGGCAGCCGCTCCACGTAAAATAGTGGCATTCAGGTGAAACCGGTTTCATTGGGAGCCGACCCCGATTAAGCAGGGAAAAGGCTAGGCAGATACATGTGATTAATTTCGTAAAAAAAACAGAATTGTAACATTTGCATTAACCGAGAAATCAATGTCAAAGTCAAAACGTTTATTGCGAAAGTACCTACTTATGACTTGGCAGCCATTTCAAGCATTAAAATTATCAATCGCCTGCCTTTATCATTCTAAATAAGTATGCATTAAATATTATTAGTAAGTACTTAAGGTGTAAGTGACATATTTACACAGAACAAAGTGCAATGTACAATTCATGTTAAATATTTTCTAAATATGTAGTTGGTGTTCCTTAATTAATAAATAAATAAAATAGACACTGACCTGCAAATTGCAAAAAACGTAAGAAAATTTGAATTTCGCGGGCTACCCTGGCGCTTTCACCTTAAGTATTTACTAATAATATTTAATGCATACTTATTTAGAATCGCCAGGGTATCCCACCCTGGCGATTCCACCTTAAGTAATTATTTTATTCAGCAGGACCACGACTTTGAATTGAATGTTGATTCAAAGTTTGAGGAGCTTGTCGCTTTCGTCTCAAACCTTCAAAGTTGATTTTCACGAAAACTGCTGAGGTACCAATTTAATGTTCAAGTACTAATTATTAACCAAACATGGATATTACATTCAAATTACTTATAAATCAATGGATTGGTTTGTAATAATAATAATACACTTCTCATCAGAAAAATCGAAACACTTCCGTTTTTATGGTTCATTTTTAGTTTTCAAAGGTGAAAATAAACTCTAAACACACATTTGTTTCAAAAAGACACAAGAACAAAGATTTTTTTCATGGAATGAAAACTCACAAAAGAGTTTTCATTCCACGAAAAAAATCACATCATTGCATAGCTGGCAGTTTGGCCATTACAGTCATAAGCGAAAATTCGAAATTAGAATTTAATTTGTTTACCCTATAGATGAAATGATTCACTGTTTTGAAACAAATGTGTGTTTAGAGTTGGAGTACATTTTCACCTTGGAAAACAAAAAATTTGCTCTTATATTAAAAATTTTTGTTCTTTATTTGTTTGCTGTGACTTTGGGACATCTGAAAAACTTTTTTTCCTAAAACATATGGATACTTCCGCCCGCAGAAGCCGCCCAAGTGGTGGCATTACTGGATTCTGGACTTAGTCAGCGTGTTGTGGCTGAAAGATTGCATCTAAGCCTGTCGTATGTTCATAGAGTCTACAAACGCTATCGAGAGACTGGTTTGTTCACGCGCCGTTCAGTACCTGGCAGGAATCGGGTCAATTCTGAGCGAGATGATCAATTTATTGTAACAACTTCTTTACGAAATCGACGCCTTAATGCTTTTCAACTGCAGCAGCAGCTTCATGTTGTACGTAGGGTGGCTGTAAGTGACTTTACAATAAGAAGAAGGTTGAAGGAACGTGGACTGGTACCGCACAAGCCAGCAAATGCCGGTCAGGCTTCACAGACTGTGGCGAAACCCGAGTTAACAAGATGATGCTGTGTTTGTGGTGGGATTGGAAGGGCATTATTCATTATGAGCTGCTACCACCAGGCAAGACCATCGATTCTGAACTCTACTGCGAACAACTGATGAGATTAAAGCAAGAAGTTGAGAGAAAGCGGCCGGTATTAATCAACAGAAGGGGTGTGGTTTTTCATCATGATAACGCTAGACCTCACACATCTTTAGCCACTCAGCAAAAATTAAGAGAGTTTGGCTGGGAGACATTAATGCTTCCGCCGTGTAGTCCTGACCTTGCACCTTCAGATTTCCACCTGTTTCGGTCTCTTCAGAATTCTTTAGGCAGTGTCAGGTTAACATCACGAGAGGACTGCCAAAACCACTTGTCGCGGTATTTTGATCAGAAGTCCCAAAATTTCTATAGCAATGGGATCATGTCCCTACCTACAAGATGGCAAAAAGTTGTCGAACAAAATGGTACCTACATACTTTAGTTAAATGTAAATAAACTATATTAAAAAATGTTTTGAATTTTCTTAAAAAATGTGAAGAAACCATTTCCCCAACCTATTATGAAGAACCGTATGGAAGCAGAAATAAGAGCTCGGGGAGGGAATACACGTTATTAATAAACATTTTCTTGGCTTTTTTTTTTATTTACGTGTGTTGTTTTATAAATTTCCTTCATACTCCATACAGAGTAAAAATGACTTATTAAACAAAATACGAAACCTATGAAAATTTAATTTAGAACATTAAATTTAGGATTTGAAAACCTCATAACATTCACTAATAAACGACATTTGACAAATTCCTAAATATATACATTTTTCTGATAATCCTTACAAAACATAAACTGGCAAGGTGTTTCGATTTTTCTGATGAGAAGTGTATTAGAAACAGTAACATCGTAATTAAATGTGTTTACCTTCATTTGCATGTAATTTTATAATTTGGTTTCTTACAAGGTTTGCATGAAATAAAGAGGCTTTTTTATTTATTTACCAAATAGAAAGCGATTGGCGTTCGTGGTCCTGCCGTAGACACGGACATGGCTAGGGCCGCTACTCAATTCAATTTTATATCGAAACACGTTCCACCAACTTGTAATTAAAATAGTTACGTAATGTGATTAGGGCGAGTAATATTTATTCAGACCCTTTCTTTAGGCAAATGTTAATTGCATAAATACGAGGAGCCATTAACTTCACAATTATTATTAAGATATTAAAATAAAACAACAGGAGATGGCTCTACAAGGAAGAGATTAGAAAACCAGTAATTTTCCACAAAATCTGTTTTTAGCAATGACAGGCACTTACTTCACTCTACCTACTGACTCTAGAGACCTAGACTCGTTTATGGGATCATATAACAAGTTGTCTACTTTTTTATCGTTTAATTTTTAATTAGGACTAAACAACAACAGAAACGATGATGGCAAATAACAATGCTGCTATCGCAAAGGTGAGCTTCCAGTTCTATCCCTATTGACACAGTAGGTAAGAAATATCGTCGAGCAAAAAAATGAAATATAAAACTTCAGTGAGTGTGAGGAGAGAAAATTGTATGATGAAACTACATGTTAAACTTATCATTTATTTAAATCACACAGAAGAACAGCAAGAATACAAAAACAAAACATATTACAACAGCAACTTCATTCAACTTAATTATTTATAAAAACAATACATGTCTTTGAAGTAGTCAACCAACACAACATTTTGAATAATTGCACCATCTTAAATCCTTGTGCATTTGAATGAGAGCATTTTTACCCGACTGCGTCAGAAGGAGGGTAATGTTTTTCGAGCGTATGTATGTATGTGTGTATGTCCATTTCTTTGGCACGCGCTACAGCCCAAACGGCTGGACAGATTTTGACATATGAGGTGTCGTTGAATTCGTCAGAATGGTGGTAGTGACAATATAAACAAGTCGCTATTCAAGCAGTCTGATTAAGTTCAATCACAGATCTGAGGCCCCAAACTACATCAGACTGCTTGAACTTGTTTGAAACTTTTTTGTCATTTTTAGCGGTCCGGTTTTTTGACAAAATCGTTTTTTTCAGCAGTTGTATAGAATTAGCCCACGGTGCATACTCAAGACTGTTTTTAATTAAAGTAAAGTATTGTCTTGTGAGCTGCACTCATTAGTTTACAATTGGTTAGGGTCCATCTTGATTACAAAGGTAACTAAATTATTTACGAGGACCGTTAGTTCACACACAATACAAGTTTTAGAACATTGGTGAGTCATTGTGATGAAGGGACGATCTGACATCTGTGTTATTTTTCATTGACCGCATTTCTCAGCAGATTCTGATGTAAAGTTGACCCAAGGTGCCAGAGACAGAGAGCCTCAGATGCTAGTTGATTTAAAGTACTTGTCTTGTAGGCTGCATCCATTGAACTATACAATTGGGTAGGTAGTCCAGCTTGATTGCAATGTCAACTAAATTATTAACGAGGACCGTTAGTTTTTGAATATTGGTGAGTCATTGTGATAAAGGGACGATCTGACATTTGTGTTAATTTTCATTGACCACATTTTTCAGCAGATATAAAGTTGACCCAAGGTGCCATATCCTGGCCCTGTATGGGGCCCCGATCTGGGCGGCTGACCTGACGGCCGGCACCATTTCTGTTCTGCGGAAGCCGCAGAGGGTGATGGCCGTCAGTCATCAGAGGTTATCGCACGATCTCCTACGAGGCGGCTTGCACACTGGCCGGATCTCCGCCCTGGGACCTGGAGGCAAAAGTCTTCGCGTCAATGCATCGGAGGCGCGAGGTAGCGCGGGCGCGCGGTGAGCGAATGACGCAGCGACATTTCGCGCTGCGTCGGTCGCAGCTGCGCGAGGTCCTGGTGGCGGAATGGCGTAACAGGCTCTCATGCCCTACGTCACTATCAAGGCCAGTGCTCGACCTCTGGCTCGGGAGAAGGCACGGCTCCCTGTCGTTTCGTGCGACACAGGTCCTCACTGGGCATGGCTGCGGTGTCACCACTGCGTCGACTGTCGGGAGGACAAGGCGCCGGCAGAGCGTGCCGCTTGGGAGGAGCCGCACCGTTCCCTCGCCTCGTCGTGTGGTAGGCAGTGACCTCTCGCTGCCGGCCGTAGTCCGTTCTATGGTCGGTGGCGAGGAGTCCTGGGACGCGGTGGTCTCCTTCTGCGAAACAATTATCGCACAGAAGGAGGCTGCGGAAAGGGAGAGGGAGATTTCGAGTGCTCTCCCAGCCCGCAGCAGACGCACCGGGCGTCGGAGGATATGGTGTTTACATTCAGGAGCACCAAGAATAGGGTAGAAGGCTAAAAAAATCTAATTAGTCCGTCAGATAGATTTCCAAAAAATATTAGTCAGTATTTTCGTCTTTTTTCACGTAAACAAAAAATTAAGACGATACAGTGCGTTGAAAACTCGTGTGACGTCACTAATTGTAAGTACACTTTTTACTTACACGTGACGTCACCAGCCCCCACTCCTGAACTTTGATGCGTTTTATCTTCGTTATTTTTTATTGCTTTGATAAAGCAAAAAATACGTGTTCAATATTTTTCGATAATCTAACTGACGGACTAAATAGAATCATATATTTTTTAACCAGGAATCGTCCCTGTTGTTTTTGAAAAAGTATTACCCTTCTAGTGCTCCGCTCCTGCTATTAACCTTTTGACTTTCTTTCGTTGAAGACTTACAAGCATAGACTACATGACCAATGAGAACTACCTATATAGATTTCTGTGTTCCTTGTTGTCACCCTCTCATACTTTTCAAGTGTCCGCTTGACCACCCTTCCTGTTGGTGTCTTATTTTGCTTCCAATAGTCATAGGCTTACTAGCATCTACAAGTCCAATGAGGACTAGATTGATGAGTTAATTACATCAATTCTGAGAGTGAAAATTAATGATCACATTGAGAGTAATTCAATTATGTCCGCCTATCAGAATGGATGTAGGAAGGGGTCCCGCGGCACTAAGGAGCCACTCCTCATAGACATGGCCATAAACCAACAGGTTCGTCAATCCCGCAAGGATCTGTCGACATGTTGGATAGATTACAAGAAGGCCTATGACTCTGTGCCACATACATGGCTCATGAAGGTATTGGAGTTGTACAAAATAGATCCAACTCTACGCACCTTCCTTGAGTCATGTATGAGGCAATGGAAAACGGTCCTTCGCTATCCAGGATGTCGACCGATTCAAGGGAATAATGAGCCTGTATGGATTAAATGGGGAATATTCGAAGGTGGGATGAACCGCTCTGCAGAGAAGCTCAGAAGGACCTAATTGCCACTTCTGCTCTGAACCTCAAACAGCGGAAATACAATAATCTAGTTGGCAATTGTATTTTCGAGCCGTTTGGGGTTGAAACTCTTGGACGGGTCCGAGCGGTCATGCGTTATTTAAAGAATTTGCTAAACGCTTAGTACCTATATACCTATATATTTACTTGGATGCTGTGTTTTTTTGAATTTGATGATGGATGAATTTTTTTACGCCATATTTTAGTTAGGAGTTTTCATTTTTTATTTTATTTTAAGTGTATATAGTTAAATTAGTATTATATTGTAAACTAGCACTTCGCCCGCGACTTCGTCCGCGTGGGGATAGTAGGTACTCCACAAACTGCAACGCCCCTATACATATCCCATTATAAAGGTTAGTTTTGGAAAATTAAGCACAACGATTCTCATTATTGGTTCAGCGCAACTGTTCACCCCGTTCAGCCCGTCAGGGGTTGATTATGCAAAAATTGTTAGGTACATGATCTGTTTCAATTATCCCACTTTTAGTTTGTTCATAGAATTCCGACGTAAATTGAAGCAAGCTATAATTTCCTCCCCTAAAAACTTATTCACCCTGCTTCACCCCTTATTATGTATGTACCTAGTTGATTTTCGAAAAATCCAAACATTTGTTATTCTTATTGTTTTATCGAAAACATTGCCGTGGTGTTTCAACTTCATCGGACCAAGCATTGATACGATTCTCCCCAGTTCGCTCAAGCCGCGACATTTTCTTACTCCGAGCATGTTTATTACCGTCGTAACTTTTGAGCGAAAGGTCCGATTTGAATGATTTAAAGTGTAATTTACACGGACATAATCAAACTTAATTATCAAACCATTTAAATGGATAAGGATTAATATCATGGTACTATAATCACCATTTTTTGTTTCACCATGGGATTTGCTTGACTAATATTAACAAAAAGCGGTCATGGTGACTTATCCATAATAGTAGTATCCATAAAGTCCGCGATACCATATGTCCAACATACGGTATCGCGGACTTTTTTGTAGATATTGATGACCTCTATAAAACTGTAGTACATCACTTTGCTCTATTGTCAATAGATTCCGCAGCGTACGCGATATAAGGATTTTTTCTCACACCTTGGGTCACATTATCGAAGTTTTCATACGGATCCCTAACTTTTTTGAAAATATTCTATAGCCTATGACCATCACCGATAATGTAGGATTCTACTGGTGAAAGTGTTTTTCAAATCGGTCCAGTAGTTTCGGAGCCTATTCATTTCAAACAAAAACAAACAAATCTTTCCTCTTTATAATATTAGTGTAGATAAGATTTCTGGAAATTCTTTCTGTCGCTGAAACTCCAGCACTGTACAAGTCTGTACTTATGACATAATTTTTGTCTTCTGTTTCCAACTCAACAAAACATAGTTCAATGAATCGTAACTAGCGGACTCCAACTGCCCTAAGTCGACCCACTGACCCAGTAGGAACCTGAATTGTCACTTATTTTTCCAAGTTTACAATTGGGTAGTTCATCTCGATTACCATTGCAAATATAGTACTTTACTGCAGCGGCCAGCAAAAGAGGCATTGATGGACGAACGTGTAAGTGTGACACATACGTAAGTCCATCAATACCTAGTTGTAGCCAAGCCTTGAATAGTGCTTTTCTCAAATAATGCGAGGAAATTAAAACTAAGTAGTACCTAAGCAGAACTATTTATTTGAAAAAGTACTTTTCAAAATCAATGACGAACAACGAAATAGTAGTTTATGCAACGACCATATAAAAAGGGTTATTAAAATACGAGTGTGGTTTTATCACACGAGGCGTAGCCGAGTGTGATAATATCATTATATTATCATTATATATTATCATTATCAAAAATTAAAAAGAAAAAGTGTGTTATAAAAATTAAAAAGTTATTTTATGATGCAGTTGTTTAAAAATCGAAGGAAAATGTTGAACTGTAATGGTTTTTTTTTAAAATTTTACCTATCCACGAGAAAAAAGTATGCATTTATGCATTCGTTTTTGAACTCAGATTTGGAACATTACGTTGTGAGTGTAGATAAATACCATTGCCAGCTTTTATCTTTGTCTATGTTTGAGCGCGCTGCGCAGTCATTCGAATACGCAATGAGAATATCCGCCATATTGGAATTAACTATTTTTCCACTTATTTTATTTCAACTTTATGAGTGAAGATAAAATAGTGTATGCAACGGCATATAATTAGGTATTAAAACACTCGTGTGATGCTATTATCACACTCGGCTACGCCTCGTGTGATAAACCCACACTCGTGTTTTAATAACCCTTTTTATATGGTCGTTGCATAAACTACTATTTTTTTTAATTTTACCTGTCCACGAAAAAAAAGTATGTGTTTATGCATTCGTTTTTGAACTCATATTTGGAACATTACGTTGTGAGTGTAGATAAAACAATAATTTTTCCCGCGTTATAAGTGTTCATTTGTTTATTTTTTTTCAATATACAGCTTTCTATTTGCAAGCCAGTTCGAAATTTAAATAAAAGCTTTGTCTCGAAGAAAGTTATCAAAATAATGCTCAGATTTCCAAGAATGTTTGAGAAAAAATATTTACAGGTTATATTACAAATTTTATTTGAAGGTATTTTTATATTTTACAAATGCTAATAATTAAAAATTTTATGTTCCCTTATGAGACTTCCATGTTTTTTTGATATTTGTCCTTTAAACCTGCCTCAGTTTTCTAGCAGAATCTGTGAATCCCCATGGGTAGGGGTAAAAGGTTTGTCCTCCCTTTGTTCAATGTTAGCAGGTAGTTGTGTCTATAAGCGATTTGCGAATCATAAGTTTTTACTTTTTATGAAAGAGTTTGATAGTATCACAATGGCTGTAGATATTCTATTCTATGAATGATGATCCAGGATTGGATTATGGTTATGGCCAAGGAGACCAAAAACTTGGTGCTGATGCCTGTTCCAAAACTGTTGATGGATCAGATTCCTTAACCCTGGAATCGGGATCAACTGGATGGCACCAACTCGTCGAGTTTCATTTAATGCTACTGTACGTAAATATTATGTTTGTCTTCTGTTCCATTGAAACCAGGGCTTTAAATACCGGTAAAAAATTATAACGTTACGTTGCATTGTCAGGAGTTAACGTTATATAAAAATAACGGTAATTGGTTTAACGTTATTTATGCACCATTTTAACGTTATTCTTTATTAACGTTATTTGTAGTTTAACGTTAATTTTATCGTTATTTTTAAACGGTTATCTCTGTGAGGTGGTGCAGTGTCAGATTGTATCTTTATCAAAATAGGATTCACAACAGTAAAAAATATGTAAGTAGGTACATAATTATAAACATAATTACATTTTTTTTCTCTTAGCTAGATTTGGGAAATCTAGGTATTAATACACATCAAATCTAAGTTCATGATGATGAGTAAATGATTCTTATGGTCACATCTATGTAAATACATATTTGTTATTGTTGCGCATCACATTTTGATTAAATTACAACCTGACACTGACCTTCAAATAGCAAAAAGTACAAGAAAGTTCTCGAGCTATAATAACACTAATAATTTTACCGTTAAAACGATAATTCTCGTATTTTACGTTAAATGTTACTTAACGTTATATTACTGGTACTGTTATCAAATACCGGTAAATTTTGTAACGTTACTATGGTATCACAATTGAAATTAACGTTATGTAACGGTTATTATTTTGTTATTTGGTAACGTTAACAAGCCCTGATTGAAACCCACAGAATAGTCATCGCCCCGGAAATTCACTAGAAAGCTGAAGCACTTACGTTTTATTACAATTACAGTAGGTATATAATATTTTATACGGCGTTCTGTCAGACAACAAAGAAATATCAAAGGAAGGACGCCGCCGCGTCCATACAGGGTTGCCAATTTTTTTGACATAAGAGAAAGATCAAAGGAATGACGCCGCGTCCGCACAGGGCTACCAATTTATATAGGTTCCCTATCCATTTGCATAAAATGTTAAGACCTAATATAACTTAGCATTATTTTGTTTGGCATAATTATATTTTCGCATAATGTAATTACGCATAACAGCTTACGCATAATTTTTTAAGCATAATTTCTCTAACCATAATAATGATTAAGCGTAATATTCTAAAGCATAAATTTATTAAGCATAAAGTTCTAAAGCATAACTTTTATAAGCATAATATCCTAAAGCACAAATTTATTTACGCATAATGATAAAACATATTTTTATAGGTATAACATTTTATTTCGACGATTGGAAAAAAGCCATATCACCTGAATCAGGTAATATATAGGTAACATATTAATATAATATAACGCGGCGGCTCGCTCGCCTCGCCCCTACGCGCCTACGCGATTTTAAATTACACTCTAGGGGTAGAACTTTAGAGGTAGCGGAACAGAGAGTAAAGTCCCGCAAACCTCCATTGAAAAGGGAGGATCCTCCGACCAGACGGTTGTTTGTGTCTGGTGGGCAACTGCCCGAGAGTTGATATTCGGGCTTTGCATGTGTTCTAATCGCACGGTAAACTTTGATATCGCGATTTAGGATTTTTGTAGTTAGTTCGCAGCTGTCGAGATAGATGGCGCTGCGAGTCTCATTTGTTGTGATGTTGATTCTGCTACGTTGATTTTTGTGGCGGCATGAATGCCGCTACATCACTCCCCTCCGGAGACCGGAGGTCGATAATGGATGAGTCGTCCATACATCTTGAGATGCTTGCCAGGCCAGTGGAAGGTTGGTTCCAGTGAGTCGGAACCGGAAATCGCAGAGTTCTCGGTGAGTCGGAACTGTCTGCGTCGCAGAGTTCACGGTGAGTCGGAACTGTCTGCGGTGCCCCGATGCTGCTGCTGGCGTGACTGCTGGCGTCGACCAGGAGAGGTTCTTCAAGGCTCTTCATGTAACTGGCCGAAGGTGCAGTGTGCTTGCCAAGGTGGGTCGGAGCTGTGCGACGTGCTGACGTGACTGCTGGCGTCGACCAGGAGAGGTTTTTCAAGGCTCTTCATGTGACTGGCCGAAAGTGCAGTGTGCTTGCCAAGGTCGCTGATGAGGTTGATGATAGAGGCTGAGGATGCTGACCAGGAATGCGCGTCCGCTGCATGCTGGTGGTCAGGATACCCGTAGAAGCCGAGGGTACTGGCTGGCTGTATGACTCGCTGCTCGAAAGCTTGAGGTCAAGATGAGGAGAAGTAATGATGATGATGACGTCATGATGAGATAGCTGCACGAAGGCTGCGCTGATGTCCAATGTCGAAGGTCACCAGTTTGGAGGTAGCGGAACAGAGAGTAAAGTCCCACATACCTTCACTGGAAAGAGAGGATCCTCCGACCAGACGGATGTAGTGTCTGGTGGGCAACTGCCCGAGAGTTGATATTCGGGCTTTGCATGTGTTCTAATCGCACGGTAAACTTTGATATCGCGATTTAGGATTTTGTAGTTAGTTCGCAGCTGTCGAGATAGATGGCGCTGCGAGTCTCATTTGTTGTGATGTTGATTCTGCTACGTTGATTTTTGTGGCGGCATGAATGCCGCTACAGAACAAACAAGACTGCGTGGAGTCGGTTTTGCAGCAATTCGGTTCTGTCACTAACTTTTGTTGCACAGCATATTAAATTCAGTCGATATAAAGTCATTAGGCCTACTAACGTTATGCTAATAGTAATTAGGCCTACTAACGTTATGCTAATAGTCATTAGGCCTACTAACGTTATGCGAATCAAATTTATGCCAAAACAAATTAGTCTTTAAGATGATTATGCCAACATAAAATGTATGCCTAAAAAAATTATGCCGAAGTATTATTATGCCAAAACAAATTGTGCCAAAATCGTTATGCTGAAGTATATTAGGACAAAGAACATTATGCGAAAAGAAGAGATCCCATTTTTATAACATAAAAAGAAAGGTATATAGTCGCACAGAGTAAGGCCAGGTAGCTCGTTGTCCTATTTATACGTAATTCAAGTTTGACAAGATTTTCGAACCCATATTTTCATTATTTACTAACCCTTATTTTTGGCTTTGCCGTAGTCGCCTAAAAAGAAGAGAAAATGTAAAATGTTCAAGTTGAAACAAAACGTTTGTTAGAGGTCCGTACCCAAAGGGTAAAAACGGGACCCTACTACTAAGACTCGGCTGTCCGTCTGTCTGTCTGTCACCAGGCTTTATCTCATGAACCGTGAATGACCGTGCCAGCTAGACAGTTGTTTTCACAGATGATGTATTACTGTTGCCGCTATAACAACAAATACTAAAAACTTAAGTAAAAATAAATATTTAAGTGGGGCTCCTTGTCCGATGTAACATCAAACGTGATTTTTTTTTAGACGTTTTTTTATAGAATAGATAATGGTACGGAACCCTTCGTGCGCGAGTCCGACTCGCACTTAGCCAGTTTTTTTTTTGTAATGTCAGGTTGACAATAGATTGACGTTTACGTAACCGTCGACGTTTAGCAAGGGTTACCAGCCCTGTGATTATTTTTTTGGTATTGCAAGCTCATCATTTATTATCCCTCCGCTAACGAGCTTCACTTCGGACTTGCAGAATAGTCGACTTCGGTACAGACTACAATATAATATATGGGTAGACATCGGCTTTGCTTGCCATATAAAAACATATAATATAAAAAAAAAAAGCTGATGGCAGTAAAATATTTAAAAATATGCTCAATGTGAGCATACAGTCCTGACTTGGGCGTACACATATTGCACAATGACACATGGCCAAATAGCGGTCATCAAATAAAACCATGTCAGAGGCCCTTGAGGCGGTTCAGAAACTCTGACACTAGGGTTTGTGGGGCCATTAGACCTTACTGCCCAGTGCCCACTACACGATAAAGAAGAATAATGACACATTTTAATTGTGATATATTGTAATTTATGAAACTTGCATGGGCAAGGATATTATATATAGACATAGGTCAATTAGGCAGTTGTTCCACATAAAACACTGCTGCTCAGCAATATCCATCTATCCATAGACTGCAAGCCAACTCCAATATAGTTAGGAAAACGCTGGGCTAATTGATTGAATGAGCTTAGTAAAATTTTCCTTGCTTACCCTCAGTGCATTCGAGCGCGGTGTCAGTGCGGGGACGCGCGAGTAACAGCGAGAGCAGGGCGAGTAGACGCCAGGGTGATACTCCATCCACGCTGGCATGCACCACCCGGGATGCCCACTGGACTGAACGAGACTGCCTGGAAAGAGCGAGGCATGATGAATGAGAGGCCGAAAAGTAGTGACGGGCCTGGTGATTTGAGGGACAAATTTTATGTAAAACTGACTTTCAAAAAGTGCTGGTTCTCAGCCTTATTTGAATAAATGACTTTTGATTTTTTTCAGCCCTCGGTAGCTGTTCTTGATGTCTTCATGAAGGAGCTTGTCAAGGAAATTACAGTATGGGTGAAGATTTGTCCTTCGTCTCTGTGATTGTGTGGTGATAACCACTTAACATTTATGTGACCTGCCTGTTCGTCATTAGAAAAAAAAACTCGTAGCCAAGAAGGTTAGTTGTATACTTAACGTGTTTGTCTTGTATTATCTTTTGGTCTGTTTTGGCTAGTTCGCATAATAAACCATATTTTACCAAAATTTGGTGTTTAAATGGACATAAGTTACCTAAACAGATGATGCAGTAGGAACAGCAGCTGTCTCAGGTCGCGGTTGTCTATGAGTGCGGCAGACAGCGCTGCGGCCCAGCGCTGCAGCGCGCCCGCGAGCGCTTCAGGCGCGTTGTCACTTAGTCGCAGCGCTTGTAATGTTAACGATAAAGCTTCACGTATCACGTTTTTATTACTTTGAATTGTTTCTGATATTAGTTCTTCTATCTGGAAAATTCAAATTAACAACCATTAATTCTATTTGAATCTTAACTAACATTATAAAGAAGTAATTTTTGAGATCAAATCACGATAATTCTATAACTGTCAGACACTGCAACTGAGCGCCACAGGCTACTTTTTTACTTTTACACAAATACACTGTTTCAAGGTACTGCAAAAAACTGAAGTTATAGAAACCCTTACGGGTTTCTATAACTTCAGTTTTAAAGAATACTAACTTTTATTTGAAAAATTGAATACCTGACAATGCGCCAACAGGGCCGCATGCTGATGATGGCAATAAGAATCCTGTACATCCCTCAGTAGACTCTCCAGCCTCAACTTAGCTACAGGCAACCTCTCTTTATTCAACTCTGCATGCTCGTAACTTGCTCTCAAGTGTACATCAAGCCCACAAGGACACTTCTCTGTTAAGTTTACATGACGCTTCTCTATTTTCCATAGACTGGCTCTTCTTTTTTCTTCGTCTGCAAACCCGCATGCCAGTTGTATTCGTTCCCGTTCTACTGCTATTAGTGATGATCTGGAAAAGATATGTTTTGGATTTATTTGCTGTCCTTGCATCTAACATACTTTTGTGTGGTAATACCATTCACATGGTGGATTGCTTGGAACTAGAATAATATGGGCCAGAGTACCCAAGTGGGGACAAAGATAGACAGTATTATAAGTTAATGCAAATACAGAGTTCTTCTTGCAAAGGAAAAATGGAAAACCTCCATATCCTCAACTTTTGCCAAGACTGAAACTGGAACTTCAATATTTGATTTTGACATTTAACCCTGCAGTAGTTACACAAAGCAAAAGCAGTATGTAAGGATCATAGAATAATATAATAATAATATTCTTTATTGTTTTCTCATAATCACAATCATAGAAGGTGGAATTCTGTAGTTTATGGCTTATTCCCAATGGAAAAAGTTGTGAGTTTATAATGTATGTAATTGCTCTGAAACATATTATTATATAACTATACAAACCTGAATGTAGACAACAAATCAACAAGTGGGTGTTCTGGTCCACTCATAGGTCCGGCTTCCACTATCTCTTCCTCTCTTTCACTCATAGCCCTGACTTCTTCCATCTCTTTCCCCCCACATAGTTTTATTGCATCTTCTAGTGCCATACATTTTACTTTAGGCTTATGTTCTAAAACTACTTCTTCATATTGTATAGTTTCCGGTACCTCCTCAAAGCATGGGGCTGAAGGCATTATGTCTTCTCCTACATGTTCAAAAGGAGTTTCTTTTTCAATATTTAAATATGCATCAGGATTTACAAGTTCATATTCTCTGTCTTCTGCTATTTGTGTGACTTCATGTGGTATTGCCATCCTTTCTAGTTGCTTGCTCAACTCTTTGTAACTGCCTTTAAAACTTGATGATGACAACTCTTTGGTAGTAAGATTTGATGTGTCATCTCTTTCTGCTATCCGTGGTGTTACATTGATATGTTCAGTATGTTCTACCTTAGAGCTAGACTTTGCTATAATTTCTTGTCTAACTATATTACTGTCTATAATTTGTTCTCTATAAGTCTCTTCAATATTTTCTATTATTTCTATACTAATATTACTGGTTTCAGCTTCTTCAGTCACTTGAGTATCTGATTCTGTTACATCAGTCTTTGAGGCTTCAGTACCACTGGTGCTTTCAGTTATGTGAACTAATTCCTCAAGAATTGGAGGCTCTATAGCAACTGGTGATAGTTCTCTGCTAGCAGTGCTTCTTTCTTTTGATTTCTTTTTCTGAAAACACATGGATATTTTTTTTTATTTTATTACTTGTATCAAATTGTGTCAAATAGCTAGAGGAAGGCCCTACAGTAGGACAATATAGGCTAATTGGTATATTAGAATATTTGTATCTGTTAAATCTGATACTGGTACCTGGGCCAATCAATTTTTTTTTATAGGCACACTTTCGTCCACTATCTCACCTGATGGTAAGCGATGATGTGGTCACAGATGGAGGAAAGCCAACCAAGTGAATAGTTCAAAGAAAATCACAGGTTAAAAAAACACCCTTTAGAAAAACTAAATTAAAATGTAATGAGAAAATGCATGCCCTTGGCCTAAATGCTGGCCCTTTGGTTTCCCAAGCCTAGTTAGTTTTATATTATATTGATAAAGATAATCTGTAATCTAATCTCTTGTTGTGACTGGTAAAACCGAATATCAACAAATCTTAAAGTCATCTGATTACACACAGCAGATTGACAAATTTGCTACTAGCAATTACCGTTTTGCTAATTCGTTTTATACAAGTAGGATATTAACGAGTTGTATCTTGTAAATCAAGGGAGTTCTGATCAGCCTAGACATTCGACCTCAATCAACATGCAGACAACATTCGAAGAAAAATGACAGAAAACTTCCTGAGATGTATTGTCGCTTCAATATTCATATGTATGAAAACTATCCATTGATACGATATAGAAATAGGTACGGCCACGCAGATGGTAATTAACAAGTATCAAATTTCTAGCTATCACTATGTTTTGCTGCGCAAATGAAAAGACAAAGGATTGTTTTGAGAGCAAATCTAACTTACTTCTTTACGTTTCTCCTTTACCATAGTAGCCATGGTTGCAGGAATTGGATGTCTGTTCTAACGGGTATCTAAAGGATCAAATACCAATATTCACATTCCTCTGAGCGTTTTTATTTACGATCATGTTTTTCCCCAAAACCAAAACAAAGTGACGGAGAATCAAACATCAACAATATCAATCAACTGACTTGACAGCGAGTCCCGGTCCGGGATCATGACACACTTAATGAATTATTATGAAAGTGAGGAACAGAGATGCACAGAATAATAAACCCTGACGGGCAGAGATGGCAGTATCTTTATGCCCAAAACTGCTTGATTTCATGTATACGAAACGCCACCATCAGCTGTGAGTTAGTGTTGCAATTTGAAAAAAAAAAACAAAATTTAGTCGATTTTTCGAGCGAATCAGTAGTTATAAGACAATTTATTGGAGCAACATGGCTCCAAGATTCAGATTCATCTGTCACTCGACAAAAACGTTCTAATCATATTTTCATAATTCAAATATTAACTCATTCCTACCATGTTCCTACCGGACACTTCCATAGAAGGTATGAACAGCAAGTAGGTAGGAAGGCTCTACAGTACCTACTGTAATAAACAGTGGGCTAAGGAATAGTAAAGAGTACCTACTTTATAATTTTTCGTAATTCGTAAACACCTCAAGAAAGTCACAGGAAAACTAAATAAGTAGATACATACCTACCTACGCAATTTCGTTTACATGATGACATTTTTTTTTCAGCTAATTTGATTTGAAAACCAAACTATAGAGCCGATTTTGATGAAAATATGGGACCAATCGGAAAGTAACTATGTAAAAGTTTTTGGAGATAACAGGTTACCTACAAATTAAAAAAAATAAAACTCCTTTTTTCGAAGTCAGTTAAAAACGCCTAAAAACAAACAAACACTTTTTTTAAAAAACGACTAGAAAGTTCCGAAGAAACGACTTTCCAAGCAGTTTGTTTTGGTAGCATTTACTTTCGTTCAATCATTGATTTGAATTTTGATGTCACCAACATCAGCCGGTCGATTCTGTCGACATCTCACGGTGTTCACCTTGGTGGAGTGAATGACAATAGAGCTGCCATACCATCTTATTTGTATGGTTTGAGAACTCACCTGTCGTGCGCCCTGCCCAAGTGTTCACTTCGACATGTTTATAGAATCGCACTGCAGATTGCTTGAAAAGTAAGAACTTTTTATTAGTTTTTGAAATATTTTTCTTTTTGTTTTGCTATTTTTTCCTTAACATAGGTACCTACTATAGCAGGTAGCAGCCGCACGGGTCGATCTTCAAGGTTAAGCAACGCTAGCCGAGGTTGGTCTGTGTATGGGTGAGTGCCTCGGAAAGCACGTAAAGCCGTTGGTTCACGCTGTCATTTGAAGATCTTTGGCAGTCGTTACGGATGGTCGGAAGCCAGAAAATCTGCCAAGAAGTACCGTGTGACCCAGTTAATAGTGTGAAGGTCTGGTAGGCATCCGCTCCACGTAAAATACTGGTCTGTACATCGGAATCCGGCTTGATAGGAAGCCAACCGCAATATAGTTGGGAAAAGCGTTTATTCCCGTTGTCCCCGTATGCCATATCCCCGTCACGGGGACAGCGGGACGTGATTAAATTTATTTCCAATTGTCCCCGTAACGTACATTCGGCTAACGGGGACAACGGGAAGTAAACTTTTCACGAGTCGTTGTCCTCTTAAATCTGCATTGTTTAAGCTTAGTTTTTTAGCATGGGAAAAAGAAAAGGGGAATAAAACAAAATTACTAGAAAACTTAATTTGGAATGTACGATACATTTAAAACAATAAACATGTAATTAAATCGATTATTTTTATAAAAAAATACTACTTGAAAACAAGGTCTAAATCCCTAATATTAATCTACCGCGTACCAAGACCAATCTACCAATATTTCCATACACTTTGTTTGTTGGGTAAAAGATGCCAACGCACACATTCATAATACTACAGAAAAATGAAAAAACGGGGACTGTGGGCAATAATTTTTACTTATTTTATTCAACTATATTAACGGGGACAGTGTACGGGGAGGGGACAACGGGAAGTATTTTTAAATATTTAATTGAAGTACCGCTGTCCCCGTAGGACGGGGACAGTGTACGGGGACAACGGGAAGTATTTTTAAATATTTAATTGACAATGTTACTCGCGTCCGTAGGTTTCTCCATCTTTTCCTAGACCCACCCTACACGTGTCCCCTGGGTGGTGCTAAATGAGTAACAACGCCGAGTCGTAGGCGGCGGTCAACTATCCTACCCAGTCAACAGACTGAAAAGTTTGTTGTGAAGAAGGTAGGAAATGACCTTCTCAACCCGTAACCTTGTGTTTATGTCTCGCAAGAACGGGGGCCTTGGTTTGGTCACCTGGGCCAAGAAGAAGAATAACTTCTATAACAAATAACCCTAATCCTAACGTGGGCAACGCGCGGAAAGGATGAATGGCTGAGGGTTTCAGTCTCTAGCGCCAACCTTGATGGACCCGGCTCACATCATTGTATAGTGCCTTCTCTCAGGAATGGGCGTCACCCTGAGAGCGACGGTTTATTTCGGCCCTACTCGTGGGAACAAATATGAGCAATAATAATAATAAATCTACAAAACCAAACCTTACTCAACAAGTCTTCCATCCTGGACTATTTACCAGACACAGGTCCTCATCATTGAGTGCCATTGAGCAAATAAAAACAACGCAAATAACTCAACCTGAAACAGAAGACATAGAAAAGGAAACTCAGCAACCAAACAACCCCTGTGAAGCAGGCGGCCAAAATCGGCAACAGGTCCCTACTCCCCGCCACAACAAAAAGAGGAAGATAAGTGACTCACCTTCACAGGCTGAAGGAACTGTAACAAGTAACAGGTTCGAAAATCTGCCCTTGGACCCTGCCGAAAATCTAGGTCCTAACAGCAACCCTAAAAGACCTAATAAACCTCCACCGATTGTGCTACATGGTATACAAGACGTAAAAGAGCTTTCAAAACTAATAGAAACCGTAAGCAACAAAGACCAATTTAAGCTTAAGATAATAAACAAAAGTCTATTGCATGTACTTCCATGCAACACGGAAGAATACAAGAAAGTTATTACAGTTATAAGAGCCAACGGTCTTATTGGCTATACCTTCACTCCTAAGGACACCAAAAGCTACCGCATCGTCATCAAAAATCTCCACCACAGCACTCCACATGAAGCTATCATTGAAGCTATCGAGTCTACTAGCAACAAAGTGAGGGGTGAAATAGTCAATGCGCGATACGGACCTGACAAAAAACCTACTTCCACGTTTTTCGTCAATATTGAACCAGGCAATGACAATCCAGCAGTTAAAAACATCACGTACATATACAACCAAAAAATAAAAATAGAAGATCCTCGAAAATCCAAAAGCATTGTCCAATGCCAACGCTGTCAAGAATATGGACACTCCAAGAACAACTGTATGCGGCCATTTAGATGTGTCAAGTGCGGACAAAATCACAGAACTTCTGATTGTGATAAAAAAGACCGAAACACTCCAGCCAAGTGCGCTTTATGCTCATGTGATCACCCCGCTAACTACAAAGGCTGTCAAATCTATAAAGAACTAATTGCTCGGAGACACAAAAATAACCCACAAATACGGAAGCCAACCCAGTCAATCACCATGCCAACTATACCCACTGGGCCACCTCTTCCGCCCAGTCTAATCACCGAAGACGATAATGTACCACACCAAAAGACCTATGCTCAAGTTGTAACTGGAAATGCCAACGCACCAACTATGAACTATGAGAAATACAACACAACGAACTCTGTACTAGAGAATATCCTCCTAAGGCAAAGTGAAAAGATCGATCTTCTAATTCAACAAATAAGCTCCATGCTGGGTCTTATAACAACACTCGTCTCCAAACTATCAAAATGACTTCACTACACATCGCAACGTGGAACATTAACGGTCTCGCACCGAATACACTTGAATTGGAAACCTTCCTTAAATCTAACAAGCTAGATGCATGTCTTATATCTGAAGCACATACGACTTCTAGAAGCCGAATATGCATTCCAGGATATAGTGTATATTTCACATCACACCCCGATGGTGGCGCTCACGCTGGCTCGGCGATTGTTATCAAAAACAGTGTGAAGCATTACCTGCTACCATCTTACTCAAGCAACTACTTGCAAGCTACTACAGTGCGAATAGAGGACCGCTCTGGGCACCTAAACCTCTCGGCAGTATACTGTCCACCACGTCATTCTATCAAGGAAGCCATGTTCACGGAGTTCTTCCAGACGCTAGGGAATCGATTCATAGCTGGTGGTGACTGGAATGCAAAACACACATATTGGGGAGCCAGAACTACAGTAACAAGAGGTCGTGAATTGAAAAAAAGCGTCGATTCAAATAGGCTGATGCCACTCTCTACCGGTGAGCCGACATACTGGCCAACTGACACTCAAAAGGCCCCAGACCTCTTAGACTTCTACATCACCAAAAATATATGCCACTTGTACGTCCAC
The DNA here is from genome assembly GCA_947386135.1 of Melanchra persicariae. Taxonomy (NCBI): domain Eukaryota; kingdom Metazoa; phylum Arthropoda; class Insecta; order Lepidoptera; family Noctuidae; genus Melanchra; species Melanchra persicariae. The sequence goes on along the minus strand of OX376656.1, from coordinate 3,460,815 downwards.
GTGGAATCTAGCCTCGATGGTTCTTCGGATCACACACCTGTTATTTTAATTATAAGCACAACAATTATACATCGCGAAACAGAAAATGAAAACTTGCATAATGCAAAAACAAACTGGAAAACCTTCCGTGGTTATCTGGAATCCAATATCTGCCTCAATATTCCCCTAAAAACTCCTGTAGATATTGATAAAGCGTGCTTGTATATCACTAACTTGATGCAAGTGGCAGCTTGGTCTAATACTCCCGAAATGGATTCAACAAACCGTAATTTACCAATACCAGTTGAGATTCGCAATAAAATATCAGAAAAACGAAGGCTACGTAGAGTGTGGCAGCTCTCCCGCAACAGAGAGGACAGAACAAGACTCAATCGAGCGACAGCAGATCTAAAAGCCTCTCTTGCTGAAGCAGCCAATGAATCTCTTAGGCGAAAACTGGAAATGATGTCTCCAACCGCAAGCGGTCAACACTCCCTTTGGAAAGCTACGAAGGCTATGGGCCAACCACAGCAATGCCTACCTCCACTTAGAACAGGCAACTCTTGGGCACGTACTGACTCAGAAAAAGCCGAAGTATTTGCAGCTCATCTGGTTGAGGTATTCAAACCTAATGAAAGCAATGGCCCTGAAAATCCACAAATAGATATTGAACTGAATGAAGAGATAACACCAGGTGCTCCGCTGCGACCAACATCGCCAAGAGAGATAGCCAGAGAGATATCCAATCTTTCAGTAAATAAAGCCCCCGGTTTCGACCTAATTACACCAAGGCTACTAAAGGAGCTACCCAGGAAATGCATTGTTTTCTTAACCAACCTCTTTAATGCAACCTTCCGAGTCTGCTACTTCCCCTCTTTATGGAAAATGTCGCAAATAGTGATGATCCACAAGCACGGTAAACCAATCAATGAAGTCACATCATACAGGCCCATTAGCCTTACGCCAACACTGTCCAAGCTCTGGGAACGCATCTTGCTGACTAGGCTAAGACCGCATCTTGAGGAAAAAAATGTTATACCTGACCACCAATTTGGGTTTCGCAAAGAACATTCTACAGTGGAACAAGTACATAGAGTCTACAACACTATCAGGCAATGCCTTGAGAAGAAAGAGTACTGCTCAGCAGCATTTATCGATATCCAGCAGGCTTTTGATCGTGTATGGCATAAAGGCCTATTGTACAAAATAAAAAATACCCTTCCGCCCTCAATCTACCTCCTGATGAAGTCTTACCTGAATGACAGGATGTTCCAAGTCAAGCAACGAAGCGCGCGCTCTTCTCTTCATACTTGCAGCGCTGGAGTACCCCAGGGCTCGGTCCTTGGTCCTGTGTTGTACAACATATTCACCCATGATCTTCCTCAAGCTCCTAATACAACGGTGGCGACCTTCGCAGATGACGCCGCATTTCTTGCAACAAATAATGACCCAGACGAAGCCAGTAGAATCCTCCAAAACCAACTTACATTAACCAGTGACTGGTTGAGCACATGGCGCGTAAAAGCGAGTGCCCCTAAATCTCACCATATCACATTCACTTTGAGAAAGAAACTTTGTCCAACAATCAATCTCGGCCAAGATCCTCTTCCACAATCCAAATGTGTTAAATACCTAGGATTCTACTTGGACCAACGTATGACTTGGAAAGAGCACATCAAGCAGAAGCGCAACGAAGTAAACTATCGCTTTAAAAATCTTTTGTGGCTGCTTGGCAGACAGTCAACATTGTCTCTGAGCAACAAACTCAGGGTCTACAGCTCAGTCATAAAACCCATTTGGACTTACGGAATACAATTATGGTCCTCGGCTTCCAAGTCAAACATTCTTTGCCTCCAAAGAGCTCAAAACAACATACTAAGGACTATAAGTGGTGCAGCCTGGTTCACCCGCAACTCAGAGATCCATGAATACCTCAACATGAAGACTGTTATGGAAGAATCCAAACAGTACAAAGATAAATATACAGATCGACTGAAACATCACCCTAACCCATTGACAAGTACGCTTCTAATGTGTAATCCAATTAACCGCCTGAAAAGAGCAAATGTGCTATTCTAATAAGGAGAGTTGGTGCGATGGTGCTAACTCACTAAAACCTCAAGTATACTTCAGCCCATCTGATTATAGTCCACGGACTGATCGCAGATTGACATAAAAAAAAAAAAAAAAAAAAAAAAAAAAAAAAAAAAATATTTAATTGAAGTACCGCTGTCCCCGTAGGACGGGGACACGGTGTACGGGGACAGCGGGAATAAACCGGGAAAAGGCTAGGCAGATGATACTGTAGCCACCACTCATCACAGCACGTTTTATGACTATCGTCAAGAAACCAACAGGCAAACAGTTCTGAAAATAACTCTTTTTCACAGTTCTCAAAGGAACTAGAATTCTGATAAAGGAACAGGAAACGCTGAAGACACGCCGCCGTCGTATTCTCTGGTCAATAATTCTAGTTCTTTTGAAAACTGTGAAAAAGAGTTCTTTTCAGAACTGTCTGCCTCTTGGTTCCTTGACGATAGACATAGTCATAAAACGTGCTGTGATGAGTGGTGGCTACAGTATCATCTGCCTAGCCTTTTCCCGACTATATTGCGGTCGGCTTCCTGTCAAGCCGGATTCAGATGCAGATGTACAGACCAGTATTTTTATATCAGGTAGGTAGGTTCCCAACATCACCCTTAAATATGACCACGCGCTTCTAGAACGCCATTTATAGGTACTTACTCACCTAATTATTTCAACATACGTAAGCATGTGAATTCTAATTAAATCTGACAACAACCTGGTAACAATGAATGGTAGAAAAAATCGTCATTGGCTTGCACAATATTTATTTATTTTTCTGTTAAATCCACGTCAGTTCTAAGAACGTAATATTATAGGTATGTACCTGTTGTACCTACATGTTGATTGTAACAGAAAACAAAGTCCATGTCCTCGTGAGTCCAAAGTACCTACCTCCAGTAAATGGGGTATCAACTATGCGTCAAGGATATTATTATGGACTATGCCCACACAAACGTAGGTAACTTGTATTACTAGTGATAGTGACATCATTTTATCAGCGATTATTCAAAACTTCAACACCCTGAATCGAATCAGAAAAATAATTGTACCTACTGGGTTCGGTAAACCGGTGCGTGATGTCAAAGTGTACCTACTCGTAGTTAGGTACCCAATATTGATCATTTGATTCCCTGAGCTCTAAATAAAACGTTGCACGCATGCTCTTGAACATACGAGAGGAGGAAGGAGGTACAGCCGGAAAAAGATTGAATTATTGGCACCTTAACGAAACATTAGTATGAAAACTTTTGCACTTAGCACAATGATATGGTACTTACCTACTTAACACGTCATTGACCTAGCAGTAGCAGCGGGCGGTGGGGTCGGCCACCGCCGCTGCTACTGCTATTGCTCGCGGTGGCTACTGTGGCCAGCTACCACTCCTAGTGGCTTGCTTACAGTTCCCTGCAGCAGCAAGTGTGAATGGCTCTCATAAGTTGGAAGGGGGAAATTTTTTTTTTTGTCTGTTTCATTGTTCTATATTGTTACAGCATAAAGTTTTTAGTTCGTTTTTATTTTATTAATAAAAAAAAATTAATTGACCGGGAAAAACCATATTCAACTGTTTCTAATGTTCTATCAATTTTTTTTTATAAAAAAAAAATACCTACCCGTAAGTTCGCAGTTGGCACCAATTACTATCGATTTTTGGGATTTTGACCTACTTATTAATTTATTGTTCGTTCAAAAAAAAAACGAATAAAAAACTTTCCATACAACAATAAAGAACAGTTGACGAAAGTTGAAATAAAGCAAAAAAAAATTGCTTTCCCCTCCAACTTATGAGAGCAAGGATAGAGATGAAGGCCGAACAGGGTTGGTTGTTGTTGATTCGCACACAGCCAATTGCTTGGACCTTCTGCTGACAACAGATCCAGACCGCTACTCTATGTCGATTTCTTCACCACTAGGTAGTTCCGACCACTGTCTGGTGAAATCTGTGTCCGTTTACTCCCCGCCCGATCCTAGCCTTAGAGGCACCCGGCGAGTATGGCGATACAGGTCAGCAGATTGGGATGGCATGCGATCTTTCTTCGCATGTTATCCTTGGCAGCCTACTTGCTTTTCTTCGACTGACAATTCGTCGTGCGCGAACACCATGACGGATGTGTTGTAGCAGGGAATGGAGTATTTCATTCCGTTCTCTGACGTAACAATATCTGGCGTGGCTCGTCCATGGTTTGGTGCCGAGTGCAATCGCGCTGATGCGCTTAAACATGCGGCGTACCTAGCATGGGTCGACGCTCGTAGGTACGCGCAAAGCAAATGACGTGAATCAGAAGAAGAGGGCCTTCAACAGCTGCCAAGTCCTGCAAGAAGTTGCGGAAGGCTCGGTTTGACCACATTAGCCGAATTGGGAACAAACTTGACTCATACCCAGCAGGCAGTAAGGCGTTTTGGTCCCTGGCTAAGTTGGTTGAATCGAACTTCTGCCGCCCCTCACTACCACCAATGCTGCGACCTGATGGGTCGCTGGCCCACTCCGCTGAGGAAAAGCAAACCTGTTTGCTTCTCTGTTTGAAACTTCGCTTCTGGATCCTGGTAGCGCGAGGCCCCCTGCTTCTCCTGTTGGATGCGAGTCGAGTATGTTGAATATTCGTATTCATCAGACGGACGTTCGTAGGATACTGCGTAACCTAGACGTGAACAAGGCTAGTGGCCCCGACGGGATACCGGCAATTATACTGGGGACCTGTGCCCCTGAGTTGTCTCCGATCTTGACACGCCTATATGGCCTTTCGTTTGAGACTGGTAAGGTGCCGATGGCTTGGAAGCAAGCTAACGTGCAGCCCGTACCCAAGAAGGGTAGTCGAGCTGACCCAGCAAATTATAGACCCATCTCAGTAACTTCCATGCTCTGTAAGGAACGCGTGCTAAATGGTTAAGCTCCTGGCATACCTAGAAGCTAACGATATCCTTAGTGACCGACAAGGCTTCCGACGGATATATCAGGATGTAATACATAAATATTTATTTGGTTATCTTTAATTGATCTATAAATAACTAAACTTATAAGCTTTTTTAATTGTGCGTCCGCTAAATAAATATCACAATAATTACCTAGTTAAGTTATGATTAAAGTTTTAACTTTGTTAAACACAGACACAGATCTGTGTTGTTAAACATTTAAATAGGTAGGTACTTACTTACCTACTCAAATGTAGCTATGCGTTACACCTCGTGTAATAATTTTAACAAAATCAGATAAAATTTTAAATAAAAATAAAATAAAACTAATATCGATGCTTCCGCGAGACGACCTTAATCAAATTCCGGCCGGATTTTCAAATCCCCAAAGTTCCTTCTCAAAACTCCTCAAGGATCTTCTTAGACGGGGTCTGTTCCTGATACGTTATATTTTCATCCTCATATTGAATATTCGTTGGATTTTGTTGCGTAACAATAAAAATGGGAGATTTTAACTTCCGAGGGACAGGGGACGGTGAAGTAGAGTAGCTTCTCTGTTGCTGTGCCGATGCCGGAGCGCTCTGCATTTTGGCGCGAAACATGACATTATCGATTTCGTGCATCGCCAAATCGCGCTGATGCTCGTCTAACTTTCTTAGTTTTTTGGCCAACAACTGGCCGTATAACTCATATTCATCCAATTCACTCTTCACTCCTGCATTTTTCAGATACGTGACAGCTTCATCCATTCGTTTTTTTGCATAATTTAGGTCAGAACTGTTCTTGTTTGTCGAGTTTCGTTGACCCGGAGACGATGGCTTACTTTGCCTGACCATTGTGGTATGTTTATCCGAAATGTTAATATTCCTGTTAATAATAGTAGTGTGTTCCGGAATACCTGGCTGCGTGGTATAGTTGCCCGTATTTGTGTAGTACTGAAACAATCAAATTAAGTTTAGTAGTTAAGTACCTACCTAAATACGTCTATGTACCTAAGTACCTATCTAATCTAATCACTTGCACATAATAGAGGTAGGTACCTACCTACATCTCACACACCCACTAATACAATCTACCTAATTTGCAATATTGAACACAATTTAGTCCGAATAGGCACGCAATTTAATTAATGTCCTAAAGTAGGTATTATAATTTACAGCAGCTTTATCCGGTACGTTTTATTAATTAAGTGAAAACTTCTTTAGCGGAGGGTGTTGTGCACTTTTTGGGATGGGTAAAAAATGTTAAACTCGAGTCAGGAATTAGGATACGTGACCGTCAGGACACGTGACCTGATCGAAAATTCGTAAGACGGATAATGTTTAAGCATTCTTTGGGATGGGTAAAAAATTTAAAACTCGCGTCAGGACACGTCGTGATCTGATCGAAAATTCGTAAGACGGATAATGTAATACGTAATATAAATTGTCATGTTTGTGTACGATAGCGAAATAAATGAATATTGTATTTAACCACATAAAATTATTTTTATACTGATAAATAAAGCAATTCGTGCGAAATTATTCCCTAACCATTCCAAAATATTCAAAAATGCACAACATTAATGTTCAAGTGTTCACTTCTGCCGGCACTCTCCGAGTGCAACCCGTTGTTTTTTTTTTCAACACACTCGAAAACTACCCTACTGCTTTTAAGCACGGAATTAAGTGTATTTGGCAAAGTCGCTGGTCAGCCCTTGCCTATTCAATACATTGTATTTAGGTATCATACCAGGCTGGTCGCCCGTCAACCCCTAAGAAAATCGACGACAGTGAACGCAAAAAATCCGCGAGCCATTTTTCACCGGCCAGCCAGGTTTGTACCTACCTACTTTGTTACTTACCTACTACTAAATATTATGTTTTACATAAAGTTATACCTATTTATTCTTTCGGGTAAGTGTGTTGAAAAACGTCGATTGATGCACGTGGGCTTTTGTCATTGCAGTCTCTTTGCTGGCTCCATAACAATGACAATCACAGAACACAATTTGATGACAATTCCCACTTGCAAATTTCGGAGCTCAATACTCCGAGAGATTGAATACACCTTTTCGGAGAACTCACACTTCCGATAAAATTACTACTTAGTCACATGCTTGATAAACTTAAATCATTTTATTTTGACTACCTACCTAAAGTGTATTCCAAACAAAGCCAATATATTCCTTCCACAACAACCAAACCAAGTTTGGTTGCCAAACTCACAAACAAAAATGGTTAGCCATTACGCAATTGGGTCCAATGTGGTCCAATGTTATACCAAAGTTCGGGAGATTTTAAAAATACCAACTTGAAAACTTTGTCTCTAATAATATAACAATTTATTTAAAGTCAGTTTACTTCTAAAGTATGTGTAATATGATTATTTACCTCATTTTCCAATTGGTTTGTGCTATCACATTCGTATTTGCCGCCAAGAAAGCTTTCCATAAGTGAATAGGCGAACCAAGTTGTTCGATATTCTGGTTGAACTTTCTTCTTGCCGAGGTGCATCCTGAAAGACGTCATTAAGGATTCCTTTTTTTTCTTTAGATCAGTAATTGAACAATGTATACTTAAAGATGCCTGTATTCTGAGCCAGGATTCTGAAACTTCACTTCTATTTCTGTGCAGCGGATGTTTTGGATCCCATAAATGTTGCTCTCTTCTGTAGAGTTCCAAGAATTCCATCACAGAATCACTATTCCACGACATTTCGAATTTAATTAGTTAAAAAAATTTCATAATCAGTCTCCAACCAAAACAAGAACCAAAGAGATCTCATGACAGCCAATCAGAACACGCCCCTCGTCCAATGTTTGTGTGTGACTACACGTGTGCTGGCCTCGTTCCACAAATTTTGCGATCAATGTTCGTCATTGGCATTTGGCGACCAACCAACCAGTGTTTTGACGAAGTTGTGAAGTAATTTTTATACAGAAACTAGCCTGTGTGAAAATGACAAAAGAAGTTCGAAATAATAAGATGGTTCGGTAAAGAAAATAAGGTGGAAACTAGGTCTGAAAGTGAAATTAAATGCTAATGCTGGTAAATGGTAATGCTAAATTAATATTTTCTATCTCTTTCTGCCTAGTGTTTCTAGGCGACTCTAGAATGCTATGCTATCTCTTTCATTCGAAAACTTCCATTTTCGTAGTGTTGTGTATGTTATTATGTGATTAATCGACATACGAAACGATTACACTATCTATCAGAATTGATTATACCTACAGTAATTCAGTCCCAAATAAGGTAATGTTCATGCTAGTTTTCAAAATAGCTCCTTTTTTTCGTATTAAATTATCACACGTGTTTTTATTTCTTAGTTTCGTGTAGAATCGACTAATTTACTAAAAGTTTTATTGTTTTTAGTGAGTTTGAAAGTGTCCATCTCTAACTTTAGCCGATCAAAGTCCAAACAAAGCATTGAATGATGTTGAATCATAAAATTAATAAATAATATAATTATTCATCGTCACTCGAACGTACAAGAGTCATATCACGTATATATTTTCATTGTATGATCACTTTACTTCAGTCAGTCGCTTGAATCACATTGAACAAGATTTAAGTATTGTTCGGATTTTAGAAAGTATTTTTCAAATTTTAAACATCAAAAGTTTCGTGAATTTGTAAGGTAGGTTTACTTTATTGATCTTTATTTAGCGCAAAAAAGTGTGGATGATGAAATTCGTTATTGTTCCATTTTAAAATTTAATATCTTTTTTTACCCTGCGGTGCAATTTTCTAAACGCGATTGCTAATTATATTGCTAGTGTCGGAATCTAATTTGGTTTGCTAACTTCGCGTAATAGTTTCCTGCAAACTCCTCTTTATAAATATTAAGTAGGTAACTGTATTTTAATTGCAGGTACTAACATAGGTAGTTAAGATCTCTGTCACTAACTTTTTCTATGGACTAAGTTGTCTGAGAATTAACAGTTCTTATTGTTTATTTTTCTATAGTGTGCCAGAATATTCCTTGAAAAATGTCATGTCTAGTCTACCTTCTACTAAAAATACCCTTTTTATACAGATGGCTACAGAAGTGAGTGCCCCATCGATGCCGCAGCTGCAGTCGGTGCAGAAGGCAATGGCCCTACCCACAGTTGGTGCAGCGGTCGGTCAAGTTGGAGCCTTCTACACAAAAGTTAAAGGTAGGTGTGCCTTGAACTTTTTTGTAACCTATATTTGTATAGGTACTTAAAGATTAGCTCTGTTTTAAATGGGATCAGGATTTCCATTACACGAGTATGCGGCATTCTGTAAAAACAGTTGTGTTGGTGTGAATTTGATTTTTTAATGTGGGTAGGTAAAAACATCAGCTATATGTATGTATTGTGAAATATAATTATGCAAAATAGAACTGTTCTGCGGTACTAGTAAATAAAAATTTTTAAACTAAAATTGGAACTGTAGCAAAGAATTTATATAAAATACTTTTTTTTTTGCATTGTGGCAGATTACATTCCAATTTTGCAAGATGGAAGCACATGTGTGCATTTATTCTTCTATAATTTTATTGGATCAGTGTTTCAAACACACAACACACTGCTTATTAATTAGGTACATGTGTTATGGCTCTAAGGCTCATGAGACTGATGAAATAACTTTTTATATTTTCTATCTACCCTCATCTTATTGGTGATTGAATGAAAGGCAAAGGCATTCTTTGTTAGTGAGCTCATGCAAATATTTGAAGTGACACTGAATGGCATTGAATGCCAAAATAAGAAATTCATCTGAGTTCCATTCACTTACAGAAATTGTGAAAAATGTAGAAGTAAACCAAAAAAAAACTTAACTTCTTAAAACATATCCAGCATTCTTATAAAAATTACTTGAAATAGTGAATAACTCACATGAATGACATGATTGATGATTGTTAGCTTTCTTACCCTTCAGCTACAGACTTCCTGAACCAATAATATTTTTTGCCACCTGTTTGTAACCACATGAAATAATGCCACATACTGATACTGAAAACTGTTCCCACAGGAGCCCACTCCTTGCTAGAATGGGCACTATCAACAGCCGAGGCGGGCGTGTACCGCGCGGCCAACACAGCGGCGCCCTACGTGGCTGCGCCCCTAGCGGCCGGCGACGCCAGGGTGGCCGCAGCCCTGGATGAATTGGAGCGCCGCGTGCCTCTAGTCACAGAACCCCCCAAAGTCATTGTAGAGACCACCAAACATGCAGTCCTGTCCAGAATCTCACCACATGTTAATAAGGTAAGAATTGGCTTATTCTCGATTTACGTTTTTACTTTAGGTCACAATTCTTTATTTATTTATTTAACACTTTAGGACATAAATGTACAGAGGCGGACTTACTGGCATAGGCATTCTCTACCAGTCAACCTTTGGGTGATAATTTTCAATTGCTGAAAACAATCCTAGAGGGCAGAGATAGAAGGCCTGGCCTGAAAGTTTGAGCCCTTAGTTTATTAAGCAGCACCAAATCTATGTTCAAATATTATTTTCATATTTTTAGTAATTTTAAAATATAGATGTTGCAGCCAACTAGCCCAATCAGCCGTTTAATCAGCAACTTGTGACATGGCAAGTCATTTCCTGATATTGAACTCAAGATGTCACTTAGGTCGCTGAAAAATCGCCGCATTAAATGAAAAGGCTGATTAAGCTAGTTGGCTATGTCGCACATAGACACAATTTTACGCATTGTGTTTGCAATACATTCGAAAAAGATTATGTGCATTTATTTCAGCACTTAATTAAAAGCTTTGTTTCGTTATCAAAATATTGTTGTTAAGTATAGGTAAGTATGTATTGATTAAAAATTATCTCATTACTTACTACCTACCTACTTATAGATAGAACCCTTTCATCATAATCAATGTTCAAAGTCGAAGTTATGACAAGACCATTGCGGACGCGGATATTCTCGCTATCTGAGAATTCAGGAAGTGGTCCAGTAGCAACTAACAGGTTCAAAGTGCAGCCTCTTACCGGCCCGGCAGGATGTCGCACTATCACCACGGTAAAAGTAGATATTTATACTGTACTATCACTGTCTGTGGGCCATCATGTCGCGCACAATGCCTTGTTATTACATTTTATAACGGTGAACTGTTTGTGTTTATAAAACAGTGACTAAAGTATGCAGTGCCATTTCCGTTGGTCGGAAGCGCTCGGACCGGTTCGGGAGTTGACTATCAGCTACGCCGTATGTGGTCATGTAGGTGCTCTTTCATGTAACCGGTATTTTTTGTATCGATTGATTGGCTCGATTGCGGTAGTTTGATATCATGTTATTATCACGTGTTACTGCATCAAAACGACATAGGTTCCCACCTGTACCTAACCAGAATTAAAACGTTATCTGATATTCATCTCCCCGGTGTATTATCAACTTAATCAACAGCTGGAGACGGCTACTACCTAGGTCATCATATCATATAAGCCGGCAGGCGTCTCGGTCCTGTGGGTTTACTCTCCAAGCCCGAAGTCCGTAGTTTCGGCCTTAATTACGGGCGTTTCCTACGAACCCAAACTAAGAATGAATGACAACACGATTTGACAGTTGTTCTTAGTTCGGCTTTGGGACTAATCGTAAGTCCGTAAGCTATACGGAGTAGCCAACGCCCAACACTAAGGCCGAAACTATGGACTTAGAGAGCAGACCCCCTGCGCAATAACACCCATTGTTACCTTGTACCATTCCTTGTTTGATTACAACGGCCCAGAATCCCATAAAACAATAAACAAGGGCAATCAAGCGGAAGCATATCAACTTCAAGACGATACTCTCCACCTTTTCTCTACATAAAACGCAAGTTTTCTCTAAACACGACAGGTGCGTGCGCCGTTAGTTATGTAACCGGTAGTAGTATGTACCTACTCATGTATAGAAGCTAGTCATGTAACCCCAGTACATTCCTGTGCAACGCAATGGTGCTATCTAATTATCTACTCTACGCCGTGTGACCAGAGATATATATATACTGGGTTTTATTATACGTGCCTTCCGAAGCACGGAATCATCTTTTTATCAGACAATCAGGTGATTCAAGCCGGCAATACCCCAGCCAAACTAGAAACAACTTTACAAAGTATGCTTCCCGTGGGAATCGAACCCACGACCACTGGGTCACAAGGCAAACGCCTAAACCACTCGACCACGGAGGCAGTTATATACCTAATAGCCAACACAAATTGAGACAGGTATGATAATCCCACGCTCAGTAAACTAAAAATGGCAATAAAATGTTCGTAATAAGAATAACACAACAAACAGGTCGAAGCAGCTGTCGAGTTTACCAACTATAAATAAAATAAAAACTCGTTTACATACAATCGCTGACTAGTCGGCATTCTGACGGGTATTATTTTTATGGCGGCCGCGATACGTCCCGGTGCAGCGATAAGATATGCTGCTGTGACGAGGCAGTATCACGCGGTGGACAATGAACCGGAATGGAAGGACCTTGCTACTGTTTCTAACAGGCTGTGGCATGTTTACTAAAAATAAGAAGTCTGTTATTATAATAGCGAGAGACGAACAGGGGTATAAATAGGTCTGAAATTGAAATAGTCTTGAACCAGTCGCTACTACCAACCACAAAGACAGGGTGAATTTTTAAAATGAGCGTTGATGGCCAAATCCGAAACTATGAGGAATATCGAAAAACACTGAAAGAAGTCTCGAACCCGATTTTGATGAAAACTAAAACTGTATCATTAGATTTTTGAAAAATCTGTACTTATTCCTAGCCAGGAATCGATTTGATCGGATCGAATCGGATTTTGAAAAAAAAAACACCCTGTATTATTACATCATCTAAAAGTGTCGCTACTAAGGATCAAATTACCCGATTTTTCAAAAATCTAATTTTACAGTTTTAGTTTGCATCAAAATCGAGCTCGAGAACACTTTAAAAATTTACTCTGTTTATCGTAGTACGATTCTAAACACCCCGGCGCACCCTGGACAGCTAGCACTCTGTATCGTAGACTGTAGCTGACTAATCCTTTGCAGTAAGTATGTTGATAGTAATCTGGAAGTGCAGCCCGTCTGGACCATAACCGCACTCCTTAGCCACCTTTCAAAACATCTGTGGAAAGCGCAGTTGAATTTAAACGAGGAGAAATGCGCTGTAATTTTCACAAGCGTCATAATAATAATATTTACGTGAAGTAGCTCTCTACGTGTTTACATAAATAACTATTCAGTGCTGTTAATCTATAAGTAATTTACGATTTACGACCAACATGACTTCTAAGTATTGTAGGTCACCGTCAATGTTAAAGTTATCCAAGGTTAACCGGGTTCTAAAGTCCGTATTACTCGAATTAGGATTTAGATACTCATCTGTTTATTCAATTAGAAACTATTTTCATTACTTTAGCAATAACATCGATTTGCCCAATCATTGCGTGATTAAAATTAATCAATTTAAAATGTCAATGCATCAGCTGCATTCAATTATCGAAATAATTACATTGACATAATCTTAATCCAGCTTTTATGATAATAATTTCGCATTAATCTGTAAGTAGTTACTATGAACACTGAAAGCAAAATTTTAATGCGTAATATGTGGGGGCGGAATCTTAAAATAGGTACCTTCATAAATTGCGTTCTTTCTTACAAAAACACGACACTTATGAAATCAACGACCTTTTTGAAACGCATAATATGCCGAAAGATTGTAAAATATCGCGTGAAATTGTAAACTATTTTTTCTTAATAAGACATTGGAAATTATTGAATTTTAATGGGGTTTATTGTACCTATACAAAACGTTTTTTTTTTCATAATATATCGAGAAATTACAGTAATAAAGATTTATTCCAATGACACATACAACGGTACTATTATTATATATCACTGAGCGTTTTGATATGGAGCCAATAATGGCCTTTGTACCATAGTTACCAAAATCAATGCCCAATAACGAGCAATACAGCTGATTTCAGTTTAAAACAAGCTAATAATTTCGTTCCCTGCCGTCTTTTCTGACTTTATTTTTTACGAATGGGACATTATGACAGACTGACAAGGAAACTCATATCCTCAAAGATTTCAGATGAAATAATCAATGCTTGTATCGTTAGCTAAAATCCACCAAACATTTCAACGAGGCAACCGAGTCTCGAGCTTTTTCTCTAGTCCAACATAACATGCCATCATTCTCTTCCCCAGATATACACAGCCCGCGTGGCCGCGGAACAGCGCGTCAGCTCGCTCAAGGAGCTCTCCTGGGCGAAGGCTAACGCCCTGTTGTCGACAGCATACGGCCAGAAGGCGGTCAATAGCGTCGATGCTGGTGCCATTTACGCGATGCAGCTGCTAGACCACTACCTACCCCCCGTCGGAGTTCAGGAGGAGCCTAGCAGTGAGTTTCTTGTTACAAACTTACAAATACCTAAAAAGACTGAATATAAGTTACAATATCTACCTTACCCTCTTATTTTACTGACAAGTAAAGGTCGAACATTTAATTGTGTCAGGCATTTATAAAATATATGGGGGTTACTAACAAAGTAGTAAATTCAACTAACATATTAAATAAGACAAACTAACCTGAGAAGTGTACATTAGTCATTACTGCATGTGTACATCTTGCCTTTGAAAATACTAATGCTCAATGCGGGTGTACTGTTCACCCTAAGTATCAATGTCAAAAATAGAGTATAGTCATTTCTAACTGTCACAAACATAAGTTCAGCTGGTGACGAATCATGCGTAAAATGTGTTTCTCTGATTTCTGACTACATACGAGTTCATGTTTCGTCTTGCAAATATAAACGCATGAATGAGTCATATGAAATAAAGATTGAGTGACCACGCCATAAAATTCTAGAAATGTATCTCGTATAATTGAAGATTATTGCACAATGCTCTGAAAGATTACCTTATCGTAATCTAATCTAGAGATAGTAAGTTACAGGATAAAGTTGAGTACATTTATGGACATTGTACTTAGCTTAAAATTAAATAATGTTTCGAAAGTACTGGTAGTTAGACAGGGACCGCAGAGATAAGAAATGACCAGGGGTCATTCATTAGCATTAAATGTCATGTCGGATCACTGAATTGTGTGTCTAAAACACAATTCTTTTGACTTTTGACCCTTGGTTAACCAACCTATTAAAATTTAACAATATGAAAAATTATTGCACACATTGGGCCACAGATAAAATTGCATGCTATAGACTTTCTAACCCCATATAAGGCAGTCCATACTAACTTAGTTGTAAGTGCATGTCAACTTGTAGTTAGCTGAAAGTTGACAATGTTTACGAATGTAATGGTTTGTTAATTGTAGAGGAAATTGTAGCGGTGTCCAACGACCCGGCGATGCACACGGTGCAGACGGTGGGCCGCCTCAGCGCAGTGGCGGCGCGCCGCGTGTGGGCCAACCTCGCCTACAAAGTCAACGAGCTTAGGAACTCAGGTAATTATTATAAAACAACAAAAAAACGGGATATGCGCGTACGAAATTCATACGCGATTTCATACGCGCATATCCCGTTTTTTTCATTCTCGTAGGAATTTCCCGTTCCCGTCATGAATGTATCATAATTACAAAAAAAAAGTTCCAAATCCGACTGGTAGTTCTAGAGATTAGCGCGTTTAAACAAACAAACTCTTCAGCTTAATATATAGCTTTGGCCGCGACTTCGTACGCTCATGTCGCGTTTTTCCCCGTTCCCTTAGGAATTTCCGTTCCCGTATAGCCTTCCTCATGATTGCGGCTATAATAAACAAAAATATTTTTCCAAATCCGACTGGTACTTCCAGAACTTAGCGTGTTCAAACAAACAACCAAACTCTTCAGCTTTATTATTAGGATATAGATTTAATTACCCATAGAATGTGCTGTATATAAGACCATAATTTTGAAAAATACAGCACAATCTCAATCTTAGAGCAGACCATCTACTCTTGCACTAAAGTATGTAAGTATCAAGCATGTTGTTGGGCCCTACACTCAAGTTCTGATTGGTGTCACAATGGCACGCAAGCTATTTTTGTACTTGTACAAGTTACAGATAGCTTTTAGTTGAAGTATCTTAGGAAGTGGAATGGAATGGCTTTTTTTGGCAATGGGAAATCTTAATTGCAGCACGAGGCTGAATGAATATTTGAATACAGAGTTGCATAGAAGGGACAGAAAGTTGTGTGAGGCCATGCTCAGCAGGGGGCTATAAGTTTAGGTTAGAACAAAATATTAAAACATTAAATTGACCTGTTAGGAACTAATGAGGCGCCGATTTTTTTAACTACTGTTATTATCTTTCAGAGATAATATTCACATGCATAAGCAATTATCAAAAGGCACTGCGTACTATTGTTTAAAACAATACATTACATAATAGCAAGTAGCCTTTAACGCCACTTAGGTAAATCAATATAACTTTCAAAACGTTCACCTTCCTCGACCTTGAAGCTAATTATATTATATTGCACCTCAATCTTATCACCTGCGTCACAGTTATCAAGTTACAATGATATTGCAGGTGTTGAACTGGACGTGCGTCGCTACCTGACCGCGTTGCTGGCTGCGTTACACCTCGCCAACGTCACCAGCCAGCAGCAGCAGAGGGAGATGGAGGAGCAGGAGAAAGAGAAGCCCCAAGCGGCAGAGCCTGCGCCCCCCGCTCCCGCACCCCCCAAGAACCCACAAGACTCCGCACCTACCACCGCCAACCAGGTCAAGGCAACACCTGAGTCCAAATCAACAGAAACTTCTAACAATTAAATAATCTTCTTATACCTATTTATATAATATTATTATATTTCGTATGTGTAAGTTGCAGACAGGGTGTTATTTTTAGCGTCGGTTGCATTTTTCAGCGGCGTGCATAACGCAATGTCCTTAGCTTGCGATATGTAATGAGGTCGTGAACATCTCGGTGCCGCACGGCCGCTAACAATAACGTCGTCTGCGCTAGAGTAGGCGAGCCACGTGACGGTATACAGGCTGTACCCGCACTGTTATGGCGCATTTAATTATTAAGTGAAATCATTTAATGTATTTCTATTTATCAAAGACTGTCAGTATGTCTTCAATTTTGAATTATTTATCGCTTTTATACGGCATATTGTAATGAAACTATTTTGTATTGTGTAGTGAGTTTTGAACCGTATTCTAATAAAAAGATTTTATATTGAAATAAAACGAAGTTTGATTCTTAAATATTAGTTTAATACGCAATATATTCCAGAGTGTTTGATTCTTAGGCCTCTTGGTATTTGTAGATATGGAACGTGTGATATGAGATCGAGTCTGACGTAAGACTTCGGAAATTTACACAATAATTTATATTTTACATAGCGCAATAAATACTGTAGAGTTTACAAATGTAGAAATGTATACAAATGATGTGGATTCGAACAGTCTTCTGTATACCGCGGGCAAGTGCCAGCTGCCGTAATACTGTCAACACCAAGCGATTATAAAGAAGTAAAAACATTTGTTACCGTCGTCGCCCAATCCCATAAATCCTGCTAAGTAGGTCCAAATATACTTATTACAAATATATTTTGTATTAACAATCCCTAATACAGCAGTCTATGCAATAGAATACAACAACTTTATTCCGAAAGATACTGCGGCCCTACCATGACGTGTTAAAGCGTGAGTCGTTCGAGCGAGAAGGAGGGATGGAGCTATACACCCTATATAGCTTCATTCCTCTTTCTCGCTCGAGCGATTGACGTTTTAGCACGTCATGGTACGGCACCTGGTATACTGTGTAATATTGATCGTAATAGAGGTTTACATAGTTTGATCTACTCTATATAGGTACGAATAACAATCATAAGCGAAAATGTATGAAAATATGTTTGCTTCTTTTGGCACAAACTATTATTACTTTTATCACCACAATTACATACATTCAGTGGCAAAACTAGATTCATAATACTAACATTATGTACCATCACATGTACATAACTAAAAGCGGTGTGAAACTCGTAATAAAATAACTAAAATTAAATTAAGTACATAGTAATTGCCAAAATAGTTGCCACGGTTTTAAAGTAATTATGCATAAACAACCTTCACGTGCAGAAATGCTTTGTAATTAAATAACTACTTATTAAGAATAAGCTCTAATGAATATAATAATGCAAATTAAATCACAGAACAATAAAAATATTGTAATGAACCTGCGCGACTCGACTGAGTACAATAGATAGGTATTTATATTTTTAACAAACAACAAGTAAAGTAAGTAGGTAGGTAGGTATTATGTTCGTCATTTAGACAATATTCTGTTATATATTTTACATATTTATATTCATGTACAACGCAACTTTAGATATCAACAATATCAAAACGAGGTTAAAAAATAAAGAGCTACAGGGATTTTTTGGCGCATCAAAATTCCTGAAATGATTGTGGTGAAAAAAAACAAGATGGCGGCATGGATTAGAATTTGGCGCGCCGAAAAATCCTTGTAGAGCAGTGTGTTCTAATATCAAAATACATGACGTTACAATGTTCTACGTTGTGGCTACGTATGTTGTTGCGGTGCGGGGCGGCGCGGGCGCAGCTAGTTAGCCCAGGCCGTGGTCCTCGAAGAAGCCCTGCGGCGTCTCCTCCTGCAACAAGGGGTATCACTGAGCCAGAGTCGCTCGTGGCCGCGTTAGACCGAGCAATCGCTTTTCGGTTATCTACTACACCTTTTTATACTTTAATTTTAGTCTGTACTAGTATGCAATTGAATTTTGTTGAGTGGTATTAATTCAATATTAATTGTTGCTGTACTGATCTTACTGACATAAGACCAAGCTGTTGAAAATCGTTAACAAGATGTTATTTTTTTACTTTTCTGAAGAGGTAGCTCATTAATATAAGTAAAAGTTTTATAACGTGTAAAATATATTTTATTAGAAATATGTTATTTTATCACATATACATAATATGTATCATGAAACGAAATAGTATCGTATAAGAGATTATTACAGTTTATTGCACAAAACTCGTTGATTATGTCAGGTAGGTATTAAAAGTCAGCGTCACATTTTTTTAAGTCGAAAGATAAATGCCTGATAATTTCATGAAAAAGAATTCCCGAAAGGTAACATTGTAATGAAATAGAAAGTAATACAAGAAATGTAGAAATAACCGTAGACGAGTAAGAGAGTTCGCAGAATTAGCAGTAGGTAGGTACTTAAAATTTCATAATTTTTAAAATTCAATATTCTGTTGTCAAAACTAGCGTCTACTTTGCTTAGATTAGGAAAACTTATTAAACTAAGTATAACAAACGCCACATAAATTGTAATAGCGTTTTTAGTTTTGCCTTATATTAAATACTCAAATTCGTAAGGTCATGTCAACAGACTATAGTTAGGTAGTTAATTGTTTTTAAATAAATTAATCAAATAAAATTCAATCTAATTAAAATATTCGTTGCTAACAAATAATAAAATTATAATAATTCAACAAAACAAACAAATGAAATAGACAAACTTCAAAATATAGACATTAAACTAAAGACAAAATAAAATCTAATGAACAATTATTTTTTTAATTATTAAGGGACCTTCCAAAATGGCAGTTTCACTCATTTAAATTAAATTCGATCAAGAGTTTTTAAAACACTATTCTTTCTTGGTCCGCTTTGGCCTGGAGAAACAATTCCGTTATTACATCATGCGTCATACAAAATACTTACCTAGGTATTTTAAAATGAAAATAGTAAGATAAATATTATAATATAAAACCATTCTCTAGTATCAGTCGCCCAATAATTCTTTCGTAGAAAATCTATATCAATTTTATTAATTTCTATATTTAAAAATTACGACTGATAATAAATTTAATGACAGTCTATACACATTCTAAAATGATTATGTAGAAATATGATATTAAAAATATATGGCAAAGTTGTTGAATCCAAACATCGTGTATGAATGGGCGATTGAGTAGTAGTAAAACGTCCCTTCTTGTATCGCAAGTAGTGGTGCGCGCAGTGCAGTGGCTCCCGGAGTCCCGGCCTCCCGGGGCGCTAGAGGAGTCCCACCTCCCGGAGCGCCGCGTCCACGGTCTCGTCCTAACACAAGTCACGCCGTCAACATGCAGCTAAGCTAGACGCTTCAACAATTACCTTACCATGCATTCATTTCGATACTTTTTTAATCTTTTTATTCATCGAGCTAAAAATCAATAGAGAGAGTAGGTTTTTGTTAGAAACAGAACACCTACTGCATTTCATCTACCTTATATTTTTATTTCTAAAGATCTTGTTCAAGAGTTGAATATTGTCATTACAGGGCCGAACTTTGATTTGTTGGGGTGCAATTTATTTGCTAAGATTTTTGTGTCCCTGACACTGGCATCACCATCAGTGATTTTAATTTTCTTAACACAAAAAATGAGTCACTAATTAGTCGCCAAATATCAGAATTAGTCGGTCACTGATTCAAAAGTTATATGCGTTTCTAGGTGGCCGACCGGGGGAGAATCTCCCCAGCTTGACCACATTTGTGATTATTTAAATGTATTGTGTGTGTGTCGACCATCTATTTAAACCCTTATAACTTTTGAAACGTGACCGACTAATATTCTGATATTTGGCGACTAATTTCGACAATTTTTTTGTGTTATCAAAATGAAAATCTCTGATGGGTGCCATGCCAGTGTCAGGGACACAGAATTTTTTGTATCATAAAGATTTAAAAATCATATTTTGTTAGTAATATCAAAAAAATAAATTCAGACATTAAATTGATCGCCAAATAGTATTTTTATCAAAGAAAATGGTCCATATTTATTATTTTCATCAATGAAATTGTTACGAATGTTAAATATTATATGAAAACGAGAAAGTTAGCATGCTATTAATATAATTGTTATTTTACTAGATCACGCCAAGGAAAAGCGTTAGAAAAATTATACAATTGCACCTTTACGACACCACACCGGACACAAGGGAGATCCGCAGCACGAGTTATTGAAAATAGATAATAATGACAGTGACGTATATTTTAAAAAAAAATATTATTTCATTTCTTAGCCTGAACGAAATGCGACCTTTAACTCTGTCTGTATTCAATTGGATAACCATTTATGTGTTTATACTACGACATATTTAACTCGTGCTATGGATGCTTGGGACAGGAACTCGGTACATGCAAGAAAACAGATTAATTTGTATTTATATAATGTATTTCGACAACCCATTACAGTAAATGCATGAACAGCCAGACCATAACCAAAGAGGACACTGTTTTACATGTAATAGTACAATACAATCATACTATAGGTTTACCCTGATTTTGTGATGTTGCCAATGACTGCAAGGATGAATGAGTTCTTAATAAAGTGCTTGAGCAAAAGATTAAATTACTCTCATCATGTTGAAAATACAATCTTGACAAACACACCATGTTTAGTTTACATGAAAAAGCATGGTAAAGCAGTGTCCCGATACAATGTAATAATCGTAAAAACTACACATATATGAAGCAACGATATACAGATAAACTATTTATAACTATAATGACGCCTGTTTCCCTAACAACTAAAGTACATAATAACGCATGAAACATCTAAATTCGAGATTTATGTATGGTTTTTCTGAGATTTTCTGTATATATTATATACTGAGAGTGTGTGATGTAAATGGAGCTACGTCGGCTTTTTATAGAAATGCGAGAGTGGCAAAGAAAGAATTACTAAAGTAAATGTTTGACTACATACTGTACTGATCAAATAAATAAAAAACATGCTTGTATAAATATGAAACAAAGAAGCGCATGCAATAAAACACTAAATACACATATAGTTGAATGGCTTATTTAATTCGTGATTGTCCAAGGTTGCGCGACACTTCAGTGTAACAATCCATCGTTCAGGTCCTGACCGCCACCAATGCATGCATATCACACCAAAACAAAGGAGAAAATTAGCAGAGTGCAGTGGAAGATACAGGAGATTTTATAAGCAGAGAGGACACAGTCGGCGTATGAAGATTTAGAGAGTAGTTGTTATGTAACATCTAAAAAAATTGAGCAAGAAATGTTTAAATATGAATAATCAATTATTTTATCCTTCATGATGCCCACTAGCACCACTTAATTCAATACGTTTGGTGCTAAAAGTATATATTCAGTAATTGTTGGTGCCAAAATGATTAAATCTATATACGAAACCAGACTGATAGATAATAAAAGTACAAACAGGAAGTAATGGCAAGTTTTAGTTTGATTTAATAATAATTGAGCAAAATTGTCCCCAATCGCCGACTGCTCCAAACATTGGACTAGTCCATTAGCTTTAGTTATCGCGAATTCTATGAAAACTATTAATATTTGTTTGTGAAAAGTGCAGTTGGATTTTCTAGCTGTTAGTCGTTAAATAAAGAGTATTCTGTTTTTAATATCATATAGTAACTATGCTAGTGAGCATTTAAATACAATTTAAATTGACATTATTTTTTTATCATAATTATATCTAATATATTTGCATTTTAGGCACTAATATAGCTTTTTTATAATAGTTATTGATCTTTAGTCCCTTATAGTTTTAATTTGTTTTTGTTATCTATAGAAGGACAGCTTCTACTGTAGGTTTGAAACTTAATTTTAAAATATGTTTAATCAGATTTTAATATAATTTTGTGATATGTAGAGTAAAACCTGAAAACGTATTTAATTCACGCTCATTGATAGATATAATAAAAATGTGCTTCGGCCAAGATTCCACGCAGATAAGTACATTATTTCGAATGACACTGTTTCTTGAACAATGAAAAATGACTCAAAATACATTTTCAGTAAAATATACTGTGTTACTACACTGTAGTTGAAAATATTGATATGATTGTGTTAGACATTAGTGCTTCTTTGAAGTTAATCTAAAAGGCAGTGCTCCTACGCGCATACATTAGTGTTAAATATCTAATACATAATCAAAAGGCACTACTGAGGCCACTGTCCTATTAACTGGTCCACTTTATATACCTTTATACTTATTTAATATACTTTTATGAAATATATATCTATTAAAACATCTACATGTGTTGCGACTAGATATGATTAATTGTTTTATGGCAGTTTTCTGAGTAAAAATAAATCATTGTTCTATAATATTCGTGTTTTAAGAAAAGCTAAATAATAGTACCTTAATATACCCATTATAATAAATAAACTATACGTATTTTCTCTGATAATTACTGTTTATAACAATACATTTACAACCTTAAGGGAACAAATTAAATGAATCACTGATTGCTGATACCCACATTGCAAAAACAGTTGTAGGATATTTTAGGAACTACATAATTTGCTACTTATTGAATAAATAATAGAGGAGTCAGATTAACGGCTCAACTTGACCACAACACATTTTTATAAAAGTAGAATATCCTAAAAAATAATTGAAGAACTTAACAACCTCCTAAGATAAAACAGCACAGCTCTAAAAATGCTTAGCTTCCAAGCTGATTTTGCACCCACATGTCGCCCTGAATACGGCCCTGCCTATTGAGACCTTCTCTTTCTAACATTAACTACAAACTATACACACAGTTTTTTTTTGTGTTCACCAATTGTGCAAAACAAATTAATTAAAATGTAAAATAGTCATGTAACTTTTCATTTTTATTATGATTAAATACTCTTAATTCAATTAATTCTATGGAATCAAAATTCGTTATTTATTCGATGTACAAACAATCATAATTATTTTTAATTTTTTAACATATATTCATTTTCCTAGAAATATGTTTTGCTCTTGTTGCTGAATGAATCCATCATAATCTTTTAAGTAAGCACAGTTAGTAAAGCCACTCAAAACTTGTGTATCGTTATCTAGGTCCTGCATCCCCTAGTAAATTAGACAAGCTCATTATCCTGGCTACTGACCTCTTGGAGCAGATCCTGTGCAGCGATGGCCTTGAGGACGTTCTTCTTGCTGGTCTCTTGAAGCTCACCGCCGAGCACCAGCTCATCAAGGATAAAGTATGCTTTCTCGAAGTTGAAGATTATATCCAGCTCACATACCTGGAAATGGGAACACCATCAACTTTATCGTTAGCTTGATTCACACAGAAAATATTTATTTGCTTTTTATGCACATGCCAAGTTGCTTTGTAGCCATGGATTACTGGTACCTGAAGTATCAGTTCACCGCCGGTTTTTTGTTCTTGGTTTGTATATGGCAGACACACTCTAAGGATGTACTTCCTGGTATTGCACCAGGAAGTACAACATCACTTATCCGGTACTTTGCTATTTAGCTATTTACTGGATTATGAGAATAAATACTTACACTGCCAAAGTACTTGTCAAGCAGCTCCACATAGCGGTGGATCAGCTCGAGGGTCAGCAGTTCATTGTCCTCCTGCTCCATCGCACAACAGAAGTACAGGGAAGCGTATCTGTGGACAGAGAGGAATTAATCAAAGCAAAGTCATTCATTGAAACTAGGCTGAGAATCAGCACTTTTTGAATGTAAAAATGACATTACAGGACTGTTCCAGGAAATGCCTGCCCATCACCACTTTCAGGTGCTGTGTACCTTGGAAAATAAAGTGTGCAACAAACATACTTGTTATTTTTCAAAGCTTTTATTAAATAATACTTTGGAAAAAGTTAAAGAAAGTTAAAGAAAAACTACTTGTTATATGAATGTAAGAACACAAATCATTTATCTTTTTTGTATTTCTTATGTGTTATGGCTATGCATGTTGACCAATGTTTGTCAGTTTTATGATTTTGTCCTAAATCAATTTGATTTAAGGTCATAATAAATTTTTTATCAATATATTTACCTGTTTCTGGTAACAATAAATGTTGAGAACACAGGTACCAAAAAAGTGTGTTTACATCTGATAACAGGTAAATGACTCATTGTGACATAGAAAATTTTTACAAATTTAGACATGCAAATAGGTACATACTTGTAAATTATAATGTTGAGGAATTAATGGACTATTTAATACTAATATATAATAGGTGCCACAGACAGCCCACTCTGCAGAGGCCGCTTTCTCCTCGCATCTTGGAATGCGAGGCTGTGGCTACCCAACATGAACTAATCCTCGGAACGATGAGGTTGCTCCGCGTAGCCTGTGAAGCTCCCAGGAAACTTCTGTGCTTCTGAGCGGAGCTAGGCTGGCTAACTTAGCCAGGACACCTATGCACAATGGATCAAAATATGGGAGTCTTAAGTGTGGAAAATGGAGTCCCTACTGTACTCTAACTAAAATGTATAAGCTTCACACAATAAAGGCACACTTTTGAGAGTGAAGCATCTCCATAAAACAATAATAATTATGTTAAAACGAAAACTGAATGTCTCAGAAATTGGGAGTCGTCTCAGGGATTTCTATTATGTTTTTTTGCTACTTTACTTCACCATCCACCAGCATAATAAGCGGTGGCCTGTAGATTAGGGTCACCAACCTTTTATAGACAATTTTGACATCTTTCCATTCTAAGAATGAACACATCTTAGGCTTCCTGGCCAGCACTGTAGTGATCAGCTCCCGAGTGATCTTCTTCTTCAGCTTGTCCGGGTGAGCTACGTACCATTTCTGCAGTCTCAGTTTGCCTTGCCGGCTGAATAATAACATAAATTGCATCTGAAAAAAGACAAACAAATTTTGATCTCAACACTTTTAGGAAATTGAGGAAAATGAACGTACTACGGCTTCAAACGATGAAAATACATAGTTTAATGCTGATTTTAAATAGGCACACCTTATTCAGATTGGTTTAATTTCTAAAAATACAAAAAGGAAAACTAGTCGTAAGAGGTTACTTACCATCGCTGTATCTTATAGCTAAGTCACAGAATATACGTAAAGGGAATGTTTAATACTTTTAGCTTAATTATAACTTCATCACATATTGTTCCTGGAACTTATAAAATAAATTAAGCCCAAATAATTTGTAGCTGACGTGACGACATGATCAATATTATGACGTCACGCGCCAGCCAGTGTTGCCAGATAAGTCGAGCCTCAACAAGTCGCCGAAAATTGTAACCCAAGTAGCCTAAATTATTTACCCAAAATGCAAAGTAGCCTAGACTCGTAGCCGTAATAGTTCTTATGTTGAAATTTAAGGTTTACTCCTCTATTTTGTACTGGCTGAATCCAAAGCTTATGAAAGTTGCTTGGTTACTACTTTTGTTGATATTCTGACTTTTGATTTTAATAATGAATAATAATAATAATATCTTGGGACAACCAACACACCGCCATCTGATCCCAAACTAGGCAGAGCCTGTACTATGGCAACCAGACAACTGATAAACATACTTATATATTTCTAAATACATACATATCTTATATATAAAAATGAATCGCAAAATGTGTTGGTAAGCGCAAAACTCGAGAATAACTGAACCGATTTCGCCAATTCTTTTTTTGTTGTGTTTGTTATTGTCCGCGACGCGACGCTGCGCGCACACTTTAAAAGAGCGACTCAAAATGTAACTTTAAGAAGTGCAAGAGCGGCGCTGCGCCTCGCGAAGACGCGCGACGCCACGCGACTGCCGCCACGACTTGTCTCTACTATTTCCGTCCACACTTCGTGTAGAATTGATGAAGTTCGGTCGAGTGCTTGAGTGAAATTATAATGATAGACTGGGATCTTGTTATAATCGGACGAAGTGGGTGACGCGGGGCGGGGCGAGAGCACGTAGCGAATTCTGCGCAGCGAGGCGTCGTGTTGCCAACGATTTTGCGATGCGCCTCGCGACGTTGCGATGCGTCTCGCGGCGGCGCGCGAAATCACTGGCCTCTTCCAGTAACGTCGCGTCGCGTCGCGTCTCGGTGTGAACTGACCCATTACGGCGGAGCTTGACCGGTTAAAATAAGGTACCGTACCCAAAGGGTAAAAACAGGACCCTAAGGGTCAGCTCACACCGAGACGCGACGCGACGCGACGCGGCGCGCACACTTTAAAAGAGCGACTCAAAACATAACTTTATTTTCTACACGATAAGATACACATTTCATTGTGAGAATTCAGAATACATTGCACCAGGTAGCGCTGCGCCTCGTGATGCTTCGCGGCGTAGAGCGATGCATCGCGACGAAGCGGTGCATCGCCGGTACGCGCGGCGTGCAAAAGCGGGGCCACGCCTCGCGAAGCCGCGCGACGCCGCGAGGCGCAGCCGATGCCGCTGTGGCGACTTGTCTCTACTATTTAATTTCCGTCCAGACTTCGTGTAGAATTGATGCAGTTCGGTCGAGTGCTCGAGTGAAATTATAATGATAGACCAGGATCCTGTTATAATCGGACGAAGCGAGTGGACGCGGAGTGGGGTGGGAACACGTGGCGAATGTAGTTGTCATTGCTAATGGACTGGAATTGCTGAAATCTCATGTCTGTCTATTATTTACACCAGAGGACTTAGTGTGAGTTTTTAACGAACTCGTAAACGTTCGATTATGTCAAATTGTATAGAAAAAAACAGTTTGTCCGTGAATGTCACCATAGGTGTCACCAGACGGGCGCTTATTCAGTTTCAACAATACAAATTGACGTTTACGCTAACGCTATCGAGAACGTTAAAAAACTCGCACTAAGGCCACAGTTCATAACATAACATCATCGCCCCGGAGTAAAGAGTGAAAAAAAAAATAAAACCGACTTCGAAACACTACAAACAAAGTATAAAATAACTATAATTTCGGAAGTCGGTGCAGGGCCGCCCCGACCTCCCATAGCGCCTGTTTGCGAAACCTATGAAGCGCCTCTTTTTTTTCACGAATCTTCATGTTTCATCTTATTTTTTTTTACTTATTTGTTGATTTTGACCGTAATAAATGTTCTCCAGTTTTATATACTTAGACAATATTTTCCTAAATAGGTAAAACCAGTTCGCTGCCGCTTTTTTTTTAACTGTAACGACGACTCCTGGAGTCCATGCGCCATTGTTTTACTATTGTGTCTGCTATTGTGGCGGCTGAAGTTAAACTTTAGGTATACATACTGGTTTCTGTCTCTTATGATTCTTTGGAAGTGGATGGTATAACGTAAAATATTTACTTATTTTAGTTGTATTTTTATCACGTTCTTCTTCTTGTTTTCTTTTCCTTATTAAATTCTGGTAAACAGATAATTTCTTTACTTTTTGGGATGGGTAAAAACACGTCAGGACACGTGGATCGAAAATTCGTAAGACGGATAATGTAATATGTAATAATACATTGTCATGTTAATGAATATTGTTTTTAACCACATAAATGATAGTACTTTTATACTGATAACTAAAGCAATTCGTGCGAAATTATTCCTTAACCATTCCAAAATATTCAAAAATGTACCACGTTAATGTTCAAGTTTTCACTTCTGCAACCCGTTGTTTTTTTTGTCTTGATTACTATCACACAACATGGAAACACGAGTGCTGGTCGAGTGGTTTAGGCGTTTGCCTTGTGACCCCGGTGGTCGTGGGTTCGATTCCCACGGGAAGCATACTTTGTAAAGTTGTTTCCAGTTTGGCTAGGACATTGCAGGCTTGAATCACCTGATTGTCTGATAAAAAGATGATTCCGTGCTTCGGAAGGCACGTATAAGCCGATGGTCCCGGCCGCCGAATGGCAGTCGTCAAACCATGTCAGAGGCCCTTGAGGCGGTTTAGAAACTCTGACACTAGGGTGTGTGGGGTCATTAGACCTTACTACCCACACGAAGAGGAAGAAGTGCTAGAACTTATTCTTATTATAAATCAATGCACACCTTGCATACACATTCGATTAAATAATTGTTCAATTCAATTATTTTGGCTCTCTCTTTCCTTAAAGTTGGGGAATCCCCCCGTCCCCCATTGGGTTGCGTTCATAAACTCATTCAAACAAGCTCACTGCGCTCGTAACTAATGTAAACTAAAACCCAAAGCGTAAAATTGAACCACAAACGTGAATATTGTCTTGTGAGACTTGTACAATAAGCGCAATATATATGTTTTGTTATAAAACAAGGCATATGTTGCGCCTATTGTACCTACATACTTATCGATCGGACTACAAAGAATATGTTGTGTAAGTGTAACAAAAATAATTTCGATGGCAGCGCCCACGGAACAGAAAAAACAGGGCGGCGCCCCTATTGTCTTGGCGCCTGTGTGTATATACCTAATGTAGGTATATAAAATACCATATTCTAGTTATAATAGAGAAAAAGCGTGAATCGGGCGACACATCGGCCGTTCTCAATACGACACACGCACGGTGTCTACTATATAGGAACTCCGCCGTCACACCGGTGTGTCCTCGGAACAGAGTAGACACAGAGTATTTTTATAGGTAATAGTAGATAGATACTCTTTGCGGCGGAGCTTGACCGGGCTTCAGTCTTCCTATAAATATTACTATACTCTATGGGCAAAGAGTAGTCCATGGTCACCATATACATAAAAGTACTCTGTGGTCAGTCACAAAGATACAAACAATGAGAATAGAACGTGAATTTTCTGACGATTTTCTCGATTAATTACACTAGAATTCTAGTATGCATGGCAAACATTTATAATAAGTATTACAATAATTACTCGAAAGAATATTGATGTATCAACTTTAGATCAAAAGGAACGCATTACTCATGGCAAAAAAAAATAAGCAGCAACAGCAATCGGCAGTAAAAGTCTACCCTGACGATGACGAGGACACTGTTGGTGTATTGAGTGCATTTGGATATCCTTGCCCCGTTTTATTTCACTGTTGCTTTTGCATCCCTTTGAAAACTGGTTCGTACATCATAGCAGGATTAGGAATATTGCCCACAATAGCGTGTATATTCCTGGCTCTGCCGCCCGGACATAAATTATTGCATGAAAATGGACTACCCAAGTGGTATTCTCCAGGAATTGAATGGATTTACGGATTTCTAGGAGCTTTCGCGTTTTCTATACATTTGATTTTAAGTGTGGCTATCGCATTACGTAATCGACGGCTGATTATCTTTTATCTATGGACTATGCTTGCATACATGGGAGGAAGCTTTGGAATCGCTTTGATCATATCTGTAGAAACAATCAGAGATGGTCACGTAAAATTTGGCATGGGTTATCTTTCATTGGCTGCTATATATACTTTAATTTTATATTATTTTTGGGTAGTAATTAATAGTGAATTGTACATTGAAAAGAAAAGTTCAAATGTAATCAATATTCATATAACTATTGTGTGAATCTATGCGAATAAGCAAATGGACTGTAATGTTTTTATCAAAACACAATTTTTATTTAGTAAAGTCAAAATCTGATAATAAAACGAAACTCAGTTTTACTTTTACGATTCCCTGGTACGGAGGTCTAATAACTACGTCTAATGGTCAATCAAATAGGTCTAATATCTTGTCTGGCTAAGTGTGCCAACTTTAGTCGCTGTTGCTGATGCTGCAGTTTCCTATTGCGTGTTACCCCAACATATCAAGAGGAGCGTAATTGACATATAAAATTGGCCCGTCTCGTCTAGACAGAAGCAAACTCGCCACGCGGTCAGCAATCATCAGGAGCGGTCGTGAACGATAAATTCCGTAAGGTGAACGCGTTTCTAACCTGGGGTGTCCCAAAATTTACGCAAGAAGTGATGAAACTCGTTTTTCTTTTTAAAATTGTTTTTTTTTATATCTAAATCTAATCTAATATTGTTGGCGACGCAAAGAACACCTACGCGCGCGCCTCCGTCGGCAAAATTTAGAAGTTGCCTAAGAACGACACTTGCAGTGTTGCCAACACCAATTTATTACATTCCCTGAAAATCTAAGTAAAATTCCCTAACTTGAAATTCCCTGCAGTTTGGTTTGGGGAATTCCCCACACGTTGGCAACGCTGTCAAAAGGGTCGTTCTTATACAGTTTCACTATTATTTTGATACTAGCGCGAGCGGCGCTAGTCAGAATCTTTGCATTGCATCGCCAATAAAGAGGAAAAAATATTTATTTGTCTGTTTGTTTGTTACGATTTGGCTCATAAACTACTCAACCGATTAGAAAAATTCTTTCACCATTAGAAAGTGCTGATTTTGGTAAATGATAAATGATATTTATTTTCTAAGTAGGTTGTAAAAAAATCTTATACAGGTCAACTTTTGTTGGTCATTTTTTAAACTAGATGAGGCCGGTGTTTCCTAGCTGACTACCCTGAGAAGAAACACCGAAATAAACTCAGAAATCAAAGTATCTTTTGAAGTCCTTATAATTGTACCTACTTACGTAGGTTAACGTCTGAGTTGGTCTTTTGAGGAAGAACGGAAAGAACCACACAGATTTGAGTGGACTGGTCCAGAGAGTGCAGGCATTTGTCAGTTATCGTGTAGCTCAAACTTAGAACTTTAAGGAGCTCAACGATTTGACGAACAATATCAAAGTAAGGACATTTGGGTAGGCCGCATAAAAAACTCGAACCGCCAGACTAACATGAATTGAACCCCTAACATAGCGATCTATTTGGTCCCCATATTTACAATACGTTGTGAGGATCATGCAGATCAGTGTCTGAAATGGTCTTTTGAGGAAAGAACCACACAGATTTGAGTGGACCTGTCCAGTCAGTGCAAGCCTTGGTCAGTAGTCGAGTAGCTCAACTTTTGACGACACGATTGGCGCAGTGGTTGAGCGATTGACTGCTGCGCTGCGTGTCACGGGTTCGATTCCCGCACGGAACAAATATTTGTATGGCCTACAGATAGTTGTTCCGGGTCTGGCTGTTTGTGTATGTGAGTTTATATGTTTGTGAACGCACCCACGATACAGGAGAAATTCCTAGTATGGGGCAACGTTTTAAAACAAAAAAAAAAGAACCAATAAGGAGCGCAACGACTCGACAAACAATGCCAATGAAAGGACATTTGGGTAGGCCAGCCTCAGCCGCGAAAAGTACTCAAATAGCCAGATTTTAATCCTTATCTGAGTGTAGAGGGGTCGGGGGAGAGGCTGGGTAACTAATGAAATGTTTGTGCTTAATTTTCCAAAACTAACCTTTAAAAGGGGGGGGGGGGTAGAGTGGGCGTTGAAGTTTGTGGAGTACCTACTAAATTCAAGCGGACGAAATGCTAGTTACATCATAAAGTACCCACATAGGATAGGGTTATGTGTGGAATGGCACATCAGGCCAATGGTCTCCAAGGCTTTGCACACATACGCACTATTTTATCGAAATTTTCCATTAGGTACCATTTTGCATAGATGGGGCTAAATTTCGTTGATTCAACGCTGATCCTCCTGTGTGACCCTCAATGCAATTCTGATCACCGAAATGTTCAACTGTTGAACTGGTGGTGGTTAACCGCCAGAAATAATGTTTGATCCAAGAAAAAAATATTGATCAACGAAAACGTTGCTTATTCCAATTTTACTAACCCTAAGACCCTAAACTATCACATAAATCAAACTTATATTTTCGGGGTTCCCAACACTTTACTAGTTCGACTAGTCCAGGTCCAGTATATAGTGGCCAATCCAAAACTAAACGGAGAGCGGGCTTGCTGGCCAGGTTGACCGCTGTATGTAGAATCAATCTGAAAAATGGGGCATCATTGACGCTTCCCAGACACAGAAGCTGTCTAGAAATGGTCTAGAACATAGACATATAATGGTCTAGAACGACACTTTGACAGTCGTACAGCATTGCCAACGTGTGGGGATTTCCCCAAACTGTAGGGAATCTCAAGTTAGGGAATTTGATAAATTGGTGTTGGCAATGCTGCAACTGTCGTTCTTAGGCAACTTCTAAATTTCGCCGCATTTAAGGTGAAATTCAAATTTTCTTACGTTTTTTGCTATTTGCTGGTCAGTATCAGGTTGTGAGCGAGAAGAGTAGAGTTGTGTTGGTCAAAATATGATGCGCGGCCGTAGCAAGTACGTATTTATAGAACTGCAATCATTAAAATCAAATCATCAATATAACTCTCTCAGTTAGAATTGATGGCAAATGTAGTATTTCATGAAATCATAACATTTGGCATCAATTCTAACTGAAGGAGTTGTACTAATGATGGTTATGGCGCTCTCACCTCTCTCACTCTCTTTGCATCGCCAATAGTGTTAGGTATGCTCTTTTGTTCAGTTCCCGAAGTTGAGTTGAGTGAGACTTTCGGCTGCTTAGACGAGGAAGGATATATTCAGAGATTTCGATTAGTTAGTAGATTCGGAGCCATTTCATAATATTCTTAAAAAATAGAATCGAAAATGAGTGAACGCACACTTCTTAGGCGATATTTTCTCATGTGCATTGCGCTGAAAACCATGGTGCTGAGCTGTTTAGCCAAAATAGACTGTCTTTTGAGACTGACAGTTTTAAATTTGACATATTATGAGAACTGTGTGTTCCTCCCCATTGCTCACATAACATTTTAAGCATTCTCATTTTTGATTTTATTTCAAAGTATTTTTTTTTCCACCCTAAAGGTCCGTCTACGCACTGAATTTGCGCAGTATGCTGGTTTATTAACTGGAAGCCGATTAGCCCACCCCAATACAGTCGCGAAAAGGCTAGGCAGATGATGCTTGTGTGCAGTCCTAATTTTTCAAATTACTAATGCAAAATGTAACGTAGGCACTGCCGGACTGGAACGCATAATTTAATTGATTTCAATATTTTTGTCCGATTGGAGTGGATTGGAGATCATAGAGGAAAATAATAATATCGGTTGGAGATTATATTCTTTGGATTCGAGACTGGACGACGACTGATAACGACGCATGAAATAACACTGTAATAAGAAATAACTAACGCACAGAAACAATTACAGTGCATATATTATCAATCAATAACGCGATCTAATAATCCATTTCACTAAAAATGGTACGTAATATTTCTATAAACAATTTCAGCGGCATACCTGGACGAAGCCAAATGAAAATAACATTACACATGTGTATGTTTTTGTCTTTACCATAACATCTTTACGCTACTGACACTGGGAACACTGCTATTGTTTCTACCCTTATTTTGTTGTTGTTTTTTGCAAAATTTAATAGATAAAGGCCGGAATGCAATAAAATTGTACCTTCGGTGACCTAGACTTTTTTTACTAACTAGGGCGCCTAATATTTACATGCAAAGAGCACATAAAATCAAAAACAATACAAATATTATTTAATTCAAGTTTTATTCAATAAGTAGCCAAATAAATAATTAGATTTCCAAGAGATCTAGATGTGTAGTAGTATGTTGGGTTCAGCTTAAATATCAAAACTTATAAATATGGTCCTTTGGTGACTGACCAATATTAAACACTAGCTTCTACCAGCGGCTTCGCCCGCGTGAAAATCGGAAATAGGGAGGTTTCTTGATTTGTATTGTAACTACACCTACTCTACACCTACCTACACCTACTCTACACCTACCCTACACCTACCCTACACCTACCCTACACCTACGCTACACCTACACTACACCTACGCTACACCTACACTACACCTACCCTACACCTACCCTGCACCTACCCTACACCTACCCTGCACCTACCCTACACCTATCCTAACCAGCCCAAAAAATACTATGACATGTTTCTGGTTTCCTGGTACTTGATGTTTTTGGTCTCCTGGTACTTGTAAATCTGTAGTACTAAGGCAGCAGCGGCTCTGAATTTCCACTTCCTCCTCAGTCTTCATTGATCCATGCCACTTACTGGGATAAAAAGTAGCATATGTCTCATTCCAGGATATGAACTACATGTGTGCCAAATTTCATCCAAATCCCTTTAGCCGTTTTTGCCTGATTGAAACACAAACATACAAACATACAAACATTCACATTTATAATATTAGTAGGATAACCAACTACTGAGCCCAAATAATCCATCAGTGGGTATCAATCATTAGGAATCTAAATCCAGCTTTTTGTCTTAGTTTTGAACTACCTATGCGTTTTTGGATAAAAAGTAACTGAGGACCATCAAGATTATCAGTTTAGATGTATACTTGCCATTAGATCTAAATTTATTCTTTACTAGCTTCCGCCTGCAACTTCGCTCGCATGAAATGTGTAAATTATCACTTTGCAGCTTTCGTTTGATGTTCTCTAGATTGGTTTTGATTTTGTGATACCAGAATATTGTTATCCCTTTGAACTCTTTGTATTTTTTTAATTACCTTCTGCCTGCGACTTCGTCTGAGTCAACTTTAGAACTTGCTCTAGAGAGAAATAATCAAATGACATCAAAATGTTCCCTTCAAAATGTGAAATCCTAAGTTTTTGAGTAATATTTCGACATGTTTTTGGTCTTTGGTATTTGTGAATCTTTACCCCTCGCAATTCCAGTCCCAAAAATATTTTTTATTGACGATTCGTCTCCCAGTACTTGTGAATCTTTAGCGTTCACAATGCCAGTCCAAAAATTACTTTGACATGTTTCTGGTCTCCTGGTATTTGTGTATGTTTAGCGTTCACAACTTCAGACAAAAAAAAATAAAAAAAATCAAAGCATTTATTTCAATTAGACCATATACAGGCACTTGAATTGTCAAGGTCAACCGGTCAAAAAAAAAAGATGAAGCTATTTGCACGTTCCAAAGTGTAGATCTCTATGGAGAAGAACATGCAAGAAACTCCACAGACACTCTTTTAAAAATGATATTTTGTTACAAAATTATGGTTACATCATTCATATTGAAATTATACAAATATACTAGCTTCTAACAGCGGGTTCGCCCGCGTGAAAATCGGAAATAGGGAGGTTTCTTGATTTGTATTGTAACTACACCTACTCTACACCTACCTACACCTACTCTACACCTACCCTACACCTACGCTACACCTACACTACACCTACGCTACACCTACACTACACCTACCCTACACCTACCCTGCACCTACCCTACACCTACCCTGCACCTACCCTACACCTATCCTAACCAGCCCAAAAAATACTATGACATGTTTCTGGTTTCCTGGTACTTGATGTTTTTGGTCTCCTGGTACTTGTAAATCTGTAGTACTAAGGCAGCAGCGGCTCTGAATTTCCACTTCCTCCTCAGTCTTCATTGATCCATGCCACTTACTGGGATAAAAAGTAGCATATGTCTCATTCCAGGATATGAACTACATGTGTGCCAAATTTCATCCAAATCCCTTTAGCCGTTTTTGCCTGATTGAAACACAAACATACAAACATTCACATTTATAATATTAGTAGGATGTGAGAACAATGTAAAAGACGTGCAGGATAAAAGAGTCTGGAGTAAAAAAGAAACAATTCAAAGAAATAATTAAAATAAACCATGGCAGCCGAGAGATGACCAGCCTCAGCCGACGGCGCCCGTTCACGAACATGACGCATAGGCTAGCACCATTTGGCTCAACCATTTTTAAGGGAGCCAAATGATCCAACGCATAGTGACATTGTCATCCTCCATGTTATCTGGTTAGAAATTATATAATTCAGAAAATAATTTATGTTTGTTGAGGAGATGAGCCTTGTAGCGCCCTCTTATAGGCGTAGATAGGAAATACTGGTAGTGATTGTGCTGCCCTTTTTAAGGCGTGGAGAGAATTAGCAATTATCGATTGAGCTATCAAAGTAATTGTGTTACCGCTATTGCAACATAGGGGTCACTAATGAAGTAGTTGAGTCAAATTATTATTGATTTCCTTATATCTCTAATCAGTCTGTACTTCAAGGCTATTTACCGTTAGATGTCACTGCCAAACATTTATAATGTCCCATATAAAGTGCTGCCATCTATTTACATACGCCACCATCAGCCAGACTTGAGTGAGCATGACATCCCCAATCGCCAGGGTACATTCAAGTCAAAGACCTACCCAAAATGATCATAAGGTACATAGTACTCACACATGTGCCGTTTTAATGCATGAAATTATACAAAGCTAAATAAATTGAGTCTATACAAGTCTCCTGGTACTTGTGAATCTGTAGCACTAAGGCAGCAGCGGTTCTGAATTTCCACTTCCTCTTCCATCCTCATTAAGCCATGCCATTTACTGGGATAAAAAGTAGCCTTTGTGTTATTCCAGGATATGCACTATATGTGTGCCAAATTTCATCCAAATCCCTTCAGCCGTTTGCCTGATTGTTGCACAAACATACAAACTTTCACATTAATAATATTAGTAGGATGAGGAATATTAATTTTTTTTTCTTTTGTAGGCTTCTGGTGCAGGCTCGGCTGCAGGTGGAACTGGCGGAGACTGTGAGGGGGAGGAACAGGAAGATCCCTCTTCAGCATCCCTAAATGAAGTGCTGGAAGTTAACAGTGCACTAGAAAACTTAACTGTGCAAGATAATTCACAGGTAAACTTGATCAGTCATTGGAAAGTGCCCCCTACTATAATTACATGACAGTGCAAATAATATGCCTCTATTGTTAGAGAGAGAGGGCTACGCTAAACAGCGGATTAATAGCACAATTGCTTTTCCACAACAGAATCATGACGGTATTGACAGTGCAGTCAGTTGGTTTTCTTTATATCTAAGATTTATTATTATATTTTTAACAATTTAAAGTGCTTATGTTTACGTGCAAATGGTTTTATGTTTAAATAGCTTTGGCCCACAGTTTGCTTGCGTTAAATTAGTCTACCTACAACTGTCTCCAAGATCTCATTATGCCTACCAAAATTCATCAAAATCTGTTTGGAGATTTAGGTGTGTAAGCGAATCAAACATTTCGCATCTACAATATTTTTTTTTTGGATATTTAGTTGATATTACATTCAGAACCTGCAAGGTTTGACCACATACGTCTTTTTTTTTTGTCCCTTGTTTATCTTGCAATCGGTTATCAACCTTTAGCAGATTTGTTGTGTGGATGATGTGACCACATACATCTAAATATAAAAACAAAGTCGGGTTAGTTACACCATAATATAAATCAAGCATGGCTGGACCAATTTTGGAGATCTTTGGTTTTATGGAGTTTTCTCTGCCCCAAATAGCAGACTAACTATTAAAACATGGTAACAATTCAAGAAAAAAAAAAATATGGAGATAATTTATTTTCTCATACAAAAATTCGTATGCAACGTCATCTCGGATACACGACAGAAACAAAACAAGGTAAACTGAATTCGTCTGAGTTCGCCCGCGCCGGGGCAGTTTGTGTTAAATAAAAGCTTGCGACAAACTGCAAACTGTCCTTCCTTCCCATGTAATACGCTCACTTTCAAGATTTAGCTGTAACAGTGAACATGCTACATTATAAAAGCCGAATGGACCAGTCTTCAAGGTTAAGCAACGCTTGCCGAGGTTGGTCTGTGGATGGGTGACCATATAAACATACCGAGACTCCTCCGTGCCTCGGAAAACACGTTTAACCGTTGGTTCCGGCTGTCATTTGTAGATCTTTGGCAGTCGCTACGAATTGTTAGAAGCCAGAAAATCTGACACCAGTCTTGCCAAGAAGTACCGTGTTACCCAGTTAATGGGTTGTGGAGCTCTGGTAGGTAGCCGCTCTACGTAAAATACTGGTATTCAGCTGAATCCGGTTTGACTGAGAGCCGACCCCGATATAGTTGGGAAAAGGCTAGGCAGGATAAGTGGACATGCTACAGTAGTAGACTGTGGGGCTGCTTTATCTGTTTCTGAATTACAAATACATAATATTATTTTTTTTATTATATGATGTAATTAATGGAAATGCGTTGTTGATGTAAAATCTACATAATATCAAAAAAATCTTTTTTTATCGGAACAGGAGCAATAACTGTGTCTGTTATCAGTTTAGGATCAGGGGTAGCCATTGTATTTTTTTAAAATGCAAAAAATCTCCATTTATATATTGTATAATGTCTGTTTAAAGTTATGATTGTTTAGTATAACAGCAATTGTTGATGTGCAGAAGCCTTGTCGATAAGCATAATAATTGTTTCGCACTGAAAGGCGGCGCGGCGCTCCGCGCATTTTTAGCCGATTTCAAAAAACGAATTATGTATTATTGTCAGAATTGCATAGATTTTGTATATGTTAGTCTATACCAGCTTCTAAACATGTGTGCCAAATTTCATAAGTGTTCCTATGTATTTATGTTGAAATTTTCGTATGTTTGTCCACGCATATCTCAAAAACTGTAAGTTGGATTGAAAAAGTTCTTTTTTAGGTGGACTAGGTAGACTAGGCTTTGTGGCTTCCTTCGACAAACGGCCACATCGCGTATTTCGCGTCGTGGTCGCGTCGTTTTTTTTGTTCATTGAGTATTTTCGATTTTTGGGCGTAACATATATTTACAAAACTTCCTTATTCGTGAAAACCGTCATTAAAATCCATTGATGGCTTTAAGGTTGAACTAGTCGCGGGCTCAAACTCATTGGTAGGCATGGCCAAAAAGCACGCTGTCTCACCGGGCATCATGCCCGACAGAGACAGTATCAGTGATGAGCAGTTAGACGCTAGTCTACACGCACAATGTCTAGTTCCCATGCACAAAACACCGTTCCGAACGGAAACAACGTTAGACGATGCACGAAAAGTCTATTGGAAAGTTGAGTCTTATGAAAAAGCCACTGCATAAATCAATTACAAATAAAGTTTATTGAACTCTTCTATAATTGAGGTTTGTCGGTACCGACTTTGTTTTTGAGATTTTACACTTCTTTTATTACTTATTTACGCCCAAAGTTGCGTTAAAATTAACAAGAAAAACGAATCTTTGTTGGCTTATAACTTTGAAAATGACTTTTTAACCGACTTCTAAAAAAGGAGAAGGCTCTCAATTCGGATG
Source organism: Melanchra persicariae (assembly GCA_947386135.1). Classification (NCBI taxonomy): domain Eukaryota; kingdom Metazoa; phylum Arthropoda; class Insecta; order Lepidoptera; family Noctuidae; genus Melanchra; species Melanchra persicariae. The sequence continues at coordinate 3,421,237 of OX376656.1, read as the reverse complement.
TTTGTATATTTTTTTATTTTTTTTTTAAATGATTGTTCGGGCATAACTCCGTCGCTTGCCAACCGATTTGAAAAACTCTTTTTTTGTTGGAAAGGGTATACTTCCCAAATGGTCCCATTGAAATTTTATCAAAATCGGTTCAGTAGTTTGGTTATGAAATCCAAATAGCTGGAAAAAATATGTGGAAAAATCATCCATGTGTACGAAATTGCGTATTTTTGCTTTCCTGTGACTTTCTAGTGGTGTTGTTAGGTGTGGGTGAAAAATAAAAAAGAAACCGACTTCCAAAAAACACTAAAAAAGTGTTTTTAGTTGCTTCTTCGTTATTTGACACCGACTTCCGAAATTAAAGTTATTTTCAACTTTGTAGTGTTTTTTGGAAGTCGGTTTCGTTTTTTTGTGAAAAAGTTTTTTTATTTTACTATTCTGTTTCCGTTCAGACAAAATCAATAATGAGATAAAACGATATCAGGCTTAACTTAGAATGTATAATGTCAAACAGTGGAGTAATACCCCCCCGAAATTTGTATGGACAAAATATCGACTAGTGTAACCTTAAAAGAAGAAGACGTAAATGGAGAAACAGACAGGGACAAGCTCGTGGCAAAATTATAAAGGCCGCACGTACCGATCTTCAAGGATAAGCAACGCTTGCCGAGGTTGGTCTGTGGATGGGTGACCATCTTAACATACTGAGACTCCTCCGTGCCTCGGAAAGCACGTTAAGCCGTTGGTCCCGGCTGTCATTTGTAGATCTTTGGCAGTCGTTACGGATTGTCAGAAGCCAGAAAATCTGACACCAGTCTTGCCTAGAAGAACTGTGTTACCCAGTTAAATGGGTTGTGGAGGTCTGGTAGGCAGCCGCTCCACGTAAAATACTGATATTCAGCTGAATCCGGTTTGACTGGGAGCCGACCCCAATATAGTTGGGAAAAGGCTAGGCAGATGATGAGACAGGGACAAACAGCTACTTTGTTTTATTCTATAAAGTCAGTATATGTTTAGATGATTGTTTAATTATGACTTCATGACTCTACGACTACTAGATTTGTTTGAAATACGGAACATCATCATCATGATTCTCTTGCCTTCATTCCATATTCTTTAAGGTCAGCAAAATATGTCTTCTGCTTTTATATGTCGCCCTTAGTCATGATCTCAGTAGTCTTAAGAGCATTTACGCGGTACTGCTTTTCATACAAACTTTCAAATCCTTATTCTTCAAAATTAATGAACCTAAAATTAGCGTATGCACACCAAGTTTCATTAAAATCGGTTCATTCATTTTGAAGAATAAGGACTTGAAAGTTTGTATGAAATGACATACGGCGTACACGCTCTTAACACGACGAGTTACCAATGTTTCCTGGACTATAATTAGATACGGGTATACCTCTTATTTTTTGTATGTTCCATTGTGATGGTTTCCTATTAGCATGTGGGCAAATTTGCATCCATGAGCCAGCATTTAATACACAGAAATGACAAGCATTTTTTGTTCTTCAACTTGATATGATAGTGCTGATAATGATTAAGGTCAGTACCATGACTTGTATGTAAGCTATTATTGTTCTACTTTGAGATAGTGATACATGACTATGTTTTAAAGATACGCGCGAAAATGGCATCATGGCGGTATTTAAAACGAAAATACGGTTTTTTTTTAATTAAAATCTCCCTTACAGGTATCATTACTGGTTCTTATCCCATGCGATAGTGCGGTCTTAATATTGACTTATTTACTTAACTATGAAAACGTAAAAACTAAGAGGACTACCAATGCGCCGATGTCTTCAGTCAAAAACTACACTTATATCAATAGTTTTGTTTGTCTATGCTCAGAACAGCGGCGATGACGAGCTGGCAGCGTTCCGGCAGCAGTGGCAGCGCGAGTTGGAGGCCACGTCCACCCCGCAGCGGGAGCTCGGCACGCCCACCAGCCCTCAGAAGGAGCTGCCGAAACCGCAGCCGCCCGCCGAACCTGTCAGTGAGGAAGATAAGGTAGGAATGCCAATATACTACGGAAATGCGTTCAGTATGCAGGGGATAATATAGTGCACAAGTGTGCGCGCAAACACACGTGCACTCCCGGTTTTTTTACTCGCACAGTCCTCAGGGACTGCAATCCGACACGACCGGGGAGAGATCAGGCGCAGGACCATTCAGGACCAAGCGCTTTACATGCTCTCGAGCCACGATGGTGTCATACCACCAACTTCCGAACTCCGGGCTTTTTTGCCCGACCTGGGAATCGAACCCAGGACCACAAGCTCGGTACCTAATGTGCTTGCAACCACGTGACCAACGGGGATGTTATAAAATATTTTTATTGTAGCATTATAAAATCGTTATAATCATAATCATTTATTCATTTGCTAACATGGGTAATTGGTACAGGTGTTTCATTTATAATAAGTCCTCCACATTTTACCGTCACATGGGCATGCAAATTACATTATCTTCTGCTCTTGTCCATGTTACTGGGGGTTGGTGCAACGCATTCTATTCTTTAGCCAAAAACATATTTAAATCTGTTAATTTTATAAAACAAATTTCTTTCGAGCTGAAAGAGGGGCTGGTGCAGACCTGCCGTACCTAATCACGTCGCGGGTAACTAGAGTGTACCTACCCCGATGCAGAGTTTGTTTGAAAGAGTCACCGCAGTCCTGGAACGCAAAGGGCATAATTAGGAATACGGATGGGTTTTAGTCAGTAAGAGTCTGACACTCCCTTCCGCGCTGCCCTTTGCTTTCCAAAGCCGCGGTAACTCTTTCGAAAAAAATCCTGAAATCCTTCTTTGATATACTTCTTCTTCTTTAATTCCATTATATTTGGTTTAGGCGAAGCAGCTGTTCCTGAACGCTGTGGAGCTGGAGCGCGGAGGCAAGCTGTACGAAGCCATCCAGCACTACAAGCGAGCCATGCAGATACTGCCGGACGTCGAGACGCGCCTCTACGACGAACTGCGTGCTGACGAGTCGCCGGAAGGTAAAGTATAGAATGATAAAATGTATATTTGTAGATATAACTTTGCCTGTGAAGTTATCTCAGAGTTATAAACCTCTGACTCCCAAGCTGACATTAAACTTGTGTAAGGCCCGATTTCCACCAAAGCAGAGAGGAGAGGAGATGTGTTGAATGAACCAATACGATTTCGTTATTTCCACATCTCTTCTCCGCTTAGCTCATCGGATTGGTTTATTCAACACATCTCCTCTCCTCTCTGCTTTGGTGGAAACCGGGCCTTATGGGTGTCATGGCTCACTAAGCTGACTAAGACAATATAATTATGAAAGTTGGTGTATAACTGGAGAAACGAAATATCGTTTTTCCCTTCACAACGCCCGGTTCCCGCACGAAGAAAAAAATACGAATATAAATTTCTAGTTCCTGTCAGTATTTCTCATGATTGCCAAAGGTTTTTACCAATACTCATATTTTACCGGCTTGAAAACTGACTGTCGAATATAACTGTCTTTTGATGCATGATAAAAAATGTCAAGGAAAAAGGTCAACACTAAAAAAAATATTTTTACAGAAGAGGAATCAGAAACTGAAGAAGTGGTCCGTCCAGACAACGCACACCCGAGTGATGACGAAGACGCGGTGGAAGGCGAGGACCTGATGACGAGGCTGCAGAGGATCCTGGCTCGGAAGGGGGTGCTGTGCGAGCCGGAACACCAGGCTAAGGTGAGCAGTTACATTATTCTGGTAGAGGAATAAGAAAATTCCTGTCTGTGTCAAAAATACTTCTTCTCAGAAGCATTTATTAATGTCCTTTCCTTTGTAAGTGCTACTACTTTGTAGATCCAACTATTATTTTATTTTGTTTCAAATTTTTTGACTTAGTAGTTTCGGAGATAAGGGGGCATAGTCATTTTTCATCTAATTTCTTGAATCACTTCAAAATCATTTGAAAAAACGCCTCAATACGCCTATCACAGAAGATTACATGAGTACCTTTCATCTGAATCGATCCAGCAAATTCTTAGAAAATCGGCCGTCACAGACGGACAGACAGACAGACAACCGAGTGATACTATAAGGGGGACTATAAGGGGGTTTTTCCATATAAAAGTTCGGAACCCTAGAATAAAAATGTTGCAGTGACCCTTTTCTACTTTTTTTTTTATCATTTTGATCACATTTTTTTTTTCATACATTTTGTATTTGCATCTAGGTCCGTCGCAGACTACTCTGTAATCCCATCTTCTCTCCTTCTGTTGCGGCGGCTGTGGGGGGGTGGCGCGTGAGGGTTGTCTCTCCCTCGCGCGGCGCCTCCTCCTTCACCAGCATTACCGAGAGCAGAAGGAGGTGACGGCTTTTTCAATGCCTCCTCGCTCCGGGATAGTCTATGCCTGGATCTGTTCCGCCTATTCCTTACCTTATTTCTCACGCAGCCTTTTGGCAGTTGCCTACCAGAGGGCAGTTGCACACCAGACAACAACTGTCAGGTCGGAGGATCCTCTTTTTTATGGAGGTTTGCGGGAACACCGTGTTTCGAAAACCTCTATAAAGCATCGCTTGCCGAGGTCGGTCTGTGGATGGGGGACCATCTTAACATACCGAGACTCCTTGCCTCGGAAAGCACGTTAAGCAGTTGGTCCCGGCTGTCATTTGGAGATCTTTGGCAGTCGTTACGGATTGTCAAAAGCCAGAAAATCTGACTCCAGTCTTGCCAAGAAGTACTGTGTTACTCAGTTAATCAGTTCTTGGGTTGTGGAGGTCTGGTAGTCAGCCGCTCCACGTAAAATGCTGGTATTCAGCTGAATCAGGTTTGACTGGAAGGTGACCCCATAATAGAGGCCAAAATAGAGGACAAATCTCCCAAACCTTTGCCGGTTTGGGAGATTTGTCCATAGTGGACGATGTTGTTGATAATTGTGAACGTATGTATGTCCAGGGCGCGCACATCTCGTGGCTGCCGTACGAGGTGGTGCTGGAGATCCTGCGCTGGGTGGTGAGCGCCGAGCTGGACGCGGCGTCGCTGGAGCGCGTGGCCAGCGTGTGCCGCGGCCTGTACGTGGCCGCCCGGGAGCCCGACGTGTGGCGCTCGCTGTGCGTTAAGTGAGTTCTCTTCATTATACTGTTGGATATAACACGTTTTTTTCACAATACATTTTTAAAGTCATAAACCTCATACTCCACAGCTTATACCAGGGGCGTAGCTATAGCTTTCACATGGGGTACGAAGGTCCAAAATATACAAAAATTACTAGTTTTTCCCCAGGCTTCACGCAGAAAAGGCCGAATTCTGAACCAATCTCATTCGATATGCTAGTAATTACAATTTTGGGGCACGGATTATCCGTGCCATTCGTCCAATATTTTTAATATTTTTAGCGAATTTTAGTTTAGTCCTGACATAAGGCTGGGTCCAGACCCCCTTAACATATTATATACACCCATGGTTCATACGAAGACTACTGCTAGATATACAGCGTGTAAGGGACATCGACGCGATTTTTTATAAAAAAATAGTTAAATCACTACTTTCACTAAAAAAAAGCATTGTAAATAAAACTAGAATTAGGCATCTGCTCAGCTGTTTTGTTGCAAAAAGTCAACGCATCCTGCCTAATAGCAAAACACTAACTAACCCATGTGTGTGTAGCGTCTGACATACCGTCTAGAAAAGAAATTTTTCATGTGTGGTCTGTTAACCGATCATTAGCGAGATTAATGACTTCTACAATTTGGTTAATGGCATTAAGTGTAGCCTTTTCGTGAAGTTTGCGTTACGATGTTCCTAACACCCTGTATGCCTCTGAAATTGCACGCCATTTGGCTTGTTCTGTGTTATTTTCATCCAGTTGCTGTCCTGTGAGGCTCTTTGCTCCATCTAGTCTGACAACGTCCTAGCCTTTACTTGCCAAACTTGCTATGTGCACTTGTCTAATGTCTAGTTAATCCGTCTAATTCTATCATCATTATTCATCATCTAGTCTGTCCTTATTCTTGTTTCTAATTAATGTAAGTATAATCCAATAAATCAAAATTCAATATTATATAATTGTAAATTAAGTTTATTTCAGAATTATTAGTACATTTTAAAGATTTTTTTTTTATTGTAAGTACTGCTTACTAAACTTTGTTGTTGGGTTTAAAAGTAAAAGTGTTTTTTTTCCGAAACCTCATATATATATTTGTGAACTACAACGCGAACGCAGTTTAGTTTATACTTATATCGATTTGTAATTTTTTTTATTATTTTTACTATGGGTAATCATCACATGACTCCTTCCGCTCTGGGCGGAGCGTGAGGGAGTGTCAGACTCTTTCTGACTAAAAACCCATCCGTGCTCCTCCTAATGCCCTTTGCGTTCCAGGGCCGCGGTGGCTATTTCAAACAAATTCCGCAACTCTGGTAGATCGACTTATGTCTAAAGCTGAGAATGTGGCAATCCTCACTCCGTTGTTTCTTGCACCTGCCCGAAGTTTAAACATGAAATCCTGGATATTCAAATGAGTGCGCTATCACCAGGACCTGGGGCATAGAGTGCGGCACCCCGCGCGCCAGCGGCTTCTCGTCGTGGCGCCAGATGTTCGTGTGCCGGCCGCGCGTGCAGCTGCACGGCGTCTACATCAGCAAGACCACGTACATCCGCCACGGGGAGAACTCCTTCCAGGACCAGTTCTATAAGCCTTGGTACCTTATAGACTACTATAGGTACCTCAGGTTAGTTTATTATTCAAGACATGCGCGTAACCTCTTCCAGGAGTAGTACTGTAGGTCTCTCTAGCTAGTTTTTATAACTAGTTTAACTGGATTCATATACTAACGCCTAGGATATCAATCAAATCAACAGCATCGGATATTTTGGCATCACCTCGTCTTAGCTTTCCTAATAACTCCTAAAATGTTGGTTCATGGTAAAATATACCCAAAGCACACAGGTCTTCCTACAAGTTACTGAAATGGTGGTTTTGCCGCAGGTTCTTCTCCGAGGGCCTGGTACTTATGTATACGACGGCGGAAGAGCCGGTGTCGTGCGTGATGCACCTCAAGTACCGCCACGCCAAGCCCGGCCTCGGCATCATGGCCGGCCACTATCGGCTCATCGGGGACAAGGTATGAAAAACATTTGTTGGCGGCTCTAGACTTACTTAACGTAATGCAGTATGTCCCCTAACTAGTGCAGAGAGTGTCAAAGTCAAAAGTCAGAACGTTTATTTCAATTGGGCATTAAACGGCACTTTTGAACGTCATTATCCGGTCATTATGGGAATCCGGGGTCTCCCTCTAAAAATATTTACGGACTACCTCAACGAGCGGACTCAGTGCGTAAAAATTAATAATTACCTGAGTAGCGAACTCCCTGTCACTTTTGGCGTTCCTCAAGGAAGTGTAATTGGTCCCACACTCTTCTTGGTTTATGTTAACCAACTGTGTAACATTCTTCTGCAAAATGGAAAAATCACAGCGTTTGCTGACGACACTGCACTCACTTTTACTGGCGTTACCTGGCGCGAAGCCTTTGACGCGGCGCAAAGGGGTCTAGATCAGGTTCTAAAATGGCTTAATGATAACCATCTTACCCTTAACACGGATAAAACAAAGTTTATCTGCTTTACCTTACGCCAATCTACACAGCCTCCGAACTCATATTCCCTAATCGCTCACTCAATTGACTGTCATAACAACGCCACTTGCTCTTGCCCCAAACTCACACGTACCCCCACAATCAAATACCTCGGGGTAACTCTTGATGACAATCTGAGCTTCTCAGCCCACATAGATCTTCTAACAGCAAGGATAAGAAAACTAATATTCGTATTTAAGACTCTCCGACACGTGGCGGAAGCACAGATTGTCAAAAGGGTCTACCTCGCTCTTTGCCAATCACTCTTGTCATATTGTGTTTCGGCTTGGGGTGGTGCCCCTAAGACCATTTTGTTAAAATTGGAAAGAGCTCAAAGAGCCGTGTTAAAGGTGAGCACTTTTCATCCGATACTCTTCCCAACGGAGGAACTATATCAATGCTGTAAGGTACTTTCTGTCAGACAACTTTTTATTCTTAGTACAGTCGTATTACAACACAAAGTTACCCCCTACATTGAAATTACCAAAAGACGGAAGAATCAAATTTGTCAGCACTATAGATGTGGGTTTTCTTTTACCAAAAGGTTTATTTGCTTCCAAGGTCCTCTATTGTACAATAAACTAAATAGGAAATTGAAATTTTACTCGCTTTCAACCTCGTCTCTTAAAAATGCTTTGACAAATTTTCTGCTTACCCAGAATTATTTCGATACAGAACGTCTACTTTTTTGTGATAATAACCCCTAATAAAATTTTCACTCAAACTTAACACAGCACATATCACATACCATCATCAATACACACAGTATCATCAATACACACACAAATAATAAATATATAATTACATTAATAAAATTAAAAAAAAATAAAATAATAATAATAATAATGAATTGTAATTTTGATGAGGTATTTTGCAAGCAAGGCTTATCTTAACTTTATTTTAATAAACACTTGCTCTACCTGCAATTTATTATTATGTAAAAATTTATTATGTATGGGCTTGTACCACTACCCTTAATACAAGTTATTTTAATAACTTAGCAAGGGTGCTGGTTGCAACACCTACCTGGTTTTGTTATTTTAAAATGTAATCTACGAACTAAGATTTTATGATTTTTATGATAACATTCTATTTATTGGCTGAATAAATTATTATTATTATTATTATATTATTTACTTAAAATAATAAAAATTGACTCTACTGTCCGGTCTACAACAGTCCTTCATCGCGAACACCAAGTTTGACGATGATGGCTACGCTTTCTTTTCCCATGGGGATTCCAAACCAACGCTTGCTAAGGTATCGGAATCCCTAAGGGACATTTCTACACCTACAACCGGCAGTGCTAACATTCTCTGTGCTTGTTCCAGGTAGTGATAGTGATAAAGAAAACGAACCAGGAGAAAAAGACTGTGCAGGCGTCCAACACGCGCTTCCGCTCGCGACGTAAGGAGATCGAACAACATGAACAGACCTTCCACTTGGTGAGTCAAACACTCTTAGTTTTTCCCGTTTCCTTATAATTATGTCTATCTATTAGTTGCACAAGCATAAATGTAAAATGTTTGTAAAAGGCCACACAAGGCAAGTTACACGACCATTCATAAAAGAATAAGAAAACGATGAACCACGACAGTCCATTCTCATTTTAGGGTTCACCATCTTGTATATCCGAGAGACGTCAAATCATTTATTTCAAAAAAGTAAGAAGCATCTTTATAAAAAAAAAACCATGAGTGACAAATGAATTTAAAAATCATGGATCTACTTTGCATTTTGTCAGGATAGGATTTTGAATTAAACTTTATAGCGTTTCTTCTTGTTTCTCACTGTGTAATTTCGATTTCAGTGTTGGTATATTAAAAGTTGTTCATAATGATGAGTACAATGACCCCTTAAGAGGTGTTGCGTTTATTCTGTGACACGTTGTTTACTCAAGTTAGCAGCACATCCTCAAAAAGATACCGGAAGACTTGAAAGTAACTAAAATAGACTAGTCTCTTTGTATCAACATCTGTAAACTGGCAGAGTTTTCTAACAGTAGGTCTATACTGCTATACTTAGCGTTCCTGAATGAGATGTCCATTGTAGCCTTGAGTTAAGCGTAATCCCCAGATAAACTGTTTTAAACGGAACGCAGAGCCTGGATCCCACAACACTCCCTGTGTTGTGGGATCCAGGGCCTCAACCAATAAAGTAAGTTTTATTTGAGACAATAAATATTTTTAATTTTTTTTTTCATTGACGAATTCATTTTATCCTTGTTCAATACTAGGTCACAGTCACACAGACAAAGTCACATCGTTTTTTAAAATGAATACTAAATGATTAGCAGTAAACTAATTAAGCGTTATTTTACGTCGTCATGATTGTTGATGATTTTTGGATTCAAAATGTCTTTTTATTTCAAAAATGATACCGCACCATACACACCACACCATATAAAGTTTATTATGTAATATAGAGGACAGAGGACCTAGCACGAAAGTTTTTGACGTATAGTCACGTAACGTAAAAATTTACTGTAACTATAATACTTGTTTCGCACATAATATTTATTTGAACTGGATTACAGTATTCATATTTTAAAATTAAACCAAAATAGTATGGGGTTTCATATTCAAACTTCATTTACGTTAAAGATACTGTAACGATACTATAGGTACATCAAAACATTAGTGTTAGGCCCTCAGATCATTAATATTAGCCAAAAATAAGAAAGAACCCAAAATTAAGCCCTGAGGCACCCCTAATTTCACGTTGAAACCCGGTCAATTGTTGCTGTTTATTTGAACTAGCCATGGACTATCATTCAAATACGATTTAATTTAGTTCAACGCTGCTTTGCCTAATCGTAATGCTCAAGTTTCAGGAGTAATGTTTCGTGGTTCACACAATCGAATGCGTTCGACAGGTCGCAGAAGATACGTTTGGCATCTTGCGCCTCTTTCCCACGCATCAGAAATATAAAAAAGACAATATGAAAAAGACTGATCATTTGATTCAGCAATACCTTTTCAAACACCTTGCTGATAACCACTTATTTCGTGATGGTATTCTAGGAGTTGGAACTCCGCAGTGTCCGCTCCCACCGCAACGTTCAACTAGTGTGGAGTCGCTACTCCGTGTGCGCGCGACGTGAACAATGGACGCAGTTCGAGCTGACGCCGGGCAAGTTTCCGCCCTTCGCCTTCAGCCGCGTGCGCAGCTACACCGCCGACACTCACGCGCCGCTCGTCACCACGCACGCGTACACCTAGCTAGGTATGTATCGGTACTGCTGTACTGTACTGTAAGTAACAAGTTTCCGCCCTTCGCCTTCAGCCGCGTGCACAGCTACACCGCCGACACTCACGCGCCGCTCGTCACCACGCACGCGTACACCTAGCTAGGTATGTATCGGTACTGCTGTACTGTACTGTAAGTAACAAGTTTCCGCCCTTCGCCTTCAGCCGCGTGCACAGCTACACCGCCGACACTCACGCGCCGCTCGTCACCACGCACGCGTACACCTAGCTAGGTATGTATCGGTACTTCTGTACTGTACTGTAAGTAACAAGTTTCCGCCCTTCGCCTTCAGCCGCGTGCGCAGCTACACCGCCGACACTCACGCGCCGCTCGTCACCACGCACGCGTACACCTAGCTAGGTATGTATCGGTACTGCTGTACTGTACTGTAAGTAACAAGTTTCCGCCCTTCGCCTTCAGCCGCGTGCACAGCTACACCGCCGACACTCACGCGCCGCTCGTCACCACGCACGCGTACACCTAGCTAGGTATGTATCGGTACTGCTGTACTGTACTGTAAGTAACAAGTTTCCGCCCTTCGCCTTCAGCCGCGTGCACAGCTACACCGCCGACACTCACGCGCCGCTCGTCACCACGCACGCGTACACCTAGCTAGGTATGTATCGGTACTTCTGTACTGTACTGTAAGTAACAAGTTTCCGCCCTTCGCCTTCAGCCGCGTGCGCAGCTACACCGCCGACACTCACGCGCCGCTCGTCACCACGCACGCGTTCACCTAGCTAGGTATGTATCGGTACTTCTGTACTGTACTGTAAGTAACAAGTTTCCGCCCTTCGCCTTCAGCCGCGTGCGCAGCTACACCGCCGACACTCACGCGCCGCTCGTCACCACGCACGCGTACACCTAGCTAGGTAAGTATCGGTACTGCTGTACTGTACTGTAAGTAACAAGTTTCCGCCCTTCGCCTTCAGCCGCGTGCACAGCTACACCGCCGACACTCACGCGCCGCTCGTCACCACGCACGCGTACATCTAGCTGGGTATTTATTGTTTTTTTACAATGCCCCTGTTCTTTTCTGATTAATTTAGTTGCGGAATCCAATATAGTTTAATGATGACAGCTAAATCCGTAAACGCATGGTCTCCACTTTACTGACAAGTTCCCAATCAACGACAAAAGATGGCGCCACTTTATTGCACGGTATAGCATCCTGCATCGCGCAAGCAAAATTTTATTTTATTTGAAGTTACTCTGAGTGCATACTGACAATTGTAGAATAATACCTCTTAAAATCTTTTCGTTCATGCACCATCCGGAAAAGTTTTTGATACACCAATTTTATCGCATAGAAGATTTATCTGATTGTCTAGTCACATTTATTAGTCAAGTTTCACACTCTTATTATCTCCCTTCCAGAATTAAACGATGACAGCCTGCAAGACACCGCCGCCGCTGAGTCACCGCTCCACAGCGAGTGATACACATAGCTTACGTCTTATTGCCAAGTCAGTTTGTATGCCCATATTGACCATACAACTGGTAGCCGACGTGGTCTTGTATTGCGCCGTCAGTTTGTATACCCAAATTGACCATACAACTGGTAGCTGAAGTAGTATTGTTTTGCGCCGTCTGTTTGTATGTCCAAATTGATCATACAACTGGCAGCCGAAGTGGTCTTGTATTGTGCCGAAAGTTTGTATGCCCATATTGACCATACAACTGGTAGCCAAAGTAGTCTTGTATTGCGCCGTCAGTTTGCATGTCCAAATTGATCATACAACTGGTAACCGATGTGGTCTTGTATTGTCCCGTCAGTTTGTATGCCCAAATTGACCATACAACTGGTAGCCAGGTAGTCTTGTATTGCGCCGTCAGTTTGCATGTCCAAATTGATCATACAACTGGTAGCCGACGTGGTCTTGTATTGCGCCGAAAGTTTGTATGTCCATATTGACCATACAACTGGTAGCCGAAGTAGTCTTGTATTGTACCGTCAGTTTGTATGCCCAAATTGACCATACAACTGGTAGCCAAAGTAGTCTTGTATTGCGCCGTCAGTTTGTATACCCAAATTGACCATACAACTGGTAGCCGACGTGGTCTTGTATTGCGCCGTAAGTTTGTATACCCAAATTGACCATACAACTGGTAGCCGACGTGGTCTTGTATTGCGCCGTCAGTTTGCATGTCCAAATTGATCATACAACTGGTAGCCGACGTGGTCTTGTATTGCGCCGAAAGTTTGTATGTCCATATTGACCATACAACTGGTAGCCGAAGTAGTCTTGTATTGTACCGTCAGTTTGTATGCCCAAATTGACCATACAACTGGTAGCCAAAGTAGTCTTGTATTGCGCCGTCAGTTTGTATACCCAAATTGACCATACAACTGGTAGCCGACGTGGTCTTGTATTGCGCCGTAAGTTTGTATACCCAAATTGACCATACAACTGGTAGCCGACGTGGTCTTGTATTGCGCCGTCAGTTTGCATGTCCAAATTGATCATACAACTGGTAGCCGACGTGGTCTTGTATTGCGCCGAAAGTTTGTATGTCCATATTGACCATACAACTGGTAGCCGAAGTAGTCTTGTATTGTACCGTCAGTTTGTATGCCCAAATTGACCATACAACTGGTAGCCAAAGTAGTCTTGTATTGCGCCGTCAGTTTGTATACCCAAATTGACCATACAACTGGTAGCCGACGTGGTCTTGTATTGCGCCGAAAGTTTGTATGTCCATATTGACCATACAACTGGTAGCCGAAGTAGTCTTGTATTGTACCGTCAGTTTGTATGCCCAAATTGACCATACAACTGGTAGCCAAAGTAGTCTTGTATTGCGCCGTCAGTTTGTATACCCAAATTGACCATACAACTGGTAGCCGACGTGGTCTTGTATTGCGCCGTAAGTTTGTATGTCCAGATTGACCATACAACTGGTAACCGAAGTGGTCTTGTATTGTCCCGTCAGTTTGTATGCCAAATTGACCATACAACTGGTAGCCGACGTGGTCTTGTATTGCGTCGTGGGTTTGTATGCCCAAATTGACAATACACTGGCGGCAGAACTTTTAGGAATAGAATAATGGGTAAAGTGAATTCGTGATAGGATAATCGAGTAAGTGTGCGCCGAATTTGCTCAGCGTTTTTCTTATTGGGCTTCCTCAGCGTGAGTGAGGTGGTGTGTGGAAATTGTCTATATCGAAGCTTTCTGAGATATGGCCGCAAAGAAACAGCAAATATGCTTTTTGCTGGGATATATGTATACTGAATTAAATCCTGTCGGTGGATGTTACTAAACCCTTGATCATTACAAAATAGGTCGAATCAAACTTTATGACATTTGTGAAGTTCGCGTTTCGTTGCGCAGTACCCCACCCTTCACCCCCGTTGTTAGATGAATTTGCTTCTGCTCAGCGACTCGCGAAGTGTTCCGAGCAGCCATTAGGTACGAAATGTACAAATTAGGTGTAAAATGTACACGAATGTATCTAGTCAAAATTTAGCAGGTAGAATCAATCTTCCTGCTAAATTTTGACTAGATACATTCGTTATGTAACAGGAACAGTTCAAATCTGTGCATTTGTAAAACCGTATTCAAAAGCCAAGTTGCAGCTAAAATTTCCCACTGCATGGTTAACCATGCTTCTTGAAAATGAGATTATTGTGTCAAATACCAGTATCCAGGTACTTTGTTGTAGGTAGGACACCGGTCCCAATGTATTTGGTAAAAAGGGTGAAGATAATATAGATTACTAGTTGACCCGCGCAACTTCGTCTGCGTCACATTTTTCATTCATGCTCTGATCCTATTGGTCGTAGCGTGATGTTACATAGCCTATAGCCTTCCTCGATAAATGGGCTATCCAATACTATTTTTTTTTAAATTCAAACCTGTAGTTACTGAGATTAGCTCTTTCAACTAAACAAACTCTTCAGCTTTATAATATTAGTATAGATGTAAGTGATGATGTATTGGAAATGCATCCATCCATCATTGTATGTATGTATTTATGGAGATATCGAGGATGGACTGCTAGAAGACCCTTAGAAGTATTTGATTTTTTTTTGGTTTATATTTATCATAAACGGAGACAGCACTAATTACTTGTGACGGCACTAGTAACACGCGCCATAGTGAATTTGCAAGGCTGTGACGTAGCTCAATCAGGATTCTAGAAAAAGACTACACGATCGCGTTTTGTTTGTCATACTTGTTTGCCTATAGTCACTTTATATCTATATTAAAAAAAAGTTCAGTTTATTTTCTATGGGTTAGCAAAGGCTTGATAATATAAGGCGGCTTATATCAAAAGGTTGTCGTAAAACAATGGTACGCGCAAGAGTTGAATAAAATAAGTGTAATGTTTAAGGAGATTCCGAATTAAACTCGGTTATTTTTTGTGCAACTTGAGATGGTTGATTTATTTGTACTAGTGCTTTATTTTTAGTTAAATTGGCTGTCCCACTGTTCATGTTCTCTCAATAACTCCTTTTACTTTCGATTCGTTCAAGACCCCTTTTTGATTTGATTTGGTCTAAACTTATACACCTTGACAATGATATCTTGTTATTTGGTTTTCTCCTATGAAATTATCTTTTAATAAAACACTACGCACACTTTGAACTGTGATAATTAACTTTTAATTCTAGTTTCAATTCAATTTTAATATATTTAAGGCATGTTATTCCTATTACAAAATGTTTGTATTTTCTGTAAGAAAAAGAAAGCGCTTGTTAAAGAATTTTGAATCGTGGGATCGTTCATATTGCACTAATTTCAATGCCATCTTTATTCTTAAATGTTCAACGGTTATGGTGTGTTAAATTCAAATTTATGGATTAATTTCCCTAGCTCTAAATTGTCAATTTTAAAAGACAAAAGTTGTTAATTAGTTTTGGATCACATTTTCAATGTATTTCTATATCGACGTTTTAGTGTTAAATATTGTAAGTGAATGTAATGAAATCTAAGAGTCGATTGACTATATTTGGACTGATACCCGAATTTGATGAATGATAATAGGTTTTATTGTCTTCGGCTCTGGGTGTATTTTTCAATGGACCTTTGTCCTATAAGCTGTTGAGCACATGTTGTGATTTCTATGGCCTTAGGCTAAGTATCGTAAGTCCCAGTGTTTTGCAGTGTCTCAAATTTAACTGAGAAGACTCACCTCCTGACGCTAATTCTGGATATTCTACGTTTTTATTACATAACAGTTCAAGTCTTTTGATGCCAAATTAGCTCAGGGCTCGATTGTTATATAATTAATCTGTTGTTTTATCAATGCGAAGTCCCTCAAAGCAGTGTAGCTTACTTAAGGGATAAACAAAGACAAATTGTTATGTGTACCAGAAATTAGCGTCTGGAGTTAAAGCCTAACCGTCTGTATATAAGTACCACTTTACAACACAACACATGGCGTCTTCATGTAACTGATGAAGTACAAAATGTATCTTTTGTACAATATTCGACTTACAGTGGTTTTAGACCCCCTTTCCTACTCCTATTGTAAATAAATCCTTGTACTTATTATTCGGCTCAATTTTCGGATCGCCTCAAGGCGAGTTGTCGAGCTATACCTAATTTATCGCTTGCTAATATAATTTAAGCTTAAAGTACACAGTCTAAAAGACTAAACTCCTTTGTTGATGACGTTGAAGTCTAAAGACAGTCATAATAACGGTATCTAATAAGAAAAGTAGTGCTTTGTTTGTACTAGTCTTAAGTCTCGGGAAGAGATAATAAAATTATTGATTGCAGTTTCGTTGTTTTTGTTATATCATTTGTTCCGTTTAATTTGTAGCAGCATCTATGAACTACAAAAGATCTGACGTCACACAGATCCTACGTCACGCTCTCAATGTTCTCCGCGTGATTTGATCATATACGTAGGTCGACAACAACCATCGGTCGATTGCCCACCAGTCACAACACCCATCCGAGTCTTTTCAATGAAGGTTGCGAGATTTTTCAGTCTGTTAAGTTCATCTCCAAACATATCTACGTATGCCACGCTACTTACTAAGTTTACTAAAGAAGTTGGCAGGAATACAGAACACGTCATGGTAATATTTTTACAGTACTTTGTCGACTTTCTACACACGCGTGCCAGTACGCCAGTTGTGCCGTGCACAGTAGTAAGTGGTAACTACCAAACTGCCGACTGTGAAGAGAGCCGTCTTCCTACCTTAACGCTGCCTGTTCATTGACGCGCAGCAAGGCAGCGGAGTCGAGGGAGGGAGTAGTGTGGAGCGGAGCTGCGGAGCTAGGCAGAGTTCACACGACTAGTAATTTGTAAAGGCGAGCGCCCGGTTTTTGCATAGACGTACTTAGCGTTATAATCTAGAAAAGCAATAGAGTACGCTGAAATACTCTTTTTATTTCCCTCCCACTTCAGTATTCCACAGGAGTTTTTGTCTTTTCGGTCATATATGCAAATTGGTAATAAAATAAATCCATGGCTTCACTGGACTTCTCTAGTAGTCATGCAATTAATTAAAATACAACAAAATGTTGGTTAAGCAATATTATAAAGTGTACTAGGCTGTTTTTCTAGTACTACTCTTCATTTACTCTTTCTAAAATCATGAATACTCAATTTGTTCTAAAAAACAGCTGGCAACCCTATTTACAGCACACCTACCAATTTCTGCCCGGCACGAATTGTGGATTCTCTATCGATTTTTTGTATGTGACTGGCGGTGGCATGCCATTTATTTCCTACTCTATGGAACGTGCACGTCGTAGACCGTGCCTGCTAGTGGCACAAATTCGAAACTTTTACGTTACAAATACTTGATTATTTATGATGACGCTTCCGTGCTACCATTTATTATAGTTCCTGTACGCTTCCAAATATTAGCCAGGGTGCAGTGTGCTTCATCAGGTTGCACCGCCCCAATACAGCTACTACCCAAGATCACTAGTTTTACTGCTGCTCTTTGGTTTCCGCAAAATATATAGTGCAATGACTGGCAATGTGTGCCTCATCCAAATGGTCACAGGCTCACAGCTATCATCCATCATTGAAAGAGCGGTGTATTTAATTGACTGTTGTTTTTTAGGGTTTCAAACGTCCGTTAAAAACGGAACTCTTATAGGATCACTCGGGTGCCTGTCTGTCTGTCCGTCTGTCACAGCCAATTTTTCCGAAACTTCTAGACCGATTCCTGTTGAAATCCCTCACTTATCTCCGAAACTACTGAACATAAAATTTTGATAAAAAAAATAGATTATAGTTCTTTACCAACAGATTAGAAAACATCTATCAGAAGTCTATGGTGTGAAGATAACGTTACAAAAAAAAAACTGCGGAACCCTTTGCACGCCAGTCCTCAATATTTAGCATAATTATTTATACCGGAACACCAAGTACTTATTTACAAAGTATTTTACATTTAATAGTACCTACATTGCTCTTTGTTCTGTGTAGATATGATAAACTAGCTGCCGCCCGCGGCTCCGCCCGCGTGATTGTCGAAAATATCCCAAGGGAACATACTCCCGGGATAAATAGTATCCCATGTGTTATTCCAGACTATAATCTACCTCTGTGCCAAATTTTATCAAGATCCATTCAGCAGTTTTTGCGTGAAAGAGTAACAAACATCCATACATCCATACATACAAACTTTCGCGTTTATGATATTAGTAAGGAAAGGATAAGGATTCACTACTTTGCTAATTTACATTTGATCCAATTTATTAACTGAGTACTAGCTTTTGCCCGCGGCTCCGCCCGCGTGGATGTCGGTTATCGCGTAAAAAAGTAACCTATGTCCTTTTCCATATCCCAGGCTATATATCTGCCAAATTTCATTACGATCTGTTCAGCCGTTAGCGTGAAAGCGTAACTAACAAACTTTCGCATTTATAATATTAGGGATATTACACGTTAATAAATTAGATAAAAAATAAATTAGCATTATTGATTACATTAGATTTTAAAAGAAATAAAAACAAATAACTTAAATTATAATAATTAGATAGATAAGTTAATAAAAAATAGAGTTGTATAAAAGCAATTTCTAATTATTTTTTTTATAAATTCAGCTATGCTGTCACAGAATATTCTTAGATAGTTGAATAGCTGACTCGCAGATCAGAAACTAGAAACGTAGGTACCTAATCCTTTTAAAACTAAATAGAATCTAAATAAATAAAATAAAAAACAATTATTTTTTCAAACGCCTACAGCGATAATGTATAAAAACCTCCTCGCGTGGCAAACATACAAGCTTGATCCAGATCTGGGATACATAATGTTGACATCTTAATTAGTTGTATATTACAATAATAATTCATATGGTAAAAGCCTAAAAACACTCACGCACACACGTAGGTATACTACGTGTCAAACAAAAATAAATCATGGTGTTTTCGGCAATGACGGACCTCGACGGACGAGACAGGGTCCACACCACTGGACTTAAGAAAAACACTTTGACGCTTATACTTTTCTGTTTATTTTAAAATTTCTTTATGTTGGTTATATATTTAGATTTTTGAAATGAAACACTTTTTCTATACCTATAATTTTATTTTTTTATAGTTATGTTTATATGTTTTGTTTGATTTTTTATATACACCATCGGTGCGGCGGCCACGGCGTACTTGCCAGCGAGCACCCGCGCGCGCCCGGCCTGAGCCCGGGGCGGGCGCGCGCGTTAGATGAGGCGCTCGCTCAGCCAGATTCAGGAATCGTCGGGACGCTCGCGCAGCTCGGCGCGCTCGGTGCGCTCGGCGCGCTCCGGCCGCTCGGGCCGCTCGGGCCGCTCCGGCCGCTCGGGCGAGCGCGGCATGCTGGGCTCCGTGTTGCGGCGCCGCACCTTGCCGCGCTTCTTCAGCATGGTGGCCTGCGGACGGGGCGCGACTGGCAGCGGCGGGGTGGGGCACGAGCGGTCAGGTGCCCGCCGACGCCGACGACGCGCCCGCGGACCCGCGCTTGGTTTTCTTCAGCATGGTCGCCTGCAGCACACGCACGTCACGCGCCGCCCGCACCCCGCACCCGCCCGCTACGTACACCTGACCGAGGCGTGCTACTACGCGATACGTGTGGCGGACTAACTATGTACAAAGCGAAGTCCCGGAGTTCGCTCAAGCGGAGACGTGCCGGACCGGACTGGTACTGGTACCGCGCGAGCCTGTTGCGTCGCTGGGGTGTCAGGTGTACGTAGGTGAGATCCGACCGGTGGACTCGGGCTGAAGCCGCGGTGTCTCGAGCGGGACACCGCGGCTTGCTACAACTAGTGGAACATCGGTGCTGAGTGGAGTTTGAGTGCTCGGGCGATACGTGACTCGGGACGGTATATTTTAAAATATAAAGTTCCGCTTCATCATCTGTGCTTGGATGCGTCGATGAATGATTCTAAAGATCTATTAGCTAGTAACTCTAAAGTTTTTACCAATATTTTCTAATTCAATAAGTACAAATTAAAAGAAAGACTCCAAATATAATTTTGCTCCCTATTTTGCAAAATTAGTATTTTTAGTTAAGAGTATTTTTAATACTTTAATTATCAATGTTATTATTAAAATATTAATTTACTTCATCCAAGATTCTAGTTGACCAAGCGGTACTTTTCGTTTGCATAAGATAGTTTTAGTCCAATATCTTTAATTAAAAAAAAAAAAGCTTTAAATTGAGCCCTGTTTGGGCACAGGCAAGCGAGCACATGCAAACATTGACTGGAGATTACGACCAACGAGAGCTGAGCACTTGAGCATGGCATTGTAACGACGAAAATGACTGCTTCTACACAGGATCTCAAAACTCAAAATTTGAAAAATGCCCAATTGATAATGTATTCAAAATCGTAAGACAACATAAC
Source organism: Melanchra persicariae (assembly GCA_947386135.1). NCBI lineage: Eukaryota > Metazoa > Arthropoda > Insecta > Lepidoptera > Noctuidae > Melanchra > Melanchra persicariae. The sequence continues at coordinate 3,400,608 of OX376656.1, read as the reverse complement.
TATTGCATCTAAATCGGCTTGTTGCGTAACACATTTTTGTTTAGAAATGTGGTCACAAAAGTTAGGTGTTTTTGCACTCAGTACAAAAGCAAGTCGAAAAGAGCCCGATAACTGGTGATGTTATCGCTATCAGCTGTTTCTATGCCAAACAATCTTAAAGTGGCCTAGGTCGCCTTCTGCCTGAACGCCTCTAGCCACAGTGTAATGAAATCCTTAACAGTACAAGCAAGTTTTCACTTTTCTGTACAAGTGTAAATTAAGTTGACATTAGAATGTACTCGTACTATTAAAAAACGTCCAAAACGTTAACGGCTTTACTACAAAACGCGTTCTAACTTTAAACCCAGGTTTAAACCAACAAGCCATTTTTGAATTTCGATCTTTATTCCAAATGCCGTAAAGTTCTTGAATGCACATTTACAACATAGACCGGGATCTAAAATAGGTTTTTGTATTAATAACTTTAAGGTAGTCGGAATATAGTTCAAAATGCAATAACGGGCTTGAAAGTTTAGGCTTGGACTAAAGTTACAACGCGTTTTGTAGTAAAGCCGTAAAGGTTGCAGCGCAAACTGTGCTTTTATGAGCATATTTTTTTACATGTTTGGAAGCGAAACTGTGAACGCACTTTAGATGCTGCCTATTGCTGAAGTTACTTAGGGTCATCAAAACTGATTTTCTTTTCCAATTTATAAGCACTTTTTATAATTAATAGACTCCAGTTTGAACACAAACTCACCTAACAGAAAGCGATGATGCGGTCGAGGATGGCTAGAAGTAACCTATTCACTCTTGACTCAAATACCACCAGGTTATAGGTATCAAACACAGGTCTCTATGTCCCAGCTTTATACCCAAGACAACGGACCGAATGGGAGTCTAAGTACGGTTTAACAGACTCGTTTTTTTTGCATGGGAAATTATCAAATGACTTCTTCCGCTCTGGGCGGAGTTTTTTTTTTGTTTTTTTTTTTTCGCTCTGGGCGGAGTTCGAGGGTGTGTCAGACTGAAACCCCACAAGATGAACCAACGTACGTTAAAATTACATCGCAACAATCAGACCCGCAACGCCATCTATCTCGACAGCTGCGAACTAACTTGACAAAATTCTGAATCGCGCTAACAGAGTTTACCGTGCGATTAGAACATGTAGGTACAACAGCCCGAATATCAACTGACACAACAACCGGCCGGTCGGAGGATCCTCCCTTTTCAACAAAGGTATGCGGGAATTTCGTTTTCGTTTTCTCTCTGTACCGCATACTTCCATAACCCATCCGTGTTCCTTCAGATGCCCTTTGCGTTTCAGGGTCGCAGTAACTCTTTCGAAAAATTCCGCGACCCTGGAAGTCCCTATTCTACTCTTTATGCTCAAGATTGATGGCTCAGCCCTCGTGACTCGACTCGTGTAAGTATTCGTATGTAAGTGCGCATGGAGTGTAGTTACCTTGAGCGCAGACTTGAGCACCACCACCTCTGAAGGCGCCGCCACCCAGGGCTCGCCGTCCACCTGCACTGGGATCTCGCTCTTCAGGTTGATCTTGATGTGGCCACCCTGTCATGAACGGGACACGGTTCAGTTGGCAATGTGTAAGAAAAAAAAAACTGTTTTTGTCTTAAAGAATATGTACCTAGTGATATTTTAACCATCGGTTTTATACGCTATGTCATCATAGAAGTATACCAGGAACAGCAGTGGTATTTTGTTAGAATCTCACCGCAAAAACTAAGGTGAAGTGAACATGAAATGAGCTAGAATCCGCCCAATCAAGGTGGAATGACAGTTCACTTCAGCTCACTCCTCGTAAGTGTTCACGGTGAGATCTTTACAGATTTCTTGAAGTGTCATGACATACTGCCTGGCACGTTAGTGTGACTGAGTCTGTGTCTGTAGGAAAGACTAGATTTTTTAGTATTTTGTATGAAAGAACACAGGCTCTAGACAAGTGACACTCTGTCAGCAGTAGCGTGGCGAAAGGGATTGTCAATATGTTAAAAATATGTGGTGATTGTCCAACGCTGCCGAATTGTCTTGTGATCAAACCGATCCTTAAGGGACTTGATATACAAAGCGCTCCGGGCGCTTGCGGGCGCTGGCAGGCACGTCTGTCCGCGCGCCTGAGACGCTAAGTATATTTCGTTCCTTTGCCGCCAGTGCGGGAAGTTTGGACATAGTTAACGATCGCATAACGACCGAATTCAGTCGTTAAGTCCTAAGGCCGCCCGTACACAGTAAAACTTGAACCCGATCCACGATATCAAATCAATGATCTGAGCTCGATCGCGTTTTAAGATTGACAATGTACGGGCGGCTTTAGGAGTTATCGATCGTATTCATTCGGTAGGCCACACATTTTATCTTGTCAGCGCCCTGGCCGCGCGCCCTGTCCGCTTTGTATATCAAGTCCCTTATATTTTTGTCCCTTTATTTCGGCTATCGCATTCGCTGGCGTAGACAGTGCCATCATATTGACGCTTGTGTGCTGCCTATAGGTCCTACCCGCTCACATTAGGGGAACTTGCTGTGCGTGCACAATGCCATCTAGTGGTGAGTGGCGGCACTTTGTCTAGAGCCTGAGATCAGTGATCAGCAAAAATAGCACGGAAAAGGTTGTGTATTTCTTCGCTTCTTTCGTGTCCTGATGTGTTACCTGCGCTATCCGCATGGCGCCTCGCAAGCCGGACTGGATCTGCCCCAGGTGCACGACGCCCGTGACGCCCACGATCTCCAGCATGCCGTCCCAGTGGTTGGGCTTGCTGAACTGGTCGTCCTTCTCGGGGCCCCACGGGTTCGCGCCTGAACCCCAGCTGTCACGGATAACAGGGAGGTTAGTGTCTGTAACTTTTATGGTAAACTGTGTTTAAGCTAAGGAATCTTGGGCCAAGGAGCGCTTCAATTAGGTGCTTGTCTTCGGTTACTTGTGATTGTAGACCAGAAAAATATTGGCAAAAAGTCTGATATCCATGAGCTCATCTGACATAGAGAGGGATAAGGCGATTCCCTCAGACAAATAAAAAAAAGTGTGGTAAAAATGGTTTATAAGTTCCAGCTCTAATATCGAGTATTTAGTTAACAGCAAATATTTCTTAAATTGAATTGAATTGAAACATTTCTGATGCCTCCATGAACTGAATACGTCTCCTAAGACAGGCCCTTAATTAACAGGCTACTTTAGGAATCCAAATAAAATGGCTGTAGTGTCTTACCTAAGTATATTTAAAATGATGATCCCTTCTAGCTGGGGCAGTTCCACGAGCTTGCCATCCACCTCGAGACGGATGGCTTTGTGCAAGTCCTTGCACATCTTGCGTCCGACCATCTTGCGGAGTCCCATCTTCACATACACACCTTTGTTTCGGAGCCTAGAGCGGAAATAGTAATGTGAGAAGGATAGTTAAAAAGTTCAAGAAGTATTAGAAGAATAGAAGAGTAGAGTAGAAGATTTATCGTGTCATATATGCCAATATGATGCTCTTTTGATTTAGAGCAACACTATGCACACCAGGACAGTGCTCTTTATCTTTTCACCTCTGATTTGTGATACAATTTAGGCTTTATACATGAACCACTTTTCTTGGTTTGATAATTCAGTTTCAAAAGATTCAAGCAGAAAGGTAGCAAGAAGGGCTTACGTGTAATCGTCTAATCAAACAAAATAAACTCCGGCAGTCGAACAGCTCACGAATTTTCTTCCATCAAAGAACCACAGAATCGTAAAAGAACACTTACCTGCTATTAAATTTATTAGGGTTCTCTTCTCTCGCGTTATGGAAATCTAAGCAGAGGTCCGCGTCGATCCCGATTCCGAAGTAGTTGTTCATCACGAGGATCTGCGAGTTGTCCTCGCTCTGTGATCCTGTGGTCACAGACGCTGCGGAATCACACACATGTAGTCACCACTACGGTATGATGAAATGGCGCGGAGATTTTATTTTTTCTTATAAAAAGAGAAACAACGAAGAAGTCAAGAAGAACACAAAAGACTGACAAAAATTCTGTCTTCTTGGAAAGGTAGTCCGAGAAGTCATTTGATGATTTCTCATAAAAAACGTCGAAGAAGATTTTCTGTCTTCTTAATAATTTTTGTCTTCTGAAGAGATAGTCCAGACATGACATTTTTTTCTAACTGAACTATCTCCTTTTTATATTTGATTGAGGTTAAAATTTTGTGTGGTCCAAAAGTAGTCCTGTGCCAGGACTAACGTCCCTAAGTGTGTCGGTTGTGTGAAATACTAACGTCAAGAATGTTTGGACCACAAAGCCAATGATTTTTACTACAGTGATAAGCAGCATGTCTGTAAGCGTAGCCAAGAGGAAATTCTGCTAAATTACATAGTCCTCGACTTCTCGTAACTACGCTTACTATGCATAATTGGATTCCATGTCATTCATTTTCAATGACAGTTTTAGGCAAACGGCACATAAGATTCCGTGCCTACTCCTCATTCCACTAACCAGGAAGTTGCTTGGAGAGCTCTTTAGGCTCGTCCTGCTTATCCTCGGGGTGGAAGACGACGGTCCAGCGGTCCAGGCGGATCTCTTCGGCATCGATGACGTCACGCAGCAGCGACAGCGGGTCCTCGCAGCCGGTGTAGCCGGATCCCCAGCGTAGCGTGCGGGCCAAGTCGTTGCCTGAAGATTTCAGAGGTTTTATGTGTTACAGAATTCAGGAATGTTGGACAATCTTTATGAAGGGGGTATTATATTATATGTGGGCTGTCATGGAGTTTTATGGTTTAAGGTTTTGAAATAGACAGCAATATGATCTTTACAGTGTTTGTTTCCTGTTACACATCCAAAGTTTCAAGATCTTCTGCTGAAATTGCCGCATGTGCTATTTATTTTTCCTTAAGTGATCTCGATACTTTTACTACTTTTGAGGCGGTATTCCATATCAGAAGATCATCAATACAACTTCCTGTTCATGCAAAGAGTCGCGTATCTTACAGAGGAATAACATGGTAAGAATACAGACCGGTGCCGAGCGGCACGATGGCGCAGGGCGGGTTGGAGCACTGCGAGTCCTGCCCAACGTTGTCGAGGCACTGCAGCACCCAGCCGATCGTGCCGTCACCGCCGCACACCAGGATCTTGTAGTTCGGAATGTGACGAAACACGTACAGCCTGCGCACCAGAGGAACATATTGTGGATCTTGCACAATTTATAAAGAAATCACGAGAAAGGGATATTGTTGAAGGGGCACAACTTAAGAAGAAAATGGTTAAGAACTATCCAAAAAAGTCGTCTCATTTTTGTAACATGAACGCATTACGCATAACTGGCGTAGCTCGAGTGCGTTAGGAGTTATATTAATGCGGAAAAGTTTTCAGCTTCACTACTCGATGTGTGACAAGGAGTCAATCTATTGTAAATTCTCCCAACGGAGTTCTATCCTGAAATGTATTCCAAAAATTGGTATGTTATTTTGTAGATACTGTAAACTTTTTTCCAAGAACAAAGTAAGTAAAATGTGACTCACCCAGGCAGCGGACCTCCATTTTCAAGGTCGAACACCTGGTAAGGGTTAAGGAGTTTGCGGAAGGAAGAAATGAGCTCGAGGCCTTGACAGCCTCCAGACTTAACGTTAACGAACACCAGCAGAGGCTTCACGCCCGCCGGCACCATCGAAGGTTCGATGCTCGGCAACAACATCACTGTGGGACACCAACGGGATTTAATCTTAGTGAATGAGTAAAAAAACTATTCAGATTAGAAAATCCGTTGTTACTAAGGGCTAAATACTTGTTTAACTCAATGAAATAAGCACCACAATTTCACCAGATGGAAAGTAATATTCTGGTCGACGATGAAGCATGCTAGCCTAGAAGTACCAATTCAGAAAGGAATCCCGTTTAAATTCTAAATAACACACTGTTAAAAGTGTTAAGTTTCTGTCTTCTGTCTTTGCTTGACTCTCTCGAAGACTGTTGTTATAACTTTACTAAGTCTCCATCGCCAACGTAAGTACCGTAGTTGTTGTAATCCTTCACCATATCATGCCGTGGGCTTTTCAAAGCAATAAAGTACATTTTAACAGAAAAGTCTAAAGTTTTGCCAGTTATCATTTATAACACAAGTAACTTTATTGTCAGGCCTTTTGATCACACTCACATAAATTGATCCCTGGTGAGGAAATATTTTGTTGAAATTAAGTGCTACATCGGGAATTCCTAGTACGAGTTAAATTAGCTACATATTCCACCATTACATAAACACCATGTGACTCACCCAATAAATGCTTATCTTCATATTTGGCCTCTCTGAGCGCATAGAGCGCGCGCACGGCTTTGCTCGCGTCCTCGTACGTGATCACCATCGACCCGTACTCGTAGTAGATCGGACCGATTGACGTGAACTTGTTATCTGTGCAACGAAAGAAACAATTCACAAACATGATCTCGTTTTTGAAGTAGATTCGATATAAAAGGTGCTGCTCTAAAGGAATGCTCTGAAATAGTACCTACCTACAAATTTCTGAAAGTTATTTGCCAAACGATATTGTTGATGGTACAAAAGTACTTTTACAGCTTAAAAGTAGATTTTGAGAATCTTTGCAGTTTGAACCTTTGAAACAAAAACATGGTGTGTCCTTTCATCAAAAAAAACTGTAAATTATTTGAAACATTGGCTTTCTCTTCCTGCTTTATATCTTAAAGCTGACAAATGACGTAATTTACAGATGCTTACAAAACACCTATATCCAGTGGTGAACCTTATTTTATTTATTTTCAGCTTGTTTTGTGCACTGTAGGGCAAAGGCCTCCCTTCGTTCCTTCCATTCCTCCCAGTTTTGGGCAAGTGTGGATTCATCCTGTCGATAGGCGTCGCGTTCGTCCCGCCGTCTTCTGAAATGCTGATAATACTGACCGGCGCCGAGGAACTCGACGAGGATGTTCTCGTAGTTGCGCTCGGACAGGCCGGGCGGCAGCGAGGCCACGAACAGCGCCAGCGTGGGCCCGTGCGGGTCGCGGCGCGGCTGCAGGTAGAAGCGCGCCAGCTCCATGCGGCGCACCGACTCGCGCGCCAGCCGCACCACGATGCGCCACGGCCGCTCGTCGTCCTCCAGCACGCGCTCCGACACTGGGCCAACGGTTGCAAGCTACGCGTGATTATCTGATACACCTACATGTACCTGACCGACCTTACTTGACTTTACAAAATCCTTCGTCGAAGGGAAGGATCCGGTTAGATCCTGATTGAGAATCAATGTTGGGCCAACAGTTGCAAGCTACTGGTGGCTCATTTCTATCTGACCCGCAAATTATTTGTTAAAATATGTGTCTTATTGTGGAAGAAAATTAACCGACTGGTTGAAACTAAGAAAGACCAGGATCCAGCCAAATTGTGAATCGAAATTGGAACAACAGCTGCAAGCTTCTTTGATACACAGCTTTAAAAATTACTTACGAGTCACTAGATCGTTAAAGAGAACCTAGACTCCGGTCAGAATCTGATTTGGACTATGCAAACTTAAACCAATAAGGAGACTGTTTGAAGAGACTAGCCGTTTTTTAAATCCAGTGGGTTTATTAATCACAACTGTTAGATATTCTGGATCATTACAGAAGATGTAACTTAAACATTATCCGAGCTGACGACGTCGTCGTCTCAAGACATATCCTCTTAAACAATGTATCACACTCATAAGATCCTTACCCCCTCTATCCAACAGTATCTCTGAACAGCGATAGTCATGAACGGCCCGGGCGGGGTCGAGCCCGAAGCGCTCCAGCGCGGCCGCCATAAGGTCGGCCACAGTGTCGTCGCCCGAGCAGCCCACCGTCACGAACGTCTCGCCCGCGCCCGCTACTCGCCCCGGGTACACTCGTACCTCTCCACCACCACTCTCGGGCTCTCTGTACACAAAACACGTGGCTCAAGAACAACATATACTAATACAGATATCACAGGAAAAGTGTTATCGTTTATGTTAGGAAAAACGACAGCACGTTGATGAAATCTAAGATAGAGCTGTTACAGCTATTTTGTATTAGATATACAAAACAGTTTTACAACTGTTTTGTATATCTAATACAAAATAGCTGTAACAGCTAGTTAGTAATCTATATGTGCTGGTAACAGCACATATAGATTACTAATTTAAAACTACGCAATTAAAAAAAATCTTTTCGGTGACAAATGACGATCTAAGACTTCACATGAACTAATGAAGAAAATCGAAGTTTACCGAAGCGCATAATAATATCTTCTCGTTTATTTGTATCTTTTAGGTACCTACACATGAAATCTGGAATATAACACTCCTTTTTTTGGAGAGTCGTGTAAAAACTATGACTCAAGTGGGATTGGTGATGGTTCTTAAACACGTGGTACGAAATTACTGGAAACATGTGTAAAGTATTTTTTACCAGAACTGTTGTTGCCATATTCCAGGAAATGTTAGTAAGCGAGTATTATTAATTATATTACGAATCGACTGGCCTCTTCAAAGATTTATCAATAGTTATATCGTCTCATTTAACCAAGGATTTGATAGCCAATCTTGTTCTTCACTCGAAAACTTTTTAGGAGTAAAGGCATTGAGCTGTACCAGTTATTTAAATATAATGAATTGTTTCTTTGGACGACATATCGCCGGCTAAAAACTAACATGGAACGAGTGCACTCATGAGATGTTCACTTACATATCCAGCCACTGATATCGATGACCCGTGAGGCTACTCATAAAAAAACAGGAAACCTTACAGAAACTCACTTGAATCTTATGAAGAGTGCCACTCGTTTGCTGGGAAGGCGCGTGACGTGCGCGAGCGGCGTGGGGTCCCGCAGCGGCGGCTCGTCACTAGCCAGCGCGTCCGTCAGCTCGAACAGCTCGGGGTCGCGCACCACGTGGAAGGCGCGCAGCGCGACTGCCACCAGCTCGCGCTCAGTCCAGTTGCGCCCCACCACCACGGCCCGGTACAGCCGACGGGTCCACGCCGCCTCGCCGTCGTACACCTTCACCACTTCTGTTGTACGATACACACACACACACATAGTTTTATGACGTCTAAATCCAAGAAATGCACGGACGCTATTTCGTAGCTGTAATTCTAGGAAATTGTGATGGACTATATTACTAGAAGAGAGAAGGTCTCCAATTTCTGGGGATGACCTTTTCTGTAATTTTAAATATTCCCGGATATCCCTAGTCGTTATTATGGATATAGCTTAGTGCGAAGACAGTACCTTCATCCCGATCATCCGGGGTCCGGTCCCGATGCTGTTTGTGGTCCGAGCGGTGGTCCTGGTCGGCGGGAGCACCCGTGGAGCCGCCGGCGGAGCCCGCACGGCCCTCGCCGCTCGAACTGAACTCCTCGCTGACGCTGCGCGCTGCAACACCCATATCGCTCACATACACACCCCCGATCGGCCGATCGGCCGCGACCAAGGAACGCGTCGCCATGGAAACAGCGAAAATGTATGTTTTATTCAGTCCTGCTTTGGGAAAAAATGTGTAGGTTCTCGTGTTTCACAAGAAGCTACAGGATTATCACACAAAAGGTCACACATAATGCAGAGGTAAAGAAGTGGAGACTTTCCAGTCTCAGCTTCTTTAGGAGGGGCAAAATCAAGTGTTGATTTTCTCTTCCAGTTGCGTTTAGTCGTGTTTTATGTCAAATCATTTTATTATTGCACTAAGCGTCGTCTTATCTGTAGGACATATTATTGAAGCGGTTTTCAGGATAGTTTTAATTTCAGGACACAGCTCTCCTAAGTAGGTAAGCGAACAACGCAGGCAAAAAAGGAAATATGACAGTTTAAAACTAATATTTTAGTTTATTCGTTTATTAATTGTTTAGTATATTACTATTTATTTATATTTACTTTCCGTACACCAATACATCTCAAATCAGAAATGGTTGAATCAATTAAAACTTTCATCAATCTATCATAAGTATTATTAAAAATTCGTCGATGTATGTCGGTATTCGGAATTATTATCAACTTTTATTATATTCATCTACTAACAATAAGTTGTATGACACTGTTAACAATCAAATTAGTAATCAAAATTAACAAGATGTGTTCTTAATTCCAAACTATTGATGATCATACAACTTTTAACAAACATTGATTTTAGGATGCCATTATAAAACACATTTCATGATTTTTTACCAATTCAACAGTCTAATTTTTGTACTTTTATGCAAATTTAATGAACGATTTGCTACTATCAAATACATTGGTCGTCGAAAATGTATTTTTACAATGACATGTTACACGAAGCGGCGTTGGACACTTAAGCATACATAAATGCACACAATGTATATCGTTAATACCGCATCTCCGTCTGTTACCTTCGCGCCGTTGGAATACTGCATCATGAGTATTCTTGGACTGACCGGACTGTTCAGGTGGGAGGCACGGAAAGAATCCAGGGCTTCACTCAACTACAAGTCTAGTGCCGGGACAGTACAGCTAAGATTTAAAGAGATTGTTGAAATGGAAGCTGTGTGAATAAATATTGAATGAAAATATTGGCAAAATTAGGTAGGGGAGCATTCAGGCTAAGTTTTATTTCGAGGAGGAATATTTTGGCTTTTCTTTTCAAACTTATTCTTACTGAAACGAAAAGGATCTTTTTATTACTGGCCACTTTTCTTTTTATTCACAAAGACAATGCAGCACGAAAGTGTGCTTGCCAAGTTTAAGTGATTTACATTTTTATATTGACAGTATTTATACAGCCAATCTTTGCCTTTAATTTTGATAGGTCTTGGTAGTTTCATGAAAGGGAAGTCTGAGTGTCGTGACGGCTTCGAGTGCGGTAGAGAGGTGCCGCTCTTGTGCAGTGTGTTACTGATTATAAAGCGTTAGCTGGTAGTAGCTGCCTCATGCACACATAGAAACCCAGAGAAACGTAGGAAGTAAAGGTATATCTTCAAGTAGTTAGCAGAAAAATGTACACGGTTTTGGTAGGTCAGCTTCATTTAGACGTGACAAGTAATATTTTTTTTTAAATATCCCCTGTTATTTTTCTTTTAATTTAATTTGAGAACATTTTGCTATCGTGTTTGCTAAGACCGACACAATTCTACGCTAAGGCTGGTCTTGTTTTCCGTGTACATCCTTATTTAAAAAATAGAAGTAAGTAGTGACGATTACCATAGATGTACAGCATCTAGAAGGAAGGTGTAAGCTTACAGCGAAAGCTTTAACATTCTACTTGACTAAACCGTAATTAAATGTTCAGCCAAGTAACATGCATGGAGATGTATCGACCAGGGCGTTCATACGAAGGAAGAGCGTCCCTCTTACTACTGGTAACTAAGTGGCTGCCTTGCTATCTAGGCTCGATCAAGGTGCTCAGGATTCTGAAGATACCTAAGGTTGCAAGTGTGAAGGCCTTCTGAAGTCGTAGGTGATGCTAGCAGCCCTGGTCGGTACATCAGTACGGAGCCGGTGCGGGTGCGCTAGACGGGGGCGTGGGGTCGTGGGGTCGTGGGGTCGTGGGGTCGGGCGCGCTCGTTACCTCGGCAGTAGGGGGGCGAGGCGCCGCCGTGCGGGCTGCAGGCGGCGGGCAGCAGGCGCCGCGCCAGCGTCACCAGCCGCGCCGGCGCCCAGCCGCCGCCGCGCGCTGCCCCAGGACACACGCTCACACGCCGCTCCTCGCCGCTCCACGCATGTGCCAAGCGATTCGCCGAGCCGACCTACCGCCTACCGCGACTAGTGGCCGGCAGCCACGCACGGTCAGGTCGTGCACGGTGCACGGCCGAGACCAAGACAAAAGTGTACTGAGGGAGTCAAGCCAAAAGAGGTGTACTCGGAAAGATAACTGCTATGATCCAAACCCAATGTAAGATAAATAGTTCATTAGCAAAGCGTTGGATAAGAAAAATAAGTTGGCAAAAGGTTCGTATGGTGATCGTCCACATCCGACAGCAGTTCCCTGACCGTGTGTGCCTGTGAGCGGCTGCGCGCGAACCGGACTACTTGACAAGCGAGGCCTAGACTAAGTAAGCTCGCTGCGAATTGCGTGGCACATGTACGTGGCGACAAGCGGTGTTGCCGGCCACTGTCTGGGGGACACTTACGGCAGCCGAAGTCGCGCTGCGAGGGCGGCGGCCGCACATGCACGCCGATGATGGCCTCCATGGGCACCTCGGTGCGCGGGATCGACACCGCCGACGGAGGCAGGAAAATCGGCTGCAGCATCCCAAAGTTGCAATCGTCCTGTATGAGGGCGCGACATCCTGCGTGGCACTGTGGGATACATAAACTTGGATTATTTGGAATGCGGATGTCATCGACCTTATACGTTTAGGGGAGACTTTATTGAACAGTGGAGTGTTGTACGGGGTGGTGGTACGTACAGTGCTGCCGCACCACTCGCAGCGGTAGCCGGTGAGGCACTCGGCCGACCAGCAGGCGCGCCGGCACGCCGAGCACTTGCTGTTGGCGGGCAGGTTGCCCTCGCGCCAGTGGTGCACGTGGCGCGGCTCGCTGCCGGCGCAGTATGTCGCGTTCTCCTTGCAGTCGGCCGCCGCGAAGTCTACGCATTCTCCGTGCACGTAGTACTCGCATACTGTACGATATAACACAATTCAGATTACAGTTAAGATTATCGTGGTCATTTAGCTAAATTCTTCTAGCTTTATCCGCAACGAAATTACAGGGGAAATGTCTGGATTGGCTTCTACAAAAGGATAGAGATACAGGTTGTACAGCTGTTCCTTTTGCTCGATTTGGCGGGGATATAGCTGACACACTTATAGCTTAAAAGGACATAGTTATATGGATATAGCACTACCTGTGTATTGATCAGTCTGATCAATGTGTGATTACTTATTACTGCTTCAAGATTGATAGAAAGTGAACAGTCAGATGGTTTCGTATGTGTGTGCTGTTGTGCACGCATCCGATCAGACCGATCGAATGAGGTTTTCCTGTTCAGATTGATCTCACCAAGTTTGGCAGTCTTAAAACACTTTTTTTACAAATGCATATGTTTGAGCCTACTTTCTTCTCTAAAATTATGTGACGCTTAGGTACTGGCCAAACAAATACGAGTACTTGTTCGTACCAGTATAAATAACATCTAGCTTCTCTACAAAATGAAAAGTCATAATATTTACTGGAAACACCAGCATCGCAGGATTTCACCTATCATGAAAGAAAAACATTGAAATTAGTTTAAAATACAGTAAGTATGTGGCCGTTAATATGGCATATCATTAGACTGAGGAACCCTCCAACATACCTAAGGCTAATCCAATATTTAGTTTGATCAACTTATTCCATAGTAGGCGGTATGTTTCTAAGTCAATGGAGAAAAAGCAAACTTGGTTGACATGACACACTGCCGTGAGATCTTGCAGCGGCGCGGCCCCAGCCTTTCGAGTAGCAGGTACCTAAATGTCAGTTGTGTGAGCAACGTCTGTGTCACGCATACCTGTCTACCCGTTTCTTTCTAAAACTCGACGTGTCATATTGACCCTCATTAAGTGCCAATTCTACTAATTTTCAAGCAACGTTCGTATCTCAATCGCAAACTCAAAGAAGTATGAATATTAAGGCTTTTCTGACAGTTTCCGATTGACATGCGAATGCGGACGTTGTTTCAAAATTAGTAGAATTTGCCCTCAGGTACCGAAGTTTTATTCTGAATAAAGGATGGTACTCACTCATGCAATGTAAGGCTGGAAATTCATCGAGCCGCTTCCGGCACACCGTACAGAACTTGCGTTTGTGGTGTGTGGGCTCTGACCAGCAGTGAGCCACTGGGTTCTGTAGGGAAAAGAAACAAATATAAAATATGTACTCGTATGTTATTTAAGTATATCGTGAATAGGTTACTTCTAGCCAAGCGTGCTCCATCGTCGATCACATCATCGGTTTCCATCACATGAGGTTGCGGTCAAACGCGAGTCGACTTTAAAAACAAGATTATATGTAGCGGCCATATTGAATTTAGTATAATGTTATTAACTTTATTGTCTTCTACTCTTCAAGCTCTTTCGTTTGATACCCAGATTAAGGGGTTGAAAAAATATATTAGGTATATATAATCCGCCATCTTGGAGCAGCGGCCATATTGAATTTAGTGTGATGTTACAAACTTTATCGGTTTCTACTCTTCGAGCCCTTTTATTTGATACCAAGGTATTTATTTTATTTTATTTTACAGTTTTAGGAAAACTTACAGCTAAACATTTTCACCTTATAAACAAAAACATGTGAGAGGTTACAACAGTTTAAGTAAAAACAGTAACAAATGTAAAACAAAAATACAACCGAATTGAGAACCTCCTCCTCTTTTTTTGGCGTCGGTTAAACATGTAACTCAAACAGCGCCAACAGCGGTTATATTAAGGGGGTTGAAAAAAATATATAATCCGCCATCTTAGAGCGGCGGTCATAGTAAAATTATTACAATATTAAGTTGCATATTGTATTGTCACCAGAACTAAAGGTGTATGCAAAATTTCTGCTCAATCAGATACCAAATGGTCGACAACTGGTTTGAAAATTTTGACGGACAACTTTCAAACGTACGAACAGTGCAAGTTAAATAAAAGCTTGTACATAAAGATATTTGTGTCGGTGTGTGAAGAGTACGATAGGCTAGGTAGAGATGACTCCAAGAATTGAAAAATGTTGCTTCTTCTATTAGAAAAGGTGACATAACGATGGCTGTTCATATCTTTCGGAATTTAAGGGCGTTTTCAAGCTGCTTCTGAGTTGTTTAAGATTCAATTTAAAGGTTTTATATTTGAATACATAAAAGACGTACGAACGCATTTTCAGTAGCCAATACGACTGTGTCCCCTAATCTATAGCAAGTGAACACCTGCGCAGTAATAATAGATGATCCTTTTACCGTAGCACGCCCCCCATTGCCCTACGCATAAATAACTTGATTGCTACTAAAAGTTTCAACTGTTGATTATCAGGATGTATGTTAATGTGTTGTGTGTTTTGTTATCTAGGTGTTAAAGTGCAGTTTACCTTGATGAGGCTCGGCGCCACCCCACAGCACGGCGTGACCACTTGCCCAACGCATCGCTCGTGCACTATGAAGTTGCAGACTGTAACAGAAAGGTTTTATTGTCAAGTGACGTCATAAGGCAGGGAGCGTAGGGTGAGAATGTCCCGCGTTGGCTCCGTGTCGTAAATTACTATTAGTGCCGTAATAAATTGGATGGGTGACCAGTAGCGAAGGTGTTATTGCTATGTGGAGAAGTGTAGACTAGTTTATGGAAAAAAAAATGCAAATCAAATATTTGCAGCGATGTTGAGCTTAGTATTCGCAAGATATGTAATATTAAATAGACCGATACAGAAATAAGGAACATAGGTATTTACGTTACGTTTTACGTAGGGACGTAAAACGATTCTGTAGCACGTAGCTAAAGGCAACCTACGTCCGACACTCGGGCTTATTGCATTTTTTAATATGAAGGGACGGACTTGATAAAACGATGTTGAATATGGTTGCTTGTCATACCTTTCCTAGGTAAAATTTATTCAATTTCTATACACAAATTAATCGTGTTTTCACATGGCAAATACACAACGTGTAACAGAATAAACGCAATATTTCTTATTGGGTCATTGTACTCATCATTATGAACAACTTTCACCATGGAACCAACTGAAGTCGCGAAAAAAAAATCAACTGTCCCATACACTTATGTGCGCGTATCTCGACAAAATGTACTGAACAGCAGTATTTTTTTTTGGGGGTTGTTCCCTTACTAAAAATTGTTCATAACGATGAGTAATTACCCCTTTTTTTTGAAGGATGGGAAATCATCAAATGACCCCTTCCGCTTTGGGTGGAGCGGCAGGGAGTGTCAGACTTTTACTGACTAAAACCCATCCATGCTCCTCCTAGTGCCTTTTACGTTCCAGGGCCGCGGTAACTCTTTCGAACAAAATCCGC
This sequence comes from Melanchra persicariae, assembly GCA_947386135.1. Lineage (NCBI taxonomy): Eukaryota > Metazoa > Arthropoda > Insecta > Lepidoptera > Noctuidae > Melanchra > Melanchra persicariae. The sequence continues at coordinate 3,384,717 of OX376656.1, read as the reverse complement.
AACCCTGGCAGGCTCTGGCCCTAACGGGCCCCCACTCCTATGCTGACATCTCTTTGAGGCGCGCGTGGAACACAACGCGCCGTCAACCTGGGCCTGGCTTTGATCGGACGGTGAGCCACCGTCCGCACCTACGGTGGCCGGGAATCGCCCAGCGACTCCCGACGCCCGGTGACAATGACCCCTTAAGAGGTATTGCGTTTACTGTGTTACACGTTGTAAACAGGGTGTTTTAGAAGTGCGTGGTCCTATTAAAGGATGATGTTGGGCAGATGACATAAGTAAACAATAGTAAACAGAAAATATGTTTCTATTCAAAAACTACGACTCAATAAACCGATTAGTTCAAATCAAAACACTTTTCAAGCAGTCTGATGCAGTTGGTGACATCAAATCTGTGATTGAACGGAAGTAAATACCACCAACTGTAACAAACTGCATATCAAGTCATTTGATAGGAATTTTTTAGTCGTTTACTGTAGATTTAAAAGAAAAAAATATTTACATAACGTTTTCCTTAAGGCTTGTATTCATGCCAGTGACCTTGCGCATTTGGGCGGAGCGAACTCCCACTCCGCTACCCGCATGCAACAGAACGATGAGCCGCGCGCGGCCCGCTCCGCCACCGCGCGTCGTCGCCTGGTCCCGTCACAGAGTATCGAAATCACAGAAGGTCAAATCATCGTGGAAGTTAAAATTATTTTTATATGCTCCGCATATAAAGTAGGTAGTCAATTTTTGTTTTTATTTACTATCTATTGATATGGATGTACTTTTCGGGCAACAGTTATGAATATGTTTGTCAAATGCTTCGAGGCCGCGGGTAGAAACTATACCTTTACTACAAATCAGCCAGGCTTGAAACATGATCGAGGAAGACAACTTGTGAACAAAATTATTTATATAAATAAATCAAAATTAATGGTTATTTCTGTTGCTAAGAGCAAGACTCGAGGACGGCTGGACCAATTTCGGCTAATATTTTTTATCAAAATTTCTGTTAAAGTCAGAGGAAGGTTTCTAGGTAGGGTAGGTAGGTAAGGTAGATAGGTAGGTAGTATATTATAAGTAACTAGCTGTCCCCCGCGGCTTCGCTCCCGTCAACTACCTACCTACCTACCCTACCCTAAAGATTCTTAAATTTTCTAATTTTCCGCGCAATTTTTTATTTTTTCGGTCATAAGAACCTTCTCCTAATAATAACAAATACAACAAAAAAAGAATTAGTGAAATCGGTCCAGCCATTCACGCGTGATGCCGTGACCAAGGGAAACGGGTTTCATTTTTATATATATAGATAGGTACTAGTGTTTGTCATAATATTTGTTACAAAAAGAGATAAGAACTAAAATTCACTGAAATGTAACTTCCTTTCAATGAGTATTTTTATTCTTTTGGCTGGTTGAACTTGATCCTCACTTATTTCTCCGTGTTCACATATATTTACTTTTGAAAATTTCGAGAGCCAGATAAAGTCTTGTTCTGTTTTCTTTTTTCTTCGTTCTCGTTTTGTTCATTTTTCTCTTCAACCTCTTTTTCTTTCCTTAGTTATATTTCCTTCTCTTTGACATTTTCTTCTTTCTCCTATACATCGTCTTCTTGTAAATCATTTATTTGTTGGTTTAAATCATTTTGTTTCCTTTTTTTGGGTAATTTATTTTTACCACTGTTTTTTCTATGCATACAAATAGTCTCTAATTTTCATTTTTCTCGGGTATCTTGGATCAATAAGTTCCGGTAATATGCAATCCAAATAAAATCTAATTTATTTATTTTCCATTACGTCTTTCCAGAACTTGTCATCTTTTTCTATAATTTCGATTTTCATAGAAAATATGTTCACCCAGCCGTATTCCAAAAAGACATTTTGTTCTTTTGGTTATGTGAAGCTGACCCTGAATTTGGTAATACCAATTATGATTAGTATTAATAACAATCGTAGCAGTTTTATCTATATACATAAAAATGAAACCCGTTTTCCTTGGTCACGGCATCACGCGTGAATGGCTGGACCGATTTCACTAATTCTTTTTTTGTTGTGTTTGTTATTGTCAGGAGAAGGTTATTATGAAAAAAAAAAAAAAAAAAAAAAAATTGCGCGGAAAATTAGAAAATTTAAGAATCCTTAGGGTAGGGTAGGTGTAGGGTAGGTGTAGGGTAGGTGTAGGGTAGGTGTAGGGTAGGTAGGTAGCCAGTTGACGGGAGCGAAGCCGCGGGGGACAGCTAGTCAGTTTTATAAAAAGGTATTTTTTTTTAGTAACTGCATCGGTAAAACTCAGTGAGCTGCAATAGGGCATTTAATTTCTACCACCATATTCTCCTCGACACATACTCGTATACCGTCAGGAGTAGCGCCTAGATATGGCAATTCATCGTCAATAAATAAACCGTATGGTTGTATAACTAAACCAGTGTCTTTTGGAATTTGCTCAAGAGTATTTTTTTCATTTTCAGTCCCATGTTTTATCGATTTAACGTGACTTATGCTTTCTTTATATTATAGTAAATCTTTTACTACGTTACTGCAACTGATATTTGAACGCCTCTTTATAATGCGGCCAAAGTTAGAGGCTGTTGACAGTTTCCTTCTCAATTCCAGCCATTCACTGCATAAACTCTGTAAAATAATCAGAATAAATCAATCATAATATTAAAAACAATTGACTTTGTCTAAAACTCCGATCGCTAAAAACTACTAAAAAGGTATTTTTTATTTCTTTCATTTTAGTGAGATACATTTTTGAAATCGTCTCCTCGTGCCCTTTATCTTGTTACCCCCTCGTTACGTTTTGAGGAAAAAAATTTGAAGACATAATATGGCGCCAAAAATCCGCCACTTTATTTTTTACTAGCACTTCGCCCGCGACTTCGTCCGCGTGTATTTAGTAGGTACTCCACAAACTTCAACGCCCCCTATACCCCCTTAAAAAGGTTAGCTTTGGAAACGTGACATTTCGATAGCATCTGTCAATCCTATACATTTTTTACGTATTGACAATCGCGTACGCCACGCCACCGTTGACAGAATCTCACTTGTCTCGAGCCCAGGTTCAGCGCAACTGTTCACCCCGTTCAACCCGTCAGAGTTTGATTATGCAAAAATTGTTAGGTACATCTGTTTCAATTATCCCGCTTTTAGTTTTTTCATAGCATTCCGACGTAAATTGAAGCAAGCAATTATGTCCTCCCCTAAAATCTTAATCACCCCTGCTTCACTCCTTATTATATATGTAGTTTATTTTCGAAAAATCCAAACATTTTTATTCTTATTGTTTTATCGAAAACATTTAAATGCCGTGGTGTTTCAACTTCATCGGACCAAGCATTGATACGATTCTCCCCTGTTCGCTCAAGCCGCGACATTTTTCTTACTCCGAGCATGTTTATTACCGTCGTAACTTTTGAACGAAAGGTCCGATTTGAATAATTTAAAGTGTAATTTACACGGACATAATCAACCTTAATTATCAAACCATTTAAATGGATAAGGATTAATATCATGATACTAAAATCACCATTTTTTATTTCATCATAGGATTTGCTTGATTAATTTGAACAAAAAGCGGTCATGGTGACTTATCCATAATAGTTAGACACATGGTATCGCGGACTTTTTTGTAGATATTGATGACATCTACAAAACTGTAGTACATCACTTTGCTCTATTGTCAATAGATTCCGCAGCGTACGCGATATAAGGATTTCTTCTCACACCTGGGGTTACATTATCGAAGTTTTCATACGGATCCCTAACTTTTTTGGAAACATTCTATAGCCTATGTCCATCACCAATAATGTAGAATTCTAATGGTGAAAGAATTTTTCAGATTGGTCCAGTAGTTTCGGAGCCTATTCATTTCAAACAAACAAACAAACAAACAAACAAACAAACAAACGAATCTTTCCTCTTTATAATATTAGTGTAGATATACTCAGTGTCACTTTCACTATCAAGACAAATCTAATGACATCTATCAAGATAAAATCCATCAAGGCGTTTAGGCTACAAAGCGTACCAAAGAAATATACACACACTCGAAAAACATAACCCTCCTTCTGGCGCGGTCGGGTAAAAATATACTTTACTGAGGTACCGAAAAGGAAAATTACAAGTAATATTGACTAAAAGTCATTGCAAGGATATGGTCCTTCTGTGATCATTCACTACTCTATGACACAGAAGCATTATACTTACAACTTTGTTTGAATATAGGTATTTTATAAAAAGTATCTATCTACTTTCATTAAAGGTAAGTAAAGCTATAATGAAAATGTAGATAAAACTTACCTTGATAAATGTTATACCCTTTTGTTTGTAATATTTTTTTTAACCTCTCTTCAAACGTTTCTGTTTATTCCCCATGTTTTACAAACTAAACTTAAACACTAATAAAACTGTACAATTAAAATAACTATAAAACAGTACTTATAAAGGAATCAGAAAAAACTTACTCCACTTTTAACAAAATTACATTTTTGCAGTTATATTTTACGATATTTTTGTAGTGCTGAGCTCTCGCAAAGCGACACACGTCCACCAAGCAACACGACGCGCCCCGCACTGAATTTGTGGACGAGTGCGGGGGAGATATAGACACGGACTTTAAATGGTCGCATTTTTAATTTATTATAGTAAAAATAATACATGTTTTTAAAAAGTAACAAAACCAAATCATTTTCGTTGGTATTGCAAAGCAGTAGATATTTTTTTTATATTCTTTTGATAAAAAATGAAGGAGTAAAATGGTTTCATCTCAACGATTTAGAGGTTATTTGGTGATTTTTTTTCTTATTATCGGATACCGATAGAAAAATTATGGCTAAACCAAATTACGTATTATATCATGTAGATTGCTATATATTTTTTTCAGATGTAATTTCTTTATAAATGCTGACGAAAAGCTGCTTCTTCTGCACGCTGTTTTTAAGCTTTTTTCGAGAGAGTAGCCTTAATGTATGTCAGCTACCATGCAAACATCGCACTTCTGGAACAGCCTGTATTAACTCATTCCAATCGCACCTCCCTATTGATTGCTAGATTAGCTATCCAGTAATGGACCAGCATATCTGTTTCCTACATGAAAATATTCAATAAGCTAATAGTATACCGTAATGAAGTGGTCGAACGCATTACATTAGTGGGCACGCGATGCACCGCCCTTCGGCCCGTCGCCGGCGGCCCATCGAGGTGAACTACATGCTACTCGCTGGGGACTTGGAAAGGGGGATACAGGCCACGCACGGGTAGGGTTGTGGAGAATGTAGCTATGATAGATATGTCGCAGCCAATTAGCTTAATCAGCCGTTCAATTGGTGGCCTAGCCTTTTCGTTCAAATGCTCCGATTTTACAACGACCTAAGTGACATCTTTTGTTCAATTTCGTTTAATGACTTGCCCATGTTACTTATGTCGCTGATTAAACGGCGCAGTTCAATGAAAAGGCTAGGCTTTTAATGAAACGGTTGATTAAACTAGTTGGCTGCGACAGATACGCCCTCTTGACATAGGTATAACTTATTTAATGTCTGGATTGTCATCGTCTGATCAATTGAATTAGCAGATTTTGAATAAATAAATAAATAATAAATAAATAAATATCTTGGGACAACTCACACACGGCCATCTGATCCCAAGCTAAGCAAAACTTGTGTTATGGTAACCAGACAACTGATATACATACTTATATAATTTATAAATACATACATATTATAGATAACTTACACCCAGACACAGAACAAACAATTATGCTCATCACACAAAGTTTGTCCTGGGTGGGAATCGAACCCACGACCTCCGGCTTTGCAGTCAGGGTCACTAACCACTAGACCAACAGGCCTGTCAAAATGAATGAAATTTAACGTCGGATACGTTATGTCAGAGGTGAAATAATAAATTAATAATTTGTGGTTCATTTGTACTTTTGTTTTGATGACACAAATAGTGATAGATCAATATTAGTTAAATTCAAAATTTTTCGTATTTTAAACCGACTCCAAAAAAAAGGGGCTTATTAATTCGACCCGCATTTTTGTCAGAATTGCACAGTTTTTTTATATGTAAGTCTATACCAGCTTCTAAACATGTGTGTCAAATGTCATAAGTGTATGTATGTATGTATGTGTATTTGCGCTAACACTTGTGCACTGTAATATTATATATATATTATTATGTCCCGCGCCGATGAGAGTCCCCGTTGAGATTGGTCGCCATGGTTGAAATCGGTCAGGAGGAATACATATGGTATATATGTCGCAGCCAACTAGCTAAATCCGCCGTTTCATTAAAAGTCTCACCTTTTCATTGAACTGTGCCGTTTAATCAGCGACATAAGTGACATGGGCAAGTCATTAAACGACATTGAACAAAAGATGTAACTTAGGTCGTTGTAAAATCGGCGCATTTGAATGAAAAGGCTAGGCCAGGAGTTATGCGCACAGAAATGTATGGAGCAGTCAATATTTTTTTCGTGATTTCAGTGTTGGTCCCATTACAAAAGTTGTTCATAATGATTAGTACAATGACCCCTTAAGAGGTATTGCGTTTATTTTGTTACACGTTGTATATATATAGTTGTATCAAGTCGGTTTAAGTCGGATTGCAAAAAATATTATTTAGTTGGACTAGGTATAGTCCAACTTAGGGAACAGTGTTAGTCAAAGTCAAAGCATTTATTTCAATTAGACCATTTACAGGCACTTTTGAATTGTCAAGGTCGGTCGGTCCAAAAAGATGAAGCCAAAGCGTAGATCTCTATGGAGAAGAACGTGCAAGAAACTCCACGGACACTCTTTTAAAAAATAATATTTCAATACTCAATACTCAATATTTTATTGCATTTTGTTACAAAATTATGGTTACATCTTTCATATTGAAATAATACATATGTGAGAACAATGTAAAAGACGTGCAGGAAAAAAGAGTCCGGAGTAAAAAGAAACAGTTCAAAGAAATAATTAAAATAAACCATGGCAGCCAAGAGATGACCAGTCTCAGCTGACGGCGCCCGTTCACGAACATGACGCATACGCTAGCACCATTCGGCTCAACCATTTTTAAGGGAGCCAAATGATCCAACGCACGCGCCACCATCAGACAGACTTTTGAGTGAGCATGACATTCCCAATCGCCAGGGTACATTCAAGTCAAAGACCTACCCAAAATATCATTATAGTTTAAATTTAAGGTACATAGTACTCACACATGTGCCGTTAATGCATGAAATTATACAATGCTAATTGTATGTTAGTTTTATAATATGTTAGTTTCATTAAAATCGGTTCAGTAGTTTTTGAGAAAGAGAGTTAAGTGTGTATTAGTCACTAGGAAAACGTGTCGTTGGTATAACAACGTAATTCTGCATACATGTAGTTAGGCTGCAGCTAAATAAACTTGGTGAAAATTTAAAAAAGTGGCTTAGCAATTAAAAAACTACCTAATCGTTAGACGGCTACATAAAAATGGTTCGTCACTTCATGTATGGATAATGATGGAGGGTATACGTACTTATTATTATTAAGTTATTAATTTCAATTACAACCGCACCGGCACCGCCGCTGGCGCCGGCCTGGTGCTTTTTTGTTTTTAACCGAAAAAGAGTAACTGTGAAACTTCCACAAAAAAAAAAACGGCTGAAACGTAACATGGATTACCTACGTGGCAAGCATTTTAACAGGCGTGTTTTAAAAACTAACGTATCTATATTCTTCAATACTAAAAATATGCTATTATTCTCTCAAAAATAAATAAATAAATAAATAGAACACAGATATCTAGAATAAGATTTTCCGAGAAAGCACAATTTCCCTACAAGTTGGCAACATCTAAATGAAACTAATCAAGGAGTATTTAATGCAATATACGAACAGCGTTGATTCCAATCTCGCACACTAATTGAATTAGGTCAAATGCGAGTTAATCTTCAATGTATAGTGATTACCATGAAACTGATACATGAGAGCCGAGTAGCTAGTAACGAATGTAAGAGGTTTGAAGTGGCTGCCAAGATATCGCTAATGTATGGCTTTCTAATCGTTCTACCTCTACGGTATAATTTATGAATCAAACAATATTGAGTGCTGAGGAATATTATTGGTAGGAAAACGATTTAGTAAGCTAAAAATACAAGAAAATGTAAATCGTGTCTATTAAAAAATTTGTCCATGGAATATTTGATTTAAAAAGTTTTCCATGTTTATGTAAGTATAAAACCTTATCGGTGAATATCATTTGAAAAATCGAACACCAAAGCTAAAAGGAGTTTCGTAACGCTAGTGGCGCCGTCCATAGACAGAATAGTCGGCGTCGTCGGGCATGCACGGCTGGGGCGCCCGAGCGAGCCTCCCTGCTCTCGTGAAGTCATCTCAAGCACGGATCGATAGGAGCCGCGCATGCTCGCATCTCGCCGCCATCCCACTGGAGACACTGATGTTGCCAATTATATTGTCCCCGGTAGCTAGTAGTGGCCGGGCTGTACGGTAACCTCTCACCAGGTCTAGGTTTTACATGTTTTGATATTGACTGGCTAGGTTACCTACCTACTAACTAGAAATGTCGAAAAGAGTAAACGTCTACTACTACACTCAAGGCTTACGTATAGGTACAGGTTTGTATAGTCTGATCTTTCTAATTATAGTTATTACGTATAGTTTTCCATTTGGTAATCGATTTTCTCAGATATCATGCAGTAGTAACCGGTCTGGTGTGGCGTGGGTTGTATGGGATTCGTTACGATTTTTTCATGCTCTCTTTACATGTAACAGACGTTTCATTACTTAAAGTTGAGTTTTAAAGTACCTAACAAAATAAATTTTTGTTAGGTTCTACGAAGTGCTACGCCGTAGCACGGGTCGTAGGCAGATTTTGTTTTTAATTATTTTGTATCGAGTGTGAATTTGAAGCAAATTATTTGTTTAGTTATTATTCTAAAAATATGTTAACAATATAGCATAGGTAATAGAAATTAGAAACAATATTACATCATTTTGCAATAAAAATTGTAACATAGACACGAAAAATAGGTAAGTAGTAGCTATTATGTAGGAAAACGACGCGAGCGTGGGCGAACGTAGTAACAGTTCAAATAGGTAAACTATTCCCTTATGAAATCATAATTTTCATTACATCATGCGCTTTAGGTAATCAACCAAATTGCTTGCTTCCATGCAACCTTCATACACGTTTCAAGACGAGGACAAGGACCGTTATTTAATTTCAACAACCATTAGCTCCAGATTTTGTAACGTATTCCAATAATAAAAAATACGAAACTCAACTACAAAATTAAACACGTAACCTTTACCCCGAATTGTACGCGAAACATAAAACAAAAGTAAGTTATTTATAGTGCGCGCTTGTCAATAAACTACAGCGGGTTTTTATACGCGGAAGGGCACCGCCGGATGGGGATCAAGGAAACATATTAGTGGTTAGTTCTGACGTATAACGTCACGGTATATTTAAATAACCTCGGGCGGGGCCGGCTGGAACCGAAGCGTACTGGCTGGAGAGACGCGGCTGTAGCCCGCGCGGCACCACCTCCCGGATGAAGGTGACATTACACAACTCTGTCTTGTCTTTGCTTTAAAAAGTTGTATTGTCAAATTACGAAAATGGAATAGGTTCATTGTTTCGACATCGCAGTAATAAATTGGCAAAGGAGTCATGCCCATTACCCATGACTAGATAAAGCATAGCATCGAGATTTAATGTTTTTTTTTCCTCGTATTATTTCAGAAATACCTCATGATTGCTAATACGAATAGTGGAATTAGATGTGGAAAGATTATACAACATGTTATCTTACAACGTAGAACCCGAATTCAGTTTCTCCCTACAAATTAAGATTTTAATGCATCAATACCAAATACGGTAATCCTTCACAGTAAACTACCGAACTTTTTAAAGCATGTTAGCGTGTAGGTCGTAAGCCGTAGTGCCAAAGTAAACAGTCACTAGACAAGAACTGAAATAGCCCGAGGGCAATAGCCTATAGCGTGATGATTATCAAGAAGTTCTCTGTATATATTTACGACAAATATTGGGCACTTACGCAAGAAACGTAGGATAACGTGTGTTTTAAAATGGCTCTTTTTGAAAGTTTCTGTAGCTAGCTTATTGTCAGTATTATACTCTTGTCTTATCCTAATTTTGGTACCTGCCTTCTTCTCCTATACTTCTCTATTGGTCGATATCTCAGTCACACCCTTTTTTACAAAAATTTCATCTTAAACACAGTCCATTCTATCCATAGTTTATTTTATCTTCTCCTACTCTTATAGCCATTAGAAATAGCTATAAAATCAATATCTATATTGTACTGGAATAAATTATTAGATTACTACTTATAATCAAACTGTAAATTGCAGCTTAATAATGAGCTCTAACATTACAACAATAGGATCTACTCACAAAAACACGAAAAAAGAACTACTTCGAACTAAAACTAATATCCGCGAGTTAATTTTAAACAATTCATCGTAACCTCTGGTAGTCGGGAATAAGGCTAATTAACGCAATGAATCAGAGACAGCACAAATAGCCGCCTGGCTATATATAGCGCGGCGCTTGTAAACATGCGTGCACGCACGCCGGCGACGTGGGCCATTCTGCCGCCTTATAGGGCGAATTATTATATTAGAGCTCGGATTGATTGAATATTGTTCCTCGTTTGAATTTTTGTATGTGGAACTTTGTTGGCTGGTAACGAAATCTAGCCTTGATTTAGTTTTTTTTACATTTTTGGGTGGTATTCTCTATGGTTTTCTTCTTGTAGAGCCTTTTAGTCGTAACTTGTAATTTATAGACTTATCCAAATAACATGAGTTCGGACTCATTTTAATTTAAATAAACCTCTTTTTAAATTCAGAAATCCTTGATCATCATCATCTAGATTTCTACCTGCTACCAGGTACCTACTAGGTATGCGGGCATGATTACGTCTGGTGATATGAGAAACCTCTTTTTTTCAATTCTAATATCCTTGATCATCATCATCATAAAACCATTGTCAAGGAGTCAGTCAGAAAGATGAAGCTAGTTGCACGTTCTCTTGTTCTAATGTAGAAGTACGCACACCCACCAAACCTACAAACTCTTCAAATTCTAAATCCATTATAATATTATCATCAACCGTACAAAACTGAATACTGACAAAGCCAATCAAAATCAACAGTTCACCGTTAAAACTGCAATGAAAAAAAACAGAACTTTAACAAGTTTTTAACACTAATTGATGCTGAGATGATAGTGCAACTTGAATTTCAACGCTTTTTACAAGCTTCATAAGTAATTAAGCTTTTTAATAATGTACGAGAATTGGCCTTCAGCTCGAAAGATAATTCCAAAAACTCTTACTACTAAAGACCACGGACAATCGCAAGCTCTTCTAAATTAATTAGGTACTCCTTTATCCAACAAAGCTGAACCAGCCTAGGCTGTCAAATCGGAAGTTTACCATTAAAACTTTAATAGCTCTATGACGCTGACATTCTCGCCAGCCAGTCATTACGCTTGTCAACATTGCATGTCCTTAGCACGGTCCTTCAAATATGAGTTTTAGCTTATGACACATGTTCTTTACGGTATTCTGCTCGAGTATTCTAAAAAACTCGCCACTATAGACTACATTAAATCCACGAGCTCTCTCCTTAATAGTCCAAACAAAGCTGAACCAGCTTGTCAAATCAACAGTTCACCATTAAAACTTCAATAGCTATGGCGCTGACATTCTCGCCAGCCAGTCATTACGCTTGTCAACATCGCATGTCCTTAGCGCGGTATGGCCAAGGTACGGCACTAGTTAATTATGAATCGTAAAAATTCAAGCCACCTGTTGGTGTCGCGTGCTGCTCAATAGGCCTCTGTGTCACTGGCAACTTGTACAATAAGCCGTATTGACTTTGCGGAGCGAAACCATCGATTTTTATTTTAGAATCGATTGGCGGTTTGGAGATTTTTATGAGGTTGAGAAAAAGTTGAAGCCTATTGACAAAAATAGAGGTGCTATTCGAGCTATGCATGGTCTTCTTGTGCTCCGTTGCGATCATAATTTGTTGGAGGTCTTGAAGAAAGAGAATCGATCGCAGTAGGTACATTATTAGATTATTATTAGTAGGTAGGTATATTATTTGCCTAAATACCTACGCCTTCGTAGTGCCGCCTTATTCTTTATTTTCACGTCAAGTTATACTTAACATTAACTATTTATTTATTGAACACTTTAGCACATAAATGTTCAGAAGCGGACTTAATGCCATAGACATTCTCTACCAGTCAACCTTTGAGTGATGCAGAGAATAGTGGTAGGTGTAATAAAGAGAATTAAAAGCTCACAAGCGCAGGCGCAGCGCTAACTATGGCAATGGCACAGAGCTATCAGTCGTGCTGCTTTTAAATAAGGTGAGTTTTACTGATTCTTCAAAGATAGCTATGGATTTTAATGGTTTCAACTTGGAATGTGACTATGTCTAGGTGTGAACGATAGGCAGAGTTGATAACCAAATTCGTTCATTATCTACTAATTGCTTAAGCTTCGTTTTAAATTCCAAAATGCGTAATGATACCATAATCTCTTACTCCTACTAAGAAAAAAACAACACATCGGAAATAACTATAAGTACCTAATTACTGGTTATTTATAATAAACCACAGAAAAATGAAATTTCTCAATCTTACAATTAATTTCATCTGACAATGTTATACGTTCATTATTCGTCGAATTCATCATTCGTGCTTACGTGATCTACGTAAGAGCACCCAATATACGAGTGAGTACCTGGTAGGTACTCGCGTAGACTCGCCGACACGTGCGAGCCACATTTCAAATCACCGCAGAAATAATTGGATACCACCTTCACCTACAAACATTAAAACAATGAAGTTTCAGTGTACGTGCTGAAGAAAAGAAAAAAAAATCGTTCCGTCCGAAAATCGTGATTATTTTTCAGAAGCGAGTGGCGCGGCCTTCGGCGGGGGAGGGGGGACGTGAGTGCGGGGTGCGCGGGGCGCGGGAGAGGTCGGCATTGACGTCACGCGCGCCAGCCAATCGCGCTCCACCTCACCGCTCGAATTTGACTTAGCCGCGGGTGGCTTAGCTCTATCCCCATTGGGAGCTTTGGCAGTATAATTTCGATGCCTTTGCATCTTGTTTGCTTGATAAAGATTAGTTCGTTGCGTTCGATAACCTCATAGTTATATGGCTCATGCAGTAGACGTGATCGTTTCATCATGCTTTTCTTACAGAATCCTCTAATTCTCTGAATCACTTTTCTCAATAGTTGCTATGCGCATCCGAATCGGTACAAATCGTCGTTTTAAATGAGCACCGGTAAATAGTAACGATAATAAAGCTCCCTATTTATATTTCTCGGGAAATGACTCAGTAAGAGTGATGCGAAACTTCCAAAAGGTATAAGGATATGTTTTGATTAACATATTTTGTAAAGTACTGCTTTGGCAGTCTTACTTGATAAAGCAGCTAGACTACTAGACTTGATACACATGAATTAAAGTATCTATCTATGTTACTCCGAAGTGAAAAACACGCAACGAAGTACAATGTACACCATAGAGCAGACTTCCCTATAATCAATGAACGGACAAACAATAGACAATTATAGATGACCATAAAGGTGCTGAAATAGTTTATGACAGCGTGGGTGAGATCAAACGCTGCTTGTGGAACTACACGACACCTGCTCTGACGCTGGTAAACAATTGCTGGAGAGGAGATAAGTCGCCAACGGGCGGGCAAAGACCTGCTGCCTACCCGGATATAGGGAAATAGAGATTTTAGCGTACCACACACTACAACTTCACATATCCTAATGATCATTTTATGTTATTATCATTGTACAATAAAGTATATAAATTTAAAAGATGTTATTCGCATGTTTTATAAAATCTCCGAAGTGTGCCTATTTTTAATTGCAACAACATTATTATTTTTCTAAATTAAAAAGTATTTTAACTTATCAAGAAATTAAACGATTTTTTTTTCAGTTTGTGTAAATTTTTGACATTTTCAAGTGTTATTGGCATAAATAGGATGTTAGATGGATATCAGATAATCATCAGTGGAATAAGGCACATATTAAAATGAGATATAATCGAACTATGGTTATTGAGGAACTAAAATGGAATGTATCCAATCATTTGTTTGCGTTGATGCTGTGTGGATACTCATCATTCTGGGGTCTACTTATTTCCATGTTAGTTAGTCAACTTAAAAAAAAGACCTTTTACTTTGTATATAACAAAGTAAAAGGTCTTTCAAATATTTTAAAGACATTAATAGGTACTAAGTATAAATTATTATTAGTGTTAACTGGTAAAAAAAGATCAATATTTTTCTACTTCATCGTTAATTTTAAAAAAATCTGTAATCTTTACCCAAATTTCAACTCCGAATAACAACTCCGCAATACGTCTCTCTTCATCAACATCTCAAATAAAAAGCTCCTTCAATAAATAACGTGGTACTGGCCAGCTGGATCATAATTTAACAGAAGTAGGCCCTAGGAGCCTTGAGATAAACACACACACACACTGGCGTGACGTTACCAGCCCGGTGGCGGTGACGGTAAATCTTTCCAGCCAGCCATAGATCAGCAATGCCGTAAATGTTGCAACAGAGTTCTTACTTAGCATTGAGTTCTATTAGTGAGTAGCCCTTTCGATTGCTGTTTAAATAAACAATTACTGTTCGTTGCGAAACTTGGGAAAAGTTGCGGGAAATACCGGACAATTCAAGTTTATTGTGAAAGCATTGGAGGAACCACATTTTTGGTAATGGTAATTCTTGAGTTTCTGGCGATCTATGGTGACAACAAAGGAAGATCAGCAATATGCTCAAAGTTCTTTCTGTTGTCTTATTAGAAAGATCTTACAACGGAAATAATATGACGATCGAAACGTGTTTTTGGCCTAAAAAAAAACAAATCACCGGCAGTCTTCATTATAGGCAGCAAGTAACGAGGCTTGACCAAACACTATAAATTCATCGAAGCTTTTGTTTTGAAAACTTAACGAAACTCGTCCCAATCGACACATAATCCACATTTCCGAAATAGCCGCCGTTACGACAGTAAACACAGTTAAAAATAACCGTCAGTTACCGCGACTGACGTACGCACTTATGTGCTACGTAAAGTAGTCGTTTCGCAACTATTTACACTACTCGGGAATAGAACCGTAGTTCGGCTCTATTGGGGGACAATAATTACTGTGTTACAATAGGCCTATTACAATTTATTGTAGGTATACTCAAGTAGGTTACTCTTTGAAACGTTAACAAAACTCTTTTGATTTGACGTAGTCCATGCTATCGGGCATTTTTCAACTGGAAATAAGCAATCATACTCTAAATGTTTGGCGTCACCAAACAGGTTAGCCAGAATGAAATTATTGCGCACAAATAATGCAATTACACTCATAACCAAAAACTGATGAAGACAGACAAAGACATTTCAGGCGATGACTACAAAAACTTTAACAACAACAACTTTTCAAACATTGACAAAACCCACGCCACGTAAGAAGAAATTAAACAAAAAACTCGACCAGAAATTGGCACGAAATAGTGTTTTGTAGAAAAAAAAAACTCACACACCAGTTCGTTGACCCATTTAAGAGTAGTGTCTACATAACTAATCACTCATAATAATTCATAATATTCCGGGCTGGTGGTCGGCGGTGGTCGGTCGTGGTCGGTGCTGGTCGGCGCTGGTCGGGGAGCGGTGTATGACGTCACGAGTGACACAGTTCGCGCCGAGCGAGCGGAGCACCCGACCCGGTTTCAGCCGATCGGGATGAGAACCGCCCTATCATCGCACACATTTTAACTAAATATACACTGTTTAAAACTGTTATATGTAAACTTTCCCGTTTGTACCGATCACTGTATCTGGATCGAAGCTGCTCGGTTTTACGTGAGTTTGTCGTGTTCGTAGTGCACGCAAAGCTTTTCGAACATTTTTGATGTTTCGAACTGTATAAAAAATCTGCCTATTATTTAGCGTTCTATCTTTAGGCTGAAAGCAAAAATAATTAAATAAATAACACTATGAATGTGCACGATCCAGTGGACCTGGAGAGTAAAAAATAAAATAGGAAGGTCTTTGCTCTGCACCGGAAAAACTAAGACATCAGGGGCCTAACCACCAACTCTTAAAGCAGTATTACTTCAACATTACTTCCAGCGGGAAAGAGACGGAGCTATACAGAGAGTTGGTGGTTTAGGCCCAGATCAAACATTGTATCCTTCCCTGACATCAAATTAGATTTAAAAACGTTTTCCTGACTAAGTACATCGTCTCATACTAATTTCCTCCAATTAATCCTGAATCAATTTGAGAGTAGCGCCAGCCCATGGGAAATCTGCCTCGGGCATCCGTAGTTACAGGGAGATAAACTTTTATCTTAAAATAGAAGTATTAGTAACGTCATAAATACGAGATGGAGTCGTTAATTACATGGGTTTATGAGCGTTTGTTCCGTGAAAGAGCAATCAATGCGTTTCACAGTTACTGACATGTTTCCTTATTCCGCTGGTTCTCAACATTTTTTTAACCTGGAAGTCCCATTTCGATTATTTTTTTGTATCTGACCAGAAGTTCACCATAATATTTAACTGTGTTAAACTTAAAATAAATGATTAACTCAACGCTTTAAATCTACCAGTTTTTTAATATCAATAATAAATAAATACATGAATATTATAGTAAGTAATATTTATACTTAAAATCTATTGACATAAACATTAATATCAACTAACTTTTGAGTTGAAAAGCTTCAAATTACAATATGAAATCATTTGAGAACCATTTGATTTTAGATCTGGCGGAATACAGGTTGGGAACCAAAGCTTACTCTAAAGCTGAGAGGAAATCGATAAAGTAGAGATGGCATAGTATACCTAGTGTCGGGATTTCTGGGAAATACGGGAGTCGGCACCATTCAATATAGTTATATTGTGCATTCACTACAGCTGTAACTACGGCAGACCATTGACAAAATGTATTGATTTGACGGGGTTGTGCGTCTGCTATGTGGATACACCTGTCTGTGTTCGTGTGAATGTAAAGTACATTCACACGAACATATATCTATAATGTGCTCATGGCAAATCGTCTTGAACAGCAGTGCGATTCTGTAAACATGTCGAAGTGAACACCCGGGCGGGGCGCACGGCGGGTGAGTTGTCAAACCATACAAATAAGATGGAATGACAGCTCTATTGTCGTTCACTCCGCCTAGGTGAACACCGTGAGATGTCGACAGAATCGACCGGCTGATTTTGATTAAGAGCGTTTCGGTACGGCCTTTCATACAAAATTTCAAGTCCTTATTTTTCGAAATGATGGAACCGATTTTAATGAAACTTGGTATGCATACGCTATATATCCAGGTCTTACTAGTTAGTGGAGAACATTTTCGAAGAGTTCAGGGGGAAAGATACAGTGATTTTTCACTTTCTATAGAAAATTTAAAATCACTCTATCTTTCAACATTTTGAAACTCTTTTTCGAAAATATGATTGAGATGCGAATGCGAACATTGTTGGAACATTTGTGAGTCTTTCATACTTTTGATCGAATTTGAATTTGAGATGACCTGGCGAGCTTCATATTAGCTAGGTATGAAGCTCGTCGGGTCATCTCAAGTTGAGATGATTGGGTCTTTTCTTTTTAAATCGCTTTAAAAAAAAAATCGGTCAAGTCATTTTAAGTGCAAGCGAGACTAACTAACAGCAATTGTTTTTTTTTTTTATAACATTGATAAATATTATATTTTACTAACTCTCTCTGCTTACCTATACATAAACCAATTAAAAGCGTGAAGATACCCAGGTTTATATGCGTATTAAAGTCTAGAGCGGAGCTATTGAATAAAGTACGCGTGGTTCTATAAATAGCTCGGCGCTACGCCGTTGCTACGCGGACCTTGCTACGAGGCTACGAAGCGCTACGACGCGACGCAACCTCGTAGCGATGTTTATTTTAATTTTCTTACTTCAATTTGAGGAGAATATTGCTGTAAATCGCAGTGTGGGAACTTTTGTACATTATTTGTATTTCTGAGAAGTATATCTGTTAAAAAAGAAGTTTTTCCAGAAGAAAATGCATTTTGGGTGATCTTGCAGACACTTCTTTACATTATATCAAAAGCTTTTTTCTGTAGTAGGTAATATTTTGAAATACTGATTGGTTTCTATAAAAAGCTTCCTATGCGATAGACAGTGAATGAAAGATAAGAGATTTTTTTTGTAAATGGAAACGAAACCGCAAGAAAAACCTAGTTATTATTAAAGACAACGATATCCTTATAATTTACAGAAAAATATATTTATCGCTTTAACAAACTATATTTATTTTACTCCAGTATTGAACCGTATGGAAAACTTGAAACTGAAAAGTATCGGTATAAAGCTCGCCATTCACGTCACTCGGCGGGTGCACGTCGCGGGGCGAACCGGCGCGAATGAGGTCGTACGCCGCTGACGTCACGGAGCCACAGCCTCATTACTGCCGGTGGCGGAGGGGACGAGGACCCGAGCATACGTGTGTATACGTACTCAGGACTGTTCGATGTTGTAGGCAATCCCTACTAATATTATAAATACGAAAGTATCTCTGTCGGTCTGTTACGCTTTTACGATAAAACGGCTGAACGGTTCGTCATGAAATTTGGCAGATATATAGCCGGGGATATGGAGAAGGACATAGGCTACTTTTTTATGCTGTAATCGAATCCACGCGGGCGGAGCCACGGGCAAAAGCTAGTTCTTATATATAAATAAAATATCTAACTAATATTGTGAATGCGAGAGTGAGTCTGTTTGTACGTTTGTTACGCTTTCACGTGTAAATTGCCGAGGCGATTTTGATGAATTTTGGTATTTGACACGAGCGAAGTCGCTTGCAAGAGCTATAGTAGGTGCCAGATAAACTTGCAATAAAGTACATTGACCTTTCCCTAATATTCCTTCGTAGATACCCGAACAATATATTATGAACCATTTTACATTACTAGAGAACATAAAGGATCACGATAGAAGTAGATTCAGGACTGCTCTAAGTCTTTATTTCTGTTTTCCTTTTATTTATTATTATTATATACTTTATTGTACACCTCACATCAATCACAAGTCCAGTCAGTTCAGTCATCCTTTTTTTGATTTTAAGAAAGTCAATAAATGTATGTGGGTCAATGACCGTTATTGCACATTTATCTGGAATCTACTATAGTTCAATATTAATAAAATGATATCTGCCAAAAATACTTCAGAGTTTCATATTCACCCCAAACTAGGCAAGCCTGTATCTTGGGTACCAATTTAGAGTTTACCTTAAGTCACTTTTGAGGAATAATGTTTAAATAGTTTTTATTAATTTCAGACAAAACAAAATAAAACTTGAAATCAAAATTTTAGAAAGAGAAATTATCACGTACTTAAATGTTCTTATAGATAGATTGTATTAATTATTGTACAGTTTAAATATTGCATAGCACTAACGTCACGGTACCTCAGCCCCATCCAGTTAGCCGTAGACCGGTTAGACGTGTTTTTGAGTGTAGATAGCGAATCGGTAAACGTAAGGTGGGAAGCCCTCGGGGCAAGTGGAGCGAGGATCTCCGCAAGGTGGCTGGTGGCAGCTGGATTAGAGTTTCGCGATCAGTGGCGTGCGATAAGCGTTCGATTGTAGAGGACTATGTCCAGCAGTGGACTGAACGCTAATGAGTAGTGACGATGAAGATTATGCGGTTGATAATTTATAAAGGTGGGTGGGTACTGACCAGTGTTACCGGGCGTAATGTAACACGTTACAAAGCGAGCATTCGTACAGTCAGCATGTGGAAACGAGCACGTTTATGCGCATGATACATCTGTATGTGTTTTGTTTTACATTACGGCCTTTGACACCGGTCACTACCCAGTGTGTTTATATCGCATACAATATCATCATCTGAATCAGGTCGTATGGAGCTGAAGTCACGGTGCCACTGCCTCATTAGTTCATTACTGTGGTATAGACACATGGGATCCCAGCGCTTCCCGTGGGTGTCGTAAGAGGCGACTAAGGCAGACGAGACAGAGAATGGGTAGCAGCATTCACTGTAGGTACATTGCAACAGTTACACTGTGATTGTCAACCCGCCTGCTAAGCGTGGCGATTATGGCAAACCATTTGGAGAGGCCTATTTTTTTTTTTAACTTTATCCCACTAGGAATTTTTCCATTATCTATGTCCAGCAGTGGACGTCTTTCGGATGATATGATGATGATGAGACACATGGGATGACGAGGTTCCGGGTTTCCATGTGTCGCATGCACTTCCAACCTCATCGGATGCAACTGAATACTATTGACATGAGTACCACAGCATTTCAATTGATTATTGACCTACGACCTACATAATTTGATGCAATAGATCTTCTAACACAAAGGATGATGGTTAATTTTGTATATTGTTATTCGATTATAAAACAGTATTTTTTATAGTTTGAATTAAAAAAAAAACAAACAATTTATTTCAAAATGCGTTCATCAAAATAGTACATTCAAATAACGCTCAATCTTTTTGAGGTTTGATTATTTGCGCTATCGATTTAGATCTACGAGTAAGTTACTCGACTCGCTCACAGGGCTTTGTCAGGTAGTGGACCCGCACGTAGGTACGGAAGAGTTTTAGAATTAGTGTTTTGGCTATCGGTATACTACAAAGTATGTGACTTTAAAGTATTTTGGAGAATTGTTAATACGGTTAGTATGTCGGGTAAAAACTAGGATTTTGTTTAAAAGTGTTTTAAGTTGAGCTAAAAAACCATTTCACAGAGGCATGACGTCACGTCCACGTACGCACCACCACCGTAATCCTAATTCCGCAATTTTGAACATTTTTATTTGGAACGTTCCGTTTGACGCGCGGCCGTTAAAGTCAAGCAGGACGCTTACGCCTTACAATGTTACCTCCTATTCTACACATACAGCGGGTTATTTCTGTCCGTGCGTACAGGAATACTGGTGTATTTTAGTTTTACTTTGATATAAATAGAACTATTGTGAGACTTGTGAGTGCTGAGAATGACCCACTTTCGCACCATTGCCAAATTTTAATAGCTCAAAATTTAGGAAGAGTAATTGTACATTTATTTCGTTGACTTTCTTTTTCTTTTAGTGGGTAACGTTTTAGAATAGTCGCGTTTTTTGTTTATGTTGTAGACTGGAGTAAAAATAGTTGGGTGGGGAAATTAGAGATGTAGTCAGTCTGTTTTAATTGTTAACAAGAACTCTTAGCAATTTTAATGTATAAGCATTTATGTTTGCGTAATTTCAGTCTGTTGTGACTGTTACATGACACAAAGATTACATAGTTAGAAATTAAAATAAATAGTTGGAAAAAAACTTTTAATTGCTACTTTAAAAACCGAATTTCTACTTGTCATGGAACTAATATTTAATAAATAAAAACGGATTTAATTTTAACCTGTTTGTAGAGTTCCAGCTAAGGGCTAAACGTGACCAGTTAATCCTTTATTAAAAACTGTACCTGCCCAAAAAATATACGAGAAAACTGTTGATGGTAGCCTAAACATTTTCAAAACCAGAAAAAGTTATAAAAATATAAATCCCGCTAATTAGAGGCAGCTGCAGAACTCAAGTACACCTATATTTTAATGAGGAGCAGTCTTATTCAAGCAAACACACTTACCACTGGCTCTAATGAAGCCAGCCATTCATGATCCGTTGCGCAGGCGTCCTGCGCCTATGTCCATATCATTAAGCCGACGACTCGGCACAAAAGGCGAGTGCAATAGAACTGCATTAATAACTAAATAGCGCAAACTTACACACTTACAGACACACAATGCTTTCTCGTCTGATATAAATAATAGATCGGCCAGTGTTACGGCGTGAAGTGAGGACAAAGTTTTGTCCATTGTGCAAGTTATTGTGCAGTCGTGTGTCAATTTTGCCTGGTATGCTCTGTGGGCATTGTTCTATGAACGTAGGTGATGAGGCTTTTATCTCGTGCTAAGGTAGGAGTTTAAGAATAACCACTGAAGTGCAAGAACTTTTGTATAGGTGTCGGAGAATAAAAGCTTTTCTAATTATAACAATTCCAAACTAAACATGTTTTTGAAAGTTAGAACATCTACAAGAATCTTCTCATTAAAGAACTAACAACTTGGAACTGCTTAGAAAAGCTATTCAAATTCACAAGGTGGAGGTCAAGAAAAAGCATAAAGAAAGCTGAAGCGAACAGTGCAAATATAGCCTCATTTCAGAACTGGCACAATGTAAGAAGTAACCAGTAATGAGGACGAGCTACTGAATCCTAAGCTTGGAGTAACATCACAGTGCACCACAAAGAACAAATTATAGCCGCGGTGAATCCGCGACATTTACATGAGCACAAAGAAGCAAGTGCTCCGCTGTGCTCGGCTATGCTCGGCTGCGCTCGCCTTTGCTCGCTGTCGCAAATCCACGCTCCCTTTGACTATACATTTTAACTGCGGCGTACTGTGCAGCGGCTGAATGAAAGCGTACTTTTGCCTCCCGTTCAGTAACCTAGTTCGATGAATTATTATTGTTACGTCGTCCCTGAAATATGGTTTCGTTTTAATAATGTCGTAAGTCTCTTCTCTGACATTGTTATAGCTACTGCTTGCCTTCTTTATTCTGTTAAATAATAATATCTTTAACAAAGATAAATAGTTTCAGTTAGCTTTTTTTGCCGTATTTTGTATGTATTTTTCGGCACGCCCCCTTAATGAAGGGGGTACTGCACTGTTGGGTGCAGAGGCCGGGGCCCGGGGCCCGCAGGGGGGGGGGCACCATTGACGCGCGTCTCTCAATGGCAGTGGAACTGGGTCATCACCGTGTGACGTCAGGGCTGGCCTACATACGCCGGGCGTAGCCCCGGTACCGACCCAACAGCCAGCTTGCTTCTACGAAATATACTTTTTTTTTAAACTCCGCTGCAAGTCCAAGGAGTTCTATATTTAGAACGTCAATAGGCTTTTGTGTAATAGAAAATAAACTTGTACTTTAATTTTTTGCAGTTCTGAGGTTTCGTGGCAAAAGTTTTGCTGTTCAGTCTTGTTTTTAGATTGAATTGTGCTTGTTTTATGGTTTTAAGTTGAATAAGGGTTGTTATTTATGTAACTACCTTTGTTTAGTTTGGAGGCAGTTGAGTGGTTTCATAGTTCTTACTGTAAGAAACATGTTTCAATTAATTGACATCATTAAGAATCTATTTGTACACTTCTCTGTTCCCAAACCCTATCTTCGATTAAAAGTTTCCAATCTAATTTTAAAACCAAAATAATTACACGTGTAAAAACTATTAAATCCAGAAATAGACTCGTCATGTCACACACTGCCCACGACCGCCATTATAAAAACAAATGGTAAATAGTGATCGAGCGACGTGTTTCTAAACGCCTACGAAGTCAAAACTCAAGCTGGAGGAACTTGAACTTAAACAGGCAAGCTTTAAGTTTTATATTTCTTTGTTAGGTAAATACGGTTTGATTTAAAATGTACGTTAAAGGCTAGACCCGTGACAATTGTAAGGGAATTATTGCTTGTGACAAGTAGGTTGTTAGAGGAGCTTTCGAACTGTTATGGCTATATATGTTGTTGGTTTGTTGCATGAATAAGTAATGCTCGGTAGCGGTGCACTTTGGCATTTGTGTGAGCTTTTGCGGCTTGCTGCAGTTGGTATTATAGTTTCAGGAGAGTTGAATATTAGTGCCTAAGTTCCTACATTATGTAAACCTTACTCTTTATATTGACTCTTCTGCTTCAATAGTAATAGTAGCTTTTTTACTTTAATTGTGATAGCTTGCGTTGTCGTAATAGTACGTGTTGTGTAAGTTCCTAAGTATGTATGTATTGTAACTGATACACATCCCAAAATTTTATCTCAGTAAGAAAATAATGTTATTTCAATAACTAAACTTATAGCTATAAATTGAAACCAATCTAGTACAAAGCTTGTATCTACTCGAAATACTAATTCAATTGAACAAAAGATACAGCGCCACTGTAACAGCGACACGTCATAATCATCTGATAAGTGATAAGGCACAATACACGCGCCTCCATGACGTCACGCATTCAGAGCAGGTGTCCCACTGCTAGCTAAGGCTGTATCCGCACGCGCGACAATAACTTGTCCATTTCCACGCGTCGCGTCGCTTATCTATGTGTCGCACAATGGCGGGCGGGCGTGGTGGCGCGCGGCGGACGCGCTTTGTCTCCCGCGCCGCGCTTTGTCGCGCGTCGAGATAGTGAGCGTCAACGCGACATAATGAACGTCATTGTTGTTTTGTTCGAAAGTGTCTTGCATGTGCACTGACAGTCTGTTGTGCAGTCCCTCCGCGCTTTGTTCCGACGTGTGATGTTAGAGCCCTCGTACCTTGTGACGCGGACAATACATATTGTGGAAAAATACGGTTAATGGAGAGATATGATGGGTGATATAGTTCTATGTGCTACCGTTTTGTTTGTAACGGTCAGTATTTACATCTGTGAACAGTCCCCTTCTCTGTAAGTAGATAGTAGGTATACATACTTGCAGAAAGTGCTACAAAGGGGAAGTAAGGCAAATTGCGTTTCCAAGGTACATAACAAACACGTCATGAAGAAAACGGAACTGTTAGCGCAGCACATGTAACGCCGACACCATTCGAAGCTAATTCCAGTAATAACACGCTATAAATATAGAAACTAACAGCGTTATATTTGTATAATTTACTATGACCTCAAATGCGAAAATCTAAAGTTATTCTTACGCGGACCTTGCTGGCGTGACGTACGACGCCGTAGTAAACGCTTCACATAAATTACTGAGCACCAATAAATATAACAAACTATAAATATTATAAAAATCGGACAATCGGTTTGTGCATTGTAAACTTCGTGCTACGGCGTAGGCCGCTACGAAGGAGTGCTACATGCTACGCCTACTTTCTACGAGCTACGCGGACCCTGCTACGAAGTGCTACGGCGCAAAACAGAGTACTATACGATAATACATTTATATTATAATGACTTTCACTTGTAGCTTGTTCCAGTCCTCTACTGGACACGTTTCTAAAATGGAGGATGGTTTCGATAAACGAAAATCGATAAACGCTAAGTATTTTTTTGTCTCACCTACCTGTGGTTTTGCAGTTTTTTTTTCGACTTGATTAATTACCATAACTTGTTCATGTTGACTTTGAAAGCTGAGAACAAGGCTAGTTTCTAAAGTTTTACATAACATCGAGACAGAATTACTATGAATTATTAAAAGAAATTTGGTAGTCTGGTACTTTTCCATTTTAGCATACCTATATGTTATTCTTCGAAGTCTTTTTTTATTTTTTTATGGATGAGAAATCATCAAATGACTCCTTCCGCTCTGGGTGGAGTGTCAGATATTCTTCGAAGTCTGACCAATTACTTTGACTTTTGAATATCGCATTGTCAAAAATGTTTGGAGATGAAGGTTTTTTTGACAGATTGCTATTGAGATGCGATATTCGCTATCGCGTTGCTTAAAAATTAGAAGAATTTATTATTTTTTTTATTATATTAGGCCCTCGTGTCTTCTACATTATTTTGTTTAGCATAAGACCGCCGATACATACTGTTATTTTTCAGGCCTTATTTTATTATTTTAAGATGTACAATAAAGATTAAAATATCGATCTATTGATCTATAACAAAACGATTGTACAAAGTCGGAAAAAATGTATCGGGGGATTTTCAGGGGCTCTAGACAAGTGACATTCTGTCAACGGTAGCGTGGCGAAGGCGATTGTCAATACGTCAAAAATGTATGGGATTGACAGATGAAATCGAAATGTCACGTGACCAAATTCCTACATTTTGGCATTTCGACAGTCGCATTCGCTAATCGAATAGCACATTGTCTAGGGTCTCTGTAGTGATGACGATATAACATGAATTCTGTATTAGAGGAGGATCTTACAAAACTTATGATAGCACTGTGCTCGTGAGTAGTCTTGAATGAATACGTTATGCCTAGGCAAACTTTAGAAGTCTTTAATTCTGACACTGTTTACTATCACGTATTTATATAAACGCGAACATTTCTAAAAGTAAAAGATGAAACGAAGTAAATTGCTTAAAAATCACAAGTAATGACGGAGTGGTGCGCACCGTCTGAAAAACGATACTTTGAGCGTCAACTCGACAAGGATAGAAGAATAACTACAAAAGCGTGTAACTTCTCTCCTTTTTTCCTTTTTTTTTAAAAAACGTCGCCCCACACTAGGTCTTTCTCCTGTATCGTGGGTGCGTTTACAAACATAGAAACTCACATACACAAACAGCCACACTCGGAACAACTATCTGTAGGCCATACAAATATTTGTTCCGTGCGGGAATCGAACCCGTGACATGCAGCGCAGCAGTCAACCGCTCAACCACTGCGCTAACCGTGTCATCAAATCTCTATTTTTAACATCTAAAGTTTATTCGTGTTACAGATGTTTGATAGTCGCCAAATACTCTGTTGTTCAGGAGTCAGGAAGATGAAGCTATGGTAGGCGCCAGATAAACTTGCAATAAAGAACATTGACCTTTCCCTAATATCCCTTCGTAGATACACGAACAATAAATTATGAACCGTTTTTCATTACTAGAGAACGTAAAGGATCACGATAGAAGTCGATTCAGAACAGCTTTATGTTTTTATTTCTGTTTTTGATATTTAGAAAGTCAATAAATGGTGGTGTAATGGTGGGTCAAATGACCGTTATTGCACATTTATCTGTCGCAAGTCTGTGAGTATACGACCACAGTTGTAATTCGGCTTAGCGAGGAGAGTTAATAATCCAGTAGTACAAACATTATTAAGATGTTCATTTAGATGTTTCCCAGAGTTAGTTAAAACGGACATTAGAATTGTAGCAAATCTTAGGTGTGCCGTACCTAATCGTAACGATTAGGTATCTGTCATACACTTTGTGAATTAGCACCAAGATTAAAAAGAAAAACGATATCAATAAATATATTATTTTTGTGTATTACTAATTTTGTGTTTACAGTAAAGTTTTAAAATATAATAGTTTTAATTTAATAAAGATACCTATATATTTAGAAAATCAAGTAAAAATTTAACTTAACAGAAATAAGTTATTCCTTTGGGGGCTGTCTGGCGACTAGCCCGATTTTATAAATTCAATAAATTAATGAGTTGGAGGCTGACCGCACGAGTGCAAAACACCCTTCATTGAAACGCCAGCATTAGCAGCCAGTTTTCGAGTAAATGAATATCAATAAATATTTTTCGTTGTTCTACCTTTTCAAAAAAAAACAAAATTCAACTACTTCAAATTAGGCTTAGAACTTAAATTAAGCTTGAATTAGGGTTTTTGAACGTAAGTTTTACATAAAGATATTCCCCCAAAATGTTCGCCCGTCACCTCTTCTTAAAGTGGCAACTGACAGGTGTTACCGGGCGTAATGTAACATGTAGCATATTAGCATAGCATTCGTGCAGTCAGTACGTGGAGTCGAGCACGAACATGCGCATGTTACATGCGTATGTGTTTTGTTTTACACGGATTTCAGAACACGGCGTAACATAACGTTCGTGGCGAATGTTAAATATCACTAGTCAGTACCCAGCTTTAGGATTTTCGATTAAAAACATTTTAGTTTTGACCACCTATTTATTTATCAAAATACTTTAATTGTTGGAAATGCTTATCAGATATTATAAACACGGTGCTGAATGCTAAAAGCTAGCATTACCAAGTTTTTGGTCAACAACTTATAATAGTTGATTGTGAGAGGAATGCCAGAAAAACAGGCCAAGTGAGTGGGACTGGCAGACGAAAGGCTCCGTATCATAAACAGTCTTAAATTTTTATTTTTTGCTTTTATAGGCAATAAGGCTAAAGTGGAATTAGGCGGGCTATATTTACAGGATACACGAGGATAAATGGGCCAAGTTCGTCACATGGTGGGTGCCTGAAGACGGACTTCGCAACCGAGATAGGCCTAAAAAACGCTGGCGTGTCGGATTGACCGGAGAAGGCACCCGATAAAGTTAGTTCGAAAAATATTTATTTACTAGCTTCTACCAGCTGCGGCTTCGCCCGCGTGAATATCGGAAATAGCAAGGTTTCCTGATTTGTATTGTAAATTTTTTACTCAGGAAACACCCACCCTACACCTACCCTACACCTACCTTACACCTACCCTACACCTACCTTATACCTACCCTACACCTACCTTACACCTACCCTACACCTACCTTACACCTACATTACACCTACCTTACACCTACCCTACACCTACCTTACACCTACCTTACACCTACCCTACACCTACCTTACACCTACCCTACACCTTCCCTACACTTACCCTACACCTACCCTACCTACAAAATTATACCAGCCCAAAAATACTATGACATGTTTCTGGTCTCCTGGTACTTGAAAATCTGAAGTACTAAGGCAGCAGCGGCTCTGAGTTTCCACTTCCTCCTCAGTCTCCATTAATCCATGCCACTTACCGGGATAAAAAGTAGCCTATTTTTTATTCCAGAATATGAATTACATGTGTGCCAAATTTCATCCAAATCCCTTCAGCCGTTTTTGCCTGATTGTTACACAAACATACAAACATACAAACATACAAACATACAAACATACAAACATACAAACATACAAACATACAAACATACAAACATACAAACTTTCACCTTTATAATATTAGTAGGATTTATTTGGATCTCCGACAAAGGATACATATTTACAACTGAAGTCAAAGTGGTAAAATTAATTCATTTAGGTGTGCTCCTTTAGTTATAGGAGACCACAGCATGCATATATAACTAGGTTTACATAAACATATAGGGGTTGAAATTAGGATAAAAACATTCCATTAAATTTGAGTAAATTCTTTCAATAAATTAAGTTAAAATTATTCCAATAAATAATAGTAGTGGGACAACATAGACTAACAAAAAAAAGCAGCAACAGATATACACACTCTGTGAAAATTTCAACTGTCTACCTAACTGTTCATGAGATACAGGTCATTGATACGATAGACAGACGGACGGACAGCGGACACTTTTTAATTTGGTTCCGTTGGTAAAAACGACGCTTGTGTGCCACTTTTTGGTTATTGCAAAGACAGGGCTATTATTGTGAGACACTTTTACCCTCAGAACGTCCTCACTTGGTGGATTTTAATAAATGTGTATCTACTCGTAACATAATACTTGACTTCCAACTGCACGATTTCACATGTTTTCCGTTTATTTGCTTACCTTCATATATATCCATTTTTCATCATCTTTCTTCATCCATCTTCAGTCAGAGGGCTTAAAGTGAGTTTTTTAACGTACTCGATCGCGTTAA
Source organism: Melanchra persicariae (assembly GCA_947386135.1). Classification (NCBI taxonomy): domain Eukaryota; kingdom Metazoa; phylum Arthropoda; class Insecta; order Lepidoptera; family Noctuidae; genus Melanchra; species Melanchra persicariae. The sequence goes on along the minus strand of OX376656.1, from coordinate 3,355,325 downwards.
CGTAAACGTTCGCTTATGTCAAATTGTGTAGAAAATAACCAGGTTGTGCATGAGTGTCACCAGACGGCGCTTATTCAGTTTCAATACAAATTGACGTTTACGCTAACGCTATTGAGAACGTTAAAAAACTCACACTAAGGCCACAGTTCATCTATTTTCAAGCATTTCGTGTTTTTGTTTTATATTTTTATGGAATTGGGGACCATCATTTAAATGGATAAAGATTGCCTTAAAGAAAAATGTTTTAAAAACTTACAGATCTTTTCAAAACTGAAACTTTTTTTTTGAAACCGTTTGTATTGTGAACCGCGAAAAAAAATAATTAAGAAGGTCAGTTACGAGCATAAATATGAGACTAATAAGTATTTTCGAAACAACATTCTTATTAAACAAGGTAATAAATAAGTGTTTTCTGAAAGTTATAAATCGTCTTCTCTCTAATCTCTAAATCTAATCATTCTCATCTCACATAATTATAAAAAAAATTGTATACCAAATATTGTAAAACATTTTTTTGAAATGATTTTCTATAGAGCTTCTTGTCCGTTCTTCTCCATAAGCACCTTTGCGAATGGACAGTAGAGTTGCTTTATTTATTTTAAACATATTATTTTAACCGTAAATGATGACGTTCAAAAGTGCCGTTTAATGGCCGAATTGAAATAAACGTTTTGACTTTGACTTTGATTAAGAAATAATTTGCGTAAGTTGACAACTATAACTCTGTAAGTTATTTAAGGCAGGAATTAAATGTTAAGTAATTTTAAGTGTTCGTTGTGCACTTAGTGATCACTTATTTGGAAATCTCTACCGTACTGAGGATTGCTGTTTGAGAACCCAGTTCTGGGTTAAACTCGTCTTTGCACATAATACGTCCCGTTTGCGACTGTATTTTAGGTGTTTTGCGAGTGCAATAAAGAAAATGAATAATGTAAATTGGACAACGAACGATATAACCTGTAGGCCCTAGCAACAGGCCGCTGAAACAAAAGGAAGAGGAAGTAAAGATATTTACCGTACATTGTTATGTAGGAAGAAAAAACAAAATAAAGTAAAAAGTGAGTTTGTAGGGGTATAAATCTCTAGATCTACTGAAACGATTTTAAAAATTCTTTTTGTAATTTATAGCCACGGAAAACTCCAATGAGAACGGGAAACAACGGGATATACGCGTACGAAGTCGCGGGCAAAAACTAGTATTCTTATGAAAAGATTTCAGCTTTTCGAATAATAATAATAATAATAAGTCTGAGGCCTGTTCCCACGAATACTTTACATGTTATAGATTGACGGACGGCAGACGTTTTCGGGGACTTTGGGGGTTTTTTATATTTTTGTCTTTCAAAAAGACCATAACTTTTTATTTTGAAAGCCTACCTAATTTGCGCTGCTCGATTATGAACCTTCAGTTTTACGCCGTGAGTTGTAAGTCTAACAGTGTAATGATTTTTAGTAATATTTAGGTGTTACTGAACACATAAAGGGCATAAAGAAATGATAAGTTAATGTGTGAGCAACGCTCATGCTATGGTCAGGAAACAAAACCGATATCATCACGCCTGTAGTCTCCTGGACGGATGGGCAGAAATCTATATTAGGTAGGTACAGTACACCAGTATTTTTGATAGGGCGTGTCTTTTACCCTCAACCACCGTGTCATGGTTGGAAGGTAATGGTATGCTTTTGGGTGACCACATGCAGTAGGTTCTTTGAACTTACGTTCAGCAATTGGCTGATATGATAATGATGATGATGCAGTTGGTAACTAAATAATGCTCAGTCTAAGTTACATGTGTTTTTGAACAGGATAATTTTAAAGGGAAGGATACTGTAATTTAGATAGACTGTGACTAAAACGAATAGGTACCATTATATTAATAAATTGATAGGTGGGTAAAATTCCTATGACGCCAGACGATTTTAAAATTATGGAAAATTTACAATTTATATAAATAAAATAGTACGTAGGTACGTTACTCTTGCAAAAATTCAAAAATGGCTCGATCGATTTAAATTATTTTTTTGCATGTCAAAGTGTCACAATTAAGTCACTTTTAGGTTCACCGGGTCATGTAGTAACATTTTAAATGGAACTGTTTTAATGTCTATATTTGATATCAGTCATTTTATTGCTTAAATGTTACGTATAGGGCTTAGAGATTGTGTTGTGTGCATTGAATTTCTCAAAGTCAAAACGTTATTTTCTTTAGAACGTTAAAAGGCACTTTGAACGTCATCATTTACAGTTAAACAAGTTAAAGTGACTAGATGTTTTAGATTAAAAAGTTTATATTACTAATAGTATTCCTTTAGATGCAGCTCTTACTGCTTTGACGACATTAATTAATATAATTCAAGAGTTGCTATTGCATTTAGTTAAACAAAAAAAGGTGACTATCGAGTTATGTCATCAAATAGTATTCGTAACAAATCTCTTAAAAACATTACTGGCCAGTTGTTATGTTTTGATTTGAAATTAAAAACTAGCCAGTATTGCGTTTTGAATTGTGAAGTAATAAGTATAAACAGAATGCTTCCATAGAGTTGGGCGTAGTGAGTGTGGAGCCGTGGAGCCGTCGCTCTCCTTGCCCAATCCCGCAGGGACGCGGCGTGAAGATCGATACGCTACACGGGCGCAAGCCACGCAAGTCGCCCAGAGATGCTAAATTGTTACAATTCCATCTGACCTACCTATACAACCGTAACACATCATTAAACTACGATAAAAACACTACAGTTATCCTCATTTTAAAATGAACACCTGCTAAAATGCAATAATTTTCCGCATTTAAATATGTATGTTATCTCGAGTTCTAAATTTTAACTACTGTTAGTCATAGTAGCTATTATGTTTGTTAACAATGCGATGACGTGACGTAGGGCCCGACATAACGAGGAAAAAAACTTACAGGAATATTTGTGATGTAACGTACAGAAACTATGGAATAAATGTATGTGAAACCAAGATACGAATTAACGAATATTTTGCGGTTTTGCAAATAATACGATGGTGTTAGTTTCATGATCAATATCAAATGAATGAATGTAAGCCGCGAACACCGCGGACAAACAGCCTGCCTCAAGTACGAGCTGTATGCGATGTCCTTTACAAGTATCACATAATACGTACAGCACACAACGATTACAGTATTGACGTGTAAGCTTCGTAAACGTAAGAATCAAGAAGAAAGCGTTCATCGATTTTCCGTCTGTCGTTACATTTCAGTAAAGCAACTCCAAGGGACCAAAACAAAATGCGCAAAAACAAGATGTCTTCTCATCTCGGAGCTAATTAACAAGTGAGTGTCGCGAAACACGGAGGACACCCTCGCTAGTGGTCACTTACCACCTCGGCCAGCACGCAGCCGGGACATCACACGCTTAGAGCTAGTACTCGCGGGGGATGCAGCCGCGCCCCGCCCCGCGCCTCCGCTACGAAAAAATCTCTTACAAAACACATCGATCGATATGCTCCCGAATGCTCACTCGCTTGCCACCGACACCCAAGACTTTCAGCTGATCTACTCCCAGCACGCCCCCCCCATGGACTTACTCCAGCGGAGGCCTGCCTGCGCCGCGTCGCGGGCGCCACGGCCAGCGAGCGCAACGAGCCACATGCGGCGGCTCCTGCGTCCTTGAAATTTCAAGTGCAAGGCGATACAGGCGAGCACGCGACGCGAGCACGTGAACACGCGCGAAGACCGGGGCGAGCCGGGCGCGCCGGGCCGGGTATCGATCGGGGCGGACGGGGCGGACGGCGGCCGCGGACGGGCGGACCGGGGCGGACACGCCCGGGGCCGGCTCTCCGGGTTGCATAACGCGCTGGTCGTGCCGGCGGCGGGCGCGCGCCGAGCCGGTATCGACGCGCGCGGGGCGCATGCGCGACGCGTACCTTCGCAGCCGTAGCCCTGCCCGATGAGGCCCCACAGCAGATCCGAGCAGTGGTGGCAGTACGTCGGCTTGTGGAAGGTCTTCTTCGCGAAGGAGTGGGTGCGATGGGGCGCGGGCGCGGCCTGCGCCATGGCGGGCGCGCGGGCCGGGCCGGGCTGGCGCGCTACTCATGCCGCGGCGCCCAGGGGCGCGCCGCGCTCTCCGAGCGGCTGTCGCGGCCCACCATCGCGGCGCGTCTGCCGCCCGCGCCCCGGCCGGCCCGCGCACGCGCTCCCCCGCCCCCGCGCCGCACCGCGCGCCCCCGCCGCAGCGCCGCACGCAGCCTCGACCTCGCGGCGGCGGCAGGACGAGCACACACAATCGATTTCCACTCTTATCTCTGGAAACGTTCCTCAAGTTATGACACGAACTTACAGTAGCCTACATTGAAGCTTTTCATCTCTCAGAGAGTATCATACGTAACGCTTTGTGCCGACAATTGCACTGTGTGGAAACACGGAAACAGCCAACGTTGTCAATGTGTCCTACAGTGTTTGTTCTTAACTCATACCGAAACGGTTATATCGTGATTCCCGTTGGAAAAGTTTATATTCTGTCACGTCTTTGACGATCAAAGCTTAAATTGGCTGAATCTTAGTGTTATGTAAATATCTGTTCTTTATTTTTGACAATATCCAAGTTGAAAGGAAACATCTGCTAGAGTTGTAAGTGTTCTGTTAGAGCTATTAGGACCAATAGAAGAGACCAATTTTCAAAAGCAGTTTTATTTTATGATTTAACCTTTTTAACTTACGAAATTCAAGTTGCAGAAAAGGATATTCAAAATCCACAAATAATAAAAGTCCCAAGAAAAAAATACCTGATAAATTAAATGGCTCGGCCGCCGCTACAAGATCACGTCGCGCGGCGCGTGCGCGGTGCCGCCCTCCAATCGAAAAAGCTCTTGTTTACAATTTTAAGAGGCGCAGCATCTCTCGGCGCGGCCCGACACCCAGACGCCACTCGCACCGCGCACACACCACACACTACTACCAAACTATTATAAAACAGACAACTATTAATTCTGGCTGTCGATTTTTGATATTCGAACACTCGACAATATCAACAGTTATTCTAAAAGGCTGAAAAAAAAAGAAAATGTATTTTTTTCTTAACCGCGCAAAGTCACGTCAGCCATGCTAGCATTCAGCCAGTAGGTATGATGGAATAGATTGATTATTTTCTATGTTACTAGATTTTGACAGCAACTTCGTACGCGCATTTCCCGTTTTTCTCGTTCACGTAGGAATTTCTGGAAATCCTATTCTCTCTCTCTTCTAAAATCTCTTAGTGCTCCCCTGCACACCCCGAGGAACCTATATACATGGCAAATTTCAGCTTTCTATGACCAGTAGTTTCGGCTACGCGTTGTCTCTCCGTCAGTCAGTCAGTCACTCAGTAACGGAAGATTAGAATAAACGCTATACCTCTTAAGGGGTCATTGCACTCATCATTATGAACAACTCTTATTATGAGACCAACAACGAGATTGCGAAAAAAAAAATCAGCTGTTCAGGACATTTTGTCGAGTTATGCGCACAGAAATGTATGGAACACTCGATTTTTTTTTCGCAATCTCCTCTCCCTCAGTGTTGGTCCCATAGTAAAAGTTATTCATAATGATGAGTGCAATGACCCCTTATGAGGTATTGCGTTTATTCTGTTACACGTTTTATATACTGGGTGAGATTTTTTCCAGTGCGACTTGTGAACAGTTGATAACAACTTTGTATGGGAAGTTCAAATTTTTTTTTAGTAATTGTCTATGGCTTTCTTGGGGAAAGTTCTTCATTTACATGGGCAGAAGTGGTTCTTAAAGTTTGCGCACTGGGAAAAAACTCACTGATTTTTTTGGAGTTAGTATAATAATGTGGAACTTACTAGAAACATAAGAAAGCTATTGCGTAGTGGGGAGTAATTCACAAAACAGTGGTTTTGTTGGTGGTGTAAACATTTTTTCTTAGGATGGAAACATTTTTCACAACAGGAAATCTTTCAGATACTATAACCGCAAAAGGCTTTCACTAATCCAGTACGTAAGTACCTTCTACGACATTTCGTAGTCCGCTGCAGCTTGTTACAAAACATCGCCCACGACGCGCTGTAGTAACCCACTTCGTTCACACATTGCCGACCAACGCTTGGAAAAGTACCGATGTATAGTGTGCATTGCTGGCATTGTAGACGGTGGGTTTATTAAAGGAGTTGGCAAAGCAGCAATGGATGCGTATTAGGTGATAGTTCATGATTCGTAGAGGTGAGAGAGTCATACGTAAGATGTAAAGCTGCATTTAACTAGGTTTCACGAGTAATTATTATTCGCAAGTAACAGCGAATTTTTAGCCTCGGTTTAAGGACTGAATACAGCCACTGTAAACGGTATTTCATGATCGTATCTACTGCTACTTGTCTTGCAACAAGTATGTTTCTGTGAGTCTGCATCGGAATTGCACAATTTAATTCTGCCTAGCCCGTTCCACAAGACGTACGGCGATGCGCCACCGGTACTTGGTGGACATCCACCCGTCGTGAACACGCACGAAACGTTTTGGGAATACTTTCAGAGTCGAACAGCTAAGAATTGGAATTCCCTATCCTAGTCTGTGTTTACTAATAGTACCTGGGAGTTTACAAGTCAAGAGCGAATAGGTAGACCACATATCGCTTTCCTTCAGGTGAGGTTGTGGTCAATCAGAAGTTTATCAGTAATAAAAAAAACTTGTGGGTATCCAATCCAAGATCCCGGGTGCTGCTTGCTGGTCGGCTCATCACCTAAGCAGTTTCAGTCACAAAATCACAGTAATAGTATGGATTATATTCCAAAAGATAAGATGAAGGAAGGGTACGATCTCGTAGCAGGAAGGCTACGAAATCGTAAAATAAGGGTCTACGAACTCATAGCAGGAAGGCTACGAAGTCGTAGAAAGTGGTCTACGAACTCGTAGCAGGAAGGCTACGAAGTCGTAGAAAGTGGTCTACGAACTCGTAGCAGGAAGGCTACGAAGTCGTAGAAAGTGGTCTACGAACTCATAGCAGGAAGGCTACGAAGTCGTAGAAAGTGGTCTACGAACTCGTAGCAGGAAGGCTACGAAGTCGTAGAAAGTGGTCTACGAACTCGTAGCAGGAAGGCTACGAAGTCGTAGAAAGTGGTCTTCGAACTCGTAGCAGGAAGGTTACGAAGTCTTTTTTTTTAAATAATATTGTCCCGCACTAGAAATTTCTCCTGTATCGTGGGTGCGTTAACAAACATACAAACTCACATACACAAACAACCAGACCCAGAACAACTATCTGTAGGCCATACAAATATTTGATCCGTGCGGGAATCGAACCAGCGACACGCAATGCAGCAGCCAATTGCTCAACCACTGCGCCAACCGTATCGTCGTAGAAAGGGGTCTACTAACTCGTAGCAGGAAGGCTACGATGTCGTAGAAAGTGGTCTACTAACTCGTAGCAGGCAGGCTACGAAGTCGTAGAAAGGGTTCTACTAACTCGTAGCAGGAAGGTTACGCAGTTGTAGAAAGGGGTCTAATAACTCGTAGCAGGCAGGTTACGAAGTCGTAGAAAGGGGTCTACTAACTCGTAGCAAGAAGGCTACGAAGTCGTAGGAAGGGGTCTACGAACTCGTAGCAGGCAGGCCACGAACTCGTAACAGGGAGAGTACAAAGTCGTAACTGGCAGCACTAGGATGGGTGGCGGCTTGATGCATTTTATTTAATGAAAGTGGGCAATCTTTGCAATGATTGTTACCGGGTCAGAATTGAGGCTAAGGTACGTAGCCGAGAGTGTAATGACAAATGCACACAGGTGTATCACACGACGTTTTTCAACACACTTGCAAACAACATTTTTGTAGCTATATTTGTGACAAATAACTTGCGGATGTTTCCAGGGTTCCAAACGTACGTATAGAAAACGGATCCCTTACAGGATCATTCGTCATCTGTCTATCCGTCTGTCACAGTAATTTTTTCTCCGAATCTATTGGAACGATTCAGTTGATATTTGATACAAAGATTTACTTTCACGGACACGTTATGTAAATGAGTAAGGGGCACTTTTAGGGGATTTTTGGAGAAACATGAAAAAGTCAGACTTAGCCGTATGACCATTAGAAATATAAGAAACACAAACTTGTTTATTATATCGATGCATATGACATTACAGATGGCTTTGCGAATTATTTTTCTTTGCTTCATAATATTAAAATAAATAGTTTTGCAGTACTTTGTTTCTTTGCGCGTGACTCCGCCTCGCACTTGGTCGGTTTGTCGTGCACGGTTTATCGTTCGTTCTTGAGGAAGCTGGCAGCCGCACATATTCTTCACTATTGCGAGCTTAAAATCGGTAGGATAAAGGAAGTTTTCGAAACAGTCTATTTATTTATTTATTTAATACACATAATATATATTTCATCAGGATGGTCGGTGACCCCCAAACGAGACATTTGCCTGTATCTTGAGGGTCAGAATTGCCACAATTTACGAGTAAATTGACGAGTAGGTTAAAAATTAAAAACATAATTAAAATTAGTTAATATAAAAAATAAACATAAAGATAATCTAATTAACCCAAAACAGCCTTGAACTCGGGAACAAATAAAACAAATAATATACTATCGACTAACAATTAGTGCAAATAATAATTTGTGAGATCTAGAGATACATAATGTATAAATAAGTAATCAGACAAATAATAAATCAAAACAAGATGTGCTAAGAAAAACACTTGCATCTAAATGCTATATTTTGGTGTTGGTCCTACCATGGGGTACTTTTTGATGGTTGGGAAATCATCAAATGATCTCTTCCGCTCTGGGCGCAGTGGAAGGGAGTGTGTCTTACTGACTAAATAAAACCCATCCGTGTTCCTCCTAATGCCCTTTGCGTTCCAGGGTCGCGGTGACTCTTTCGAACAAATTCTACAAACTCTACACAAGTTCTTACTTGATGAAATTCAAAAATCAGCAGGTATAGATATTGGAGACACATAGGAAACCATATTCGGCATATTCTAGTCAAGACATGTAAATTTAAATTATTGTGAACAAACCGCTTTCCAGTTAACTTAGTTTTATCAATGCCGTGAAACTCTGTAATTGGTTTAAGAGATAATTATCATCATCTCGCTATCACTGTTCAGTGTGTGCAGACTCGTAAGATGCTAGTAACTTTAACGCAACTGCATTTGCTGTTCATTGCTGGTGAGATAAATATTCACAACTCATGTAAATTAATAATAAGCTGTTGAGTTTCCACATAAAAAAAATAAGTAAACAACTAAATACCTTGAGTAGTGGCTGTTAGCAGGAACGTAGAATTTAACAAAAACAAATCAAAATGCGAGTCCGCTCCGGTAGCGTCACCTGTTGCGTTTGGCACGAACTAGCGGCGCGGCGCGGACTCTCTGAGTGGCTGCCAAATGCTCAGCATACTGCATAATCTCTTGTAGTTTTTCGTTTTCTGGTCATATTGAAAGCTGGCCCCTATTGATAAATTGTTTTTCTTTTGGTTGCATCGCAAATAAATTATGTGTTCAAAACATAAATATATTTATGTTCTATTGTTTTTCGCGAAGTTCACAGCAACCGTTTTTGTTTTATTTTAGAGCAGCTAGTGGATTGTTCGATTTGGGGTTAACTTGTAGGTATTGTGAACTCCTTGGCTGCAGGTCACTGGCAGACCAGTTAGTCGTTAGAACCTTGGAAGCGTCTAGCAAAAAAAAGAATTTTGAATTGAGTTACGAATATTACATTCATAATAAAAGCTTATAATATAGGTGGTTTTTATATGGGAGTCATGTATTAATTTCCTTGCAAGCCAGATTGACCTTAATAAGTAACTGAATTAATTATCAAACAGTCTTTCATTTCTAATATTTGTTGTGGATCACAGTATCACGTTGGTGATATTTTCAAACTGCTTATAGTACTGTAATACTCAGGTATGCTTGTAGCAGTATGTATACTAACATTATAAAGCTGAAGAGTTTGTTTGGTTGAACGTGCTAATCTCAGGAACTACCAGTAGTTCAAATCCTGAGATTCTTTTAGTGTTGTATAGCCCATTCATCGAGAAAGGCTATAACGCAAGTAACACGATCTGTATGAAAACCAAGCGTGCCATTTTTTACTACCTATTATGACGTCAGACACAAGCATTATTAAGTGATTAGAAAAATCAAATCGATTCAAAGATGCTGCCTAACTGACCTAACCACCTGGTGGTGCCACACGTTACAGTCGGACGTCAGTTAGATGTCAGTTAGGTAACTGACGTCCGACTAGCGTGCACCGATGCAGACTGAGCGCGAAAGTGGCGGCTTACGATTTTTGTACGTAAGCTGGGCACCGAAACAGGCACACGAAGTAGTTTGTCTTGCGTTATCTTTGTCTATCTATATCTATGCTATAGGCTATAATATATAACATCACGCTTTTTTTTTTTTTTTTGGATGGGAAATCATCAAATGACCCCTTCCGCTCTGGGTGGAGCGGCAGGGAGTGTCAGACTTCTACTGACTAAAACCCACCCATGCTCCTCTTAGTGCCTTTTACGTTCCAGGGCCGCGGTAACTCTTTCGAACAAATCCGCTACGACCAATAGGAGCAGAACATTAAAGAAAAATGTGACGAAGATGAAGTTGCGCGGGTCAGCTAGATATACCTATTCATTAAATAAAATAGAGTTCTAAGCAACAGGGCTGAAGGAATTTTTGCTTCATTTCCGATCGGTCGATTCCCGGGTCGGGCACAGTGTTATAGGGTTTTTCAGTAGCAGTTTTTCAGTTTGGAAGTCGGTGGTACGACATCGACACTCCGATGCCTCGTAAAGCACGTAACGCCGTTGGTTCTGCGCCTAGGGTTGCCAGGCGTCCGTATAAACCCAAACATAGTTAGGTTTTAGAATGCATGTCCGACCAAATAAGACTGTGTCTGGATTGTCCGGTTTTTGTTAGGCTTTTTTTAATTTTACCAGTCATTTATTTTCGCTGGCAATTGCATGACAAAGAATACTGATACATGCAATTTTGATTTTTCATTATAAGTGACAACGGTTTTATACTGACGAGTGAAAAACCTGGATTTACTTACTATAAATAGTGACGCACATAATGAACTATGTATCGATAGTAAAATAGTTTCATTGATTATGTCTCTTCATGGCACTCCTTAAAACGGATTAATTAGTTCCCACAGTTACTATAGTTTATTTTGTGCGTCGCATTTCATTGTCAAACTTCCTCAAAATATTAACCTTAGTACAGCGACATCACCACAAAGTTCCCTCGCAATTTAGACAGCGCGTTTAAAAAAAGAAGGCCACCGAAAGGCTGCGTTCCACTAATATCTTGATCAAACGCTCGCAAAGTGACGTGTATTTGAAGTTTAAAGGCGTAAGCGTTCGTCCCAGCGCGTCCAAGCAACCCCGCTGGGGTGGCACAGATATATATAGACGTCGGCGTCGAAAGCGCGCCTCGCCACCCGTGTAGGTTTTCCATTCGATTAGTTTCGTTACATGCCACCCCTGTAAACACACGGAAACCTGTGTGTGTTGGGCCGCGGCTGTGTGGGTGGTGCCACCTTCTTGGTCAGTTAGATACGTCGTGTGACGAACTGTTACTGTTGGACAGATCCACTCAAATCTGTCTGGTTCTTTCCTCAAAAGACCATTTCAGACACAGATCTGCATGATCCTCATATAGTATTGTGAATGTGGGGAGCATGTACCTAGATCGCTATGATAGGAGTTCATTTCATGTTAGTCAACAATGTCTGGCAAATCGTCACATTCGTCAAATCGTTGAACTCCTTAGTTCTAAGTTTAAGCTTCACGATAATTGACAAATGCTTGCACTGTCTGGACAGGTCCACTCAATCTGTGTGGTACCTACTTTCCTCAAAAAACCACCTCAGACATCAACCTAATGGTTCTCAATTAATGATTTGACCAGTATAGATTTCAAAAGAGACTTTGACGTCTGAGTTTGTTTCGGTGTTTCTTCTCAGGTTAGTCAGCTAGGAAACACCGGCCTCATCTAGTTTAAAAACGACCAAAAAGATAGACGTGTAAAAGTGTTATTTACAACCTAATTACAAAAATAAATATAATTTATCATTTATGATACTGATGGAACTGTAAGGGGTGTTAGGAAAGGGTTGTGTTTTATCAGAGAGAAATAGGTACCACCGGAGACGGATCCAGGATTGCCGTTTGGGGGAAAGGGGCTTGGCTCCGTTGAGGGTGGGTTTTAGCAAAGTAATCAATAAAAATCAATACGTAATACATTTTATTTTGTTAAACGCATAAAAAGCCTCCTTTTATTACTTTTTGTAAATTCCTCAATGAATTCGTTAGGTTATAGACAACCCAAGAAATCTGGGTCTTTCGGGGGGAGGGCTGGAGCCCCTTAGCCCCCCCCCCACCTGAATCCGCCAATTAGTCCCACTCTGCTCTAGGTACCCTTCGAGGAATCCAGGCGTTATGTTATGTAGAAATAAAGACTTCAACCGGAACCATACAAACATTCCATAATAAACTATAGAAATTATGTATGTTGATACATATCAACATACATAATACCTAGTAGGTACATACCTACTAGGTACCTACTCATTCAATCGGTGCCTGCACCAGTACGTATGTGTAGCAAGCGGTGTGACAAGGGGATGTTTCACAGCAAGACTTCATACCTACTAATGGGTACCTATATAGCTAGATAAGTATGCTATAACCCAAAGGGAAGAAAGGATTCGATCTCACGAACTCTTCTTTTACCTGTGGTTATTGTTACTAGTCATGTATGGTACCCGATTAGGATATAGTACTTAAGTCAAAATAAAAAAAAATAGATCTTTCAAATTAGGCTGAGAATTGGAAATCAAAACATCTACCCGCCACTTACGCAGTACTTTGGTGAAGGAAAAACAAATTGTAAATGACTTAAAAAGTTATTCAACTGTCAAAATGTCATAACTGACATTCTAGCAGTCATGCCAGGTTCATTAGGTTACAGGAAATGCTTGAAAAGTGGATTGAAGCAGGATGAATAAAAAGTATGTAGGCAGGCCTATCACTTGGGACACTGCTGATTCCAATATTGGAAACAACTTTAATTACCGAGAAATCGTTGTTATTCATTGCAATATTTACCTACCTTAGTGCAGTGGAGTGCACGGTGTAGGTAGATACGGGAATCGATCTATATATGTAGCTATGCTTAGAGAAAAAGCTAAATTCTCTAAGTAGGAACTATGTTAAGAGCGTTTACGCGGTACGGCTTTTCATTCGAACTTTCAAATACTTATTTTTCGAAATTAATGAACCGATTTTATTAAAACTTGGTATGCGTACGCTAGATATCTAGGTCTAAATAGTTATCAGAAAAAAAAATCGAAAATGAGTTCAGGGGGAAGGATATCTGCCAGGGTTGCGGAATATGTTCGAAAGAGTTACCGCGGCCCTGGGAAGAAAGGCACTAGGAGGACTAAGGGTGGGTTTTAGTCAGTAAAAGTCTGACACTCCCTGCCGCTCCACCCAGAGCGGGAGGGGTCATTTGATGATTTCCCATCCTCAAAAAAAAAAAAAGGGGAAGGATATAAGTGATTTTTCACTTTCTATAGAAAAATTAAAATCGCTCTCTCTCTCCCTCTAAAATCTTTTTCAAAAATGTTTTCTGATAACTATTAAGACCTGGATATCTAGCATATTATGCATATCAAATTTCGTTAAAATCGGTTCATTCATTTTGAAGAATAAGGACTTGAAAGTTTGTATGAAATGACATACGGCGTACATTACTTGTGTTACAAATAATACCTAATTAAATAAATAGAGCTAATATTATTTAATTACCTTTTGTATAATGTAATAGATGACAACGAATTAATGTGAAGTAGGTATGTAGTTAGTGTAGTTAACTACACTTTGGTTTTAGAATGTACCAGGTAAGTAGGTACATGGAATTAAGTAATTGCGTGCGCTGTAAAATTAAATACTTAACAAAAATATTTAATAAACAATATGCAGTTGTGCTCTTATATCATATGTGTAAATTAACAGCCTTATTCACTCTCTCCGCCACATCAACACACTCACAGCGCCATCTTCAGATCACCTGCTCAAATAATGATAGCAAAATCTCTCAACTACACGCAGAAATAAAAGTATCAGGCGCTGACAAAATTACTTATCAAAATGGGCAATTCTATCTAAAATTATGGTTAAAACTAAGTGAAGTCTACTACTTCAGTAGGTATAGTAACTACACAAATAATGTGAAGAGCAGACAGTTATATTATAATATCTAAAAAACATTGAATGAATTGAACCTCCAAGCCCAGTCCATCCTATCAAAAGCTAAAATTGCTTTAGTTGATAACTTTAATAATATTATTTGACAGAATATGGTCGGTATGTATATTACATGGTCTTATATTTATATATATTGTATCATCACATTCTACCACTTGGGCGTACAAATGTCAAGTAGGTTCATATTCATGCTGATGATATAAAATAATATTAACAATAAATATTATTAATAATTACAATTTAAATTGAAAAAGGGATGTCTGAAATAAAATAATATACACAATAATTGAATTAAATTAATATGTCAGTGTCATTTAAGTAGTCATTCAAATTATAGTAGCATTTATTACATAAAAATTCTTTAAATTGCTTCTTAAAACCAGCCAAATCTAACTCCCTTATTGATTTATTGATTTTATTATAAATTTGCGGGGCTCTGCAGAATATACTTTTCCGCATGAGCGCTGTCTTTGCTCTGCGCCCGCGGAGCATGTCATTTCTCCTGTTACGTTGTACAGTATCAGATAGGTAAGGAAACAAATTCGGATTTAATCTCACAAATAAGGCAGTCTCATATATGTACAAAGCTGGCAGTGTGAGAATTTTATGCTCTCTGAAATAAGGCACACAACTGTCCGTCACCTGAAGCCCAAACATAGATCTAATGCAGCGCTTTTGCGCTTTAAACGCGATTTCCCTATTTGTAGAGTTACCCCAAAAGAAAAGACAAAAAGAAAAGACTAACTTACATGCTAGCTGACCAAGGAATTTAATAAATATAAGTACCTACATTAGCTAATATTAGGCGCTTGGTTCAATTAAGCATGTGTACCCGCGACGGTCATTAGTGTGATGCTATATAGGTCACTGAACCCGTTCTACCTACCTGTGAGGTAAGCCTCCACGGTATGATTCATACAAGCATGTTACTTAAAAAGGCTAACAATGCAGCATAACTGTTTTATTGTGTGTCGATCTGCTTGGCTGAGTTTCTAGTGGCTATTTAAGCGACTAAGTATAAGTATGTGCCTACCTACGTTTTTACCTTCCTAATATTAAAAAAAAATAGGTAGGTACCTAATTAAAATAACGGCATGTCCAATAAGCAAACATTATATCATCATTAAGTGTGGTAAATAAATAGTTCGTGCCGTATTCTGAAGACAGTGTAGATTGCGTAATTATTTTCAATGAGATAATAACAACCTTGCTGGGACTTCTTTATCGAATTGTACTAAACATCCGACTAAAGCGATTAATTTGTGTGCTGAGACTAATAAAATACTATAATGATATCGTGAAATCGCGTTGGAATTTTACAAAACGGTATTCAGTCACGAAAGCTAGTTCGATATCGCGTTCCTGAACGCACCGCAGAGTTGTGTCATTGCCCGCCCGTGCTGTCAAAATATAAAAATGACTGGGGATTCAAGAAAAACTTTTTTGGGATTTGATTTCAGCACCCAGAGGGTAAGTAAAAAATAATTTAATATTAGGCAACGAGCGCACATACTTACTAAAGTTTTACATTTCTTTGTAGGGCATTTCTCTGCCTTGCACGCAATTTTATGGAGATTCGCTTAACTAATTAATTCCGTAAGATTGATAAACAAGGCGATAAGGTTTGAGTTTAATCACGTTTCGTTATTTAATTCGTCGCTATTGATTGATGGATTTCATTTGGCTGAAAAGTTAACATTCGTATGATAATAATTATTGCCCACTAAAAACACAACTGACTTTTAAAAATATTTAATTTTAATTATTAATTAAAAGCACTTTTGTCGGTCTGTGACGCATATAATCCACCTGTTTGTAATTTTGGAACTTCTTACCCCTTGTGACATAATAATGAAATTATAACTACAAGATAAACACTGACGTTTATTTAATTAATCAATTTAATTATTAAGTACTTGTTCTTTCTTTTGTTTACCTATTTTTTTATAGATAACCTTGTATGTACCAATAATAAGTAAACTGTCCCATCAGCGTAAAAAAATCACTATACGTAGTAGGTACCTCATAATGAATGCATTACTTTATAAAATATTATTTTTCAGTTAAAAGCCATAGTAATTGGCGAAGACTTCAGTGTGTTGCACGAAGCAGAGGTTGAGTTCGATGTTGACCTACCAGAATTCAGGTACTTTTGTTTTTTATGTCATGAGATAAACATAGACACTAATGACCTGCTTGGCTTCGCATGTGTGCAAATTAAACACTCAAACCTTCCTTTTATCGCAGTTTCCACATTTCCGTTTTATCATAGTGAAAACTGTATGAATGTCACTGGTATGGTATAGAAGTAGTAAGCAGAGGAATAGACAGACTGCAACATTGTATTATACTATTTAGAGATGTGTGATGTGTAGTACAGTACTTCTTGAACTGCAAACAGAGGGCCTATCAGGAATGTTTTGATGTAAGTGTGTAAGTATATAGTAACGTTATGGTATTGTTAACGTAAGTAAAATTTGATTATAAAAAACTACAACCCCATAATATTTTGGTTTAATATTATGTGACATACAGAATTTGTATCATACAAAAATATGAATATAGAATCCAATTCAAATAAATATTATATGCAATAATATAATATTTATTCAAATTATGTGGTGAGACAGTAAATACATTTTTGCTTAAATCTATGTCATGTTTACAAGTATGTTAATGTGCTTGAACTAGGAAATCCTGTATTTCAGGCGAGATGAGGTAAACATAAAATAATCACGGTAATTATAAAAAATAAAATAAAACATTCATCTTATAGGTATGTAAAAAATAAATGTGTAAATAGTAAAAAAAACATAAAAATAAAAAATAAACATACCTACTTCTAAAATCTTAGTAGACTAACTTAGCTAACTGATTAAAATGAGTATGACACTAGGTACTATCTTTATTTCAATACAGCTAACAACTTCTCTGTATCTTCATAAGACAAACTTTGAAGAAAATTATAGAAATTGTAAGTAAACTCTCAAGGTCGCTCACCTATAAAATAATTTTTCGAATAGAAGGCTTGCTGTTGCATTCAGTCTGTTTTAGAGTAGAGGTCCAAGGAAAATTTGGCTGTGAAAGCATATGATTAAAATTTTACTATAACTATAATACCTACTTGTTTCACACAGAAACAAGTAGGTATTATAGTTATAGTAAAATTTTGTTATGTTACTATATGTCAAAAACATTGTGCTAGGCCCATTGCATTCAAGAACCAAACCAAAAAAAAACAAAAAAATATTGTTGAAACTTGTACAGTTTTTACAGTAACTCTTAAATAGTGACCTACTTTTAAGTAAAAATAGTAAGAATCATACCAAGAATGTGCAATACCTAATTAATTCAGTTGAGATAGTAGCCAAGTCTTGTATTTAAGTAAGCAATGGAATTTCTAAATCTAGGAAACAATTCAACCTTAGCAAATTGATTCATCAACAGTAATTTTACTTACAAAACTTAAAATACCATATTAATAATTGATGTAAAGGTTAATTAAGGAAACCCATCGTTATTCACATAATTAATCATTGAATTAGGCATGCATATTGAAAGGTAAATGGAAATTAATAGAAAGTAAGAGACAACAAGTAATGTAGATATAATTTGACGAAGCCTTTTTCTTCAACTTCAATTTCAATGTCTTTATTGTGGATCATAGGCAGGTACATAATACAGGTCTTAAATAATTTAACTGTGATCAGCTACATCCTGCCCTTAAGGCATACAATAGTCACATAAAAAACTTACTTTATTGTTACAAATTATTAAGATTTCACATAAAATATAAAAAAAAGATTAAAATAAAACGTAACAAAGTAGAGTACACATCAGTGGGCCCCGGCCACCAAACGCATCATGACTGAGGGGGACTATATTGGAGCAGTGATTTGTCTTGGGTATTTCTTGTGTACCTAATGTTGCAGTTTACCTACCTTATTAGTTTATATCCTGGGCACTTATACTTAGCCAGTATGTTAAGGATCTCAATATGTCTTAGTATGTCTCGCTGTAATTTTGTCTATATCCCGTTCCTAGGACCGCGGGTGGGGTGGTGCGAGGAGTGGAGCGAGGTGAGGTGATAGCACCGCCACTGCTATGGGTGAAGGCACTAGACATGGTGATGGACCGCCTCGTTGTTGCAGGAGTCGACTTCTCTATCATTGAGGCAGTTTCAGGAGCTGGACAGGTAATTTTTTGTCCATGTCAGCCATTTCACATAATGGTTGGTCACTTTGGAGTTAAATAGATCTTACAGAAAAAAAAATTAAAGAGAAATCTGGCACATAAAGCTATTAGTAACTGAAAGTTAAAGTACCCAAAAGCATATAAGTATCTTTCAAATTGTGTCATGATATGTTAGACCTTGTGAGTCCGACATTGTCTTCCAGACAGCACAGAAAATTAGAAAAATTTCATTATCACTCTCATTTCTATTCAATGCCAGTTTACCAACCTTTTTCCCAGCAACATGGATCAGTCTGGTGGTCAAAGGATGCGGAGACGAAGCTCGGGAAGCTCTCCCCAGACGAGTTCCTTCACACGCAGCTGGCGACCGCCTTCGTGTCTGACTCACCTGTGTGGATGGACTCCAGCACTACTGTAGACTGTAAGGCGTTGGAGGAAGCTGTGGGGGCTGAGGTAAGTGAACTTGAGAAAAAAGGAAGAGTTTATCTTCCGCCAACTGTTTGTCATAGACTGGCAAACCTCGGTCATCTGAAATACGCAAATCCAGAAGTTTACACTCTAATTGCCCGTTTTTTAATGGTATAATGGAGTGTGCTAGCTAACAAGTTGTAAATAATATTTAATTTTATGATTTCCATGTTGTTGGATACATATTTATTTTTGTACCTGTATCTTAAAATACTTTGCATACTATTGTATAATTCAAGTTCTTAAAACGTAACAGCCAGATGTGTTGCTGGGGAGTTTGTTGCGCCACTTCTTCTTCCCAGCTAAAACACTAGGAAGTGGTGACGGGTGGGCATTTTGGGAGACTGTCTTTATGTAAAATTTGACGTTCAAAAAGTGCTGGCTCTCAGCCTAATTTGAATAAATGACTTGAATTTTGAATTTTCAAAAAGGCTATGCTTTTCACAGTCCATCTTGGGTCACCCAAAATTATGGCTATCATTTTGCAAAATCTGGCGATTGAGTGTCGACATGTCATTGTGTCTATAACATTGGCAAAGTAGCAGTGACTTTATAACCAATGAGGCAAAGTTTAGGATAATGAGGATCCCATCTCAAAGGATAGACAACTTTAAAAACGCGATTAGCAAATACTGGATGCGGATTTCGGCAAACGACATCTTAAAAGTTACAGAATACAAAAACTGTGGTGTGTGATGGGCGGACCTGGTCATTTACATTCACCCTTTATTCCAGGAACTATCAAAAATCACAGGCTCCCGCGCCTACGAGCGTTTCACGGGTCCTCAGATCCGGAAGATGTTCCGCACTCGTCCGCGCGCGTACCAGGCGGCCAGCCGGATCTCGCTGGTGTCCTCCTTCGCGTGCTCGCTGCTGGTGGGCAAGATCGCGCCCATCGATCTGTCTGATGGCTCTGGCATGAACCTGCTGGATATCAGGACCATGCAATGGGATGATAAGTGTTTGCAGGTAAGTTAAGAGAGCCAATAGGTGCCGTGTCTCGATAAATACGATGTTTTCAGCAACATAACTGTTCATTGAAATCAATTCAAGTTGATCGCAAGAGAGAAAATAGGCTTTTGCTATAAAATTTATTTAAGTTTATACAGACGTCCTGTATAAACTTGAATATTTTTATATTAAAAGCTTATTATATATATATTCTCTCTCTTTTTCTGAAATGTGATTTTTTGCGGACGGGTTTTTTTTAATGAATCCATATTTTTTATTTTTACTATTGTTTCCTTGCTGTATATCAGATACTGAACATCGCCCTTAAATATGACCATGCACTTCTGAAACACCCTGTATTCTTTCCAATATTCTTTAACTGAAATGCAAGCCTGAATGGTTTTTTATAACAGATTTCCATCTTCAATTGCAAGATTATTAGAATTTGCATGACCAAACCATTTTTTTTTAATTCGATTCTGTTTGCTTAAAGAAAAAAAAATGAATTTTGAGCTTATTACCCTGATTTCCGTCCCGCTTATTGTGGGGGTCTATTGTCTCATCATGCATGTATCTATGATGGCCAGGCATGTGGCGACGAGTCTCTGTCAACGAAGCTGGGCACCCCAGTCCCCAGCGCCACGGTGGTGGGCCCCATCTGCAACTACTTCGTTGGCCGCTACGGGTTCAAGCCGGACTGTCGTGTCATTGCCTTCACTGGGGATAACTGTTCTGCACTTGCAGGTAAGCCGTTAATGGTTCTGTTCGACCATCTTTATTAGCTGAGGTGTTTCTTAAGATTAGTGTTACTAAGCCAATTGTCGATGATAGAACGAATGCCTGACTTTAAACGTATTCGATCGCGTTCATATAAAGGGTGTTCCAGAAGTGCGTGGTCATATTTCATCGTTGCTATTTTTTCCTTAATGTAAATCAAACTACCCAACATCATCCTTAAATATGACCTTCTGGAACACCCTGTACCAATTTGTATAGAAACAAAAAAGGTTGTCATCAAACGGAGTCTCGATGGCTTACCCAGTCGACAGAGAAGATTTGACGTCAATAGGGTGACCAAAAAAATCTAATTAGTCCGTCAGATAGATTTCCAAAAAATATTAGACACGTATTTTTTCAATGAATGAAAACGATACAGTGCGTTGAAAACTCGTGTGACGTCACTTGTACACTTTTTACGTACACATGACGTCACAAGTCCCCACTCCTGATCTTTGATGCGTTTTAACTTCGTCTTTTTTTATTGATTTGATAAAACAAAAAATACGTGTCCAATATTTTTCACTTTTTCACTTTTCTCGTTTTCTAACTGTATCTGCTCGACGTCCGTATGCCACTATAAGGATCCAGCAGAATACCAGCGTCAGGTACATTTGCCTGGCACATGCTGAGCTGGACTCCCATTTGGTGCAACTTGGAGACACGCACCGCACAAGATCATATTTTTTTTCTCATGTCATTTTCAAATATATTTATGTAGGAAGGTAGTTTGGCACTTCTGCCACAGATGCCATACAGACCTACTGTAATCATGGTACTCTGTTTTTTTTCCTTTGTTTGTTATTTCAAATATTTGCATACTTTTCTTAATTTGTGTAACTCTTTTGTGTGCCGTGTTTCTTTACTTGCATCAAATAAATGTTTTATCTATCTATCTATCTATCTATCTATCTATCTACCATTTTTCGATAATCTAAATTATGGCCTAAATAGAACCATATATTTTTTGACCAGGTATCATCCCTATTGTCATTTTTCCTTGTTACACCATTTCTGCACCAAAAGCTACCACAGCGATGGATAGGCATCGATCAATATCATTGATCAATAAATTATAATCGATTGAAGATTTTATTATTGTAAAAAAATTTAGTTAACATGTTCCCTAAAAATAGGTCAGAATTCTGGAACCCAATCTCCAAAAGCAAACATTCAAGTGCTTTTTTCCCTTTATATAATATTTGTAAATTAAAGGACAACCAGATTTTTTACATCATCATCATCATCATCATCATATCAGCCGAAAGACGTCCACTGCTGGACATAGGCCTCCCCCAAGCGTCGCCACAACAACCGGTCCTGTGTGTCTCGCATCCATCGGTTACCCGCGACCCTCACCAGGTCATCGGTCCACCTTGTGGGAGGCCTTCCAACGCTGCGTCTTCCGGTACGCGGTCGCCACTCCAAAACTTTTCGGCCCCATCGACCATCTGTTCTGCGAGCAATGTGCCCTGCCCACTGCCACTTCAATTTGGCGATTCTTCGGGCTATGTAGGTAACCTTGGTTCTCTTGCGGATATCATCATTCCTGATTTTTTGATTTTTTACAATATAAGAAAATACCTCCTCGTTATCTTTAAAGGTCATGTTAAATCATTTGCGTAGAACCACTCAATGGAAAATACTTATCTACTCACAAACAAGTGTTAAGTACATAGTTATGCTATAATAATATAAAGGCGTCGTTATCAGCACTCACTCTCAGCAGTGATAAGACGCTGTTATCTGTAACTACGATTTAATGTACAGTTTATCCTACTTGTAAGATATGTGTTATCTTGAATTGTTTACTTTTATAGCGGAGAAATTGTGTTTTATGAATGAGTAAAATTATGGATTTTTTAGTTTGGTAGATTTTGTGTTTAAAAAGCTCTGATAAATTATATTTATTATGTAAGGAGGTTAAAAATAACTCTAGCATATCATTTTTTTTTCTATTTAAACCTGATATAAAATACCGAAACAAACTCAGAGGTTTATTCAGGTCCCTGTGTATGTGGTTAGTTGAGTAAAACGCTGAAGTAACTATAAATAAGTTGTTAGGCAATTAGCACCTTTTTTCAAGCATGAAGAGATATATGATTCTCTTTTTCAGTAACCAAACTATAATGCAGAGTCATAGTAATTGTATTATTATCACTTATTATGAACACTACCACTCAATAAGACGTATCCTGTGTATTGTCCTAAACACACCTCTAACAAACGCAATACCACTGCAAGTTCCATCAAAGTCATGACTGCCCAATGAGCACAGGTCTCCGCCTCCGCTCGGGCTGGGTGGGCCTGTCCCTGGGCACCAGCGACACGCTGCTCCTGGGGCTGCAGGCCCCCGCGGCGCCCCCGGCCGGGCACGTGCTGGTGGGCCCCACGCCCGACGCGCCCTACATGGCGCTGCTGTGCTTCGCTAACGGCTCGTTGACGAGACAGAACCACCGCGACAGGCTGGCGGAGAACAGTTGGGATGCCTTTAATGATCTGCTCACTGCCACTGTCAGAGGGAATATGGGATATATGGGTGAGTTATAAAGAAATAAGATAATCCCAGTAGAAATTCTTTCTACAATTTAGAAAGACAAGCTTCAGATTTTAGCTGCCTTTCAATGTGCGTAACGCCCTATTTTCAAAGAGCACGGTTGTACTAGCTATTATAGCATATTTTAGCGATTCCGTACTACATCCGATACGAATCCGAGAATTGTCGGTCCAAAGTAGCCATTTTAGGTAGGTACCACTTCTTCTGCCAGGGTTGCGGAATTTGTTCGAGAGTCACCGCGGCCCTGGAATGCAAAAGGCATTTGGAGGAACACGGATAGGTTTTAGTCAGTAAGAGTCGGACACTCCTCTCCTCTCCCCTCCTCTCAGGAAAACATCAAATGACTCCTTATATCTAATCTAAAATAAAAAAGTGATGATTTGACTAGACTCCAGTAGTTAAACGCAGGGCGCGTTTACAGATGGGTAGTCAAATCTATGGGTGTATGGGGGTATGGATTATTATATGTGTCCAGGTTATGCCAATCATTGTCCTCCAGCACCACATTTCGAGGGCGTCTATCTTCTTTTTCTCGCTTTCAAGTCCATGTCTCAGCACCGTAAAGAAATATGGGAAACACTAATGCCCTGATCAGTCTCATTTTAGTGGCCTTTGTGATGTTTCTGCTTCTCCATATTTTTCCAAGCCGATCCATGGAAGACCTGGTGATAGCCATGCGCCGTTTGATCTCGTCCACGCATCCACCGCTGTTTGATATTAGTGCCCCGAGGTAGATGTATGACTGAACGACGACGTCACAATTCGCAATTTTAGTTACTTCGGGCGAGTTGTTGTTACCTCGATCAACAATCATGATCTTCGTCTTGCTGCGGTTTATCTACAGACCAAAATCAAGGCTAACTTGTTCCATTTTACTCAGCAGGGATTCCAGATTGTCAACACTAGTGGCAAATAAGGTGGTGTCATCTGCATATCGCAAATTGGAAATTTTATGGCCTCCAATGGTGATTCCGTCCGACCAATTCTCGAGTGTTATTCTCATAATGAGTTCCGTATACGTATTAAACAGCAGTGGCGACAAGATGCAGCCCTGACGGACCCCGGCACTTGGATGAAAGTGATTCGACAACACGTCGTCTGTTCTCACCGAAGCTGTTCCCTCTTCATACAGTCTCCTAAGGAGGTGAACAAGATGTTTGGGTGTTCCCATAGCCAGAAGAGTCTCCCAAAGTACTGGCCATCGTACTGAATCGAACGCCTTTGAGAAATCCACAAAGCAAATATAAGTCGGCTTATGCTGGCCTTTTCAATAATCTGGCGCACATTTAAAATCTGTTCACGAGTACCCTTCCCCTTCCCTTTCACGAAGCCAGCTTGTTCAGGAGCAATTTCCTTAGATAAGTAAGACTTCAATCTTTCGTTCAAAATATGCAGTAGAATTTTACTTGCGTGTGAAATTAAGGCTATTAATCGGTAGTTACTGCATATTTTAGTGGATCCCTTTTTATGTAGAGGGACAAAGACAGTATGAGTCCATTCTCGGGGCGAAGTTCTTGTTTCCCAAACTTTGTTACACAGGGTATGAAAAATATCGATACCATACTCCCCCGATGCTTTGATGGTTTCAATCGGCATGGCATCCCTTCCTGTGGCTTTTCCGCTTTTTAGTCGTCTGATAGCGGCTCGCACTTCGTCCTTTAATATATATGGCTCTTTCTCTTCGTCTTTGGGCTCTGTCGGGAGATAGTAGTGTGCTTGAGGATCTTCGAATAGTGACTGACAGTAGTCCTTTCAGGACTCAGATATTGCAGCCATTTCAGTTTGCAGCTCACCCTGCGAATTTTCTATAGCCCATGTTTTAGAAGAAAGGGTTTTGGTGATAGATCTTCTTTTTTGGTGCAGGTCACCTGTTTCATGTTTATCAGCGTGAACTTCAACTTCTGCACATAAATTTACATGCTTCTTGTATACGAGCAGATATTGTATTCAAGCTCCTTACATCTGCTCCCCGAGCTTTCATGTTCCTTCTTTCTTCTACAAGGGCAAGAGTTCCACTAGTCAGTTTATAGTCAGGTCACAGCATGTATGGGCCGTACCGACGTTCTTAAGAAGTACTAGCGTATTCCAGCGGCTTCGCCCGCGTGGAAGTTGATAATTATCCCAAGAAAAGTATCTTAATTATCCTTATCTGTCCTATTCCAGGCATCTACTACGACACAGCGGAGATAGTACCGCGCGCGGGCGCGGGTCGCTGGCTGTACGACGCGAGCGGGCGACCAGCCGAGCGTGCGGCGCCACAGTTCGAGGCGCGCGCGCTGCTGGAGGGGCAGGCGCTCGCACGCAGAGCGCATGCCGAGGATATGGGCTTCAAGCTTGGTGAGTCATCTGTAGGCCGAGCGTGCGGCGCCACAGTTCGAGGCGCGCGCGCTGCTGGAGGGGCAGGCGCTCGCACGCAGAGCGCATGCCGAGGATATGGGCTTCAAGCTTGGTGAGTCATCTGTAGGCCGAGCGTGCGGCGCCACAGTTCGAGGCGCGCGCGCTGCTGGAGGGGCAGGCGCTCGCACGCAGAGCGCATGCCGAGGATATGGGCTTCAAGCTTGGTGAGTCATCTGTAGGCCGAGCGTGCGGCGCCACAGTTCGAGGCGCGCGCGCTGCTGGAGGGGCAGGCGCTCGCACGCAGAGCGCATGCCGAGGATATGGGCTTCAAGCTTGGTGAGTCATCTGTAGGCCGAGCGTGCGGCGCCACAGTTCGAGGCGCGCGCGCTGCTGGAGGGGCAGGCGCTCGCACGCAGAGCGCATGCCGAGGATATGGGCTTCAAGCTTGGTGAGTCATCTGTAGGTCGAGCGTGCGGCGCCGCAGTTCGAGGCGCGCGCGCTGCTGGAGGGGCAGGCGCTCGCACGCAGAGCGCATGCCGAGGATATGGGCTTCAAGCTTGGTGAGTCATCTGTAGGTCGAGCGTGCGGCGCCGCAGTTCGAGGCGCGCGCGCTGCTGGAGGGGCAGGCGCTCGCACGCAGAGCGCATGCCGAGGATATGGGCTTCAAGCTTGGTGAGTCATCTGTAGGTCGAGCGTGCGGCGCCGCAGTTCGAGGCGCGCGCGCTGCTGGAGGGGCAGGCGCTCGCACGCAGAGCGCATGCCGAGGATATGGGCTTCAAGCTTGGTGAGTCATCTGTAGGTCGAGCGTGCGGCGCCGCAGTTCGAGGCGCGCGCGCTGCTGGAGGGGCAGGCGCTCGCACGCAGAGCGCATGCCGAGGATATGGGCTTCAAGCTTGGTGAGTCATCTGTAGGTCTGTAGGTAAAGACGTTGTCGCTGTTTCCTTCATGAGTAGGAAGTTTGGTTCCCTGCATGAGTATAAAATTGAAAAACGAGAGAAATTAGAAAATAAGGAGACTCCTTCGTACCTCGGAAACCACGTTAAGAGCGTGTACGCCGTATGTCATTTCATACAAACTTTCAAGTCCTTATTCTTCAATATGAATGAACCGATTTTAACGAAACTTGGTGTGCATACGCTAAATATTCAGGTCTAAATAGTTATAAGAAAACATTTTTGAAAAAGAGTTCAGGGGGAAGGATATAGTGATTTTTCACTTTCTATAGAAAACTTAAAATCGCTCTCTCTCCCTCTGAAAACTTTTTCAAAAATGTTTTCTGATAACTATTTAGACCTGGATATCTAGCGTTTGCATACCAAGTTTTGTTAAAATCGGTTCATTCATTTTGAAGATTTATGATTTGAAAGTTCGTATGAAAAGCCGTACCGCGTAAACGCTCTTAATCCATCCCGGTATGCGTATGGATAGTCTGTTGTTGAGGTCAGACAGGCAGTGCTCCATGTTGAATATTGGTACTCTAATGCATCCGGTTAGACAAGAAGCCAAGCCCAACATAGTTGGGAATAGGTTAGGCAGATAATATATTAGAAAATATAAATATTTGAGGGATATTTTTTTAGTATCTGTCATAAGTAAATATCTCATAAGTAAGTCAAGTAACATAAGGCTTAAGATCCCTCTTCCGATTAACTTTCCTTCTCTTCTAACATATTCCTCTCCAGAACTGCTTGTGGCGCTGATGATTTTCATCCGTCACAATAATATCATACTATGAGTCATACACGACTCCAAATCTCTGTATGTAAGGATGTGGCATATAATAATTATAATTTTAATGTATTTTAACAATGTTATTATATTATTTACTTATATCTATTTTTTGTGTTTGTTTCAGTCCCATACTAACTCAACAAGTATTCAACTGTACCATCAATAGAAGAATCTGGTTTTTGCCTACCTATTGTTCACTATCCTCTTTTATTAAACACACACACTTGCTTTTCCAATCTACTTTAGACATTGGCAGAATAGTCGACATCGGCTTTGCTTGCCATATAAAAGAATAGAATAGAACATAAGGCTTAATATGGCATGCATATGACTTGCATGCAATGTGTTTTATTTTCTTGATAAGTTTTTGTTTTTCTAAATTAGAGTTGTCTACTTTCAGACAAGTCGTCCCGCCTCATAGCGACGGGCGGTGCTTCAGTGAATAAAGAGCTGCTACAGATATTCGCCGATGTGTTCGACGTACCAGTATACGTTCAGGTAAACCAGTATTGTTGCCACATTCATTAATAATATCAGAGAGAAGATTGTTAGAAATCAAGAAGTTTGCTTGTTTGTTTAAGAACAAATTTGAAAGCTAATATACTGAAATGGTAACTTCCAGGAACAACACGCCAATGCGGCATTATTGGGAGCAGCTATTCGCGCCGCTGAAGTGTGGAGTGTAGCAACTGGTACCTCACTACCAGGTTAGTTCATAATGTATTGTATGGTCTCACATCGGATGCGAACTCATATTTCAAGTGGATTAGGGGCGGCTCGAAAAATTCCGTGAGTCGCTGCGCAGAAGCAAATTCAAGTAACAACGGGGGTTGGGGGGGATGGGGAACTTCACAGTCGTCACCAAGTTTAAATCGATCTATACAGGATGTTCCAGCAGTGCGTGGTCATATTAAAGGGTTGTGTGTTCTGAAGCTGCTATAAAGTGAAGAAACAATATCAAAATAAAAAAAATATTGTTTTTTTTAAAAAAAAAATCACTTGTCAAGCAGCCTGATGCAGTTGGTGGCATCAAATCTGTGATTGAACTAAATTTAACACCACTGCAACAGACAGCTTGAAAAGTGTTTCTTTTTTTGTAACTTTTTAGTCGTTTTTTGCTGTCGGTTTTATCATAAAAATGGCAGGAATATCTTAAAATAAGTTTATTAATTTTTTGTTATTACTTGCAGGTTCAGAACTAAAGGTGTCCCCTGTGGCGACTCCGTACCCCGACCACGATAAGATCTACACTCCCATGCTGGCTCGCTACAGACAGATCATTGAAACCATTCCTAAGCTAGGGTAGTGTGTACTCAGTCACTAACTTGAATAATAACGACATATCACATTTTATACGTATGCAATTAACAGTTCAATGAACTTGGTGCTAACTAGAGCCTGTCTTTATCCTGCCTCTTAGGTCTTGAAGCTAGTTGGTAGCAAAGATCTAGACCTACAGTTCTCGTCAAATAACTGTGCCCCTCTGAAGTTAGCCATTAGCAAAGATCGCTTGGTGCAGTCACGTAGAGGGAGCAAGCGGGACGCAAGCATGCATCGAACGTAAACGTAACACTGAGGCATAAAATCGCGCCGCCATAATCCCCGCCCCCATGTCTCTTGCGCATGCGCAGTTGCAGTTTGTTCGTAATTTTGACTACTACACAGCCACTCGTAGCCAACTTCAGAGGGACAGTTATTTGACGAGAACTGTATTTATCGAAGTCTTTCATTAAATAAACTTCCTAATCTCAGTGTAGTACTTACAAGTTCGAATGTCTGGACATCGATCTAACTTGAGCTTATACAAATATTCGTATAGCGAAAATTACTCTGATTAAATTACTGATATTTAGGCGAATCTTAATGTTTTTATGGCCAGACATGGATGATATTCAATTTACCTTAGACAAGCTTATTAGAAGGGATATAGTATGGGCGTCTCCCGTAGCCAACTTTTATAATGACATAATATTTTATTGATATTAACACCAGCGAATAAGCATTTCACTTTTATTGTAGTGTTTGCTTTGAAGCTTAAATCAAGCACGTAATGCTTAACTCTCACATTCGTAAGTAAGTAGAACATTCCATTTTATTCATATACAGCATTTATTACTTGTTATTAGAGTTTATTGTTGAATTTTGTTATTGAATCGTTCAGAATCTGATGTCACGTGATCATAGTTTTAAGTAATGAATTTTTAAAGACATTTTATTTACATTTTTACTTGACAATCTCATGGTGCTTTGCTGTGCAATATCAAATACATTCCGTCAATGGTTATTTTTGTTTGTAAGCATCAATTCAACATTTATAGAAACAGTTCATTAACATATCCATGTAAAACTTGGTTTATGAACGGCCAATGTGTGATAATGATAAACATTGTATAATCAGCTTACAATAAATAATTGCAATTAACTGTTTTAAAAATGATGGTCGGAGAGCTTTTTGTTATTATATTGTACTTTTTGTTATTTTTTATACATTTTTATAATATAAATGTTTGCTAGAAATGTACTCGTTTTAATTGAATACCTACCTTATTTCGAGCAGTAACCTTACAAAATAAGCAATAAAAAATCCTTTTTATGTCATAGATATTTAATTAATTAATTGGCATACATTTAACTATTTCAAGAATGTTACACTTTCCTAC
This sequence comes from Melanchra persicariae, assembly GCA_947386135.1. Lineage (NCBI taxonomy): Eukaryota > Metazoa > Arthropoda > Insecta > Lepidoptera > Noctuidae > Melanchra > Melanchra persicariae. The sequence continues at coordinate 3,325,404 of OX376656.1, read as the reverse complement.
AACGATTATTATCATCAAAACAAGAAAAAATTGAAAAATATCTTAAATAATATGTCCTTTTAGAACATACAAATCATTGTATCGAAACCAAAGAAAAGTGAAAGTATTGGCTGTAGGAATGAGCCTACTTCTTGCGTCCACCTCGCTCCTTGACTTGCAAATGTAACACAGCGCCGGGCGGCACGTTGTAGTAGGCCAAAGTGTTCGTATCCTTGAAGAAGAGACCCTGGAAAAGTTGAAAAATTGGATTAGTAAAATTTACATAATTTAATACTCAATTCTTTATTGCGTACCATAATGTATGTAACAACGCGTAACAGAATAAGTTATCGACTTTCACTATGGGATCAACACTGAAATTGCGAAAAAATAATCGACTGCCCCATACATTTATGTGAGCATAACTCGACAAAATGTACGGAACAGCAGATTTTTTTTTCTACTATGGGACCAACCGCAAAATCAGCTGTTGGTCCCATAGTAAAAAAAAAAAGTTGAAACTGTACCTATCTGAGGTGTCTAATTGTTTCTGGCTAACAAGCAGCAAAGCATTGTGCCAATGAATTTACAAAGATGAGACATTTACACAGCCTTTATATAGACAAATTCCCAAGGTGCTAGATAATTTGCTGCTGGTTATATCCAATAAAAGTGTAAGCTGTTACCTCGTAGTGCAGCTTCTGCTTGGCGGTGGGCATGTTGGTGGAGCGCTGCAGGATGTTCTTGAGCTCGGCCACGCTGGTGCCCAGCGCCACGCTCAGCGGCAACGCGCGGCCGTCCAGGCGCCACTCCGCGCGCTCCGGGAGGGACGGCAGCGCCACCTGGGGGCAGGGCGATAGCACTCGCGTCACGAACATACTCAAGGTGCATTGGTTTATTTATAAATTAAAAACATCAATCTTTGATACATGTTTAAATACAGATTTATTGAGTGTATCACCGACTACTAAGTCGTAGGTTACATTTCCACCTACGATCACCTCATGCAAGTTGCATAACATTGCGGCCCACCGAGGTAAATGTGATCAATCGCTCGATCGTGCCCTGCAGTGTAATTAACCTTGTACGTGAGTTGCTTGCAAGTGAAAACACGGCCTTATGCTCATCAAGTGCACATACTTGGCATGCTGCGCCAGATAGATTATGGGCACTAAAGATATTCAATCTGTTTCCGATAACTTTTTAAAACTTGATAACACTTTCTTGCAAATTAAAATCATGGCCTAAAGGCCTAAGAGATCGTTTTGGTTTCTTAGAACATTAAATTGATACTGTGAAGTGTTCAAGTAGTGGCATGACGTAGAGTAGAGCAGCGTCACCTGCAGCGGCACGAGGCCGGGGTGGCGCGCCAGCCAGGCCAGCTCGGGCTCCAGCGCGTCCTCGGTGCGCGCGCGCTTGGCGGCCGGGCCCTCGTCCTCGTCCACCACGCCGAACGGGAAGCCGGCGGCGGCCACTGCGCCTGGATTATATGGATACCTTGTTATTGCATTTTTATAATGTATGCTAAACTATTAGGAAAGAATGGTGACAGTGAAAAATGTTTATAAGTGGGAGGTGGTTAAGGTGTATGCTTCAGGATAGCCCGCAAAATTCAAAATTTTCTTACGTTTTTGCAATTTGCAGGTCAGTGTCAGGTTGTATCTTGGTCAAAATATGATTTGCGGCCGTAGCAAGAATGTTTTATAGAATTATAATCATTAATGTATTTCTCCAAGAATTTTCATTAGGACTGACAAAGTTTCCAGTAGCTTACTCAATAATACATTGTTCATTCTTCATCACTATGTATAATAAAAGTCTAAAAATAAAAGAATTGTAACTCAAGCTTAAAAATGGCACCACACATACCATAAAAACTGTTTGCTAAATACGGAACCACTTCTTTGGAAAGTGTTATGCAACATGAACGCAACATGGAAGATTATTTCACACGTTTTGAAACACTTGAACTTGAGAGGTTTTTGTTTTTAGTTAAAACGAAAAAAAATAAATATAATATGCATTAGTATAATTATACATTTCATGTCACAGATTCCCGAAAAATGAAGTACAGCAAAAAAATGAATAACTGCGGTTCGTTTGGAAAGAAACGGATCAAACTTTAAAAACTCTGAAAAAAGCCATCCGATCGACAGCAATCACGATATTATGTTGTTCAAAGCTATATTTAAAAAAAATCTTAGGGTTCGCTTGCATTATATGGCCAGAAAAGAGTACTTATTTCTGCCCGTCATAAGTTAAATAAACTTATTATTTTCAAAGGGACATAATTGTTTTAAAATTAGATATAAATATACAGAGTAGACATGTAAACAAGCTTACTTATTTTTCATAACACCACCTACGCATCTCCTGATCTGACTGCGACGTGACCAATCACACTATTATTTGTAGGTAAAAGCATAAAGGGAGTCAGCCGGCAGTTTCACACTGCAATAGGTACATTGCAATACACAACGAGATCACGTCGATACCCGCCGGTGACTCCCAATTTTAGATTCTTACTATACATTACTACAACACATTAAAAAAATAATATGTTAACAAATATGGTGCAAAAATACAATCAATTTTATTATGACTTATCCTCTCACACATAATGCATAACACCGTCCACGCATCTGTCACTGCAAAAGCGCGCGACCATTTATTATCATTTATCTGTCCTGCCGAGAGAGTTACGCTTCTTGACTTTATTATTCGTAGTTTCATCATCATTAAGAATTTACAAGAAAGCAAATTCTATAGGTAACCGTGGAACTATTTAAATTTTAAGTGTGCTACAATGTCGCATGCATACAAATATTCTTACAGGCTACTAGACCATTGGGTCTAGTAGCCTGTAAGAATATTTGTATGTTTAGAGTAAATAAATAAATTATTGCTGATAGCTGCAGCTATTTCGGAAATAAAATAAAATACTGACCGACAGCACCCACTGCAGCAACTGCAGCCACAGCCCCAACCGGCGTCGGTATGAGCGGCGCTCGCGGCGCCATGGGCGGCAGCACCATCAGCGACGGCAGCGGCTGCAGCAGCACGGGCTGGGGCGCGGGGGGCGCGGGCGCGGGCGGCGGGGGGCGCGGGGGCGGGGGCGCGGGGGGCGCGCGCGCGGGCAGGGGCCGGCCCGCGCCGCCCGCGCCCACGGGCTTCGGACCGATCTTCTCTTTCTCTTCGTCGGGAAGTAGACCCTTGACCTGTATAATCAAAGAAAGTCAACAGCTTGCAGATGGCAGCAATATTCTTCAAGTCTTTGCTTGAAACTATGTGCGATACATCAAAATAAACTTGAGATTCTTAAGGCACAAACTTGATAGTGCCAACTTGCCCGAAAGCAATGTGAAAGAAATAAAAATCTTTAGGATTGTGAACTGTTATCTCGAAACAAACTGTTATTGGTATTGGAATAACAGTCTGATGTCCATAACTCCAACAATCCAGATGTAATAACAGGCCTGGGACTTCTAAATTTTTCTGTGTGATCAGTCCATAAACTATGAATTGTTGGCTTTAACAATGCATATTAATTCTGGCAACATGTCCTAGTTAGCAAAGTCCTTAACAACCAACTTTATTAGCACCTTTTAAGACTGCTTTGTGAGCGCTTTTACCAATAGATTTGGATGATTCTTTTTGATCTGTTTTACCTGTAATCAATAAGCTATGGACAAACCTTATGTATCTGCTGTATCTGGTCCTCGAGCGTGATGTGCGCGCGCGCAGCCCGCGTGGCGGCCTCGACGCTGGACGTGTGTCCGTCCCACGTGACGCGGTCGTCGCGGCGACGCTCCTCCTCGCCGATCTTCTTACCGATGGCCGTCTCCTCGTCGCCCACGCCGAAGATATCCGTACGACGTTCCGCGAGCTATGGATATTTATTACAATTTTATTACAACTTGATGAGTCTATCATCGTTCACTATGTCTCCTTCTTAAATTCAACTCTTCTCTGTTAGTGTCATTTCAGTGAACATCTTTCACAGAGTCCATCATTGTACCTTGGCGTCATAAAGTTAAGGTCTTGACCATTCGAAAGTGCCTGTAAATGATCTAATTGAAATAAATGCTTTAGTTTTGAGCTTTGAAGGTTAAGGTTTCTTGTTAATTTATTATGTTGTTTAAATGGCATTGAGCGTAATAAATGTTGCGATTTAAAATAAACCATACCGAAAATATGAGTCAAACATACCTGTTTAAGCGAAGCCTCAATAGCAGCTCCAGGTGCGAGTGCCTCGTCCCTATCTGTGCGTTCAGCCGCCGCGCGGTCCCTCTGCTCCAGCCAGCGCGGGTCCAGCAGACCGATGCGCACGTGGTCCGCCACCTTGTTGGCCGGTATCTTCTCTCCAGTGATGGGCGACACCAGCCATTCCTCTGAAGCAGGAGCGGGCTGAGGTCTGGCACGTTTCGGATCGTACTTCTTAACCACCACGCGGTCTGGACGAGGCGGTAACGGTGCCTCGTCGCCCGGTGCTCGTGCACCAGACTCTGGAGCCTCGTCATCTGATGATGAGCTGTCCTCCTCCATGTCTTGCACGCGGTTGTCGTCAGGTCGCTGTTGTTGCTGCGTGCGATCCTCCATCTCCGCTAGTTCGTCATCTGTCTCCGATTCTGACTCGGATTCCAACTGCATCTCTGTGTCGTCGTCATCGTTTGCATGTGAGATATCTTCTCCTCGCTCTTGTGCTAACACTCGCGCTCCGACTTCCAGAGGAGTTGTGGGAGGTGGAAAGTCTCCAGGCTCCCCAGCTGGGTAATCCACAGTTTCGACGACGACGAAGTCATGCCAGTCAATAGACGCGTATGCTAGACGTTCCTTCTCGATCTTCGCTTCATCAGCGGCCTTGCGTCGCGCCTGGTGGGAGTGCCAAGCGGCTCTACTGCGAGCTTGCTCTAACACACCGCTGCGAACTTCGGCGGCAAGCTTTGAAACTAATTCCTTTGGCGGTAAGAGTACTTTCGTGTACTGTTCTAGAAGTCGTGTGAAGTATTGAAACAGTGAGTGTTGCGGGCGAAGGAAGTCAAACTGGTGGTTTCGCTCCTCCTTCTTCATCAAATCTGTGAGGAACTGTCGTCCATTACGTGCAACGAATTGGGCGGTGAGTTTGACGATGTCGAGTTCTAGTGCTGAGATGGAGGGCGGGTCTGCGATGAACTCGAACTCTGGCGGGGGGTCGCGGGGCGGGGGCGGCTCTGCGGGCGCGGCGGCCTTCAGGAGCTCCTGCTGGCGGAGCGCGGTGGCGGGCGCGAGGCCGGGTCTCTGGATCGCTGGGAGACCTATCAGGGCTGGTGCACCTGGGTCTGGACCTATTTTAGAGATATATTGACATCAAATTATTGACGTATTGCTGCAATCATTATTATACTGAATTATATTGCTACATAAAGTGCTTTCATTAAATTAAAATCCTTTTCATAAAAGTGTTAGCAGTAAACCCAAATTGCAAAATGCTTCAGAAAATCTGCTTTTACAATTTAGAACTTTGAATCAAATGATGATGCACCAATCAATGGGTTAGGTAAGAAAGATACTACGGTAGACACCAAATAAACTTGCAATAGCAGTCATGGATTTATTGTCATTTATAATTGCAAAAACGGAAATAAAGACAAAGCTGCCCCGAATCAACATCTATTGTGATCTCTTACATTTTCTAGTAAATAAAAACGATTCATGATTTATTTTTAGGGCACTTACAAAGAGATATTAGAGAAAGGTCAATGTACTTTATTTCAAGTTTATCTGGTGCCTACTATCAAATGAAACAATAAAAGAAAAAGAAACAAACAGGTGAAACAATCCCACCTACATGAAGTAGTATAATTATGCCTTTGTTTCTTTGAATTCATGCCAAAATCCAGTTTCTGGATAGAAAACTGTATTTTGGACTTTATATCTTCATAAAGCAAAAGGTTTAAATCAGTGATTCCTAATCTTTAACCATTTGACTTAATTTTGGTCTATTCATGGACTGCAAATTATAACATTCTGCCTGATCCTAAGAAAATGTAATGCTGCTGATTACACTTTTGTTTTTAATGAAAAAAAAAATACAATTGAATTGAGAACCTCCTCCTTTTTGGGAAGTCGGTTAAAAACAAAGTAACAGTAATTTTGTTTTGTTGAATTATACAGAAAAGTTTAAAAATTAAGAGAACCCAGGCTGCACGAGGATGAGTAGCCAGCTCAAAAATTTTAGAACCCCCCTCAGAAAGTTTACAGTTATGACAATTTAGAAATGGAAGTATGTTGTTCCTGTTTCTGACATCTCGCCATTGTCACTTATTTCATGAATAAATAATATGTTTTAGCAGTAAAATACATCTAATGGTTTTAAAATAGTGTCAGTGGATTTTTTTTTTGTTGTGATCTACGCTTTGGAACATGCAAATAAAGAAGATGAAAAGTGCCTGTAAAGGGTTTAATTGAAATAAATGCTTTGAGCTTGAGGTGCTTCTAGTGACCAGCGGTTTATAACCACTGATCTAGTTCTTAACTACTGCTAATACTACTTTTCTAATTATTCTTTTTTAAGGCCTTATTGAACTTGTTTTTGTATAAAAATAGTTTTCACACATTTAAATAAAAATTAAATTAAACTCACCTTTCCCTTCTCTGATCTCCTTGACCTTATGTTGATAGTAAGCATGGTACGGATCCCCAGAGTTAAGGAAGTTGAACTTTGGGTTGCCGAGCTCATTCTGCCGGATACGGGCCTCAAACTCAGGCCCATTACGAGCTACGAAACTTGCAGTCTTGTCCACAATATCTAGATTATGTTGTTAAGGAAATTCTGATTTTAAAAGTCTAAAAATGAATTTTATAAATAAAAATGTGATAGGTTACCTATTAATTAGGGATGAAATCATAACATCACAACTATGAGTTACGTGTGGCAGTCAAAACTCCAAGATTTATTCTGCTGACTGTAGAATGCTGCTGAAAAAAGATGAGAGTTGAATAAATGTTTCTCAATCATTATGTTTGATCATCAATTTCATTTTCAAGAACCTTCTGATTTATTTGCCTCTTGGAACTTTGTAAAACTACGTCTTAGAGACAAGGTAACTAGCCATTACTAAAATGCAAAGTTGGTTTATCAGAAAACTAATGAAAGTGTAGCTGTTTTTTAAGGTTATGATGCAAAATCTTAGGTTCACCTTCGATAAAATAACCGCACTTATTACAATATAGTATGTACGATAAATACTATGCATAAGGGCAAATAATATCTGCTGTTTAATTTTAAAGGATACTCCTCACTTCTGGCGGAGGGTAAATGATGCCAATGACTGGTGGAGGTGGAGCTTGGGGCTCTTCCAACGGCGGCTCCATCGGCATCCCCTGAGGGGGCAGCACGTCAATCGAAGGCATTTTAACGTTATAAACTCTTCTATGCTATTATTTTAATGCAAAGCTTTAATTTGAACGAAATTTATCATTCTAAACACAATAATGACGCGAATTGCAAACGACACGATAAACGCAGAAATTGACAATGACAAGTTGACAATGACAACACTTGACTTGACACACTGACACTACTTGACACTGACAGCAAAACATTTTTTTTTTAATTTAATCCCGAAGGGAAGGCTAGTCTTTTGACCATATTGCCTAGTCTGTCTTTTCTTTTGTTTTGCATTAGAAAACAGGTGTAACACATTCTTATGTTTGGAGTATTTGGCAGCAAATATATCGAGTCAGCCTACTCGGCAAGTTTCGCTGTGGTAGTCATACTACAATAAAATTCACAGCGCCACTTTACTAAGATCGATTTCTCGATCTCTTTCAATGATTTCACATATTGGCTAGTTACATAGATACTTGAGACATAAAACTACACCAATTTGACACCACAATATCAACTAGGAATCAATTTGCGAATAATTAAAACAGTCACTAAACTTTACTCGTTAAAATCCCGCCAAAAAACAATCAAGATAGTACTAGCGATAAAATATCGATTTATTTAAAAATTGATCTTTTTCCATAAATTATCGATATATTATTTCGATATTCGATATTTATTTTACAGTATTGAAATCGTACCTATTTCGATATATTTTTTAACGCAACTCTGGTTTTGTGTTTATTATTACTAGATACTCCTTGTATGCTCCGCCCGCATCGTTAACTTTAAAAATCCCGCCACAATCTCTATGAAATGCAATACGAGCGTTTACGCCGTACGGCTTTTCATACAAACTTTGAAATCCTTATTTTTCGAAATGAATGAACCGATTTTATTAAAACTTAGTATGCATACGCCATCCTCACCTCTGAAAAGTTAGTTGAGAACATTTTCGAAAAAGTGATTTTTCACTTTCAATAGAAAACTTTCAAATCGCTCTCTCTCTCCCTCTCAACTCTTTTTCGAAAATGTTCTCCACTAACTTCTTAGACATGGTTATGTACATCATATGTTTTTTAGTTTTATCATTCTCGTATTTTAGAAGTTACAGGGGGGGGACACACACTTTACCACTCTGGAAGTGCCTCTCGCGCAAACTATTCAGTTTAGAAAAAAATTACATTAGAAACCTCAATATCATTTTTGAAGACCTATCCATAGACACCCCATACTTATGGGTTTGATGAAAAAAATTTTTTGAGTTTCAGTTTTAAGTATGGGGACCCCCAAAATTTATTGTTTTTTTTTCTATTTTTGTGTGAAAATCTTAATGCGGTTCACAGAATACATTTACTTACCAAGTTTCAACAGTATAGTTCTTATAGTTTCGGAAAAAAGTGTCTGTGACTGACATACGGACGGACAGACAGACAAACATGACGAATCTATAAGGGTTCCATTTTTTGCCATTTGGCTACGGAACTCTAAAAACTATAAAGTTTTTGAAATATTTGTTTTCATTTGAATGAAAAACCATTTGAAAACTGCCGTTATATCGGTAGAGAAAAGATATTTGCTCTGAGGCACAGATAAATAACGCAGTTTGTTAATTTAACCCCGCTTCGCATCTTTATGCTTCTTTCCGAATTATTCAGAATGCTTGGTAGAAGTTGAAACAAAAAGGTTGTAAAGAAAATAATCAAGGCAATTTTGATTTTTTATTTAGTCGAGCATAAGAACAAAACGGCAATTTATAAATAGATACCAAATCAGTAACATGTTTTATTATCTGATCACAACACAAATTAATATGATAGTATGTATCTAGTTTCATTATCGCTAGTAATCATATATGTCCCGTTATACCAGCGTACGAAGCGGGTGAAAGTCGCAACGGAGCGGAAGCTGTAATCGAAGCCCATAATTATCGTCATCACCATGAGATATGTCATAAACCACAGCAGGACAGCAAACGCCATCATCCAGAGAGTGGTATCGGTAGTCCATTCTGCTTGCCGTCTCCGAACCTCACCCTCTTCGATTTCTATTAGGCCTAGCTCATCAGAAGAGTCGCTATTAGGCTGAAATTATTCAAACATTACTTTGAGGTAATATTAGATTTATGGATAGGTATTTGAATAAATAAAGATGTGACTACGATTGGCCGTAAGTTCTACACTGTGTGAGCCATATCGAATTGCCCGATAGGACCTGCAGTGCGATTCTGTAAACATGTCGAAGTGAACACTTGGGCGGGGTGCACGACGGGTGAGTTGTGAAATCATACAAATAAGATGGAATGACAGCGCTCTTGTCGTTCACTCCGCCTAGGTGAACAACGTGAGATGTCTACAGAATCGACCGGCTGTAAACATGTCGAAGTGAACACTTGTGCGGGCTGCACGACGGGTGAGTTTTCAAACCATACAAATAAGATGGAATAACAGCTCACTTGTCGTTCACTCCGCCTAGGTGTATTTTATTTATTTATTTAAACTCTATATACAATAGTGGTACATGGGCGGACTTAATGCAACAAGGCATTCTCTACCAGTCAACCTTTGGGACCGGCTGGTCATGGGCGTGTGTGGATTCAGCTGGCAATCTGGCCACCAATCGCAAAATTTGATTGTGATGGTTGTGATTAAAAAAGAACTCCAACTTACGTAGTACCAACGATGTTGCGGGATGTCTTTCGAAACCTCATTGAGATTCATTTTATTTAGATTTGCCGTTTTGGGAGTGACGGCGATTTATAATGTTATTATTTCCCATTAATTATTATCATTGCATTGCTTCAATGTGTTCTATTATGGCGTGGGTACTACAAAATACTATAGGTAGGTACTGTGCAAAAATATTGTTGACAGAACGTAGAGTTCTTGTCTTAATGACATGACAGTAACGTCACAGAAGTTCAAGTTGAAGCCAGCATTTTATTGTGATTTTATTTGTGGAGGAGGATGCCTATCTTTTGTTCCCCCTTTCCGGGCTTTTAAAATTCACAATGGTTGCAGGATAGGCCTGCGGCTTGCGTTGATGTCAATTCCATTAAAAAGGGTAAGAACTACTTGAGGATAACAAAGAATATGGGAAAAAAAGTATAAAACATATTTTAATTAACAAAATGTTACATATTCATGAGCCCCATGAAAATATAGTCAAAAACATAATTTATTTTACTTAAATTACGTTATCAGTACATACTTACACTAAATATAATTATGTGAAAACTACGGAATGGACAATTTAGTCCTGCGATGATCGTCTACTTCAATGGGCTAATTTTTTAAGTCAATACTTATCTGAGAAAAAAATTGCAGTTTGACAGCTTTTGTTTAGAAACTACGCCAAACAGCCTTGTTTATCTGTTAGATTGGTTAATTATCTTGGTTTATTATCTGACTGTTATAAAATCAGCCCTAAAAGAAAGGTTATTCAGTATTAGGGAAAATTAAGGCTGACTTCACCCGCTTTGAGAACTGTTAACGATACCGGAAGAATCAATTAACTAAAGGGACGTTTACCCAAATTGTCCCATTACAAATTGGTATCGAATAAGCATAAAGGCGCCCTGAATGAGAGCGGGCAGCCGCTTTATATACTTGCGTCAGTAACAACATGCTGTGTTCGCCATCATATTGTCAACCAGCGGTGCTTATGTAGGTAAACTTGTATTGTAATGATTTTCTACGTTCGACAACTAAATCTCAACTTATGACTAAATAATGATTTGTATATTCGAAAGTTATATAATACAGACGTTTGCCCGGTATTTACGGCAACAGTAGTTCCCCATATTGGTCTTTACCTTCTGCCTTCTTCTTCTTAAATATTATTCATTAGGTAAGTAATAATATCTTTATCATATATTTTATCAACACAAAGGCCAAAAAGGCCCAAGACTATATATCCTCTTGCAAAAAATAGGTCAAAATTGGAACTATCAGAGTATTAGGAACGGTATAAAAATATTGAAACAGTTAATCACTAAATTCTAAATAAAAGTGAGAGGTTAGTTGAGTCCATTGATAGCCGAATCATCTCTCTGCTCGTACGTCGACCGCGGCGCGATCTTCTCCCGTTCTTCATTTCCCGCCAGGAAGATGGCCAGGTGCTCCTGAGAATGAGGGCAGATTAGAATTTTGTAACGCGTAACGCCATCTAGAGTTATTAATGAACTGAAGTTTAAATTAGCGCCATCGATATGACCGAAAACTCCGAGTTCAGTCGAAACAATTAAACGATAAATTACGCATACGCCGCTGTGACATGCGCTCAGCGCATTCAACTGTCAAAATTTTAAAATACCAAATTTTTTACTGTCAAAATTTTAAAATACCTACCAAAATTATTTATAATAAGAAAAATTTTAAAATACCAAAATTTTAAAGCGGTTTTTGTTTGCCAAGGCCAAATATTACACTATTTCACTCTTTCAATGAACTTGAGTAGGTCTGGGTCAGTCAAGTAGGTTAGCCAGGGTCAGGCCACACCGCTACTCAAAGCTGCGTGAACTTTTTATCAGGTTCACTGTCCGTACAGCAGAGTAGCAGACACACCATTAAAACAATCAGCGAAGGCTACATCTGGTTGACGGGATTGTGGACGTATCTTGGTGTAACCTAACCAAAAACAGGCAACAGCCTATCTGTGATCGAGAACTTAATTAACTGCTAGTTTAATGAGAAAAGTGCCATAATTTTACCAAGTACGTTTTGGAAGCAGTTTGCAGGTGCTGCAGCAGCGACTCTAGCTTGCCGCGCCACTCCTTCACTTCGGACAACGCAGTCTCCACCGGCACTGACTGCGAAACACATCATGACAACTATGTAACTAACCACATTAACACAAGGAGTTAATAGTCTTTCATGTAGGTATATGAAAGACTGAGTGGAAAGTTGTAAATCGCCCATTTTTTGCATGTTGTTCAAGTCCCCATCACCTTAAATTTCCAAAAATCCGTTCTTTGCGGATGCTTGCGTTATAAAATAAATCTGTGTTTAGGTACTCCAAATTACAGTTTCTAGACATAGTAGTTTTGAATGTGCGTTGATACTTAGTCACTCAGGAGTCGGGAGCAAAGACTTGATAGTGGTGTTAAATTGTATGTTACCTTCATCAGAGCTTCGGTAGCAGTATTCAGGGTTTTGGTGATCATCGTCATACCTTGACGAACATTCCTAGAACAAAAAAAGCACAATAAAGATTTCACAATATGAAATAATAATTTTAGGACATAAGTACCTAGGTATAATTCACATAAACGCGACAAACGCTAGAACAGCTTCTTGCACTTACTTGGGCAGATCAGTGTGCTCGTAGATGATGAGGTGAGCCATCTTCCGGGCAGTCTCTGGTCAGCAACACCACCAGCTCCTCCAGGGTGGCAGGCCGGGCCTGGTTCTCTGGGTAGAACAGCTCCTAACTCTCACACTTACTTGGGCAGATCAGTGTGTGTGTAGTTGATGAGGTGCACCATCTTGCGGGCAGTCTCCCTGGTTAGCAGCACCACTAACTCCTCCAGGGTGGCAGGCCGGGCCTGGTTCTCTGGCTCCGCGGCGCTCAGGGTCGCGAACAGCTCCTTAGCTTTCTTCCAAGCGAGGGCGGGATCTGTCGCTACCTGTGTTGGGAATTGGAAATTGTTAATTTGTCCCACATGTATTGTGTGATACGATAGTGATCATCACAGATCATGCAGACACGGCCGTGCTTCTTTTTGATCGCCTTGATTTTCTTTACAGGTAAACGAAGCTCAAAGCTTTTTCGTAGTCAACTATTGTGATATATCTCTCTCTACGTTTCGCCGGGAGAAAACTCAACTTGAGTTACATTAACTTTTTCCGTTCGCCTTTATTATTACTACCTATTACTACCTACTGTATTTTAAGTTGTTTTGGTGCACCTTCAGTAAAGGATCAAGATTGGAAGATGGCAAATACTATTGAACATTGAAAGAAGAAAACCATTTAAGAAAGCAATTGACACAAAAACAAACTCACCAACTCCGCCACATAGGCCAGCACATGGATCTGCTCCTTGATGGCCTTGGCCTCGGCCAGCGCCTGGCGCGTGAGGCGGCGCGTGAGCTTCCTGCGCAGGCGCGCGCCGTGCTGCACGGCCCGCTCGGCGCGCGCGCGCCCCGAGTCGCCGCCCTCCAGCGCCTCCGCGCTCGTCACTATGATCACCACTATGTGAGGGCACGGGGTTAGGCCACAGCCGACACCGACGGTTTTGAGGGTCTTTAGACCACAATTTGAAGGTATTTTGAGTTTTTATTTCTGTATGCTTTATGTACCGCAGTGGTAGGTACAAAGGCAGACTTAATACAACAAGGCATTCTTTACCAATCAACCTTTGGGATTTCTTTTTAATTTGAAGGAAACTGGTGTGCCTAATGGTACACACCATGTTTGAATTTGAAAATAGACTTTTGTGTTTAATTTTTGCCATCGGTGTCGGCGACTTATGAACAAAACAATGATAATGTGTTTGTTGTTGTGATTAATGTGCAGTAGGTGTGCTAGCCGTCTAGCCAGTAGTTCCTAAGTGGTAAGTCAGTAAGTAGGCATGTATTTTCTTTCACGGCATCGATCTCGCATAATGCAATGCGAAGGGTGAGGTCTGGTCTATGAGGACGATGGACGACCCAGAAGGGGCCTTGTCAATCTAACTTTGAAGGAAGACGTTAGGTAGGTAAACGTAGTAGGCAACACAGTAACTAAGCGACATCCTTAAACAGCTCCTAAAATAAACGAATTAATCAATATCAGCATATGAATGGGCACAGAGTCCATGCAGTGGTATCACATCTAATTTGTCACCGCTTCCAGACTGTTATCAGCTAAAAGTAACATTTACGACTCGTCCATTAATTAGGGGCTGAGCTGATAATATAGACTTTATTGCTTTGGAATACGGACTAATTATAGATTATAGAAGTACAATAGGTGGTGTAAGTGCTTCCGTTAATTAGGCGTCCAGACAGGGTTCAGACGAAGTTATCAAGTAACCTTGCGACCGATAGGTTAGAGCTGTCTGGAAACTGCCGTGAATGCACTCAATTGGAACCGACATAATTTGTCATAGGTACTATGTAGATATACTCTATACTGTGTATAATTTCTGATTAATGATCTAATTATAGATTCGTATAGATTTCATTGCAAGGTCTTGTCTAAATAATAACAGCCGTAGTAGGTTCGTGTATGGGTGACCACCAATCACATACCGAGACTCCTCCGTGCCTCGGAAGGCACGTTAAGCCGCTGGTCCCGGCTATCATTTGTACAACTTTGACAGTCGTTACAGTCGGATAGTCAGAAGAAAGAAAATCTGATACCAGTCTTGACAAATGGTACCGTGTTACCCAGTTACAGTGTTATGGAGGTCTGCAGACAGGAAATTCATCAACTGCCTAGCCTTTTCCCAATTTTATTGGGGTCGGCTTCCAGTCAAACCGGAATAAGCTGAATACCAGTATTTTACGTGGATCGGCTGCCTACGAGACCTCCACAACCCGTTAACTGGGTAACATGGTGGGTACTTTTGTGTGGTGGTAGCGGCAGAAGTCATGAGATAATTTCCCGTCCATAAAAAAGGTAGACAAATACTTCCTTGAACTAAAAAATTGCATTATTTTGTTTAAATAAAAGATATAGAACTAGTTTCGACAGGTATCTTTAAATCCTCAAAGATTAAACAAAGGAAATTATGAGATCATTCAACTACCTATTTAATCAAAACTTCGATTCGAGGCTATCAGCCCAATCTCGATTCTTGTATCAAAGTTATTAATCTAATCGCAAATAAGTGGCCATATTACGATAGCGAGTATTTAAGAATATATAACAACAATGAATAACGTCTATTTTGGCAACTTACGGAATTTACAAACAATAATTATCCTGTTGGTGAGGATTAGATATATGCACTCTGCATGCCAGTGATAACGATTGTCTATTGTTTTTGTATTCACTGGAATATGTAGCCAATATTTTGATTTGAAACTTGCTGATCCAAAAATATATCCAAGGTTGTTAGTGAAATTTACAAATTGCGCTGCCAATCAATAGTGTTTGTTTCATGTGTCCAAAAAGCTCACTATTGCTGACGTCACATATGTCGGAAAGTGGTATTCACAGCTGTAGGTAAATGAAATTCCTATTACACCCTAAGGGTACTCTTCAAACCAAAACACAGCAATACGGCTTGACAATCAGTTATTGTGGCTACTTTACCAAACAGAATCCTTGAAAAGAAAATGATAAAAACATTGCCTAAACTCCACTTGCACTGCAGAGTTATCTTTGCTAACACGGGGCCATATGTTCGAAATATCTGTTATTTAAGGTGGAAGCGCCAGGGTAGCCCGCGAAATTCAAATTTTCTTACGTTCTTTGCAATTTGCAGGTCAGTGTTACGCTGTATCTTTGTAAAAATTTGATTGGCGGCCGTAGCAAGTATGTATTTATAAAATTATAATCATTAAAACCATCAATACAACTCGTTCAGTTAGAATTGTTGTCATATGTAGTATTTCAATAAAATCATAACATTTGGCATCAATTACTGAGAGAGTTTGTATTGATGATTTTAATGATTATAGTTCTGTAAATACGTACTTGTTACGGCGGCGAATCATATTTTGACCAACATACAACCTGATACTGACCTGCAAATTGCAAATGACGTAAGAAAATTTGAATTTCGCGGGCTACCCTGGCGCTTTCACCTTAACGTAGCCTAAGTATTCTACACTGACAGACCCACTCCCCTCTCCCATCCACTCAGTAACACTTACCATCAGAAGCATCCTGCTGGTCAGGGGGCAGGTACTTGTCCACGTACTTATCAGCCGTGGTGAGGGCGCGTTCCAGCGCCGTGGCGGTGACGGCCGTGACGCGAGAGTCCAGCACCGCTGTGGCCAGCTGGTTCACTGAGTCGGCGCGGCGCAGGACGAAGCGCCGGGTCTCGGAGTACATCTGTTTAGAAAAGGAAGCCAGATAATGATGGAAAGCAAACAAAGAGAACAAAGTGTGGTGGAAGATCGGCGAAGTTTTAACACAGCTACAAACATGAATATAACGTATCAACTTTAGAAAGCAGTGAGATTTTCCGTTTCGAACATTCTCATAAAAGTACCATAAGAATAATGACTATAGTGCTTCAGAACAAATAATAAATTGCTATTGAGGAGTTATATCATCATCATCTGCCTAACCTTTTCCCAACTATATTGGGGTCGGCTCCCAGTCAAACCGGATTCAGCTGAATACCAGTATTTTACGTGGAGCGGCTGCCTACCAGACCTCCACAACCCATTAACTGGGTAACACGCTTGGCAAGACTGGGATAACAAATAACTGTGTATACACCTAGATAAAATTCATTTAAGTAAAGCTATTCAAAACATGGCAAAAGAAGGTATAAGTCCTTAAAAGGAAATATATTATTAAAAATCTTTTTTTACCCGGACGTTAAGTAATGCTACAAGTTAATTACAAGATGAACCAACCTGACCTAAACCGTCGGCGATAACTTTAATATGAATGTTGTAATCACTAACGAATGCAATCTGACAAACCGGACATCTATTCTCATGTGACACAGAATCTTAATTTACTAGAGATAAAACAAGAATCTATGCTTCTAATGTATGCGTTGCAGTGATAAGGTTTATGTGATGTGTTAAAAAAAGGACGGTGCCTGTTGCACGCCGGTGGCTGACGATTTATCCATGAGGGAGAGGTACTTATACCAGTGGACTCGGAGGCGGCAGGCATGCAGGGTGTTACAGAAAGGTGTGTTCATATTTAAGGGCGATGTTGGGTAGCTGATATACATTATGGTAAAAATGTCAAAACATAAAAAAAAGTTTTTTTTTCAAATTCGACTGGAAAAAACAACTAAAAACCTCCGAAGAAATTACTTTACCAGCAGTCTGATGCAGTTGGTGACATCAAATCTGTGATTGAGCTAAAGTAAATGCCACCAACTTTAACAAACTTCTTGAAAAATCATTTCTTTGTAAATTTTTGATCGAAATTAAAAAAAAACGCATTTTTTATGGTATGGTTTGTGTTTTTCTCCTACCCAACATCACCCTTAAATATAACCACACCTTTCTGGAACGCCCTGTATAACGTAAATACTTACTGCTTCAGGCGGCAGATTGATCGATGGCACGGTCTTCTCGACGACATCGAGCGACTTGCACAGGAACTTGTCTAGCTGGTGGATGGGCGTCTCGAACAGCAGTACAGCTGGTAGTGCCAGCTGCACGCCCGTTGCCAACGACTTTTCTCCCAGAGAGAAGTACCAGCGGATCAAGGGGTTAAATTCCTGTTGAATGACCATGTCAGGTGTTATACAACACAAACATTCATCACTAACATACTAACACACCTATTGAAAGCAGATCTAGCTAATGCGGGCCATACACGTTCAAGTAATTTAATCAAACAAACTGGTTCAAACAGTTTTATCAAATTGGCATGAATGTCTGTGGGAAAATTTAATTGTCAAATTATTTCTCAAATGGCATGAAGTAATATGGAATTTCGTAATTATATTCTATTAAACAGTTTGAACCAGCCTGTTTGATCAAATAATCTGAATGAGTATGGCCCGCGTAAGCCATTAAGGAGTGGTGGCGGACACACACGGTCAAAGTTTTCAAATATTTTTTTAGTTGAGGCTTCGTTTTCAAATCGCATAATGGTGTAGGTTATAACCTATAACCTGATATTCAGTACAATATTGTTGCCTGGCTACAACTGGCGTCAGTTTGGATACACCCCCAGGTCTGCGCCGGGTAATATTGTCTCGACATAACATTTGACGTTTTTGAGTTGTAAACTAATATTTACCTTGATCTTGTGGTAGACCTTCTCGGTGACTTCGATGCCGGAGCCCACGATGGGTATGGCGGCCACGCGCTGCACCACCTGCAGGTCCAGGCTCGTCGGTCTCTGTGCTTGTACCTTTGCCACTGTTCATAACATAAACCTTTTATTAATAATTCAAAATGAAACAAGATTTTTCAGTTGACAGTTTACTAGACTTGCTTTAAAGTCAGAAATTATCCGAACGGAACGTATTTTTCGGGATAAAAATTCAGTATGTACAGACGGTCACCCATCCACAGACCAACCTTGACAAGCGTTGCTTAACCTTGAAAATCAACCCGTGTGGAAATTATTATTTAGCCAAAGTCTCCTCTAATCATAATCTACTCGTGTACCAGTTCCATTCAAAACTATGCCGCGGTTGAAGCGTCATTGATTACAACCTCCAAACATATTGACCATTCTCATATATAAAATTAGTGAGATTATTTAATTGTAAATTAATTCATTATACAACTTAGTAAAAGAATCCATTCTTGGTTCTAAATTCTAAAGCTACGCAAAGCGTAGACCTTCGTAGCCGCTGCTCTACGGCTCGTAGCACGTAGGTCGGGCGTAGCCTAGTTCGTAGGCTTTCCTCTACGATCCTTTCATAGACGATATATTGACGTATTTTCTCATTTTATGTTCTTTTCCTTAGCGTTTATTTATAAAATACCTACATACATATTATTATTTAATAACGCATGCACGTCAAAGTAATCTTATCTTTGTTTTGACGGTATTTTATGATGCAGTGCATTTAAAACATGCAAGATGAGAGTGCTCTTGTTTCGAAGAGTCATGAAATTACTAGGTATGTAAGTTACTTTTATATAATGACTTGACAATCAAAACACAATAACAACTTTTTAAAATTAAGGGCGGATTATTCAATGGAGAGCAAACCGGATAACTATGTCTTGGAGAATAAGTATATAGTGGTTTGATATAATCTATATTACATATAAATTGTGTGTGTGAAAGTGACCAAGGGAAATAGGGATTACATTTCCCTTGGTCACGGCATCACGCGTGAACGGCTGGACCAATTTCGCTAATTCTTTTTTTGTCGTGTTTGTTATTGTAAGGAGAAGGTTGGGTAAAATGGGTGGGTAGGGTAGGTAGCCAGTTGACGGTAGTGAAGCCGCGGGAGACAGCTAGTACAAATAAATCCTTGAAAAAATCCTTGAATCCTTGAAATGAATCCTTGTAAAATGAATCCTTGTCTCCCTTGGTCACGCCATAACTTGAGAACGGCTTTACCGATTTCGTTCATATATTTTTTCCAGTTTTCTAATACTTTGTATAAGGTGTTTTACGGAGTGAAAAGTTAAGTAAATTAAGCAGAAAATATTCTTACGGGAACAGGAACAATGGAGTTTCCGAACGTAAATACATAACTACATGTACGTATTTAGTTGAGAAAATTTTTAAAAAACTTAAAAAGTATAACAGACCTGGCGCTGGCTTTCCTACACTTTTTTCAACTGCATTCAAATAAGCTTCAGCTTTTTTAGCAATCGAACCCGTGGTCCGTTTGTTCACGCCCAAGGTACATGTGCCATTGAAACTTTTCTTATAAACGTGTCCGTTTTCCGCCATCTTTGTCACTGTGATTTTCGCGCTATATTCGTATGACATTCGAAATTCAAAATGTTAACTTATTAATTTCTTTTATTTTCGCGCCTAACACTGACTGACATTCGAAATTCAAAATTTAAACTTATTTTTAAGAGCACTAATGGCACAAAAGATGTTGATTGTAATTTTTCACAACACCGACTGCCGCTTAAAACTGAAGTTAACATGAATACTGACATTGTTTATTTTATTGCAAAGGTTATCGGTGAGTTTTAAAATAATTCCAATCTATTGGTTACATGGAGTTACGATACCTACTGTCTATAGAATTAGGTCATCGCCAATAACGGAGATGATCAAATATGTGTGAACTAATCCTTATTATTATCATTACAAGCTTGCGTGATGCCTAAGCAGTCATCTCGATGCCAGACACTATTGTTGTACTAAGTACTTTCCAGATAATAAAAAAATCGCTGTTCGAATAACTGAAAGTCGTGCGTGATCTTAGCCTCGTGCGTGAGTCAATCAAGCACGTGCTGTTTTATACTTAGCAAAAACGTAATTATACACCAATCAATATCAATTAATACCTATATATAAAACTCTTCCGTAACTGGTGACTGACAACGCACAGCCGAAACTACTAAAGTCCGGTCGCGGAGCAGAAAGAATTTTGTACAATGACCTCTACAGATGCAATGACGGCCGTCCGTGCGAGCGTGACGCATTATTACATGGGAGTGAAAGAGACAGGTAATAAGAGGTCACTGTACGAATTTCTTCCTGCTCCGCGACCGGACTATAGTCGTAGAACGTCACGAATCAATTACCAACTAAGGTATGGTATTACTTTCTTTACTTTCTTCTATGTAAATGGCTGCCTGTAGGCCAATTCCCGTCCTTTAAAAATTGACAAAATGTATCGTAGTTACTTTACAGATGTTTTCGGCATTGCGACTGCGATTCCGAATGTCAAAAGTAATAATTGCGATATTGTATTGAACAAAGAGAAACTTGAATTCGTCGAAAACGCGGTTTTCCTGGGGATCACGCTTGACTCAAGGCTACAATGGGGTCCTCATTTAACATCTCTTGCGGGACGGCTAAGTTCAGCAGCATATGCTGTCAGAAAAATCCGTCAATTTACTAATATAGATACCGCGAGGCTGGTCTATTTTAGTTACTTTCATAGTATCATGTCTTACGGTATCTTATTATGGGGACGTGCTGCAGACATCGAATCTATATTTATTCTGCAGAAAAGAGCCATCAGAGCCATATATAATCTGGGTCGGCGCGATTCCCTAAGGGAACTGTTTAAAGATATTAACATCATGACAGCAGCGGTGGTAGGCTCCGCAAGGAGCCGCCTGGCTCGCGACCACCATCCCGCCGAAGTCCGGCGCCAAGCAGCTTGCTGTGTTCCGTCGGAGTGCGGGAGTGCCAGTGCCATTGGGGGAGAAGGAGACTGTCAGTTGCTCTGCTCAGAACCGGTCTTGGTCGCTGGGCTGGGCTTTCCGGGTAACTCATTTTGGAGGGTAGCGGGATCCGAAGCACGGTGCCAGCCGTTGGCCGACCGCAGTTAGTAGGGGGCCCAAGTAGCACGCCAGCCACGTGTGAAAGGCTGCCCCGCCAACTAGCGAAAAATCCCGGTATGCTCCACCGTGCCAGCTGGCGACTGGATGGGAGGACCCGGTGGCCATATCTGGGGGGGTTCGGGCGTCCCCGCAGTCTCCAAATGAGTTCCCCATAGGTTGGTTTAGCTCTAGTGTTCCACTTGGTTCACTGAACAGCGCCTCGACAGTTCGAATTTTTCCCCTAATCTCCATCTTTTTAGTAAGATTAGTGACAGGCATAATTTTAATACTAGAAATAAGAACAAATTAGATCAACCCCGATTCAGATTGGCTAAAGTACACACTTCTTTTATGGGGTACTGTGTTAAATTTTATAATAAAATACCATATGATATTCTCGGACTGAATGAGAGAAAATTTAAAACATGCATTAAACGCACACTATGTAGACAGGCATATTATAAACTGGAAGATTATATCCTTGATAAAAATGCTTGGCTAAATGCCGGTCCTGCTCCACAGCCTCAGCCGCTTGGTTCCACTAGTTAGGATTTTATATATGGAGGAGATGCTCACCCTTTTTTATTTTACTTTTTACGTTTAATAATAATAATATTCCACATTTCTATAATGTTTGGAATACACTTTTACTTTTCTGTTCTTACCAATTGATATTTATAGATTTATATAAAGTAGAAGCATTTTTTTATTTTGGAATCCTGTAAATGTGAGGACCATGGAGCCTTTTTATGTTAATAGATGGTTTCCTTGTTTGACATGAATGAGCAGGGGCAGTTGAAGGTTTGTCATGCTCACTCGAATGTCTCGCTGATGGTGGTGCGTGTATCGGATCATTCGGTTCCCTTCAAAATGGTTGAGCTGAATGGTGCTGATGTACGCCACTCACGGGAAGTGATGGGATGATGCTATTCTTTTCCGTCCGACACCATACGGAACATTCCAAAAATCACATATAACCTTGAAGAACAAACATATTGACCGACTATATAGTCTGTATCTCGTTAGTTGGTCGAAACTGTGTTGTCTCCCGGAATTACGGTTATCAGTAGACTTTGCACCGTCAAGCGATGTTGTCTCATTAAACGGAGTACGGTGCATGTAAATAATTAATGTGACTCATTTGTTATTAAATTAAGAAGTTCCATGTCTATTATATTGAAGGACGGAAACGTACAGACGGCGCATTGTATGGCATAGATTTTATTCTTTGGCCTATTCAAGGCCCATTGGATTTGATTATTTAACTAGCCCGTTCTAGCCTTTTCGTCATCTATATACTAATGTTATAAAGATAAAAGCGAAGGTCACACTGATTATTCTCGAGGATGAAATCTCGAAAAATACTTGATCTAGAAAGTTGAAATTTTGCAAGGAGATAGATTTTATTTATTTATTTAAACTCTATGTACAATAGTGGTACATGGGCGGACTTAATGCAACAAGGCATTCTCTACCAGTCAACCTTTGGGTCAAAAAGAAGACGAGTAGAAGACGTCAGCAAAGAAAGGATTTTAGGAGACAGTTTGTATGAAATATCGTATTCCTGGGGCCCAGTAAATTATAAAGGTTGTTATTATTAGCTTTTTAACAACTACCCCCAAAAAATGAGTTGTTTGTATGGAAGAATCTCATTCCTTGGGTTTATCTTGAAACTTGTCACGAATAGTAGCCTAAATAAATAATAAATTTATATCATAATTAGATCTAACCGACTTCAAAAAAGGAGGAGGTTCTCAATTTGATTGGTATTCAGAGTTAATTTTTTAAACTAGACCAAAAATACTAAATTTTTGCTTTAATTAACCTTCACGCGCTGATTTTAGGGCACAGACTTCCAGAAGCTTCAGTTACAGTTTTGACTGGCCTCAACGGCTTGAGTTTCCAGTTCCATGAGTGTTTTTTCACTCGTTTTCGTTCTTTCAGAATACGACGCAGAGAAAATTCACCATCAGGACGAGGGAAGTAACTGTAGCGTCTGTAGCGTTTCATTATGGAATCGAGTCCTCTCGATACTTCAGTTCTGTTGATAAGTTACGATCGAGATCTTGAGATTCATTCGTATAAATGTCTTCCTCTATCTTGCAACTTGGCGTTTTATGTCAAACTATGTTGGAGCGTTTCGTGGATACTACTACATTGCTTAACCTACAAGTTTATCAGATGGATCTGATGATGCAATGTAGAAACGCGGGATTCAGTTAGCAGGCTTGAGCTGTCTGGTTGAGACATTGTCCCAGGCGATTTGTGAGCGAACCCTCGGCGCATTCAGTAGAAATAACGGTCAATACTATTCTGTACAAATACAGTTAGAACTGAGATCTTTCGTAACTATCGGTGTCATTTGACCTGTTGCCTGACTATTTTCCAAAGCTTTTCTGATTACAACTTTTTTTGTAAGGATGGGAAATCATCAAATGACTCCTCCCGCTCTGGCCGGAGCGGAAGGGAGTGTCAGACTCTTACTGACTAAAACCCATCCGTGTTCCAGGGCCGCGGTAGCTCTTTCAAACAAATTCTGCAACCCTGGGACCGACCCTAATCTACAGATTGTATTGATTAATAGTCCAAAGCTACCTTTTATTTAAACGGGTGGAGCGGTGTTGAATTTAAGGAAAAATCTAAAGACGACGTTCATGAACCCATGATGCAACCCACACCCAAATATGGGCAGAATCACCTCATTATGATCACTGTTGATGGTGAAATCAACCGTTTCGAACTACCTACAGAGGGATTGACAAGAGCTCATCGCGGAAAGTAGGTTCTAAATCCGCGCGGAAGAAGTCGCGGGCGAAGTGCAAGTAGTTAACTTATAGTTTGTTTGTGGTCTTACATGTTTGTACAAGGTAATTTCTAGACGGTATCCTTGAATAATGATTCAAGGAAGTTGATTGATAAAAAGCTTTGAAACAGCATAATGATGCTGTTTAGTTTGGACTGGTAAGTGAGTCACGCGACCACCCCCTGCTTATCGCCAGGGTAAACGATGCTCGTTGTGTGCTGATCTCTGTTTGCTCGAAGCACGCTTGGACTTTGTCCAGCGTGCTCGCTTGCTCACCATCACACGATCACGAATGCATCCGGACGCAATACAGCGGAACTATCTAACGCGGGTCAAACATAAATGGATTTGTTTTGACTTTGAATTTTTAAGATAACGTTGTAGATTGTGTTCATATCTACAATGTGATGTAAGACTAGTTTTAATTCTTTTTTTGGGCAAAATTTGTAAGTTTGTAAGCGGGAGTTGTTTACAACAGAATTATTATTGTAATCAAAATTAAAATTGACTAGAAAAATAAAGTCTTGGGCACTTTAAAATAAGTAATAGCTGGTAGTCTTTTATATGAAGACTCGACCCTGATACCCATTTTTGCAGATTTTTTTTTATTTATGAATGAGCTAGCTCTTGACCTCGATCACGCCTGATGGAAAGCAATAGGTGAGGTCCATGATGAAGCGAGCTTTTGGGATGCATTTTTACTTAATAAAACTCTATCTAATATATGGATTAAAGGTGTGAGGACCGCCCACAGGACGACACGACACACGTGAGACCCCGGTTGCGAGAAGTTGAAACTAAGAAAAATTAAAAAAAAGGCCCGTCAATTACCTTTAGACTTTATAGTCAAAGTCCGTATTTTGGTACTCTTTCGGACTATTGTAGAGCAGTGCAAAAAGCGTTATTTTTAGTAGAAAACTGTAGCTACATCTGGAATATAGGGTATATCAACGAGTAAAATTAAATACCATTGAAAACCCTAGCACCAGACAGCACTGGCACTTAGACTAAGTAATCAGGGAGGAAGACTGTTTGACCTCTACCTCTTTCTATCTATCTAGCCTATTTTGTCCCACTGCTGGGCAAAGACCTCCCACTAAATGAGAAAAATAAATGGCGCCGCTTTTTGACGACTCTACACAGACCTAGAGTTTCTGAATGAAATACCTGAAAGTTTAGTATCTCTATTTAGATGGATGAAAGATTGACAGATTTTCAAAGTAAAGTCGAGTTTGACAGAAATTCAATCTTTCATTGTTAATCGGGGCTTATAGGTACGTATAGTTGCTACGTGACTTCAGATGGATAAATCTCAGAAGATGCATAGTAACAACACATAACCTTCTTTTTTTAAGGTTGGGAAATCATCGAATGACTCCTTCCGCTCTGGGTGGAACGGGAGGGAGTGTCAGACTCTTACTGACTAAAACCCATCCGTGTTCCTCCTAATGCCCTTTGCGTTCCAGGGCCGAAGTGACTCTTTCGAACAAATTCTGCAACTCTGGCAGGCTCTGGCCCTGTCTACTATGCTGACATCTCTTTGAGTTACGTGTGGAACACTATGCGCCGTCGATCCGGGCACACATAGGTATCCACCATGCAACGCAAAAAGGCATTCAGGCATGTTTTGATTTAAATTCAATTAATGTGGTCATAAACAACGTAATCAATTCAATTGTTATGGTATCGTTCTCTACTAAAGGCATCCATCGAATTACATTATCTATAAAAAAAATTACATTTAAACACAAAATACAATAGTTTGCATTTATATTGTATTACTTCTGAATTAAGAATTTGGAGTTGATAAAGTATCTCTCAAACTATAGTTTAGCCTAAAAATCTGACAAACTGTAGCTGCTTTTTAAAAGCTTTTATCTACCTAATAGGTTAACTTAAAATTCTCAATAAATTCAGAAACTGCAAGCCTCCGTTACTATTCGAATAGTCCAAGTATCCCTAAAGTATAAACTTTAACCACAATTACAAATTGAATTAAAAACGGATAACTACAAAGAACTATCATTAGTAATGATGAAACAGCAGTATCAAACAAATGGTCACGCAACATAAACAAACACAAAATAAATCACACCTATTTCACTGAATAATCTCATTATTAAATAAACCAACAAATCAATACAAAATCCGCTGCAACAAACACAAAATAAATAATAAAGTAAAACTCACTTGTGTATCGATATGGGTGCGTTGATTCGTGAACGAGCAGCTCTGTACTGAGAGGAGTGCGGGCCGCGGCTGCAGCCCCCCGGCCCGCCCCTAGCGAGCAAAGAGGACCTTATCGCGGGTCAACATTTGTTATTAGACGAACATTGATTTGTTTACAACAGAGGGTCAATTCTACTAATTTTTAAACAACATTCGTATGTCAGTCGCAATCTGTCAAAAAAGCCTTAATTTTCATACATTGTTGACAGATTGCGATTGAGATGCAAATGCGAACGTTGTTTAAAAATTTGTAGAATTGGGAATCTGATCTCAAAAATCATGTCAACATTCTTAACTGATTTAGCTAAACATGTTGTTATTGATTATGTTAACCAAGTTCGATAACCTGCTTACTAAAATTTTATCTTACAACCTACTTACTACTTTTACCATTTCTGTTATTCACTGAAGTCCGTAACATTAGATATGGTGGGAATTCAATTACACGATAGGTATAGTTAGGTAAGTCAAAATAATTGTTTCTTTTGACTAACCTAACTATACCTATCGTGTACTTTTATTGTATCTTGTAATCTTTACTAGATACTGTACTCAAATCATTATCGCTTGAATTTGGTTTCGTTTCTATGGTGGCTAAAGAAAAGACTCACCCGCGATTTCTGGTTGAATAGGCTATTTGTCAACCAGTCTGACAACCAATCTGAGATTAAAGTATAATAATATAATATGTTTATTAACACAAAATACCTTTGTATACATATGTCACCGGAAAATTGCAAACACCGTAAGATTGTAAAATATCGCGTGAAATTTTAAACAATTTTTTCTTTATTGAACTATTATTGAACTTTATTAACTATTGAATTTGGATGAGATTTATTGTAGGAATACAAAACGATTTTTTCAAAATATTATCTAGTTATTATAATCTAATTATAAAGATTTATTACAACCTTACGGAGTTTCCAATTTTCCGGTGAAATATACAATACCAATACATTTCATGTGGGTAGGGATAGGGTTTTTTTTGATGGATGGGAAATCATCAAATGACTTCTGCCGCTCTGGATGGAGCGGGAGGGAGTGTCAGACTCTTACTGACTAAAACCCATCTGTGCTCCTCGTAGTGCCCTTTGCTTTCCAGGGCCGCGGTAACTCTTTCAAACAAAATCCGCAACCCTGGAGGGATAGGGATTGGTTTGACACGTTCATCACTCCTGATTCTCAGGTCAGAAACCCACCCTTACAGATCGAAGGCCATGATCATGATCAACAAAATCATCTGTCAGTGGTTAAGGTCCACTTTACCGCTGTGTGCAATCGCTTGCTCACGCGCCGCGTCCGGACGGGCGAGTGAAAGAATAGTAAAGATAAGAAAAGCAGATAAAACTATTTATGTTTTAGTTAACGTTATATTTATCTCGAATTGTTTTTTCAATTAAGTTAAACTTCATCATAAAACTTCAATGAAGTTCTGTCGTCACTAGCCCGAGCAAAGTAGTTTCAAACTTGTCGTCTTGTTAATGTTTTTTTTTATTCATATAACTATTAACTGCCATGTCAATCATCAACCCCTCCTGGTTTGATGATTGACATGGCAGTTAATAGAGATTGCTACGTTAACCTCAAATTGACTAGAATAAAGGTAAGAGGCGTCGTCCTACTTGGCTAACGATCGTTCGAGTTAACGATGCGATTTCGTCGCACGACGGCACCCACTCATTTCTTTAGAGGGTTTCTAGGGTTTTTTTGGGGTGGTTTGGGATCTACCTCCGCGCGGTCCACCCTGGGAACGATCCCACTTAAAGCGGTGGTAGGCTCCGCAAGGAGCCGCCTGGCTCGCGACCACCATCCCGCTAAAGTCCGGCGCCAAGCAGCTTGCTGTGTTCCGTCGGAGTGCGGGAGTGCCAGTGCCTTTGGGGGAGAAGGAGATTGTCAGTCGCTCTGCTCAGAACCGGTCTTGGTCGCTGAGCTGGGCTTTCCGGGTAACTCATTTTGGAGGGTAGCGGGATCCGAAGCACGGTGCTAGCCGTTGGCCGACCGCAGTTAGTAGGGGGCCCAAGTAGCACGCCAGCCACGTGTGAAAGGCTGCCCCGCCAACTAGCGAAAAATCCCGATATGCTCCACCGTGCCAGCCGGCGACTGGATGGGAGGACCCGGTGGCCATATCGGGGGGGGTTCGGGCGTCCCCGCAGTCTCCAAATGAGTTCCCCATAGGTTGGTTTAGCTCTAGTGTTCCACTTGGTTCACTGAGCAGCGCCTCGACAGTTCGACTTTTCCCCCAACTACTCAAAAACTTCAAATGTCAAAAGCAAAAAGGAAAAAGCTAAAACAACGGCTGCACTTCCTCCCACTCAAAGTGCACCTCACCAACATCAGGGGGTTGCACTCCAATCTCGATCCGGTCCATCACCATCTTGAGACCGAGAAGCCGCACCTGTTTTTCCTAACGGAGACGAAGATAACAACTCCGTCGGACGTGGCGTACCTCAACTACCCGGGCTACTCTCTGGAACACAAGTTCAGGAAGCAGGCTGGGGTCTGTGTGTACGTCCGCGATGACATTTGTTGTCGTCGTCTCCGTTGCTTTGAGAAATCGGGGTTTTCTGCCATACGGCTACTTGTGGACACTGGCGTGGAGAAACTTCTCTATATCGGCGTATACCGATCGCACAGTGGAGACCGGGAGACAACAGCGCTGTTTAATTCCCTCGTGGAGTCGACGGACGTAGCCCAGCAAAGGTACCCAACAGCGAAGCTCATTTTTCTGGGGGACTTTAACGCCCACCATAAAGAGTGGTTGTTCCTGTACTAGAAAACTGACCATGCCGGGTTAGAGGCGCGCAAGTTTGCTGTAACGCTAGATCTAACCCAGCCGGTGAATGTGTCAACGCGGGTATCGGATGTTGACGGTCATACACCCAATTGCTTGGACCTTCTGCTGACAACAGATCCGGGCAGTCATTCAGTATCGGTCTCAGCCCCGCTGGGAACGTCTGACCACTGCCTGGTGAAATCCGTGTTGACCTGCTCTCCTCCAGATAAGAGTCCTAGAGGCACGAGACGAGTATGGCGATACGAGTCAGCAGATTGGGATGAGATGCGGCACTTCTTTGCGTCTTATCCTTGGCGGCAAGTGTGCTTCTCCTCGAATGACCCCTCGTGCTGTGCTGATGTGATTGCGGACGTGATTCGGCAGGGGATGGAGTATTTTATTCCATTCTCCGACATCCCGCTCGGTCACAAGTCCCGGCCTTGGTATACTGCAGAATGTGCCCACGCTGAGGCCCGTAAAGAGTCTGCTTACCAAGCCTTTTTTTTTTTTTTTTTACGGGGGGAAATCCTCATGGATGTCCTCCGCCCTGGGGCGGGCGGAGGGGTCTGTCAGACTCTTACTGACTAAAACCACCCCGGTGTTCCATCTTCCACCTACGCCGGGGATCGCGGGAACATAGCGACTTCCGTAATCCCCGGCTGGTGCCGGCCCGCCTCTGCGGGCCACATCTCGTATGCGGGGGGAGTGAGGTGTTTAATTCCCCCGCGACGTCAGAGGGGCGCACGGGAACACCACGCGCCGCCACCTCGGGTCCGGATGAATGGGGGGCAACGGACATCCCCAAGTCCGCCGCCCCTGGACCCAATTAGGGGGGCCGAAGGAGGGCAGCGTACGCCCTCCTCCGACGCCCGGTGCGCCTGCTGCGGGCCGGGAGAGTACTCGACATCTCCCTCTCCCTTTCCGCAGCCTCCTTCTGCGCGATGACAGTTTCGCAGAAGGAGACCACCGCGTCCCAGGACACCTCACCGCCGACCATAGAACGGACTACAGCCGCTGCTTACCAAGCCTGGATCAAGGCCCGCGACCGAAAGGCTAAAGCACGTAGGGTTCGCGCGAGGAAAAGAACCTTCAATTCTGCCGCCAAGTTCTGCAAGCGGGTTTTACGTAGGGCACGTTTTGACCATGTCGGACGTATCGGGGCCAAACTAGCATCGCACCCTCCGGGTAGTAAGCAGTTTTGGTCCCTGTCGAAAGCGGTTGAAACGAATTTCTGTCGACCCACTTTGCCTCCAATGCTGAAACCTGATGGTTCGCTGGCTCACTCTGCAAGAGAGAAAGCAAATTTATTTGCAACTCTCTTTGCAAGCAACTCGCGTCTGGACGCTGGCTCCAAGCAACCACCTACTTTACCTCGCTGTGACTCTTCGATGCAGGAGATCGCAATACACATTAAAGAGGTCAGAAGAGTATTGTGCAGTCTAGACGTGAATAAGGCCAGCGGACCTGACGGCATTCCGGCGAGAGTGTTGAGGCAATGTGCACCTGAACTGTCTCCTGTGTTGACACGCCTGTACCGCCTCTCTCTTGAAAAAAGAATGGTGCCGAAATCATGGAGGCTTGCGAATGTGCAACCGGTGCCCAAAAAGGGAGATCGTGCTGACCCTGCACATTACCGTCCGATCGCCATTACCTCCATCCTATGCAAGGTTATGGAAAGGGTTCTGAACAGTAAGCTGCTGACCTACCTTGAAGACAATGATCTCCTCAGTGACCATCAATATGGCTTTCGCCGGGGAGGGTCAACTGGCGATCTTCTTGTGTATGTCACGCACTGCTGGGGCGAAGCCATCGAGAGACACGGCGAAGCACTTGCCGTGTCGCTCGATATCTCGAAGGCTTTTGACAGGGTCTGGCACGCAGGTCTACTCAGCAAGCTTCCTGCTTATGGCATCCCAGCTGGTTTTTGTAGCTGGATATCAGACTTCCTAAGTGAACGGCCGATCCGAGTAGTCGTTGACGGCTGCTCCTCTGACCACGCTATTGATACCGGAGTTCCTCAGGGGTCTGTTCTCTCTGCAACTCTTTTCCTGCTGCACATCAATGACCTACTTCAGCCTGGTCTTGTTGGGTACGCAGATGACAGAGAGAGAGAGATATTCAGAGAGAAATTTGTCCAGCGCAACAACCGGCGGGGATGAACTCCGTTCCTTGAGAGAGGCCATGGTAGAGCGGACAAATTTGACCTTAAGCGTTGTCGCCCAGTGGGGTGATGACAATCTGGTCACTTTTAACGCTACCAAAACACAGGCGTGTCTTTTTACCGCAAAAAGGAGTCGTTTTGACCAAACTCCTACTTTTCGGAGTGCATCTGTTCCTGTGACTGATCGGCTCGAGCTCCTAGGCATGGAGTTGACATCCAGTCTCAACTTCGGCGCCACCATCGAGTATAAAGCCCAAATTGCGGCCAAAAAGCTGGGCATCCTGAATAGGGTGAAGCGATACTTCAGGCCTGGACAGCTTTTAACCCTTTACAAAGCACAAGTCCGATCCTGCATGGAGTATGGTAGCCACCTTTGGGATGGCTCAGCTAAGTATCAGCTTGCCGCGCTTGACTCGGTGGAACGCAGAGCTAAGAGGCTCATCGGTGACGCAAAACTGGTGGATGCCAAGCTACATAGCTTGGCTCATCGCCGTAAGGTTGCCTGCTTATCGGTCTTCTACAGATTGTACTTCGGTGAGTGTGCCCAAGAACTCCACGACCTCATCCCACCGGCCCCCTTCTACCATCGGACATCCAGACGCACTGCATCTTATCATCCCTACCTTGTAGCTATTCCACCAATTCGCACTAAGCGTTTCCAAACGTCTTTTATAATGCGCACAGCAAAAGAGTGGAACTCTCTGCCTGCGTCTGTGTTTCCAAATGCTTACAACCCTAATCTCTTCAAAGTTAGAGTGAACAGGCTCCTTCTGGGTAAGCTCGCTCCATCGTAGACTTTGTCTCTGTCATCTCTGACTTTGACTAGAGTCAAGAGCAAACCCAATCTTAATATAAAAAAGAGGGTCGTACTTGAAGCTTGCAAATCATTGCGCAAGCACAAGATCATTTTCACAATCATTTTCATCACGCGACGAAATCGTATCGTTAACTCGTCATAGGACCAGTGCCTGTTGCCAGTGATGACTTATGGAATCCAAACGTAGTCGCTCACAATGGGCCTTATTAGAAGGCTTATAGTCACCCAAAGGTCAATGGAGAGGGCAATGCTCGGAGTTTCCGTGCGTGATCGAATCAGGAATGATGATATCCGCAAGAGAACCGAGGTTACCGATATAGCCCGAAAGATCGCCAAACTTAAGTGGCAGTAGGCAGCACATTGCTTGCAGAAGACATTATTTAAATACATTAGAAGGACTGGTTTGTACAGACCAGAAGAGCTCAAGACAACAGCAAAAAACCAACTAGGTACTTTTTCAAGCACTAAAAAGTGGTCTGTTTTAGTGGTTTTAGTCAGGGGTGACAGTCAATATTATAAATTTAAACGCCGTGATTGTACTCTCTTCTGAAAAGTTCCATGTTTTGGATTGGATTAGATAAGACACAAGCTTACCGGGTTTCTTCTAATCTGCGTAATAAGTAGGTATTACGCAGATTAGAAGAAACCTCGACACTCAAATGGCGGGATGTCCCGATATCTTACCTTATTCAAATCGTCACCAACTTCTACGTAAATTCTGAAAATGTTTTTGGCTTATCATTGCTATTATCGGTGATAGGTATAAGTACAGAAGCGATAAGGTAAACAAAAGCAAAGAATTTTCTGGTAAACTTCCTGGCTGGCTGAGATGATTCTGTCTTTGTTCAAACGCATTCAATGGGCCAAGCGAACAGGTAAGAAAAACAGACAGGCAAGCAGGCCCGCTGTTATAAACCCCAATTTACACAAGTCATATTGCATTGAGTTACAAAGTGAGAATTAGAATGAGATATTCCAGTTATTTGGGAGGAGCTCGTGGCTAAACAACAACGCCGCATGGGTCGATCTCCAAGGTTAAGCAACGCTTGCCGAGGTCTGTCTGTGCATGGGTGACCATTTTTACTTACCGAGATTCCTTCATTCCTCGAAAAGCACGTTAAGCCGTTGATCCTGCCGGTCATTTGTAGATCTTTGGCAGTCGTTACAGATTGTCAGACGCCCGTAAATCTGACTCCAGTCTTGCCAAGAAGTACCGTGCTACCCAGTTAATGGGTTGTGGAGGTCTAGATGGTAGCCACCCCTATATAGTTGGGAAAAGGCTAGGCAAATGATTCCGGTTATTCGGGCAAGCGCAGTAAACCACTCATCAGCCTAGCCTTTCCCTTACTACGCTGGAGTCGGCTTCAAGTCTAACCGGATTCAACAGATTACCTTATTTTATTTGGAGCGACTGCCTATCTGACCTCTACAACCCAGTAACTGGGTACCACGGCAGCTTGGCTAGACTGTGTCAGATGTCTTGGCTTCTGCGACTGCTAAAGATCTACAAATGACAGTCGGGACCAACCAGTTTAAAGTAGGTACTTTAAATCTCGGTATGTTGAGATGGCTTGGGACAAAAAGATCTGGAAAGAGTTGGGGGAGGCCTTTGCCCAGCAGCGGGACAGAATAGGCTGATAAAAAAAATGTTAAGATGGTCACCCATCCACGAAACGACCTCAGCAAGCATAACTTAACCTTGAAGATCGAACCTTGCAGCTGTCAAGTACTATTGCATTATGCTGAGCGATGGCCGTTTTGCGCGAATGTAACACATAACTTGAATAAATTTTGTAATTTTGTTTAATTTTGGTATGCGTCATGCTTGGTCTTTTTCTATTTAGTTACTACTTACTAAGAAAAATAATAGAGACAATTCCTTTTCAATTCAATTTCCTTCGCCCGAAAATGAACAGCACAGGTGCGTGTACATTAAAGTTTTCAAATATAGGAACTGTTATGTAAATATATGAAAAAAATAAAATAGTGAGAAATAAAATAGAGAAAGTTTTTAAAAAGAAATTTTACAAAAACAGTTTTTCAAAAACATAATCAGCTGCTTGTCAGCCATCTTGAATCTTGTTAATCTCATTGAGGGTAAGTAGATGCGTCAGTACTGTAGTGTTGTGTAGGAACCACGTGGTATACAAGCGTGAACAGGTCAGGGATCAACTTTGTGCGTACGGGGTATATCTTCATCTTTCGTCAATCGGAGATAGTGTGAGAAATGGCTAAACGTGACGGTTTCGATAAGCTACAGAAGAGCGTCAGTCTTCACCTTGAGTTTCTCTTCAATGGCAAATACCCTTTGAACTATTAAAGAGGAAAGGGAAATTTATACCTCGACTGTAATCTAAGGGCCATTTTCACCAAGCCAAACTGATCGCGATCAGTGTTTAAAACACGTTTATGAGCTGTCAGTGTCACTATTTTTCTATGGAATATTGACGCTGACAGCTCTAGAACGCAGTTTAGATGTACTGATCGCGTTCAGTTTCATTGGTGAAATCCACTCTAAGTTGAATGAGCGCAAAACTCAGAATATACGAGCACATTGTAGGTAGTTAGTTGTACTTTAGGGACTTTTTATTTAAAGCCAAAGGAAACTCAAGTCACAAATGTATAAATGAGACTTCGCCGAAGCCTTATTTTTTACCCACCTGTCCCAGAAGGAGGGTAATGTTTTACATTGATCACTGTTTCGTAAAATTATGAAATATTAACTATGTACTAGCTTTTGCCCGCGACTTCGTACGAGCATATCCCGTTGGAATTTCCCGTTCCCGTAAAGCCTTCTTCATGAATGTTACTAAATGGCTATCATATCATATGGGATGCACGAAGGAGCCTCCTCGTGTAGCGCAATTTTTTCCATCGAACACTCCACTGAACCAAGTGCTCGGCGCATCCTGGACAGTCTCACCTAGCACCTTCTAAGACTGGCCAATCCTTCCCTTGCGGTGCGGTTAACGCCTGTCTGGTTCGCGACCACCCTCCCACCGGAGTTCGGCGTCAAGCAGCCTGCTATGTTTCGTCGACGCGTAGGAGTACCAGTGCCTCAAGCCATCTTCTAGGCACGCTCGCTTCATCATGGACCTCATCTATCGCTTTCCATCAGGCGTGATCGAGGTCAAGAGCTAGCCAGTTCATAATAAAAAAAATGTAAACAAGATTTTTCCAAATCTGACTGGTAGTTTCAGAGACTAGCGCGTTCAAACAAACAAACATGCACGTAGGTATGTAAAAAATATCTCAAAATGCCATACGCAATCAAAGAAACAAAGATATTTCTGACATTTTCAGGACACAAAACATGACAATCGCAATGCGTTATCGTAGACTATCGCCCGCCTTAATCGATATGTAAAATAAGTAATTATCGGACAATCTTATCGTCAGTTATGACTATCTCGGCAAAAAAAAAAT
Source organism: Melanchra persicariae (assembly GCA_947386135.1). NCBI lineage: Eukaryota > Metazoa > Arthropoda > Insecta > Lepidoptera > Noctuidae > Melanchra > Melanchra persicariae. The sequence continues at coordinate 3,289,788 of OX376656.1, read as the reverse complement.
ATCGTCGCACTCAATCAAGGGAAACGAACTGATCGGCTTGTGTGTTGTTAAAATAAAAAAGTATTTGGCTAAATTAAACTGTGTTCCAGTGATAAGTGAACATATAAACTGTGCCTAGTGTTATAGATCTTAGTTGATTAAGCTAAGTTGCATCAAATCGTCAAGTAAACGCCTAAAAGGTAAGATTATTATCTGTTTATTACAGAAACTAAAAAGGATACGAACAAAACAAATGATTAATCAAATCGATCATCCGGTTTTGATAATTACCTAATTGAATGTTTCAAGTGTTAAATTAATATCCGATATTAATTAAAGAATTTACCTGTTTTATTCGCGAACTAAATCTAGCACTAATATTGAATACTTTTCTAACTTGTAGGTAAAGTAAGCTTTTGTAACCTAAGTAGAAGAGGAAATAACTGTTCTAGTGTCCTTTCTTTCTTGTACCTAAATTGCCTACATTTCCACCTTGGTCAGACTTCGATAGAGGATGTGGATAAAGCAAGGTCTGATATTCATATTCTGTTTATATTTGTGAGAAAGCTTATATCTGGCTAATTAACTAACCTAAAACGGAACATCTACGACGTAGCCACGTAGAAACAAATCATACATGGTGTGTATGGACTTTAAAAAAACTAGGTTTGGTATACGCCTGTATGTGTTTGTTTTTTAACCGACTTCAAAAAAAGAGAGGTTCTCAATTCGTCGGAATATTTTTTTGTATTTTCCCCGATTACTCAAAGACGCCTAGAACGATTGGGAAAATTCTTCTTTAGTTTGAAAGGGTCCCATTTTCTAGATCTGATGATGATCCTGAAGAAATAGAGGGAACTCCTCAAATTTTTTAGACACACATGAAGCGATTTTGGTATTTTGTGGAATAGTATTATCTGGGAGTGGTCCCATTTCAATTAGGTGAAGATCTAATGAAGAACTTCGGAGGTAACTGCAACGGAAATTTCCAATAAATGATATCAAATGGACCGGGATTGCTGAAATCGCATGTCTGTTTATTGTTTACACCAGTTCATAACATAACATCACATCACGCCAGTATGCTTTCAAGGGGTACGACGCAGATGATTACGGGTCACCCTGGTAGACTCTTATCTCACCAATTGTGTTCAATTTCCATGTTTTAGGGTTATCTATTTGTGTGTGATTCTTTTAGCGTTGGGTTTAGTTATAGCTACCTCATATTGCATTTGCATTGGACGTTGAACTTCGGAGATACACTAGTGAGCACCTCAAATTACAATCAATAAAATCGAAAAAATGTAAAATGAGATACTGTTTATGGATATGTTTATGTCAATCCCAAAGCAAAGTAGATATTTAACTACGAGCCGGTCTGGACTTGGACTGCGAAGGCACGTAAAGTGAATAAAGAAAATAATGCAAATGTGTAGACTGACTAATAATGTGTGTAATGCCAATTTAGTGGTGGAGTAAATAACTTTTTTACAAAAAAGTACAACCGACTTCCAAATAAAAACACTACAAAGTATAAATAACTTTAATATTGGAAGTCGGTGTCAAAAATCAAAAAAAAAAACAAAACTATAAACACCCGTTTCCGTCCGTTTTTATTTGGAAATCGATTGTGTTTTTTGTATTTTTAAGTATATAATTCTTTCAGTATCTTGCTAACTGCCACGAAGAGCATTCTTATTATTATAAAGCACGTCTTTAAGCCCTTACTCATATATTCTTTTAATTTGATTATATTTTTCCTCACATTCCAGTTGCATGCGAAATTAGCATTATCAGAGTTACCTGAATGCGCTTCGGTACCTACATAATATACCTATCTAAATCCTTGATTGTCTTGATTGCACAAAATAATTGTATGTTTTGTAATTTTGTTAATTTACTTACCTATTAGTGTATTTCAAAAAGACTTCGAAATGTACCTAAGTATTAAATGCATGTAGCTTTCTGCAGTAAAAGTAATTCCGGGGTTGTTGAACAAAACTATTCTTACAAGGTAAAATTGTTTCTAAATTCGTTTTCAGCATTATTCATTCCCCTATAACATGGGACTTCAGAATAACTTGCAATTAAAGAGTGTACTCCTCCATCACTTCGGGTGAAACCGGTAGGTTTTGTTGGTTTGTACCTGTAGGCAGGTGTAGCCTTAGTACGTAGGTAAGTACATACATGGGCGTAACTATCAACCGATCATTGAGATAAAGATCTTTCATCGAGATCTACGATACCGCAGTAACTGTAGTATAGACTATGCCTATATATTCGATATATTCCGTTCAACTAATAGTGCCCAAACCGAGTACTACTAAGCTCCTCTGTATAAAGTTACTAGAAACTCGACAGTTCATAGAGCAGTCTTAAACTAATCTTGTGTTTAGACTTGAGTTAAATAAAAGAGTTTAATTTAGAGGAACCGGTCCTCTAAATTAAACTGAATACCTTATTGTGTAGAACTGTAGAGTTCTGGCGTCAACATAGTCTACATGTCGTAAATCTTAATAATTGAGGGCCATAAAGATTCAATACTATTTCGCATCTCAATACTGAGTCAATAATATTTATATTCTAGAACATACTTATTAAAGGCCGTGGCAATGCCGCGTGGCAATGCCGCGTGGCAATGCCGCGTGGCAATGCCGCTTGGCAATGCCGCGTGGCACTGCCGCGTGGCAATGCCGCCAGCCTCTTGTACATATTACCAGTTGACAGTGTTGAGAACGATTTTTTGATGCTATATTTTAGTTTATTTGTTCATTTTAGTTTTCTCTATTTATGTTTTCCTCAGAGTCTCAATTTATATATAGAGGTAGAGGTCTGCCCTTGCCATCAGAACTAATTAAGAACATGAGATGACTGTCAACTTCTGGATATTGACGACAGCGCTGGTGATCCACGCTGCTGCAACTGCCTTCGCACAAAGTAAGTGATCCTTTCAGTGGCGTTACTAATTCTAAAGGGCCAACATTTTTTGCGGCCTCCTTTTTCTACCCGACTGTTGCAAAGTTCTAAAGGGGCATTATTTTTACTAGATAGGCCCTACGTCATAAACGGTGGTGGTGGTTTTCTATGGATTGGCAATCATCAAATAATGACTCCTCCCGCTCTGGGCGGAGTGGAAGGGAGTGTCAGACTCTTACTGACTAAAACCCATCCGTGCTCTTCATAGTGCCCTTTGCTTTCCAGGGCCGCGGTAAGTCTTTCAAACAAAATCTGCAGCCCTGGGTTGCTACGCACCTGCGTCCATTATTAAATCTAAGAATAAAGCTTAAACCATTTTACCGATTAAAAGATATTGTTGATTAAAAATGTATTAAAAGATACTGTTTTGTTTTTCTTATAGTTCATGTAGAACGATGTGGTTACATGATCGAAATACCCAGGCCAGATGATAGGCCTGAATTGGAAGATGAAAATTTTGATGGTAAGGATATCTATTTACTACAACAATACTGGTTCCTTTGAGGAAAAGATGATCTTAATAAATATAATATTATCAGGACTGTCATGGAATCAGCGGCCTCTGTTACCTGCCGAGGACAGGCTGGACGTGTGCATGGACGTCTTTGAATTAGACCAGCACTCTCCCAATATGGGCTATCAGACCATTTTAATGGAGGAGGAGATCGAAGGAGACGTGCCCATCGCCAAGCTGAACTATAAAGGTTTGTGATGCCCATGACCAAATTGTTTATTCGTGGAGGCCACTCAGTTTGGATATAGGCCCCGAAAAGGTGGACCTTGACCTGATGAAGGTTGAAGTACGGCCGCTGTGCCGACTCTTGTTCTGTGCCAAGTAGCCAGCCGGTCGATTCTGTCGACATCTCACGGTCTACACCTAGGCGGAGTGAACGACAAGTGAGCCGTCATTCCATCTTATCAAGTATGGTTTGACAATTCATCCGTGCGCCCCGCCCAAGTGTTCACTTCGACATGTTTACAGAATCGCACTGCTGTTAACATCTCACGGTGTTCACCAAGGCAGAGTGAACGACAACTGAGCTGTCATTCCATCTTATTTGTATGGTTTGACAACTCACCCGTCGTGCGCCCCACCCGGGTGTTCACTTCGACATGTTTACAGAATCGCACTGCTGTCGTCGGAGTTTTGGTGGCTGTATGTACTCACATAGTAGATTACGTGTTAATCAAATAACACTGATTGTGATTAAGTTTGATACTATGTGCAGCGTTGCATTTTGACTTTAAGAAGTCGCGAGATATTAATATTATTTTTTCTAAAACCAGAATGTTAGATTGTAAAAATAAACAAATATTAAACATTTCAGTTACATAATATGTATAATACATGGCAATCACTATTCGTATTGAACATATTCTTGTTTATCCTGGATGTAGGTATACTTTCGCCCCATTTAAAATTATGGCCAAATGCAGTGTTTTGCTGTCTTTATTTTAGTTACTGAGTTCTAAATTTATAAGCAAATAGTAAAACGACCAAATTTTATTGAAAAAAGAAATCGTGTATCGTGTCCCGTTTCGGTGATCAAAATGATATTAGCTAAAAACGCTACTCGTAGCAAGAGCATTTCTTTACTGATCCACGCAGTATCCCTTATCCACTTCGACTGACTAATGGTCAAGTAATTTCATTTGTTTTTCTCGTATATGACAAGTGCCGACACAAGTGACGCTTGAACCTTTTGCTTCCGGTATTACAGTTTTGTGTATGTTCTACTAGTTGTAATACTGGAGACAATAAACGTTTATTCTATTCTATTCTATTCAAGTGCTGCTATCACTGTGGCTGGTGATCCGTTGTAAGAATTCCATTTTTGACTCGTCAAATTAATCTGTAGAGCTTAGAAAACCACTGGTTCTAATGAGGCGGCGACACAAATCATGTATCATGATGATACACAAGTGGAAGTTTGGGACGAACTTTTTCTAGGCAATTAGTCGAAAGCGGTAATTGACCTCCAAATTAAACAGATTGGGCAGGTCCTGATTTTTTCCAGGAAGTTATCAAAAGGGACGATATTTTTTTGTCATGTTGATGCGATAGGTACCTAAAAAATATTGCGCAAATTTGATGAAAAACACGACAAAATGTATCGCATTTTTAGGCAGCAAAACTGTGAAGATTTGGCAGATGTTATTTACCACACAAAATCGCAAAGCCCAGATTTCAGTGTTGGTCCATGGTAAAAGTTATTCATAATGATGAGTACAATGACCCCTTAAGAGGTATTGCGTTTATTCTGTTGTATGTGAGAACGATGTAGAAAGACTTGCACGATCAAGCGTCTGGAGTAAAAAGCAACAATTCAAAGAACAAATAATTAAAATATCTTTATTCATTAAAAACTCTTCCTATGAGCCCTACCTAAGGTGTGTTAGACCTTACTGCCCACGCGATAAAGAAGAAGAAAGCAGATGAGCCAGCGGATTGGATACCTCTTGGACCGTTTGTGGCTATGTCTTTTTCATTACAGGCATTCAGACTCCTTTCGTGGCTTCGCCCTTCCATTCGGGTTCGTTCAGCATGCTCGTTCCAGTCATACGCAGGATACCGAATACTAATGAAGGAGATTGGCATCTCGTTATTACGAATAGGTAAATTTTATGTTTTTTTTACTAATTTAATTTCGGTTTTCACGAAGACAAATTTTATTTTACATTTACGTGGTCTAGACACCACTTTACAATTTTGTTCAAGCCATTTTGGATTTATTTTGTAGGTACTTATGCTTGCCTGTCATATTCTCATCACTGTGAAATAAGTTCTGATCTATCTATCAGCGTTTGATTTCCGCATTTAGTCCTGATGTTGGACCATTTTACGTGAATATATGTTCCCTTAGAGTTGTGTCAGTGGCGTAGTTGGCGGGTCGGGGGGCAGAAAATTCCATACTAAATTTAATATAAGTACCATCTCAGATAATGTCGAGTCGTTTGTAGCTTGTGAATATTGTACATTTTATAGGCAAGACTTCGAGACTCCCGGAATGCAGTATTACATGTTCGAGGTGCGGGTACCGGGCCAGACGATGATAGCCTTTGTGGTGCTCCACATCGTCAACATCGATGATAACGCCCCCATCATCAACCTGACGGGCCCTTGTCAAATAGCTGTGAGTATTTACACTTTAATTCACCTCGGCTGCGGCTTGATATCCTAGGCTGGTTGTACAGTGACAAGGTAATTGGTGCAGTTGACCCTCGCGAGTTCTGGAAGCGTACTCGTAAGTAGCGATATTTCTGAAGCTTTCTCTGAATTATAGAATCAACAAACTATTCGTTAATTTAGAAGAGTCCCGTTGCCGTGGGAATTATACTACCATCGTATGGCAACCAAGATTTGTTAAAAATCGTATGGTTGTTTTGGAAAAAATTCAGCCCCTGCAGTTTGGTAACAGCTCCAAAGGGGGCAGTGAGGCTACATGCTACACGCATTGTCTACCTACCTAAATTCTGGCTAAGGAGATGTTATCTATTATTGGATTTGTTTGTCCTATTGAAACGGTTCTACTTCCGAAACTTAACAAAACACTGAAATCGAATGATACAGAGCTAAAAAATGTTCAACAAAATGTTTTCCTAGGAACTTGGCGAAACCGGTGTCACTTCGTGCAAATACGAAGTCAGCGACGCCGATGGCCAAATCAGCACTAGTGTCATGCGCTTCACCATTGACAGCGATCGAGGAGACGAACAAGTCTTCGAATTGGTCAGAGAGCCCATCCCGAACGAAATGATGAAAGTGAACATGGTGATGAACGTGAAAAAACCTCTCAACTACGAGGAGAACCCGCTTCATATATTCAGAGTTACGGCTTTGGTGAGTATTTTCTGAAAACTTTGAATTGTTTGTATATTAGTCTAATTTTATCTGACTTATTGTTCAAGTCTTTTTCATCAAAATACGATTGCAATTAAAATCCTCAGGACTCCTTGCCAAATAGGCACGATATCACTATGATGGTTGAAGTAGAGAACGTGGAAAGCAGACCGCCACGCTGGGTGGAGATCTTTGCCGTGCAGGAGTTCGATGAGAAGCTCAGGAAATCTTTCAGAGTAAGGGCTATCGATGGCGACACGGGGATCAACAAACCTATACACTATCGCTTAGAAACGCAAGAGATAGGTAAGAATCATAAGTGGAAAAGCCCAACATATTTTACTGATCACAATACTGACAAGACTTTGTGCAAGTAAAATAAAATAATTATCTTCGTATTTCAGACAAAGACTTAGATTTATTCCAAATTGAAGCTATAGAAGATGGTCATCAAGGTGCTTTGCTTCATGTCGGGCCAATAGACAGAGACGAAATCATGAGAGAAGTGTTCTACCTTACTATAGTAGCATACAAGTACGGTGACAACGATGTGGTCGGTAGCCCGTCGTTCGAGACACCAGCCAATATTGTCATTATCATTAATGATATCAACGACAATGCTCCATTGCCACTCCGCGAAGTGTATACTATTGACATTCCCGAGGAGACTGCGACGACCCTGGAATTAGAGCACTTCGGCTTTCATGATAGGGATCTTGTAAGTTTCTAATTTATTGTCTTACTAGTAGATATATGCACAAATAGCTGTAGACCATTTGGTAAAATGAAATTATTCATCAGAATCATCATCATCTGCTTAGACTTTTTTCAACTATATTGGGGTCGGCTCCGAGTCAAACCGGATTCAGCTGAATACCAGTATTTTACGTAGAGCGGCTGCTTAACAGACCACCACAACCCACAACCCATTAACTGGGTAACACGGTAGGTACTTCTTGGCAAGACTGGAGTCAGATTTTCTGGCTTCTGACAACCCGTAACAACTGCCAATTATCATTTATTTATCATTTATTACAGACCAACCTCGGCAAGCGTTACTTAACCTTGAAGCGGCCAGTGTGGTTGTTATAATTTAGCCACGAGCTCCTCATTCATCAGCTATATAATCAACTCTATTAATTCAGTATTGACTATTATTTTATTGCACGTTTGCTGTCCCAACAATATTCACCGCTCAAGCACCGGCAACACACCGGTGTGCGCCGAATTAATCGCGAATTTAATGTTTTTTTACCAATTACATAGATTTATTTTTTATTTGGGAATTTTCACATGTCAGGGCTGGAGCGGTTCATATTGGCTACGAAACATAAATGCCAAAATTTTCCTTACTGGTTTATTTTGAATTACTGATACTTTATGACGTTACTCCCTTCCAGGGTCCAAACGCACAATACACCGTGCGCTTGGAGAGTGTATACCCGGAGAAAGCTCATGAAGCATTCTACATCGCACCAGAAGTTGGCTACCAGAGACAGTACTTCATCATAGGCACTCGGGACCATAGAATGCTGGATTATGAAGTTCCCGAGTTCCAGAAAATTCAACTAAGGGTATGTTTATAAACGCCTCTCACAAAAAATTTCATGAACATTTGACAACAAAATGAAAACTATTGGTTTTTTGAAGTGTGAAATTAACTGATCATAACTTTGGGCGAGTTTTTGGTCCGTAATTAACTCAACTAATAGTCAACAATTTTGTTATATTTCGTTAAAATACGGTTTTCGCTCAATTGTTACTTAGTATTGGTTATAACTATACAGTTATGTATTTGACAATTGGTAGAGTTAACAATTGATCCATACACGAATAAGAAACTCGCCCTTAGTCACGCTTTAGCAAAAGTAAGCCTGTAACATGAGACGAGCAGAATGAAATAAAAGAATACAAAAACAACGAGGAAAACTTAAGAATACTCATCTTTTCATAAATGTTGCAGGCGGTAGCAACAGATATGGATAACAACGATCTGGTTGGAGTGGCGACGATCAACATAAACCTGATCAACTGGAACGACGAGCTGCCGATCTTCGAGCGTGACGTCACGAGGGTCGTGTTTCCTGAGACGAAGGGCATCGGCTACCATGTGGGGCAAGTCATCGCTAAAGACAGGGACATTGACGATAGAGTTGAGTAAGTATTATTCAATTCTTCCGTTACTGAGTGAATGACAGACAACGCACAGCCGAAACTTCTGGTCGTGGCAAGGTGAAATTTGGCATGTAGATTCCTTGGAAGAAGGAAAAGAAGACTTAGGGGGTCTTCTTGGGGGTAGTTGTTGTTCAAGTTGTAAGGAATAATCTTATTTCTTAGGCTAATGTACGTGAAGCTTGGTACAAATAATAGCCTGAGTAAATAATGGAGGGACAGATAAGGAAGAAGGAAGGGAGGGGATAAAGACAAGTATTTATTTATTACTTTTTCACAACTACCGCCAAAAGACGATTTACGGGATCTTTAAGTTTCATCATCATCATATCAGCCGAAAGACGTCTACTGCTAGACATAGGCCTCCCCCAATTGTCGCCACAGCATCTTTAAGTTTGTATGGAAGAAATTTATTCTTAGGGCCATTCGGAATATTGGCGTTTTTCACCCAAAAGACGATGTTAGTGGTGTTAACGTTTGTACGGAAGATTGATATTCCTAGGATTAATTAACTTTCGCCCAAAGGTTTTCAATGCACCTGCAATTTTACACAGTTATATGATGTGTACAAGGACTCTGAACCTAGATTTCTAAAATTCAAACCCATAAGGTGAAATGCGATGGCTAATTTTGTATCGAATTATTTTTTATTGTGATTACTTGAAACCTGATCTAAATGCTCTTTGATTTTATGATCAGAGTGAAAATGGGTGGCAAAGTATGGTTTTAATACTTTCATCCCGGAAATACGTTTCATTGGGATAATTCCACCAGATCCCTCTTGAAAAAACCTTTTTATTTTTAATGCTCATGGATGTGACTATTACGATAATTTTCTCTGCAGGTATACGCTGTTGGGCAACGCTATTGAATACCTGAGGATTGATAAACACACTGGCGACGTCTACGTCACAGCTGATGATGCTTTCAACTATCACAGACAGAACGAGCTGTTTGTTCAGGTACGAAGGAGTTTTTAATTCATAATAATAATCATTTTATTATCAGACAACTGAGGCTCATATATAAAATATACACAAATTAAATAAATAGATAAATCATGCCTTTTGAATGTTGGGTCACTTTTGGGAGAAAAAATATAAAAAAGCTTATCAAACTTTGCCGTGCCACTTATGAAGTGAAAAGGCTTATTGTGAGAGTCCTGATTATTTTTTTTTAATAACAATACATCTATGAAAATATATGAAAATTCCCCCCTCGAAAACCCCTTGTCTCCGATTCATTCGAGCTACATTTTTTGCAAAAAAATGCATAAAACAGTTCTTCATAGGAAAACCTACAAGAAGTCTGCGGTTTATAAATAAATCAGGCTAAAAAATATGATTCGTTCGTTGCGACTCCGACTAGCAATAGGGAAAATGCATGAAAAAAAATATAAAAATGTATACATATTTCCTATTGGCTGGTTTTATTTCTATAGTGGGACTTACCACTGACTGTCTTTAAATGCTAAACCATCTAAATACCTTACGAACGTTGTTCGCCGATGACCTGGTGAGGGTCGCGGGTAACCGATGGATGCGAGACGCACAGGACCGGTTGTTGTGGCGACACTTGGGGGAGGCCTATGTCCAGCAGTGGACGTCTTTCGGCTGATATGATGATGATGATGATGATGATGTTGTTCGCAGATCCGAGCCGATGACACGCTAGGAGATGGGCCTCACAACAGCGCGACTTGTCAGTTGGTGATAGAGTTAGAAGACGTCAACAATACACCTCCCACTCTTAGACTGGTAAGAAAACTGAACTGAACGATGGAACACTACACTAAACACAAACACTTTCACTGTCTAGACCAAGATTTTTTGCATAATTGAGGCATATTTAGGCAAAGCAGGAGGCTTTTGGCAAAAGTAGGCGGAAGGCGATTGCTACTGAGATGCGAATGCGAACGTTGCTTATAATTAAGTAGAATTAGCCCTCTGATGTTTAGGCATTTCAACAATCGCATGAAAAATATTAATATCTGACACACTTGAGCACCGCTGAAATCACCATGACCATCTCATTGTTTTTTGTTTCACAATTTTGAAAATCTGTAGACGCTTTCCACCGCTGAAAGTGGAAACAAGATATTACAAGACCATTTATTCTTCCTATCGTCTAATCTAACAAAGGTTTCCGTGACACTCGAGCAAATCCACATTTAGCATCATGGGCTCCGCTACTATACGCTACTGCACCTCTATTCGTCTTCCTCTGTGCATCACAGGAAAATTAACTACCACTAAGTACAGTAGAAACTAAAAGCTTCATCCTATCACTTCAATCAAATCACCAGACCACAGACTTCACTCTCTTCTTTATTTCTCTTTCTTTCGTACTAACATGAGGTGTTTGTCCAGCCCCGCGGCAGTCCGCACGTGGAGGAGAACGTGCCGCACGGGTTCCTCATCAGCTCGGAGGTGACGGCCACGGACCCCGACACCACGGCGCTGCTGGAGTTCGACATCAACTGGGACGCCTCCTACGCCACCAAGCAGGGCCGGGAAACACCCGCGAGGGAGTACCACAAGTACGGATTTACTTACAACATACTTACAGTTTTTATTGCGAGTTTGACCAACGTTTAGAAGGCATGCACCTGAATTAGTTGGTTTTCGTCTTCTTGGTCGTCGCATTCTAGGCAGAGTGGTCGTGGTTATGTAATTTTAAAATAAAATTAAAATTAGGTATAAGGGGGAAAAAAATGTATGTTTGGTTTTGTTAGTTTGTTAGGCCAACTTGGAGTTAAAAGATAACTTTGGTTTGTGGCTTAAGTATTCTCTAGGAATACTGTTCTGACTAGAAAAATCTTTCACTGATAGAAAGCTCTGATATTGCCGAGTGTCACAGGCTTTCGACCTTCTTCCTTTTCGTGTCGATGGTACCCAAACTTATTTTACTACTATATTTTGAAATCGCATCATCTACTATTTTTTGATGATTTAATTTCCAGTTGCATAGAAATCAAGACGCGTTATCAAGACGAGAACCAACGCGGCGTCGCCTACGGACGCGTAGAGGTTCGAGAGATCAGGGATGGTGTTACCATTGACTACGAGGAGTTTGAGGTCCTGTACCTCTCCGTCATCGTCAGGGACAAGAATACCGTCTTGGGGGTCGACCACGATGAATGTAAGTATCATAGGTCACAATGAAGTTTTGAAGATACGGACCTTATTTTTTCTTTCTAAGTTTTTGAGTGTCAAACATGATCAGGAAAACTAATACATCGACTTTCATTTCCTGTCCTTGACTGTTTATATAAAAGATATAAAAGTAGCCTCATATGGGATACATACTGATGAATCTAATCTATCGAGGCATCATCTAAATTCTCTTTCTTCTAAAGTTTCTCTGCATTAAATAAAGTACGTTCTCTACTTAGAGAGACAAACACCACACGACATATCCAAAGATTTTGAAATACATTTTTCTCGTAAATATTATTTCACACGTGTTAAATAACGCCACCCTTGCGAAAAGTTTTAGTATTTTATAATTAAGGGACGGCAAAACTCATATGGCCCCCGGGGCGCTTAATCCCTTAATACGCCACTGGTTACATTATGGCCATGTCCCCTGTTCCAGCAACATTCACGATCACGATCATTGACATGAACGACAACGAGCCGCTGTGGGGCGAGGGGCAGATGGCGCAGGTGTTCCGCGTCAGAGAGGTGTCCGCCACGGGCGTGGTCATCGGCTCCGTGTTCGCCACCGACATCGACGGCCCGCTCTACAACCAAGTGCGCTACACTATACAGTGAGTCTTTCTTATGTTATCGGTGAGTCACAAACAGGAGGCACTTCACTCACTCACTCACTTCTGGCGGAATAAAAGGATTTTGTTTCTTTCTTTCTTTCTTTCTTTCTTTCTTTCTTTCTTTCTTTCTTTCTTTCTTTCTTTATGGGAAAGTTGGAATCTCTGCCTATAGACAAGTGCGAGTCTACTTGTCCATAGGCAGCGGTAGCATTCGAAACACGAGTATGCCGTGCGAACCATGAATCCCCACAAACTCGTATGTGGATTCATACGATTCATTCATCCCTTAAGGGAATTGAGTGTTTGAGTAGGTTCTTATTTCCTCTTAAGATACAGAACCCTAAAAAGCATGCGATTTTACTAGTCTTCTTGCAAACAATGATGCTTTCTCAGCGCTGCTGTATGTACATTAGCCAATGTTCTGGCTGTAATAAATATGGGCGAAATAACATTGAAATTACGGATGTTCACAGAGCCTTTTAAGTATAGTATGATGTATATAATAAGTCCTTTAAAATTCAACACTTTATAAATTCCCAACATTGGTGGGGGTCGGCTTCAATTCGGATGCAGCTGATTACTAGTATTTTTTAAACCATATGACCAAAAAGTAACCGAAATAAAACCCGAACCCCTTTTTTTTTTTTTTTTTTTTTTTTTTTTTTTTTTTTTTTTTATTGGATGGGAAATCATCAAATGACCCCTCCCGCTCTGGGTGGAGCGGCAGGGAGTGTCAGACTTCTACTGACTAAAACCCACCCATGCTCCTCTTAGTGCCTTTACGTTCCAGGGCCACGGTAACTCTTTCGAACAAATCCGCAACCCTGGTAGGCTCTGGCCTTAACGGGCCCCGACCCATGCTGACGACTGCTGGCTTGGCGCGCGTAGAACACAGCGCGCCGTCAACCCGGGCCTGTTCTGATCGGACGGCGAGCTACCCATTGCTCGCCGTCCACAGGCATCAGTCACTGCGCCATGCTCAGGAGCATCAGTTCCTGGGCGGCGCAGTGGCTGACGTTCAACAGGAGGGGGTGAAATGGGGCCATTACTGGCACTCCATTTCAGCCCCCTCCGGAGCCCGTTGTAGGGGCTCTACTGCAGCTGTTGCAGTAGCAGCAGCCGCAGTGGAACCGGCTTTGGCGGCGGAGGAAGCGGCGGCGGTGGCGGCGGTCGCGGCAGAGACGGCGGTGGCGGAGGGCTTTCTCCGATTTCCGGCTTTGGCGAGTGGGGCGCAGGCCCTACCCCCAGCCCAGTGGTCGGCCGGCTTGCCAGCTGCCGCACAGACTGCGCAGTGCGGCGCGGCGTCGCAGGAGCCGGCCCTGTGACCGGGCTGACCGCAGCGGAAACATAGACCGCTGCGGTCCACCTCCGAGGTGCATTGTGCTCCTACATGGTGGCCCACCTGGCACCGGAAGCACCTCAGAGGTCGGGGTTCCAGCAGTTTGACCTGCGCGGAAACCCAACCCACCAAAAACCTACGGCCCTCCGAGATGGTCTTGGCCGCCGACACGGGACAGCTCACCACCATAGTGCGCATGCCCGTGTTGTCAGGACGTAGGGTGCCCGCCTTCACCTCCTCTGCTGAGCACCCCCCCGTCCTAACGACGGCGGCCACCACCTCCGCCTCCGTGACGGAGTCGTCCAGGCCCAAGATGCGCATGTCGATGCGCTTGGCGGGCCTGGACACTCGGGCATCGTCCGCGCTTAGGGACGCCCTAAGCCTTTCGGCTAGAGCGTCCGCGGTTGGGCCGCTGGCTGCCCCGGGGATCTCCAGCATCCGGGCCCCAGTCATGGTGACCCGGAGCCGAAGGCCCCCCACGATGCCTAGCTCACCAAGGTTTATCGCCTCCTTCGCCTTGGTGAGCACGTCCGCGTACGTCACGCCCCTCTTCGCCGCGTCCGGCTGTAGTGTAAGCACTACAGCCGCGGTTTTCGGGGGGCGGAGCGCAGCCGCGACGCTTCGCGCCTTCTGCCGCCGCTTCCTCTCCCGCCTCTTGGCCGCCCTGGCTGCCTTTCCCGCCTTCTTCTTCTCCCCGGCCACTTGCCATTCGGCTTGAGCCGGGGGAGGAGCTGAAGGCGAGGAAGCCGGGGGGAGCTGCTGCTCAGACGGCGCAGGAGCCTTCGCCGTCCGCGCAGCAACCCCACCCCTCCTCTTCTTTCCCGGGGCTGGGTCCGGTTTCCCCGGCACCGGCTTCGCGGGTGCCGGCCCGGACCCTTTGTCCAGGCCGGACGACCCCGGTGTGGCAGCCGCGGCGGCCGCATAAGACGCCGCCTTTTTCTGGCCTGGGGGGGCCTTCAAACAAATAATTAAATTAATTAAAATATACCTGTATTTTACATGAAGCGACGGCTTGTCTGACCTCCATAACCCAGCAACTGGGTGACACGATACCCTTGGTTCTTCTGCTGTCAGTTTCCCTGGCTTCTGGCTAGTCTGGCTACCCATTATGACGGTCAAAAATGTTCAAATTCTAGCTATCCATTCATTCTTTAACGTTTCCTGCGCGCCTCGGAAAGTATACAACTATTATTATAACTTCTAGACCTAAAGAAGGCACCCCAGAAGACCTGGTGACGATCGGCTTCACGACCGGCCAGATCACAGTGCAAAAGGAGCAGGCCATCGACGCGGACGAGCCGCCGCGCCACTTCCTCTACTACACCGTCATCGCCAGCGACGAGTGCTCCCTGGAGGATAAGACGCAGTGCCCGCCGGATCCTGTATTCCATGAAACGAAGGGAGACGTAAGCATTCAATCTATTGTTAGAGAACATGAAATATGTTCTACTCCTTTCCAATTACTTAGACTCACTTGAAACCAGTGCTACTTTTTACCTCCGTGGTAGTACATAACACGTAAAGACCTGGGTTAACAACCTTGGGCATTATGTATGAAATATTTGTAACTAGCTGCGTTGATGTCGGTTATCGCGTTAAAAAGTAGCCTATGTCCTTCTCCATATCCCAGGCTACATATCTGCCAAATTTCAAGACGTTCAGTTTAGCCGCTTTAATATTACGAGTAAGTAGGGATTTAACCTCGTGTTAGCAACTAATCTCATATTTTTTGTGCAAGTAGGCCTTATTGTTCATTCTCCTTGAACAAACTTCAACTTTATGTTTATTTATAAATTGGGTTGATTTCAGAATAACTAGAAATATACCTTTAGAAATAGTCATAAATGCGAAAGTAACTCTCTATATGTTACCTCTCCAAGTCTTAAAGGCTGTACACGAGTAGTATTGGTCTACCCAAAATAATAAACTTTTACCCTGGGAGTAAGTATGTTCCCTTTATGATAATTTTCTTGTTATATATGTTACGGCTAATAGCCGAAGTGCGGCTACACCTAGTTTTAGCCGGCTACAACTAGTTCTAACCTAACCTCAAAACACTTTAAAGTTCCTATTTCTGTGTGGTTTAAAAAAAAGTAACCACGAAGGGGATGGCGGGGTCTGTGTTCGCTCGCTTCGCTCGCTCACTAGACCCCGCCATCCCCTTCTAACTTAACCTGTCCGAGTCGGGGTGCCCAATGACCGGCTGAAACTAGGTGTAGCCGCACTTCAGCTATTAGCCGTAACATATACAACGTGTAATAGAATAAACGCAGTACCTACCTTTTAAGGGGTCATTGTACTCATAATTATGAACAACTTTTACTATGTTTTAAATACTGTTAAACGTTGTATATAATCTGAATTTCGGAAACAGCTCCAACGATTTTCATGGAATTTGGTATGCAAGGGGTTTCGGGGGCGATAAATCGTTCTAGCTAGGTTTTATTTTTAGAAAAAGTCGTTAAAAAAAAAAAACCGAGCCAGGCTCGGTCATCCCGGTAGGTACTACACTAGTAATAAGAACAAATTGATGACAGATTAAAATCGAGATCATCGATACGAACAACAAAGTGCCTCGCCTGGAGACGGAGAAGTTCAAGCGAGAAGTGGAAATCTACGAGGACGCAGTCACCGGCGACGAGGTCGTCCAGATCTTCGCCAGCGACCTTGACAGAGACCGTAAGGAACCTTTTATATTTAGAGATCACCTCTTGAATACCCTTGCCCTGGGGAGACCGAAGAGTTGTGATGGACTCCTACCTATTACACCCGGGGGCTGCAGTGCAGCTGAAAAACAGCGTTACGTGGTAATACCTAGTGTTTCCACCTGACTTTATGCTGAGCTAAGGCACTTTTGGCACAATATATCATATATTCTCTACAAGGTGGTCCAGAAGTGCATGATCAAATTTAAGGGTGGTATTCTGTAGCTGCTATAGAGCTAAGAAACAATTTCAAAATAAAAAAATATTGACTACATTATAAAAGAATCTGTTCTCGAAAATCGACTCAAAAGTTCCAAAAGATAAACATTAAATAAACACTAATTATTGCATGGGACAGCTTGAAAAGTGATTTTTTCTGAATTTTCAGGCGTTTAATTACCAAACGTTTGTAAAAAAAAACAACGGGTTACACTCCGGGAGTGCCGGCAGAAGTGAAAACTTAAACATTAACGTTGTGCATTTTTGAATATTTTGGAATGGTTAGGGAATAATTTCGCACGAATTGCTTTATTTATCAGTATAAAAGTACTATCATTTATGTGGTTAAATACAATATATTCATTTATTGCGCTATCGTTCACAAACATGACAATTTATATTAAATTATCCGTCTTACGAATTTTCGATCAGGTCACGTGTCCTGACGCGACTTTAACATTTTTACCCATCCCAAAAAGTGCACAACCAACGCCGCTAAAGGAGTTTTCACTTCAAAATTTTTTTTTCATAATTATGTAGCAGATCAGAACACCACCTTTAAACATGACCACGCACTTCTGGAACACCTGTATTTTTATGGTGTTTTTTATTGCGGCAACTATCTTTCGTCTTACTTTCTTAATTAAAACCCAGTTCTTCCCGCTACTGTGATTTGGAGGCCCGGGAACCACAAAAATTCGCGCGCTTAAGCTAGTCTGTAACATCGATCACTAATAATAGTGATAGATGGTCTGTAATGATAAATAGCAATAATCACTCACTGGCAAATAATACTTTGTAATGTAGCTCTAAGTTATACACAGTGTACCTATAACTTAGTGTCTTAGAGCAAAAAATAACTCTTTTTGTCCGACCTGGGAATCGAACCCAGAATTCCACGCTCGACAGTAAGCAAAAAATTGCATAACAAAAAAACGACATTAAAAAAAACCGTAAAAAACGAACTGCCGATGAAACAACTTTTCAAGCAGTTTGTTACAGTTGGTGGCATTTACTTTAGTTCAGTTACAGATTTGATGCCACCAAGCACCAACTGCATTAGACTGCTTGAAAAGTGTTTCCCTTATGTACAGTTCTCGTCAAACAACTTTGCCCCTCTGAAGTTGGCTACGAGTGGCTGCGTAGTAGTAAAAAATTACGAACACACTGCAACTGCGCATGCGTAAGAGACATGGGGGCGGGGCGCGATTTTATGTCTCAGTCGTTCGTTTACGTTCGACGCATGCTTGCGTCCCGCTTGCTCCCGTGTACGTGACTGCACCTGCGCGATCTTTGCAAATGGCTAACTTCAGAGGGGCAAAGTTATTTGACGAGAACTGTATATTAGCTAAAACCCAACATCACCGTTAAATATATGACTCTCGGTACTCATGTTGTCTCTAGCTGTGTCAAACCTACGTAATTGCTTACTTCCAACAATCTCTCTATCGGGGTTTGGTTCCCGCACGTAGTCCTGAAGTTGGACCAGTGTACGTGAGCACCTTACTTCTACCTTGATAAAAACACTTTCCATTGCGGTTCCAGTGCCGTACAACAACGTGAGCTACCAGATCAACTACGCAGTGAACCAGCGCCTGCTCGACTTCTTCGCCATGGACCTGGTGACGGGCCAGGTGTACGTACACTATACTGGCACTGACGTGTTGGACAGAGATGGCGATGAGCCGCAGCACAGGATCTTCTTCACCATCGTTGATAACTTCTTAAGCGAAAGAGGTATGTTCTACGGTTATAGCGTTTTCAAACCAATTTATCAGGCCGTCGGTATCATCATAGCCCATCGGAATCGTTATACCCCTCAGAACCATATAGCCCCCCAACCAGCAAAAACTAGGCTTATAACAATCTCAAGACTACTATTTTTTTGCTCTTATATCACTCCTATATAATGATATAAGCCTGGGTTTGGGCACTAATTATAAGCATATTTAGTTTAATATCGTTCTAATATCAGTCTAATTGAATGCTGTTTGCACTTACTGAAATCTAGCCAAAATTAATTTAAGCCGACTTAGGCTAATATTGCTTTTAAGTAAGTATCTTGTAAGCTTGCATAGGCTTATATTGGTCTAAGGTTAGAATATTTTGAGAATTTTACGTCAGATCCAACTGAAAAGTTCGTGTGAGTGTTGGTTTGAAATTAAATGAAAACAAATTAAAGTTGCGTGAAGTTTATGTTCATATAAAGTGCTGTACGGCATTTTAGTATAAAAGTAAAAGTAGTTTTACGGTAAGTAATCGTATTGGAATTTATTATAAAAATGTTAATTAGACCTCGTTTTACGCTTCAAAATTCATGCGCCTTGTTAAATAAGGTATTTCCTGTTCTCGTTTAATTATTTTATTTGTTAATTTGTATTGATAGTGTCGCCATTAGATAGCTGCATTTTCCAAGCGCACTATTAGACTAATGTAAGATTGTTTACTCTCATTTTAGCATTCGGTATACTAAAGATAACTCCATATTGAAATAAATTAGGGTTCCTCGCAATTTTACATAAAAGCTTAAATCGACAGAGAAAAATAAATTTTGAATTAAATATGGCCAGCTAAATTACTCTTTTAAACTATTAAAACTAGTTATTCCCAAAATCGATCTAAGATCAAACGCTCTTATATGGGTCTTGTCTTTTGTATTGTAAATATGTTGATCCAAAATCACTCTAATATCATACTTATCCAGTGCTACTGATCTTATATTAGTTTCAAATAAGATCAGAAATGCACGTACTCACAGTACTCTTATGCTATGCTGATATTAGTCTGACATCTTACAATAGCATTTAGCAAGTCTAATATAAAATCAAACGAGCTTAGAAAATACCCATATAAGAGCAAGTTTTTCTCAAGTGCAACTAGTCTTAGTAAATTCTCTTATTTACATATATGAGACTTGGTTATGAGACTGAGCGTTCTTGAAGCCATACCGGCTTGTCTAAAAGTAATATAGGATCGATGGTATGTTCTAAAACAAATATAAGAGCGCTTTAAGCCTACCACTCTTAAAAAGTGCGAGTTCTGAGACTGTTTTGCTGGTTGGGCCATCTGCATCATTATGGCCCATGGGTATCACTATTGCTTTTGTAGCTAGTGCAGCAGAGCTAAGCTTCATCTTTTTGACTGAGCGACCCTGATAATACAAAAGTGCCTGTAAATAATTTATTTGACATTTTATGTTATTGAGTTTAAGTTTGAATTATACCCCAACGGAATCATTATAGCGTACCTGCATCATTAATTACATACATCCTAATCATATAGTCCATCAGTATCATCTTAGCCCGTTGGCACCATCATAGCCCATCCTCATCATTATAGTGCATGCGTCATCTTAGCCCGTTGGCACCATCATAGCCCATCCTCATCATTATAGTGCATGCGTCATCTTAGCCCGTTGGCACCATCATAGCCCATCCTCATCATTATAGTGCATGCGTCATCTTAGCCCGTTGGCACCATCATAGCCCATCCTCATCATTATAGTGCGTCAGCATCATCTTAGCCCGTTGGCACCATCATAGCCCATCCTCATCATTATAGTGCATGCGTCATCTTAGCCCGTTGGCACCATCATAGCCCATCCTCATCATTATAGTGCATGCGTCATCTTAGCCCGTTGGCACCATCATAGCCCATCCTCATCATTATAGTGCGTCAGCATCATCTTAGCCCGTTGGCACCATCATAGCCCATCCTCATCATTATAGTGCGTCAGCATCATCTTAGCCCGTTGGCACCATCATAGCCCATCCTCATCATTATAGTGCGTCAGCATCATCTTAGCCCGTTGGCACCATCATAGCCCATCCTCATCATTATAGTGCGTCAGCATCATCTTAGCCCGTTGGCACTATCATAGCCCATTCTCTGGTGTCATTATAACCATCGCCAAGCTTGTCTGAATTCAGTCTGTTTTTGTACTCAATGGCAGTAAAGAATCATGACGTATTCATTTCTAGACGGCAACCGCAACCAGATCGAGGCAGAAGTCCTGGTGATCTTGCTGGACGTGAACGACAACGCTCCCGAGATGCCAAAACCTAATGTGCCCCACTGGACCATCTCTGAGAATCTACAAAAGGTAACCTGCCTTGTTACAGACCGATTGGCTGTTAATTTTAGAGAGAAAAGTTCGTGGCTAAATAATAACAGTTAAGCAACGGTTGCCGACGACGATCTATGGATGGGTGACCATCTGAACATACCAAGAATCATCCGTGCCTCGGAAAGCACGTTAAGCCTTTCATCCCGACTTTCATTTGCAGTTTTTTTTTTTTTATGAGACTTATTTAAATGTAGAGTAAATTGTGATACATATGGCATAGTTCAAGCATTATGGATTTATGATTCACCGGTGATCCGATGCTTTTTACCTTTGTCCTCTATGCGTAGCCTATTTCCAAATGTACTAGGGTTGGCTTTCAGTCTAATGACATGCAGCTGAGTACCAGTACAAGGAGCGTCTGCCTATCTGAGCACCCAGGAACTGACACGATACCGTCTAGTTCCACTGAAGTTAGATTTAGTGGCTTCTGACCACATCATCGCTTACCATCCAGGTGAGATAATGGTCAAACGCGTGCCTATCAATAGTCATAATCATCTGCCTAGCCTTTTCCCAACTATATTGCGGTCGGCTCCCAGTCAAGCCGGATTCAGCTGAATACCAGTATTTTACGTGGAGCGGCTGCCTACCAGAACTCCACAACCCATTAACTGGGTAACACGGTACTTCTTGGCAAGACTGTGTCCGATTTTCTGGCTTCTGACAATCTGTAACGACTGCCATAGATCTACTAATGACAGCCGGGACCAACGGCTTAAGAGCCATTTCACAAAATGTAAGCGCTCGAGTTTAGGTAAAATACCGCAGCATCGTGTATGTGTGCGTAACTACGCACACGTACACAACGCAAACAGTGTAGCGCAAGTGTCGAGACGGACTAAACAATCTTGAGGCTTTATAATCGTAATGCACCTGGGTTTGAGATTTATGCCGAAGGATAATTTATTTATTCAGTCTATTAGGTAATCTAGTAAAGCTTTCTAGACTAATATGAAAACCACAAATATATGTTATGTAAAGTATATAATAGAAATAACACAAACAAGGAAACAATTACATATTATTCTCAAGAAATAATGACTATCATTTAAGTGGTCGTTAAATGAATATTTGTCGTAAAGGCATTGATCTTGCCTTTCTAGGGTCTATGATTTCTGGCAATACACAATCTTGATAAAATCGAATCAATTTCGGAAGCATCTTTTCCTGCCAAAAAACGTCATCTTTTACTACCCTTATTACTTTCAATGGAAAATCAGGACCGGTCCATACAGCAAAAAAACATACGTTTTTTTTCGCTATCTGCAACTGGCCTTGTATTTGGTAGTACCAGTCATGATAAGGGTTCATTTCAACTTGATGATGACTGTTCAATTTAAAACATTTTAGTTTTTTTGCTAGTATAGCGGTATCAGGATCCATACCAAAAAGTGAGCTAGGACATTTCACTTCCACTAATCCTTCACTGCACAATCCATCCGGTGTCGCACCTAAATAAAAATGTTCCTAGTCTATAATAAGTAGTCTAAAGTAAGTCTAAAAATATTTACGATCGAGTCTAAAAGTTCCATTGATTCGTCAAGTCCAAGGTCTAATGCAACAGGTTCTTTTTCCTATAAAATTAAAGAAATAATAAGATAGTACCTATACCTACTACTGCATAAACTTCTGTTTAAAACATAAAATTGTTACTAAAACATACAATTTCTGTTGTCAAATCTGACTTTTCACTTGTACCCGGCACGGCGTCTCTTCTAAAGGTACTATCTTCCTCTACTCGATTCACGCGATTTCTCATTCTGAAATGAAAACAAAATAGCTGTCAAATTTCGAACCCACAAATAAATGAATTTTTACTCAATCATCATAACTAAATGATTATTAAAATCATCAATACAACAAGCTCATTTAATACCATTGAATGAGTTTTTGAAGAAATATTCATTGAACGGGGTAAGGCTGGTGCGGCATAGAAAATTTGAATTTCGCGGGCTACCCTGGTGCTTCCACCATCGATAACTGTGTATATGAATTGCAAATAAAAAGAATATCTACCTCGCTTCTGTTGCTTTCTTAATGGCTGCAGAATTATGATTTTTCCTTTTTTTGACACATTTGTATACACAACCCTTACGCCCCATTGCTAAAACTAATAAAACAAAAATATAATAATTATTCTACAAACTACTAAAATCATACTTTACTTGATATTAAACGAAAATCTTACCTTATGAAAAAAAATACAAAAAGGATCAAAAGGTTGTAGTCGTAGTTTAACAATGCGTTTACGATTGATGCGCTCGAAAATCGGGACGCGGAAAAAAATGGCACAGGTCCTGCTTCGTTGACCGCTCGGGCCGTACTAATCGGTGCCCGCGTTTGCATTGTAATTTATTCTAATATATAGTGATGTTAAAAATGATATTACGTCTGATTAAATGAATTGATTTTAATAAAACTTTGGAATTAGTTTGGTAAAAGAACAAGGTTTATTTGTATATATTTTTTTAAATGTAATTACGCTTAATTCAAACCAAAAAATCACGATAAACTTGCGATATAAAACGTAAAAGTTGACCTAAGACTTTGTTTTTTTACTAATTAATGGTAATAATTATCGATATTCTTGTCCATTAAAAGTCAACAAAAGTATATGTCTGAAACTTTATGTATTTTTTGTAGTTAAATTTATTAACATTTATGATAGATTTAGGAGTCCGAAATTGACTCTGCGATGATTTTTCAGTAAACTAGTTGTGGGAGATTAATCACTACATCATTTACAAATAAGTTTTTGTAAATGTGTTCCATTATGAATCAATACGAAAGACTAGTCTATTTTTTACATGAATTCAAAAATTCCAGAGTGTTATCTAAGATGGTAAATTAGGCGACCAAAGTCTTAGGTATTTGCGCAAAAACGTGAAATGGCTCTTAACGTGCTTTCCGAGGCACGGAGGAGTCTCGGTATGTTAATACGGTCACCCATCCACAAACCAACATCGGCAAGCGTTGCTTAACCTTGAAAAACTATACCAGTCTTTGGGGACTGCCTAAAAGTGAAAACTAAGTAATATTGTAATATCTGTGGATGGGAAGCGTGCGGTGACGATGACGCTAGTTTCGCGTTTATTGTTCACCCAATAAAGCGTTCGGTGACGATGATGCGAGTTCCATGATTTTTGTTCACCCAAAAAGTGCTCAACGCGCCTAAAGAAGTTTTCAGTTCAAAAACTGTCTCAACAATATGTACCTAGGAACCGATTAAGTAGATGTATATAAACCTTTCAGGGCATCCGTCTGGAACCAGATATCTTCGCCAGGGATCGAGACGAGCCAGGGACCCCCAACTCTCTGGTTGCGTACGCGCTGCTAGGCCTGACCACCGACCGGGAAATCGTAGTGCCGCACCTGTTCGACATCATCACCATAGAGACAGACAGAGGCATAGACCAGACCGGAGAACTCGAAACTGCTATGGATTTACGAGGGTACTGGGGCACCTATGAAATTCATTTACGGGTGAGAGATGGACTTCCCTGTTTTTTCTTTATATTTAGATACCTCTTCTAAAAGAATATATAGTGGCTGGCTTTTACCTTATATAACCGTTAAGTATTTAAATAACAAAAATAAGATGCGTCTAAAAATATCTTCACGTAATGATACTATTTTATACGATTTTAGTTGAGAGGTATAAAATAGAAAATAATAGAATGCATTTATTTGTCAGAATATTGTACAAAATTGTTATGTGCATTATATGTATTTCGATCATAATATAAATTATAAATTAGGGGCCATCATTACATTGAAATTAAATTATTATTTATTAGAATTACCTAGAATACTAAATATATTGAACAATAGTTAAAAAGAGATTTATTATATTTAAAGTCAAAATTCAATGAAGTCAAAGAGATAAAATATGATTTATAGTCAATAATTTCAAATATTTTTGGTAAATTTTTCATTCATAAAATCTTCAGTGGAGACATTCGCTTAAAAGAAAGTAAAGTAATTTACATTTAAATGTTCTGAGGCTGACAGGTTTGAAACCATCAGGTAATTTATTATAGCAGTAATGGATAAATAGCAGCAGTACATTATTAGAAAACAATTTAACTCTACGCCTAGGAACATTAAGCATACACACTTTGCGGCTGGGTCTGGATTCAACATCATTATACAAGTAAAATTCATGTCTGTTTTGGTGTATAAAGATACAAATTTCAATAATGGAAGTGGTAGTATTCTAAGTTTTACCTTTAGCGGCCATAATAGCAGACACAATAGTAAAACATGGCGTCACAGCTTACAGGTGTCGCGGCCGTCGAGAGAACACAACTGTCCAGTGGGTACTGGACAGTTGCTCAAATTGAGCGTACGCATTTCTCTGAGGTGGCCACATACTGGGCCCAACTCATTATAATCCAATATCCATATTTACTCACCAAAAGAAAAAGTAGCTCAGTAAATCACAAATTATGTTTAACATATCGAAATCCTTACGAAAGTGAGAGACACGATCATACCAACACCGCTTATGTTCCAGGCGTTTGACCACGGCGATCCCCAGCTAGACTCCAGCGAGAAGTACCAGTTGATCATCAGACCATACAACTACCATGCACCTCAGTTCGTGTTCCCCAAACCTGGAACCCCTATACGACTTTCTAGGGTAAGTGCTTTAAATAATCTCCTGTATGGGCTATGTAAGACTATACCATAAGCTAGACTGTTATCCGATTCCTTATACAATGTTGTGAAATTGTGGCTATGGTAGGCGCCAGACAAATGTGCAATAACGGTCATTGACCCACATATATTTATTGACTTTCTTAATATCAAAAACAGAAATAAAGACATAAAGCTGCCCTGAATCGACTTTTGTCGTGAACCTTTACGTTCTCTAGTAGTGAAAAATGGTTCATAATTATTTATTGTTCGGGTATGTACGAAGGGATATTAGGGAAAGGTCAATGTATTTTATTGCAAGTTTATCTGGCGGCTGCCATAGACAGAAAATAGTAAATTTACACTCTTTTTCCTAAAGTTTTCAATAGAGACTGCCGAGGCGTCTCCCTGAGTCATGGCTGTTGCAGTGTGAGAGAGTAACACTTTTTTATTTATTGAAACTTTTTATATCTACATAGCACATAGCGTGGTAGCGTTTGACCACTTGCTCACCTCACCTGATTGTAAGCAAGCGATAATGTGGTTGACAATGGAGCACGTTTACCTAGAATTACATAATTTAGCCTTGACTTAAAGACCCCAGGTTGTAGCTATCAGGAAACACAGACTCCGGCAGATAATTCTACTCCTTAGCTGTGTATAGACCGCCCATGTACCACTATTGTACATAAATAAAGTTTAAATAAATAAGAACAGTGCGATGAAGAGATCCTCAGGGGTCTTACCGTAACGTGTAACGCTATCATATTCCGTTGTTGAAAGGGATGGTGCTATTTGCCCTGTACATCTCCTTCTCACTCTGGCATATTGTCCGGCAGGATCGCGCGGTGGTCAGCGGGGAGCTGTCAGTAGCGGGTGCGCAGGCGTCGCCTCTAGACCGCATCTCTGCCACAGATGAAGACGGCTTGCACGCCGGGACTGTCACTTTCTCGATAGTGGGAGACGGTAAGATATTCTATACTTGAATTCGAGATTGTCTTCAACTTCATCACTTTTTGTCCGTCTGTCTGTCTGTCCGTCTGTCAAGATTCTTTTTCTCAGGAACGCGTGGAGGACTCAAGATGAAATTAATATCTCTACCTACGCTCACTTGGAGCTGTGAAAAAATCAAACTTCTAAGTCATCGCCATCTAAAAATAAAGCCGTTTATGCTCCGTCTATGGCGCATGTTTTGACGCTCGCAAGGGAATCAAAACCTATAGGATACTTCCCGTTGACCTAGAGTCATGAAATTTGGCAAGACGATAAATCTTACAGTACAAGTACAGGAAAAAGTTTGAAAATTGGGAATTTGTAATATTTTTTTGCGATTACAAATCCATATTTTCGGTAAAAAAATTGACCGAGACATACATTGATGTATGGAAGAACAATTTTTCAACAACATAATAATGTTTGTCCTTCATTCTTACCTGCTATATTTTTGTCAGAGTAATGAGAGTAACTAATGTATACTCGGAAAAAATCAAGACTAGATAGGAACCCCTCGGTGCGCGAGTCTAACTCGCACTTGTTTCTTTTTACCTTCACGCGGGCAAAGTCGCTGACAGAAGCTATATATATGTCGCAGCCAACTAGCTTAATCAGCCATTTAATTGGTGGCCTAATCTTTTCATTTAACTGCGCCGAATTTTCAGCGACCTAAGAGCTCCTAGCATCTACATTTTTGAGATAGCTAAATTTGTTAAGTGCAATATGAAACTCTTTCAAAATAAAAATAACACAAATAAACGTAAAGTTAACTATTCATATTTAGAATTACCAGTACCCAGAATTGAGTTCTTCCGACACAGTTGCCTATACATGGCACCATTAATTTATAACTCCCTTCCTAAGAAAATAGTTGACCTACCCTATCGTAAATTTTGCATTTTCCTACAAAACTGGCTAGTACAAGAAAATTTTTACAGCGTCAATGAATTCCTAAAAAAATACTCTTCGGATTCCTACCATTTTAGAAATGCATTGTGAACTTCATTCTATGGTCTTTCGTGTTTTGTTTTATAAATTTTATGTCCGTTATTTTACTTTTATTGTTTTCTTTTTTAAATTTTACTTCGTTCGTACATACCTACCTAATTTATTTTACATGGTTATGTGGTTTTATTAGTTTTTTTTAAATAATTGATGATGTGTGTAATGTAACAACATTCATTAAATTTAATGTATACCTACCTAAATATTTGCATGCTATCATATTATGGCGAAATGTGTCTTGCACCAAAAACATATTGTAACATCTTTTTACCACATTTTTTGCAAATAAACTTACTTACTTACTTACTTACTTACTTACTTACTTACTTACTTACTTACTTACTAAGAGACATTTTTGGTTCAATATTGTTAAATGACTTGCCCATGTCACTTATTTCGTTTATTAAACGGCGCAGTTCAATGAAAAGGCTAGGCTTTTAATGAAACGGCTGATTAAGCTGGTAGGCTGCGACATATACACTAAATAAATCCTGTGTTCCACCAGACGTGGCGGCGGATTACTTCAACATCTGGAACGACGGAGTGAACTCTGGCATGCTCACACTCACGCGGGCCCTGCCTGAGGGCTTCCAGCAGTTCGAGGTCAGTTGTGCTGTTCTTTTCAATAGAACGGCTTAATTTTACTCTTTTATAGTATGCGCCAGATAAATGAAGAATAACGGTCACTGACCCACCTACATTTATTGACACACTTAATTTCAAAAACCAAAATAATGACGTAAAGCTGTCCTGAATCGACGTCTTTCGTGATCCTTACTGTTTTAGTAATGAAAAACGATTCATAATTTACTGTCTGGGGTACCTACTAAGAGATATTAAGGCTTGGTCAATGACCCGCGTTATTCTTCATTTATCTGGCGCCTACTATACATTAAAAGAACATATTTTTTTTGCGTTTTGATGGGATTCATATAATATTAATTACACACTACTGAAGAAAAGAAATTTTATCTTTTCTGTGGCTTGAGAGAGTACGAATTTTGTCAGTTTATAAATATATTGAGGGTAACCTCCGGAACCACTGCACCTATTTCAAAAAATCATTCCCGAACAGACGGTTGTCTGTAAGAGATTGCCCTGTGCGATAAGACCGCCCATTGTACACTTGTTTTTTTAAACTTTTTACCTGTGATTGATGTGAGGTGTACAATAAAGTATATAATAAATCTTATATATAAAAATGAATCGCAAAATGTGTTGGTAAGCGCAAAACTCGAGAATAACTGAACCGATTTCGCCAATTCTTTTTTTGTTGTGTTTGTTATTGTCAGGAGAAGGTTCTTACGAAAAAAAAAAAAAAAAAAAAAATTGAAAATTAGAAAATTTAAGAATCCTTAGGGTAGGTGTAGGGTAGGTGTAGGGTAGGTGTAGGGTAGGTAGGTAGGTAGCCAGTTGACGGGAGCGAAGCCGCGGGGGACAGCTAGTAAATAAATAAATAAAGGTAACTTTTAATTGTCACTTGAAACGTAGCAAGACTTCGTAGCAGATGGTCTGCTACAACATGGCTACGAAACCGTAGCAGCGTAGCGCGATTGCTACACAACAGCTACGTCGTAGCAACCGAAAAACTAGCAGTGTTGCGTTTTTTGTAAAAAAAAAACATAAAATTACGTCTATTTTCATTATTTTTAGGCAGGGGTAAATGTTTATATATACTTATACAACATTAACGAAATAATCAAGACTTGATTAGCATTAGTTTTTCTACACTCTTACGAAGAAAAATTAAACTTGATAACTTTAACACAATAATTCTTTTTTTTTTATATAAACTGGGTTATGGCTCGAGAAAAATACACTTAATATTAGTGAAACATATCATCATCATCATCATATCAGCCGAAAGACGTCCACAGCTGGACATAGGCCTCCCCGCGCGTGTCGCCACAAACACCGGTCTCGCATCCATCGGTTACCCGCGACCCTCACCAGGTCATCGATCCACCTTGTGGGAGGCCTTCCAATGCTGCGTCTTCCGGTACGCGGTCTCCACTCCAGAACATTTCGAATCCATCGACCATCTGTTCTGCGAGCAATGTGCCCTGCCACTGCCACTTCAGTTTGGCGATCCTTAGGGCTATGTTGGTAACCTTAGTTCTCTTGCGGATATGAACACTCCCGATTCGATCACGCAAGGAAACTCCCAGCATTGCCCTTTTTTTTTTCTTTTTTTTTTTGCAGCCTTGCCCTTAGGGTGACTTTAGGCTTTCTAATGATGCCCATTGTGAAACACGCCTTGCAATATTTAAAGAAAAGTGCACCGCTGCAGTGAACGGTTATTATAGAAATTATCCATAAAATTTTCTTTTCCTTTGTATCCACAATTAAACCCTAATAGATAATTTACATTTAACAAGATTGTTTTGGTTGTACAGTTGACAATCCGCGCGACAGACGGCGGCGACGAGCCTGGCCCCCAGAGCACCGACAACACCGTCACCGTGGTGTTCCTCCCGCAGGGAGACCCCGTGTTCAATCCCAACACCGATGAAGTCGCTTTTATTGGTAAGATCATCCGCATCATCATTGCCCTTTAGCATCATCATCATTTCAAACTGAAACTCAAAGCATTTCAGCAAATAAACCATTTAGAGGCACTTTTAAATTGTCGAGAACGGTCAGTCAATAACATGAAGTACGCTGCACGTTCCTAAGAAAAACATCAGCCGGAAAATGTTCACTTCTGGACTTAGTCCTCCCCCCTGTGTCGCCACATGCATCGACCGGTCTTATTCATATTTAGTTTTTTTTGTTATTATCCATAAATTGAATAGCAGTTTATTATTTATTTAAAATGCCGACAGTAATAACTAAGACTAAGCCCCACGAATTATAAACTAAGCCCCACAAAACCGTAGTAATGGTTTGACTGTGGGGTCTGATGAGTTTTTATACGCTCCTTCTTAAATTTCATACACCTAAGACTAATCATGTAGCACTTTAACACATTTCTTGAAGTCACAAAGTCGTACATGGAAAAGTAAATCAAGATTGTTTCATGTAGGTGTCATGACTACTATCGTCTACTCAAACAATGTTACCTTTAATTGTTCCACCGTTTTTACCTGTGTACACAAATAAACGTATTTTATTTTGATTTGAATGTTTACCGATGGCATATCAAAGCTAACTTACTAATTAATGAAATACTGAGAAAAATCTTCTTCTCTGAAAGCTTTTCACTGACGATTACTTAAATGATTGCAGAGTTCGATGCCGGCTTGCAGGAGCGACCCGAGCTGCGCACCGCCACGGACCCAAAGAACTTCTTGTGCGTTGACGATTGCTACGTCATCTACTACACCATCATTGGTAAGTAAACGTTCTTCCTGATTAGCATATTTGTGTTAGTGAACCTTCCCTATTAGACTTTTATGGTTCCGTACAAAACCCATGTAGCGAATTTCACATTTGTTAATTAAAAACTACTTTCTCGAGCGTCAGCTATGACGTTTTAAATTCAAAATTCAGAAAAGTGTCCGATTCTACCAGCTGATATAAAGCCCTGTTTAAAGCTTAGTTTACACAAACGTTAATTTTATTGGTTTGCCAACAATAGGCACATACACAAAACCATAGAAAAATAACAAAAAAATATATATTGTAAATCCTTAATATTATGCAATTTCACTTATTTTTTGTAAGTGTGCATACATAATTACATACAGGAAGTATTAATTTTTACAAGCAGTAGATATATTTAGATCTATACAGAGTGAATTTTTTAAATGTGCGTGGAAGGCCAAATCCGAAACTATAAGGAATATCTAAAAACACGGAAGTCTCCTTTATAATTTCCCATGTTATTACTTCCCAGATTTTATCCTTATTAGCAACACTTTTGAATGGTGCAATAAAACAGGACGTGTTTTTTTTTCAAATCAACTGGTTCGATTCCTAGCTAGGAATACCGATTTTTCAATAATCCACTAATGCAGTTTTAGTTTTCATCAAAAACGAGCTCGAGACACCTTTCAGTGTTTTGGAAAAATTAATACTTTGATTTTATTACTATAATATGGCTTCTTATTTTCTCACAGTAGGTGTGAAAGTAAAGTATCCCCCTCGGGGATAAAGGTGTCGGAACGCGCGACAGTTTCTAAACGTGTTCACTGCTCAATCGCCACCAACAAACTGAACTGAACTGAACTCAGCCTCGGTCGAGCAAAGTCAAAGTGTTTATTTCAAGTAAACCATAAAAGCACTTTTGTACTGTCGAGGTCGGTCAGTCAAAAACATAAAGCTAGTTGCACGTTTCAAAGCGTAGATCTATCTCTATCGAGATTTGGAGAAGAACGTGCAAGAAACTCTATAGACACTCTTTTATATCAGTAAATAGTTACAAATAATGGTTACATGTTGAAATTATTCATTCAAAAAATTATAAAATACTAAAGAGATTCAAAGAAAAAATCTATACAATGAAAATGTCAACAGACTATGTCACTATGTCTGAGGTGGTATTTTGATGAAAGAGCCACACAGATTTATCGTGCAGCTCAAATCAAACTTTGAGGAGCTCAACTATCCGACGAACAATCCCAAAGTAAGGATATTTGGGTGTTGAGGATGGTCTTAAGAAGAAAGAACCACACAGAGTGGACGTGTCCAGTCAGTGCAAGCATTTGTCTGTAGTCGTGTAGCTCAACTCAGACACTCAGAGCAAAAGCTCGTACTGGACTCTGTCGAACGCCAACTGAATCGGTCCAATAAATTCGGAATAAATTAAAATGATTACTGTGATAGACTGATAATCAGACAGCCAGCCAGACACACGAGTGATCCTATATGGGTTTCCCATACGGGCGTTCGGAACCCTAAAAATAAGCAAATTAACATTACCTCTATCATTGTAGACGGCAACGAAGGGGGCCAGTTTGCCCTGGACGGCAACGTGCTGTACCTGGTTCGTGAACTGAACCGTGATGAACAAGAGACACATATACTGCAGGTGGCGGCAAGCAACACCCCCGGCGCCACCAGCGCGCCTCCCGCCTCCACGCTCACCGTCACCGTCACTGTGAGTACCTATTGACCATTACCCAAATGATCTTAGTCGCCCCGCGAGAGACGTTATTCGAGGTCCCCATTGTAATTTTTCGACTAAAGTGATTGCCAGGACAACCGTCTGATCTGATACAGAAACCCAGATTTTCTGCATACAATATGATGCGGACGACCGCGACTTTAGTAAAGTAAATGTAATATATATTTTCATTTTGTATCAAGTTGTTTGCCGTAAACCAAAATTGGACCTGATGAGTAGAGTTATGATTTAGTGACCCTCGGTTTACTTTAAATATCAATGATAAGACAACAGCAAATAACACCATCTTTAGTTGATTTTGAAACAATTAGGGCAAATCATTAAATGTAAACTAAAAAAAGGAATGGACCCAATATTGAGCCTTATGGAACGCCCGTAGTCATTTCCGACCCTGGTGATTGAAGAGTGTTTACGCCTGAACTTTACCTTGTCTGTCTTTCAAGTATTTAAGTGATCTAAGTAAATCAAGGGCTATATTCCTTATCTCACAGTGTTCGAGTTCCAGCAATAGCCTCTCATAGTTAACTCAATCGAACGCTTTCGAGAGGTCTCAAAAGATTCCAATGGCGTCGACTCTTCCCTGGCGTTAAAAATGTTCTTTATTAGGGTGACATCGGCGTCAGTTGTATAACGCCCCCCCTTTGATAGAACCCATACTGTTGTTCTAAGATTAAAATGCTATAGTATAAATTAATTATGTACTTTATTTCAGGTGCGCGAGGCAAATCCTCGGCCACATTTCACGAGGCCGCTCTACACTGCCGGCATTTCAACCGCGGACGTCATCGACAGACAACTCCTCACTGTACAGGTTTGTTTCCACCAATTATTTAAATCTTGGTCTTTTGCGAACCAAATTTTTTATATTTAAGTATTTCACTGACGAGAGCTTTGTGTAAAACAAACATACGCTTTTTTGTGTGTCATGACTGTTTTTCATTGCAAAAAAGTCCCGGTATAAATAATAAGGTGCGAGTCATAAGTACGTACCTATATAATACTTGATTCCTACCAGCTTCCAAACGGGGAACTTCGGGACACAACCTATAACAAGAATTTTTTTTCTTCAGCTTTATTCAAACACACATTGAGAGCCCTTCAGTGTAATAAATGTAAACTGAATTAACAGGCAACGCACACGGATGGCCTAGCTATCACCTACGCGATAGACCAGGAGTCTATGGTCGTGGACCCGACGCTGGAAATCGTCCAGGAACAGGCCTTCGAGCTGAACCCAGAGACCGGAGTGCTGGTGCTGAAGATCCAGCCTACTGCCTCCATGCACGGCATGTTCGAGTTTGATGTGGTGGCGACAGATATAAGTAAGATGTCATTATTACGAGTACTGAGTTATTACAAGCAGGCTAATCTATTATCTGCCAACACTCACTGAGTCCGAACGGTGGATTGTAATAAAAGTATTTTCTGAAACAGATAAAGCGCAAGGCCGCTCAGCAGTGAAGGTGTTCCTGATCTCGACACGCAACAGAGTGTACTTCATATTCCTCAACCCACAGGACTACGTCAGGGAACACGAGGACTTTGTAAGTATTACAATAATTGTTGTAACGTTTAGCCGACGACTCCTCAGCGTTGAAAACTAACAGAACCCGCTTATTCGTTAGCAAAGCCAAGGAGTCAAAGGCAAAGAAAATCAAAGTGATGTATTTTAAAAGAAACATAATCTAAAGGGGTTTTTGTACATAATGTAGTATCATTAAAATGTATTTCACATGAATCACAAAAACATTCGCACTTCTGAAACAACCTCGTAATGTTATTCATCAGATAGCCAATACGTTCTCCGAAGTGTTCGACATGACGTGCAACATCGACGAGACGCTGCCCGCCACCGACTCCAACGGCATCCCCAGTGAAACCGCGACAGAAGTCAGGGCGCACTTCATACAAGACGACTTGCCTGTGGCCTCTGAAGTTATCATTGAGTGAGTTATTAACTTTACACCCAAACTTGCAAATTTCGCCTAAACTTACATTCCATTCAGTCAAGTATCACCTATCGGTATATCAGCACACGATAACCAATACCGATGGGTGATATTCACTCATACTATAATAATATTATTTTTCTGCTTGCCTTATGGCAGTTCTTCGAATTCTACATGTCATATCCAGGTGTAGTGACACAGCACCGTGTCACGCATTACCTTACCTTCTTCAGAACCAGTTACCATTACCACATAGAACTATTAAAAGTTTACCGTACCACGTTTTTGACAAATCGTTTAAAGAAACAGGGAAGAGAACCGTCTTGAAAAACGAAAAAAATCCGTCAAAGAAATAAGATAGCATCGAAGCGGCGTGGACATCGATGAAGTCACGCCGCGGGAGCCAGTCCGAAAATAACGGTTTTGTGAAGAGATCAATTCACGACGTGTCTTAGAGGCAGCAGCAGACACGCGACGACGCAGTTCTTCACACACGCAGATCTTCACGACGTCGACGCCTGACGAAAAAGGAAAAGTTATACGCGCGACAAAAAAAATCAGCTGTTTGGTACATTTTGTCGAGTTATGCGCACATAAATGTATGGAGCTGTCGAATTTATTTTTCACGATTTCAGTCTTGGTCCCATATAGAACGTAGTTCATAATGATGAGTACAATGACCCCTTAAGAGGTATTGCGTTTATTCTGTTACACGTTATATAGACATCATAGAGACATCGAATTAAGAAACAAGTGTTTTATTATTATCATGGACCCGAAGACTCTTCGACTCCTCCTTCAAACAGGTATACAGGATCGTGATCAGACATACTTAGTGCCATATAAAGTGTCAGATTACAGTCGTGGGCGCAGAATTGGGATACGGGCTAACATGACAAATAACACCTCTGCACAGTTATTTGGTACACATTAAATTACCTACTTCCACTACAGTACATACTTACTAATACTCTGAACTTAAGATGAAATCAGTTCCTAGTTCAGTTTGTGTCGTGACAATGTCCGAACAATCACTGTTCTTCATGATCCATATCGACACTAATTTACTCCCAGACTTCGCCCAACGCCAGTAAACAAAGACGCTTCTGTCTCATTTCAAGTGCAGACTCATGAAAGATCTAACTAAAATTCTGTCAAAAAAGTATCGGGAATTGATCATTTGTTTATGGTTACAAGGTGAATTTTATATATTTTTTTTTGTTGCTAGTTTGGCACAACTGTTTTCCATTTTGGCGCGGAGGCGCGGAGTTTGAGGAGTTTGAGTTGCATCTGCCATTTAGCGAATTTCATAGTAGACAAAACATCAAACAAAGAGTTTGTCTCAAATTTTGCATCGCAAATGGAATTTCGGTCAGTGGGTCGTCTTAAGTAGGGAATTTCGTGTTCGGAGTCGTTGAAAATGTTACAGAAGGCTTACGGTTTATCAAAAACGCGTGCTTATGAGTGGTACAATGCGTTCAGAAGCGGTCGAGATGTGATGGAAGATTTGTACCGCTGTAGTAGGCCATTAACGTCTTCAACCGAAGTTCGCAAAAGTGAAGGAAATTGTGATTGAAAATCCTCATTCAATTTTAATAGAGATAACTGCTGAGCTTTCTGTGTCTCCACCATTTTAAACAATCACTTGGGTATGAAACATGTTGCCGCTCGACTAATCCCGAAAGAACTGAATTTTCTCCAAAAAATCAATCGCATAGGTACGAGTCGCTGAGGACATGCTAGAACGAGTCGATTCCGACCCAACATTCATGACACGCATTGTTACTGGTGACGAGACATGGGTTTACGAGTTTGATATGCAAACCATTCAACAAGCTTCGGAGTGGCGC
Source organism: Melanchra persicariae (assembly GCA_947386135.1). NCBI lineage: Eukaryota > Metazoa > Arthropoda > Insecta > Lepidoptera > Noctuidae > Melanchra > Melanchra persicariae. Next base: position 3,253,156 of record OX376656.1, on the reverse strand, counting down.
TTTCCAACTGAACCGAAAAACCACGCCAAAGTCGATCAAAACTCATAGTCATGTTGATTCTTTTCTTTGACAATTGTTGTGTTGTGCACTCGGAATTCTTACCGGAAGGTCAAACGGTAAATAAAGAATATTATTTAAGCATTATGCGGCGTTAAAGAGAGCAAATTTGGCGAAAATGCTAGACGTGAGGAAAGAAAATTCTTGGATTTTGCACCACGGTAATGCGCCTTCGGACAAGGTCATCATTGTGAACGAAGGTTTGACCATTAACTCAACAAATACCATCGAGCAACCACCTTTTTCACCAGATATGGGTCCAGCCGATTTCTTTCTTTTTCCTAAACTCAAATTACTACTTCGTGGCACCATTTTTAATTCGGTAGACAAAAGAAAAGAGAATTAACAGAACATAATTCCGGAAAATGTTTCGATGATTGGATTATTTGTAGGCGTAATATCATTTCTAAAGGGGCATACTTTGAAGGCGATAAAATAAATTTGAAGAATTACTAACATTATGTATATTATTAATTTTTCCGGTACTTTCTTGACATAGTAGGTAGTATAATTATAGCCATTAAAAGTAAAAATGGAACATTTAAATGTTTGTCTTTTTTTAGCTTCAATCTTCCAGTTTAATATGTGACATAAAAACGTTAGTACCAATTACCTATACCTACTAGCCAAAAATCAACTAAACTTTGTTTTGTCGTCAGACTCCGCGACGACACAGATCTCCGGCGCATGATCCAGTCGCGGCTGTGGGACGAGCGCCTGTCGCTGAGCGACGTGCAGGCGGGCGGCGCGCCCACCCTGCCAGGCGGCGACAACGCGCTCGCCGTGTACGTGCTGGCGGGCATCGCCGCCGGGCTGGCGCTGCTGTGCCTCGTGCTGCTCGTCACCTTCATCATCAGGAACCGCGCGTGAGTATACGGGAGGAGAAGTCGTAAGACGCAGCTGTATAGAATAACGTGCCGGCCGTGGACAGTGCCATCTTTATCTTTTGCGTTAAAAATACTTGGAATAGACACTTCTTAGTGCCTGCATGCTCCCTACAAGGTAAGCTTAGCCGCCATCTTGGATTTTGATTTCGACGACCGTCATCATCAGGAAAACTTTAATCTTCTTTACGAGTCGTTGGAGACTCTTATATTATACCTATTGAGTCTAGTAGGAGGCTAGGTTTATAGCAGCATCACTGGCATTCAACAGGTTCTCAATGGTGACCTTACACGACTTTTATTATTCTTAGCCTTACACCTAGTCTGGAACCCTCAACAAGTGGCCTATATTTTGTTTTAGGAAAACTTTTATTTGTTGTCAATGCAAATATTAGGCTGACATGAATTCTTGTAAGTATGTCTATTGATGTGTTGTATTATAGTCTTAACTAAATTCTTACCATCATCAGGCTCAACCGTCGTATCGCAGCCCTATCGATGACGAAGTACAGCTCTGTGGAGTCTAACCTCAACCGCATCGGGCTGGCCGCGCCTGGGACCAACAAACACGCCGTTGAAGGCTCCAACCCTATCTGGAACGAAACTATCAAAGCACCTGACTTTGATGCTATTAGGTGAGATGCCTTTCACAATAATAAAAAAAAAATACTAGCAAAACACCGAAGACTATCCCTTTTTATTTTATTTTTTTCATCCTAATGTCGTCTAGTTGATATCGATGACAGCAATAAGACCGCCACTGTACGCATAGAATTAATTTTGTGTACAATAAAGTATATTCGATTATTTTCTGAACACTTTTAATACAAGGTGAAAAACATGTTAAAAAATAAACTTTTAAAAGAATCCATTTATATTACGCATGATTCAGCTGAGCACACTTCATAGCATTTGGTCTCATTTGATTCCTCCATTTCAGCGAAATGTCCAACGATTCGGACCTGATTGGCATCGAAGACCTACCGCAGTTCAGGAACGACTACTTCCCGTCGGAGGATGACAGATCCATGCGGGACCTCGATGCTGAAAACCCTGGAGTGGTAACCATTCATTTGTCACATTAACAAAACTTTCAGCTGCCATGTGTACATAGACACGGCTAAAGTTGCTTTTCTACCAGAGATTAGCGAGGATGCTTAGGGATGTGTTTGTTAACAACCAATAGAATCGCTTGCGCTGAGCGAGACTAGGTAAATGAAGCGATTCTATTGGTTCTTAAATCCCTTCACATCTTAGACTTAAAGAAAGAAAGAACCTACTGAACGGATTTTCAAACGATTTGAACCAAAGGACGGAGTGATTAAGGATGGTTTAGCTGTAAAATTCATTCAGGTTTCAAAGTGACTGAAATATGACGATGTTTGTTGAAGATGACAAAAAAAATGTAATTAGTGCAACTTAAATAACGTAGTAATCATTTGTTATTTTTAATTCCAGGCCAGTGCCCGCAACCCAATAGCGAGTCATGAGAACAGCTTTGGGTTCAACGCGACACCCTTCAGTCCAGAGTTCGCGAACACGCAATTCCGGAGATGAAAACTAATAAATAATGTACAAATTTTAATAATGTAAAGAGCAATGTGCAATGTAATTAAATATTGTTTTTTTATATACTAAAATGTTGAGATACTCGTATATGTAAGTGCAATTATTTATGTATTATAAAAACCTGATGAAATACTGCATTTATATTTTATTTTATTACAACAGTGATGTAACCTAGGCTAATCTTTTTACAAAATTAATGATATATAATAAAAGATACAACCTACTTTTGGACTAAACTTGACCACCGACTAACGATCCAATATCAACTAATACAGGGTGTTCCAAAAGTGCGTAGTCATATTTAAGGGTTCGTTGCGGATTTTGTTCGAAAGAGTTACCGCGGCCCTGGAAAACAAAGGACACTACGTGGAGCACGGCGATGGGTTTTAGACAGTAAGAGTCTGACACTCCCTTCCGCTCCGCCCAGAGCGGGAGGAGTCATTTGATGATTTGCCATCCAAAAAAAGGGTGGTGTTCTGTAGCTGCTACACAGAGTGAATTTTTCAAGTTTACGTTGATGGCCAAATCTGAAGCTATGAAGAATAATGAGAAAAACTGAAAGGAGTCTCGAGCCCGATTTTGATGAAAACTAAAACTGCAGCATTGAATTTTTGGAAAATGGGTATTCCTAGCCGGGAACCATATCTACATACGTGTTTTCTTCTGTAGATATAGTTCGTCTATTATGGGAATCGTACGTCTCGGTTTTATACATCACCTACTGAAGTTTATAAACTATGAAAATATTCTCATTACTCTGATGAAACGATTGAAGAACAAACTTAACTTTGTAGTTGATAAAAATGTTCTTCCATACATCGATGTACTCGTACGGCACAGTCATCAATTGCAAATATAATCGCTATATATAATCGCAAAAAAAAATTGATAAAACCACAAATTATCAATTTTCTGCTTACTTTTCCTTTATCTGTGCTGTAAGACCTTGCTTCATGCCAAACATCATTCTGTAAGTAGTAGATTTTGATTTACTTGCGAATACCAAAGTATGTTGCAAAAAGAATGCATAAATAGCTGTATCTTTTTATTGCGTTGGCTTAGAAGCTTGATATTTTTAGAGTTTCAAGGTGCGATCGACATAATTATGTATTTGTTATTAATTTCACCATGATACGAGTTCCTGAGAAAAAGGATCGTGACAGACCGACAGACGGACATCGAAGTGATCCTATACGGTTTCCTTTTTTCTTTTTGAGATACGGAACCCTAAAAAACAATAACTGATTTTTCAAAAATGAAATGATGCAGTTTTAGATGGTTTTAGTTTTCATCAACAGTGGGCCCTTATTAACTATAAGCCTTTATACTGTTGCATGTTTAATTTCGATTACAAATATAATTTGTATTTCTTATTTGTTTGTTTATTTGTTTATTTATTTGGAAACTCAACAGCTTATTATTAATTTACATGAGTTATGAAAATTCACCTCACCATCAATGAACAGCAAATGCAGTTGCGTCATAGATACTAGCATCTTACGAGTCTGCACACACTGAACAGTGATAGCGAGATGATGACAATTATCTCTTAAACCAATTACAGAGTTTCACGGCATTGATAAAACTAATTTAACTAGAAAGTGGTTTGTCCACATTAATTCAAATTTACATTTACGCGTAATTACACATGTAAATAATATGGTTAAATTAATTAAAGAAAGAAAAAAAAAAAAACCGAATACTGTTAAATCTAACATTGAGAAAATGTTTTAGAAACATATATATATAACCCTCAATAGAATAAACGCAATATCCCCCAAGGGTACCCAGTACCCGTCACCACGAACAACCCCCATCATGAGACCAACACAGAAATCGAAATCGCGAGAAAAACATACACACTTATGCTACCAACTACCTCGACAAAATATACCGAACAGCTGATTTATCCCTCGCGACACTGGGGTCGGTCCCATAGCGAAGACTGCCCACAATGACGAGCACAATAACCCCCCAGGAGACACCGCGCTCACTCTGCTACACATTGAACATAACTACATTTTAAGAATGAGTTATGGCACAATTTACTCACTAAACAAATCATTTACCAAACAATATCTGCTTGACTTGTCTCCTGTATGATTGCTTGGATAAATGAAATATATCGACATTTTCAAAACTCTCAGAGTAGATGCGAGGCAGTCGAGTCATAACAGCATTTCTCCCGTATTTTGTGAGGCAGCCAGGGATACTGAACAATTTTGTATGTCTGGTACGTGTTTTTGGAGCACAGAAATCTATACATGATAGCAAATCGCTGCTGTCCAAACGACCTCGCAGTATGTCAAAGAGCAAAAGCATATCCAACATCTTGCGCCTATCTACAAGGGGAAGCATATCATAATGTTTGCAGTCTCTAGCATAAGAATCATGACGTTTACGGGATTTGAAGTTTAGAAATTTTATGAACTTTTTCTGCAGACTTTCGATTCTCTTAGTATACACCTCGTATTGGGGTGACCAGATTGGGCTACAGTACTCCAAAATACTACGCACATATGCAAAGTATATAGTCTTTAGACTGTGACAATTCCTAAAAGGCTTACAAGTACGCATTACAAAACCAAGGTTACGACAGGCTCTACTGGTGATGGTATCAATATGTTGGTTAAAGAGCAACTTGGAATCTAACATTACACCAAGATCTCTGACGACATCAACCCTATCGATCGCATTGTTATTAAATCCATAGGGATACTTAGTTGGGTATTTGGAACGGCTAAAGCTAATGCACTGACATTTCGAGACATTAACAGTGATATTATTTTGTTGATAATACCTGAATAAGGCATCAAGATCACGCTGTATCAGTTCACACTCAGGTACGGATTTTACACACATGTATATTTTCATGTCATCAGCGTACATGAGATGTTTCGCGGATTTGAAACACGACTGAATGTCACACAGGTATACGCAGTAAAATAGAGGACCCAATAAAGATCCCTGGGGAACACCAGAGGGGATGTTTACGAAGTCAGATTTAAAACCTCCCATAACCACAGCCTGTGATCGGTTCGATAAATATGACTTAATCCATCTCAGCAAATCTCCATGGATCCCAAGTTTTTGTAGCTTTGCCAGCAAGATCACGTGGTCCACACGATCGAATGCTTTTTCGAAATCCGTGTAGATCACGTCAACCTGGCCACCGGCTTCCATATTATGCAAGACATAGTTACAAAATGTGGCCAAGTTAGATGCTGTGGACCGTCTCCTAACGAATCCGTGTTGGCTTTGGCCTATACCGTTTGAGATGATTGGATATATAATATCATAAATGATTTTCTCTAAAACTTTGCTAATTGTGTTCAGAATAGATATTGGACGATAGTTTTTTATATCCATCTTGGACCCCTTCTTATGTACCGGCACTATGTATGCTGTTTTCCACAAGGAGGGACAGACACACTCGACTAAAGATTTTTGAAATAATAAAGATATAGGATGTGCTAAACTATCAGCGCAATTTTGCAAGAAAATAGGAGGTAATTCATCAAGGAGGTAATTCTTCGGTTGGACGTTCCTTATTTAAAATAAGACCACACTTTTATTTGTGGTCTTATTTCTCTTGCCGTTTTTCAAGTGCTAATCGGATGTATTCTTGATCGAAGAGAGTAAAAAAACAATATCAAAATTTTTAATTTTTCTTTTTTTTTCAAAAAACTGATCTAGCGTAGGTTACAACACCTGCATCAAACATCTTGAAGTTTTTATTTTGATATTGTTTCCTTTATTGAACACCAGCCTTGAATATGACCACGCACTTCTGGAACAAGTACTGCAAAAAGTTTCCACGCGTCTGGAATAGCCAATAAGTACCACAAACTAAAATTTAGGGCCAATACATAGACAACAAAGCAAGAAGAACACAATGTCAAGTGTCCTGAATTATTAACACAGAGTACTTTTATCACCAATATAAAAGTACTCTGTGTTTATCACTTTTATATAAATGGAAGTCACAGAGTACTTTTATATGGAAGTCAACCCTGGTGCCTTGTTTGATCATAGTTGGATCATAGTTATTTATACAGATCAAGGAAAATCATGCCTGTTATTTTCTGCCCCTATTAAGTGTTCCTTAAAAATAAAAGCTTTTTTAGATTAAATTAATCCGAATAAAAATTGGGAACCAAATACTTAATCGGAAAAATACATTTATATTGTCCAACAGAAGTTCAAAATGCCGCGCAGGAAACACAATTGTGATTTAGACCTTGGTAACAACCTGTTTTTTTGATACTTTACTCTGAGATTGCTAAACTGGTTAAAGCAGGCTGTGCATCCTAGGTACTAATGGATTTATAAAAGCACCATTATATTATTCTTCATTTGCAAATAATTTAATTTCATACGATGCCATCAACATCAAGAAAAACATTCGTCGAGGTCACAAACTCACGACTCTAAGCATTGAGGACAAACTTCGCAAAGAATTGACTTCATTCAAAAATTACTTCAAAAAAGCAGGCCCAATACGTGCCTAGTGTGTTGACAAAATCTCTCATGAACAAAAAGATTTTTCCTAAAGGTTCCGACAGTATGTTGCCCAAGAAGACAACTAACATCGGGAAAGCGGTTCGAAGGCTGCGGAAGCTGGGCCAGCTCACCAAGCACCACCCGGAAACGTTCGAGCACTTCCGTAGCTACTCGGCTGTGGTCGCCGAGCGACAGAGGCAGCTGCTCGAGGATGGAGGAAATAGTATACATCCTCTTAGCTTATTCAGGTAAAGTTCATGGTCATGGAGAACGACGTCTAACACAAATGTGAAGAGGTGAAATAATATGTTTGTACGAGACATCTGGTAGCACGGCTTCGATTAAGACAAGTCTTTCACTGAAGCTATCGCAGAATGCTAGTCTTTTTTATTTATGGATGGGAAATCATCAAATGACTCCTCCTGCTCTGGACGGAGCAGAAGGCAGTGTCAGACTCTTACTGACTAAAACCCATCCGTGCTCCTCGTAGTGCCCTTTGCTTTCCAGGGCCGCGGTAACAATTTCGAACAAAATCCGCAACCCTGGCAGGGAATGCTATAGTCTACTAGGTAGGTACATTTTATCACAAAAAAAATGCAAGCAAATTCTGGCATCTTCATCAAGATGAAGAGAAACAAATGAGATGTGAGGACGCGGGGAAATGCCTAACTGTTGAAATTCCGAATAGAACCTCAATTACACTGGAACACAAACAATGGCTTGTGCCCATCCAGTGGGAGAAGCTACACAGCAAATTATAGCCATTAATACTAAATTGATGTAACTACTATGCAAATTATTTAGAACTAGTCGTCACGTATGATTCTGAATTATACAGATGAAAGGTTTGGGAAATTCAGAATAGAACGGAATACAAGTAACCTTTCAATGTTTTGCAGTATGTTCTGGATGTCTATCATGATAGCAGTGAACATTTCACACATGTGCCTGTCGACTTTTCGGCTGTTCTTCATCATCCAGCCGATGGAACACCTGAAGATCCACTTCTGTGATCGCATATTGCTGGCTCTCAACAGTATCTGTCTCGTCGATATTGGTATCAAGTTCAATACGGGATACGTTGTTCATATGCAGTCCTACGTTGTTATGTGCAGGAAAATGATTTTCTGGTAAGATTTTTGTCCAGGTCAGATAGTCAAATGACCACAGACTACACGACTTAAATTTGGCTCCAGCCACTTAGCTAAATTCCTACTGAACAGGACAAGGATATAGTCTACAATTCGTTCAACTTTATAATACCTATAGCCTTTTATTCAGATCTAACTACCCACTACTTATACAACTATTACATATAAAATTTAAAAAAACAAAAGTTTAGTATTCTAGAGTTTTCTTCTTACTCGTTCCCTTTATTATCACGATATGCAATCGAGTATATCTGCTGCTAAAGAAGTATATTCTATTATTTATTTTATATTACGTCATCATTTTATACGGAACGAACAAACATCTCCTGCCTCGCTTAGCTCCCAAGATGATCCTCCAAGACAGTTCCACATCACTAAGAGAAACCATCATCATTAGAACGTATCAAATTTGCTGAATGATTCCAGCCGCTACATTCGTAGCTGGTTCCTCGTGGACCTGGCGTCCTGCTTGCCCTTGGCCTACGTCCTGCTGAAATTCGAAGCTCGCGCGCGGTACATCTTCATCGCGCATGTGTTGTCTACGCTCAGGGTGGCCAGGATCTACACCGTCACCGTTGACGCCAAGATTTTCATGAGAGTAAGTCCTCACGATGATACATTTTTCGGGTTTTGGTTTCATACAGTAGAGTTCATGTCATCACATCTTTTAGTTTTTGGAACAAGCCGCCGCACTTTCCCAACCACTGCAACTCCTGAAAGCCAGAATCAACAGTGGCAACAACCAGAAAAACGACGAGTCAATGAAGCTCGACGAGTCCCGGAGAAACGATTCAACTGTCTTGGATCCCTCAACGAAATCCCCCAAAAAAAAAAAAACTAAAAAAAGAGGAGTAGGGAAAAAAAAGTATTTTCACTAGCTTTCACTAATCATTATATGTAGCACCACAGGGCTACGGCCTGTGGGCTACTTATAAAATGTTTTATATGAAACTAGATTTGAGTTACGGAGTAATTATATTCAAGCCATGAGGCCCAGAAGCTAGCCATTACATCAGTCTATAAAAAAAAACATATTCTAATTTCCTTCCTATTTCAAAATACTATTAATTTTCTACTGGACGCTTCCAAAGTCCCAATGACTAACTTGGCTGCCAGAGGTTGCTGCCTCGGAGGTTACATTACAATACAACCGCCCAGTTGCCAAGCACCACAGATTTTATATTAGATCATACTAGCTGCCTCTGTAGGGTAGGTGCCGGGTGTAGGGTAGGGTGTAGGGTGTTGGGTGTAGGGTCCAGGGTTGCGGATTTTGTTCGAAAGAGTTACCGCGGCCCTGGAACGTAAAAGGCACTAGGAGGAGCATGGGTGGGTTTTATTCAGTAGAAGTCTGACACTCCCTGCCGCTCCACCCAGAGCGGGAGGGGTCATTTGATGATTTCCCAGACTCAAAAAAAAAAAAAAAAAAGGTGTGGGGTGGTGTAGGTGTAGGTTAGGTGGAGGGTAGGTGGAGTACTCCACCTACCCTAGGGTGGGTGTAGAGTAGGTGAAGGGTACGTGTAGGATAGGTAGGTACGGTAGCCAAATGAAGGGAGCGAGGCCGCGGGAGGCAGCTAGTTTATAATATTAGTAGGATTAGTGAGCTACTTTTGATTCCAGTAATAGGAATGGCCAAATCGCTTGAACGCACGGAAATTTGTTCTGGTTTCTACCAGGTCTCCAGTTTGCGGATGAATGGAAGATAATACTGTCAGAATGTTTGAATTTTTGTGAGAAGAATGCATGAATGTGTTAAATAAATGATATTTAATTGTGTTATATTAATTAAATAGTGTAATTGGTTTCGGCCGTTCTATTTAAATAAATAAATAAATAAATAAATAGCTGACCTATAAATAAATAAATATAGGTAGGTTTGTCCTATTTGTGGATCAAATACAAACCTCAAAGCTGCTACCGAATTTAAGGCCCAAATCGAACGAAATGAATGAAGAATAAATTCGCGTTCTTTTATGTGTTTATGCATTAAGTTGGATTCAAACTCCGTCACCTGAGTCACACAATTCAGTTGAAAGTATACAACGTGTAACAGAATAAACGGAATACCTCGTAAGGGATTAGGTACTGCCCCCAAAGGGGTGTAAGCTGATCCCAATACAGTTGGAAAAAGGCTAGGCAGATACTGATGGTGTAGGATCGGAGACTACAGAACGCCACCTGTTACGATCCTTAAATTCCTATTCCTTTTGCATCTTTGAAATGTAGGTATGTTGTTTCCAGTTATTCACGGAGTCGTACATCGTGCACGGCTTGGTCCGGCTGGCGGCGCTTTTCGTTATCACAGCGCACCTGTGCACCTGCCTCATGTTTCTGCCGACCATTTACATCTATTACTGTAAGTATACCAATATATACCTTGCTCACTTTAAGTGCTACAATATCCTGCGTCATTGATTTATCCTTTTGTATGGCAAATGTGTTTGTAAACGCGCCTTTGGAGTGCACACCCGGCGCAACCTGCACAGTTAACGAATCTAACTTGCGAAGAGTCTAGCTTACTGATCCTTTCACTACTTCGACTCAAAGTCTACCACATTTTATGCTACTTACTTTCCTGCCCTCTATGCCCAACCACCAGCTCGTCCAAGGACTTGCACTTGGCTAATAATAGAGCGGTCCAAGTTGCCACATACTGATGGTCAGACAAAATTTGAGAGTTTAAATCAATCGACACGAAAACGGCCTTGATTTCTTTGTCTTTCTACTTGTTTGCGTCATTTCTCGTCATGATGACTTCCTTCTCTTATTTTGCAGGGACAGGCAAAATGCCGACAAACTACAATTACTATATGTGCATCAAGCAGGGTGAGAACTTGATGAGTTGCGACATACAGGCTCGATACAATAAGGCTATTATCATAACCATCTCCGCATTTTTTGGTGAGAATTTGGACCTGACGGCTTATACCCACTATAGTTAGAGCATGGTTCAGAAGACAGAGCTAGCGGTTGCGGTATCCATTGTACGCCTCCACGGCCACTAGAGACAACGTTGTCAAAAGAATCAGTCCAAACCACGTGTGCCAGACACCGTCACCGCTTGCTCATACAAATTGTTTTTTTTTTATGTAGCTACTCGCTGTCCAGCACGCTAGAGCTGGCTACTGCTTAATAGAAATTGACGGCTCGTGACGTTTTAAGTTATTACGTATGACAGTGGCTATGGACAGCCGAAACATGTGGACAGCGCGCATTGCGTGGGCACAAACGTTTTTATGACGTCTGCGTCTGTCTGCCGGTGCGGCGTTTCACTATGCACATGTGTGCACTGTGCATTCTAGACAAGAAGTACTTAGGTACTACCAACCGCCAAAGTACCATCAATTCAAACTCTTTATTACTTTCAGGGACCGGCTTCACCATGTTCCGTTCGACTGAACCAGATGAGATCTTGATTCACTCTGTTGTCATCGTGTATGCGGCTCTCTTCATGGTCTTTACGCTAGGTAAACCCTTTTTTTTTTATTCGGCGGAAATGCTTAGAATATAACTTTATTGTTAACCTGCTGGTATTACTTTGTTATGCGCAGTTTTCCTGATAAAGAGTTATGTCACGATCTATGGCTCCACGGTGAGTTACCAGGGACTCATGAATCAAGTAGAGGTAAGACTTATAGAGCGCTACTTCTCAATTCTGATTTTTAATTTTGCCATGATGATTATGTTGATCGAAAAATGTTTCTTTTTAGTTATTAATTTCTCCCACCAGGAATACATGAAATATAGACAGTTCCCACTTGCTCTGAAGAAGCGAGTCCATGCCTTCTACCAGTACAGATACCAGAAGCGATATTTTAAAGAGGAAGCCGACCTCGCTTGCCTCTCAGGTGAAATATCAATTTCAGACAAATTCATGAATATACCGGGTTTACCTACGCTCTCCTGTTACTTTGGCCCACAGAGTTCAAAAATACTCTGTTATTTTTAACAAAAAGGAAGCCGACATGCCAAATAACATCTATAAATATTCCCAAAGTAGCGCAACACTCCCGGAAGTCTCAAAACAATAGAAACCTACTAATATTCCTACCTATTACCTACGTAATTATGTACGAGTATATCTCAAAAATACGCTTGTCATGGCATTTCGTTACAAAACAAACTGATCATAAAACTGCCTGATTCAGGGGAGCTTCGCGACGAAATCAAACTGCACACGTGTCGGAGCTTGGTCCATAAGGTGAAGCTGTTCGAGGACGTGCCTCCGAGCGTGGTGGGCACGGTGCTGGGCTGCTTGCGCCCCGAGGTGTATCTGTCCAACGACCTGGTTGTGCGGGCTGGCGACATCGGTGACTGCATGTACTTCATCGCGACGGGCACCGTGGCTGTTTACTCCTTGAAAGGCTTAGAGGTACTGGACACTGATCATTTGGACACTCGGCAAGTCTGTAAAGCCAGAATCAGACGCTTGCCAAACCTCAAAAAAGTGTCACTACGCGTCGACGCGTTTGTGCACACTCAGACTGGTTTGTGCACGAAAAGACGAGCATTCCTGTTTTATGAGACTGGTCTAATGAAGACATTTTAAACTTCCTAGAATGTTACAAAGCAGAGCCATGACATATTTTTTTAATTTTTACGATAAATCGAACGTTCTGGCCGGCAGAATTTCAAACAAATTTAGCCAAACCTTTCTGCCGGTTTGGAGTTTGTAGCAAGTGCCAAGCGTGTGGTGAGACGTGACACACTTCGATAAGTAGGTACCTACCTTTTTTGTTTTGTTTTTTCTATGTACCTATGTATAGGTTAGTATAATATACCTAATCAATCAAAACTCATTGGTTGAACGAATTTGGATGGAACACGAGTAGGTATAGACGATGGGACATGGAACCCTTTTCATAGAACACAGAAGTAGAGTTGCAATTTAATTTTTAATTATTTTTTCAAGCGGACGTAAGAGCTAGGGATAAGTACAGCGAACATCCATTCCCTCTCGCAGGTTTGTCACTTGGAGGACGGCAACCACTTCGGCGAGGTGGCGCTGATGATGAAGGACAGCAAGCGCGTGGCCACCGTGGTCGCCGTCGAGAACACGTTGCTCTACCGGCTCGACGCGCTGGACTTCAAGTGCGTTACTTTATTGTTAGCTAGCTGCCTTTTGTAAATTTTGAGATTCAAACAATGCGGTTTCCTGCCAGTTTGACGTATTTGCAAAACAATCGACTGGCCTGTTGGTCTAGTGGTTAGTGACCCTGACTGCAAAGCCGGAGGTCGTGGGTTCGATTCCCACCCAGGACAAACTTTGTGTGATGAGCATTATTGTTTGTTCTGTGTCTGGGTGTAATTTATCTATAATATGTATGTATTTATAAATTATATAAGTATGTATATCAGTTGTCTGGTTACCATAACACAAGCTCTGCTTAGCTTGGGATCAGATGGCCGTGTGTGAGTTGTCCTAAGATATTATTATTAAGATATTATAATCCGTTTCTCAAAGTGTAGGTATATGACTCGGGATATTGCACTCGATGATACGGATATTTATTCGGAATCATCTTCTTCTCGGGTACATTGTAGTATTTGTATCGTTTTCCAGCCGTTTCGTGCTGTCCCACTCGACGCTGTACAAGCGCATCGAGGAACTGGCATCCCGGCGCATGCACGAGACGGTCCTGCTGGACGACAAGATCCGCCGCGACCGCGGGGAGCTGCAGTCCAGCCGGGGCTCCCCAACAAACTCGACAATATCATAGAAAGGCTATCAGTAGGTAGATAACAACGTTTTCTTAAACTCCAGTGTTGAACAGCAATGCTTGAACTTCTCTATCTTCTTGACGTGGTGAACAGCAAGTCTGTTTGCGGTCAATAGCCGTTACATTGTGGTGACATCAGTAGGTACCTACTTGAATCAATAATTCGAGATAACTTCGATCCATAGCACCGACACGTAGGTATCGACTAACTTAATAAACTACATAATATGTAGGAATTTAAAGATTTTTAAGTGACCATTTGTATTGAAAAGGTCCTAAAAGAGTATGTTGCAATGGAATTTGAACTTTGTCACCTAAGACATAATATTGCTGTTTCAAAGTAGGTATATTATAATATGTCGTGGCCGTCAGGACGGCTGGACCAAACGATAGAAATGTGCACTTTTTAATACCTATTTGCTACTATTTACTACCTATAATGAAATATTTGCTACCTTTGCGTTAAGAAATAAAGGGTCAGCCAATTTGACGTCAGGTTGGCTGATCACTTCCAAGTTATCATAGTTTGAGCGTTGTAATAACCGCGTTGTTAATGTAAATAATATTTACTACCTATTTGCTACCATAACATATATATTTAATTTTATTTAGTTATTAAGCCATTGAAACGCCTGTACATACATCAACTAAGTATTTACGTCTTTTCTTCTCAGAATAATTGCAAACAATGTTTTTACAGGCGCTTGGTGGCTTAAGAAGAACAACTTTGTTTCTGGATATCCATAGTAAAATTTTATCAATTTATAAAATTTTATATAGTTTCATTAAACGGCCACATTATGGAATAGCCAATTCTATGATATAGCCACGACTTAAATACCCTCGATTTGTACGAGGGGGTACGAACGAACCATAGAGTACATTAAACTATACTGAAAATGCGAACCAATACAAACAACCAATGCGACATCTCCATTAGCGAGAAAATCGCAACGATAATAAAATTTGATTGAAGGTACAGCGCGCAGTGGCTCTAAGCTTGACTATCGTCGCGATCCTCGTGCCCTCGTCCGTGGAGATGGCGCCTAAAACACTGTCGCAGGTACCGGGTCCGGTTCAAGTTATCAGAGGCACCTGCTTCTTCTTTCAGAAGCAATACAAACATACTGGTCATTACTTTTTATTTATTTGTGTTTATCACTTTATATTATAAGTAGGTAACAATAATTAACAAAGGAATTACATATCTATAAGTTTATAGTTACCTAGTCCCTTGCTCAGCCTGAAGAAGGCATAGCTTTCTTATTAGATTTCAATTACTTACGTAGTACTTACTAAGTAAAAAGAGCTTCTTTTATTTACAATCCTATTGTGTCCACTACTGGGCAAAGGCCTCCCCAGACACTCTTTTTGTACCACCTCGCACCAGCCTTTGAGGTGTGCGTCCAAATCATCTCGCCACCGATTTCTGGGCCAGTTCGGTGACACCGTCCATCCTCTGACACCTATTGCGAGGACACTTTTGCCCAGCGGTCACTATGCATGTAGCTGGTGTTCCTACCCCAATCCCATTTCTATCCGGCAGCTTTTTTGTCTATGTCTATGACACCTGTTTTTGAGCGCAGGGTGGTGTTCCCAAGCAATGCGAAACTTTTGCAACCTAGTGAGTGCCCAGTTCTAAGAAATTTAGGTTAGGTTAGGTTTTTAGAAGATAATTTTATAAGTTCAGTTTTAGTTTAATTTTAATAATATGGAATATAATATCAATAACTTAACAGTTTTGGTAATTACTTTCCCGTACTTATAAGTGTAGAGAGTAGACAATCTCCAACTTGCTTGATGATTGTGTATTTAAGCTTTAACTGGTTAAGATTATATAGTTAAACAGATATAAGTTTATATTCGAATGATTGCTTCTACAATTTATACTGGTGGTAATAAAGTTGGCAAGTGAAATAAAAACAGCGTTTTCTTAAATATAAAATTTATGAATACAAACAAACATTATTTTGGTCTAGCAGAACCAATCTTCGTGACGACTACACGCGGAGTGCTATACATAGCTTACAAACTAACAATTATTCTGAGTTGCTACACGAATATGCCAACCCACAACAATAAGAAGAGAATACCGAAGCCTGAAAATAGGGAAGCAACCAGTGATAACAATAGCTCTTTGAACAGATCTCGTGACGCTTTAGTGCTAGTAACTTCGTAGACGAAGAACCACGCAGTGAAGAATATGCCGATGCCGAGCAGAAGAAGTGTGAGGTGTGGGAAAATTGCCGGGTTGATCGGCGACGTGTAGCGTATCATCGATTCAATTTCCAGCTGCAATAATAGTGTAAAATTGTATAATCAGTTTGCACATGACTTACAAATCAAAGGTACATTAAGATATCGTTGTACTCACACTCATTTTAGTGGTTTTTGCTTTACTTTTGATAAGAAAATATTACACGACACGATGCCAAACACTGACATCAATGGGATACGTCAGTGAATTTGCCGGCCATAGACAAGTTACAACAAACGGACCGAACGTCAAAATTATCATAGACCAGTTTAGAGAAGCACTGCAATAAATCGACTAAAATTCTGTGGAAACTGGGTTGCCCCTCAAGAAAATTGACTGCTGTCATGATTTGTCAAATTAATCGTATTGTTCCAGGTCTAGCTTTATTCAAACCTTTAGCCTACTATTGGTTCTCTTTGTCATTTTTATTCAAAATATTTGTTTGTCTTCTTCCTCCTTCAAAACGAAAATGGCTTTGGCCACTGATGTTTACAGCTGTTTTGTGAATTTATAGGCAGTTATATATGTTGTACGTTAGTAACATAATGGAATAATAATTTAAAGTGCCTTTCGTGTGCGAGTCATGTCTAATCAATGCTACGTATTAAACTTAAATAAAATGGCAAATCAAAGACCAACCGAAACAAAGCCTACAGTAAAGGAGAAGGTCATGTCTTACGAAGAAAAGTCGGTGGGTTCCACTTCATTTTTCAAGTGTGAAGCCTGTCCTTACATGGCACTAGCCGAGGACGACATTAAATTTCATTTGTTCACCGTCCATCCCGACTTAGCACAGAGCAATGGTCTATGTGACAACGTTCAGATTCCTTGTCCAGGCTGCACCAGTGTGTTTGACGCTGAGGAGACTCTCAGGACACATCTCCGAAACCATCATAAAATGGGCATCAAAGACATTAAGAAAATGATTAAAAGTCTAGTTCAAATTGCTCTTAAAAATGCCAAGTTAAAAAAAGAAAGCCCCATCGCTGAACCATCACATGCTGCCCAAATTGGAGCAATTCCACAAAATCTACCCGATTTAAAGATACCCCAAGTTATAGAAATAGTTCCAGATGCAGCAAATGTCAAAAATGACTTGCCAAAAGGGGTGGCTTTTATATCTGTAGATGAATTACAGAAAATGAGCACACCAAACTTTGAAAAAGTTGATCCTAAAGACATCATACAGGAAGCTAGTATAAATATTGTGTATACAAATGATATCTCTCAATATGTGAGTGTGTCTGATGCAAGCTCAGTCAATCCATCCTGTAACATGATCCAGGTGGGTAACGTCCCTCCAGACTTGATAGCATCAATACAACCATGCTTCATGGAACCCTCTATGGAGGCCACACTGTCTCCAACACAAACAAAAGATTTATCACACATTCCACTGTTGCTGAAGTCTGATCAGATGACTGAAGAGGTGAAGCCAAGCACCGAAGCAGAAAGAGGAACAATGTGCTTAGTGGATGGATGCCAAAAATGTATGAAAGAGGCTCAGACACTTGCATATCACAGGCAATGCCACAAGAATGGGAAGCTAGTGTGTCCCGAGTGCTCTAAAATGTTTGTAGCGGTGGATGCGTTACACACACATCTGTGGAAGGTCCATGAGGTTGACATGGAATTGCCCACCTGCGACATTTGCGGTTTTAAAACATACAATAGATATCGATTACACAATGTTCACATGAAATGTCATAAGAAGTTAAAAGGTTTCATATGTAAGTACAAAGCCATATTATATCTCAGATCCCTGAGCACAAAAATCATTGATCAACTTGCTTACTTTCAGATGAGATAGTGGTCATTAAGTGTCTAAGTATTCTAAGATATCATTTTGTTAGTTCAAAACTGTTTAAGATTTTTAATGCATGTTGGAATTATTCACGACAACGCTTTCTATGGGGCGCTACACACTTAAGCGAGCTGGCCCAATCAGTTCAGCATTATTTGTTAAACCACAAGGCCGGCCCAAGTCAATTACTACATAAGTTGTATTTTATTTGGGTAGTGTCTAGTTCATTAATAACAACATGTTGTCTTTGTCCCGCATTCTTAGCACTACTAAATTAATTTTGATTGCCAAAACCCAACTAAGCATAGCCGGGCGGCCTTTTACCCGAAAATTCATCTACATAATTATATTCGATTTAGCCACCCGGAGTGCCGATTAAGCTCGGCCCGCTTACGAGTGTAGCAGCGCCTCTAAGGTGCTAGACCAAAATTCACATGCTAACCATAGCACCCTCTTCAGGTCCCATATGCTCAAAGGGTTTCAAAAACTCAAACCAGTTGTCCAAACACAAGCTGATTCACAAGGAGCCAGCCACCCCACAGCGTTGCACCATCTGCCAGCGAGAATTCATCAATGAACGAAGACTGCTGGTGCACATAGCTGAAGTCCACGATAAGCTGAAGCCTTTCAAATGCTCCCACTGTGACTACTCCTCGTCTAGGAAGCAAGAGCTCAAGCTCCATTTAAGGTCGCATACTGGTATGTATTTGAGTTAATTACGATATTATGAAACCTAAACGCCAGTGGACTTGAGTGACAACAGCAGCAAACGTTAGGGCACCGACGTTTGGAGCTGACCATCGTTGACCATCACGGATGATATCTTTTTTCTAATGTGCCGCCGGTGTGCGCTGTCTATCCTTAAATCTTCTGGAAATTATGAAATTGTTGCAATTCATTGATGCATTTGAAATCAATCTCAGTCAAACGTCCAATCGTTACTCAAGCGCTGACCATATCGACTAAAATCTTCATGTGGAAATTAATGATTCAGTTATATTTACAAAAGTTCGTCTTTCCAGGTGACAAACCGTTTGAATGCGATCAATGTGACTACAGGTCGGGCGATCACAACGCGCTACGGCGACACAAGAAAACGCATTCAAAAGAGAATGTGTACAAATGTAAACATTGTCCCTACACAGCCATCCAGTCGACCGTGTTCACCAACCACATGGTCTCCAAGCATCCCAACATCACCAGCGAAGTGCATCGCTGTCCATACTGCCCCTTCAAGTGTGTCAGCAAGGACAAGCACTTCCAACATCTCACCACACACACAGAAGAAGAAAGTATAAAGGCACTCATCAAATTGAACAAAAGCAAAGCCAATAAACCTGCATGGACGATACCCAGCGAAGCAAACAAAACCAGCGAAAATACTATCATAAGTCCCGAGCCGAGTACAGAAGCCTCCCCAAAGCCTGTCAACGACATACCGATCGAGGTGTACGACTGTGACAGCTACTCCGAGAACTTGCCACAGAACTATACGAAGAGCTACTGCACCACCGCGAATACCAACGCTCAGCAGACAGACTACAACACTCAAATAATGCTCACTGACCTGAGCAAAGACGACAACAACTCCGTTTGCCTCATCTCCGAGAGCTCCAGCGACACCATGATGGAGAGGCATCAGTACCCGGCGCAGCACCCGCTACTCATCTACGACGCCACTCCGTCTAACCTTCACGGATTCCTCAACACCACTGTGTCGATGGAACAAAGTCTTTTACAAAATAATAACGTCAATCCTCTCACCGTCAACCACTGTTCGATGCCGAGTAGTATATCGAACAACATCATGGCTAACTTCCCGATCCGCCTGCCTCCCGTACCACAAATATCGCTGCGCAACAATATAACGTTGAAACCTGCCGACAAGCTATCTCTTACGGGCACTAAAGTGACGGGACCTATAATCAGGCCCACGCAGATATTGCCCGTGCCGTCTTCCAGTAACTCTCCTGTAAACATATCGATGGAGCCTGAAGGAGTTCTGAGGAAGAAAGCTAAGATATCAGTGAAGAGCAATCTAATACTGAAGGGCCCTGATCAGGAGAACATGTTCCATTCTCAGCAGAAGATGGCGTTCAGGAGACTGGAAGACAACGAGAGGTTTGGACTGGGCGGTCCCGTGACGTTCAATAACTTGATCACGACCCAGTTCATGCAGCTACAGCCGGAGCCGTCGCTGAGCGAGTCTCCGAGCAATATAATGGCGTATCCCCAAGAGCCGATGTTGACGGACGCCGCGACCACGCCCGTCGACAGCGAGATGAACAGCAACCCACAAATATTCTCATTCAACCAGCAAATCAACGTTAACGCCATGACGATGCTACCCCCGCCGCAAAAGATACAGAGCAGCGACCCCAGCTACATCAAACTGGAGAGTACTATCAAACAAAACACGCAGTCTCCGAGTTTAGAGAGAATGTGTAACGCTAATCTTCTCAACAATTCGGCTCTAGCGCGCGAATACAAAGCGTCGCCGCCGCTCGAAGAAATACATAAGAACATGAGCGAAATTAAGAACGAACTTAAATCAGATTCCTTCTACAATTTACCAAAGTTTAACAACGAAACAGCGAACCCGTCTGCTATAACTATGGACAAGTTCTTTTTAGACAATTTGGTGGGAGAAAATTATTCGGGCGGTCTCATGGATCTGTCTGGAGTCACACTTCAGCCGATATCTGAGGAGCAGAACGATGTCATCGAGATCGACGATAACTCGGACGACAATAAGCTGCTGCCGCGGCTGGATATGTACTACAACCTGGAGGGGCTGTACCCGCACAGCGACTTCCACTTCCTGGACAGCGACACGGGCTTCCAGCAGGACGACATCAACCGAATGGTCAGCGAAGTGCCCACCATCAACCAGAAGGACTTGCTGGAGTCTGCCAGCGAAGGCGCTGGAAGCGACTCGCCGATCTGCACGCAGAATGTGATGGATCCCATGATGAACACTGCCGTCCGACCGACCACTAACAAAATCAATGTGAAAAACATTGAACTCATGAAGAACTGATTATGAATGTCTTTGTTCTGTAGTCAAAAACTCCCTTCTGTGATGTCGTTAGTACCTCTAGTTATTTGTTGAGCATTATTCTCTCCTTTATTTTATTTTTGTCATCTTATGACTATTTTAAGTTATGTATAGTAAAATGTATCATTCTGGTAAATTGCAGTCAAGTGCTGTAAGAATGTTCCAAACACATTGTTGTTGTTTAACTGCGTTTAAAGTCTCGACCACACATCGCCAACAAATTTATCTTTATTCCTGTGTGCTCGAGATTCATTATATTAAAAGACTGTTAATCATTAAATCATTTTAAATATTATTATTTATTTATAAATTAAATGGAATGTGTTTCTACATTTTGTTTTGTGTACACCACTATGAAATCTCCACTGCTTCTGATTTCTTGGGATTTGTAGAGAACCCAGTCATCTGTGACGTCATTGAACGGTTGGGGGTCAGTGTGGACCCCCTTCTGATGGGGTCCTATGATGACCAGCACGCTCCCGATGTAATACTTCAGGTAGTCATTAAACGCCTTCCGATTGTTGAAGTAACAGAACAGAAGGGCTGTGTTCTTGTTTCTCTGCAGTAAAGTGATTGTGTTCTTGTCTATTTCGGTGGGAGTGAAGTGGAGGGGGATAAAAGTGGGCGGGGCGTACTTGCAGCGCCACCACGCGCCGTCTACTTCGATGCCTGACACCGGAACACCTGGAATGGCGTATAACAAAAATTTGAGCTTCAATTCTAACAAAATCATTTTGCTTTTCTAAAAAAATATGAAATGTTTCTTTATTGATAATTTTATGAAATCCGGAAAGCCAGTAACGACATTTTATAATAGATCGGTAGTAAATAATATAATAGGTCGGTTTTCGAAGTGGGTTCAAAATAGTACCGATCCGGTGATCGGTACTATTTTGAACCCACTTCGAAAACCGAATAGAACTATTTTTCACATTCCTACAATGCTTTTTTTTCTTGAAAAAAATTGGGTTGATACCGGAAGCGCACACACCACAAAAAAAAATACTTTTTAAATTACCGGTAGCTTCTGTGATCATCCACTCCAGCAAGCCACTGCCGCAACCGATGCTCACTACCCTGTCACACTGCAGCTCCTGCAAACACTTCTTAACAAAACCGAAGTTCTCTTCACTGGGGTACACCCATAGCAGTTTGTTTCTCTCAGGATGGTCATGGTACCGGTGGACTATCTCCTTCCAGTTGCTTTCCTTGTACAAGTCTGTGATACTCGCGACTATGTCCATCGCCGGCAGAATGCGGACGTTCGTCGTAACATTGACTGTGAACTAGACGGCGAGCCTGAGCTTACATAATACCCTTTCAGTGATTTATCTGTGAACTAGACCCCAGAGATGGATTTAGTACGTCTTTGATTTATTAGTTGTGTTGAATTTATGTAGGTTTGCCGTTTATACAACGTGTAACTGAATAAACGCAATACCTCTTATGGGGTCATTGTACTCAAGTACTCATCATTACGAACAACTGTTACTATGGGACCAACTCCGAAATCGCGAATCGAATCGTAAAAAATCGGCCTCCCCATACATTTATGTGCGCGTAACTCGACAAAATATATACCTACAGCTGATTTTTTTTTTGCGATTTCGGGGTTGGTCCCTGCATAGTAATAGTTGTTCGTAATGATGAGTACAATGACCCCTTAAGAGGTATTGCGTTTATTCTGTTACACACTGTATAATAAAACTAGTTTTTGTCTACGGTTTCGCTCGCGTAAAAATAGCCGATAACCGTCTCCGGTCCCATCTATCTCTGTACCAAAATTCATCGAAATCGGTTCAGTGATAAGCGTAACAAACATACAAACTCAATTTCGCATTTATAATACTAGCTTTTGCCCGCGGCTCCATCCGCGTGGATGTCGGTTATCGCATAAAAAGTAGCCTATGTCTTCCATATCCCAGGCTTTATAAGTATCTGCCAAGTTTCATGACGATCCATTCAGACATTTTAGCGTAAAAGCGTAACAGACAGACAGAGTTACTTTTGCATTTATAATGTATTTTTTTTAGTGTTCTTTTTTAGATATTTTCATCGGTCAAGGACTCGCAGTCGAGATCATGGTAGAACCACCTACAGACAGAATCAAATCTAATGGTTGTTCGGAACAAACCGCGGCCGCGCGGGTCACTGCGCAGTACCAAAAAAAGAATGTTGTCAGCAAGAGTGAGGCGAAGTACTACTCCCCACTGCCCCCCAGTTCGGCGCAACTAAAAGCGAAGTTCACAGACGTCATTAAGTTTGAATCGATCTATAAGATTTTCTGCAAACAAATCATACTTTATAGAAGTCTCGCAACATGTTCTTCAGACGCGACTTTTGAATAAACGTTTTTTCTATGATAAAGTGAAATCGTAGCTCCAGCAATGTAACCACGCCACGGTTACTAAAGTAAACCCCATTATTTTTATGGAAATAAATAAATAAATTGTTATAACACCATGCAGTTAGTTCGTCTCTGTACATTTCCCTAATACACTTCAAGAAAAAATTGGCTACAACCCAAGAGAATATTGTTTCAACTGGCATTAAATACAGGTAGTGATCAGACTCACTGCTCGTAAATAACAATAAAACAAATGACGGCTCGTTTCAATTCATTTATTTGTATCTAAGCTACAGTTCGATATAAAATTAGCAAAATACAGATACCAACAGTAAAAAATACGCTTTTCATGATTTTTCAACGTTACATTGACGATTTGGGCAGTATTATGTAGTGTTTAAGGCCTCCGCACAAATACACGCGCAATACGGCCGGTTACGAATATTTTAGTACGTTCATTTCACTTCGCTACTCGCTAGGTGTCTCTAGGCACTAATCAAGCCGGCATATGCCATCGTGATTCCCGAGAAAGGGATGGCGCTATCAGTCATGTATAGCTCCAACTCTCTCTCGCACTGGAATCACAATGCATTTAAAATGTATAATACGGCACTATTCAATAACATGAGAATGACTAAAAGGCTAGTTATTACTTCGTTAACTTCACAGTACTTGTAAAACTGTCTCGTTCACTTATGGCCATTTGCGAGCACTCGCAAATCGGTAGTTCATAGGTTAATTACCTAATTAGAAAATGGTTAATATTATTGCTATATATCGGTTACCACTTGTATATATTACGAAAACATTCTAGATACATGGAGCTGGGTGTACAATAGTACACCACAGCCTATTGCTTCTTTGATAAACATCACAATAATGCTAGTGGAATTCCAAAACAAGAATAAAACTGTTGCTAGACGAGTGTACAGTGGTTTGGGTATTTTCCTGTAAAAAATCTATTTATTTCGTCAGTTTCATTACCAAAAATATTGAACACGTATTTTTTATTAAATTCGTAAATAAAAATGAGGACGATACAGTGCGTTGAAATTTAGTGCCGTCACAACTGCTTGCTCGTGATGTCTGACGTCTCTGCCGCTGACGTCTTGAACTTTGATGTGCTTTTCCTTTGTCAATTTTTATTGATTTCAAAGGGCAAACTACGTGTCCAATATTTTTTGAAAATTAATAAAAATATAATTATATCCAAAAGACATCCCTTTTTAAGTCTTATTTGACAATATTAATATTGCTAGCAGAGAAATGAATGTGGCTACACAAACATCACAACCTTAGTTACAGTATACGATTATCGGAAGTCATATTATGTCAAATGGACTGTCTATTATATTAATATAGTGATTATTTATATTTTTTGTATTGAGTAATGATCTTACCTCTTATTTAATCAGAACCAGGCGAAGTGAACGAGTTCATGCGACAGAGTCCCACAATAATGTTACACATCAACTTAATATACGTGAGATCAACTTACATCAGAGATCATGATCTTCAGTCGACATTATTAAACTAATATTACATATTTCTTTATTAACACATTTTTTCACAAAAGTTCCAGACTCAAAAAACTGCTTTTATCACATATACGTAGATTCTTTTGGCAGACCGATCTAACGATATGAGCATTTTATTGTGATAAGTATTAAAAAAAACAGTCGCCTATTTCACTCCAGCAGTAGTTTCTAAAGTTACTGTAAAAATATTATTTAAAAATTCATTTAGTCATTTAATTATGCAATAGGACATTTTATATATAAATCGAATCATTCACTAGATACCATCTACCTACCCACGATCAATCAGTCTCAAACCCCAACAATTTCGATTAAAAACAAATTCGCTATTAAAACATTTTCGAGATCAAAACATAAAAAACAACAATTGGTCCTTTGCCAGACACGTCCATTAATATGTAAATAATTTGAATTTAAAACTTTTATAACATGTTAAAATCTGATATAATATATTTATAATGATGGCACTTCACTTGGCGTAGTTGCGGAAATATTCTCCTTACTTATTTGTTAAAAAATGAACTTTACTTCGACAATTTTAGGGTTTATTTTCTATTATCCAAGTGACGCGAATATTTTGACAAATACGCTAAGTGAAGCGCCGTAATACATGGCTACGTTATAACTGTGACAGGTAGTAATATGTAACGTCTTATATCTAACGCGTCTTGGACGCTCTTACGCACTAGTGTTAGTAACATGACTTGTTAAGTTATGCAGCAGCCGGGTCAGTACCTCCAGCATGAACATGACGCGAAATTGTATTGCCTTATAAGAAAACGATGGAAGCTCAACAGCAAAAAGAACAGAGGCTATTATTTGTTAAAGCATTTTTCCAGGCAGTCATTGTTCTAGTGCTCCAGAGAAACACAGCTGTACATATGACTATTCATATGTACAGCAGTTAGTTATATCTTTTGCCCGAGGAGTGTGATTGTAAGCTACACTACAACAAAGTTTAAAAAAAGAAGAAAGATCAGTCCCGTGTAACAGCATCGCGTTAAAAGTTTGACACTACACTTTCGAAGCTCAGCCATGGGCCGTTGTGGACTTGCTCCTTCCATATTGTGTGGATGGGAAATCCATTATGTTCATGCTAGGGGTGCTGGGAAATGAATAACACACAGTAACTGTATCACCAAAGCTGTCAATTCCCTTTCTATAATACAGTTACCAGTACATCACATGCTTTGCTATGGAAGTATCTGCGTTGGAAGAATACACTCAATAAAGTATAGGACGACGTATTCGCCGTGATTTGTATACATAGAACATTTCAATATCTTAATCGTAATATGCATTAAATACATATAAAATTGATTGTTTACTACACTAACTACTTATTACCTCCCTGCTCACCCTGCTGCGACTCAGCCTTCATGTCATTTCAAATCTGTAAAAAGAAAGCAAAAACTGTTTAGTATGCCATCTTTTACTAAAATGTTAGGCTGTTGCAGAGAAATACTGTATAGAATCGATTTAAGATTTTAAAGGATCATAACGAACGTCAATTGTTGCGACTTACCTATAGAAACAGATTGCTTCAACTTCCTCCTCCAATGTATTCCGGGACCGGAGTCACCATTGGAATCCTCATGTTCTCTCTTATCTCTGTCCCTGTCTCTATCTCCATACAAAATCTTCTCATACAAAGTCTTTTTATCCTTCGGCGGAGCACCCAAATCTAAGTTATTTAAATTAGTTTGTTCTTCTAACTCTATAATTTTCCGCAAATCTATGGGCGGTAAGGGTATAATAGACGCTTTTCTTATTTTATGTACATATTCACACTCCTGAGAAGGACTTGTCGCGGCTTTCGCTTCGACGTTGGCTGTTTTATTACCAACGATGACGCTCTGGCGCGCGTTGTTAGCAACTAAAATGTAAGACTTATCAATAGTTTTGTCTGGCTCGGCATCGTCTTGCTTCTTGCCGTTATCGTGCATATGCTTCTGTATAACTTCTTGCGGTAGAGGTGGAAGTGGGTTGAGTATCTCTAGTTTGTTTTTCTTGTCTTTTTCGTCAAGTTTAGTGGCATGTCCGTTGGCGCGGATCTGTTTGAGCACGGCCTCGTCGCAATCAACCGCGGTTGCAGGCACATAGTCTGGATGTGTGTTCCGTATATGTCGCTCGAGGTTGTCTTTTCTTCTGAAGCGACGGCTACAGACTTTGCAGCGGAAGGGCTTGGAATCTGCAAGGGAAACATGTCAACATCGTGCAACACAGGCTTGCATAAAATGAAACTGACTTGAATTTTTTTTAGGAAAAATGTGAGCTAAAGGTGGTCGTACCGGTATGGACGGCGGCGTGCCTGCGCATATCCTTGTTGGAGTGGAAGGCTTGCGGGCAGCGCGGGCACTGGTGCGGGCGCCGAACGGCTGCGCGGGCGCTGCAGCCTCGCACGCACCCGCCCCACCCGCCGCAAGCGCACTTCCTTTCTACGACATACTAGCATGCATTAATACGAAAAACGCAAACATTGATACTAACAAAAGGACAAAGGACTTTGAAATCAATATAGCTAGTAATTTAATGAACCAATAATAAAAAGAGGTTATTTTTTTTTTTTTTTTGTAGGTAGTAATCCCGGGAAGTACAGATTTCGAATTTTTTTCACTTTGGTATAGAAAACTAGAGCTGCGCTAAGCTATGCTACTTATCCCAGAAAAATTCACGATTCCTGTCGGATATGCAGCGGGAGCGAAACCGCAGGAAAACCTAGTGTATAATTAAACGCTCTCTCAAGGTCTTCTGCAAGATAAAAAGAAAATAATTTATCGCAAAACAGAAGCATTAATCTCACCGTGTTTGCGGACATGTTTCCTCAAGTTGGAACTATCTCGGAATCTGCTTCCACAGGTTGGACACGAGAAAGGACGCTCGTCGGTGTGCGTGAGCCCATGTTTGCGTAGAGATGCCAGGTTATTGAACGCCTTGTTGCATTCACTGCAAGCAAACTTCTTCTCCTCTGCAAAGAAAGGCAGAATTGTTCTTAATCTGAAAATAACTACATACTAATATGCAATAAAAAATAAAAAAGGGTCTTAATGTTTTTTTTTATAAAACTGCATGTTTGTGGCTTACGATGAAGCTTTTGATACTGTTGATCACATCATCTACTCTCAAATTAAACCTGTTTGGATTATTATGGACACTTTTCAGTTTTGTTGGCCACTAGGAATTATAAAAATACATATTAAAAGTTAGTTTAGTCAAGACGATGCTCAGCATCTATGTTTCTAGCGGGTGTACTGCAAGGTTTCATTTTTGGGCCACTCTTTTTTACACTTTTGTTTTTCTGAATGTTGCTTTAGAATTAAGGAGCTCGTGGCTAAATGATAACAGCCGCACGGGTCAATCTTCAAGGTTAAGCAACGATTGCCAGGGTCGGTCTGTAGATGGGTGACCATCTTAAGATACCGCGATTCCTCCGTGCCTCTGAAAACACGTTAAGTCGTTGGTCCCGGCTGTCATTTGTAGATCTTTAGTAGTCGTTACGGATTGTCAGAAGCTAGAAAATCTGACTCGTCTTGCCAAGAAGTACTGTTACCCAGTTAATGGGTTGTGGAGGTCTGGTAGGCAGCCCGCTCCACGTAAAATACAATTGAATCCGGTTTGACTGGAAGCCGACCCTAATAAAGTTGGGAAAAGGCTAGGCAGATGAAGCTGCTTTAGAATTAAGATTATTACTCACTAGTGTGCTTTAATTTGTGTCTCTGCAACTTGGACATCTGGAAGAATGCCTCGCCGCACACGTCGCACGCGTATGTGCGCTCGTTACGATGGACGCGCATGTGATACTTGTAGTGTGACATTGTGGCGAAGGTCTGAAATAAAAATAAATTTATAATAATAATATAATAAAAATAAATTAATTGATTGTTAAATATGAGTGTTTCGACCTGCCACAAATTAAATGGTAGTTATAATAATGGCTGTTAAAAACTCATTCCATCAATTACAGCTAGTAAATGCATATTTTACCATTTGTCACAATCATTTTGTGATTATTTTCGTTTGAGAAACTGGGTCTTACCCTTTCAGTTTGAAGAGTTTTGACAAACAGTTGAAATATTGGCAACATCTCTTGCAATAAGTAAATGTTAAGAATAAACAAATTCAACAATAAAACTTAAAAAAAAAATACTTCAAAATCATCATCGGTTGTTATGAATGAGTAATTCCTTTGATCAGATTATCACTGTAATATCCAGAGATCGGAATAGGTAGAGTATATTTACCTAAAGTTTGAAAAAGTAAGTAACATAGAGTTGATAATACCTCCTCTAAAATCTGGGAATCATAAACATGACCATTGAAACCTGGGATTTAAGAAATTTGAACTAAATTATTATATTGAAGAATCTTATTATGTTTTTAGAGTTCCGTACTCAAACTGTTAAAATAAAGAGCTTTGTTTTACATACCTATAAAACTGGAATATGATTCTTCAAATTTTTTTTAATATTTTGTAACTATACTCAAATCCAGTTCATGTTTTCATAATCTCGGGTTTTTATTTTCATGTTTCTGATTCCAGGATTTTAGAGGAGGTATTATCAACTTTATGTTACTTACTTTTACAAACTTTAGGTAAATATACTCTACCTACCTATCCCAGTCTCTGGTAATAACTAAATAAAAATGATTAAAGTTAATAAGTTTTTACCTTGTTGCATTCTGGACATTGATATGGCTTTCTCTGTCCATTGCAGTAAGCGTGGTATGCCACCTGGCTCCGAGCATGGAACTTCTTCTTGCACACAGTGCACGAAAACATTTTGATACCAGTTGCATCTGAAAAATATACAGGAAATTAGTAATTCTTGAAAAAAACAATTATTACATTATTGTGTTCCAAAAAGGAATATGGCTTAAAATCATACAAACAAGTTAAAACTTGTTTATGATAATAACACAACTTGAGTAAAAAATTGAGATGTACCAGCATCTCAATTTTGTTATCTTTGCAAATAAGTAAATATGAGTGCAGTTGGTATAAATAACAATGCCCTTGAAAAAAGGATACCCACTGACCAAAAACAGGCATTCCTTCCATTCACTTGATGACAGCTTTGTCAAGCAAGTCTAGTAGTTTCATAATCTGTGCATTGTTTACAAACAAACTTATGTTTTGTTTAATTTGTCAATCAATACAATTCGAATAACAATGTTTGTAGTGAACCTTACCTGTTTCTACTTTAATATGTGATGTTTCAAGCTTCTTTTTCTTATAAAATTCATCATAAATCTCACACTGTATCTCCTTATCGATTTCGTCGTCACACGACTTGTCTTCAGTCTCTGCCGGAGGACAGTCGTCCTCAGGCACATCATCTAAACTTTCGTTTAAAGCCTCCTTAACAGTTGGCTTTAACTTCTCATTAAGGCAAGCTTGGCAACCAGTCTTCTCGTGCAATAAACAGTCCATGCATTTCACATGACCACAGCTCTCCGTCACCAGTCGATTATCAGTCACATTCACAGGCTTTTCGTTCCGACAATTCGAACAAACTTGCGCATTCATATTGTTAAAAAATATACAGAGGTTATTTATATGAATATAGCCCCTACACAACTTTTTCTAATTATTTACATTACAACAGTGTGACAGAAAATAACTACGTATCTAAATATCATTGCAATATTAAAAATCACAAAAAACAAAATAATATTTCACATTTTCGCGAAGTGCGAAGCAGCAGCGAAGAAGTTGAAATGCACATGCGTTCCATAATTTAATAAATAAAAACAAACACACTTTTTGACGTTCAACTCAAAATAACTTACTGTGTGTTGATCAGTGTTATTGCTATCTTGCTCAGTAGTCGTAACAAAAACAACTTAATATTATTTTATGAAAGATTGAATACTAAAGTTTTACTCCCTAGTTACAGTAAAATGACGATTAATCACACATTAAAATCATCAAAATAAAAATATCTGAGTTTCAGAACGCACCGAAAACTGACGCCTGCGCCAAACCATAGTGTCCGAATAGAACCCACTGATGATGCATTGGTAGAAACACGAAATGAATAAACATTATATTGCAAACAAAATCATTATCTTGATTAAAGATTATTTGATTTGTTTGAGGAGACAAATAAAATAGTATATTTTTAAGGTATTTGAATAATCTTCACATTCACTAAAGGAACTGCGTGAATCAAAACGTGTTTTGTGATGCGTCTTGATGATGTGATTCTTTTCAATTTTAATCGATAGAAATTCATCCGACTTTCTTTTATATATGTAAGATAATAAGAAGATATAACAAGAGGAGAGTAAAATTAATTTGACTCTAAAAAAACAACATTCACTAGTTTGAGAATATTAGGGGACACCGTGATCATAATATAAAATATCTTATTGCAATGTTATAAGGACCCATGCTATGCGCTTGCATTGCACTTGCATGCACTGCGTATGAAATAGATCTTTCTGATTACACTTTGAAAGCTAAGCGAAGGTGCCACGCTGTAGGAAAAGCCTATCCGTACTAGACTTTCTGACATGGCGTAGGCCTTGGCATTTCATGTGGAGTGGTGATTCTAAAAGCAGAGCACTCCTCCTCTGATCTCTCGACGGAAGAGGTTGGGGTCCCTCGGCACCTTAAAAAAAGGGAAGTAGAGAAAAATTGTCGAAGAGGAATCTTAAACGTGAGGTTCAGGATCGAGAAGTGACCCAGAATCTAGTCACCACATACGAAGCACAGACACATAGGTACCTAATTAGTTTGTTTCTCATGGAATCTATTCAAAATATGCTGCAGCATCGGTTTTCAAACGCTACGGCGCTACGCAACGTAATATTAATAATCTGTGGATTATTGCAGTTGTCATTTCGTTGTAATTTCATTTCGTAGGTACGCCTTGGAGAGTTTTTTTCCTGAAAATAAATAGAAAATATATAATAAATATATACTCAACATGGTAAGTCTCCAGAAGAATGCATTTGGCTATAACTGTGACCTACGAATTGTGTAATCAGTGCTCTATTGACGTGCGATTTTAGCTTGAAAGACGTAACCTCAAAAATGGAATTTGTTTTCAGGATGTCTTTCTAATGATTAGGCGAAAAAAATTAACCATCTTCACTGATGCGAAGGATACGACAACTGTGCTAGAATTGAAGAAAATGATCGAAGGTGGGTGCGATTATCGCGTTATGAGAAAATTCTATTTATAGTCGGGATACAATGTCGGGCGCGCAGCGTAGGTTTTGTTGTTAAGCCTTGTGTTGTTCTTCATTGTTCGTGAATGTTTCATGTGCTTAATGTACATGTGGTATTTTCTGTTGGAGAAAAAAATTAATCATTCATTTTCTAGAGGTGTTGCTAAACCAAGGCATACAGGTATGTTTGTGTTCACAATAGAAAAAGTGTTGATAGGGTTTACTCATCCACAAAATAAATAACAAGAGGAACTATAGGCAGGCAGTACTGTAGGAAGTGCACTTTCTTTGTGTGCCTAGACTTTGGACTGTGATTAGTGTCATTATAATCAATATAAACCAAGATAAGTAAGCCACACCAATTTGCAACATATCTATAAAAATACAGATGTAATTATTTATGTTTAAAGTTAACATGACAAGGACACCTTGACGTCTTGTGATCAAACTAGAAGATCAAAAATGGACATGACAAATTTTGTTTATTATTTGATAGATAAAATAATAATGTTATGTTATTGTTCTGTTAAGTTCTGTTCCATAATCATTGTTTGAAGTATCAAATACTAAGAGGTGCTGGTTTCATGGGAGCATGCCAGACACAGCATGGATTGAAAGCTTCTTGATTACAAACCAAATAAAGCATTTTACTCTCAAAATTTTACCTGCATTGCAGTAAAAGAGGTTCAGCTTTTTGGGTTGACCAGTATTCTATATTTTGATGTAAGGTGTACCACAACTGTGTTCTGTCTTATCTAAGTTTCATATTTTGGTTTTATGTTGACCTCCATTAAGACATTTACATGTCAGCTGTGTGGAGCTAAATTATTAATATGTATATAGATATTGGACCATCATTCAATCTTAGGCCTGTTTGGGTTTGGCCAAATGAAGGTTGTTATAGTAATGAGACATTTCCCATATTGCTGCTGAAATAAATAATTTACTGCATGTTTTCATCAAAATTTTAAGCTCATTACTTTGCTTGAAATAGTGCCTTTAGGCCATGGAGAAAGCATTGAATGATAATTTTTTATTTAAATCACCAGGTATCTTGAAAGTGACACCACCAAGTCAGATGCTGTTCAATAAGGACAGCCAGCTGATGGAAGATGAGAAGACCCTGGCTGAGTATGGCCTCACATCGGCCACTGCCAAAGCCCAGTGCCCTGCACCTATTGGATTGGCTTTAAGGTACAAACTTTACATACTTTTAAAATACCTGAATGGCAGCAGATCAAAAAAAGAAAAAAGATTGGACAATATTGTTTTAGCAAAATGTTTTTGAATTGTGAGAAATTTGTTGCTGGCAACATGCAAATGTTCTGTATATTATCTATGTTTAAAAGAAAATGAGCAACAATATTGTTTACAAGAACATTTGTTGCAGACATTGTTTCTAATATGGGTCAATGAAAAAGGGCAAACTGATGTTTGAACACATTGGCCAGCTAAAATAATAATTTTATTTTTTTATGCTGCAATGCAGTCAACCAAGCTTAGCCTTAGTCATTATTAATCCATTTATAAATGAATCTGTTAGAATAACCTCTTTTGTAAGAGTTTGACTCTTTGCTGACAAAAGAAACATACTGTTTTAATATATGATTTGAATATCTGACACCTAACTGTCTCTGTAATAAATTTTTCATTTTTGTCTGTGTTGCATTGCAAACAATATCAGTGGTTTTATTATATATTTCTTCGTGGTTTTATGCTATTCATTTGTGAACCTAAGTGTAGGTTCATCACAGGTTATGGGCGTATAGCACATATACCAAAATATATTGCAGATATCCTAGATGCGAATACTTATACGTATTACAACCAGATGTAAAAATTATTGTGTGTGAAATATTTATATATTATACAAATATGGCGCATGGAATGTCGACGGAAAATGTATCGTCGGAGAATCTATTTTCATCGAATAATAACATAGTTATTAGTACGGGATCGAATATGGTCATCGAAAAATTGGAAGGAGTAAGCAATTATGGTACGTGGAAATTTCAAATGAAATTATTGCTCATTGACCATGGATTATGGAATTTTGCAAATGGAACACTGCCAGCTTCTTCTGACATTTGTAAGGACCAGAAAACGTATGCTAAAATTTGCTTAAATGTGAAGCCGTTATGTTACCCGCATATAAAGGATGCTAATACAGCAGCGGACGCGTGGCAGAAATTAAGAAAAGCTTATGAAAATAGTGGAATAAGTCGAAGACTTAGTTTAAAAAGAAAATTGTATCAAATTAAATACAAAGATTGTGATTCAATGGATCATTATTTAGGAAATATTATTTCTATAACGCAAGAACTAGCTGACATAGACTGTGCCGTTGATGACGAAGAACTAGCAGAATTAATGCTTATTGGATTGCCTGCTGAATTCGACACATTAATCATGGCAATGGAGGCCACAAATACGAAAATATCATCAGAATTTGTGAAATGCCAGCTTATTCAAAGCGAATTCAAGCGAGAATCATCGAATTTGAATGTGGAACAAAATGACAAAATACTTTTGGCAAAAAACAAATTTACGCCAATCTGTCATAATTGTCATCAGAAAGGACATATTAAGCCCAGATGTCCTAAATTGAAAAAGAATTCGAAGAAGATCGATTTACCTTTAAAGAAGGGAAGTACAAATATTTGTAATCTTTTTTCTACAGAGACTGCCTTAATAAGTAGTGTTTGTGATAAAAATAGCTGGATATTAGATTCAGGTTGCACTAGTCATATGACTAATCGGAAGGACTGGATTAATAATTATACTCCTAGTTCACAATCCGAAATTACTACTGCCAACAATAATAAAATATATAGTGTAGGCGTAGGTGATGTCAATTTGCCATTAGATAATAATGTTGTAAAATCTATTAAAGATACTTTATATGTCCCAAATGTAGCAGTTAATCTTTTGTCTGTTAGCAAGGTCGCAGCAAAAGGCTATACATTAGTATTTGATACTAATAAATGTCATATTTACAGGAAGGATAATGTGTCCGTGACTGGTTCCTGTGATCTGACTGCATCCAATGTGGATGGGATTTATAAAATTGATCAAAAGCAGGGATGTTATTCAGCATTCGTGGATAGCCAAGAGCCTAGTATCAGCACTGCAGGTAAAGCTTTTATGTCCAAATTTGTTCCTTTGGAAATATGGCATCGTCGCCTTGGACATCTAAGTTATAAAGGTATGTTAACCCTTCGTGATTCCTTGGCACACGGTATTGCTTTTCCAAATGGGGATTTAACTCCATGTCATTCTTGCATTGAAGGAAAACAAAAAAGCAAATCGTTTCCTCGTGGTCAGGCACATAGAAGCGTGACTAAATTAGATTTGATCCATACGGATTTATGTGGACCAATGTCAGTCAATAGTTGGGGTGGTAGTCGTTATTTTATTACTTTTACTGATGATTTTACGCGAAAAACTTTTATTTATTTTTTAGATCGCAAAGATCAAACAACAGTTTTTAATACGTTTATTGAATTTAAAACATTAGTTGAGAATCAAACCGATCTAAAGATAAAGCGTGTCAGAAGTGATAATGGTACGGAATATTGTAATAAAAGTTTCGGAAATTATTTTACGCAATGCGGTATTATTCACGAAACAACTGTTCCATACTCACCACAACAGAATGGCGTTGCAGAACGTTTAAATAGAACTTTAATTGAAAAAGCGAGAGCCATGTTACAGGATGCAAAGTTGGAGAAGAAATATTGGGCTGAAGCGGTAAATACTGCTTGTTATTTAAAAAATCGTAGTCCAACTGCTGCTTTGAGTAGTGTTACTCCTGAAGAGCTCTGGACTGGATTCAAAGTGAACCTCAGTCATCTTCGAGTCTTCGGTAGTACAGCTTATTCTCTTACTCCACAATCTCAGCGTTCAAAGCTTGATCCCAAATCAAAACCCTACATTATGTTAGGATACTGTAATCATTCCAAAGGATACAGACTTGGTGATCCAGCTGATGGCCAAACATTTATTAAAGCTCGTTCTGTTGAATTTATTGAAAATCTTCGAGGCATTCAATTTAAAAATGCAAAGTCTAATGATTGTACACAAGATTTAATAAATACTGTTGAAGTTTCTCTTAACAATTTGAGCTCTTCTGAACAAAATGTCGATGATCTTGACAATGACGACTATGCTACACCACCAGATGCTTTATCTACCAATTCTGAAGTTCTTGATATTGTTAACGAACCTAATGTTCAAGAAACATATGATGAACAGGAAGAAGCGGAATCTCAGTTGAATGATATTCAACAAGGTACTGAACAGAATGTATCAATTATTGACCATTCTAGGCCTATACGAGACCGGCGTCCTCCAATTTGGTTTAAGGATTATGAAATCAACTATTTAACCCAACAAGCGTTAACAACACAATGTGAACCAAGAACATTTAATGAAGCCATTAAAAGTGATAAAGCAAAATATTGGTTACAAGCTATGAAAGAAGAATACAATTCACTTTTACAGCATAATGTATGGAAGCTTGTAGATCGACCTATAAATGAAAACATAGTTAAATGCAAATGGGTTTTCAAGGAGAAAATCGATCCAAGCGGTAATTTTGAAAAGTTTAAAGCTCGTCTAGTAGCAAAAGGTTTCACTCAACAATATGGCGTTGATTACGAAGAAACTTTTGCACCTGTTGTCAGACATTGCACTTTAAGAATATTATTTTCAATTGGTATTGAAAACAATATGGATATAGAACATGTTGATGTAAATACAGCATTTCTTAATGGAGATCTCAATGAACGTATTTACATGGAACAACCTACTGGATTTGAAATTGAGGGGCAGAACAAAGTCTGTTTACTCAAGAAGAGTTTATATGGACTCAAACAAGCCAGTAGAGCATGGAATGAGAAAGTACATAAAGTTTTAATCAGTAATGGTTATACTCAGTTAAAGACTGAAAAATGTGTCTTTTACAAGGACAAGATTATAATAGCGCTTTATGTAGACGATTTTTTCGTATTTAGTTCAGATGAACAACAAAAATTGGCGCTATATAAAATGCTCAGTTCTAACTTTAAAATCAAAGTGCTTGGGCCTGTGACACAAGCATTAGGGATGAAAGTCGAAAGGGACAGGGAGCATGGAACTTTAAAGTTAACGCAGTCAGAGTATGTTAAAACTTTATTAATTAAATTTGGCATGCAAGATTGTCATAAGGTGGCGACTCCTATGGAGGTCAACTTCAATCTGCCAAAAGCTGATAAAATCGACCAGCGATTTCCATATCAGGAACTCATTGGAAGTTTAATGTATCTCGCTGTATGCACACGTCCTGATATAGCATTTGCGTGCAGTAAACTTAGCCAGTTTAATACTTGTTATGATGAATCGCATTGGCTTGCAGCTAAACGTGTACTTCGGTATCTATCAGGTACAATTAGCTATGGACTCAATTTTAAGAGGGGTAGTGATATTATTGAAATTTCATCCGACGCAGATTGGGCGGGGGATACGACTGATAGAAAATCTTATTCAGGTTTTATAAGCAAGTTTGGACATTGCTTAATTAATTGGCATAGTCACAAACAACAAAATGTTGCTTGTTCGAGCACAGAGGCTGAATACTACGCTCTTGGTAGTGCTGTAAAGGAGGCAAAATTTATTAAAAACTTTCTTTTAGAGCTTCATAAGAATCGGTCACGACATAAGGAGCCTATTACTATTTTTAATGATAATCGTAGCACTCTCAAGATGGTTGAAAACGAATGTTTCCGTAGAACAAAACACATTGATGTACATCATCATTTCATACAAGAATGTGTTAATCGTAAAGAAATCTGTTTGGCTTATAAGCCCTCATCAGAACTTGAAGCAGATCTTTTTACTAAAGCCTTACCTAGAGTTAAACACAACTTTTTTGTGAACTGTTTAGGTTTAACTTAGTTTAATTTTAACTTAACTTGTTGTTAGTTACTTATACTGTTTATTGTGAACAAAATTTATTTCTTGGTTGATTTTGTACTCTCACAGTGTAATAACATGATTGCTCGAGTAAGGGGCAGTGTTAGAATAACCTCTTTTGTAAGAGTTTGACTCTTTGCTGACAAAAGAAACATACTGTTTTAATATATGATTTGAATATCTGACACCTAACTGTCTCTGTAATAAATTTTTCATTTTTGTCTGTGTTGCATTGCAAACAATATCAGTGGTTTTATTATATATTTCTTCGTGGTTTTATGCTATTCATTTGTGAACCTAAGTGTAGGTTCATCACAGAATCACATCTAACAATAGGTATGAGGTGATTTTAGTGCTGATAACAAGAAAATATTGCAAAACAAAAAATGGAGCAGAAAATATTCCAAAACAAAAAGTGGATGCTTGGCAATGCTGAATTACATATTTGTATTGAAGTAGCTTTTGCTGCAGTTTCTCTCTTGTGGTATGGTGCACAGGTATCATGCATTTTTTGTGGCTCGCAGTGATACATAGTGTAGATTTCTATGAGTGAAAGATTTTTCTACAAACAGAAATTTTGGATCTTTATAAAAAAAAAATTTTCTTAAATATATTTTATTTTTATTTCTTTAATTCACATGCAATATCCAACATAAAATTCTGTAGGGTGCAAATGCAAATACACCTTTTCGTTAATTATAATAAGTGTTGATGCAAATGTTAGTGAAATGTAAAATGCAAAATGAGTGCCAACGGGCTGGAATCCAGATATAAAAATGCAAGTTGTCTGACCCAAACCACGTCTATTAGAACACTAAATTAAATTATGATACAAAATGCACCACAAAGCTCTGCATGCTGCTGATCATCATACTTTCTAATGTAGATAGCGCATGTAAGTGCAAAGATGTGAGCCTAGTTATTGCAGAAATCATTATTTACTAAACAATTTAAAAACCCATGTACATGCACCATACAAATTCTTAATACAAATGTAATTGTGGCTAAAACGTATTTCTAACTAAGCATTTTGTCTACCTTTTTTTTTTATTGATGGGAAATTATCAAATGGCTCCTTCCGCTCTGGGTGGAGTGGGAGGGAGTGTCAGACTCTTACTGACCAAAACCCTTTTTTTTATTGATGGGAAATTATCAAATGGCTTCTTCCGCTCTGGGTGGAGCGGGAGGGAGTGTCAGACTCTTAGTGACTAAAACCCATCCATGGAGCACGGATGCTTCTGGTGCCCTTTGCATTCCAGGGCCGCGGTGACTCTTTCGAACAAAATCCGCAACATTTTGTCTACCTACATGATGAAATAAGGTGTGAAGTTGCATAAAATCTGGAAACTAGGTAGTTTACTGAGCAATAGACTGCAATGGCAAAATAATTAAGAGCGACATTGGTTTCATTGCCTTGACGTAATATCGATTGTGAACCATCGCGGCTTGTTTGTATTTTATTTTTAAATATGAATCAGCACGTGCACACGCCAACACCATGACCCAGTAATATTGACTAGAATTTTGATATATGTGCATTTTCTAGCGAAACCTTAAAATTGGGAAATGAATGTCCAATCCTTAAGGCGTGTTCTCAATATAAATAACTCCCGACTTGTTCCCGTAAAAGTTTACGTCACGCTGGTATTCCCGAAAATCACCTCTACGACGTATTTAATATGCAATCTGCAGACAATGAGTCAGTGCAATCGTTGTAGCCGCGTAGTATTCCTACCCTAATGTAAGGGAAAATGTACAAATTGTCATAAGACTTGGTACAGTTATGAGCAAAGGTGTGTTTTTTTTTTTCTGGTACATTTAATAAATGTAATAGGTAATTTATTCTTATTAAAATAATAATCAAATAATTTATTTAAACAAGGATTGTTATAATCAACCAACCTCCAAGATAAGCAAGATGTAACTTTTTGAAGAATTGAAAAGATTTTTCATAAAACTTTCGCAAAACCTATGGTCGGTGAATACGACGTTAATTGAAGTACTTAAATAATAAATCTAAAGTCAACATTATTTTTTATAAACAGGAAGGAAAATGGCGAGTTTGAGGCCTTAGATCTGACTCCGTACTCTTCGCCACCGGACTTGCCTGACGTGATGAAGTCACAGGAGACCAATGGACAGGAACAAGTAGGTTTCTTTTCATGCTAACAAATTATTTATTCATGTTGAAATAAATCATTTTAAAATCTGCCAGTAAAGGCCATAAGTACATGATTTATTTCTTTCCAAAATTAGACTGTTAAAGAGAGAGGAAGTTATTAATTTTACTCGATTATGTATAGTTAAACTTTAAAGTACTCTTTCCGGAGTTTTCTAGGATCTTCATCTTCGGTCCTAGGCTATTGATTTAAAATTGATGGTATTCTAATTTTATATCATATTTGATTTCCAGATGGATCAACACTAAACGACTCGGCTGTGGTTTGGACGAAACTGATGCAGGCACCAACTTTGCATCGCAATGATTTTGTAATATACCTAGTTCACACGACTGAACTAACTCGCTCGAAGACCTGCACCATCGGTCCGCGAGCGACACCTTAATTATATTTTTTTGCATATAACATATTTTGTTATTAATTTATCGATCATTTTGCTCGATTTTAACATATTCTGTTATGTCTACACGTTTCTTTGTAGTATTTTTGTGATGCTTTGTACGAAAAGGGAGTGTAGCTTTTTGTAGTTTATTGCGAAAATTTCAACCACGATTACTGTGTGGTTGCACATTTGTAAGTGATTGATGCTAGTTTTGTTACATGTAGATGTTGAGGTGATTCCGGCCGCGTAGTGCCCGCGGGCGGGTCACCGTGGGCACGGTGCTGCCACCTCGTGCTAGCTATCAGTGGTTCGGGATGTATCGGTAGTCGAGTATACTCAACTAGTCTACAGTAGATTCAATGTTAAAAAACTTAAACAAACAGCGTCGCGCAAGGAATATTACAGGTTTACGAATGAATTACATCGATTAAGTTAGCTCAATGGAAAACCTAGGTTTTAGTGCTAATAGTATTTATTTTAACTATAGTTGGTTGAGGATATGGCAGCCGGTACATCTCAGCAGCAGACGGAACCTCGCGGAGGTACGCGGTGCGGACATACTACTTACTGGCACAATTGATATTAATCATTCATCATCTATTGTGGCTTGATTAGACTACCTAGGCCATTACGTCACACCATTTGAAATTAAAACTAATATAAAAACTAAATGGTATCTCAATTATTAAACTGAATGTTAGAAAGTTTGTGCCTATAATTTTTCGCACTTAACTAGTTGATAAATATTTAAAACAATCTATGTTACTAACTCCGCGACACTATTTGATTTAATAGCTTGACGCTTGAAATTGTACCGTTTTGTCATAAACGAGGGTACCCTTATATTAAACTTAACTCATCTTCACGATATAACATTGTATGCGTAGTCGACGAGAACATTGATCATTTGTAGCGTGATGGACACAATCATATTTTGGGTACCAAAATAGGTTGCGACATTATTGGTAGATTACCAGTACACTGCTTTGTATAATGGTCAATAAGCTAACATAATTAAAACCGATATGACACATTATGCTACAGATGAACAGTTTCAATCATTTTAATATTCAGGTTTGTTAGAAGCTTAAAGTAATACTGAGAAACTGTCAAGGCTCGAGTCGAACTGATCTCGTGACATCTCATTTTGTATGTGGTTTTTATTTTATTTTATTCACTGTTTCACACAATAAAGCAAGTTCTTACGGCTATATTTATTCTCGCTTGGTTTGGATTTAATGTAGGTAGAACGAACGAAATCAGTGTTATGATCATTGTGATGTATTGCCAATGTTCTGAACAATGTGTGAACACTTGAAGTATTCCTATGCCCACATGAGCACTGAGCAAGTCAGCACTGGAGGAACGTTTCTCAGTGTTATTTTAACTTTCAGTCACGTTCATGTGTACACATTATATAAATATGATTTTAAATAAAATTAATAATACGGTATTTAACTGAGATAGTATAGAATGGACTATAGATAGTAGCTAATTTAATAGGGGTATAATAGGGGTTTTTATATTACATAACTACAAAAATAATCTTCGTTTCTCTGCAACATTCTTAATTGTGATTTATATTAAAAAACATTGTATCGCAAATGAATTTGAATAATGTTTCTAGTTCCTCTCAACGAAACAATTTGTTCTCTATTTTTTATGTAACTTTTCAATTGCACCTTTATTGATGTAAGATGTTTTGTATATTTTGGTTGGGGTTCATCCATTATATACGTTCCGGCGCATGTCGGCGGGCTCGTCGGTCGCCGGCACTCCGCCGCTTACGGTGCATAGCTAGATAATAACATACAAAAATCTTTGTGAGTCAGACTTGCTACCAAATACATTTTCTTTTAAATTCAAATCCAAAAATAGTAGGATAGTTGGGTAACCTTATTGCACCTAATTGCACTTAAAGTAAGATAGAGAATCGAAAACCATTCTTTTGTGATCCGAAAACCACTACCATGAGTTTACCTTCAGTATTTCTGTGTCGTGATAAGTCAATGTTTTTGTACCATAAATGCTTTCTCTCTATCGAATTTGTAGTGTGTGGGTAAGCCGTGGTAGTGGGGAAGCTCCGAACTAGTCGAGTTCAAATCGTATGAAGCTCTAGAGTGGTTAGCTGTTACTTCTCGTATTACTCAAATTGTGTTACTATGCTGGTATAAATCCTACTGTGATGGAAGTACTCGGCACCAACATGAATGAAATATGTATTTATTCGTTTTAACATTAAGCTATTGTAATCTAAGGTCTCACATCGGAGAGGTTTTGTATACCAATTAATAATTAAACAAATTGAACAAAACCGCTTAAAATACAATGAGACTTAGACAAAGAATACCTAGTGTAGTTTCAAAAATCCACA
Organism: Melanchra persicariae; assembly: GCA_947386135.1. NCBI lineage: Eukaryota > Metazoa > Arthropoda > Insecta > Lepidoptera > Noctuidae > Melanchra > Melanchra persicariae. The sequence goes on along the minus strand of OX376656.1, from coordinate 3,210,207 downwards.
GATGAGCCAGCAGGAAATAAAGCTGTTTTGATTTGTTTTGACGAGTTTTATTTCAACATACCTAATTTAAACCCAGTACCATCTGACTAGCCTGTCATAATAAGCAGAAGCATTTTAATTAGAGATTTTATTTTTAGCTGTTTAGTGCACTTAACGATAGGTTTATTTTTTCTAAATAATAAATGAACCTTTTTACACAATTTGTGTAAAAAATATAGATATTGGAACTGTTGTTATTAATTATAGTATTAGTTATTATATAATAGTATTCTTACGTCTATGCACGTGTGGTACCTACATCTCCCAAACAGCCCAATATGTGTAGATTTAGTATGGAAAAGTAAGGCTAATTTCTCTCAAAATACAACACTTAGGAATATAATTTTTGATCACTATCTATAGCTTCTTGAGGAGTAGGTAAGTCCTACTAATTTTTATACAAATTTGGGGAAAAAATCACAGTTTTTAATAGGGAAATCTTGAAATGAAAATTTAACACTGACTGCCGCTACCCCTAATTTTGAATTTTGGGTACTTAATAATTTTCTATGTAGGTTTGAGGAACTTGTCGCTGATCGTGGTCCTGCCAAACGAGCGCCCGAAAGTTATCATCGTGGCTTTCTCGGTAAATACAATTGTTTTCAGTTCTGTTTTGAGTTTGAGTCATCGTGGTGAAAGGATTAGTCAGCTAGACTCTGCGTTACCGAGTGGTTGCTTTTCAGGGTGCACCGGGCGTTTAGAATCGCAGTAGGTGCGATATTTTTAACGCCTATCAGGGGAGGCTCTTTTCATGGACCCAGGTTCAGGTTGGCCGCTGTAAAAATAATCTAGCCAAATGGGGTATTCTTCATCCATCCCAAAACGCAGTGCCAGTGTGGAGCCCCTTCACAGGATACCTATGCATCACTTACCTACTTAATTGCCCGTCGTGCACAACCACCTGCACTATCCAAGATTTGAACGAAGCCAGTGATAGTCCTGCATACCCAAGTTGCTCAACACTTGGTCAGAAAAAAGAAGATACCGACTTCCAAAAAACACTACAAAGTTCAAAATATCTTTAATTTCGGAAGTCGGTGTCAAATAACGAAGAAGCAACCAAAAACACCGACTACCATTTTGAATTGAAACTTGAAACTTGGAATCGACATTCAAAGTCGTGGTCCTGCTGAACGCCCGCACGAAAGTTATCATCGTTGATTCCTCGGTAAATACAAATGTTTCAGTTCTGTTTTTTTTACTAAATGAGCCACATTTAAGGGTAGGTACTAACTATTTGTATCCTTAGAATAGCTTTAGCATGCCCCCTTTTTCTGCGCTCACACTGGTCTTGCTGAAAGGAGCGTGACTACCGCAGGACCACCTTCAAAGTCGATTTTCTCGAAAACTACTAAGGTATCAATTTTGTTGTTCGAGTACGAATTAGTACCAATTGAGTACCTACTAATTATTTGAAAAATATGGAAGCGATTGGAGTTCGTGGTCCTGCGGTAGTCACGCTCATCGACGCTCATGGTGGTCCTACTGAAGGGAGCGTGACTACCGCCGGATCACCTTCAAAGTTGATTTTTACTAATTAGTACCTACCAATTGAGTAGGTACTAATTGTTTACCAAATATGGGATTGGCGTTCGTGATCCTGCAGTAGTCACGGACATGGTCTATGGCAGTCATTACGATTATCGGAAGCCTGAAAATCTGACTCCAGTCTTGCCAAGAAGTACCGTGTTACCCAGCTAATGGGTTGTGGAGGTCTGGTAGACCGGCGCTCCACGTCAAACACTGGTATTCAGCTGAATCCGGTTTGACTGGAAGCCAACCCCAATATTGTTGGAAAAAGGCTATGCAGATGTCTTTTTCATAAGACAACATGTGTAACATATTGCGATCGAATGCATTGCCCAATTACCTACCTCACTGAATTGGGCCATAAGGTGATTTTCATTCCATAATAAAGCCAGCAGATTTACTAGCGTGAATTACAAATCAGGGAACCTAGTTTCTATAGGTATGCACAAATAAATCTTGAACACTGCTTAAACATGAAACCTCTCTTTTTACCCGACTGCTGCAGACTACTGTGTTCGTTTGGAAACGATAGAAAAAACGCTTTAACAGTTTCCGAACTTAAACTCATTCAGTCATTTTCTTAACTGTATGTAAATGTCAGTGACGTCAGTGTCAAACTTATTTTCATTCTCGGTGCATGTGCTAACCTCAAAATAAATAATAGCTCGTGGATATTTTAAAGTATAAAAAAGCTGTGACTCGTAATATTTACTGTTCAACGTAAAATTGGCTCTAATATTATAAAATAACTGATATTCGTGTAATATAAGTGCGTTTTACCATGGGTAAACGCAAAGGTAAATGTGTGAAGAAGAATCCGGCTACCAAGGAATCTTTGGAGCCGGAGAACTTGGTGAAAGCTCCTCACTCGTTCGTAATCCACCGAGGACAGTGCAGCAAGGACCTCATCGACCTGATGAAGGACTTCAGGAAGATCATGGAACCTTTTACTGCGTCACAATTGAAGGTTAGTTTTGATTTGTTTTGGTTAGCTTTAGAAGATGTATTATATTACTATTGGACTGCTAGACTTCTTTTGGTTTTGTTCCTTTTAGTGTAGTCTACTTATTAGGTATGTTTTTAATTTCCTGACTTTGTTTTTTGTGTCTTGCTTGTTTGAATTACCTACATTATTGCTCAATAGTGTCTACTTAATTTACATCTGGGTTTATTATTGGACTATGCTCCGAAATAAATTTCCTAACAAATTCTTTGACAAAGAATACATATTTTATCAATTTTAAAACTATATATTATACCACTAATACAAAACTTATAGATACTGAATACAAACTAGTAGAAAATATAAAAGCGGAGTAAAAATGGGAGGGAAGAACTCATAGGGCATTGAAAAATTCGTCCACATCGCTGTCAACAGGAAAAGTGTCCAGAACACTGGCCTCGTTGCCACGTTGAATGGCAATGCTGATTTTTTGGCCAAACAAAAGGCCCGATTCAAATTCTTTTAAATTCATAAAAAAATATTTTTAAAATTCTCTCTTTCAACCAATTTAGCTGGTAAAACGCTAGGGAGATGATGAACAACCAGTCTTTGTTTATAATAATACTGGTTCAAAAATCTCAAAATACAATTTGTTTTTCAGGAAAGAAAAAAGAACACAATAAAGGACTTTGTGTCCATATCTGGCTACCTGCATGTGTCTCACCTGATGATGTTCACGGAGACTGAACTTGGCTCCTACATGCGGATGGCAAGGTTACCTCGTGGTCCTACACTCACGTTCCGCATACACAGTGTAAGTATGGAATTTAATTTATATACTTACTTATGTAAAACATAAAGTTGGGAAAAGGCTAGGCAGATGATAACACATATTTCCATTCAATTGCTCCAACACCGTTGAGAAATAGCTAGGTAGAATTAATATTAATCTACCTAGCTTTTTAGCTATAATTGGGGTTGGGTGTTGTAGGTATCAGCCCAACACACAATGAACTCCCAAGACAAATTTGGCATTACCTTTGATTTTTTTAAATTCCCACTAAGATGCCTTTTCAATTCTTTGCAATATGCTTATCATTGTGAGATTGTCAGAGTAAATAACAACACTGGGCTTTTGTTGTTACTGCATTTATTAGCTTGCTTCTGGGCTTTTCTCAGTTTGCATCTGTAAAATTGTTAAAAAAAAATGGTAACATCTGCCATATTTTTATAAAAACAGGCAGCAGAGAGGCATATGAGAGCATCATGCCATCACAACATACAACTAGATCTTATTCTTGAGGCGCACCCATAGGTATAGGATAAAAAAAGACCAGGAAAAAATGAATGGAATGGTACCAGAAAAAAGATTAATTTTTATTTTCCTTTCCACAGTACAGCTTAGCCCGCGACGTGATCTCGTCCCTCCGCAAGCAGTACGTGATGATGCGCGCCTTCCAGCACGCGCCGCTCATCGTGCTGAACAGCTTCTCCGGCGAGGGCATGCACATGAAGCTCATGGCCACCATGTTCCAGAACATGTTCCCTACTATCAATATTACTACTGTGAGTATTTGTCTGAAGTGGGAATTGACTCGTCACGTTGCACAGATGCAACACAGTGAGGCAGTTTAGAAACTCTGACACTACGGTGTGTGGGGTTGTCAGACCTTACTGTCCACACGATAAGAAAAACAAGAAGACAGATGCACCCAGAAAGATAGGCGAAGATCGTCACTCTGACGCCAGGTCGAGAACGCTGAAGGTGGTGTTACAATTTCTCCAGATAGAGAAGTACGGAAAGAGAAAGTGGAGGCCTTTGCTCAGCGCACCCAAATCTGTTGCAAATTACAAGTGCTACACATGCAGTTTCTTCTTCCCATACTGTTATTACTGATGTTGCCTACAACTTACGTCATGCCCTTGTTACCATGGATCCATGGAAAAAATAACCATGTCTGTAAAGTATTCTTTACAACTTTAAACTAAAATATTTTTGCAAACACATATCAATAAAGAGTTAAAACCGATTCTTTAGGATTCATACAACAACAAAGTATTAGATTGCCTTTTTTATAATTTATCCCAGCGTCAAGAGATTATTTATGACTCGAAAAATGAAAGTGTTATTTCAGGTGAAACTAAAGAACATCCGTCGTTGCGTGCTGATGAACTACAATCCCGCCACAAAGCTTGTCGACATGCGCCACTACGCCATCAGAGCCACACCAGTCGGACTTAACAGAGGAACTAAAAAGGTACATTATAGTTAAAACTTTTTACAAAAAATGCAACTAACATCCAAATAAAATTAAAAAGCCCTTTTTTATGCCTTTTTAATTTTATTTTATTAAATCATCAAAATTACCCTTTCCGCTCTAGATGGAGCGGGAGGGAGTGTCAAACTCTTACTGACTAAAACCCATCCATGCTCCTCCTAGTGCCCTTTGCTTTCCAGGGCTGCAGTGAGTCTTTCGAAGAAAATCCACAACCCTGCAGACTCTGGCCCTGCTAATGGGCCCCGTCTAAATTAAAATTCCTACAAAGTATAAATAACTATAACTTTAAACCAAATATATAAATACCATAAAAACAAATAATATGATTATTTTAATTATGTTTTAGTTTTTTTTTCTAACAAAAAGCGCCTTCATCCTCTCTCCTATTGAAAATTAACTTTACTGTGCCCAACAGGGCCCATAATTGATTCGATGTTTTAACATACTAACTGTTACATGTACACTGGCATGCAATAAATAGATGGCCTGAAACACAGGCTTTTTATTAACCTAGGTCAGGCAGGTCTACATTACAGTTAGAACTAAAAACATTCTCAATTGTAATTCATGTAAATCACAATTGTACTAACTTTTTACTTGAATAAATTATTATTATTATAAAGTATTGAGTGTTGTATCTTTAATTTCGGTAGTCGATTTTTTTTTGTCGAGTCAATATTTTTTGTATCACCACTGGAAAATCACAGGAAAGCACAATACGCCATTTCGTTTTCATGGATGGCATATTTTTTCCACCAATTTGGTTTTAAAAACCAAACTACTGAACCGATTTTGATGAAATTTCAAAGGGACCAATCGGAAAGTATTTCCTTGTAGTTTATTTTTTCAAATTGGTTCATAAATGACGGAGATAAGAGGTAACAAACATAAAAAAATACCACCGAATTGAGAACCTCCTCCTTTTTTGAAGTCGGTTATAAAGTAGGTTTCAGCGGCGCAATAAAATCGCTTTCTGGATGCGTGGGGAAAGTCGTTATAGCTACAGTAAACATCAATCATCATGCGTCATATAATTATAAAGAATTTGCCAGGATCTATGTATTTTAATTAAATAAAAAATTCTATTACTTGCAGATGGTGCAAGGAAAAATTCCAAACCTAAATCGGTGTAAAGACATGTCAGAGTTTTTCGACAAGTAAGTACTTCTTTTGCATCACTTCCTATTTATTGCCAAGCTTTTGTTTGCATTAATATCATAAAACTTCCTTTATGTTCTGCTCAAAAATATATATCAAATAACTACTAAATAGTTTGCCTCATTTTTCAGAGCTGGAATGTTATCAGAAAGTGAATTTGAAGACGACCCCAATGCGCAAGTGATCCTGCCACAAAACCTAGCTTCGAGAGGCGCCGCCGCAGAATCCAAGTCAGCCATCAGACTCTTCGAGCTGGGACCTCGGATATCTTTCCAACTTATCAAGGTACACATGTGGTTTAGTCTGTTTCATCATAAAATGTCAATGAAAACACATAACGTAACATTGCACTTGTGTTGGCCTAGCTCTGTCTGTCTCCCGCTTGACAAGGAGGAAAATGATGTTTTCTTTCTCTGCTGTTCCTTTCTGATTAATTTGGTTGCGGGATTCAACGAAACGACAGTTGAATCGTTTCTCCGGGACTCGTCGAGCATCATTGACTCGGCGTTTTTCTGGTGGTCGCCACAGTTGATTCGATGGGGATTCTACGGGAAATCGGGATGGCTCTCAGGAGTGGCAGTAGTTCGGAATGGAATAGTGCCGATCTTCCCCGAATGACGAAAGAGGTGTTCCATGAAATTAAACAGGAGGCCAGAGCATTGTTGTAATGTAAAATTATCGTGTGTGACGAATATTTCTCTATTTGTAGGTAGAAGATGGATTAATGGATGGTGAAGTGCTGTTCCACGAACTAGTAGAGAAGACAGAAGAAGAGAAAGCATTGATTAAAAAGAAGAGAGAACAAAAGAGGTAGGACCAGAGTTGGTTTGTGAATTCCACAGAGCATTTAAATCTTGGCAGCAGCTAGGCTCGGTGGTCAAGTGGTTTAGGCGTTTGCCATGTGACCCGGTGGTTGTGGGTTCGATTCCCACGGGAAGCATACTTTGTAAAGTTCATTTCCAGTTTGGCTAAGACAATGCAGGCTTGAATCAACTGATTGTTTAATAAAAAGATGATTCCTTCCTTCGGAAGACACGTATAAGCCGGTGGACCCGGCCGCCAAATGGCGATCGTCAAATAAACGATGTCAGAGGCCCTTGAGGCGGTTTAGAAACTCTGACACTAGGTGTGAGAAGAAAAAGAGGGTCGCTGTTCATTTTCATTGCTTTGTGGTGAATTCTAATAAAAGGTCTGTTCTTCTTTTTCAGACGACTGAAAGAGAAACGTAAAGCACAACAAGACGAGAACGTCAAACGGAAACAGAAGGAGAAAGAAGATCACAAACAGAAGTCTATTGAGGGCATGCAGAAGAAGAAAGGTGTTACTGAGAGCCAAAGGTGAGTCATAAGTAAACAAGCCACTGCTGCGTGGTCGTCGTATAATATAACAGATACCACCAAATATGAATCCACTATTTTTACCAGCATTAGGGATCTTTTAGCGTACATTGCTCTAGCAGAATCTTAAATATACTAATTCAAATCCTAAAACAAATTGCAATATTTACCCCATCAGGGAAACTAATTATATACGAGTAAGTTGTTTTATCTCACGAGCTTGTGTCAGTCGCTCCCAACCTTATGCATACTAAGACAATGTGCACATACATTTACCTACACAACTATGGCTTGTCCACACTCGTGAGATAAAACAACTATAGGTAATGTTTATTTCAAAATACCCATAAAAAAGACCTGCTAGAGTAATGTTACTCCAGCAAGAAACTTTTTTTAACAAAAAACTAATGAATCAGCGCAAAAAAACCTTCGCAATAATATTACAGAAGCTGGAGAACTAATTATTCCTTATACTCAGAAACTATTTTCGACAGGATTTTATTGGCGTAATGTACGCGACCTTTTGTAATTCAGCTCTACCTCTGATTAGACGGAAATCTGACCCCCAACATAGTTGAGAAAAGGCTAGTCAGATAATTAAATCAAGATCTGTTTAACTTCAAAATAAAATGATTATATCGTTATGACCTGGTGAGGGTTGCGGGTATCTGATGGATGCGAGACGCACAGGACCGGTTGTTGTGGCGACACTTGGGGGAGGCCTATGTCCAGCAGTGGACGTTTTTCGGCTGATATGATGATGATGATGCATCCTTTGAGCTAATTTATTATGATTACGTACTGTCCAACTGCTGCTGCTGGGCAAAAGGACCCGGAGCAGTCCAATCCTTCCAACGGTTAAGATTTTGCGACTCTTCCTTCCAATTCTTAAAGGCGACATCTCCTTGAAAAGTTGATCGTCTAAATTACAGCAACACTAAACGCCTTTTTTTAGTTTTTATTCATTGATTTTTTTTGTGTAGGTTGATGGAGTTAGCCAACGCAGAGTCGCAGCACGCCGACATGGATCAAGACAACGAGGATGATGACGCGGATTACTACCGGCAGGAGGTCGGAGTGGAACCAGAGAAAGGTGTTTACTTTTTTCATCTCATTTTCAATGCTTGGATTTGTGCGTAAGACACATGCTACGAGGCCCCCAGGGGTCGCATCAATAACTTATTTTTCTACGTCGTTCCCTCGCTGCTGAGGATCGCCACCACATATGACGCGTCTCCAAGTCACGCGGTCTCCTGCAGTGCCTTCTGTCTGCCTTTAGCCGTCTCTCGGTCCATCGTTCCGGTGTTCTGCCTTGAGTGCGTTTTCCTTCGACCTGACCCAGTACTCGTATCATACGTTTTTCCAGACTATACTTGGATGAACGCATAGTATGTCCGAAAAGGCTGCAAAATAGCTGTTTAGTGATTTTTAGTTCAACCGGTATGGGCCTATTCGTTCTCATGGCATTCCACGGTACACGAAAAATATAACAAGTTAGCTACAATTACAACAAATTGCTAAAAAAAAATGCTGGTTTTGAAAAGTTTAAATACCTCAAAAAAACCTGCCAAATGTGAGTCGGGACTCGCGCACAAAGGGTTCCGTATCATATCTATAAAAAAAAAACGTTTGTTGTACGGAACCCTAAAAACTGTGCATTAGAGAATAGTGTCCTAATTTATGTATTTATATTCCAGATCTGTTCTCACGAAACCCGAAAAAACGGAAAGGCGACGAAGATGGTCCACGAGGCTTCAAGAAGATGCGACTTGACAAAAAAATCATGAAGAAGTTCCAAGGAAAGCAGGACCCCAGCAAGCAAAACAGACAGGATGGCAAGAGGCCTTACAAAGGCAACCAGGATGGTGGCAGGAAGTTCCAGAGTGATCAGAAGGGGGGTAGAAAGTTCCAGAGTGATCAGAAGGGGGGTAGAAAGTTCCAGGGTGATCAGAAAGGGGGTAGAAAATTCCAAGGTGATCAGAAAGGGGGTAGAAAGTTCCAGAATGACAACAAAGGCGGTAGAAAATTCAAAAGAGATGGAAACGAAGGAGGACAGAGACCTTTTAATAAACAAAAGAAAGTTTTCGGCGGTAAAGTAAATAAGTCCGGTAAAGGAAAAGGGAGAGAAGGACACAGCAAAGGCAAAGGAAAGAAAGGAAGAAAGTGACCACGAAGTAACTAGTCGTAAGGATGGTGTATTATAACAATAAAACATTTTGTTTATCAAAATCAGTTGCTTTATTTTCTGGTCAATCATCAAACCTTGATTTATGAATTACATAATTTTAAAGGCACTTTTCTTATTGATATTGTAGACACTTAATTCTATAACAATATTGTAACAGTAACAAACAATGTATAGGGAAATACAAAATAATTGTCTTACATAGACACAAAGGCAGGAATTGTGATGGATTTCGTAGTCTGTTGTCAACATTATCTGATCCACCCTAAAAACAAACGAATTTGGACCCTCTACCTATAAAATTAAGGTTTATTCAATTTATGAGCTTAAGGACATGAGTGCTCGTGTACTCAAAGAACAAATGCAATAATAAAACAGACACGTAAATTTGATCTTTATAACGTTAGCATTAGGTTATACGTTATAACTACTTGTTACACTAATTAGTGTAATAGCTTATTTTAATGATTGCATTCAAGTAATTCAGGTCTGTTTTGCGAGATCAAATCCTGCGACGCTTTCAATTTAGAATTTATTCCAAAACTATTTCTTGTAATAATGTAAAGAACTATAGACGGAATATCTTAAAATATAAACTTTCTAAAATGGTAATATTTTCGCATAACTTGTAATAAGTGGGTAGTTAAAAAATATATATACCTATTCATTATAAAACTGATATACAAATGCTACTAAGGGTTTGCAGTGACTACGGGCAAACATATTTTACCTTGCCTTATTAAATAGCAAAAACAACGTCTCTTTACAATTTTTCAAAGTTGAGTTGGTCTTGTGGTCACTAAGGTAGTGCGGTGTTCGTCGTTGTCTACGTTCGAAACCAAGTTGAACCTAAACATAGCTTTTTGTTCAGCTGTTTTTATTATTTTATTCCACTTTCTTATATTTCTTTAATGGACGACGTAGGGTCTTGTCTTTTTAAACGGGCAGTTTCTATAGAAATAAAACTGAACAATTGCAAGTTTAAAATGTTTATTATTTCATTAAAACACTTAGGTAAGAAAGTAAGTAAATGCTAATATATTTCCAAATTAATATACATTTTATATTAGTATGCCATAATCAAATCTTAACCATTTAAACATTAAAAAAGGCATGCTTATGCTTAAAAGTTTGTTATAGAAAAAATGAATTCATCTGTGAAATGCTTTACAGATTTATAGCTGCCTATATATAGTGAATAAACATGTTATTTAAATAGAAAAAATCTATTTATATCAATAACATCACCACATAATCTGCAACAATTTAATGGTTTAACAATCAATCCATTGAGCATTTACTTACAAGGTATGTTTAAAAATACCTACTAGATTAATTAGTAGCTAGTTTATTAGTAGTAATTTAAATATTACTGGGCTAAACGGACCCTTTCTTCGCGATGAGCAGGTGTCAATGCAATTTTCTGTGCCGGTTTATAATTTTTTATCCCAGAAGTAGCGTGTAAATGCCTTCTCACTGTTTCCACTGAAATATTGTGGTTTATTGCGGTTACACGAATGGGCAAAAATTGATTTTCAACATGGCTTGAAACAATGGCCCGGTGGCGTTCGAATTCAGGACTATACTTGATGGCTTTTGCTCCTGGACGAATCCGCTGTATATTTCCATTGCCTCCATAACGTCTCAGCCATAGTCTGACCATATTACTGTAAAACAAAAAAAAAAAAAAAATTTGGAACCGTGTATGTAACTGGTATGGTAAAATAGCCAACTACGCGTTCATTAATCACAATCAATAAAATAAAATAGGTATAAAAAAAACACTTACTGCTTATCGAGTCCGTCAGAGCCGCACTTGTTTGATAAGTTCATATAAATTGAATAAACCATAATGTTACAGGCAGAGGGTCCAAATTTGTTTGTTTTTAGGGTGGGTCAGATAATGTTGACAACAGACTGTACAATCATCTGTTATTCACACTCCTTAGCAATCAATCATTAAGAAATCAACATACCTAGTCCTGCTTGGCATTTAAAATGATGAAAAGTGATGCAGAGTACTAAACAGACAAAAACCGTATGTTTTATATGGCAAGCCAGAATACATTGGATCTTCACCCAAGTACAAGGCAATTTATTATTCCTAAAAACGACATAATATTTAACATTAGGATCTATGTACTATTTGTAACACTAGCCGTAAACAATCTTGAACAGCACTCCAATTATACAATGCCGTAAAAAGTGACATCCATTTTGTCACATTAACATTACCAAGTTTATACAGGCTTACAGATCTATCAAATACCTACAGTACGGAACCGTATGGCAATGAAAATTAAGAACACTAAGGCCCATTATGAACCTTACGGCAATGGACATAAAGAAAATTAAGGCGCGTTTGCACAAACCAGTTATTCTTTACTTCGTAAGTTCGTAACTTCGTAAGTTTTACTAGGGACAGGGGTGATGAGTGGAATACTTGTTATTTTAGAGGGCCTTAGAAGTAAGATGCAAACTCGGAGATAAAATAACTGTAAACGCACTACACAAGTCTAGATCAAGAACACAATATCGTCCGCCATCATGACCTGGTTGTCTTGCGTCATCTTGTGCAGCGCCGCCTGTATCTCTGCGTCGTCGAACGTCTCGTGCGAGTACTTGTCGTTGACGTATGACGTCACGCGCGAGAGAGGCAGCGAGTTGGCGCGCTCCTCGCGGAACAGCTGGTGGAGCGCTGTCTTGAACTGGCTCAGTCTGGAAGTTAAACATTGCAGTTGTATGAGCGGCGTTACATGGTTGCTTTCTAACTAACAGCATGCTTCTATACCGGCTGTATTTGAAGGCACCAATTCAGACTTCGGGAAGTTACTGAGTTTTAATATCGAAACTCAATAATACTCCTTCATCTGAGGATTGAACCCTTCCACGCTCAGTTGCGCTTGCGACTACTCAAGGATCATTAGACTTACCGAGGCCATAGTGCCTAACTAGGTATTATATTTATTTTAGACTACTTCCATCTTACACCTGTGTCAGCTTACTGCCAACTGTCTACTATTAAGAATTTGACTTCTATTAAAAAAAAAAATGACTCCAACTTTTATTTCCTGGGTATTCTGCAACGTCGGTTACTCTGTTTGCAACGTTGACTATCTGGCAGCTTACCTGTTGGTGTCGATGGTCTTCTGTGAAGCCCTGGTGGTGCGTGCGGGCTCGGGCTGCGCGTCATGTGCGGCGCGCAGCACGGGCTCCGCCTCCTCGTCCGACGTGAAGGTGTACGGGTCCGAGCCTGCAGCACCCGCCTGAGGACAGACAATACAAACTCATCAATCATCTAATTATTTGTGCTAGTCTTTTTTTGGACGGAAAATCATCAAATGACTCCTTCCGCTCTGGGCGGAGCGGTGGTAGTGTCAGACTCATGCTGACTAAAACCCACCCGTGTTATATATATTCCAAACGCCCTTTGCGTACTCTCGCCCCGACCCGGGCCTGGTCCTTACCGGGCGGCGAGCCCATCGCTGTTTTATTTTTTTATTGAGTAATGGGCTTGCTGATAGATGAAGTCTATGATTGAGCGAGCGTGCCCAGAAGATGCCTGCTCATTCCTCGCCCCGCGCCTGCAGTGTCCGCCCAAAATTGCCTTTTTTTTTTTGTTATTAGTGATGGGTTTGCTCTTGACTCTAGTCCATGTCAGAGATAACAGAGACAAAATCTACGATGGAGCGAGCTTACCCAGAAGGAGCCTGTTCACTCTTTCTTTGCTTGCATATTACAACAATAATACTTTTATTTACCGTTCTCCTGGACTTCTTAGCGCGAGGCTGCGCGGCTGGCTCCGCTTCGTCGGCGGCGGCTTCTTCATCGGACGACGCACGTCGCTTGCGACGCTTCTCTTTCGTTAACACCTGACAGATAAATGATAGAATATATTATCATCAAAATTAAACATCAATCATAGACACGATTTATGAAAACATCAACTCTTAAAAAAGAAAAGAAAAAAATCAGCTGTTCAGTACATTTTTGCAAGCATGACTGAGAAGAAATGTAGGAAACAGCTGATTCGATACCTAATGCCAGAAAAAGATTTTTTTTGAGAGATATAACCTCACGGAAGAATTGAAATTCACTGATAGAAAACTAAACTATTGCCGAATTACACGAGGGCGAAGTCGTGAGCAAAAAGCGACGACGAAGATGGTGAACACTTGCGTTGATGTAACCTATTACCACTAAGGGCGGGTTGCTTCAGACGGTCTCTTAAGGCTGCACAAGCCACGCATTTCTCCATACAAGTTTTTTAGGATGATTACTCCATTGTTTGACATTTTTTGTTCCAAGACGGGCATAATACTGTTTTGTCTTGTTGTGATCTATGCCTGTACCAAAACAGAATTTAAAAATATTTAGTCATTTTAAAGTTATCAGCCTCAAAATTTCCATATTTTAACACGTAATTTAACGCAACTTTGGACGTAATTAAATAACAGAAGGAGTATGAAATCTCTAAAACTAAATGCGTACAGGAGTAGTTTATTTATTCAAGAATTTATATAACTTTACTTCGAATAAAAAAATTCAGTTATTTTGTCATAAGAACACTAGTTCTAGAAGCCTACTCATCAATTTTTACGCGCCCGTTTCTAACAATAATGATTATGCGTTTCCCTTTCTCGCGCGCCGCTTGATGAAATAGCAAGCGTTTAGGCCACGCCCACCGTTGAGTTCGACCGGGCGGCATGTGTACTCTTAAGCCGTACCGCGTAAACGCTCTGTTTACGCGGTACGGCTTTTCATACAAACTTTCAAATCATTATTCTTCAAAATGAATGAACTGATTTTAACGAAACTTGGTATGCATACGCTAGATATTTGATATGTCTAAATAGTTATCAGAAAACATTGTTGAAAAAGATTTCAGAGGGAGAGAGAGAGCGATTTTAAGTTTTCTATAGAAAGTGAAAAATCTCTATATCCTTCCCCCTGAACTCTTGAAATGACATGGTGTACACGCTCTTAACGTAGCTTAAGAGCATGTACGCCGTATGTAATTTCATACAAACTTTCAAGTCCTTATTCTTCAAAATGAATGAACCGATTTTAACGAAACTTGGTATGCATACGCTAGATATCCAGGTCTAAATAGTTATCAGAAAACATTTTTGAAAAAGAGTTCAGGGGGAAGGATATAGTGATTTTTTACTTTCTATAGAAAACTTAAAATCGCTCTCTCTCTCCCTCTGAAATCTTTTCGTCAAATAATAAAAACCACGTAAGATAATTAACATTCGTTAAATAGAACGGGGTTGTTTTATTGCATGCAAAATTAGTTGGCAAAGTTCGTCCATGTATGGGCCGTTTGACACATAAATGTGCGGTACTGTTATCGGCACTTTTAACATGTTTTTATCGTGCGTTACGGCCAAAATTTTCTGAAACAACACTTATACTATAAGTTAGACATTTTTACGATTACACATCCATCAAGTTCAAGTCTGGTTGAAGCAACCGTGCCTAAGACTATAATTCGGCTAAAACATTGGCTATTCCCTAAGCACACTAGCACGTTACCTTCTTGAAGTACGCGAACTGCACGAGCTCGATGGCGGCGAGCGCGTCGTCCTGCGTGATCTTGAAGCTCAGGCGGCACTTGGCGTGCGCGGTGGCCAGGCGGATCAGCGTCTCCAGCGAGCGCGCCGTCACCGGTTGAGTCTGCGCGGGCGCAGGGGAGAGGTTACACACGACTTAACTCATCTCGAGTAGGATAATACTAAAAGGGAAGTGGGTAGAGCGAGCCCTAAACGTAGAATAATCAGTTCTACATGCAACATAAAGGTACATAAGCAGATTTAATGCCAGAGGCATTCTCTACTAGCCAACCAAGGGAGGAGAGGTTTGATTTTAATTCTAAACCACTATGCCTGAAGCAGGAATGGCAACCCACCATTGCTGTGCTAAGAAGTATGAAATTCATCATGTTCTAGCACCAGAAGGCAGGCGAATGGCTGGTGTAGCTGTAATGGCTATTCGCCACGCTCTGTACCCTCGCTCTCGCATGAAATTGCTAACCGAACCATCTTGTACATCGAGTAGTCATTAAGTTTGGCCGTATTGTAAGATAATACCGCTTTCTATAGGTTTTCAAGTTCCGTCGTAACGCTGATAAGTCCTACTAACCCTGGCCACGTCGCTGTCCATCGTGTCCTGGTTGCGCAGCCTGGCGTACTCGTCGGCGATGGCGTCGGAGGCCTCCTGGGTGAGCTTGGGCTTCATGAGGCGCGCGATGTGGATGAACTTGCGCATGAACTTGGTGTTGAGGTACTGCTCTTTCTTGCTGCGCGTGTTGCCGTGTAGCAGGGGGTCGTACTTCTCATAGATTGACGTGTTTGTCTCCTGGGTAGTAAGGGTTTTGTGTAAACTGGTGTTCATTGTACGTTATTTTAGAAGTCACGTCATACATAAAGGTGTCATCGGTAGATCTTAGAAAAACTGAAAGTTTATTATAAGTTTATTGCGATTGTAAACTCTTTCTTCGTAAACAACCAAACAGGATGGGATTTACTGTATACGAAATAATCTATTTGCAATATTTCGAGAGTTCATAATCTCACAGAAATTACAAACATAATGGTGTCTTTAATGTTCCTATGACATTAGTATAGATTTCTTGTAAATGAGACCATTTTCCACAGAAAACGAAACAATATCTTTGTCATATAAAAGTTCTACTAAGGAATGTTTTGTAAGTAATGTTATAAATACCTCAGCTTCTTCATTGTCAGGATTCTCTGTGGACAGCATCTCTACTGTAGACCCCATTGGTAATACTTCGCCATCTTGTTCTTTGGGACTCCTAAAAAACAATAAAGTTATGTCAATTAAGTTTAAAATATTGAAGTTGTTACACATTACGCCCATAATGAACTAATTTTACCATTTTGACTTTTGCATAAATAGTGACCTACTATTTAGTGTACCTACTAGCGTATTTTGACGAATACTTACAATTTTAATACAAGTGCTGTTTAGTTAAAAATGGACTGATTTGATTATCATAATCTGAAACATGGAAGGCAGCCCCTTTAACCGGAGTGGGTTGACGCGACGCAGCCCTCCACCAACACCTACACCGGTACAGCCCCAACAACCAAGACGTGACCAAGCCATAGAAAAGGAGGAAATGGAGACAGTTTCGACTTCCGAGATTCAGAGCTGGATGACCTCTATTGAGCAGTGTTTGAATGAGGTATGTGCGATTGCTTCTGATGGGAAATTAAACTCTGAGCAGAAGCTAAAAATAAGCAATCTTTGCCGTAAAGTTGGACATGGAGTTTCGCAAATGGCTGTTCATTACCAGTCGCTTAAGCAATATGCCTATAAGACCCACAACTCTCTGAACAAATTGACAGAAGACCGCAACCTTAAAGACTACGTAATGGAGATGAACCGGACCATTAAGGAGTCCTGTGCAAGGCAGGAAACAGGAACAACATCTTTTGCAGATATGGTGAAGAAGGGGACCAACAGCTTTGTTCGTCCCAATACTTTAGCTCCGTGGCGATTTTTCCTTGCGATAATTCTAAGACCAGTGAGGAAACCAAGAACATAGTCCAAAAAATCATATGCCCTGGTGAAATGAAACTGAAAGTCAGAGGAGTACGCAAAATAGGAAAAGGAGGACTTATAATCAGCACGGAGACTAAGGAAGACCTGGAAAAGCTCAAGGAAACAGTCCAACTCGCTTCGTCAGCTCTCACCGTCGATGAACCTCGAAAGCGCAAACCACGCATAATAGTAATAGGGGTCCCTGCATCTATGGCTGAAAATGAGGTTTATAAATGTATTTATGAACAAAACTTGGCCGACAAACTGCCCACTATCTCCAGAGATACATTTTTGACCTCAATCAAGCTTAGCCATAAATCTGGCAGAAAAGATGCAGAGAACTGTAACTATATTATAGAAGTTCCAGCCATTATTCGGAAGGCTCTTATCACACAGGACAGATTATTTATAAATTGGACATCCTGCCCGGTTCGAGACTTCACACTGGTAACGAGATGCTACAAGTGCCAGCAGTATGGTCATGCAGCCAAGACGTGCAAAATAGCTGCCCCTACATGTGGACACTGTGGTGATGAGGGGCACACCATTCAAGACTGCACCAAAAAAGCCGTTGCCCCAAAATGTGCAACATGTTTGCGCTTCAAAAAACCAGCCCACCACAAGACGGGAGATCCAGAGTGTCCTGCTGAAAAGGCTGCCGAAAACAGGTACTTAAGCTCGATAGACTATGAAGGCGCCTAAGAGCGCCACATATTTGTTTATATTTTAGACTTAACTTACTGTTTATATTCTTCTTTTACTACATATTATGGATAATAACTTAATTACCGATATAGATAACACATGTGTACCCGATTCAAAGTCATGTCAGGTGGAGGACTGCATACAATATCTTTCCAACTATAAAAAGTCTCTAACCATACTAACCCAAAACATTCGTAGTATTTATAAAAATATAGATAGCTTCAATATTTTTCTTCATTGATTGTGATATAATGGTACTAACCGAGTGCTGGCTTTCAAATCGCCAGGATAACCTCCCAGTAATGCCAGGGTACAATTTATTGTATACCAAACAAAACAATAACCAAAATGATGGTGTGGTAGTCTTTTTTTTTTTTTTTTTTTTTTTTTTTTTTTTTTTTTTACTGGGGGAAATCCTCATGGATGTCCTCCGCCCTGGGGCGGGCGGAGGGGTCTGTCAGACTCTTACTGACTAAAACCACCCCGGTGTTCCATCTTCCACCTACGCCGGGGATCGCGGGAACATAGCGACTTCCGTAATCCCCGGCTGGTGCCGGCCCGCCTCTGCGGGCCACATCTCGTATGCGGGGGGAGTGAGGTGTTTAACTCCCCCCGCGACGTCAGAGGGGCGCACGGGAACACCACGCGCCGCCACCTCGGGTCCGGATGAATGGGGGGCAACGGACATCCCCAAGTCCGCCGCCCCTGGACCCAATTAGGGGGCCGAAGGAGGGCAGCGTACGCCCTCCTCCGACGCCCGGTGCGCCTGCTGCGGGCCGGGAGAGCACTCGACATCTCCCTCTCCCTTTCCGCAGCCTCCTTCTGCGCGATGACAGTTTCGCAGAAGGAGACCACCGCGTCCCAGGACACCTCACCGCCGACCATAGAACGGACTACAGCCGGAAGCGAGAGGTCACTGCCTACCACAGAGACAAGGGCACGGCGTGGCTCCTCCCAAGCGGCACACTCTGCCAGCGTATGCCGCGCCGTGTCCTCCCGACAGTCATGGTGTGGTAGTCTATTCTAAGGTATCATTAATGGTCTCAGTGGAAGAACCTACTCTAAAAGACTGTATGTGTAATTGTTTGATCATCAAAATTGGTACAACCACAGCAATAATCGCCATGTACAGATCCCCCTCCGCTAGAAACTTGGATTCTTTTAACGCTTCATTAAACCAGATTTTTCAAGACCTAAGCTCATTCAAGAATGTTATACTAACAGGTGACATAAATATAAACATAAACACTGAAAACTTTGATGCAGGGACCCAAGAGTATCTTAATGTCTGCTCATTCCATGGTTTTCTACCTGCGCACACTTTGCCTACACATCATAGCGGTTCCTACCTCGATCATATGATCATCAAATCCAGTTTATCGTATGTTACGCTTGTTACTAACTCAACAATAACTAACCACATGATGCAAATTTTGCTTTATCGTACGTAATAAAACATGTTCAGTTAGCAATATTATGTAATACTACTGTTATTACAGTAAACAAGAAACTTTATAATATTAAACCTTGGATCACTCCTGGCCTGATTCGGTGTATAAGACACAGAGATAAACTTCATCAGACATGTAGGAGGAACCCAGGTGATACTATTATTAAAACCACATATACCAGATACAGGAATTTTTGTAATAACCTCTTAAAGAGCTTAAAAAGAAATTACGATGAAAATGAATTACATAAAGCAGGAAACAATAGTAAACAACTTTGGAAACATATTAAAAACGTCACTTATATGTCAAAACAACGTGAATCAAATTCGAGTTTATTGCCTACTAATCGTTCATCGCTTCTATCAGCCAACCATGTCAATAATTTTTTCGTGAATGTTGGAAAAACTCTTGCCGAACAGATTCCTATGAATCACTGTGTTCAACCATCTTCCCAAGAATTGAATAGTAAGCGCGCACTACAATCTTTTGGCTTGCTGGACACTGACGAAGACGAAATAACCCGCATTATTAGTGGACTAAAAGATGACTGTGCAGTGGGTTGGGATAGTATTAGCAATAAGATTCTTAAACAATTCAAGCACATCCTTAACACATATTTTTCGTATCTGTTTTTCCGAAGGTATTTTTCCTAAATGCCTTAAAAAAGCAGTCGTAATCCCTATTTTTAAATCCGGGAAGAAAGACTTAGTCAATAATTATAGGCCAATATCGTTACTCCCCTCAATATCTAAAATACTAGAGAAAATTGTAAACAGTAGGCTAGTTAACTATTTAGAAAAAAATAATTTATTATCACCAGCGCAATTTGGTTTTAGAGCCAAATTATCCACAGCCAATGCGGTGCACCACCTGACCGATTATGTCTCAGAGGAACTTGGCAAAGGAAACCAGACCCTGGGGGTCTTCCTTGATCTGGCGAAGGCCTTTGACACGGTATCTGTTTCTATGCTTCTGAACAAATTAGAGGCTATGGGAATAAGGGGAACGCCGCTGAAACTTTTTGCTGATTACCTAAACGACAGATATCAATGTGTTAGAATAGATAATATTACGAGCGATGAGCAAAAAAATACTGGTTTTGGTGTTCCCCAAGGAAGCATACTGGGCCCAACCCTCTTCCTGGTTTATATTAACGATTTGTGCAATTTAAACATTAAACAAGGCAAAATTGTTTCATATGCTGACGACACGGCCTTAATATTTACCGCTAAAACCAGTAACGAATTGTACGAATACGCTCAATTAGGTTTCAACACTGTGACTAATTGGCTTCAAAGTAATTTACTAACATTAAATGCTGACAAGACCAAATGTATTCACTTCTCCATGCGTAAGCCTAAATTTAAAATAGCTAATCCTCATCTGTTTGCTCATCAATGTGGACTCCATCCAATCAGTACATGTGATTGTCCTATTATCTCCCATACATGCAACATAAAATACCTCGGAGTAATAATAGACGAAACACTTACTTTCAGACCACATATTGAAAGTTTGGTCAAAAGAGTGCGCAAATTAATATACGTTTTTAAAAAACTGCGAGCTATTGCGAATTCAAAATTAATCAAACAAGTTTATTTGGCCCTAGGTCAATCTGTAATCCAGTACTGTATCACTACATGGGGTGGAGCACTCAAAACTCACTTACTCCCACTTGAAAGAGCTCAGAGAGCCATTTTAAAAGTAGCAAATTTCCATCCCTTTCTTTATCCCACAGCTTTGCTATACAAATCATGTAACGTACTGACTGTTCGCCAGCTCTTCATTATGCAATTGGTATTAAAACAGCACACCATGCTTTCGTACAACACCGAAAATACTAATAAGCGACGGAATGATATTGTATGCGATTCAAATGCGTTCTCAAAATATGTTTTTATAAAAAGATTTTTTACATTTTTAGGTCCATTTCTGTACAATAGGTTAAATAGAAAATTAAGTATCTATAAGTTAAATTATTATAGCTGTAAAAAGACAATTGTGCAATATTTACTAAGCATATCTTACAAAGAGACAGAAGATCTTCTTTTTGTCTGTAAATAAAACATGACGTGTCCATTAATTTTAGGTTTTAAGTATAGGCAATAAAATTGATCCATTATTGTTAATTTATTATTTTAAGTTCACATAAGCTCAATCTCTGAAACACAGGTTAAACCTAGTTCAGGCAAATAAGCAACTGTGTTCTTTAAATTTTGTGAGATATTTATTGTAAATGTGTCCTATTTTATAAATAAACAATTTTATTATTATTTTTATCTCTTTATTCATTTTTTTACACATTTATTTTATATTTTTAAATATTTCAATAACAAAAAAATAAAAAAAAACATTTAAAAATATAAAAATGGTAGTCCACCGGTGTCGGGAGCTGGGTCTAAGCTACCGGTGGTTAGGGCTCCAGAGAAAGGAACCTCCTCACAATACGAGCCGTATCGAGGAGTACTGCCTTCTGTATCAGGCCCTTTACCCAACTGCGTAACGCCAGCTTCGACAGGTGGTCGTCGAAGCTTTTGGCTATCAAGCCATTGGCCGTAACGACGATCGGCACAATGACAGCCGAGTCCACATTCCACATGTCGAAAACCTCGTGCGCTAAGTCAAGATATTTGATTTGTTTCTCTTTCTCAGCTTTCACGAGGTTCTCGTCATGTGGAATGGTAACATCGATTATCATTGTGCGGCGCGCTAATCGGTCTATCACCACCATATCGGGCTTATTAGCGACGATAGTCCTATCAGTGATGATAGACCGATCCCAGTACAACGTGACATGGTCATTTTCGAGAACTGGGTCGGGCACATACTTGTAATACGGTACCTCAGAATCCACAAGTTGGTATTTCAAAGCAAGTTGCTGGTGAATAATCCTAGCCACTTGGTTATGCCTATGCAAGTACTCGCCGTTAACCAGACGAGAACAACCAGAGATAATATGTCTGATGGACTCACCCGGACGGTGGCATGCCCGACACACGTCAACCGTCCCGTCCTTCATAATATGCCTCCGGTAGTTGTTCGTCAAGATAACTTCGTCCATAATTGCACAAACAAAACCTTCAGTTTCTCCGAAGAGATCACCGATATAGCCAGGCCACAGACGTCGGGAAATCTACGTCGGACCCATAGAGAGCCCGATAGAAGCGCCCGTGAAGCTCCTTGCCTTTTCATACCTCCTTGCGGTCATCTGTAGTAAGTATTACAGGTTTGCGCCAGTTCTCTTTCGCCATGGACAACGGGTGAGTCCCTTGTCCACTGCGACCACATCTCGGTGCATACCCACATCGGCTTTGAGAAAATATTCTCTGAGACTGCAAATCTCGCGGTTGTGGAGAGTCTTAGCATTTAAAAAACCTCGACCTCCACACTTACGCGGGATGTACAGTCTCATCACCGACGATCGTGGGTGATGCATCCGATTTGCAGTCAGCAGTGTACGGACCCTTCTATCCAGGGCGTCGAGTTCGGTTTGAGTCCATTTGAGTATGCCGAAAGAGTACATAATACCGGCATGACCCAACCGTTGAAGGCGCGCACCTTATTTCCGCCCGACAAAAGGCTGTTTAAAACCTTTTTCAGGCGGCCAAAGAAGCGCTCCTTCAGCGATTGCTTCATGTCAGTACCGTTAATGCCCAACGCTTCCGACATACCCAAATACTTATAGGTTTCGGTTGAGCTAAGGGATCTAACCTGTATGGAATCTGAGAGTTGAATTCCCTCAGATTCCATAATCTCCCCTTTCTTTACATGCATGACTGCACATTTGTCCACACCAAATTCCATCCTGATGGCACTACTGAAGGTTTCAGTTACTTTCAGTAGTTCCATCAGTCGCAAATTGTTGGGGGCAAAGAGTTTTAGATCATCCATGTAAAGGAGGTGAGATAAGGCTTGACCACCTCTTCTCAACCGATAGCCTAGGCCTGAATCCTCCAGCAGTGTAATAAGAGGATTCAGAGCTAAGCAAAACCAAAGTGGACTCAAACTGTCGCCTGAATCTGTTCCCTTGAATCGGTCGACATCCTGGATAGCGAAGGACCGTTTTCCATTGCCTCATACATGACTCAAGGAAGGTGCGTATAGTTGCATCTATTTTGTACAACTC
Organism: Melanchra persicariae; assembly: GCA_947386135.1. Taxonomy (NCBI): domain Eukaryota; kingdom Metazoa; phylum Arthropoda; class Insecta; order Lepidoptera; family Noctuidae; genus Melanchra; species Melanchra persicariae. The sequence continues at coordinate 3,186,882 of OX376656.1, read as the reverse complement.
CAGCACCTTCATGAGCCATGTATGTGGCACAGAGTCATAGGCCTTCTTGTAATCTATTCAACATGTCGACAGATCCTTGCGGGATCGACGAACCTGTTGGCTTATGGCCATGTCTATGAGGAGTAGCTCCTTAGTGCCGCGGGACCCTTTCCTACATCCATTCGGAGAGGCGGACATAATTGAGTTATTCTCAATGTGATCATTAATTTTAACTCTCAGAATGGATGTAAGAAGTTTATAGACCGTCGATAAACAAGTAATCGGTCTATAATTCTTGGGTTCCGCGGGACTAGCAGTCTTATGGAGCAGGTGGGTAACGCCAGTTGTTAGGAACTGTGGTAGCGACCCAGACTCTAAGGATGACTGGAATTGAGATGCCAGGAGTGCGTGTGAGCTGCTATACCATTTGAGCCAGAAGTTATGCAGTCCGTCCGGTCCTGGAGATTTCCAGTTCGGTAACGGACGGACTGCTTTGGCTACATCTGGTGAAGTGATGACAATTTCTTCCATTTGTGGTATAGCTTCACACACGCGCTCGACATCGCGCATCCAGCCACCCTCGGCATGACAGACGGGCACTTATTTTTATTATTATTATTAGTTGTAAATGTGTATCCTTTGTTGGAGATCCAAATAAATAATATTTTACCCGACTGCTCCAGAAGGTGGGTAGTGTTTTTCTTATGAGAGTATGTATGTATGTCTATTTAGCACGCCGCGCCGTGTAGCCTAAACGGTTGAATATATTTTACGAAATGAGGTATCATTAGATTTGTAAGTTCGAAGTGGCTCGGAACTAAAGTTTATAGAAGGAGTTGGGGGAGATAGTATAGACTGAAATAATAAAAAAAAACTTTGCTTCACCAACTTGAACAAACTTTCGATTATTTCATAATCACCTGTATCGATGCATCCGGAGCACATGTTCTGAGATCATGTTGTCGTGGTCGGCGTCTGCGATGTCAAGCATCACGAACAGCAAGTCGAAACGTGACAGCAGCGAGTCTTGTAGGCCGATGTTCTCCATTGGTGTCTTGTATTGATCATACTGCGGACAGAACATTCAACACAAATTATGATATGTAAAGTCAAAGCATTTATTTCAATTAGACCATTTACAGGTACTTTTGAATCGTCAAGGTCGATCGGTCAAAAAAGATGAAGCTATTTGCACGTTCCAAAGCGTAGATCTCTATGGAGAAGAACGTGCAAGAAACTCCACGGACACTCTTTTAAAAATAATATTTTGTTAGAAAATTATGGTTACATCATTCATATTGACATTATACATATATGTGAGAACGATGTAAAAGACGTGCAGGATAAAAGAGTCCGGAGCAAAAAAGAAACAATTCAAAGAAATGATAATCATATTAATAATCATCAATCAATAATGAAACCATGACAGCCAAGAGATGACCAGTCTCAGCTGACGGCGCCCGTTCACGAACATGACGCATACGCTAGCACCATTCGGCTCAACCATTTCTAAGGGAGCCAAATGATCCAACGCATACGCCACCATCAGCCAGACTTTTGAGTGAGCATGACATCCCCAATTCGCCAGGGTACATTCAAGTCAAAGACCTACCCAAAATTATCATTATAGTTTAAATTTAAGGTACATAGTACTCACACATGTGCCGTTAATGCATGAAATTATACAATGTTAAATAAATTGAGTCTATACAATGAAAAATATTGCATTCTTATAATCTTCATCCGGTCCAACAATCTTTCCAAATGCTAACAGATTACTTTGAGCGTCCTAGTGGCTGTGGAGCAGGACCAGCATTGAGTCAAGCATTTTTATCTTCAATATACTCCCCTAACTTATAATATGCTTGCCTGCATAGTGTGCGTTTAATACAAGATTTAAATTTTGTCTCATTTAGTTCTAATATATGGGAAGGTATTTTATTATAACATTTTAAACAGTACCCTATAAAAGATGAGGCTACTTTAGCCAGTTTGAAACCTGGTTGAACTAATTGGTCCCTATTTCGAGTACCATAATTATGTCTGTCGCCTCTTTTACTAAAAAGATGTGAATTCTTTCTAACATACATGATGTTTTCGTAAATGTATTGACAAGGTACCGTCATGATGTTAATATTCTTAAATAGTTCCCTTAGAGAATCGCGCCGGCCGAGTTTGTATATGGCTTTAATGGCTCTTTTCTGCAGAATAAAAATAGACTCGATGTCTGCAGCCCGTCCCCATAGTAAAATACCGTAAGACATGATACTGTGAAAGTAACTGAAATAGACCAGTTTCGCGGTATCAACATCCGTAAATGGGCGGAATTTCCTAACAGCATATGCTGCTGAACTTGGCCGTCCTGCAAGAGATGTTAAATGAGGACCCCATTGTAGCCTTGAGTCAAGCGTAATACCCAGGAATTTTTTTATTTAATTACTAGCAACCCGCCCCGGCTTCACACGAGCGCTTATGTATCGCACGCGTTGTTGAGAATTTTACATCGACACACAAACATCGTGATATTTCAGCCAATTTACAAAAACCTGAAGGTCTCGTATGCGGCCGCCGCGGCTGCTGCGGTTAAACCGGGCTCGTGCGGTCAGGCCGACCCGCGAAGCTCCAGCGTCAGCTGCCCTCGCCTCCAGTCTCCTGCGGCCGACTTCCAGCACCGGCTACGGGTGACTGCGACTAGAGCCCGGACGCTGGAGGTTCCCGATGCAGTGACGCTGTGGCCGAAAGCGTCGTGCTATGTTTTTTTTTGCGAGGTGAGCATACTCCTCCGCCTATGGGTCCACTACTTGCGGTGCCCGATGCGGACCACTCCTACGACGACGAGGTGACCGAGGTAGACCTGAGAATGACCTGAAGATGTGGGGGCACCTTGCGTAGATTTGTAAGAGTATACGCGGTCGTTGGATCGGCCACACTAAGAGATGGAGCCCGCTAGCTATGGCGGGCTGATGTCGGAGGCGCGTGAATTTTATCGTATCCCGGGTTTTAGTCGGTAGGAGTCCGTAGTCCGAGTCCGGAGACAACACTCCGTCACCATCACCACACACGGACGGAGTGAGAGATATATTATGATATAGGTATATAACTATATACTCACTCGACCATACACCGGGTTGGCGGCGGCGAGCACGGAGCAGCGCGCGTTGAGCGTGGCGTGCACGCCCGCCTTGGCGATGGTCACGCGGCCCTGCTCCATGACATATATAACTATATACTCACGCGACCATACACCGGGTTGGCGGCGGCGAGCACGGAGCAGCGCGCGTTGAGCGTGGCGTGCACGCCCGCCTTGGCGATGGTCACGCGGCCCTGCTCCATGACATATATAACTATATACTCACGCGACCATACACCGGGTTGGCGGCGGCGAGCACGGAGCAGCGCGCGTTGAGCGTGGCGTGCACGCCCGCCTTTGCGATGGTCACGCGGCCCTGCTCCATGACATATATAACTATATACTCACGCGACCATACACCGGGTTGGCGGCGGCGAGCACGGAGCAGCGCGCGTTGAGCGTGGCGTGCACGCCCGCCTTGGCGATGGTCACGCGGCCCTGCTCCATGACATATATAACTATATACTCACTCGACCATACACCGGGTTGGCGGCGGCGAGCACGGAGCAGCGCGCGTTGAGCGTGGCGTGCACGCCCGCCTTGGCGATGGTCACGCGGCCCTGCTCCATGACATATATAACTATATACTCACGCGACCATACACCGGGTTGGCGGCGGCGAGCACGGAGCAGCGCGCGTTGAGCGTGGCGTGCACGCCCGCCTTGGCGATGGTCACGCGGCCCTGCTCCATGACATATATAACTATATACTCACGCGACCATACACCGGGTTGGCGGCGGCGAGCACGGAGCAGCGCGCGTTGAGCGTGGCGTGCACGCCCGCCTTGGCGATGGTCACGCGGCCCTGCTCCATGACATATATAACTATATACTCACGCGACCATACACCGGGTTGGCGGCGGCGAGCACGGAGCAGAGCGCGTTGAGCGTGGCGTGCACGCCCGCCTTGGCGATGGTCACGCGGCCCTGCTCCATGACATATATAACTATATACTCACGCGACCATACACCGGGTTGGCGGCGGCGAGCACGGAGCAGCGCGCGTTGAGCGTGGCGTGCACGCCCGCCTTGGCGATGGTCACGCGGCCCTGCTCCATGACATATATAACTATATACTCACGCGACCATACACCGGGTTGGCGGCGGCGAGCACGGAGCAGCGCGCGTTGAGCGTGGCGTGCACGCCCGCCTTGGCGATGGTCACGCGGCCCTGCTCCATGACATATATAACTATATACTCACTCGACCATACACCGGGTTGGCGGCGGCGAGCACGGAGCAGCGCGCGTTGAGCGTGGCGTGCACGCCCGCCTTGGCGATGGTCACGCGGCCCTGCTCCATGACATATATAACTATATACTCACGCGACCATACACCGGGTTGGCGGCGGCGAGCACGGAGCAGCGCGCGTTGAGCGTGGCGTGCACGCCCGCCTTGGCGATGGTCACGCGGCCCTGCTCCATGACATATATAACTATATACTCACGCGACCATACACCGGGTTGGCGGCGGCGAGCACGGAGCAGCGCGCGTTGAGCGTGGCGTGCACGCCCGCCTTGGCGATGGTCACGCGGCCCTGCTCCATGACATATATAACTATATACTCACGCGACCATACACCGGGTTGGCGGCGGCGAGCACGGAGCAGCGCGCGTTGAGCGTGGCGTGCACGCCCGCCTTGGCGATGGTCACGCGGCCCTGCTCCATGACATATATAACTATATACTCACGCGACCATACACCGGGTTGGCGGCGGCGAGCACGGAGCAGCGCGCGTTGAGCGTGGCGTGCACGCCCGCCTTGGCGATGGTCACGCGGCCCTGCTCCATGACATATATAACTATATACTCACGCGACCATACACCGGGTTGGCGGCGGCGAGCACGGAGCAGCGCGCGTTGAGCGTGGCGTGCACGCCCGCCTTGGCGATGGTCACGCGGCCCTGCTCCATGACCTCGTGGATGGCGGTGCGGTCGATGTCCGACATCTTGTCGAACTCGTCGATGCACACCACGCCGCGGTCGGCCAGCACCATGGCGCCTGCTTCCAGTCTGGAGGGCAAGGATGTAAACTGATTAAACACTGGTATTGACGCTTCTGTAACAAGGCGGCTTGCAGATTTCGTTGCGCAAGATAGCAGACACATACATTAACGTACTGTCTTATTACAACTAATAAACATGACACAAAAAACAGTTATATATTGTTTTGTAGATACAAGTGTTATGATGTCAAAGTACCAGGGCCGAAAGAATAGAAATACTCTTTATTATAAATCATAACAAATTACAATAGCTAGAGGAGCTTTAAAAATAGTAGTGTGTAACAATGAACAGTCTATCCTGTACCTGTACCAATTTGGATACCCATTTAAAGCAGTTCTTGTTTTAGTTTCGTAAATTATAGCCAGATTCTACAGTCATTCAACAGACCTACGATCTCCAGTCTCCGGGTCAGTGGTCACAGCAGCCGTGAGACCGACGCCGGAGGAGCCTCGCCCCGTGGTGGTGATGGCGCGCGGGGCAGTCTGTAGCACGTAGCGAAGTAGCTGGGACTTCGCCACCGATGGGTCGCCAATGAGTAGGATGTTGATGTCACTGAGGAAGGAATGGATATTAATAAGATAAATTCATGAAATTGTGTACAAACAAATTGAGGCCCTGACTCCTGTGCTAGGTCGAATGAAACACCGATGTTGCAGGAATCAGTGTCTTCTCCCAAACAAGAGGTGATTAAATGCATTACGAGATAGATTTTTATGAATTACAATGCATAATTGATGTTACCACATTACATACAATAAGTACAACAGTCCAACATCAGGATTATGTGTGGCAACCAAACCCCGATATTTACAGTTATATAGATTGATGTTAGTACAAAGGGAGATTCAGGTTTTAAAAATGAGTGCCTTGTTTTCGTAACTTTGGAGTAACTATAGATTTTTGCCCCTTGACCAAATTAAAACAGACAAAATACAGCTCAAAAGCAGGATTTCAAATATGAGGTTATTGATTGAACAATACTTTCCAAATGGCCAAGGTCATACACTCATGTAGACTTTTTCAAATACCCAAACTGGGTCATGTTGTAAATAGTGAAGAATTTATGTGACTTCTTGATGCATTTGCAAAAAAGGGGCCTAGTGAGTAGGCCTTTCTCAGATCTGTTTTGCAATTGGACTAGGCCCTAGCCCTTTTTAATTGGTACAATCAAATGAATATTTAAACTCACCCTCTGAGTCTCGTGCCATTAGGCAAGACCTTCTCCATACCCCCAAGCAGCAAACAAAGTATAGCCTTTTTGATATAGTCATGTCCGTGTATAGACGGTGCCAGTGACTTGCTGAGCAGCTCAAACATGTCTGTGCTCCCGCGCTTCGCTAGCCTCTTGCACAGCTTCACGTCTTCTAGCGTTATGGTCATGTTCATGTCTTTGTTAATTTGAGTAACGTTGTTGGCTATTAGAATTGTTCTGGGAATTAAAATAATCATAATAAAGATGTTATTGTTGTTAGTAGTAGTAGAAAGTTTGGGTTCCATTTTTACTGTTTGGTAAAGAAACCTTAAAATATTACAACATTCTAACAGTTTCATGGTTAAATTTCACATTCCTAGCTTGCTTAATTCTTTAACTCCAATAAATTGGAAATAAAGAAGTGAGTTATTGAAGTTGTTACTTGCAAAGTTAAATTAAATATATTTTAGAAAAATTTCACCCATTTGCAATATAAATGAATATTTTCATAGTATATCTCACCTAAAAGTACCAGCAGTGAAGCTACCCTGCTTGTTAGGCAGACACCTATAGTTCCCCACTATCTGCACCCTGTCTCCAGGCTTGCACTTGTCGACCAGGTCATCATCACAGATGATGTCCACACTTCTGGGCAGCTGACCAGCAGGGGCTCGCTCTGGCATCTCCTGGACTGTAAGGGTTTGGTGGTCTTTGTAGCGGGAGAGACCGTATTCAGTCTCTAAGGGATTGCCTTCATCATCCTGAAAGAAAAGGTCACAGATGGTAAGAAGGGTCAGCCTGAAATTGTATAATTTTGTGACACTAATTTTACAGTTTTATTATTAGACTTACAAATGCTTATGACTAAAACATGAATACAAATCTTTGATATTTGCATTTAGCTTGTTCAAAGTTGAAGAAATGTGTACTACAATTGATGAACTTGGTTTATAACTATTTTTTATTTTATTATTTTATTTAGATAAATATAATATATATTTACTTTATGTTTTAACACTTATATGTGCCGTCTTATATGTATTAACCAAGAATGTTTTGTCCTTTTTAGCATGGTGAACAATGGATGACATCGCTACAAAAACTAACCAATAGCCGTTTAACAGTTACCATAATCGACCATTATCCATCTCGTACCTTGACATTGGCAAAATCATCGAATGTTCGTCGAAGGAGCCATAACCATAAAAATTGAATTGAATTGAGAGGTTTTTTTATGTATGGGAAATCATCAAAGTCAAAAGTCATTTATTCAAATTAGGCTGAGAGCCAGCACTTTTTGAACATCAAAGTTCTACAAAAGACAGTCCTCCAAAAGTTTTAGCTGGGAAGAAGAAGTCATCAAATGACTTCTCCTGCTCTGGGCGGAGCGGAAGGGAGTGTCAGACTCTTACTGACTAAAACCCATCCATGCTCCATGTTAAAAATTTAAATCCTCCTGGTTAATAATTAAAAACAAAATAAAAATAGCCTCTTTTGTTTTTTTTCAATTCTGTTTGAAAGGGAATAGTCTTACCTTCGTAGGGTATACAGCAGAAGTAGGGAAAGCTTCAAAAGATGTCAGATCAGTATACTTCCTCTCCATCACCTTCTTAGTGGCAGGACAGTAGTGCACACTGCGGACCACCTTTGGCCTCACCAGGGATACCCTGGTAACTATGCCTTCCACACATATCAGGTTGCCTAAGTACCTGAAACAAAAATGTAATAGTATTGCTTTATAATTTCCTGTTATTTAATGTTTTGGATTGGTTTTGTTTACCCCTCTATCTAAGCCACAGAAATCCAAATCAATTCATTTATGCGCGATTGTAGCATTGATATCCAAATGGTGGCCTTATAAAAAATCTGAACTCAAACATACCTTGAGGTCAAGCTTCTTGGTGTAACATGTTTGTTTCCGAAACTACCATTGAATGCGACAAAGAACTCCTCCTGTTCCTTCGCGTACGTCGGGTCGATGGACGAGACATACTCTTTGAGGGCTTTTTGGAAAGCTATCTGCTCCTCAAAAGCGTTGTCGAGTAACGTACGGGCACGTTCCGGATTCTTACGTCTCAAATCATTTACGCTCACGACTAACCGTTGTGACTTATCCGCTATCATCTGCTTAACTTTTTCCATATAAATTCCTTGGTCTTCCTGAAAGTTGAAGTAGTAAAATGTTATTGACCAAAGAAAAAAGGGTGACCGGTAGAAAACATTAAGGTTAGTTAAGTTACCTCATCATCCAGGAACTCCAAATACTCTCTTTGTAAATCTCTCAAACGTTGATCGAAATCACCGTCTTCCATTTTCTTGAGTGCTAAAATCTACAAATAATCGAATAAAACCAAATAAACAATGCACATTCAGTTTCATTCACACAACAGACGGTAAAACAGTTTGACAGTTACTTAGTTTTTAGCGCCAAAATTGCTTGAAGCTAGAGAACCAAGAAGGAATGTAACAATTTACTTGGTTAGTCGATTTTCATTAGGTGGTCTCTAGTAGTTTTACTGTGGCTAGCAACACTTAAACCATAGTTGCGTTCCAGACTCCCAGCATGATTTATTGGTATATTTAGCTTAAACCAATGAGTTTTTATCTGGTTTTTCGTTTACGCTAGAGCATTTATCTCATTCTCGCCTCTGAAAAAAAACAATATTTAATCGAAACGTACTACTTATTATTAGTGTTCTGTGGACCGTGTGGACGTCGTACGTCGTTTTCTGAAGTGAAAACTAACCTATCAAAATAAATAAATATTCGTATCTAATTAAATTAGTGTATAGGTTTAATGGGATAAATTACCATTTACTGAAAAGGGTATCTAGTAGCATAATGTCAGAACCAAATTCGAGTTCTAACCACTCTTTATCACCACCGCCCCAAAACAACAAAGAAAAGGAGAAGGAGAAGAACGAATACCGACCCAAGCTGAAGATCCTAGCTTTGCATGGCTACAGGCAGAATGGCGCAGTGTTCAGAGCCAAGATCGGCTCGTTCCGCAAAGCTGTTGCGAAGTACGCGCAGCTTGTTTTTGTATCAGCTCCACACAAAGTTGTGAATGAGGATGGTGGCGGCGACGAAGGTAACTGTTATTCAGTGCATATCAATTTACGTTTACTTAATTACGATACTAAAAGTTAATGGAGTTGGTTGATACCTACCTAAAATGAAAAGCATCTTAAAATCTCTATCAACAAGTACTGCCAGTCCCTTCACTTCAGCATCTTCTATGGTCCTATTTCAGTATTTAACCCTAATGATAGACACGCTTATCAACAATAATACATCCTACCAATAGCTTTTACAAATTCACAGCATCAAACTTTTCTTTCTAATCACAATCTTCTGATGTCTAGATGCCCGATCTTGGTGGTTCAATGCTGAAGACAATACATTCAGTGGCAAGTGCCTCGGAGGGCCAGCCCTTGGGTTCGAAGACAGCCTGGAAGTTATAAAGAATGTAGTGGAGGAGTATGGGCCATTTGATGGGTTCGTGGGCTTCTCTCAGGGAGCCTGCCTTGTCGGGCTGTTAGCTGCAATGCAGCAGAAAGGATGTAAGTCATATTTTGTGTTTTTTTCTTAATAACTATGGTATAATTCTGATACAGTAAAAACACTTTCTTTGTTTCTGCATCATATTATTACAAAGAAAAAAAAATGCACACAAAGTTTAGTTGCTGATTTTGCCTACATTTTTGGCTTGTCTCAAACTCTATTAAAAATGTTTCAGATTTACCATACGCATTTAAATTTGTAATATTCACATCTGGATTCCGATCAGGCAGCCTAGTGCACAAAGGGTTCTATGATGAGGAGATCACACTGCCATCATTACATGTCTATGGAGAGAGTGATTCCATTATACCTAAAGGTAACATTTATTAATTTTTGTAATTTCTGTAAAACATTTTAAAAGTCCTAGTCTTAATCCCTATCTTCTAATTATTTTGCAGAGATGAGTGAATCCCTTATCAACCTGTTTATACAGCCGGTAGTAGCGGAGCACTCAGGCGGCCACTACGTCGCGTGCTCCGGTGCCATCAAGGACGCCTACCAAGACTTCCTCAGTGACCGATACCAAGAAGTGTTTGAAGCCAATGCAGACGAGCCGGAAAAGTCATAGCATAGAGCACTGGGACAGCACCCAGTCTTAACCAAACCCAAAGCCAAAATAAACACATATTGGTGATTGAATACTATCTAATTGTCCAGTTTCTCTTGAGTTTGGTATTTGGGCTCCGCTGCCGTTGCATAGTTAAACTTAATTTTTGAACAATCCCGTAGTCAGTTTTGTAATTTTAAAGAATTTGCTAGGCTACGCACGCGATTTTTGCAATTTCTGTAATAAAAGCGATAAGCGATCGTTGATCATCATATTGATATCGCCAATATACTAAAATAATTAGGAAGCATAGTTTTAGCAACAAAAATGAATGTTTGTTAAGCCAATTCTATAGGGTTTTCGTGTACATATGGTATGTTTGTTTTAAAATAAATGTGGGGAGAGAATGACCAAACGTTTAGTTTTATTTAACTTTTGTTATGGTTGGGAAATCATCAAATGACTTCTTCCGCTCTGGGTGGGGTGGACGGAAGGGAGTGTCTGACCAAATCCGTGTTCCTCCAATGCCCTTTGCGTTCTAGCTGGGGCCGCGGTGACGAACAATTCCCTGGCACGTTACCCTTATTTCCTAGTTTAGGCGATTTTAGATTGTAACAAATGAATTTGCTGATTTGGCAACACTCGTTAATAATGTCATACTGATAAATTGATAATCGCATACTGGAACGCGAACATTTTGAGGTTATGTTGTTGATAAGTAAATGGAAACAAATAAAAACTTTAACACATTTGCGAAATAAAATACAATGCAAGACGAGCACAAAATGTGGCGAAGGTATTTGATGTGGTTCGCTCATGAACACATTGATTTTCGTCATGCGGTGAGTTATTAACACATTTACATGCGATCACATTTCTTATAATTTTAATTTGTGAGATGTGTAAAATAACTATGTTATTTTTCAGGAAATGTACAGTATCATATCACTACTCAAAATACCCGTCAAATTTGTGGAAAATCCGTGCGTTCAAAAGCCGTATTGGATAGTTGAATTACCTTCGGAAGATTGTGTTAGAAAAATAGCTTCTCGGTCTGTTTTGCTCAAAAATTGTATAGAGCTGTGGTCGAGAGCAACTACTGAGGCACAATTACACGACAACTTGAAGAAATCGCTGAAAAATTCAACTGGTAGTTGGGTTTTAGGAGAAAAAAAGAATGGTATCAGTGATACCTGTCTGTGCCCAAAGGAGTTGATAGAATCGAGTTTTTCCCCGAAAAAGTCTTTTAAAGTGGAAGTCGAGACATTCTGCAAACATTTTACCATGAAGGAAAAGGTTGGGAAGATTGAGGTAAATGATATTTGCTTTAGTTTTAAGAATAAATCAGACAAGAGCAATAACTTAGTTGAAATCCATTTGACTATGGTAGGCACCAGATATTACAGAACTTGCAATAAAGTACATTGACCTTTCCCTAATATCCCTTCGTATACCCAAACAATAAATTATGAACCGTTTTTCATTAGTAGAGAATGTAAAGGATCACGATAGAAGTCGAAACAGGACAGTTTTATGTATTTATTTCTGTATTTTACAACAAATGTATGTGGGTCAATGACCATTATCGCAGCATATTTATCTGGTGTCTACCATAGCACATGTAATGTAAAGATATGATGTTTTACAGATACAAAAGGCAAAGTTTTTAGGTGTTTATAACTAGGTTTTTTAACATAGTCAAACACACAATAAATGATTAAAACAGAAAAATCAGTTATTTACCTTGCAGATAAATTATTCTTATTGAGTATGCCCTGGTAAAAAAAATATTTTTTACAGCAATTCAGTTACTTACCAATGGGGGGTCCTGTGAAACTCAAGAACCCTGATGTGACCCTCGCTTACCTAGAGTTCTATGGTGTAGACCCCAATGACGTGCCTGAAGATCCATATGATGTCTTCTTTGGGAAATGGGTAAGATCAATCATGTAATTTAGTTCTCTTTAACAATAATTAATAGCATAAAATTTCATAAGTAACTCTTTATGCTTTGCATCAGCAGGTCCTTTCTGAATAGGCTCTAATCACAGATTTGGATAGACATAGATAACACAAGAGCAACTACTTTGCATGCCCAATTCGGTGCCCAACTTACGTACAAAAATCGTAAGCGGCTACTTTCGCGCTCAGTCTGCATCGGTGTACGCTAGTCGGACGTCAGTTATGTGTCAGTTAGGTGCCACATGCGGCGGCATCGACTTTGAATCGATTTGATTTTCCTTGTGTGAGGTCATAGTAGGTAGTCAAAAAATGGCACGCTTGGTTTTCAACAGATTGTGATACTTGCGTTATCTACGTCCATCTATATCTGTGGCTCTAATACTTTGTAATTGATAAACAATACTAACCAAGTGTGTTAGTGATTCAGACAGATTTTCTTAATTATTTTATTAAAATCACTTAATAAGTCTAGAGATCAATTGAGGTAACATACCTATATGTTCTAAGCTCACCCATTGTACTACCAATTTTTGAGAACAGCCAAAACCTAAGAGTGCCACAAACTATGTCTCTTTCATTGTAGCTTGATTGTTTTTGACTTGTGTATGTGTCAACAAGCTTTCACAGTGCTCCATACAACAGGCATGTTTTGTGGGGAAAAGCAATGTTTTAGTCCATTAATTTATCTATCAAAATATATTGGGCACATGTTTTTTGCTTCATCAAATCAATAATAAAAGGCTTGTTACGTCACTCAAAATTCAACGCAATGTGTGCTCTGCATTTTTTGTTTACGTGACACTGACAAAAAAAATACGTGTCCGATAAGTTTTTACAATCGCACTGCAATAGTGATCATGTCAAGCTTAAAACCGTCCACAGATTTACAGTTCCTTAAAAAAACCATCTCCCACAGATAGCAGACGGGCAGCGCGACCTCATCCAGGTGCACTCGCTCAAGAAGCGTCAGTTCATCGGCAACACGAGCATGGACGCGCAGCTCGCCATCATCATGGCTAACCAGGCGCAGGTGAAGCTCGGAGACATGGTGCTCGACCCCTTTGTCGGCTCAGGCTCTTTACTGGTCGCGGCGGCACATTTTGGAGGTGAATATTGACTGTTAGACATGTTTGTGAGCTCCTAAAATTTGCGATGCTACTTGCTAACTTGCCGACTGTGCCCTAAAACTTGCAGCCAAAGTAACCTATGCGCTGCTACCAACGATGCCGTGGAAGTGCCAATGTTTTAGGCCACTCAAATCTGAGATACTGTTGTGCCAATGACACGAAGAAGAGAAAGAGTTTTTGTTATTAGTCACGAAATTGCACGTTGCGAAGTTGTTGTCCTTTTGCTTAGTTTTCCACGAACCTTGATTTGCAGTTACCGAGTTCCAAAGTTTTTTCCCCTTTTGTTACGGCTTAACTTTGTACCCAGAAACATTACGCAGTAATAAGAGAAAAAGAAGCTAAAGCCGGGTCACTTATTGTGTTGTGTCATGTCGTCTTCTGAGTACTTCTAACGCAGTGGATTGGCTACAAAACTCGTTATGATATGACTTAGGTTTGAACAGATTCGTTTTGTTATGTGTATCCTGCGCCACGACTCACCCCAACACAGTAACCTGCCTAGAACCATAGCCTCGTGGTGGTGAACCTGGCTAGAGACATATCTGCACTAATTTAATAAAGATGTTTAAGAAGTTTAAGAGTTTGATTGATTGAACGCGCTAATCTCTGGAAGTATCAGTCGGATTTGGATTTTTTTTTTATATGGTTGCACCATTCATGAGGAAGGCTATAGGCTATATTATAGGAACGGGATTTGCGCGTACGAAGTCGCGGGCAAACGCTAGTCTCTCTAGATTAGCTTATGCCCGCGTGCAGCATGCATGCCTATCTCTTGTCCCTGCCACATAATACCAATGCTTCTGTCTCTATTTAACATTCCTACAATTCCAGCATACGTGTGGGGCTCCGACATCGACTACCTGATGCTGCACGGCCGCACGCGGCCCACGCGCGTCGGACAAAAGGTAACAAAGTATGTATTGCGATGGTTCAGGTGCTTGTTCCTTGACTTGTTCAATGTAGCTATTGTTAAGTTACATATATATAAGGTATAGGTTAAGGGCGCTACACACATGAGCGGGCCGGGCGGGTCATCACCTCAGATGGGCAGCAAAATCGAACATTTGAATGAATTTTCGAGAATAAGGCCAAATTCAGAATTGTGCCGAATGAACCCGATCGGCACTATGGGTAGATTGCTTCGGGTCGGCTTTGTCGTTCAACAAATACTAACGAACCGAATGTGTCGGCATAAAACCCGAATGGAATACACGATCGGCACTAGAGTGTCCGTGGAGTTTCTTGCACGTTCTTCTCCATAGAGATCTACGCAACGGACGGTTTGGAACGTGCAAATATCTTCATCCTTTTGACCGACCGACCTTGACAATTCAAAAGTGCCTGTAAATGGTCTCATTGAAATAAAAGCTTTTAGTTTGACTAGCCGAAAAAAATACAACATGTTTATGTATGTATAATAGTAATTGATTAGAATGACGGCCGCCATGGCTCACGTACAATACAATGGTTCACAGCAGGACTAAGTGCGGAAACCATACCCAATAGATAGATAGCTAGTAATTGATTTGGGCCGGCTTTGCCGTTCAACAAATACCGCCGGACAGATTGTTCCCGCTCAGTGTGTAGCGCCCCTTATTGGTTTGTCCTAAATTAAATACTGGGGATAGGGAAATAGATCATAATATTGGACTAAATTCCAGTTTTGGTCTTACTTGAAAAACTTGGTACAGTTTTTTCGGTGAAAGTTTGAATAAATCGCATTTCCTCTGAAAAACTGTCATAAGACGCTGAAAGCTAGTTTTAAGAAAAAAACGATTTAAATAATTTTTCGATAAATTAATGCTATTGTGACTTTTAGGTTACAAATTTTTACCTGTTTACTGTTTTAACTACAATTGTGGCGGTTTCATTGATCGATAGAGAATGAAAAACTTAATAAAACTGTATTTAAATCTGTGTCTACTTTTTCTTATGTTACGACAGTTTTTTAGAGGAAAGTCGAAATGATATTTAAATTCATGCTCAATTTGATCGGGTATATTTTTGGGCAGATGAGAAACGAATATTGAAAATGATGATTATTTTCAGATCCGAACCAAAGACGAGAGCGTACGCGGCAACATGAGGCAGTACGGAACAGAGCCGCGGTACCTGGACGTGGTGGTGAGCGACTTCTCGCTGCACAACTGGAAACCAGGCTTGAAATTCGACGCCATTATTACTGATCGTAAGTATTTTTCACTAACTACCGATGCTGCAGTTACCGTAGCCACCTACTGGGCCCAAATAATCTTAGGACTTAACCATCGACGAACTACTTAATCGTCGGCGCAGCGTTTTTATTCACCTTCATAATTATAATTCCTCAAAAACTTCAGACAAAGTATATTATGTGTTATTTCAATTTCAGCACATGCATTCAGACACTGTATTTTGCTCTAAACACCAAAGTCCGTTCAGTACTTTAAATGCATGATTGACTTACAATCATCAGTCGACATGACGTATTAACGAAGATGGGTCGTTTTTTTTTTTGATCCACTCTAGGAATTTCTCTTGTATCGTGGGTGCGTTTACAAACATATAAACTCACATACACAAACAGCCAGACCCGGAACGACTATCTGTAGGCCATACAAATATTTGTTCCGTGCGGGAATCGTACCCGGGACACACAGCGCAGCAGTCGATCGCTCAACCACTGCGCCAACCATGCCGAATTGCCAAACTACACAGATTATTTAAAACCCAGCTTTTCCTCTATTATTCAGCGCCCTACGGTGTTCGAGAGCCCACAGAGAAAATCGGCATCGAAAAGGAGAACTACACATTGTCTGAACATCACCTACCGAACCACGTGCCTTCTAAAGTGGAGTATGGACTATCACATATCTATAGTGATCTGCTCAACTTCGCTGCCTCACATCTTGAAATGGGACGGCGGCTGGTGTGCTGGTTCCCGTTAGTTAGGTAAGATTGCTTCAAATTCATTTGTAAATAAAAGATGGCAACAGATGCTTTGTAAAGGATTTCTAGTTTTGCTGCAAATAAACGCTTTTTAGCGATCGCTTGCCGAGGTTAGTCTGTGGATGGGTGACCATCCTAATATACTGAGACTCCTCCGTGCCTCGGAAAGCACGCTAAGCCGCTGGTCCCGGCTGTCATTTGGAGATCTTTGGCAGTCGTTACGGATTGTCAGAAGCCAGAAAATCTGACACCAGTCTTGCCAAGAAGTACAGTGTTACCCGGTTAATGGGTTGTGGAGGTCTGGTAGGCAGCCGCTCCACGTAAAATACTGGTATTCAGCTGAATCCGGTTTGACTGGAAGCCGACCCTAATATAGTTGGGAAAAGGTTAGGCAGATGATGAAACGCTTTTTAGGGATCCGTACCCGAAGGGTAACCAACGGAACCCTACGTTCGTCCGTCTGCAAGCGGGCTGTATCTCAAGAACCGTAATAGCTAGACAGTTTAAATTTTCAGTGTGTATTTTTATTGCCGCTATAACAGCAAATAATAAAAATGAAGGGGCTCCCATACAAGAAACATGTTTTTGGTACGGAACCCATCGTGTGAGAGTCTCGCACTTGGCCGGTTTTTCTTTCTTCCTTAGTTCTGAATGTTGGGAACTGTCGATATGCGTCAAGCGCAAATGAGCTTTGCAGAAAGTTAAATAGTTACATACTAGTCAGCTTGAACCCTCCAATTGCTGGACAAAACCCACGTCCATTAATTCCAGCTGTTTCGGTCCAGGGCTTGGGTGGGTGGGCAATTGCTTATTCGTTTTGTTTTCAATAGTACAGACTCCAAATAACTGCTTGCCATTTTCTGGCGTCGCGAAATATGTGTGGCAAAATTAAATAATGGTATTCTACTGAGAGTAAGGTCCTCTATAATTTTGTATCCCTATCAGTTTGCCTTTTCAAGTGCTTAAAAGACGCCTTGATTTGAATCATCGCACTTTGTGGATTTAAAGGGATCCATGCTTTTTTTATGGATGGGAAATCATCAAATGACTCCTTCCACTCTGGGCGGAGCGGGCGAGAGTGTCAGACTTTTACTGACTAAAACCCATCCGTGCTCCTTTGCTTTCCAGGGACACGGTAACTCTTTCGAATAAAATCCGCAACCCTGGCAATGTAAATATCTTCGTCAAAGTTTTATCTAATATACCCGCCAGTTCGATTCAAACCCATTCGCATGTTACTTGGGGTCGGCGCAACACGTTTTGTTCATCTATTCTGTCCTATCAGCCGTCACACTATCACTAACTCCCTTTTCTTTCATATCGCTCCTCACACAATCCATCCATCTTTTCTTTGGCCTCCCTTTTCCTGTCCATCCATCCACATTAATATTCACACTCCACCAGCACGCAAAATACGCGCTTAGTCGTGGAGTTGCGGAAACCAGCCCGAATTACAATGCAATACATTAATATTCATAACCCTTTTAGTTACATGCGTTTCATGCCTCCTCTTCACATGACCATACCAGGACAAGCGGTTACCTTTCAACTTTTCGTTTTGATGGTACCTATACCATAGAAACCTCATCCTCCCTCCTTAAACCATACCTTACTCTTCTGTCGTCCAGGGAAGAGTACCAGGAAGAGCAGCTCCCCTCCCACCCGTGCCTGAAGCTGGTGGGTAACTCTGAGCAGGTGATCTCCAAGCTGGCGGCGCGCAGACTGCTCACCTACGAGAAGGTGACGGACGAGGTGCCCAACATGCCGCTGGACCCTAACGCTGGAGTACATAACTTTAGGTATGTGTCTATGTTTTGGATGGGAAATGTTCAAATGTATCCTCCCGCTCTGGGCGGAGCGGAAGGGAGTGTCAGAGTATTACAAACTAACGGCCGCTTTCTATAACATATCTCAATCCTAATTTTGATCCCGATCCTTGTCTGTAACCAATCAACGGCCGAGTTTGTGTCCTTCACCACACAATCCTCACCTTTGATTGGTTACAGACAAGGATCGGGATCAAGATTGGGATTGAGATATATTATAGAAAGCGGCCGTAAAACACACCCATGTTCCTCCAAATGCCCATTGCGATCCAGGGCCGCGGTAACTCTTCGAATGATTCCGCAACCCTAATTTAAGGTAGCTATATACATTAAAGAAAACGTATCAAAACGTCAAAATGTGTTTCTTTTTAATTCAACCACAAAAAATTACCAAAAAGTTCCGAAGAAATTACTTTTCAAGCAATTTGTTACAGTTGGTCGCATTTACTTTGGTTCAATCAAAGATTTGATGTCACCGACTAACAGACTGCAACTACTGGAAGAGACTGTAACTTATTAGTAATTTTTTGAAAACTCATTTTTTATATATGTTTTGATATTTTTAAAAGCTTTTATTTCCTTTGTCATCGGTTTTCTAAAAAATATTATAACAATTTTGTGGCAAGGCAGCACTGTGACTGTTTTGAGTACCGTCATCGTTCTCGTGTGTGAGGGAGACGGGGATTTAGTAAACAGAGAGCTCCATTTCTTTTTCGCCCTAATCACCTTCATATTACGATATTCTTACATAAAACTATAGATCAAGCTAGTTGTGATGATGCAACTAATTACCATTGTTTACAAAAACAACTTTAACCACTACATCATAAAGTTCAAAATCCCATAACATTGAGTAGTTTCTCAGCGCATCCAATCAAAACCATGTTTGTTTTCCAGGGAGAAGTACTTCACAATGGGAGAGACGACGCGGAGGGAGAGGAAGGAGAAGCGCGCGGGGGAAGTGGCCGCCTACCTCGCCAGCAAGATGGCCGCCACGAGTGATGTCACGTGACACGCACTATACAGTGCTCTATGCCTAACAGCCTTCATAACAGATACCTTTAATAAACGTTAAGTTTTAATTGATTAGAGTTTTTAAATTCTGCATACATACAAAAGAAGGAAACAACTTGCTGAGTTCCAAACAATTTCGTGGTGTACTTATTTATTTAATGCTGGCAGTTCACTTGGCGTATTTGGCCAAATACGCCAAGTGCAGTGCCACCTTAACACTTTATGTACTGTACAGAGAACATGTACAAAGGCGGACTTATTGCCATAGGCATACCAGTAAACCTTATCTCATCCGTATCTGTTGAAACCGTGCAAGTAAACGACGGCGTATACTCAGCAGACCAAGCGGCCAGAATACGTAGTT
Source organism: Melanchra persicariae (assembly GCA_947386135.1). Classification (NCBI taxonomy): domain Eukaryota; kingdom Metazoa; phylum Arthropoda; class Insecta; order Lepidoptera; family Noctuidae; genus Melanchra; species Melanchra persicariae. The sequence goes on along the minus strand of OX376656.1, from coordinate 3,167,244 downwards.
AGAATAGTGTGGATATGAACCTCCACGATTTGTGCATTTTTGGAGGATTGTTATTCGAATCTTTATCATAGAGAGAAACATTTCTGCCGAAAATGCAAAAACGTCCACTGCGGGACATAGGACTCGCAAACGTCGCCACATCGACCTGTCATGTGTAGGATACATTACACTAACACATTTCATTTTTACATTTTATTATGCGATTGATTAAAACAAGAGCTTGGTGGTAACATAATATAAATTTAATTTATTTAAATAAGTCATACCCACAGGAACAGTCCATGTCCATTAAATAATAACTAACTTAAAGTTTACACACAACCAAAAACATTCCATACACCATAAATGCACGCCTGCTTTTGACAAGTTAACATAAAATAATCTTATTACCTTTGATTATATACACGTCTAGATTGAGCAATGTAAACAAAGGACGCACAAAAGCCGTCTCCAATTGCGCTATATGTGTGAGTACCGCTCGTGTACTTATTGTAGTTTAGGGATGCCTGCTCCAAATGATTAACTTACCTTTTCTCTATTATTTATTAAGATGACGGTGAAACAAAACAAGTTAAAAAAAGTGATTATTTTGTAGATTAGTGTTTTATTGCATAAGTAAATTATTAATGTTAAATTAATAATTTGTTCTTTACAATAATAAAATTCTACAAAAATAAAAAATTGCAAAAACAATACAGTAATTTGGTATTTAAAAATTAAAATACATGAGGCGTCCACTGTATAATTTCTCTCCAGCGATTTCCTAGTTCGGAATCCGTAGGAAATCTGAAACCCGAAATATTAGAAAGAACTACAAGATAGTGCATGAAGAGAGTCAATCCTTCAGGTTAAGCTATGACGGGGTTGGACCGTGGATGGGTGAACATCTTTACATACCGAGACTTCTCTGTGCCTCGGTAAGCACGTTAAGTCGTTGACACCGGCTGTCATTCGTGGATCTTTGACAGTCGTTACAGGTCGTCAGAAGCCTGAAAGTCTGACAGCAGTTTTACCAAGGGGTATTGTATTACCCAGTGACTGGGTTGTGCAGGTCTGGTAGGCAGTCGCTCCATGTAAAATACTGGTATTCAGCCGCATCCGGTTAAACTGGAAGCCTACTCCAACATAGTTGGACTAGGCAGATTGAGTGCATGAAGTCATGGATTTCATGTAAGTTATAATTTTCTGATCAAATAAATACTCTCGTCTTTAAACAAACACACCCTAATAAGAATTATACATCATTTTATGATTTAAGAAGATTTAATGATATTTGTAATTTGTCTTCCATAAGTTTGGCAAATCTCCCCAGTAATAAACTGGCAACATCGCCTAATCAGACCAAATCGAATAAAAAAATCGTGTTTTCTTAAAAAAATAGTGATTAATTTAACAAAACTTACCTATGAAAAGTAATCGTGGTGTTATTATACGGTTTTCCCACATAATTCCTACACAATTTCACAGCACAAACCGGCATAATTGCTTTTTTTTCGTGAGCACTTTATCACTAAGTAGTTCAAATGACACTGACGTAGGTGACAAGCGAGTCTACCACATATAGTAGACTTTATTTGAGCCGTTCGGTACAGCTGATGTGTTATCTAGACGTGTATATAATCAAAGCTTATTATAGTGCGTTTCAACAAATAGTACCTATGGCGTTATGATGGCACACCCTGTCTGTCAAAGTCATTGGCACGAGAAGACGCTCCCGCAGATTTTGTTTACTTTCATTTGATTTCCGACTAAAATCATGCCCAAAACTTTGGAAAGTGGTGAAAGAATGATGGTGTTAAAGGTGAAGAACTTTTGTGATCGTGAAAAACGTAATGATGCCTCATTAATTCCTTTAAGATGTGTTCAGGCTCGTGTTGCCGCCCTTACAGGTGAGTTAAAATAGGGTTACCAGTAGCAGATAATAAAATTTACAACTTAAAATCCAATTTTCTATTGAATTTATTGGTTTATGTATGATTGTGACAATAAACCGAAATATATGTTTTAGGTGTATCCGAAAAAACCGTGTTTAAAATCACCAAAGAAGGTGAAGTCGCAGCCAGCACGTCGACTAAGGTTTCAACACCTCGCAAAAGCGGTCCCCGGCCTAAAAGAATCGAACTAGATGAAGAATGAACTGAAGAATGTGAGCACGTGAAAAAAGTGGAAGAAAAATATTACGCAGATGGTCCAGTTATTGATAGCGAGATGGACAGGTTTATCATTGAAGTGGGAGACGATAGTGACACTTCTGATGACGAGGATGATATGGAAGATGAAGATGACGACGACCGCTCGGGTATAAGTCCGTTGGATGAGCATAACTACTCCAAACACAATTATTTTGTCTGAGCATTATTATAATAAAAATAATTAAATTATTCATTTTATAACTGTGCTGCTTTTTAATATGATAAGAATAAAATAAATATGTAAGAATCTAACTAAAAAACAAACAAATCACCCTTACTTTGAGGTAGGTTATTATAGGTAATGTGGAAACACTGTAAAACATTGCTGCCAACATAACGCCATAGGTAATATACGGTGAAACGCACTATACCTAGTTAATTTTAAAATGGCACTTTACTTGACGTATTTGTCAAAATATTCGTGTCACTTGTGCAATACAAAATATACCAATTAATTTTGTGTGTCGCGATTGTTTGACAAAAACGCCAAGTGAAGTGCCAGCATTAAATATAATAATTATACGTAAATATTTAGTATAGTTTTCTTGGTATATTTATACATTTTTACTTACAATATTGATGGAGACAGACCTATGTATTGTGAATAATAATTTTGTGTCCCTTCACAACATCAAGCTAATATTGTTGAACTATGCACAATACTTTCTAACCAATCACCATTCGTCAAATTGATTCAGAAGGTCCAATCCACTCATACATGTTACAATATTATTTAAGGGCCTGTGTCACTGCCGGCTAGGCACTATACACCAGATATATCTGTCACCGGATAGTTGCGAACTCCGTAAGATTGTAATAAATCTTTTATAAATATTATTATAAACTCTCGATATATTGAGAATACGAAACATCTCTTCCAAATTCAATAGTTTCCAATTTATCCGTGTTGAGTTTACAATTTCACGCGATATATTATGAACTTACGGCGTTTGCAATAACCCGGTGACATATCGAATAATAGGTATACAATTTCCTTATAATCATCTGGCATGTCGACAAACAGGTCGTAAAAGTAGCGTTGCTATTTATATATAGATTTGTATTGTATGGTGGTTATTCAGTGATAGCCAAGGCCAGCATCATGGAGGTGAGGTCGGGCGTGGGGGGCAGAGCCCGAGCCGCCCGCTGGCGCCGCGCCGCCGCCCCCTGCGCCCACTGGCACAGCTTCCACACCTCCGCGCGCTTGGCGCTGTTGCCCGCCGACTTGTAGTGGTTCAGCAGGTTGTTAGTTACCTGCCAGAGAAAAGATCATGATTTAGGACTAAGATGCTTCCCAGGGATGTGCCCTAACAGGCGTTGCACAGAGGGGGTTCCGTTCTGTGCTGATGGTGATCACCAGGGTGGTTTTAGTGAGGTAAAAATCCCATACTCTCTAGTCTCGGAGATTCCCGGACGGGGAGCCGCGGGTCTGCGGAGGGCTCACGTTGGGTGGCTCGCCGCCCGATCAGAGCCAGGCCCGGGGCGACGGCGCGTTGTGTTCCACGCGCGCCTCTCTGAGATGTCAGCATAGTAGTCAGGGCCCGTTAGGGGCAGAGCCTGCCAGGGTACAGGATTTTGTTCGAAAGAGTTACCGCGGCCCTGGACAGCTAAGGGTACTACGAGGAGCACGGATGGGTTTTAGTCAGTAAGAGTCTGACACTCCCTCCCGCTCCACCCAGAGCGGCAGGAGTCATCTGATGATTTCCCATCCATAAAAAAAAAGGAGGCTCCAATCATAAACTATAATGTAAACTGGTAAAGAAATAAACATTTTGTATTTGTATTTTTGTAATAATTTATTATGATATTATTTAACTTACCAAGAAGAGCCCAAGCATGGCCCTCATGTTCTCTGGGTTAAGCTTCAATGCCTGGCAGTAGTAGGTCTTGGCTAGCTCCATGTTCTCTACACCACCCTGAAATCATAATAACATTTTAGTTACTTACATCAAATCAAATGGATAAACAAACATCAGAAGTAATTGAATAGATTGATTGACTCTTTTTAAAGTGAAACAGTAAAATAGTGATCTCTCTCTCTCTTCTCGTATTTAATCTGTGGCAAAGCCTTGACTGTCCTTGTAAGACGTGTCTGTCTGGTCTTGGTTTTACCAACTTCTAATCTATCATTCTTTTCACAGATAGTCGAAGTGTGTTGAAAGTTTCACATATGAAGCTACTAGCTTCCGCCGTGCCTGAATGACGGAAATTATCCGAAGGGTATACTCATAGACGGGGCCCGCCAGGGCCAGAGCCTGCCAGGGTTGCGGAATATGTTCGAAAGAGTTACCGCGGCCCTGGGAAGAAAGGCACTAGGAGGACTAAGTGTGGGTTTTAGTCAGTAAAAGTCTGACACTCCCTGCCGCTCCACCCAGAGCGGGAGGGGTCATTTGATGATTTCCCATCCTCTAAAAAAAAACTCATACGCATATTATACGCTTACTCTTGGTATAAAAAGTAGCCTATGTGCAATTCAAGACTATAATCTATCTGTGTGCTGAATATCATCAAGATCCGTTCAGCAATTCCGGTGTGATTGAGTTTCAAACATCCATTTAAACTTTGGCATTTATAAATAGTAGTAAGATTCCTACCATCGTGTAGCGGATGTCGGCCAGGCGCTGGTGCATGAGGTGGTTGTGTGGTTGGTGCAGGATCAGCTCCTCGGCGCAAAAGGCGGCGCGCGCGTACTCCTGCACCTGCAGGTACAGCGAACACAGCTCCTGCCATGCTTCTACGTCTGACATGAATCTGGAAGTGATAGGGAGATTGGGATCAGCTTTACACAAGGTCTATATAAATTAATGCATTTTTCTTGAGGCTAACCAAAAAGGCAGCAATTTGGGTCCCAGAAAATACCCAACCACATAGCGTCAGACCCCAGTAAAGATGGCGGAACGAGCTTGTCGGCAGGATTGGTCCATACTTGCCAGCTACGAGGAATGGAAGGAAAGAGGCCTTTACCCTACAGTGGGACAGTACAGGCTGAAAGTAAATTAACAATCCTGTCTCATAGTCATGACCTATCCTGGTGCATGGTTTTTCTTTTTAAGGATGGGAAATAATCAAATGACTCCTTGAGCGGAACGGAGTGTCAGACTCTTACTGACTAAAACCCATCCATGTTCCTCCAAATTCCACAACCCTGCAAGGCACTGGCCCTAGCGGGCCCCGATGACACACAATGGTGGTGTTACTTTTTATCAGTGAGACAGTAAGGTAAGGCTATACTTCCAGATATGACCAAATAAAAGCAAATTTAACTCTTTCTAGTATTACTTTACATATTCTATTGTATACTAGAGGCCATAATAGCCCTTCTATATCTATACTAATATAATAAAGCTGAAGAATTTGTTTGTTACATACTAATCTCTGGAACTACCAGTCGGATTTGGCAAATTACAGGATTACTGAAATATAGGAATTGTGAAATAACGGGATATGCGCGTACTAAGTCGCGGGCTTAGTAACATAATATTAGACACCAGTTAACAATACAGTCCCAAATATTCGATTTATCTTAAAAATATTCTAAGAGTAAATTCAACAAAACCATACTTCTTCAGATAATCCACAAGTTCCTTGATGGCCTCAGTGATCAGTCCCTGCGCCTTCAATATGGCGACTCGTCGCTTCCTTGCCGCAGCGTTGGTTTCATCTGCCTTTATTATACCATCCAATACTTCGAGAGCTTCTTCATATCTGGAAAATAAAGTTGATAGTGTTTTGTCAGTTGTATGTCACTTTCATAATAACAAGTTGACGCAGAACACTAATAAGAGCACTTTTCTTGTCATGCGTATTTTCCCCCGCACGCTATCTGGTCCGCATACGGGTGATAGCACGCTCCTGGCCACACGCAGGACAAAGATTTCGTTTGTCGCTGCAGTGTCGTTCGTGTCCCTATTGACTAAACTCGTGCGTATGACCATGTGTGCGACCCGCGTCACAGTAAAACAACACTGAACGCAGAAGAACGCCGCCCGCATTCTGTTAGCACGCACGCGGATGCGCGCTCGCAGCCAATCCGCGTTCCGCGCGCGTGTTGCCCGCATGATAGGAAAAACACGTATGAAATGATAGGATGCGGGCAGCCTGCACGCAAACCAGATCCATGCTTGGACGAAAATACGCATGACAGGAAAAGGGTCCTTACACTACAAATAAACTGTGTATAATAGTATGCTTATCACATGGAGTGTCTCACATCAAAAGGCTGAAGAAAAGTTATAAATATAGTTTGACCTGGAGATAAAACACATGAGTCAAGCTCAGCAATCTCGGTTTGCTTAAATTGTTGGCCCTTTCAATGTCCAGTGAAAACAAAAAAAATTAAATCAGATTCTTCAAACTAAACTAAAAACTAAACTAAATAAAAATGATGTTTTGACAACATTTGTATAGAAAATTATGTCAATCAGCCATATTTATTCTTCAGATAAAAGTTATGTTAGTTAGTGACTATTGAAGAATGTAAAAAACAGTGATAAACTTTTAAATTTACTTCTCTTCAGCCTCAAGCAGAGCTGCCTTGTATCTCATGACTCGCATGCTCCCTGGGAACTCATTGGACAGTAGGTAGATGCACATAGTTGCCACTCCGTATGTGTGGCAGTCCAGGGCTGCATAGATTACTTGCTCCAACACTAAATGCTCTGAAACATTAATATTCTGTACTAATACTTGAAATACAAGAGAATTTGTTGTGTGAAATTTGAGATGTCTAAAAAGGGGGTGCAGAAACCAAACCTCAATAGATAGATAGAAGGGGGTGAAAACTGAGATGAAACATTAGTCACCGGTAATTCAGATGCTATTCTGGATCTCAATTTAATTAAATTAGGGTTGGCCTTTTCTTTGGCCAACGAATCAGCATTGCCATTCAACGTGGCAATGCGGCCAGTGTTCTGGGCACTTTTCCCGTAGACAGCGATGTGGACGAATTTTTTAATGCCCTATGAGTTCTTCCCCTCCCCTTTTTACTCCGCTTGTATATTTTCTACTAGTTTGTATTTAGTATCTATAAGTTTTATGTGTACAGGTAGTTGTTTTAAAATTAATATTTGAGAATGTCTGGATTGTCCATTCAAAAGTTTTTTATTAAATTAGGATAGTGGTGATTTAAAAAGTCATATCTAACACTAGGCCCAAAAGTTCACTCCTTTTTTACTCAAAAAACTTCTGTCGATTTCAAATTGAAAATTTAGTAGGAAACTGGATGATGTAGGTGTTGTTTCATACAGTGACTGACAGAATGACTGGTACCCACTTTCATTGCCAAGTTTGGCCAGGTCATCACTGAGGACCGTTGTCCACAACTCCATGACATCTTCACTCCTTCTCTCATTGTTCTCTCTCCACTGGCGGAGCATGTCTTTGGCTTCTGTAAATTTATAAAAAATATACTTATCAGAATAGAAATAGGTTATAATTTCAAGTCCAAATGTTTGTTTCTCTTAACATTTTCGTATAGCATGAAGTCTGCTTTCTCCTGAAAGAGTTTAGTCGTTGTCGACGTATTCGAACTTCAAGGAAAGGTTTTTTTTAAAAACAATGAGCAAAGAACACAACTTGTATATTATATGGGGCGATTATAAAATAAAATAACATACCGCCACAAGTTAGTTCTTCAAAGTTATAAGACATATTTGATTATAACGTAAGTCTACGTAAAGATATTGGATTATTGAAATGATACAGAAATTGATCCGGGATATTGAAATAAATTCGATTTTCCAATCACACAGGAATCCTACAATTTCATAAATTATTCATAATGTCAAAAAAATGTCAATGTCAGTATTCCAGTGTTGTCAGTGATGAAAAAAAACCTAAAATGTCAGACATCTTTGGATAACATTTAGGTATGCTTGAAAGTCAAACACAATTCTGTGGTCAAATATCGATTTTTATGAAATTTGATTTTGTGAAAGTGTTTGTCAAACTAAAGGGCAACCTAGCAGCACCAAGATTTAGGCCAAAAACTTGTGAACCGATAACTATCATGAACCAGGTAGGTACATACTGTTTCGAACTCTGAACTGTGGTTCCGATTATTACATGTTTTGTAAATCGATACTGTATTTAAAAAAATGATGTAACATCTCTATCTAATGTCATGTCATTGACCTATTTGGCGCGTTCCAGTGCACGGCTATCTTTGACAATAAAAAAGAATAGAAGAATTATTATTTTGGTTTCCTGTGTGAGTTACTATTTTTCTATTTACAATGTACTGTTTTATGCATTTTAATTTTCATTTCATTTTTATAGTTACAAAGCACGACTTATTTTCTCATTACAATAAATAAAAGCAAAAGAACACAATGGATAAAGTAATGGTTTTCTCTATGGATTGACTGTGAATCGATTCCGTTTCACGCATAAATGATTAGCGTTATTTCCGCAGTTGTCGAAAAACCTATAGAAATTCGATTATAGCACATCGCCACGAGCGCATATCGATGTTCGGGTTCGTATATCGGAATATAAAAGTTTGTGTGTGAACGTGAAAAAGACGTCTGCAATATGTCTGACTATTTGGAAATATTTTTAGATTTAGCTTAGTCGTAAATAATTAACGTATCTATTTAGAGTAATCGATGTCATGGACTATACATGACAAAAAATATAATAGGTGAGTCCTGTTCGTGTGTTTCTGGTGCAAAATCGTTATACAGCTCATTCTTCATTGTACATAATGCTCGACTTTTTTATGTCTCAATGGCCTTTATCTCGGAGTTTTGTTTTCTTTTGTCCTCTGTTTGCACGTTGAACAAGTTTGTAGAATGTGATGTGGTGTCGTATATTTATGCAGAGTATTTTGTCTGACAGATCGATAAGGAGACGACGTGCAACGAAGATATGTATTGTTGTGGGTCGAGCGAGAGCCTTACGTGTGAATAGTAGATATGCGCGTCACGGACATTGTGCGGCCTAGCTCTGTGGACTGAGTGCGCGTTCTGTGTCGACATTATATTGATAGTATCGTAACGTCGCTGTGCGGGACTGCGGCCGCTGCTTTGTCACCGAGTGTACTCCCCGTGACGTCAACATGGACCAACTCGCGGTGCAGTGCCCCGTGTGCACACTGTTCCTGCACAATGGGATTACCTTGGAGTCCCACTTGGACACCCATCCCAAAGACCAGGTTATAAAAGCTTTGTGCAATATAGCAAACAAGGGCTCTAATTACGCCAGCAGGACTTCCACGCCGGTACATTCTGAGCGGTCATACAGGAGTAGGTCACGGACACCTGCTACTGATGACAGTACCAAGTGGACAGGATCACGTAGCAATGAACATGAGCGTTACTGGCGTAGAACACCTAGCAGAGCCTCTAAAACGCCAATCTCAAATACATCTAGAAATGGTACACCTGATATTAGAATGCTTGATGTTAACTTTGAGAACCATGGCATTGCTGGTGGTGGTACAGGACAAAATATAAACAATCCATTTAATTTAAAAGCTGATAAGCTTCAGCAGACCTTCCAGTGTCCTCCAGTTCCAGAATTTGATCAACAGTTTGTTTACTATCCTGAGCAACAAGAGGACAGGGAGGTTAAGTTCTCCCGGAGTGCTGAGTACAATGCCATGGACAGCAGCAACAATATGTTTTCTTACAATGTGCCACCAATGGCAGGGCCAGGGATGAAGTTGTTACCAACGGTGCCCAGAAAAGCCAATGACCTTGTTAAAGTTCTACCAAAACCAAATAATATTCTCCTCAAGAGCAATATGGGTGGTGTGCAATACATAGGTCCAGGGGTCAAGCCCATGCAAGTCATGGTGCCAACTGCACCTACATTCATGCAGAAGAATGTGCAAAACAACATGATCATGACAGGCAGTGTACCAAACCAACAGATGCACATTGATACCAAAACACCTTCCCCCCCTCTAGCTAGCAACCAACTGAACCAAATGACTTCTGGTGCACTCACTCCAGGAACAACTGTTGTTACCCAAAACTCCCAAATAATTTACAGAGAAATGGTGCACAACATAGATGGTAAGCCCTTTATTACTACCATGCCCACAGTTCTTGGTGGTAATGATGTCTCCAATTTAGCTCAAGCCAGCTCCATGTATCAAAATGTAATGGTTGTGGATCAGTTTGGAAATACTTCATGTATGTATACAACACCTCAACCAATGATGAATAAAACATGTCCCACATCCATCTATAATGAGTCTGGTACTCTTATGTCAAGTGTACAAATTGATAAATCTGTACAAAATATGAATGATCCAAAAACACTTATTATTGAGATAGGTCCACTCCCTGTTCAGGTAGATATTAGTGATGATGGAAGCTCCAGCATTCCACAGCCAGTTACCAGCAGTGCAGTTGACAACACTGAGATATCCACTGAGACAGTGGACCCCAAATATGAAATTCCAGGCGGTACTAAGGGTTTAAAAATTCTGAGCAACATTAAGGTGGAAGTTCCAGTGCAACATCACAAGAATATGGTCAACACTGTCATGGATCTGACTGGGCCTAATGAGACAGACTATCCTGTAGAGCGCATAGACTCACCTGACAAGATCCTGCCTGACCTGGAAGATACTGAAAATAACCAACTGTCGTCTGATGATACCCAGCCATCCTCTATGTCCAGTGCTGATAGCATGCTCTCCCATACGTTCTCTGTGATAAAGAATGTAGGCAATCCCAGCAAAAGTTCTGACAAGTTGGACACGGACTTTTCAGACAGCTGTCCTGTGCCCGATTTAATATGTAATGAGAAGCCTTCCATATCACCTTGCAGTGAGCTGTCTGAGAATGGCGACAATTCAACCGATCGTACCTCAATGTCTCCCAAACCTGAGAGTAATCAAGTTAGCCATAGTACTCTAGGACTTACAGAAAAGAAAATTCAGCTTTCACAGAAGCCATACAGGCACAATACACTAAGACTGAACAATATTTTTGTGAAGAAGCACAAGAAAGTTTTGAAGATTAAAAACGCCAAACCATTTCCTGTGAGCACTGCAAAGAAAACTGAACAAAGGGACACCATCCCGACGTCGTCGACGTGCAGGTCGCCGGAAAATTTTACCATGAATCAAATACACCAAACAGATAAGACAGATTGTAAGGAAAAGACTAATCTCTTGCAAACCATATCTGTGGAGGAGATCAAGGAGAATGATGACAACAATGATTTTGATGTTGACACATCTGAACACTCTATGGACATAGAGCCACTTGCATCTGCTGATTTGAATCACACCGAGTTTGCTTCCAACATTGATATGATACAGGTGAAGGAAGAAATAAACTCGAGCAATGAAGGAGGGTTCAGCAACGAGCCAGTGACGACGGATCGCATGCTGACGCCAATGGAATCATTGCGACCCATTAATGTTATTAGCTACGAGAATTTGTCCAATGAGGATTTTAACGAGGAGTCCAACGACAGGGAGTTACTAGACCTCGAAGCGGCGTCTAAGAACAAACAATTCGTCAGCATGATGAACGAGAATTATTTCGGCGACAATATTTACGCAGATTACTTTACCCCCGACCGCGTGGAGGCGTTCGACGCCGAGCGCGAGGCGGCGGGCTTCAAGGAGGGCGCTAAGGACGGTATGTACCTGTGGGGCGAGCCTTCGCAGAAGGACGGCGACTTTGTGCTGCCTAACTTTATACACGAGAGTTACAAAATAGCCGAGAGTACTGGGATAGATTATTCCGAGCTAGGTGCTAGAGAAGGGCAGGTGGACGTGGAGGTTGACGGGTGCGAGCGAGACAGCAAGGCGGACGTGCTGAGCGAGGGCCGCAGCGAGAGCGACGCGCCCATAAACATCTGCGCCGACGAGCGCATGCCGCCGCGCGGAGAGCTCAGCGGCCAGGAGAGCAACGGAGACATGGAGTCGCCCTGGAGCGCGGTAAGACATCTCACATGCACCTTCTGCCAACTTCAAATCAATTCCAAACCACAACTTGTCTTGTTCTTATTGTTTATTCAAAATGTTAAATCTCATCCCCTCATGATGAAAAGTTTGAATTTATAATTTCTAATAACTATTTTATTGATTTTTATTTAAGTTATAAAATAGCCAACATCAAATCAATCATTTTCTTTCATGCATACATAATATGAATGAATGAAATATTTCTGTAAGTTGATCTTTTTACTCGTTATTATAAATGTTATTAATACCTATACCTAACACAGTAAGAAGGCAGAACAGTTGACATTGGGACGAAAACATCGTCGTGGCACGAAATACGAATTAATTCATTGATATACTTGACAATATTAACCATTATAAGTTTGGTTGTGGAAACCTGGTAGTCTAGACGGCTTTACGTAAAATACTGGTATTCAGCTGAATCCAGTTCGGTTGGAAGCCGACCCCTATATAGTTGGAAAAAGGCTAGGCGGATGATGACGTGACAATATTTTATACTAAGAAAAACAGATTTATATTGGTGTTTTTTTTTTGGTAGTAAATGTTGTGGGTGCACAAACTACGTGTTGTTAATTATGTGGTGATTTTCGCAGATGTACACAGAGGTGACGCCCGCGGAGCCCTACGACCTGATCGCCCGCGAGAGCTGGGTGTCGGATGGCTCGGAGGTGGACGCCAGCGAGAAGCGGGAGCCCATGTTAGTAATGTAACCCTTTTTACAGTACCAACCGTTAATATGGCACACCCAGTTTCACTTCCAAATAATTCAACACGTGAAGGTACGAGTTCGTATCCGACTGCAGACAGCAGTAGCAGGCGACGTTCGCTGCGACACTAGGTACTGGTTGCTATGTATTTCTATGAAATACCTTTCGTAGCTGCAACATGTCGCATGTCGCTTTTTCATAGAAATACAAAGAAACTAGTGCTACGCGACGACACGTCTGCTGCTGCTGTCTGCAGTACGCTACGAACCCGTACCTTTATCCGCAAACATAGACTATTGCACAAACAACGCTCTGTACTACTGTACTCTGTTCTACTTAAAGTAGAACTTTTTCAAAAACTCGGATGTGCTATATGGTGTACCTGTTCATTTATAGTTGATAATGATAACTGTTCTCGATTGAAGGTATATTAGGTGTGTTGTGTTTAGCTAATTTGGTCAACATCACTTGCGAATCGTGAGTCGTCGATAGTGGCATTCAGTTGCACGTACTGGAGTACCTACATGCAACTGAATACCAGTGTCTTACATGAAACAACTGCTATTCTATCTGACCTCTAATCTTCCTCTGGTCAGAAAAAAACGACAATTTCTCGGGTCTATCTACCCATAACGACTGTCAACGATTTATTCTAACGACCGCTCCAGCCCTGACATGTGAAAATTCCCAAATAAAAAATAAATCTTATGTAATTGGTAAATAAACATTAAATTCGCGATTAATTCGGCGCACACCGGTGTGTTGCCGGTGCTTGAGCGGTTAACTTGATTTCCGGAGCTCAGAGAAGCCACGGTAAGTAAAGGATGGTCAGTATGGTCACCCAGCTGAGACACGACTTCGTCAAGTGTAGCTTAACTTGCCATCGATCAGTGCAGCGGTTAGGTATAATTCTGCCAGCCACACATATGAACATAATATTAACAAGTGGATGTCTGATTTCCAGCGAGGTGGAGCTGCCTCTGGCGCCGCCAGTGGCGCCGGTGTTCGGGCGCGCGCGCGTGCACACGTGCGCGGCGTGCGGCGTCACGTGCACGTCGCTCAAGGAGCTGCGCGCGCACAAGTCGCTGGTGCACACGCTGCCCACGTGCTCGGTCAGCAAGACCTCCTACAGCAGGCTTGTGACCGCACGGGCAATCAAGAAGGAGGAGAAACCTGATACAAGTATGTTGCTTTTCACTCATCATCATCATCCACAGCCCGACTTCGCCCACTGCTGAGGGAGGCCTCTCTTTTCTTTTGCCAATCCCCATATTCCTGTGCCAGCTTCATCCAGTATCTATCACAATGGCAACAATGTCGTCTGGCCACCTCATCCATTTCTTTTTATTAAAGTTGGTCAAACAACTTTTCAGTATGATCACTAGGCTTTCATGTCCAGCATCATTCTTCTTCCCTCATATGGGCATGAACTTGTAAGGATTACCTCATATTGTGATAAAAATGGCCACCAGTCAGCATGACGGATCAAGCCCATACTCAAGATTAAAATATGAATAAAGGCTTTGTCTGTGCTAACTTTTTTTCTTGTCTTAACACTACATTTTCCATTTCAGAAAACCTACTACCATCAATAGACTCAAAAGACGTTATATCGTCTACAATCCTCCAAGTTTACGAGAGCATTCAAGTTGAGGAGTCCAAACCGAAGATCGAGGTAGACCGCCTGATCAAGCAGGAGGTGAAGCGCAAAAGAAAGGACTATGTGTGCCCGACGTGCAAGGAGGACCAGGGTAATGACGTGCAGTTCCATGTTCATCTCAAGACCCACCCGCTGGAGTGCCTCACCTGCGGCAAGTGCTTCTTCCGAAGAGCCAACCTGTCCCTGCATATAAAGACACATTTAGGAATTAAGAATTATAAGTAAGTGTGGTTGTTGGATGGATGTTCCATTTCAGGCCTGGTCTACTTGGTATGTGTTCCAAATTTCACCTAAATCCGTTCAGCCATTGTGATTTCATTGATTAACAAACATTTATTATCTAATATTATTATTAGTATTAAAATGTTTAGACAAAGAATTCTGGCTAAAAATCTAGAACAGACTACCAAAACAAATAGGAAAACTGGTGATATGAAGTGGGAAACCCGTTGCCAAATAACCTCTAGGAAAATCCGTCATTAAAATACATAGTTATTTATTATTTTGTGGTCAATGACCCTGTGACATTGTCCGCAGCCACTGCTACGGCGATGACAAGTCGCTTGACCTTACAAATTATAAAACGCACTTTCTGTTGTGTGTTAAGTGTGCTTATGACTTGAGAACCACTTATGCATTCATCCTTTTTTTTATTTATTTATAAGTTGGTATGAATGTGGTCGTCTGTGATATTAGACAGATTCAGATTCATTTTTTTGGAAAAACATGTGTAGATAATATACATGGTGTGATGCTTATTATAGGTGTTACATGTAGTTCTTTGGCAACATGTTTGATCATGGCTGGTGTACAAATTATGTTAAAGACGAAAAGAGATTAAAAAAAAAATACATTAATTAAAAAGTACAGACAATCACAATAATAAATAAATCAAATATCTTGACTTGGCTCGCGAGGTTGTCGACATGTGGGATGTGAATTGGGCAATCATTGTACCGATAGTCGTGTCAGCCAACAGCTTAATAGCCACAAGCCTCGACCAACATCTTAGGAGGCTCTCGTTAGGCAGCTGGATCAAGGGCTTGATTCAGAGAGCAGTACTTCTGGACACGGCTCGCATCGTTAGGAGGTTCCTCTCTCTGGAGCCCTGACCGCCGGTAGCTTGGACCCTGTGCCCGATACCGGTGGGCTACTATTTTTTACATTTTTATATCTTTGTATTTTAATATTTAAAAAAGAATTTTATATGGATATACCATAAATAAAGGAAAATAAATCAACAATTAACATTAATATCTTAGCTATATAGTCATGCAATTCAAAATAAATAGAATAATTAGTATCTCTAGAGCGATTTGTCATTTAGAAATTCTTTGATGTTGTAATAGGTTTTTACTGTCAGTATTTCTAAAATGTTTTCTTAAATTGGTCTGTATTTAATTTTTTAATATATTATTGGCGCTCTGCAGTCAATAGTAGTAGTCTCTGCAGTCAATCACAATCACAAGTTCACAATCCGATGACGCGGTACCGCGGGGCCCGCAGATGTAGCGATGCTTGGGTTAGGCCTATATCCAATAGTGCACGTCTTTCGACGGTCTTTCGGCTGAATGGTGATGTAAAAGTCCATGTGAGTGAAGCTGGCACCCCTAATTGCGTAACATATACAATAGCATGTTCTTTCACCTCGAAAGCCACATTCATGAGGAAGGCTTTTAGGCTCCCCACAAGGCTATACGGGAACGGATTCACGAAATTCCTCCGAAAAAACGGGATATGCGCGTACGAAGTCTTGTGACCAAAAATAACCATTTTTATTTTTTAAAATAATAAGTCAGCCTAGCCTTTTCCCAGCTATGTTGTGGTCAGCTTCCAGTCTAACTGAATGCAGCTGAGTACCAGTATTTTACATGCAGCGACACCCATCTGACCTCCACAACCCAGTAAATAGAAAACACGATGCCCCTTGGTAAGACTGGTGTCAGATGGTCTGTCTTCTATCCGTAACAACTGTCAAAGATGTACAAATGACAGCCTGGTCCATTGGCTTGACATGCTTTTGCTTATCGTTACCCTTCCAGGGACCTACCTAGGCAAGCGACCCGTGCGGCTGTTACTAGTTATTTATCAAATTCCCTGTGTATTCTAGATGCGAGGTGTGCGAGAAGCGGTTCGTGACGCGCCAGAAGCTGTCGGAGCACCACAACGTGCACACGGGCCGCGCACCCATCAAGTGCACCGTGTGCGACGACACCTTCCGCCGCTACTCCAACATGGTGCAGCACAGGTAACCACGACATGTACTGTGTCAGCAGCACAACGTGCACACGGGCCGCGCACCCATCAAGTGCACCGTGTGCGACGACACCTTCCGCCGCTACTCCAACATGGTGCAGCACAGGTAACCACGACATGTACTGTGTCAGCAGCACAACGTGCACACGGGCCGCGCACCCATCAAGTGCACCGTGTGCGACGACACCTTCCGCCGCTACTCCAACATGGTGCAGCACAGGTAACCACGACATGTACTGTGTCAGCAGCACAACGTGCACACGGGCCGCGCACCCATCAAGTGCACCGTGTGCGACGACACCTTCCGCCGCTACTCCAACATGGTGCAGCACAGGTAACCACGACATGTACTGTGTCAGCAGCACAACGTGCACACGGGCCGCGCACCCATCAAGTGCACCGTGTGCGACGACACCTTCCGCCGCTACTCCAACATGGTGCAGCACAGGTAACCACGACATGTACTGTGTCAGCAGCACAACGTGCACACGGGCCGCGCACCCATCAAGTGCACCGTGTGCGACGACACCTTCCGCCGCTACTCCAACATGGTGCAGCACAGGTACCCGCAATGCTCCACCATCTTTTGAAAAATTCTTCTAGGGAACGCACGGCGAAGACTGTGTTGCAAATTCGATTTTTTTTCTGTGTAAAAACTTGACATTGATACTTCTGCCACTTAAAATTCCAGTACGCTCACTCTACTAATGGTAAAAAATCCTTAGTGAGTAGTAGCCAATAGGATATTTGAATGCATTTAGTGCATTCGTTTTATAACATTCTCAAAACCTAGAAAAAAGACAATACAATAAGCATATTTTTTTTTAAATCTTGAGCATTAAAGGCGCGGTTCAAACAAATAAAAACAGAAAAAAAACTCCTCCAACTTCAAAAGTTGGTAGAGATATAGTGTAGGACTTCCGAAGGAGCCGGAACTATGCAAACTTTTTTATTTCGATATTCATGAAGGTTTAGTAGCCCTAAATAATTACGTAAAAATTAAAAAACTAAGATGTCAAATAGACATTTTGTCGTTGTTGTTGGTTATTACATGGTTATTACATTGATATTATTTGACTTTTTACAAATATTTGTGTTATATTTTTTTAAGTGTTTAGTTAATCGTATTGTGCGTGTATTTTAGTTTAGAGAACGTATAATTTTAGGT
This sequence comes from Melanchra persicariae, assembly GCA_947386135.1. Classification (NCBI taxonomy): domain Eukaryota; kingdom Metazoa; phylum Arthropoda; class Insecta; order Lepidoptera; family Noctuidae; genus Melanchra; species Melanchra persicariae. The sequence continues at coordinate 3,149,330 of OX376656.1, read as the reverse complement.
CGAGTTTACAATTTTGCCATGTCGCCATTTCTTTTTTAGATCATAGATGTTGTAAGTACCTATGTTGCATTTTTATCTTATATTTTCATTGAGAGGATTTATAAAATTTCTGTGTTACTGTATAGTGATAAATGTGATTTCGAAGCACTGTATTTTGCTTAATCAAAACACGTGGCCGGTTTATAACGCCATACGCAAAGGGTTGTATTTAAGTATTTAAGGTGAATTTTTATAGTTGGCGTAGATGGCGAAACATATTCAAAGAAGTCTCGGATCCGAATTTGATGTACACTAAAATTGCATCATTGTATTAAAAAAAAATCAGGTTAGGTTCTATAGTAGTGCGGGAGTTCGCACAGTTTTTTAGCAATCACATTAAGGGCGAAAACTTCAAAACTGAGTCATTGGGGCTTGCTGAGAGGACTCCAATCGTGCAGTTGCACCCAAAATTCTAATTCTTCGTGTGCCAGTGCGGCGTGGTGTTCCACTCGCGCGCCAAGCTGCTGTGGCACCAGGAGATATAGTCTATGTAGCATGTTGTGAGGTCGCGTATACTGTATCGCACATGTCCGTAGGGACCGGCACCACCTGGCCAAGCGCGCCAAGGTGCGCGACTTCGTGTGCCAGTGCGGCGTGGTGTTCCACTCGCGCGCCAAGCTGCTGTGGCACCAGGAGATATAGTCTATGTAGCATGTTGTGAGGTCGCGTATACTGTATCGCACATGTCCGTAGGGACCGGCACCACCTGGCCAAGCGCGCCAAGGTGCGCGACTTCGTGTGCCAGTGCGGCGTGGTGTTCCACTCGCGCGCCAAGCTGCTGTGGCACCAGGAGATATAGTCTATGTAGCATGTTGTGAGGTCGCGTATACTGTATCGCACATGTCCGTAGGGACCGGCACCACCTGGCCAAGCGCGCCAAGGTGCGCGACTTCGTGTGCCAGTGCGGCGTGGTGTTCCACTCGCGCGCCAAGCTGCTGTGGCACCAGGAGATATAGTCTATGTAGCATGTTGTGAGGTCGCGTATACTGTATCGCACATGTCCGTAGGGACCGGCACCACCTGGCCAAGCGCGCCAAGGTGCGCGACTTCGTGTGCCAGTGCGGCGTGGTGTTCCACTCGCGCGCCAAGCTGCTGTGGCACCAGGAGATATAGTCTATGTAGCATGTTGTGAGGTCGCGTATACTGTATCGCACATGTCCGTAGGGACCGGCACCACCGGGCCAAGCGCGCCAAGGTGCGCGACTTCGTGTGCCAGTGCAGCGTGGTGTTCCACTCGCGCGCCAAGCTGCTGTGGCACCAGGAGATATAGTCTATGTAGCATGTTGTGAGGTCGCGTATACTGTATCGCACATGTCCGTAGGGACCGGCACCACCTGGCCAAGCGCGCCAAGGTGCGCGACTTCGTGTGCCAGTGCGGCGTGGTGTTCCACTCGCGCGCCAAGCTGCTGTGGCACCAGGAGATATAGTCTATGTAGCATGTTGTGAGGTCGCGTATACTGTATCGCACATGTCCGTAGGGACCGGCACCACCTGGCCAAGCGCGCCAAGGTGCGCGACTTCGTGTGCCAGTGCGGCGTGGTGTTCCACTCGCGCGCCAAGCTGCTGTGGCACCAGGAGATATAGTCTATGTAGCATGTTGTGAGGTCGCGTATACTGTATCGCACATGTCCGTAGGGACCGGCACCACCGGGCCAAGCGCGCCAAGGTGCGCGACTTCGTGTGCCAGTGCAGCGTGGTGTTCCACTCGCGCGCCAAGCTGCTGTGGCACCAGGAGATATAGTCTATGTAGCATGTTGTGAGGTCGCGTATACTGTATCGCACATGTCCGTAGGGACCGGCACCACCTGGCCAAGCGCGCCAAGGTGCGCGACTTCGTGTGCCAGTGCGGCGTGGTGTTCCACTCGCGCGCCAAGCTGCTGTGGCACCAGGAGATATAGTCTATGTAGCATGTTGTGAGGTCGCGTATACTGTATCGCACATGTCCGTAGGGACCGGCACCACCTGGCCAAGCGCGCCAAGGTGCGCGACTTCGTGTGCCAGTGCGGCGTGGTGTTCCACTCGCGCGCCAAGCTGCTGTGGCACCAGGAGATATAGTCTATGTAGCATGTTGTGAGGTCGCGTATACTGTATCGCACATGTCCGTAGGGACCGGCACCACCTGGCCAAGCGCGCCAAGGTGCGCGACTTCGTGTGCCAGTGCGGCGTGGTGTTCCACTCGCGCGCCAAGCTGCTGTGGCACCAGGAGACGCACGCCGACCGGCCGCGCGCGTGCCTGTACTGCAGCGACAAGTTCGTGCACGCGGCGTCGCTGACGCGCCACGTGCGCCGCACACACAACGAATACTTCCTCGCCGAGCGGCACAAGGGCAAGCAGGAAAACGTGCAGTGTCCGGTCTGCAAGCAGGTCAGTACACTATGTTTCGTTTTGACAGCCAGTTATCAATTTGTTGTGTAACCTAAAATTTTTTTGTAGATATTATTTATTTTCCTTTGGTGTACAGTTCTTGTCAAATAACTTTGCCACTCAGAAGTTGGCTACGAGTGGCTGCGTAGAGTCAAAATTACGAACAAACTGCAACTGCGCATGCGCAAGAGACATGGGGGCGGGGATTAATTTTATGTCACAGTCGCTCGTTTACGTTCGATGCATGCTTGCGTCCCGCTTGCTCAGTCTACGTGACTGCACCTGCGCGATTTTTGCAAATTGCTAACTTCAGAGGGGCAAATTTATTTGACGAGAACTGTACGCACTGAACATTATAAATACGTTTAAAAAAGTATATTGATAACTTTATTATTGCCTTGTTTCTTTGTGAAAATTAGGCTAATACTTGCCAAACAATTCCATTAGAGAGGGAGCTGGCACGTTTTTGAGCAATCATAATTCAGGGAGAATACTTGATAGCTGAAAATGTATGGCTTGCACACAGAGCACCAATAATATTTGGGGGGGTATTCTCTTTTTTTAACCGACTTCAAAAAAAGGAGGAGGTTCTCAATTCGATTGTATTTTTTTGTGTTTGTTACCTCATATCTCCGTCATTCATGAAAAATTAATTAAATAAGTATTTTTGTTTTCCTGTGACTTTCCAGTGGTGTAGTTAAGTTAGATGTGGGGTACCAGTAAAAATAAAAAACTTTTCACAAAATAACGAAGAAGCAACCAAAAACACCGACTACCGAAATTAAAGTTACTTTGTAGGTTTTTTATTGCGTTGCTCAGTGTCATCGTTAATTTTGAAATATTTAACACTTTATTGTTTACGGTAATCTTCGATGATTTTAAAAAGGATGTTCAGGGCGAATAAACAGAAAGTGGCCCTAATCATCCTTTTTAAAACTCCAAATGGAAGTTTTCAAAGTCGTCAGATTTGAAGAAAGCTCGTAATTTCTTCGTCAGATTCGCATATTTATGTAATTTTGCGCCAAGCTGCACCCGATAAAATAATAACATACCTACTCAGCTATCAACTTTGCGCCCTGAATATGGTTGCTCTGACACCGTGCCAGCTCCCCTGTACATTGCTATGCCTGTTTGAATCTGACATCTTCAGTCAGATGTGCAACATGTAACAGTCGCAGTAACAGTCTCCCACGTGTTGCAGGTGTACCTCCGCGCGAACCTGCGCACGCACTTGCAGACGCACAGCGGGCAGCGGCCCTACATGTGCATCATCTGCAACAAGTCGTTCACCACCAAGTGGAACCTCAAGCTGCACCGCTGGACGCACGCCTCGCGCTCCGCCAAGCCCTACAAGTGCAGCCTGTGCAAGGGCGCCTTCATCCGCCAGTCGGAGTACGTGTCGCACATGAACTCGCACAAGTCCGTGCGGCCCTACACCTGCAACTACTGCGGCTGCCAGTTCATCCGCAAGTACAACTGCCAGCGCCACGTGCGCGAGCACGAGATGGCCAAGAAGTACGTGTGCAAGGTGGCCGAGTGCGGCAAGTCCTTCCACCGCTCCTACTACCTGTCGGAGCACATGAAGGTGCACAGCGGCGCGCGGCCCTTCGCCTGCAACATCTGCGGCAAGACGTCCAGCAACAAGTCCAACCACAACAAGCACGTGAAGATCCACCACGCGCGCGAGCCGGTGGCCACGGAGGCGTAGGAGCCGCTCCGCGCGCCGGCGACGCTGACGCTGACGACACGCAGCCTGCGACTCATCACTCTCGCTTTTCTCAACTCTCGGTTATATCCCGACTAAACATTTCTTAGCGTTGGGATATAACATTACTTTCTTGAGACTAGGATTTTGTTGAAAAGTTCGCAGCAACGTCGCTCTGGGCGCGCAATGTAAATATCTAGTTAAATTTGAATTTATTATAATTGTTGTAAATACAGGACCAAGCGTGTACATGTTGGGGTGGAGTTGTCAGGGGAAGAGCATTTCGAGGTCAACAGTATGGCGCACCACACATTGTACGCGAGAATTCATTCATGTATTATACAGATTTGTTGTAGATTTGGTCATGTCGAAACAAGCTTTAATTGCGGAACACTACTAAATGATAGAAGTGCGTGAAAATGCGACGAGTTTGTTTTTGTGCCTTATAGATTGAACCAAGAGAATCTTTCAATTTCCACTAATTGAGGAAATTATTGATTTTTGGATTAAATGACTTGTAACAGTAACACGGACACTTAGAGATGTATCATATAACATATAATGTGATGTATGTCGTAGCTTTCTCCCTGTGTGACGCAGGGCTCTGGTTGTGAAATACATTTAGTGCGCTGCGTATAATCTGTGGTGCGTCATTATTAAATATAAAATAGTCAAATTAAAAAAGGGCATTTCGGTATAGGTACCCCGCTACACTTATATTAGTTTCTACTTGAATAGTTTCTCTATGCTTCCATTTAATAAGCTCAGCCGGAGGTTGTGGCTCGCTGCGTTTGGTCAAGGTAACATATCATTTTTGTAAAGATTTATTACAACGATTTTATGCGAGATTTACATTGATTGTGTATCAAATATGACATCATAATGAAAAAGCATAGCCAAATAGATTCCTGTTATTATATTTTTTTAGTAAGGAAGCTAGGAGTATGATCGTGAACTGTCTTGACGAAGCAGCGCGCAGCCACGCCCGGGCGGGCTGTAACGTGTAACTTTAAACTTTAGTCAAATTGACATCCCACAGGGACTTACTAATAACTCATTGTAAAAGTATTTTAACACTTACGTTATTTAGATTACTTTATGTAAATATCACTTTAATTACATTTAATTTATTATTATTACACTTTTTGTATTGTTACTACGTATTATTCCGTTTTTTACGTAAGGCGTGTGTGGTGATACAACGTGTGCTCTAAGCACTGCTCGTGCTCTATCATATCTCATTTCGCGGAGCGATGGAGATATCATTGGAGAGCTCTGTCTGTTTGTCTTACTCGAACCGCGATTGCTATTCACGAACTGGTTTCAATTAGAAGGTGCTATAAGAATTTCTCCGCAATTAAGGAATTTAATGATCAAAGTTGAGACGGCGTCCAATTGAAATCAGTCAGTATTTAGAAGGCACATGTTACCAAAATGTTGCGTGTCTTACGCGTTTGTCACATTTTATTGGTGAACTTTATTTTAATGGTCTTTTCACAAATATTATTTCTATATTATTATGTTTGTTTGGTATTTGCCTAAAATATTTAGACGAGTAGTGCAATCGCATTTGTTGTTCATTGTTATCAATCATTTGATGAAATAAATGTAAAGTCACCTGCGCTGATTGTGTACAATCATCATTGTTTCCAAAGATATGAAGCAATAAAGTGATTATCAATTATAAATATTTATTTTTGTCAAGAGTTTTCTTTGACGATAATGATTATACATGGTCAGTGCACATTACGCTGGAAAAGTAGAAACTAATGAGGTCAAAACCTCTGATAGTCGAGACTTTTCGTAATGTTACATAACAATTGGTTTACAAATGTACTGTAGGTATATTTTTTATATGTTGATAATAATATAAATTCTGTCATGAATCACACCAGCTGTGTTCATATATGGCTCTGAGAGACAATGAAGGGTGCGGCTCGACGACTTCATTTCGAAACGCTTTTATAAAGTACTTATCAATCCTAGTTTTTTCGTAGATTATTTACTTAACGACATGTTTGGGGTATTAAACCTCGTATCCACTAGGCAACATTTGACGCGCGATGTGATGCCCAACATGTTGCTCATCATGTTGAATGGCAACGAGGAACTTTTATTTAGTAACATTGTCAATGTTGCGCGCCTGCTGGCAACGTCGCGCGTTGTTGAACATGTTGGGCGGCACGTGTGGCGCGTCGAATGTTGCCTAGTGGAAACGAGGCTTTACCCGACTAGCTTTACGAAATAAATGTCATAATGAGTAGAGCAGCGTAGTCGGGAGTGGAACAGACGCGGCACCAGTAAGCATGAATGTCTTTCTGTGAAAGTTACGTACTTACTCACATACTCGTGGATTTACATTATTGTAATACTGTGCGTGCGTTGTGCATGTGTGGGTCCACGTGCTTGAAGCATTGACTCAGCGTTAACGTTTATTAAGCATTATCCGTCTTTGTTATTTCATATTTAATGAAGCGAGACGGCGATATGTTTAGTTATGGAAGACTTGCTAAATATTAGATAAGACTTGGGTATGTTTGAAGTCATCGAGTCGAACAAAACTCTAGTTAAAAACGATGTATGGTATATATTTTACACATAAAAACAATGATCTCGTATTTTATAAACACAATGTAAAACAAATAAATGTTCTTTTTTTGTTTATGTTGTATTTAAATCGTTTATAAAGCGCAAGTTGGCTCGCATCATCTCACAGTTTCAAAAGAAGTCTGTAGAAATGATTGTAGCTTTATTTCGAGAAGAGCTCAAGTAACAGACTAAAACATGTCAATAAAATAGTAAAACTGCCATTTGATTATTGTGTATAAAAAACCTTAAACCTGATGGGTCGGGTAAAATTATGCTGACCTTTCGTTTCCAAGCTCAGCAGCTTGGAAACGAAAGGTCAGCATAATTTTACTACTTGCTCTAACCTTACATGCAGGATATTCGACTTTTTTGCAATACAAACTTCGTGATATACGAGTGAACAACCCTGTATAATAATCACAATTACATACCGTTTTTTAATACTGTTATGAAGGTCTTATAAAGTGTAACTTCATTATAATTTAAATTATAAGGGCTCTTTCAATTTAGACGTTTCGTGTCGGACTGCTGCGGCACCGCAGCGGTGCGTTTGTCGTACTGCGCACGTCCGTTTGATTTTTTCATACAATTTATGCACACAAATACTCGTCCTGCTGTCGTGCGTGCGCGGCACCGGCGCCGCACTGCACTCTTGATGTATAAATTGTATGGCAAGAATCAAACGGACGTGCGCAGTACGACAAACGCACCGCTGCGGTGCCGCAGCAGTCCGACACGAAACGTCTAAATTGAAAGAGCCCTAATGCTACTGAAAAAATCTAATTGGTCCGTCAGATAGATTTCCAAAAAATATTGAATACGTATTTTTTTCTTTTTTCACGTAAACAAATATGACGACGATACAGTGCGTTGAAAACTCGCGTGACGTCACTACGATAGTACAATTTTTACTAGCGACATGACGTCACCAGACCCCTCTCTTGAACTTTGATGCGCATAATCTTTATCACTTTTTAGCGATTTGAAATAGCAAAAATTCGTGACCAATATTTTTTTAAACGGACGGACGGACTAAATAGAATTATATTTTTTTACCTAGTAGAATACCTTATTTTAACTTTTGACTACTCAGGTTCTTATATAATTTGTATTTATGTACCTACTACTTTAATTCCATTTTATTAGTAGTATCCATTTGTTTCCGAGTTGTTTCTTAATGCCTTTAAAATAAGGTTGAATTTTGCAATTCAGTGAAATTTTCAAAAGGTGCAAGGAAGTCGCATACCGTGTATAGTCTGTAAAAACGACGTAAATAGCTGTAATCTTGCTCGTAACTCAGTTATTAGAAGAAATTGGTTATTTATTTTATTAGAATAAGTTCTTAGTTTACTTGTACATAATGTTAGGTAATTTTGTAATTGATCGTAATGTGGGTGGTACACCAAATTCAGTTCGGCGGGGTCACTGGACTGAACAGTTTGTGTCTGCAATAAATTATATTAAGAACTTAATAAATTGAGTCGTTTTTATTTAAAACAAGCTTCTGCCCGCGGCTTCGTCCACGTGAAAAATATATTCATGGGTTTTCTTTTTTGCATAGAACCCTAATCCTTTTTTTTAAATAAAAATAGTTACTCCTTATAACATCAAGCCTCGTCAAATTCTATCCAGCCGTTGCGGAGATTAGCTGGAACAAACTGACAGACAAAAAAAAACGAAATTGTAGGAATTATAGGATTGACATAATATACTTGCAAAATGCATTTAAAAAGTTGTTATTTTGATATTATAAACAGACATTTTATGTAAATGTAAACGACCTGTAAACTAGAGTCAATCGATGCAGCTGAGTGGTTTACACGGAGCGACTGCTTGTCAGACCTTCACAACTCATGGCAGTAACTGGGAGACACAATAAATAAATATAAATAAAATTCGTTTATTTCAAGTAACACAACACAAAAAAAACAGGTATGTACTTACATAAATGGATACAGACAGGATAACAAACACAGACAAACACGAACACTCACAAAATAACTATGTGTCTACTGCAGCATTGCCGGATGTAAGAGCGACCGACCCGTGGTACAACTGCGATTGTCCAACTGGTTGTACTACGGAGAAGTAAATTAGCGAGTTCGGGATTTTGACATCGCAGTTGTACCCGACCCGTGGTACAACTGCGATGTCCAACTGGTTGTACTACGGAGAAGTAAATAAAAAAAAAAAAGGGGTGCCCCAAATCCCTTTACTTCTCCGTAGTACAACCAGTTGGACACATCGCAGTTGTACCACGGGTCGGGAGACGATTTTCCGGCTTCTGGCTACTGTAGACTCAAAAATCTACAAAGACAGTCGGGACCACTGGTTTTATCTGTAAACTAGAACACATACAATACGACTATTATTTGACGACACGGTTGGGGCAGTGGTTGAGTGATTGGCTGCTGCGCTGCGTGTGTCGCGCGCGGGTTCGATTCCCGCCCGGGTCTGGCTGTTTGGGTATGTGAGTTTGTATGTTTGTAAACGCGCCCATGACACAGGAGAGAAATTTCAAGTGTGGGGCAACGTTATTTAAAAAAAATACATACTCCCAAAAATTAAGAATAACAGACTACCGAATGTGCGTGTGGTGTGAGGCCACTTTGAAAACTCTTTGAAAATGTGCTTAGGATTTTGTGTGCATTCCCAAGGAATTGTGAAAGTTAAATAAGCGAGTTATGGACTGTTATGTTGGGCCCTTAATTCTCACATACAGGATTGAGGGCCCACCTGTACCTACCGGATAAACTATGGACGTTACAGAAAAATCTTTATGCCAAAATCTAAGCTAATGCCAAACAAAATTTGTGAAAACAAAATATTATCGCAAAACATTGTCCTACTCTGTATATCATCGTTCACTACCGATCCATCTATCCAATTTAAGTTCTGCAGTTAACTAGAAGAATCGATCTCAAACAAATATTATTGTTGTAGAACCATTTGTTTGACAAGACGCGATAAGTTGGCAGTTTATTGACATAAGGTTGATTTATTGTCTCTCAATCAATAATAATCAATGGAACGCTGTTTCCCTTTTCCTAATGCGTCTTTACACTACGCAAGCGATATTGAATTCTAAACAATACACGGACGTTCGCTCGCATGTAAACTCGCTTGTGTCGCTTGTGAACCAGACAATGCTGGTCGTCATCAGTAGATGCCATGTTTACAGAAGGGCTAGTTAGTGCCTATGGTGGTGGACACAGCAGAGGATCACTGTATCGTCATCAGCAGCACTCCACTGTTGGGAATGGCTTCTGCGAGAAGCCATTTTTTTTTTAAGGATGGGTAATCATCAAATGACTCTGGGTGGAGCGGGAGGGAGTGTCAGACTCTTACTGACTAAAACCCATCCATGCTCCTCCTAGTGCCTTTTGCGTTCCAGGGCTGCGGTAATTTTAACTCTTTCGAACAAAATCCGCAACCCTGGCAGGAGAAGCCATTCGTTTCGATTTTCGGCGACTCTCATCAAGGTCCTATATGATTGATCATTGTAAGTATATGAAGACTTATTAATGGAAATAAAGTTTATATTTCAATTATTGGTCTAGGGTTCTGTTGCCGAGGTGTGTGTAGAAGGAAAAAAGAATAAAGAATCATGTACTTAATTCAAAAAAATCGGTTGCGATGCTCCAAGGCTGTTCATACAGTAATACATCTTAAATTCCGGTGTGCGCTGACCCTATCATTTTCCATTTCCCAGAAGATGAAAAATGTGTATGATAGGGCCTCAATTCATAGATTTTCACACCGTTATCAACAATTCTGTAGAGGTCATCCCTGATGTTATTATATCGGATCGTTGCTGCTGGTGTATATAAACATAAATATTATAGTTATTTTCCATTAACAGTTTTATATTTAGCATGTCATGCAACAATAGTGGAGGCTTGCGTCAATGAGCTTTATGTAACGCGGCGCGCTTGCGAGCGGAGAGCGGGAACAAAGAGAAGTGACAGAAAGACATAAGTACCAAAGCATTGAAGACAAAATTTTACAAAAACATTCTCTCTGTGTAGGTTAGAGCTAGCTAAAAAGCTAGATTCTTCTTCTTAGCGTATTGATTACCATAAATCCCTTGCCTAGGCCAGTACTCGGCCACAGCACGCGTGTGGTATCGGCATGCGGAACATGGACGAAAGAGGTGGCGCGATGAAAGGAGGGCCATGGTCTGCGGACAGCTGAAGGTCCAGGATGTGCTGGACGGACACAACACACTGACACATACGAAGGCTACTAACTGTTTTAAAAATTTCCACGTCCACTTTAAAAATAAATAAGATAAAATTGTATTGTTATTATATTAATAAATAACTTCGAGGTCTATTACTGTTAATAGCTAACATGCATAAAAATATGGAATTTATATCAGTTGTCTTGTTTATAATTAGTAGCTAGATATTGATAATTTTCTTTATAAGTACCTAGGTACCTAAAACTCGCAGAGGTAGGTTATTTGAATTTTGGTTTGACTGAAAGTCAAGATCTAGGTATAGGTATTATGCTGAAATTTATAAATAGGTAAGTACCTACTTAGAGGTAAGTACATCAATGTACAATTCGAGGTCATTTTAATCCTTCGTCAGTCGTCACTAACTCAAATTTGGGTTTTAGCGTTTTTTATAATTTCATGTTGATTTTTGAGTGACCATTTATATTATACCTAAGGGTCCAAGAAAATACAGGTTGCACTGGAATTTGAACAATGTCATGCTGTGCATGACGTGAAAGTTCTTCAAAAATTTTAAAATTATCTCAATATCTGAATTCACATAGGTACGTACCTATTCCCAAGTACCTAGGTATTCTGATTCTTATCATTGACCCTGTTGCTGCCATAAAATAAAGCAAACAAAAGTTGACATCTGATGCTGTCAAGGCATTTGAAGGTAATTAATCTGCGGTGATCGTAAGTAAGCCTATGCTGCATTTGATCTCGCCCTGTTCATTACAAATTAAACAAATAGAGATGCCAACAGTTCATATCTACTCTTGAACAGTACACCCAATCTTAAGACAATTTACTCCAGAAATACATCGAACAAGGAATTCCTGCTGAAACCGATTGATAAACGTTACCTATATTGTCCTATACAACGTGTAACAGAATAAACGCAATACCTCTTAAGGGGTCATTATACTCATAATTATGAATAAGTTTCGTTATGGGACACACACTGAAATTGCGAAAAAAAATCGACTGCCCCATACATTTCTGTGCGCATAACTCGAAAAAACGTACTGAACAGCTGATGTTTTTTCGCGATTTCGGGGTTGGTCCCATAGTAAAACTTGTTCATAATGATGAGTACAATGACCCCTTAAGAGGTATTGCGTTTATTCTGTTACACGTTGTATAAGAGCCGTATCTACTCACAACTATACTAGAGGTACTCGTACCTACACTACTCAACTACCCACATTATCGCCACGTACCGGCTCGCGCACACTGGGGCCACGACCTTACCAACGTAATTAAAACAATCGAATATTATAAAAATGGCCATTTATTGCCGCAATAAAATAAATCATATCGCCTATCGGGTAACTGACCTCTGAATGAGAACAAACGTTTTAAAAGTAACGTCAATATAATGAGATAACCTTTTATGTACGAGTTCTGCGTTTCAATTATCATAATTCAGCCATCTTTTTTATAATTACGGTTTCGTAGTAAGTAATGCTAATTTTTTGATATGAATGAGCACGAGGTTGGATTTTTTCATGACATATTACGTTTCATTTTAACGTTGTAGGCAATTGAAGTTATCAGCGAGATACCATTCAGTAATTCATGACTAGGTGTAGGTACCTAAAGCAGTTAGTCGATTATCTCACTAGTTATTTTGGCGATCACATGATACTCGTAAGTACTTAGATATGACATGACTAACAGGTGTTCGCCATTGATACCGACATCGATCGGCACACATTCTACCACATCCGAAGGAAATTCTTGATCCATTGCTGCAAGAGAAAAGCGATCCATTGTAATTATAAACATTCGCCTGCTCGACACCGTAATGAAAACTCAATGCATACTGCCGGTCGATTCTGTCGACATCTCACGGTGTACACCTAGGCGGAGTGAACGACAATAGAGCTGTCATTCCATCTTATTTGTATAGTTTGACAACTCACCTGTCGTGCGCCCCGCCCGGGTGTTCACTTCGACATGTTTACTGCCGGTCGATTCTGTCGACATCTCACGGTGTTCACCTAGGCGGAGTGAACGACAATAGAACTGTCATTCCATCTTATTTGTTTGGTTTGACAACTCACCTATCGTGCGTCCCGCCCGGGTGTTCACTTCGACATGCTTACAGAATCGCACTGCAGAATCGCACTGCTGAATCGCACTGCTGTTGATTTTTCATCTACACTAATATTATAAAGAGGAAAGATTTGTTTGTTTGTTTGTTTGAAATGAATAGGCTCCGAAACTACTGGACCGATTTGAAAAATTCTTTCACCAGTAGAATCCTACATTATCGGTGATGGACATAGGCTATAGAATATTTTCAAAAAAGTTAGGGAACCGTATGAAAACTTCGATAATGTAACCCAAGGTGTGAGAAAAAATCCTTATATCGCGTACGCTGCGGAATCAATTGACAATAGAGCAAAGTGATGTACTACAGTTTTATAGAAGTCATCAATATCTACAAAAAAGTCCGCGATACCATATGTCTAACTATTATGGATAAGTCACCATGACCGCTTTTTGTTCATATTATTCAAGTAAATCCCATGGTGAAATAAAAAATGGTGATTTTAGTATCATGATATTAATCCTTATCCATTTAAATGGTTTGATAATTAAGGTTGGTTATGTCCGTGTAAATTACACTTTAAATTATTCAAATCGGACCTTTCGTTCAAAAGTTACGACAGTAATAAACATGCTCGGAGTAAGAAAAATGTCGCGGCTTGAGCGAACTGGGGAGAATCGTATCAATGCTTGGTCCGATGAAGTTGAAACACTACGGCATTTAAATGTTTTCGATAAAACAATAAGAATAATAAATGTTTGGATTTTTGGAAAATAAACTATACATACATGGTAAGGAGTGAAGCAGGGGTGATTAAGATTTTAGGGGAGGACATAATTGCTTGATTCAATTTACGTCGGAATGCTATGAACAAACTAAAAGCGGGATAATTGAAACAGATGTACTAACAATTTTTGCATAATCAAACCCTGACGGGTTGAACGGGTGAACAGTTGCGCTGAACCTGGGCTCGAGACAAGTGAGATTATGTCAACGGTGCCGGTGGCGTGACGTATAATTAATGAAAATCGTTGTGCTTAATTTTCCAAAACTAACCTTTTATAGTTGCGTTGAAGTTTGTGGAGTACCTACTAAATCCGCGCGGACGAAGTCGCGGGCGAAGTGCTAGTAGTTAGTAATTGTAATTCGACTGCGAATTTGCATATTCCGCAATTACCCCAGTGGTCTGGAGAACTAGATTTTTTACCAGATCACGTTTACAGCCATCAGTTGGTGACTTGGTGCCTAACAATTATAAACCCAGCATCTTACAACATCAGCATTTCTGAAAATACCTAGCAACAACTAACTAGCCTTAGAAGAACAGGCACATTTTGTCTGAAATGAAATACAACGAAAAATTTATTGCCAGATTGAAATCCAAATAGATATATAAACAGAGAATAGATAACAATAAATCTTAATCACAATTCAACACATAAATTCTATGTTTTAATGGCATGACAAATGCAAAATATGAACTACGTTATAGGCGTATGGTAGGACTGCCACCTTTGATGCAGAGGGCTGTAATGTTGGCCCAGTCTCGCACCGCGGCCACTAGCGATGTATGGCGGAGCGCGCGGCGGCCGAGAAATGTCGGGCACTTGATGGACAGTGTTCATTGATTGGATGGTGACTACTAGCGGCTAGAGATGTCGTTGGTCCATATGCAGTTGGGATGCGACATATTGTCTATGTTAGCAGGTACTGCTCAATCGTATATCCACTTCAAAAAAAGTGCAGCTTTATAAATTTCGTAGACCTGCGTAGGCAGATCCCTACGAGCTACGACCACCGCTACGGCGCGGCGTAGCAAACTGCTACGAATATTTTTTCATATCTTCAATTCCCTTTTGACTTGCTGGTAGAAAGGTCGTCTGGCACTGGGTGCTGGCAGCCAATATTCATGTATGAAACTGAGATTCTGATGGTAGGTATTTTAACTTTTAATTGATCTACCACTTTTGTCGCTGCCTGTTGCTCAATTGTTCAGTACTTCAATAATTCGTCGAATCTAATAATTATTGTTTTAAGTTAGGCGTATCATCATCATAACAGATTTTTAAGTAGATAGTAACTGTTAGAAGAATAGTTTAATGTCGCCGACTGTACAACGCAGTACATGCACCCAGTCCCGGATCTACGATTTTTCCAAACCGGGGCAAAAACTTGATAGTGGCGCCCTCCTCTCTTCCAGACTTCTTCTAATATATAAAATTCTCGTGTCATGTCACAGTGTTTGTTACAAAACTCCTTCGAAACGGCTTGACCGATTCTTATGAAATTTTGTGTGTATATTCAGTAGGTTAGGTGTGGAGTAGATTTTACACAAATATATGTAGGTAATCGATCTTCACCGGGTCATCTACTTATTTATACATTATTATTATGAAACTTTCGATAACTATTTTAACTAGTGATCGAAATTCGACCATACGTTTTTAATAATTTATCAATTTTTTAAGCATTATTAAAAAAATATTAGCTTTCTGGACTCATTCTCCATAGACTTTATCTGTGCCTGCGTTTTTTTCGTAAAAAGAGGTACAAAGATTTTGCTTTTGTATTACTGAAGTAGATAACTCTGATCACTCTCACATTCAGTCGATTTTAGATCCTTGAAAGGGGAAAAAAAAAAACGTTTCCTAAGTTTGCTTAGGAGTCACTTTTACGACTTAAATGCAGAAAAATAGAGATTCAAGAGAATGCGAAATTCAAGAGCGAATGTAGAAAGCTCAATAATTTTACCACCCACATCGAATAAGTTTTTTTTCAAACATGTGAGTTTGGCGCCCCTTGAACTTGCCGCCCGGGGCATGGGCCCCGGCTTGCCCCCCCCTAGATCCGGGGCTGCATGCACCTGCATTAGTTTCACTTTGACAGAGTGAGTAAGTACGTAGGTGACTTGCGTAATTACATGTAAGCAAAAACAGAGCGAAGATAAAACAATGATAACACGAAACAACAACATTTAGTAAACGCATATTGTTGTATGAGAAAATTCCCAAACTGCTTTAAGTGACGGCGACGCGGCTATGTACCTAACTGCCTACGCACTGCGCTATCTACTGCCACATAAAGGAACAACGCAGAAGGCTGATGAAGGAATTAAACATAGATTTGTCTAACCCGTGGTTAGCCAGCCCTGCCATGAATCAATATTGATACATTTGTCGAACCCGTGGTTAGCCAGCCCTGCCATGAATCAATATTGATACATTTCTCGAACTCGTGGTTAGCCAGCCCGGCCATGAATCAATATTGATACATTTGTCGAACCCGTGGTTAGCCAGCCCTGCCATGAATCAATATTGATACATTTGTCGAACCCGTGGTTAGCCAGCCCTGCCATGAATCAATATTGATATATTTGTCGAACCCGTGGTTAGCCAGCCCTGCCATTAAACAATATTGATATATTTGTCGAACCCGTGGTTACCCAGCCCGGCCATGAATCAATATTGATATATTTGTCGAACCCGTGGTTAGCGAGCCCTGCCATGAATCAATATTGATATATTTGTCGAACCCGTGGTTAGCGAGCCCTGCCATGAATCAATATTGATACATTTGTCGAACCCGTGGTTAGCCAGCCCTGCCATGAAACAATATTAATATATTTGTCGAACCCATGCCATGGTTAGCCAGCCCTGCCATGAATCAATATTGATACATTTGTCGAACCCGTGGTTAGTCAGCCTTGCCATTAATCAATATTGAAACATTTTAATCAACCTGCCCAGCCTTTTGTCGTCTATATTGGCCTGCTTCTAGTTCTCAGACTGAACACCGGTTGCAGCTGAGTATCTAGGAGTATTTTTAACCGACTTCAAAAAGGAGGAGGTTATCAATTCCGATGTTTATATATAAATATATATATTTATGTAGGGATGTTCGAGCGTAACTCAAACTTCGTTTTATATATAAACCAATTTCCAAAATTCTCTTTGTTCGAAAGAGGTTTATTCCGAAATGGTCCTCTTTTTCGAGTCGAATATAATTTCGACTTCGAAGATAGATATTAATTAAATTGATATGGACTGGTTGGAATGTTGGGGGGTTGAAAAATAAAAAACTTTTTTTTATTTCGAAGTCAGTTGTATTTTTTTACTTGTTAAGGTGAAGGCCTCCTCCAGAGAATACAATCTTTCCCGGTCTTTCGCTATCTCTAACCAGCGTGATCCAGCCAGACGTACGATCTCGTCCTCCTAGCGTGTGTGTGGTCTTCCTCGTTCCCATCCAGGTAGTTAACTTTTTGGTCCATCTATATTCTTGCTACATGGCCTGCCCATTACCACTTTTGTCTACCTCTGTCTGTACCAATTTGAAATTCACACACAACACGGTTGGCGCACAGAGTGTCTAGCATTGGCTGCTACGCTGTGTAGGTATACACGCAATAATATTTTTGTAGAGCCTAAAGATAATTGTTTCAGGCCTTGATGTGTGTATGAATTCAACATGTTTGTAAACGCACTCACAATAATGGACAAAAACCTAGTGCGGAGTAGTTTTATAAAAAAAACCGGCCAAGTGCGAGTCGGATTTTCACACGAAAAGTTCCGTACCTTAACCAAAAAAACACGTTTCTTTAATTTTTCGTTTAATTTAATTTTTATTGTTTGTTGATATAGCGGCAATAGAAATACACACTCTGAAAATTACAACTGTCTACTTATTCTTGAGATACAGAGCCCGCTTGCAGACAGGCGGACGGACGAACGGACAGACTGTGGAGGCTTAGTAATAGGGTTCCGTTGATTATCCTTCGGGTACGGAACACTTAAAAACATTTTTAGGGCTGTCAGGCTGAGTTGGTTCTCCATTCTTTTCTCGCTCATCAGCAACATTCACGCCCAGTGTTCCATTTTTTATGGATGGGAAATCATCAAATGACTCCTGCCGCTCTGGTGGAGCGGGAGTGTCAAACTCTTACTGACTAAAAGCCATCCGTGCTCCTCGTAGAGCCCTTTGCTTTCCAGGGCCGCGGTAACTGTTTCGAACAAAATCCGCAACCCTGGGAGGCCCATATTAGCTTGTCCGCTAGTTATCACGCATTGTAACAAGTTGTTCTACTAGCGCTGTGTTGCGCTATCATGCGCTGACGTCAAGCGATTGTCATCGCCGAGCTGTTTATAAAAAGCGCTGCATGGGTCAGTGAGACACACCCTTCCTCACAGCGCATGTTTACATGACACCGTGTTATTGTTGCTGATAGGGCTGATAGTGGCGATGATAAGTGATTTCCAGCTAGTAAGAGCGGAGAGTTACCTAATACTTAGTAATGCTTAGGAGTTGCTGTGGCAGTTTCAAATGT
Organism: Melanchra persicariae; assembly: GCA_947386135.1. NCBI lineage: Eukaryota > Metazoa > Arthropoda > Insecta > Lepidoptera > Noctuidae > Melanchra > Melanchra persicariae. The sequence goes on along the minus strand of OX376656.1, from coordinate 3,131,031 downwards.
TGAGCGCGTGTGTTTCCACGTGACTGGTGTTAAATGATTCATGAAAAAGATACAGGTGATTTATTTACCTACTTTGTTACAGATATCGATCATATTTTGATCTTTCTAATTGCGCATAACGACGTAAGTATACATAATCCGCACTGACGATATTATTTGTTTAATGTGTCAAGTTTGTCGGACGATTAATTGTGATTACCAGCTGTAAAAAAAAACCGCCCAAGTGCGAGTCGGACTCGTGCATTTTCTATAAAAAAAACAACAAAAAATCACGCTTGTTGTATGGGGGCTTCACTTAAATATTTATTTTATTCTGTTTTTAGTATTTCTTGTTATAGCGGCAACAGAAATACATCATCTGTGAAAATTTCAACTGTCTAGCTATCACGGTTCATGAGATAAAACCTGGTGACAGACAGATGGACAGACAGACGGACAGACAGACGGACAGCGGAGTCTTAGTAATAGGGTCCCGTGCCTCGGAAAGCCCGTGGTCCAGACTGTCTTTCGTAGATCTGAAGCAATCCTGACGGGTAAACTATACACTCAGAAGCCTGAAAGTCTGACAACCAGTTTTACCAAGGGGTTTCGTGTTGCCTTTACTGGGTTCTGAAGTCGGATAGAGAGTCGCACCAAGTAAAATGCTGGTATTCAGCTGCATTCGGTAAGACTGGAAGCCGACTACATATAGATAGCTGGGAAAAGGCTAGGCAGATTGAGAGGTGCTCAACACTGCAGCTGCTTCTAAGAAGTCGTCGTATTTTGTCGACTAGTTACCGGACACGCCTATTACGATAAACGAAGAGCTTCATTCTTTTCATTATTTCAGGCTAGCTGGAGAGAGGATGTTCGCAGGATGGCAGGAGATGAGCGGCTTACGATTGGAAAGGTCTATGTCCAGATAGCTTGGTGGACAGATAACGATGTCTTTTGCCTTCTCCAACTTAGAGCGTTTACTCGTCATGGTGTTTCATTCATACAAACTCGCAAGTCTTGGAATTAAACTAATCGTTTAATGTAACTTGACAGGCAACAGGTGACAGTACTTTCCGGATCGCTACTTGCTACCTGTCTGCTTATGGGTGCTCCTTTTTTTTTTTTCTTTTTTTTTTTTTATTGGATGGGAAATCATCAAATGACCCCTCCCGCTCTGGGTGGAGCGGCAGGGAGTGTCAGACTTCTACTGACTAAAACCCACCCATGCTCCTCTTAGTGCCTTTTACGTTCCAGGGCCACGGTAACTCTTTCGAACAAATCCGCAACCCTGGTAGGTATGGGTGCTCCTAGTGGAGCTCCACGTCAGTGTCAATGCGGTGAAGCATTCGACCGCCTCGGAAACCATGGCCTGTCCTGCAGTAGGAGCGCTGGTCGGATTATGACATCCGGCGGGCTCTTGTCACCGCCGGGGTGCCAGCTGTTTTAGAACCCAATGATTTGGCACGTGACGATGGGAAGAGACCAGGGGATGAACATAATACCTTGGAAGGTGGGTAGGCCTTTGGTGTGGGATGCAACATGATGTCGAAACCATTCCGATATCACGTCTTCTTAGCACATCATCTATATATTTGAGCCGTTTGGGGGTTGAACATTAGGCTTATGGGGTCCGAGTGCTCATCGAATCTCTCGGGATATCAGCAAAGTACCTTCTCGACTCTTCACGTGACCAGAAGGCTGGGCTTTTCTTCTGTCAAAGAATAAGCATTGGCGTTCAACGCGGCAATGATGCCAGTGTTCAGGGCACTTTTCCCATAGACAGTGATGTGGATGAATTTTTTTGATGCCCAACGATTTATTTTGTTTTTATTTGCGTTTGTACAGACGCCAGCACATCAAGCTACTCGAAACTGTCAAATTTTCCCAATTGACCTTGAACCTAATGCTTTAGCGACAAAGTTGAAAACCTAATAAAGACTTCCTCCTTCTCCTCTTCTAATCTCCTTTCTCCTTCCGCTCTGGGCGGACTCTTACTGACTAACACCCTACCGTGTTCCTCAAAAATAATTTCCTTTGCGTTCCAGGGCCGCGGTGACTCTTTCGAACAATTCTCGCAACCATGCATAACCGTGAGGAATAATCGCTATAAGAACAATAGCTCGCACAAACAGGAAAAATGCATCATACGAGTTACACGAGGCGATCTGCATCAGTTGCCGAGAAGGGTCGATGTCATTGTCGTATTATTAAACAATCGGACGATGTGCGATAGCTTATCTCTTACTTATTCATTGCTTACACTGCCTTCTGCTGATAAAACGAGCCTTTCGACCAATGACTCCACGTTGAACTGACTTGAGTAAGAAGGTTCTAGAACGTTTGTAGGTTATTGTTACAAAGTATCGGATAGTTGCTATGGACGCGATCTGTTGGCAAACTGAAGCCATTCATCTAGTACCTAGATTGAAATTGTGGTACATGCTTCGTTATAGTGGGTCCACACGATATAGGCTTCCAAAAACTTCTATAGAATTTTGTCTGTGCAACATAGGAATGCAGACAAATGTCGTTGTGGCAGATTTCTTTTATTCAGAGTTCAAAGTCTGTGCAGACTAAAGTCAGTATCGTGGGGACCCACTATTAGTCGCAAGCATTTCTACTGAGTAATAATAATAATAATAATAATAAAATAAATGCTAAGACTCTCCACAATCGCGAGATATGCAGTCTCAGGGAATATTTCCTAGCTGTCGACGTGGGTATGCATCGAGATGTAGTGGCGGTGGACAAGGGACTCACCCCGCTCTCCTTGGCAAATGAGAACTGGCGCAAACCTGCGGTGCTTGACACTAACGATCGCAGGGCGGTATGGCAGAGCAAGGAACTTCACGGACGCTTTTTCCGGGCCCTGCACGGGCCCGATGTGGATCAGTTAGCGTCCGTAGCCTGGCTACGTTTTGGTGACCTCTTTGGGGAAACCGAAGGTTTTGTCTGTGCAATTATGGACGAAGTTATCATGACGAAAAACTACCGGAGATTTATTGTGAAGGACGGCACGGTTGACATATGTCGGGCATGTCACCGTCCGGGAGAATCAATTCGCCACATTATCTCTGGTTGTTCTCGTCTTGCTAACGGAGAGTACTTGCATAGACACAACCTTGTAGCCAGGATTATCCATCAGCAACTTGCTCTGAAATACTGTCTTGTGGAATCGGAGGTGCCGTACTACAGGTATGTGCCCGACCCAGTTCTCGATAATGGCAGTATCACACTGTACTGGGATCGGTCCATCATCACTGACAGGACTATTCTTGCAAATAAGCCTGATATAGTGGTGGTGGACCGAATCGAGAGGCGCGCAATGATTGTAGATATAACCGTCCCGCATGACGAGAACCTCGTGAAAGCTGAGAAAGATAAACAAATAAAATATCTTGACTTGGCTCGCGAGGTTGTCGACATGTGGGATGTGAATTCGGCAATCATTGTACCGATAGTCGTGTCAGCCAACGGCTTAATAGCCATGAGCCTCGACCAACACCTCAGGAGGCTCTCGTTAGGCAGCTGGATCAAGGGCTTGATTCAGAAAGCAGTACTTCTGGACACGGCTCGGATTGTTAGGAGGTTCCTCTCGCTGGAGCCCTGACCGCCGGTAGCTTGGACCCTGTTCCCGATACCGGTGGGCTACTATTTTTTATATTTTTAAATATTTTTATAACTTTGTATTGTAATATTTAAAAATGTAATTTATATGTATTGTACAAAAGAATAAAGGAAATAATAATAATAATAATAATAATAATAATCTTTAATGCTCATAATATACATAATTAAATCAGATAGATCACTGGTCTCCACACTAGGATTCCCTGTGTCGTGGAGGCCAGTCTCTCATTGTGGTTAAAAAAAAAAATACAGCGTAAAAACGTATGTGGATAACTAAGGGAAACTTAAACAAAAACAAAAATTATATGGGGATACATGGCGTTTTGTAGTGAGTGTATACAAAAGTGTGAGTCGTGTCAGTGTGGTGATGGTGCGTGTATGTGTGTGGGTGGGTGTGATGGTGTGTGAGTGTGAGGTATTGTACGTGTGTGGGTGTGGGTGTGATGGTGTGTGAGTGTGAGGTATGGTACGTGTATGGGAGTGGGAGTGATGGTGTGTGTGTGTGTGTATGTGTTATGGTGCGTGTATGCGTGTGTGCTTGTTTCATGCCTTAGAAGTAAGATTCGGAAAAACAGTAATATGATTGAGTGGTTTAAAAAGTATTTAATAGTTTCTCTGTGTCGCCGTAATCCAGACCTTTTAGGTAGGTTTTGATGTGTGATTTGCATTTCGATTTTGTCATAGGTAATAAATTAATTATGTCGTTAAGTTTATTGTAAAGGAATGGCCCCATATAGTGAAAACACCTCTTACCAAAATCAAGTTTTCGTTTTGGTTTATGCCATCCAGGCCTCCTTCGGGAATACGCTCTAGACTCCACCTTGACTAAAGCCTCTTTATGGAACCTTAGAGCTACGTTCATAATATATATCTGTCGCACGCGCATTGTACCCGTCTCTTGGTATAAGGTGCTTGTTGGGAATCGCCTTGGTTTTTTATAAGCTACCTTAAGAACGGCCCGTTGTGCGCGTTCCGCTTTTATCAAATGAGTCTTTAGTGCAACTCCCCATGCGGCTATACAATAACTAAGAAGAGATTCACACAGAGTGTGATAAATCATCTTCAAAATCTTTATGTTTGCAATCTGACCCATTCTCTTAAATACATGTAGGAGTTTCCTAACTCGTCCACTCACATGCTCTATTTGCTTTTTCCAGGTGAGGTTTTTGTCGAGGTAGACACCAAGGTATTTTATGTGAGCTACCTGTCCAAAGCTTGGACATGAACAATCATGTTCAGGAACACTATGGCAGGCATGCATTTTAATAGCTAAGTGACTTGGGCAAGTGTTTCTTGCGCTGACACTAAAGTTGATTACCTTTGTTTTGTCCACATTTAGTGTCAACAAATTGTAACTTAGCCATTGGGTAACCTGCTTTACGCCAAACTCAGCCGCCTCATAAACAGACTCCCACGTCCTATCATAAAATACTATAGCTGTGTCATCGGCGTAGGCGAAAATTTTTGCTTTACAGAGTGTCAATGAGCAAAGGCTGTTGACATATATAATGAAAAGAGTAGGCCCCAGTACGCTCCCTTGTGGCACACCGTAGTTAAGGCTGGCGTAAGAACTGTGTTTGTTACCTAAAATTAGCCTCTGTATGCGATTGCTAAGGTAGGACTGGAACCACTCAAGAGCAGTGCCACGCACACCTATGCCTTCAAGTTTTTTTAAAAGGATGCTTCTAGAGACGGTGTCAAAGGCTTTCGCAAGGTCAAGGAAGACTCCAGTACATTTGTTACCATCATCTAGTTTGGTGACAACAAAGTCTACTATATCTGTAACTGCATCTTCCGTTGACCTGTTCTTGCGAAAACCATACTGATTGTCTGATAGAATGCCATACTTTTCAAGGTAGCTTAGTAGTCTGGTATTCATAATCTTTTCGAGGATTTTGGGCAGCGATGAGAGAAGAGAAATGGGACGATAGTTGGATACAACGGTCTTGTCACCAGACTTGAAAATTGGACAGACATTTGCCATTTTGAGAGTTGTTGGTACTATTCCAGAGGATATACTTAAATTGCATAAAAATACTATCGGGGGAATGAGGTGAAGTTTGTTTAGTTTTAGAATTTTATTTGGAATGCCATCCCATCCGGGTGCTGAAACATCTTTGAGATTTGAGATAATCCTTTCTACTTCATAATTATCAGTTGGATTTGCATAAAAAGAGTTTATTGGAGATGAGTTGATATACAAACTACTAGTTATCAGAGCCAGTTCGGATTCTCTTTTATTAAAATTTGAAAGTGTTTTTGCAGCAAGCTTCTCACCAACAGATGTGAAAAAAATATTTGCTCTATCTAGAGAGTCTTTAGGGTTGGGACAGGCGTGTAATAGTTCTAAGTTGTTAGTCATATCCTTTTTTATGTTACATATGCTTTTTATAGCTGCCCAATCATGTCTTTTTACTATCACCTTTCGAATCTTCTAAAGTCTTTCTGTCGTACTCATTTTTTAGATTTTGTATAAGATTATTGCAAAGATTCCTATAGTTTTTATACCGTTGTTGTGTTAAGAAATTATCGTTATTCTTTATTTTACTTGCTTCCATATGTAGAAGGTCTCTTTTTCTTATGCACTTTATTAATCCTTTGGTCATCCAGGGTTTTCTAATAGAGTTTGAGTTACGAATAGTCTCTGCACTAGTGTAATTTTGTATTGTTATACTTAATGTGTCGATGAAATCAGCAAATGCTTCGTTAACATCTTTACTTTTATAAATCAAATCCCAATTGATGTTTTCAATAGCTTTTGACAAGTTAGTGTAGTCAATTTTAATTTTAGATGTTGACTCGGGCGGAGAGCGTGAAATTTCTTTAGCAATTCCAGTAATAATTGTATCATGATCAGTTATACCCGAGCTACATATGACGATCTTTACTGATTTTTTTGATTTTATCAGGACGTGGTCTAAGCACGTACGATCATGAGTAGGATAATGATGACCCGGGTAGAAACCATAGTGACCAGTTGTATCCAAATAATCGCTTGCACGTCTGTCCTTGGAATCAGGGGAGATATCAATATTGATATCCCCCATTATAATACAGTTGGGACTTTTGCATCCTTGCATAATTTTTTCCAGTGATTCACAGAAATTTCCAATGTTATAAAAAGATGGAGAACTATACAAAGCACAAATTGTATATACATTAGCAATGTGGATAAGAAGGCAATTTGCTTCCCGAAAAGAAGGCTCCTCAATAGCCACCTGGAGATTATTTCTGTATAAAACCGCAATTCCATCATTCTGATTGAGATAGTTTTTAGAGTAGTAGGACACATAATTACTAAGATGTACCAGAGGTGACGTTTCAGATAATCGACACTCAGTTAGGATAATAATGTCAGGCAAAAAATCTAGTCCAGTCAAAAAGACTGAAAAGTTGTCGAAATTTTTATGTATACTACGTATATTTTGGCATACTATTGTAAGTTGAGATTTTGCATCACCAATATCCATTGAACATTCTTTTGGGGTATAACGTTTAGTGCTCCTGTATATATCAGTCTCATCGAGGTCCTTAATCATGTTATATTGGTTACTCATAAATTAACAGTAGTAAAAAAGGTTGGAATGTAACACTGCGAGAGGTTGTACTCAGTTGGATGTCATAAAAGATCTTATAAACCGCGAGCGTATTGATTTTAGCATGTAATGTCAGAGAAACAAATGTGTGGTGTGTATATTTTTTTGTGTAGTGATGTGTAGGATAAATAATTGATTTGGTACATGTTGTGCGTGTAGTTATTATGAAAATAGCCATGAAAAACATTTTATAGACTACTATTTCAACTAAAACAAGTACAGTAGAACGAAAATTAGTTGTTAATTTTGCAGGATTCCCGCAATTGCTGAAAGGTGTTTTCGTTTCTGACAACCGTGTACTTATCACCTTCCTTTTTGCGCAGAAAGATGCGGCCGTTCGTAATCCAGCAATATTGGAAGTTTTCTGTTTTTGCGAAATCGCGAGCAAGAAAAAGAAGTCTTTTTGCCTTTGGGGTTAGATGTTCCGAGACAAAAAGTGAAGTTTCAGGGCCTTCAAACCCAATGTGTCTTGTATTTGTCTGGCTATGAGGGTGAGAGGTATTATATTGCTTAATAGCTTTCAGAAGTTTATCTTTCGCAAAGGTGTTGGTAAACTCAGCGACAACTGCCGACGTTGATGCATTCGCCCTCGATGGCAGTCTGTAGATGTCTCTAATATCGTTATACGAGCAATCACTCCCAACACTTTTGATCAGGCTGGTCACCATGTTAAGCAAGTCCTCCTTTTTTTCTTTTTTCTTCTTCGGTACACCTCTAATCTCAAGACTTGTCTTTCTAATCACTCGTTCTAAGCCCTCGAATCTATCTTCCAATTCTTCAATTTTTGCACGTGTGTCAATCCATTCCCGGTCTAAGCTGTCAATCTTTTTGTCGAGGTCCTTTATTTGAGCCGACAAATCTCCTAACGATTTTTCAATTTCCACATTGGATGATTTTATCCCAGTCTTTATTTATATATATATATACCCTTTTCAAGATTGTCCAACTTCGCAAGACCCTCGTCGAGTTTCTCTAGTTTTTTATCTTGTCGTTTCATCCAGTTTGAGAGCATTTCCATCATCTCGTCTCTAAACATATCGAAGATGTTGCACTCATCGCCATCTTCTAATCGGACACGTTTGGAGTTTGACCTCGTTGTTATGTTAGAGGCAGGTATTGGCGCTACGCTACTGGATAAGGGTCGATTTAAGTTAGTGTCTGAAGATGACAATCCTTTCGGTGGAGTGTGGGGTTTATAATTCTATTCCCAGATCAGACGATCTGGGAATATAATCAAAGACCCAACATTAGTGATTTCTCAGTGGCAGCCCGAAGTTGTGAAGTTGGCGGTGTTTACACTCCTGTCTTTTTTTAATAATAATAATAATAAGCCATTAGCCAACAGGTACGTCGTTCTAGAAAGGATCTGTCTGTTGGATAGATTATAAGAAGGCCTATGACTCGGTGCCACATACATGGCTCATGAGGATGCTGGAGCTGTATAAAGTTGATGCAGTTCTGCGCACCTTCCTGATGTCATGTATGGGGCAGTGGAGCACGGTTCTTCGCTATCCAGGATGTCGACAGATTCAGGCGAACAGCGAACCGATAAGGATAGAGCGTGGTATATTTCAGGGCGACAGTCTGAGTCCACTGTGGTTTTGTCTGGCCCTCAACCCTCTCAGTATACTGCTGGAGGGTTCGGGCCAAGGCTACCGGTTGAGAAGAGGTGGTCAGGTTATATCACACCTCCTTTACATGGATGAGTCAAAACTCTTTGCTCCTAACAATTTGCAACTGATGAAGCTACTGAAGGTAACAGAAACCTTCAGTAGCGGCATCAGGATGGAATTTGGTATGGCTTGATAGCCAAAAGCTTCGACGACCATCTGTCGAAGCTGGCGTTACGCAGTTGGGTAAAGGGCCTGATACAGAAGGCAGTACTCCTCGATACGGCTCGTATTGTGAGGAGGTTCCTGTCTCTGAAGCCCTAACCACCGGTAGCTTGGACTCTGCTCCCGACACCGGCGGACTTTTTATATTTTGAAATGTTTTTTTGTTGTTTTTTATAGAAATATTTAAAAATGTAAACGATAGGGATTTAAATGAATATACGAGATAATAATAATCTTTATTATTAAAAAGCCAAACACAATTTGTCAAACTCAACCAAAACATAAAAATGCCATTATATGAATTACAACGCTATGCATTATTTGAGACAGAGTGAACGTCTGTCTGTGCTAGTATAAACTGTGTTACAGACACACAGGCGCCTTCCTCTTACAGTTCATTCAAAATTTACTACACTTTGTAGGAAGTATTGTGAGCATAAAGCTTAGTTTATCATTAGTACTTAACTCTTACGTCTTAAGCTGGGTATCCATTTGAGGCAGCCTCGGGCCGAGCGGTTGCCTCGACCCGAGGCAGATCTAGTGGAGACCGTGCCGCGAGTCGAGGCTTGCCGCGACTTGAACCAAACGAGGCGGCCGCGCAGCGAGCCAAATCGTGTCGGTAAATAAATGGCCATGCTCAAAGACGCCTCAGTATGAGGCGTGCGTTCAGTGGAGACGGACGTACGTGTGCTCGGCACGCAGCAAAATGGATAATGAGAAATGTATCGAATTAATTAAGTTATATGAAAACCACCGACATTTGTGGGATCCAACTTCACCGCATCATTATAATAAACAATTGAAAGAAGATTCTTGGAAAATAATAAGCAAGGAAATGAAACTACCCATTTCCGAAGTAAAAAAAAAAATTACTTCGCTTTGTGGATCTTTTCGGAGGGAAAAATCTCGGCATAAAAAAAGTCTCGTCACGGGATCAGGTAGAAATTCATTGGTTTTTGAAAATTAGTTGTACCTATATTGCTTGTCATTTATTTTATAGGTACTCATTTTACTCACGTGTGTAGTGTACCTCTAAAAAATATTTTTATTCTAGGTCGTAATGAGGTGTATATATCGAAATGGTTCGCTTATGAGCACTTTTACTTTTTGGCTGACAAGTTCTCTCCCCGTGAGACTCAAAACTCAATGTCTATTTTTTTAACATACCTGAACATATTCTTTGAGCACTTTTACCAAGGCATCACATGTTTCGCGAACAATTTTTGAAATAGATTGCTTTGACACTCTAAAAAGGTATTGCAAACTAACAAACGAATCACCACTTGCTAAAACCCTCAGGGTAATGGCCAGTCGTTCTTTTGTTGTGATTGCTTTGCGAAACGATGTATCTTTTTTTCCAATTATTGGTTCAAGCTTAATACATAGATCTTCAAAGGTTTCAGAGTTCATTCTGGTAAAATTTTTAATAGTTTCTTCTACGCCTTCAAAGGTCATATCTGACAACAATTTTATTGCATGAACATTTCGCTGACGATATATTTCCTTAGTCCACCATCGATGTTTCCGTTTCTTATGTTGCTTCCTTTTGTAGTGACTAATTACTACTAATGCTGCAGCGACTTTACGTGCGTCAACCATGGTGGTTAATGAGGAATTGAGAAAATCGTGGCTCGGGTTGAGGCTTGCCGGTCGATACGATATTGTGTGTGCTCAAGTGGAGACGTATGTACTTTCCGCAGCCCGCGGCACGCTCAGGATGAGGCAGCTCGTCACGAGGCTGCGCAAATGGATACCCAGCTTTAGAAAGTACCTACGAAAGTACCTTGTTCGTATCGTGTATTTCTTCAGTTGGACACTAGATCATGTGGTCAAAATGCATATTATACCACAATTTCTCATTCCTGTTCCAGGGGCCTAACCACCAACTCTTAAACCAGTATTACTTCAATATTATTTCCAGTGGGAAAGAGACCGAGCTATACAGAACCCAGGTATCTATTAAGATGGTCTTATACTGAATGTATCACCTTAATAAGCCATTGACCCTGTGCTAATCTTTCTCCGGTCGTGTCGTATTGCCGCCCCCATCAGACTATGAGAGTGAAGGAAGAGATAGTGCACCCAGAGTTGGGCAAAATACATGCTTTACTATAATTAAAATACAAATAACAAAATACTACCTCGCATGTATATTATAAGTACAAAATACTTTTAAGTCGTGTATTTGAAATACAAAAATACAGTACCAACTTTAACTATTTTTATTTAAAATAAAAAATACTAATTACAAAATACACTGTTTTCGGCAGAACGCACCCAATAATAAGTATGTTCAAATGTATTTTGTAGCCATAAGTATTTGAAATACTAACTACAAAATTCCTCAGTGTGCCATATTCTAAATTGCTCAAGCCTTAGGGTGCCCCCTATGGTATTGTACGTAGGTAAAATAAAATACTTGAAGAAATACTAATAAAATTGTTATTTAAATTTTACGAGTAATGTCTACACGACCGTTTGAAATCACAACTGGATTTGGGTTTCATCAAGCAGATAAAAATAGGCATCTACCTACTGAAAATATAATGTTTTCATAATAATCTTTTGTATCGAATGAACGCCGTTGTGTCCATTCGAGGTCATTAGCACATATGTGTAGGTAGGTACAACTACATAATATTGGTACTGCTACCGCGACGTCATTGGGGAAAATCTGTTAATATTTTATGGAACCGGCTAAAACCTGTTTTAACGAGTTTCCACGCCTTATTAATTTAGGAAAAAAATTACCACAATTGGTATAATAAAACCCACACGGGAATTTTGCAATAGACGGAAAGTTTACAAAAAAACTAGAAAAACAAAAATATTTTTTGTTATTAGTCTTAAAAAAACATTGGATAATATAACGTTATTTTGTACGTACATGTTTTTGTGGGCGTTTTCCTAATCAATGATGAAGATTGGTGTATAAACATACCTACCCAGTTAGTATTCTTCCACTCTGAACAGAGATTAAAAACTCAAGGTTTTAATTACTTAGGTAGGTATACAAAGAAACACAACATAGGTACCCACGTGACTAGTCCTATGATTTTGGTCCCATTTTTCTGTAATCTAGTCTTTTCTTAATTTATCCTTTCTTCCATTTATTTTTCAATCGAAAGGTTTGTTTTGTTTTGGTTTATCAAAGGCCAAACCTAGTTTAAAAAAAGTAATAATATTTAATAATAAACAAGGTTCCAATCTACTTTATTGCATCACAAAATAACGACAAGTTGAAACTTGAAGCTCGTTAAAAAATTCGTTTATCAAGAATTTCTTGCGATAAATGCGTCGTTACAGTCGTTATATATGTCGCAGTCAACTATGTTAATCAGCCGTTACCGTAATTGGTTACCTAGCCTTTTCATTTTTTTTATTCCTCCTCCCGCTATGGGCTGAGCGGAAGAAGGGAGTGTCAGACTCTTACTGACTAAAACCCATCCGTGCTCCTCTTAGTGCCCTTTGCTTTCCAGGACCGCAGTAACTCTTTCGAACAAAATCCGCATCCCTGGCAGGAGCCTTTTCATTGACCGATGCCGTTTAATCAGCGGCCTAAGTGACATCCTGGCATTTAATTGTATAGCTAGGTAGGTGTTTAATGACTTGTCTAACCATGTAGCAAAATATAGGGAACAGGGAGCTTAGGGCACCCTAACACGGATAGGTAAGGTTCGAATGATATGACGTCATGCCAATCATGTTAGGTTCCTTTAAATCTTGCAGGCAGACATAGGAGCCCCGCTGCGGGGCTCCGTCGTTATAATCATAATCATTTTTGTTTATTTGTCCAGGTTAGACTGTTGAAATTGATTTTTGTTTGAATTTATAATTTACAAAATTAAAAATGTTATATATTTTCATCACACGGTTACCATAGGGTAACCGAAAAGTCTATGAACAGCCTAAGAATCCGCCAGCCCATTCACTAAATATTGTATTAAGACGCATTGGCTCGCTGTCATTTAGGCCGCTGATTAAAAGGCTAGGCATTAAAAAAACGGCTGATTAAACCAGTAGGCTGCGACATATACAGTGCGATAACAATTCCGCAAAGCCTCCACTAACGAGGCTCGTGATTCCCATTCGTTTGATACTGAACCTTACGTGATGTCAATAAGTCACCTAATCGCAATGTCGCGAATGTTCTTTAATTACTGAAAAATAACACGGTATCATTGCCTGCATTGATGATAACTTAAATGTTATAAAAAGACATCCTCTTTCGTCAGAATGTGTAGATATCTATGACAATGTATCGTACGATTTTATAAGAATGTTGTTAGATTACCTATCGTTGTTGTTATACAAACAGAGCTGGGCAAAATACATGCTTTGCTTTAATTAAAGTACAAAATACTATCTCTCATGTAATTAAAATACGAAATACAAAATACTTTTAAGTCGTGTACCTACCTATTTGAAGTATAAACTAAAAAATACATTAGGTATTTTAAATATTTTTATTTTTAAAAATACAAAATACTAATTACAAAATACAGTCAGGTGTTAGGTTAGGTTAGCTTTTTTGCTTACGAAAGCTATCAAGACCTTTTTCTGCAGAACGCACCCATTAAAATGTATTTATGTTCGAATGTATTTTGCAACCATAAGTATTTGAAATACTAACTACAAAATACTTTACCGTCTGGTATTTGAAATTCCAACAACAATAATTACATTTTTAAGAAGTAATTGAAATAAAAATACCAAATACGTATTTGTATTTTAATCACGTACCTATTTTAATTACAAGTAATTCAAATACTGCCCAGCCCTGCATACAAAGCAATGTAATATAAAGTTGATAGGAAAATCGTGAGAAACCCTGAAGCACCCTGAAGTGTCAGAACGGCGTTAGGGCTTGTTTCTTGATTGCTTCCGAAGTAGGGATTCACTTTCTGTCAAGAGAAGGTAACCTATGATAAATAGAGCATGCCGCTCTTGCGGATTTCAGTTCGAGATAGATCTTTGAAAATTCGTGATCTCCTGAAACTCGTCACACGGCAGTGGTCTCCGATACTGTTGGAAAATTACTATGTTTAATGCTACTATTCAAAAATATAATTCTATCTTGGGATTCGCTGTTCGGAAAAAAATGGCCGTGTCGCAGACTTGTGACTGGGGTAACAAGCGAAGTGTTTGATAAGCAGTCTTGTTTTACAACGGGTCAGCAACAGTAAATTCGTCCATATATAAAGTTCCTTCTTGCGAATGATGATATTTCTAATTTATTTCGTTGCGGGTTCTATGTTGGAGAGCATCGATTCGTTTCTTCGTGATTGGTTGAGCTTCACTATGTTGGAGTGCATCGATTCGTTTCTTCGTGATTGGTTGAGCTTCATTATTTTGACTCATAGCCACTAATTCTGGCTTTCAGAAGTTGCAGTGGCTGGGTAAAGCAATCAGCAGTAGGTACTTTTGAATGTTTTTGTTTACCTTTAGTGTTAAATAAAATAAAATAAATAAATAAATTAAACTTTATTTCAGACAAGGTCCATAATTCAGTTAGTATTTTGGTGTTAGTAACAATGGTGCTTAAATAAGTAGGTTAGTATTGTTAGTTAGTGTTTTAAACTTATTATTTAGGTTGACCTATGACCGTCCCCACCCAGTGTCTCTGAAAGGGACAGTCTGGTCTGGCAGCTATCATTTTCAGGATGCTGTTGTCACTCCCATGCAAGCGTTAAAAGTGATAAATCCACACTAACAGGTGTTATAATGCAAAATGAACTCTGAATGTTGAAATTTTGGTTTGGAGATAAATTGGAGGACATTCATTCCAGAACTGTTCCTGCTGAATGTTTCTTTTTTTTAAGGATGGGAAATCATCAAATGATACCTTCAGCTCTGGGCGGAGTGGAAGGGAGTGTCAGACTAATACTGACTAAAACCCATAAATGTACCTCCAAATGCCCTTTGCGTTCCAGGACCGCGGTGACTCTTTCGAACAAATTCCGCAACCCTGAATATGGAGGCCTCTCGAGTAAGCGTGATGGATGGCAGATTAACGGATCGACGTGACATCTCTTACGTAGGTTACTATCAGTAGAATACATCGACTTAAGTATTTGATTCCACATAATGTATTAAACCTCTGATCGATCGCACCTGCTGTTCTAATCGGCCTCAGATGATGGTGTCATGTACAGTACAGCTGCTATCTGTTATTATGTAACTCTGCTATGTTGAGGCCTCCATTGGTTATGAGGTTTTTCATCTGATGATGACGTCATAATATAATAATGTTGTGCCATAAGTTTATTGTGAATTTGAGATGGTAAGTTTGACCCCGTGTTACACCTACAAAGTAGCGGCTGCTCCAAAAACGTTCAGAGAAGTGCTCAGCTGATAGTAAGATAAGTTCCCACGACTCGTGGAAATCCTGCGCACACTGTCCGAAGTATTTCGACTTTACTGTACAGAAGTGATGATTTTTCGACACGTCTTCATTGTTGAGAGGTTTTTTACACTTTTTTTACCCATACCTACCTACCAAGGCTGGGTCTAGACGGGAGGAAGGTGGGCTGGGCCCTGGTCAATAAAATATTGGATGGTAAGCGGCTAAAAAGTAACCATTGAATTTTACAATACAATGAGGAAGCCTTTTAATAACAATGAAAACACGAAATGTAAATATTTGCCAACGATTTTTGAGAAGTACGAGGAAAGTCTCCCAAAATAAAAACGTAGGTAGAGCGCTTTTTTCGAGCAAAACATATATTTCCTATCTCTAAATTTCCTACATAAAAAGTCGATAAAGTGACTCCTTTATTCTAGGGTTCCGTTAATTTCGTAGTAAAACAAGGAACCTTTATAGGTCCGCCAAGTCCGTCTGTCCGTCTGTCTGGCCGCGGTTTAGCTCAGAGTCACTTAGCACTAGAAAGTTGGAATTTGGTATCTGGCATATATATTAATCACGCCGACAAAGTGGTCAAATAAAACTTAAAAAAAAATGTGTAGGTAAGTAGGTACCTACACGTAAAGTAGCGATGACTTTTTAAATGTTTTTCCCATGATATGGGATGTCGTTGGGTAGGTTGTTTAAAATATTGAGGGTGCGCTAAAACCATTTTTCCATCCAAGGATCTGTTTGCGAAATATTAGCTTTAAAGTGCTTGTTTTTGTTAGAGTCAAGTGCCCCCTCTGTCAGCTAAACGGTTGTTTTTGGAGACATGAAAAAATTCATAGCAATAACTATAAATGTATAACGAATTTTTAAAAGAAAACTATCACAGCCGTAGGACAATTCCTACGGTCTCCAATTTCACATTTTGGTGACTTTATTTGATGAAATTTTCAAGATAAGTACATGAACCGATGAAACGTGTCTGAGATATTCTTAGACAGTGTACACACTTAAGACTGGGTTGCCAGCTTTCTTTGGGAGAAAATAGTATTTTCTTTGGAAAATTCAGGAAAAAAAAAATAGTACCTACTTCCACATTTTTGTTTTAGTTTGAATTTTTCGTTATTTATAAAAAAAAGATTTAGAGCCACCATTCACCTTTCTTTGTCTTACTTTTGGAGGTGCAAGAACTATAATCAGCATCACGTTTGCTTGATTTTAACGGCAAAAAATTAACAAACACGTCGATGTTTTATGAATGATGTACTTGGCATGCGCATTTCGTTTTGCTGCATCTTTTCCTTAGGCTCTTCTGAATAGCTGGGCTATCTATTCAGCTGGTCGATTCTCTCGACATCTCACGATGTACACCTAGGCGGAGTGAACGACTTCTGAGCTGTCATTCCATCTTATTTGTATGGTTTGACAACTCACCCGTCGTGCGCCCCGCCCGGGTGTTCTCTTCGACATGTTTACAGAATCGCACTGCAGAAAAGCATCAGGGAAAGAAAAATGCTAGAGTGAGCGAACGGAGCTTCTTTTTACCTTTTTTACAGAAATAGGAGCCAAGTTGTAGACCGGAAAATTGAGAATTTAGGTTGTTACGGGGTTTTTTTAAAGAGACTCCTCAGTACCTATGAGTAAGCGTTGAAAATATGGTGCGATACTTTGTCAAACAGTACGGGTGGCATTATTTACTTACCTAGTCGTTTCCACCAGAATAAGGTATACTGTAAATATTATGCAATTCTAATCAACATTACGTGTGGTTACCTCCACGGGTCCTCACGCGGGTCGAAACGATAACATAATATTTTTTTAACTCGATATATAATTGCACCATAATATCTCTGCATCACATGCGTGCTGGCGTAAAAGTCGAGGAATATGTTCTTATTATTTTTGCCCGATGCTGTTAAATAGCCGGATTGGGACCTGCTACCTAGGAGGCACTTATCACCACGAAAAAGATGGTAAAATGTGTGTTATTTATTTTATTAGTTACTTGCTGAGCTGCGCAACTTCGTCTGCATCACATGCTCCGCTCCTATTGGTAGTAGTGCGATGTTATATAGCCTTTAGCCTTTCTCGATAAATGGGCTATCCAACAATAAAATAATCATTCGTACCAAGTAGTTCCTGAGATTAGCGCGATCAACCAACCAAACAAACAAACTCTTCAGCTTTATTTAATGGTATACGTATATTACATAACTAATTTCTATTTTAAATATTATTTGTTGTGTACCTATCTCAGAGCAGTCTTTTTAGGTTGACTGGTAGAGAATGCCTGTTCGCCCATGTAGGTACCACTACTGTACATAACGTTTAAATAAATAAAAAGAGACATTCTTCATAATATTATTATAGATACGATATAATAATATCATAAATCATTTGACTTCTGGTTTACCGGATTAGTTAGGTGGCCTGTCTTAAACACAGGTGTTCAGCGGTCACTCACAGCACCCACCTGTTTTTAATTCTGATTGATGACAGTCAAGACAGTTGAATGTCACCGAAAGGTATTCATATGCAAGTAGTTGCTTACCTAGATACTTGTTAACTAAAGAAAAATGCGAACATCCCTTCAGGGCCCGAATGTTGTTGTTTAGATACTCAATCAATGGCGCAGCTCAATGTTCAATGTTTATTCGTTGTAGAGACAGAGACCTGTCTCTACAACGAATAACTGAGGACCAATTCTTCTAATTTTTCCTTAAAAAATTGTAGAATTGCTCCCCCTCCCTGTTTATAAAATAAAACCGGCCTAGTGCGAGTCGGACTCGCGCACGAGGGATTCCGTACCATTATCTATAAAAAAACAGCAAAAAAAACACGTTTGTTGTATGGGAGCCCCACCTAAATATTTATTTTATTCTGTTTTTAGTATTTGTTGTTATAGCAGCAACAGAAATACATGATCTGTGAAAAATTCAATTATCTAGCTATCACGGTTCATGAGATACAGCCTGGTGACAAACAGACGGACAGCAGAGTCTTAGTAATAGGGTCCCGTTTTTACCCTTTGGGTACGGAACTCAATCTGAATGAAGAAGCGCCTAAATCTATGGCACGCGCTTATCAGCCTCGTTAATTTGATCCGTAGTTCCGTACCATTATTTATTTATATATCACATCAGAACACGCCCCCGGCAGTGGACACGCGACGTGCGATATGATGATAACGCACAGATTAACATAATAAGCCCACGCATCACGTGTTTGTTTGGGTGCGTCTGCGAACTTCGTCTCAACGGTACGACCGCTGATGAAACCGAGCCAAAAATAGACCCCATCTTAGTTAACTTGCTCTGTGGTGTCGTAAGCTTATCTTTATTTAGTTTGTGTGTATTTTTGGCGGGTTTCAAGATAATTTCTTGATGTTACACTGCGAATGAGAGGTGTTTGGGGATGGCCGCGTGGTCGCCGCGCGATGTTTCGTAAACATAAACGATATCGAACGATAAGTACCTAGAGAAATGCCCGCTGAAAAGACTGCTCATAACATTTAGAAACAAACTTCAGCCTAACCTTTATCCTACCTAAGGTTAGGTATAAATCTTCGATAGCTAATTTAGAACGTTTAAATACGTAATTACCTAACAGCGAAAAGAGTTTGCCCTAAGCTTGTTGTTGTTAGCTCGCTAATTATGTTGAGGAAACTATCCTTATCCAGCACCAGCTACCGGCCACCCTGCAAAGATCTGTCTTTCCGACTTGCTAATCGATTTCTTTCTTTCTTTTTTTTTAAACTTTGCCCCACAATATGAATATGTCGTGTATCGTGGATGCGTTTACAAACTTACATACACAAACAGTCAGACCCGGAACAACTATCTGTAGGCCATACAAATATTAGTTCCAGCAGTCATTCCAATCGCTCAACCACTGCGCCAACCGTGTCGTCAAAATGATTTAATTAATTGTATCTATTATTACAAGAGAGAAGTGAATATAGGTAGGAATCGCGGTGAATTAAAAGTGTTTTGTCAATGAAAATAGATTAAAAGTAGTGCCTACAATTTCTATTCTATTCACCAGATCTTACAGGGAAAACTTTTATCTCCAATCTTCACTCATTATCCTTATCATGTTACGAATGACTAAGTATTCAGTACCAGAATTTAATGAGCCTTAAATTGATTTAATACCTATAATTATCAACATAACACAACAAAGTCATATTTTAATAACATGAGTAGGTAATTTTTGTGTTCCAAATTAATTACTATCTACGTACGTGATCTGGCAACATAATAAAGTTAAGACGAGTTATTACGAGAACTTTAGGAATACCTACTTCATAGATTGGTACATGTTAAGTAATTACATCATCATAGTACTTCTACAGCCGCACGGGGCGATCTTCAAGGTAAAGCAAAGCTTGCCGAGGTCGGTCTGAGAATGGGTGACCATCTTAACATTCCTAGACTCCTCCGTGCCTCGGAAAGCACCGTTGGTCCCGGCTGTCATTTGTAGAACTTTGGCAGTCGTAACAATTTGTCAGAAGATAGAAAATCTGATTCCAGTCTAGCTAAGAAGTACCGTGTTACCCAGTTAAAGGGTTGTGGAGGTCTGGTAGGCAGCCGCTCCACGTAAAATACTGGTATTCAGCTGAATCCGGTTTGACTGGCAGCCGACCCCAATATAGTTGGGAAAAAGGCTAGGCAGATGATACTGGAAAAGATTGAGTTTTACAGTTCGCCGCCTGCTTGACACCAACCCTCCTTGGGAACGTTCTGATAGTGGTTTAGGTACTTACTACCGCGCGAGTGACTCAAAGTACTTAAATATAATATAAATAAATACATAAGTAATAATATTTATTCATGAAGACAACTTTTGGTCCACAGTATATGTTAGTAGCACTTAATACGTTACGTTAGTAAATCTTATTTAAAAAATATTATGTACTCTTACATGTTTCCCTGTCAGGCTTCCGTAATCGCCTCAATGGCACTCACGGGATGGGATGATCACATTCCGAAACACTGTATTCATAGTTAAAAACCTCTAACTGCTCATTCTGGCCGTGACAGGAAGTGAACATAGACCGTTCACTTCCTGTCACGGCCAGAATGAGCAGTTAGTAGTAGTAGTAGGCGCCACATAAATGTGCAATGTGCTTTCGTAATATCAAAAACAGACATAAAGACATATAGCTGTCCTGAATCGACTTCTATCGTGATCCTTTACGTTCTCTAGTAATGAAAAACGGTTCATAATTTATTGTTCGGGTATCTACGAAGAGATATTAGGGAAAGAGCAATGTACTTTATTGCAAGTTTATTTGGCGCCTATTATAACTAACGAACTAAGTTCTTAAAAATATCGGTGTCAAACAATAGTCGTTCATATACTAATAGTGTCAAATTTATGTACGTGGCTCGAGTTCCAGCGAACAAAAAAGCCTGTCCCTACGCAGGCTACTTCAAAACTACAGTTTTCATGCTACAAATTAATATCATACCTAGGCTACGATGCAAGAGTTTATGAAACGATTACCAAAGCATAGCGATTTACGGGAAGCTTATATTTTCGAGAAACCTTGAAAGTATTTTTTTCTTGCAAGTTAAAGTAGACACATTGACATTGTGAACGAGTGTAGGTAACTAATGAATTTTCTCAAATCGGTGTTGATAACCTCTAAGTAAGAATGTCGATCACCAGGCTACCACGGGGTGTCACAATTAAAATAACTGTGAGCACGTGCCCCCGTGACACCGACACTTTTCAGCAACACTCAACAAAGCACGCCATTGCATCAGACACGTCGAAAACCTTTATCAGATTTCGTCATGAACACCGGTTTTTTAAACCGTTAAATTGCTAACTGCGCAGTAAAAAGTTTGCAATTCTTAACATTATTATTTCCTCTAAGATTAACGGCTGGCGTCTGAATCATCGGCGTTATTAAATAAATACTTTGATAATATTGATACTTATCATAATCTGGGGATAATTATTATTTATATATAGACTGATAGATACACATCAGCTGATGCTTACATTTTAATTGGTTGGATAAGAAGTTCGTTATTCTACTTATTAAAAGGTTAGGGTCTTTTCTTAAAACCAGGCCCGGGTCGACGGCGCGTTATGTTTCACGCCCGCCTCAAAGAGATGTCAGCGTAGTAAATAGGGCCCGGTAGGGCCAGAGCCTGCTAGGGTTGCGGAATTTGTTTAAAACCAGAGCCAAACGAGCCAAATCCAGCCAGATCAAAGCCAAGCCCGGGTCGACGGCGCGATGTGTTCCACGCGCGCGTTCAAATATACGGGGTTATTTTTTAATGACCGGCCAAATTTTCACTGGGTGTTCTACCCATGAATATGAACCACTTTCACTATGGGACCGACTCTGAAATCACGAAAAATAAATCAGCTGTTTCATACGAAAGTTCAATACCTACTCGACTAAAATGTATGAAACAGCTGATTTTTAGGGGGCCGTTCCAGATTGTTACTTTTTTGGTCCATCTGTGATCAGTTAGCCGCGCAACATGTCCTGTAAATTAAAAAAAATAAAATGGAAGTGGCATTTTAATTTTTTTAAATTTTCGAAACTTAATATTCGTATATTATTATGTTTTTATTTTGTTATTTTATCATTACTGGATAGCAGTTGTAGAACACCACCCCTTCTGGAAACCCTGTATACATATTGTAAGCTTTTCCTGATATTAGGTATAGCGATAAACGTCCTCTGCATTTTGTGTTGAATGTCAGAAAAAAGGTCAAGCACTTGTCTACTTCGTCATGCAATCTGATTTTTTGCGGACTCAAGTTAGTACCGTATCTACGAGTATGTATATTATGTTGATGGTGTTTAACTTGTTGGATACCTACGCTCGTTTCATCGTCTACATTTTCAATGGCCACTCATCCACCAGGCGAGATTCAGGTTCAACGTGGACCAAATTATTACATACATAGGTAACCTACGAGTACCTATCTTAGTTTTTTAATGGAATTTGAATCATCATCAATTTCCGGCTTAATGTTCCTAATTTTTGTTTCAAAACAATAGATTAATTATAAATTATCTTAATTTATTGTACAAAGTCATGTAATTTTTATCACTTAATTTACATCTAAAGGTGTCTACTGACCGTTACTGGGCGTAATGTAACATGTACAAAGCGAGCATTCGTGCAGTCAGTACGTGGGATCGAGTACGAACATGCGCATGTTACTTGCGTATGTTTTGTTTTACACGGACACGGCATTACATAACATGCTCGCTGCGAATGTTACATTACGGCAGTAGGTCAAATCAAATCAAATCAAATCAAATTGTTTATTTGTGATACATGGGTTACATGCAGGTGTTCATTACATTAATTATAAGCTTATAATGTCCATTCCATGATCAGCCACTTGGGCATACAAATGATATAATAATACAATAGAAATAAGATTCTTGAATTCCAAAGATTAGACATAAATTACATTTCATATAAAATATATATGTCAGACAGACACAATTACACAAACACAACAGCAAGTCAAGCATACATGAAACATTTAAAAAGTTCTAGTCGATAAAAAGTCAGCAACAGAATAATAACATTTTTCTATTAGAAATTTGAACAATTTATTTTTGAACACATGAGTATTGCTACATTCTTTTATGTCGTTAGGAATCTTATTGTAAATTTTTGTGGCCATAGCAAACGCACTTTTACCAAAGAGGGTAGTTTTATATTGACTGGTAACGTTGTTATACAAATGACTCCTATTTCGCGATCCCAGCTGTAATGTAAACAGTGATGGATGATGTCTAATAAACAAGGCCATTTAAAAATATATAAGGATGGGAAGGTAACAATTTGTAATGTTTTAAAGAATTCCTTGCAGCTGTCTGTTCTTTTGAGACCGCACATTGCTCGTACGCACCTTTTTTGACATTTAAAAACTTTATCCCAGTTGGTAGTATTCCCCCAAAATATTATGGCATATCTGAGTCTAGAGGCAACATTACTATGATAAGCTACGAGCAATGTGTTAAGATTAACCTTTTTCGCTAGCATGTATAAAGCATAAGATGACTGTGATACTTTTTTGCAAACAAATTCTATATGACTTTGCCATTTCAAATTGTCATCTATATGTAAGCCAAGAAATTTTGTTGTAGTAGTCAATCCAACTTTTTCACCTTTAAATTCAATTCGAGTATGTAAAGTATTTTTTGTTTTTTTGTTTGAATTGCATTAGTTTAGTTTTGTCAATATTAATTAATAAATTATTATTCTGTAACCATTGAATTATTGAATTAAAACTACTATTTATAACATTTTCATCACTATATACAACCGTGCAATCATCAGCAAATAGCACCATACTATCTGTAGTACATTTTGGCAGGTCGTTGATGTAGATAATAAAAAGTGGTGGACCCAAAACACTACCTTGTGGAACTCCATATTTCATTATTCTACTCTTTGACTTATAATTTATAACATGTTTCGTCTTAGGAGAAATTTTATCAATACTTATAGTCTGAGTTCTATTGCTGATGTAAGATCTTAGCAACTCTAAAGTGTTGCCCCTAACACCGTAGGTTTCCAGCTTACTCAGTAGTATGTTATGATCCACGTAGTCAAAGGCCTTTGACATATCATATCCATGTACAGAGCATAGACAGGCTGTCTTTTGTCAACTCTAGGGTATATTAAACTTAAAAAATCATAAATAGCTAAGTTTATGGACATATTTTTACGAAAACCTTTCTGATCCGGTGTAAAGATATTATTTTTTTCGAAGTAGTCGTACAAGTTATTGCATATGGCTTTTTCAATGATTTTGGAAAACGTTGGAGTTAAGGCTATAGGCCTGTAATTTCTTAAATCAGTCTTAACATCCTTTTTAAGGAGCGGCTTAATTATAGTATGCTTTAACAACGATGGAAAGATTCCCTGTTCAAAGCACATGTTAACAACATAGCTCAGTACAGGCGAAATGATGCGAGATACGTATTTTATTACCAACACACATATGTCATCAAAACCAGTGCTCTTAGTGTTATTTAATTTTTGTATAATTGTATCGATTTCCAAAGGACTAGTGGGACTGAGAAAAAACGACTTCAGTGAATTATAAGTGCATGAAGATGATGTTGGGTTATTATTAACCGCAGTGCTAGTCTGAGGCTTAACCATATCTGCATAGTAGTCATTAAACAAGTCAGCGATTCGTTGAGGGTCTGTGATTTTATGTTTGTCTATTACCAATTCACTTATTGTCTCAGGAGGGAAATTTTGTTTTCTGCCATTTATTATGTTCCAGGTGGCTGTCGATTTATTTTTAGAATTAAGAATGTAATAATTATTTTGAGATTTTTGAGTTAGTTTAATGATTTTGTTATATCTTAAAGAATATTTTTTAAAGTTTGATTTATCTACGTTATTTTTTGATAATCTATATTTCCAGAGAAAAGAACGTTTATGTTTACTACATTTCTTAATACCACGCGACATCCATTTTGATCGAACTGCTGTTTTATTTTTAATTTTTATTATTGGAAAGCATAATTCGTAAAATAACCTAAATATATCATAAAATGAATTAAAAGCATCATTTGCATCATTTGATTCATACACTTCAGTAAATTGGAGCTCTTTAATACACTCTTCAAATTTCGTTAAATTATCTATGGAATAATCACGGTTAAACGAAAACCAATAGTCAAATGTACAGGTTTTTTTGACTGGAAATGATATGTATTGCGCCTTATGATCTGATAAACCGAGTTCCAAGACTGTTGATATGGCACCACGAATATTATGAAAAATATTGTCAATGCAGGAACCACTACTTGGTCTTGTGGGCTCATTGATTGCTTGTATTAAATTAAATCCCATAGTTAGTTGTTCCAATTCCAACGTGAACTTATTTTTTTTCAACATATCAATGTTAAAATCACCACAAACAATGATTTTGCTATTCCCATATTTTGCAAAGAGGCACAAGATGTCATTAAAATGATTAAAAAACAAGTTAATATATTTATTATAGTTATTACTTTTTGGTACCCTATAGAGACACAAAATTATCATATCGTGGTCAGTTAATTTAATTGCAGAGCATTCAAAAACATTAGGGATACTATACTTCTGAACAGCGTCAAGTACGACAAACTTAACATAGTTTCTCACTAGAATGCATGTCCCCCCTCGACGCTTGTTACGCGAAAAATGAGTGGCCAAGATGAAATTTGGAATTTGAAGGAGTTCAATGTCGTCATTAGTCATATTGTGTTCTGAGAAACATAAAACGTCAATATTTTTACCTGTATCAGCTAGGTCATCAAGGCAGACAGTAAACAGATCCGACTTCGATATGAGGCCACAAATATTTTGATGTATTATATTTATATGGTTATACACGAAAAAAATCATTGAAATTTGACGTAGACTTAACAGAATCCCTTTTTTTAGAAGTGGAGTCGTAACATGTAGCAATATTCATGTCAGTCTGAGTACTTTTAGTAGAGAATTTAACATCACAATTGTTACAAACAGTACTTGCTAATATATCATTACAATTAATCGTTACATTATTATCATTGCAGTTATTAATTACATTATTACCCAGGTACCCAGCCAGGTACCCATTAGGTACCCAGCTTTAGGTGAAAGAAAAAGCAATTACTTACATACCTAATTAACATCAGATAATACATGATTACTAATCATATTTAAACAATGTTGCCTGTACCAGCATATTTGGAAATGCTTGAATGGTTTTTATATATAACTAGCTGTCCCCCGCGGCTTCGCTCCCGTCAACTGGCTACCTACCTACCTACCCTACACCTACCCTACACCTACCCTACACCTACCCTACACCTACCCTACACCTACCCTAAGGATTCTTAAATTTTCTAATTTTCCGCGCAATTTTCTTTCATAAGAACCTTCTCCTAATAATAACAAATACAACAAAAAAAGAATTAGTGAAATCGGTCCAGCCATTCACGCGTGATGCCGTGACCAAGGAAAACGGGTTTCATTTTTATATAGATAGATTAACCTAAAAAAGGAGGAGGGTCTTAATTCGGATGTTTGTATTTTTTTTATGTTGTTCGCGCATAACTCCGTCGCTTGCCAACCGATTTTAAAAATTCTTTTTTTGTTGGAAAGGTTATACTTTCCAAATGGTCCCATTGAAATTTTCAAAACATCCGAATTGAGAACCTCCTCCTTTTTTAGAAGTCGGTTAAAAATAATGAATTTAGGTACACAAAACTTCGTTTTTTTCACACTTTTCCCATGTAGGCAAAGACTATAGAACGCCACCTGTACCGCTGTTTGTATCCCTATATGTACTACTTTTCTTTATCCCTCGTAAAATAATCTTATAGTTGATACGATTAAAAATACCATTGTTTCAAATGCTTCGCTGCGGAAAGTGCCGAATTTGATTTGCGCATCGGTCTTTGGGAGTTAAAAGATACGGTTAAGTGTGTAAATGGGTTTGGTTGAAATATGCGGACATTACCATTTATGTAGGCGCGTATAAAGCACAGAAGTTTGGGATGAATCACGGCATGTCATACTGATAAGCGTATGGCCAGTACCAAGTTACCAGAGGGGCAATTCTTGTATTTTTATGGAAGGTTCGCATTCAAATCTTACATACACTGAATCTGTCCAAAACTCCTCTATAATTTTCTTACATTTTGGTAAGTTTTTGACATTTACAGACGCCGAGATGAGATTACAAATTGCAAATTAGAATCTAAACGTTTTTAGGTACGTGTGGATACTAGAATAACGCCTTCTGAATAATGTTAAACATATTTTTCCGGAAAACCCGTGTTCAAACATCTGTTACCATCCGGAAAACGTACATAAACTAAGACCCTGATAGTCTCTCGTTTATTTTGTTCGGCCGCACCGTTGTTAACCTAGATAGATAAACAGATACAGGGGTCTAAATGTTCACGTTATTTACTGTAAAATGAACCAAGGTTTTTAAATCTCATTGACCCAATTAGCCCGCGAGGTAGGTACAAGAGGTCGTGTTCGACCAGACTCAACGGTCTCGAGAGGTCTCCATGAACTTTTCTTGTTTACAGATGATCCTATTAATAAATAGTTAATTGTGTCTCATTATGATTATCGTAAACGAGATAGGTGCAGTTGCACTTAATGTCCACAAACGAGCGAATGATCGACTGGTGCACCCTGCGTGGGTACTTAAATGCAAAGGGTGCACTGCCGACTTTTTTTTAAGGATAGGAAATCATCAAATGACCCCTTCCGCTCTGGGTGGAGCGGGAGGGAGGGTCAGACTCTTACTAACTAAAACCTATCCGTGCTTCTCCTTGTGCCCTTTACTTTCCAGGGCCGCAGTAACTCTTTCGAACAAAATCCGCAACCCTGGCAGGCTCTGACCCTAGCGGGCCTCACCCCATTTGCTGACTGCGCTTTCTGCGCGTGGAACACAACGAAGAAAAAGACCTTATTTGTGCCAAGCACAACGCGCCGTCGACTCGGGCCTGCTCTGATCGGACGACGAGCTACCCATTGCTCGCCATCCACAGGCATCAATCACTGCGCAATGCTCAGGAGCATCAGTTCCTGAGCGGCGCAGTGCCTGATGTTCGCCTGGAGGAGGCGGAATGGGGCCGTTATCGGCACTCCATTTCAGCCCCCTCCCGCACTACCGACCATCAGTGCGATTCTGTGAACATTTCGCCGTGTAAGCTTAGGTGAAGTCAACATCAGCAGAGTGAGCTGTCAGTCGACGGAGAGTATACAAATACTATAGAACGATAGTTCACTTGACGCTCACTGCGCCTTAGTGTACACGGTGGGATGTCGACAGACCTCCTGTCTAGACCGGTTGATCAGCTAGTCTTGAATATGAACTAATAAGAGAGAAACAATTTGATGGACGCTAGTTTACCTATACTTATTGCTTTGTGGAAAGATAAAGCATAATTTAAGTGACACTTTAAAGTCCTAAACGAAACATAATTTCCTAAACAAAAGAGAAAACTTACATAAGTAGATACTTCTTACTATGAGTAAGTACCTATGTAGCGCTTTCAAATTAGTTAGGAGTTCATTTGGTTGGGAGACAAAATTATGTAGGTAGGTTCATACCTATAGGTAGTAGGTATAACCAGTAACCGACGTTATTAAATTGTTACTATGTTTAACTTCCAGCATTTAAATTCGGGTACCTTTTATAGGTAACATTTGTTCGGGTTTTACCGCCGTCTTTCCTGTCACGCGATACAGACGTGTACCTAGGCGTAACATAAACCTGCGTGAACTTATCACTTGGAGGGCAATCTGTTCATGAAACTAAAATATTTTGAACTCTTCACCTCGTTATAATTTCCGTTAGCATCATCAGCCTGAAAACTGAAAAAATCTGGTTTCATCCGGATTGTATCTACCACATGATAATCATTTTATAGATTTAATTAAGTAATTCTTACCTAATATTTTTTTCAGGGTCCCGTGCCAAAGATAACCGGAGCTTGTGCTATCATATCGTGTCTACTTACTCAATTCCATTTATATGTTGCAATTATTTTGTTATGCATATTTTAACGTAAAAAACCTGGGCGTTTCATTTACTTATCTACGAAAACAAACGGAAAATTTTATCTATGGTTTTATAATGTTTATAAAATTTATGGCAAGGGTCAGGCATGAAGCGAGACACTTGCTTTTTTTTTAAATCGGATTTAAATGAGCTGTCACCGATAACGTATCGTGAAGTAATAAGAAAATGGCGACGCCCGACTTTGGCGGGAAGATGAAAGAATGAATGACTGGCATCTCGTGTTTACTTTATTTCTTTTGGCTATAGCTGATACTTTGGCTAGAACTGTTAACTAGGTTTTTATGGTTTAGGTTTATTTTTAATTATTAAGGAATAAATGAGGTGTCTTTTAATATTTATCTACAAAGTTTCAGTTGAAAGACCTTTATCACACAATATGAAAAACATAGGTATTGGTGAAACTATTAAAAACCAATAATAAGATGTAACATCTAACAATCTGCTATCAGAGGTGATGCAATCTCAATTCCATTTTGAAAACGATGACACAACCAGGTTGATATTTCTGGATTTCGGAGATAAAAAAACGGTATCGATAATTCCCCAATTTCCTGTTTCATTTCATCATTCATCGGATGTGGTGGGGTAATTCCTTGGTAATACGTTTCATGTAATACAATTACTTACTTTCCTTAAAATAAAAACCCAATTTCCCTAATTAAAATAAATCATACGATTTTAATAGGCACTTTGATAGTTATGAACCTGCTTGTACCAAATGTCTAAAGGACTTTGTACCTACCAAAAGCTTGAAAACAAAAGATAAACATTTCACGCATCTTCGCATCTCAAAATAAATAAATCAATAAATCTTATCGAGTGAAGAAAGCCGACGGAAAACGTAAGTAAATACTTCATCAATCTCTTGATAAATATCAGAGATAAGCTCTCGAAAGAAATTGAGGTAGGTTTGTACCGCATACCGGATGATTCACTAAATAACCTACAGATCACAGCTTCATTAAGTGGATCGATATCAGTTCAAGTTTCTTGTGTTTATGTACGACAGATTTAGGTACCTATATACCTATCTTTGTTATGTAATTTAATGTAATGACGCTTTGTCATGACGAGAGTTGAAGAAAGGGGTAAATAAGACGTGTTTAATAATGTACGTACATACTAATATTTTATTGCTGACGTAGGTATTAAGGGTTACTTTTGCAACAACGACAAATTATAATAATACTTTCGCATAAAAGTACCAAGATAAATACATTGTTACATTGTGCAATTAATATGTTTAAAGATTAACAGGGTCAAGATACAGAGACCCGCCAGTCAGGCGAAAAAATATCAAGAACCCTTCCCTTAGACTTAATAAAAATGTCTCAATGAAATGGGGTCTAGGCAAGCTCTGGCACGTGGCAGTTTACCTAGTTATGATAATTTTACTACAATGGCTATCTCGCGAGTGACATTGAGCCGCAGTCATCGAACCTCGCCGCTATCGGCTCCTTCGTTTAGGAGGGTTATCAGCCACGCGCTAGATAACCCGTCCGGCTATAAAACCCGCGCGTCTCAACACAATCACCAGTACACAACCAAGCGTCCCACGATAAACACCAAACAGCTACATCCACTGTGCTTTTGGAAATTATAAACAAGCTTTTACGAGTACATTTTTGAGGGAAAAGTAAATAATCAAATCGAATCAAGATGCGTATCCTGCACTTCATTGTTGTGATCCTGAGCGTGCTGCTGCTGGCGTCGGTGGCGCAGTCTCGCCCGCACCAGAGGAGCCACAGACAGAAGAGGGCGTCGTTCTGCATGCTGAAGCTGTGCAGCTACATCCCCATCCCGCACAATGTGCAGCGGCTGAGCTAGGGCACGGCCAGCGCCGCGCGCCATTTCAGGCGACTCGCCGATCATTGACTGATCACTTAGTTCCCAGCCACAAACAACCATGGACGACCAACACCACTGGAACCGTCCATAACGTATAACTGTCTACGATGAGTGTGAAGAAGAGAAAGTTCATCCAAGTGAAGAAGGAGGCTGGACGCCGCACGGGTATTCTGTTAATTTACAAAATTAATAGTTTACAATTTTTTATTATACGAGACGATCCGCCTCGATCTACTTTAGCCTATATTAGGCTGCCGCCTAACAGAAGTATTCTGTACTTAATAATGGAAATGTAGTATTTTTAAATAGGCTTAGGGCTTCAAGTCAAATTAGTGTTAGTAAACAATCAGTACTTTGTAGAATGTTCCTGATATCGTAGACTTATGTAACCTAGTATTGTTTTGGTTATTGTTCAGTAAATTAAATATTTATTGTTTAGTTTATGATAATAATTTCGTGTTCGATAAAAAATAAATTGGTTTCTTATTAAATAGGTCTCTTTATTGTATCATGTCCTCACCCTCATTAAAAAAATCATAAAGTTTGAATGTGATAAACTTTATACAAAGTAATACTTTGCTGAAAAAACCGCCAAAGCTGATGCGTACATTGGCTATTAACACACGTCATTAACTTACCTATTACATCACACTGAATATTTGATAAAAAGTCTGGCGCCGAATAGACCAAAATATCTAAATATAGAACAATATTCACTCCTCAGGTAATTACGAACATCACACCTTTATACGGAGTTGAAAAGTCAAAAGGCATGAATTAATTAACTACTTAATTAGTGTAGGAAACTGATAGCAGAACTGAACGCTTAACAAATTGGTAATAATTCGGACATAGCTGTCGAACATGTCGCCGCTATCGTGTCTGAAGCGTGCCATTTTTAATTAATAGGGATATATTTATATATTTCATTAGGCATTGACACCTTTTTTTTAGCTTTTGAGTTTGAATTCAACCGCCTGCAGCTATTTCAACTAACTTAATTATTGCAATCAACTAGAACCTTACCGGGTGATTCAAATTCTTAAGAGCGTTTACGCCGTACGGCCTTTCATACAAACTTTCAATTCCTTATTTTTAGAAATGATTTAACCGATTTCATTGAAACTTGGTATGTATACGCTAAATATCCAGGTCTAAATAGTAGAGGACATTTTCAAAAAAGAGCTCAGGGGAAAGATAGTGATTTTTCACTTTCTATAGAAAACTTAACATCGCTCTCTCTATCTAAACTCATTTCGAAAATGTTCTCAACTAACTATGGATATCTAGCGTATGCAAAGGCAAATCAAGTTACATAAAAATCGGTTCATTCATTTCGAAAAATAAGGACTTGAAATTTTGTATGAAATTCCGTAGGGCGTAAAAGCTCTTAAGTTTAGCTCGCTTAGCTAAGGAAATGTTTTATACTTGAATCAAGAAAATTGTAATACAGGTATGGGTACACGTTCATTGTGCGTACAGCTAAGGAGTTGAATTCCCTGACAGTCTGTGTTTCCTGATAGCTACATAGGTTATTTCTAGGCAAGTGTGCTCTATCTTCGACCACATCATTGCTTACCATCAGGTGAGATAGTGGTCAAAAGCGTGTCTATCAATAGGAAAACAAAAACCTACTTCACCTAGCTTGACTCTAGGTCCCAAAAGAATTATTTTTACAGAAAACATTGTTAGTAATGCCCCAAGAGGCTACAATAACACACATATGCTCAGATAAGCATGTTCCTAACATATTAAAAAGTTATTTGATAGGTGTACGCACATAGAAAATGTAAGTTTCATCGCAATAATGCGTACGTGGTCAGTCCGTGGAAAGCACACACATGAACTCATACACATGATCTACATACGTAAATGTGACGTTAAGCCAACACTTATCTCCTATATTAAGTGCTATTTGTACCATATGTCAACCATGATTATCTACAATATTACAATAATAATAGTTGTAAGTGATAAATAAATAAATAAATAGGTAATAAACGTGTGCGTCCCTTTTTATTAAGAAAGCGTCAGCGGCCATTTATGTAATGCTGTGTTTATTATATGTAACTCAAAATATTATTGATTAATCCTCGATCGAATTGACTGACTCTTGACTTTTTATTTCAAAATATCAGAAGGTCAGCTAGGACAAAGACTTGCTACATACAGCTTAGCAAAAACGAGCTTCTGAAATTTGAAGCAAATGCGGGAGCTTTTCAATTTTGGTGGAGCTTTGAAGAGTGGATAACAGAGAAATAACTTTTTCATATCTATTAACACAATATTAGGTAGGTACCCAATAAAATTAATTCAGCCTGTATTGCAGGGCTCCTAGGCTAATATGGATCCGTGTATAAGACTTGAGCTAAACACGATTTTTTAAAAGTATAGTATCTAAGCTAACCAGACATGTTTAGACATGTCTGGTTAGCTTAGATACTATACTTTCTTTTCTTTTTTTCTTTCTATTATACTTTGCACCATTGTAACAAGAATGTAATCTACTTAGGTAAGTAGACTACATTCTTGTTACAATGGTGCAAAGTTCTTTTTGCCCCAAAAAGACTTCATGATATTTTGATAACACAAAAGCTCTTTTTAAATCCTGAACAGAAGGTACATAAGTTCACATGACTGGAACGCCATTGACTAAATGACTATGGCCCATATTCCAAAACGTAAACTCCAACTCAACTGGAACTCCAACTCCAACATGAGCACCTAAATGTCAATGAAAGCTTGTCTAATTGACGTTTTCATACTCGAGAGATGAGCAAACAAATGCAAAAACTTCATTTTATGACAAGCTCCGATGGAGTTGAATTTCGAGTTGAGTTGTAGTTTACGTTTTGGAACAAAGACCTAAGTTTCTTGACCCGAAATTCCCCCGAAAGACCCCGAACAAGTTATTTCGTCCATCCAAGGCAGCGAAGCCACGTGCTAAAACTAGTTTTTATCATAACAGCTACTTATCCTTTACAAATGAACTAGAAACTAACCTATCGCCTGGCCAGTAGCAAGAATGGTACGATATTGTGACAAAGACAAAAGGTCCATATACCAAGCGATAGAACACTCTATTCCCTTTGAATAACAGTTAATAGAGATATCAATTAACGGTGGTTGATATGATTGTCGTAAGGCGACCCTAGTGACCTGCGGTACTTTTCACAGTCGTTAAGATAGGCGACGTGGGTGGGACACACTGATAAATAGATAGTGGAAATGTGTTATAACTTATAAAACAAGGTTTTTTATGTTATTTTATAGTTATCTTTAAGAAAGAAAAGAGTTTATCTGTAACCTTTTAACTAGGGTAAGTTGTATGAGTCAGTTGTGATAGATGAATGGGAGGATGGGCACGACAAGGCGTTTTCCTGCTTGAGGTTACATTGTTCATAAATCCATGTTTATAATGCCAAAAAGCTGCATCTTAGAAAGGTGATTCTAAACTAGGGAAAAGGCAGATGAAAAACTAGAAACGCCTAGCTTCCCTGGCAATACAACGCAAAACAGAATTAAGGCACAACCTCTTTTTAGGTTGTGCCTTAATTCTGTTTTCGGGTCATTGTACTCATCTCTCATGTTTTAGTATGGGACCAAGCCTGAAATCGCGAAAAAACCTTTTTTAACCGACTTCAAAGAAAAGAGGAGGATTTTTATTATAAGGAATCGACTACTATCGTGATCCTTTACGTTCTCTAGTAATGAAAAACGGTTCATAATTAATTGTTTGGGTATCTACGAGGAGATATTTAGGTAAGGTCAATGTACTTTATTGCATGTTTGCCGGTGCCTACCATAGTCATCATAAATAGGTGAATACATAGCTATAAGATAAATTGTAAATGTGTAACAAACTCGTGTACATTCAGCAATTTATCAGACACCTACTCCGTTCCTCACTTCATTAGGAATTCCTACGTTAAATCAATCTTACTTTGATAAATATGGGGTTGAGATTTAATAATCTTCCTAGTCAAGGTTACGACGCAGGAATGTCAAATTATTAATTTTTGACATTTAACTTCACAAACATGTCAGTCGCAAACTGTCAAAAAAGCCTTAATTTTCATACATTTTTAACAGTTTGCGATTGAGATGCGAATGCGATCATAGACTACGAGTATTATAAAGTGCGATCGTTGGATCGTTGCTGGAAAATTAGTAGAATTGGCACTCTGGTGTGTTGCTGGGGAGTTTGTTGTGCATATTGGAGGACTTTCATAAGTAGGTAGGTACTCCATTTTTGACATTTCCATTAACAGCAATGGACAGGGTCCGCTTGGGTTTTATAGATCAGATGCTTCAAATCGTTTTTTTTTAAGTAAATAAGTAGACTAACGACCCATACATCTAATGGGCGAGCGACATTTTTTCCATCGTGGGTAGAACCTGGGTGAGACTGACATGACAAGGGGATTGGCACACGAAAAGAGAGGCTTATGCTCAGCAGTGGACGAAGTCGGGCTGTGGATGATGATGATGGTTTTATTTTTTTTTTTGAGGAATGGGCTAGCTCTTGACCTCGATCACGCCTGATGGAAAGCGATAGATGAAGTCTATGATGGAGCCAGTGTGCCCAGAAGATGCCTGTTCACTCTTGCTTTGAAGGCGGACGGGTTACATGTGGAAGGGAACACAGACGCTGGTAGAGAGTTCCACACTTTGGCTGTGCGCATAATAAATGTGGAGGAGAAGCGCTGAGTACGACTGGTCGGGATATCGACCAAGTGAGGATGGTACCCAGCAGTACGTCTGTTATTCCGGTGGTAAAAGAGCTTTCCGGTGGAAATTGCGGAATTGTTCGAAAGTGTTACCGCGGCGCTGGAACGCAAAACGGAAAGGGCATTTGAAGGAACAAGGGTGGGTTTTAGTCAGTCAGTAAGAGTCTGAAACGCTCATCAAATCACGCGCGTCCCTCACCGCCCAGAGCGGGAGAAGTCATCCGATTTATTTTTTATTTATTAAATATGGCAGGCCGATTTATTTTGACGATATGTTTAATAAACCAAGTATTCTGTAGTTTTATCGTCTTATTTTTGGCACCAAGTATAATGCGCTTGTGATGTGTAGGTTTGCTAAATTTTAACCTAGGTAGGTTTACCTGTAAGTTCAGCTCTAGTAAAAGTACGCGAAGTAAACTTAATTAGTGCCACACGAACCAAGTGACCTAACCGCTTGTGGCATGTTCTCATGTTCTATTCTAATTACAGATGTAGCGGACGCACTATCTAGGCACAATTACGTCAAGATCAGTGGGTCAGATCACGCTATAAGATAAGCCGCTTTGTTTAACATTAATTGAAGCTGGAAACACGTAGAAAGTTATCAATAGAATAATGTTGTACACACTGCGTTAGCCTTGGCTGCGGTGCGGCTGTACCGGACTAGTGCGCGTGCACTCGCGGAGTTTGTACGTACACTAGTGTCGCGTCCAGGGATGTACAACATAATTTTTGTTTGGATGCTTGGTAAGCAACCACGCCTCAACTGTACATCGGCACATAGGCAGATGTAGAACATCTTTTTAGCCTGGTAGTATTTCCATTGCAAAAATGTTAACACTTATCACGAGGGCGAAGGCGCATATGGAAACCAGTCATCATTATCAGCCTGGGATTTTCCCAATTAAAATCGTGAAAATAAAATCAGCCAATACCAAGCATCCTAAGACCTGGCATGCAGAAGTCAGTGTTACATAATTACCTATATACTAACCAAATAAGCTCTTTAACTAAGGGACTCACCAGAGAATGGGCAGCAGCATTCTCCGTACATTGCAACAGCTACACAGCGATCGCCAACCCGCCTGCCAAGCGTGGCGATTATGGCAAACTCCCCCCCACCCCTTTGGGGGAGCCTATGTCCAGCAGTGGACTTCTTTCCTTTGGCTTCTGTCTCTGTATACATTTAGAAAGTCGACAAAGATAAAAGGCTCACCTTATACTTGTATAACTTACTTACCTTAAATTTGTAAATGAATTCACTACCATTCGATTCCATTCCGAAACGAGTGGTTGTAATTGTATGAGGACTACAAAACGGTAATTAATATGATAAATAATTAAACTTCATAATTTATTTCATGAACACCAACAACATTCTTGAATGTACCTTTTGATTAATCTATGACGAAAGTTTTGAGTATGTGGACGAATAGGGGAAGACCAAAGATATCCATCGTTTTTTTCAGCTGTGTGGATGACGGTATGTCTGGAAATGTCCGGTATGATGGCTACTGACAAAACGACTAATCGAGCGGTATGGAAGAAGATGACATGGTTGCACTGACCCCAAAACAAGTTGAGACAAGCATGTTGATGACCTGTCTTTCCGACAGACATGTCAGTCCTATTGCTTCGTTTGAAATTGTCTGTCAAAATCTAATTTTCCTGAAAAAAAAAACTAATTAGTCCGTTAGTTATATTATCGAGAATGTTTTGGACATGTATTTTTTATTTTTTCACGTTAACAAAACATTAAGACGTTACAGTGCGTGGAAAACTCGTCACACGTTGGTACAATTTCACATATTAGTGTCGATATTATCAATTCTGGAACGGGTCCAATATTTTTCAAAAATCTAACGGATTATTTTAGAATTATAATTTTTCAATGTAGGAAAATACTCTAAAATATTGCCGAGCCCTGGTCGTGTGAGGCGGCTCACAGCCTGCACTCAGAGGTCGTAGGCGTCCGCGCCGTGTGCCATACGTCATGCACTAGCTTGCTCGGTAATACGCGGGGAGTACGTGTAGCTGCTAGGGACGTATCTACTATTACACGGGTTTGTTACACACGTGCACTAGGGTTTTGTTATGGGAACTTTTGAACGTACGTTGCGTTCTCGAAACTTGACTGATGCGTTTGATTGGGAAATTACTATAGTAATATATACTACAACGTGTTACAGAATATACGCAATACCTCTTAAGGGGTCTTTGTACTCATAATAAATTATGAACAACATTTACTGAAATCGCGAAAAAAAAACGACTGCTTCATACCTACATTTCTGTGCGCATAAATCGACAAAATGTTTTTTTTCGCGATATCAGTAAAATTGTTGTTCATAATGATGAGTACAATGACCCCTTAAGAGATATTGCGTTTATTCTGTTACACGTTATAATAATGTTTGTAAAAGATTATCTTCCTCTGATAGTCCAATCAGATTAGAACAAGGATCTGTTGGCGCCCCAAAATCGGTTTTCAAGCCGCCATCTTGTTTTTTATTATTTTAGGATTTCCACAGACGATTTCAGAAATGTGCCTATCTATACAAATAGTGCCCCTTAGAAAGCGCCAAAGGATCTTGAATAGCGACGCACACGTGTTTTCTTGGCTAATGAATGAACTGTCCTTTATTAAAACTACTAAAAATAAAACTGCGCACATATGTACACGCTTTACTATAAATCTGAGTGTCTTACTTTACGATACAGTGTACAAACTCATCATGAAAAACTTCTTAACAACTGACACAGATTTATAAAATGTTTACAAAAACAGGCACCGAGATATCATGCAAATATAAAATATTTACAAAACTATGGATATTGGCGGCTACTTTCATAACGAAAACAAATGTTTAGGTTTATATTGAACTACAGTTTTAGTAACTTATTAATTGAAGCTAGATAGCTACGGCAGGGTTGGTTGGTACTTAGAAAAAAAAACTAGAACGCATTCGGCAAATTTCCTAGAAAGCATTCAAATCTAAAAACTAAGCATCAATCTAAATGTCTGTTTTTATATTCGGAGTCCTAAAAAACTGATACGAGTGTATGTTGACCGCTAAATCAGAAATTTTTATGGCGATTTGAAATATATTTTTTTCTAAATACCAATTAGTCTCCCAATGCCAAAATAACTTCAGTTTGCAACGTTTTAAATAAACTTTCACATTTATTTTTGTGTTTATTTTACAAAATTTTTCCTGTAGTATTTTTTTACGTATTAAATATTTTTTACATTTTTGATAATCAGAAAAGCACTAAAAGATTCGGAATACATTGTCCTCTTTTATAATTAATATTCCTGATAAATATTAATTCCTTGATCAATCAAATCATTCGCAAATAATTTGGTGTTACGAAAAACAACTTTAAACTAAGCTGAATAGGTGTGGGGATATTTAATTTTAAATTTTATCGATGATAAAATGCTGGTTGAGAACACCACTGGATGGTCCTGCCTTGCGACAGGCGAAGTGACCGGCAAGTAGGTACAGTCGAGACGTTAATATCTTCGCTATTCAAATTCTTCCCTTGAAGTTAAAATACATAATACCTTTTGAAGTTAGCAATGAACAGACTAATGGTCAGAAGACATATTTGATCCATTGAAAACAAAGTATAAAACTTTCGCTAATGTCTCATCGACAAACATTTTTAATCGACTGGCCATTTTACACTCGTAAGTAGGTACTATAAGAATCGAACCTGTTTAATAATATATGTCACACATTTTAAATCATCAACAGTATCATTCTGTGACATTGACGCAACGAAAATACCGAGTCTGTAACGCACATAACCGCATTCAATTGTGAACGGAACAATCAAAACCAGACGTTAAGGTGACGAACCTATTTTTACCACGACATAACAACTCCACGACACATCGTCACTGCCGAGTGACGTCACCTGCTGGAGGGGGGGCCGCACAGGAGCAGCTGGTCGTACTTCTTCATCTGCTTGGACGCGAGCTCCACGTCCACGTCCGTCAGGTAGTACGCCTCGAAGTTTGACAGCGGACGCAGCATTGAGTATAGACGCTCAGCGTATTTTCTACGAAGAAAAGTATTGGTAAAAGTAACAATGTAGGTGTACCGTGCCTCTGGCTTCCCATTCTGAGATTACAGGCGTCCTGTTATGAGATGTGTCACAGAGTACAGACCTCGGCAGCCGCTGCTAGACGTGGCATAAAACCCTTTTGATACCATTTTCAAACACAGCGTGTAAGTGCGTGTCAGATTACCTACGTGAAACCTAAAACACGCTGAGCGTAATTTACGAGGTCATGATTTATAATAATAATGGCGTATCTGGGGGTCTACTCTCTAAGCCCGAAGTCCGAGAAAGAAGCCTTAGTGTCCCGAACCCGAACTAAGAACAACTGTCAAATCGTGCTGTCATTCATTCTTAGTTCGGGTTCCGGACTAATCGTAAGTCCGTAGGTGATACCGAGTAGAAAATGCCCGACACTAAGGCCGAAAGTACGGACTTCGGGCTGAGAGAGTAGACCCCCTGGTCAAAGCGAACGCAACTTCGTGCGACAGTAATTTCTTACCACAGATTTGGGAGTGACTTCAAACAGATGAATATTTGAGGTTTTCGGCTCTCTGCGGGGTATGTACTCGTACTTCGACTGAGGACACGTAGTCGGCTAGTACCGTTGGACAGTCGGAACCGTAAGGTACACTCTGGATCGGGTTTGATCAACGAGAGATTTCTTTAATGACTTGCACCTGGTGGCAGTACTAAGGCTTCAGGCCCAGGTACTTGTCAAAGCTCTTTATATTGCTATATAAGTTGACGTCAACGTATTGTTGTCGTCGTAAGTTACATTTTTAACGTGGAAGACCTCTTGCCAACTGCTGCCGTGATTTTCCATACAACTATCATTAAGGAAGCAGGAGAAGTCTTCACCGTACCTGGCGTCCGTGCTCTTGTCGTCGAGCAGCGCGGCGAGCGAGCGCAGCGCGTGGCGGCGCGCGCACGCGGCGGTGGGGGGGCGCGCGCGCAGCAGCTCCCTCCCCCCGCCGCCCAGCGCGCAGCACACCACCAGCAGCCGCGCCGCCGCGCAGCGCACCAGCGGGCTCTTGTGACTGCCGGACAAAAAAGTATAAGGCTGAATGAAGAAAAGAATACGAGTATCTTTAACCAATCGTGTGTTGGAACAAAACAAAATAAAGCTTAGCAAGGTATTATGACCGACCGCATGAAAGAGCTACGTGCTACGAGCTGTATGGTACGAGCTACGCGCTACGAGTTCCATGCTACAACCTACGCGTTTTTGCTATGTGCTACGGCTCCGAGCTACGCACTTGTTGCAACGAGATACGCGTTATTTATGCTAAGAGCTATGCGCTACGCGTTACGAGCTACCACCTACGCGCTTGTTGCTACGTGCTACGAGTTGTATGCTACGAGCTACGCGTTATTTATGCTACGAGCTGCATGTTATGACCTACGCGCTTGTTGCTACGCGCTACGAGCTGCTTGTTACGAGCTACGCGTTTTATGCTCGTTCTACGAACTGCATGCCACAAACTATGCGCTACATTCTATGCGCTGCATGCCACGATCTATGTGTTATTTGCTACTTGCTACGAGTTGCATGTTACGAGTGACGCGCTACATGCTACGCGCTATAAACTGCATGTTAAGACCTACGCGCTATTTGCTACGTGCTACGAGCTACGCGTTATTTATGCTACGAGCTACGCGCTACATGCTACGAGAGTCTACAACCACCAAACATTCTTTTTCTTTGAGTCTCTGGTTTACTTTTCACAACTCACCAAGAGCCATGAATACACAAGGCAGTGACGGAGTGGCTCAGGTCCACACTGCACACGATGTCGTCGAGCGCCACGTTGGCGGCGCGTCTGACCGGGCGACTGAAGCTGCCCGTCTTGATCAGCAGGATCGTTACGGCTTCGTAGAAGTCCTATAAAAATATCAGCCTATTAAGTTCCCACTGCTCGGATACAGGCCTGCTTTCTGAGTGGCGGGTCCAGTGCGGGTTAGTGGATATCACGCATTTTCAGATCAAAGAGGATTTTTTCTGATTGTGTTGATGGTCTTTACCGTTTTGAGAGCAGTGATGATAAAGTAATTTACAAAAAGAAATCCACTGGGCCACCATTGCTCTATCACATTTCAAACACGGGTTGAAAACGGGTGACACGATTTCCGTGACTTTTGACAGCAATTAAGATTTCTCTCCACGGTCGCTCATATTTCATTGGTTTCAAGCGCGTTGAAGGCTTAAAGCCAACATATTTATACCTTATATTGTCAGTTAATAAAACTAAAGGGTCAAATTATTTTGTTTATTTATACTTAATATTGTATAAACACTTAACTAAAAACTCTAAAAAATGGCGACGAAAAATTCCTCCGCTTCGCTGGCCACTGGTTATGTGCCCAAAAGGCTGGCAGCATTGCCACGTTGTATGGCAATGCTTGACCTTTGTCCAAGGTAAAAGCCAGCCCTTGGGTCACGCGAAGTGTCAACTAAGCGTCCAGAGTGATCTTTAAACAAGTTATGAGTACTCGGAACCCAGGACCCGAAAGTTTCAACCCCAAACGGCTTGAACATATACATAACTACCAACGAGGTTATTGTATCAGGGTCAAATAAATTTTGCTGTCAAAACTTCACAAACATGATGAGTATGAATATCTCCATTTTCAGAACTCACAATTATAATGAGTACAGAAAATATGAGTAATGTGTTAAAAGCAACACCTACCGGTTTTTTAGTGTAGTTGGTGTTCTTGAGAATCATAGCAAGAGTGTTGCATGCGGCGCGGGCCACTTGTGTTCTCGGAGACTCCACGTGTGCGGTCACCTTTATAGAAAAACAGTTCCATATATACTGGGTAATTTTTTTTCCAGTGCGCAAACTTTAAGAACCACTTCTGCCCATGTAAATGAACAACTTTCCCCGAGAAAGCCATAGTCAATTCCTAAAAAAAAAATTGAGTCTCCCATACAAATTGAGGTCAGTTGATGACAATTTTGTATGGGAAGTTCAAATTTTTTTTTAGGAATTGACTATGGCTTTCTTGGGGAAAGTTGTTCATTTACATGGGC
The DNA here is from genome assembly GCA_947386135.1 of Melanchra persicariae. Lineage (NCBI taxonomy): Eukaryota > Metazoa > Arthropoda > Insecta > Lepidoptera > Noctuidae > Melanchra > Melanchra persicariae. Next base: position 3,088,372 of record OX376656.1, on the reverse strand, counting down.
AGAAGTGGTTCTCAAAGTTTGCGCACTGGAAAAAAAGTTATCCAGTATATATCATCTGCATAATGATGATACTCATGTAAATTACGACATGATGCCGATGACAAAAAGGTCCACGGCAGAATAAGTTTAGGGAAACGGCAGTCCATAGAGCAAGTTAGTAACTGAGTAATTCATGTACAAAACCATAGCACGCCTCGTTCATGAAATTCCGAGATTTTTAAGAGCGGTTTTCGTCGTGCTTTGTCGAAACTAGCCGTATCTGCTTATGTAAATTGTATTAAGAAAACGATAAATAACGTTTACTTGTCGTATCAGGTCTGCAATCCTGTGTTCTGCCATGACGCCCCAAAACTTTTCCAGAACTCGAGGGAGGTCGTCTAGCACGTCTGCTATTTCAAACCTGTCGATGAATATCACTTGAGATAAATTGCACCAGCCACACGATGCCAATAGTCGCAAAGATTGTGGACGTAAAACAAACGAGTTGCCAACAGACCGGATTAGTCACCAACTGGGAAAATATGTGAGATATTATGAAATTGCTGGATTTAACGCTTAAACATTTATTTAAACTTTATGTACAGTAGTGGTACCTACACGGTTTTATCTTGGTAAGAAAATACATCTACCCAGGGCGAATTCGAGCACTATGAAATAAGTTTTATTCTAAGAATGTTTGCCAGATTTTCCATACAATAATTATGAGATTAGGTATGAGATTTGAGTGGGTATAGAGCTTATTTTATTTTTGGGACAACCCCGCCACACATTCCCAACCACTGCAACTCTTGAAAGCCAGAATCAACAGTGGCGACCACCAGAAAAACGCCGAGTCAATGATGCTCGACAAGTCTAGGAGAAACGATTCAACTGTCTTGGATCCCGCAAGTAATGATAATTTCCACTTCCTTATTTCTAGGTGTACATGAGCAGAAGAGCTTGCAGGGGATTGTCTTACGTTGTGGGTCAACAAGCGAATCAATTCCGTTACCTAAACCTCGGGTACTGATGTAGGTACGTTATAACACTAACCAAGAATGCGAGCGCAGCCTCTTGAGCAGTTCGACGCAGAGTAGTTCACAGCCTCGCTCCGTGGCGTCCGTCAGTCTCTCTGGAGACGCGGAGCTGGGCGAACCATTCCTGCTTCCTAAGCTGCTACAGTAAATAAGATAGCTTTTTAACTCTTTGCTAACTTCTCGCATTGGGTACGAACTAACGTTGCACTTGGATTGACAATATTATTTTAGCAATAAAGTTTTTCCCAACCTGACACGAAATCGTTTTGTGGTTCCCTGAACTGTTTCCGAAGCAAAATAATCGCCATGAATCATAACTATGTGAATACGGGACACGGAATGGGTTAAAGAGGAAGCAACTACTGCCGTACATTAAAGGTCGTACAAAAATAAGTAGATGAGTAAGTTGTACTACTCAACTACTAACTTCTTTCGCATATTATTTTGTTTAGGTTACAATACAAAGAGTTCCGAGATACTTACTTCATGTACCTAGATTGCGTCCAAGACTTCCTTGGCTTGTGGCTCTGCTTCAGTTCTTTGATTCTGTCCTTGATGCTGATGGAGCATGGCGACTCCGACGGGTTCTCGGACTTGTTTGCGCTAGAGACGCGGTACTCGGTCCTGCTGGAGCTACTGGTGAGGCAGCCCTCCGCATGGATGGGTGGCAGCAGCACACTCGTGTGCGGTGATCTCTCAGGCTCTGGACAGTGAGAGATTAGGGTGATAATGTTGATATAGCCATATTGAACCAACTTGTACCTAGCAGCGGTGGCCAGCCAAAACTCGTCGTGGTTGGCTTTTTGTAGTAGGTGTGAAAAGAAGATAGTATTTTCCTCGGGATTATAGAATACGTCTTTGCCTTGGGCTAGCTTGTATACCTCGTTGCATTCAGGATTCTAGTAAAACTCCCATGCTCTGCTCAGAAGCTAACTCTGGAATACTAAAGACACTGCTTTGTCCCCTCGGTGTATTGTATAATCTACAGCTGTTTTGTCAGTGAGCTCTTATTTTCGAACTACTAAGTTATAGCCAACTTTGAACTTACCACTTCTTCCACTGATAAGTGCACTTTCTCCCGCTGCTAGATTCTTTCCTCCCATCTCCCACCTATCCAAACTCCTTTCCTTCCGTTCTTCATACACTCCCGGCAGATTACTACTTTTGGTCCCCAATTTATTGGGACTTAAAGTAAACAGAAAATTTAAGTTGTCTGGACAACTGTTACCCTGTATTGGAGGCAATTTAAAGATCTCAGATTCATTACAACTGTCTGCTTTTGGGAACAACTTGACTTTTATTCCGGCGTTATTGGTAAATAATACATCCTTATCAGGTTCTTCGTTTTGACTTATACCGTTACCTGCTGTTACGTCGCCTGCACTCTCTTTTCTTACGGCTGACTCTTCTGTCAAAGGTGTTAAGTATCCAAAGCGTTTTCTTTCATAGTCAGAAGGCGAGTGCATGCGGAAGTCTATGCTCTCAGACAACTTGGAGTACAGCTCTGCTACGTCGTCATCAACAGACGTGGGCGTGTGACTACCATCACTCTGGACTTCACTTTTGTTAACTTTACTCTTCGGCTCCATGAGTGAGTCTTCTTCTATGTCAGTCGTATCTCCCGACTGATCGAAGTCACTTGTGTTCTCATACTCGTTTTGATCTTCACACAATAACAAATTCTCTTTAGAATCTGTATTTGCTATGCTTGTGTGTTTAGGGTTGGTGGTGGTTGAACTGTTGTCACTAGTACATTCAGACTTTTCGTTTTCTGTGTCAGATACAACGAATTTTGAAGAACCATCATCGAGAGAATTAGGAAATATTTGATGACAAGAAATGTCATGGGTATTTTCTCCACAATCGCTGATCATTTCATTTGTAGTAAAGTTTTGTTTGGATCCGGATACTTCTATTCGATACTCAACAGTTTTATTTTCTGTTATTGATAAGAAGGAAGTTTGGGTCTCTAATGTGTTGCTGTCGACTGGTCTTCTGACTGCTCCGTCAATTTCAGCGAGCTGTAAGATAGTTTTGCTGGTCTGAGTGAAAATTTCTTGCGCAAATATGGAACATTTGCTGATTCCGGTAGAGGAAGCTCTGGTGATTTTCTTCGCAACTTCACATTGCGCGTCTCTGTTGATTAGGACAGGTTTGGCAGGTCTGTCCTTCATGCTGACGATACTGACGCTGCCTCGCAGACAGGAGGACTCACTGTCATCACTGTCCCACTCTAGGACGTACGTGTCCATTCCTGAGGAGTTGTGTTTCTCGGAGCTACTGTCCGTGAAGTCCATGGAGTATACATTCGAAATAGTCACACTTTTCTGCGACTCCGTGAGCTTTACATCGCCGACGACGTCTTCTATTTCATCATCCTGAAACGTGAGTGGAAAAGCTAATGGGGAGATAGCTGAACTGTTTACTATGTTCATCCTTTCTGTGTAGGTATATTCTAAACATCCTTCTGAGTAGCATTCTTCCTTATAGGGTATCTACTTAACATTGAAAAACCTCTTTTTTCTATTCTGGTCACCGCAGCTCGGCTTGGTATCTGAGACAATTGAGACTATTCCTACTTGCTACTTGACACTTCACTCAGGAAACTTAAACCTCGACTTAATAAAAATACTTAAATGACTTACCATATTTGATCAATTTAGAACAAAAATAATATAAGCTATAACATCCGCCACTAATGTAACCACATGAACGAGTACTCTTATGTATTTACAAATATTTCAGTGCAATTCTGACAGGCCATGACAACTTTGAACTGAGAAACTGTCAGTTCATGTTTTGTTTTATTTTCGAAAAACTATGGTTTTCAATAGCTTGGCGACATGTGACCTACATAATATCATACACTCGTTTCGTCAGAACCACTTATCGAGTTATGGGTGATGAAAGGCAAAAGTAAGTGACGGGTGGGCGTTTTGGGGGACTGTCTTTATGTAAAATTTGACGTTCAAAAAGTGCTGGCTCTCAGCCTAATTTGAATAAATGACTTTTGATTTTGATTTTGAATTCAACTTAGAATACATAGGTATTCTGGGTCGAATTACTTTTGACGGTCAAACTTGTGTTCCAGCAGGTTGGAACACAAGTTTACTGTCTCTGTGAGACGCAGACCCAGTGCAGATTTGTAGATGTCACACGTCTTCCAATCTTCGGGAGCATACCGGTTTTCACACGTAGGTTTCCTCCACTGTTTTGAGGAAAGTGGTGATAAAATAAATTAAGACAAGCTAAAGCGCCTGTCCAGGTTCAAACTCACGACATAGTCACGATTGCTTGTTGGAAGGCAACGGGCATCAATTCAATGTTTGTTCAATGGTATACCGGAGGAAATGCTATGTTAAGTACTCGGATAGTTCAAGCACAACGAGTTCTAGAAAGAGCTCTTTACACTGGGACAGAGGTGACGCTTTCTACAACACACTGAGGCCTAATATATTTCCAGCTTAATAGAAGCTATACGCCTGCACATTCCTATATTATAATATAGGAATGTGCAGGGCGTTGATTATGCCATCTAGCGTTGCAAATTCGAAACTTATATGTTAAATATACTTGACAATGACACTTCTGTGCTGCCACCTAGTTCTTGCACGTTTCCTATACGCTAAAGGCGTTATCCTAATACAAAGCGATAACCACACGAATACGCGATCGACGCAATCATTTGTTCAGCATAACCGGAAGGTGCCAAGTGTCAGTGCGACGACGCATTGGTGTTTGCCTTGCAAAAGATCACATCGATCGCGTATTCGCGTGATTATCGCTTTGTATTAGGACGATGCCTTATGCACAATATCTTTGAAATACTTTGAAAGGGTAGAAGGTAAAGTAAAATAAAACAAGCTTTACATTAAAATATGCCAAAGTATTTAATCCACGTGTAGTTAAGTCTCCATGAGTAGCATAGACAGTACAATATCACAACGACAGATACCCATGTTAGATGAACTCACAGTTTGTAGAATATGGAACTGAAGGTTTTACTTAGGTACTTGTACAAGGCGACTTTTAACTCTCAAGGCAATATTTCAGGTTGCGAAAGCACTCATATAATTATTAATAACTTAAGATGGGATAAACTCCGAAATACGAAAAAAATAAAACAGCTGGTTAATGCATATGTTGGCATAACTCGACAAAATGTTGGTAATGGGTGATTTTTTTTATCTTTCGTCGGAGCTGGTCCCATATTGAAAGTTTTACAAACTTATACTTATGAGCACTTTCACTACCTAAAAGGATTGCTATAAATTAAAAGTTACCCTGAATAGAAATGGTGAAGTAGTGCTTTTGTCGAGACAATTTAAAAAGAAAGGTCGAAAGTCTGAAACCAATCATGGTTACATTAAAATGAATTATAATTAGACGACTCAAAAGTTGTTGAAAGCATTATTTCTCGTACAAATGTTTTCGTAGCGAGGGAACACGATATTACTAATTATACTTTCAATGTTTTTAGGGTTCCGTACCCAAAGGGTAAAACGGGACCCTATTACTAAGGCTCCACTGTCCATCCGTCCGTCTGTCACCAGGCTGTATCTCATGAACCGTGATAGCTAGACAGTTGAAATTTTCACAGATGATGTATTTCTGTTGCCGCTATAACAAAAAATACTAAAAACAGAATAAAATAAATATTTATATGGGGCTCCCATACAACAAACGTGATTTTTTTGCCGTTTTTTTTTTATAGATAATGGTACGGAACCCTCCGTGCACGAGTCCGACTCGCACTTGGCCGGTTTTTTTTGGAATGGGTTCTGAAGTCTGACCAAAGTTTTCTTAGCAGTAACTTATCAAAAATATAAACCACAGGAGCCAGGTTGCCAACCACTAAAGTTAGTGAAAAAACTCCGATTCAGAGCTAAGTACCTAAGATTATCGTGTCCCACGCTACAGAGATCCTATCTTGAATTAAGTCTAGCCGACCTGTATTGTGCTGATAAAACACTGTAATTGTGAAGAAGTCCGTATCTGCACTATGAATTATTTTGAAAATTCGAAGATTTTCGGTTTTTACTGGTATTAGGTACCTATCTCTAATCTGCAATGAAATCTCAAAAGATTGTCTACCAAATTAAAATCAGTAGTTATTATTTTTATTTTATGAAATTCCCATAAATTATCATGAAGTGCGTACGACGGCGACACTCAAAAACAACCGAAGAGCTCGCATTATGCAGATACGCCTTTTTCACAACAGCCAAGTAGTTCAATAGTTAAAACACAACTAGATACTTAGAATATATGGATTTAATACTTGAAGAACACGGGAACCGCTTGCTCACACATCAACGTTCCATAAAATATGATATAATAGTTATAAAACATGATATTATAGTACACTTACACAATCAACGTTTGCATGTGTGCGTGCAGTTTCATTGATATTAAAATAAATATATAACGTGTAACAGAATAAGGCTGCGTTTCCACCAGAGATGAGCGAGGATGTGTAGCGAGGGAAGTGTTTGTTAAGAACCAATAGAATCGCTTGCGCTGAGCGAGGCTAGGTAAATGAAACCATTCTATCGGTTCTCAAGAAACACATCTCTCGCTACGCATCCTCGCACATCTCTGGTGGAAACGCAGCCTTAAAGGGGTTATTTTACTCATCACTATGAACAACTTTTACTATGGGACTAACCCAGAAATCGCGAAAAAGAAATTGTGTTCCCCATACATTTATGTGCTAAAGATGGCGCATTTTTTGCTATCAACCAGGCAAATGTTTAGTTTTATAACCCTGCCCGACCTGGGTGTCGAACCAAGGACCCTAAACTAAGCAAGATCAACATAGTTGACATGTTTGGTAAGAATGAATACAAATTAAAAAAGGGGATATTTGCGCCAAGTTTGACGAACTACTACGAAAACATATCGTAAGAATGAAACAAACTCCACCCACACACGCAAACACACAAACAGGTATATAATATAATGTATCTACATAGAACATTCTATAAGTCTGATATAACACCACTCCGGCACAACATCTATACGGTAAATACCCTTTATATCCAAATACACCACATTTACTTATTATTTAAACACAGATTTAATATGTTTTCGAAAATTTTCAAATAAAATCAAATATAAATTTAATAAATTAAAGAACGCACCTAAATATAAAAAGTACGTACCTATAATACAATATAAAATCATTTTTAAACAAAGGTACACAATTCTCTAATATCATTAATTGAATAGTTAAAAAAACCACAAGAACGAATTTTCTTTGTGATTATACCTTTACGGTGTCCTTAAAAGTGTCTACTTAGATCACGATTTTGACCAAAATATGATGAATTATTCAAAGAAAGAACTCACTATAAACCATTAGACGCATTTTACTCTAAACGATTTCCAAAACATCATTTTGTCTCAGACAATTAGACAGATAGAATATGCTTTACTGTACAAACGCACCACATCAAGCTACCTGAAACTGTCAAATTTTCCCAATCAACTTTGAACCTAATGCTTGAGTTATAAAGTTGAAATTTATTAAAGAAATTTTACAGTTTGATATAGCTTGATGTGCTTACATGAAAAATAGTTACAAGTCTTTTGCACAAAATTAATTCTTTGGGTACAGTCGCTGACAGCGATATCTAAGGATGTTACCACCCATCGATCGATCGTCGATCGATCCCATCGAACGATGGTACAATTTATAAGTCACCGTCGACCGATACTGTCTACTTCTTTCTTTTATTAACCAAAGCTGCCACACTAATCGATCAACGTCGATCGATAGCATCGATCGGCTGCCGATCAATTGTTTATCGCCCGGTATCCGTCGATCAGCCAAAGCTACCACACCAATCGGACAACGTACACACTATTATCGTTAGTTTCTTCAAAAATAAAACGATGATTTAAATTCGTTTAGAATTAAATGCGTTAAGTAATTTATGGTGCTAGTCACTTCAATGATAATTATCTTATTTCACTTCTGCAGACGAACGCAACTCGACGCCTTCCGATTGGGTGCAAAATCGTGAGAACACAGAAGACGTTACTTTACAATAAATTAGGCTCATACACAATCGATTAATATACATACTACCATTTTCAATACCGAAAATATAATTTAGATTATAAAAGTGATTTTGACAATATCCAACACTTTGATGTTTCCCTGCTTACCTTGATTTGGAGTGTGAAACTATCGCATGACTTCTATACACAACGGACTTAGATTTAGTACCCTAAGAAACATCTTTTCTAGATTTCAAAACAAAACATGCGGCCCTACCATGAAGTGTTAAAACGTCAGTCGTTCGAGCGAGAAAGAGGGATGGATCTATATAGGGTGTATAGCTCCATCCCTCTTTCTCAGTCGAACGACTCACGTTTTAACATGTCATGGTACGGCCCCTGCTCTTGTTAGGGTCACGTTAGAATAAAGTGCAGTCCATTTTGTAAAGAAGCCATTAGAATACCTAGACTTTCTTTATAACTAATTGTAAAAACTTGATACTCTAAAATTGATTAAAACCCTTGAATCAACTATGATATTATAAAAGACCATTCACCAATAAAATAATATATCTAACAAACAGATGTTTAGTGGAGCACCTTATATGATCAAATTCTACTAAGTATTTTAGCAAAATCATTTAGTTTTTGCCGAAACTTTTAAGGCCAAGGAGCTTTATCAAATTCTAAAACGCCTAAGGAATACATACAGACATCGTAATATTGTTAAGTCAGGAATTTCAAAAATTTCTAAGCATAGTATGATCAGGTCATCTCTGCCTATCAATTTCCTATGGTAGGCGCCAGATAAACTTGCAATTAAGTACATTGACCTTTCCCTAATATCCCTTCGTAGATACCCGAAGAATAAATTATTAACCGTTTTTCATTACTAGAGAACGTAAAGGATCACAATAGAAGTCGATTCAAGACAGTTTTATGTCTTCATTTCTCTTTTTGATATTAATAAAGTCAATAAATGTATGTGGATCAATGACCTTTATTGCAAATTTATATGGTGTCTACATTAGATCATTATTAATTGGTATACCAATCGAACTGCTAAGTATAGGTCCCGACAGCAAACTGTTTAGATTATAAAATGAAATTAGAGATCACGGGTATAACCTGATCAAACCGGTCCCCAGCTATCTTTTTAGTTTATCAGCAAAATTAATTGTGTTAAAATTATCAGTAGAATGACTAACGCTCAAATAATTGCTGAACGCTTGAACTGTAAAATAAACGTTCCACGTACTGGCAAGCTGTTCTGCGCTTCTGATATGTAAAACTCTTCAATATATACCAACATTAAACATTCAAATAAATATCTTTTACCATAAAATATACAATTTCAAGAACAAAAAGATCAAAACATTATCTTTTAATAACTAACAATCTAGAAGAAATGCTTTGTAAACTATACACTAATGAGTTTCGAAATAAGGCATTCAAAAATAAGGCTTTGATTCACGATTTAGCGATTAGACGATAAACTATGAAATCGCGTCTCATATGGTGGCACTTCAGTCGATAAATATTCGCGTCACTTGTGTATACAAAATTAACCTTATTTAGAAAGTCATAAAGTATAATTCGTTTTGCAAAAATGACGCGAAAATTTTGACGTATACCTACGTCAAACTGAAATACCAGCATTAGAAGACGAATGCTATATTAGACGTTGCATCTTAGACAGTCGTGGTCCTGAAGAATACATTAAGTTAGAAATAGAAACGTAAGCCTTAGGTACTAACTATATCACGACACAACATTTAACCATGATTTAAACTTATTTGAGAAATAAACATCTTTATTCAATTTATATCGTTAACTACATAAATAAATATTAAAGATAAAATTTCTAATTAATTGTAGTGGAAAAAAACTGATATAGACTTCGCGTAATATTCATTTAAGTTTGGAGATTTGAAAATTAAAATAATCAATACCAAATATTTGGATTTTACTATACAGGTGCAGGTGAACCAAAGGTAAATATATAATACTTTCGATCAAAATGATTCGAGTTCTAAATCTCTTTAATAAAATTGATACAGAATATGTTAAATTCTTTCGACATCTTTCTTTTTGGGGCATAAAACTGGTTTGCATTTAAGGTGTGATTCAGTAGCCAACTGTAGGCTGTAGTAGAAGGCGATGTGTCGCCGCGTCAGACGTCTTGCTAGGTGCGAGTATTAAAGTTACAAATAAATCTGCCCAAATAGCTTGTATATATTTTACATGAATTTTGCGCGGCGGATTTTGGTGCGTGCGATGCGCCCTGCCAGCAGTGTGCTATGAGTCAAGCGTATTATTACGCAGGCGCGCGTGTTATTACAATTTTTCAATCTTATTTGTAATCCGGCAGTGAACTGTAGTTTATCCGTCAATGCGCTGCGACCCGGCACGGCCGGCCGGTCTTAAGTACGCATTTTGTACTGCGATGCGGCCCGATAAAATTATGTCAAGAAGCTGACAAATAAGCGCTGTCTGCAGACACTAACGGAAAACTTATATTTTCCAGACAATTGGATATAGGTACATACGTTAACGCGATTGAGTACGTAAAAGTACTTTAACCCGCGGCCCTGGAAAGTAAAGGCCAATTGAACGAACACAGGTAGGTTTTACTCAGTAAGGGGTAAACTCTCCAATTCGCCCAAAGCTGTAGGAGTAATTTGACGATTTCTCATAAGCCACTGCAGTCGGCAACAGAATTATACCTTTAGGCGTCGTCCTAGTTGGCTAACGATCGTACAAGTTAACGATACGATTTCCTCGCACGACGAGATTAAACACACACATTTCTTGAGTGTCCTAATTGACGCTTGCAAATTATCGCGCAAGCACAGGATCATTTTCATCGCACGACGAAATCGCATCGTCAACTCGTACGATCGTTAGCTAGTTAGGGCGACGCCTTAGGCCCACCTGCACCTAAGGCCCTACTGAACGAACTTACCTAACACTAAAATAACCTGTATTACACTAATATCTGAGATAAGACTACACATCAAACCATTTACTTACACCTAAAACATTTCTGTTAACAGCAAAAAGTAGATCGATTTTATTTACAGATTTTGTTTTGTTGTCCATAATAGTAACGACATCTTGCGGAATTTTGTAAAACTAAGTTCCCGCGTTTAATTTTACGAAACAAATTAAAGCTGTATTTTGTGACGTTAAATAAAAAAAATATTTTGATTTTATAATCAACTTTTGTTGTTAACAGTGTTGCCTATGACAAAATACATTAATAAATAAGTTATGATATATTTTTATAATTTATTATAGAGTAAACATTTAAAATCCTATTGGAAGTTCTCGATAGATATATTTTGAATACTATTTGTATGTACAGTCTACACTATGTTACACTTAGATATAAGTTCATAGTTTCAAGTATTTAGTACTCAATGTTAAAGACATATAAAATCTAGCCATAGATGATACTGGGGCACATAAAGAGGTAATATCTAAAATGTTTCCTGTTCTTATATAAACACACATGATTATTCTTTTAGCAAAAAGTATCGTAACCGAATAACATTTTATTCAGCAAATATTTAGATCTGGCAATTTTGTAAGATTATTTAGTTTTTAATTGGTCTTGTAACATTTCTAATATCAGCATTTGTAATCTGTTTCATGCAGTTTCATCAGCCAAAACCTTTGTTTTTCAGTACCGATAGGGGTGCCCGAACATACGTAGATGACCTTATATTGGGCAATTGGGGCTTATATCGGGTATCAAATGATTTGACCCAGAACCGATACTTCGTGAGCGGTCAACGACCCACGTGCCTTTGATTTGATTACGTTTTTTTGATACTGACTTCTCAAATATTGACTGCGTGACATTATCGCATCTTATTAGAGGTAAAGGGGTTGGAACATTTTTCTATGGGAGCTGACATAGCCCCCAGACGCCATTTTTTTTCAATATCGCGGCGTACGATGGAACATTTATATATGGGCACACAAAAAATGTTAGGAACAAAATGTCGTTGCTAGATTTTTAGAGGTAAGTTATTTGAGAACAATGAAACCCATTAAAAATGAACTAATAGTTCTAGGCTTGATTTTACCGATTGTTATTAGATCGTGCGCCGCAACTTTGAGAAAAAAATCAAAATGGCGGCGGGGGGGCTTTGCCACAAAGGTTCAATCCCCTTTATTTTTGTTTGTGGTTGGTAATCCCTAGAAGTTCTGAAACAATTACTTACGATTTTTTTTTACTGATAGGAAGCTACATTATTGCTGTGACATAGGTTGCGTTTTTATCCCAAAAACATATTGTTTCTATGGTATAGGATAGGCAACATGAGCAAGGCCGGAAAAAGTTTGTTTAACTATGTCGGTTAAATACTTTTTTAAATAGATTTTTTCGTGTGTTTATACAGGGTTATTTTTAAAACACTAACAAACGTTCAGTGGGTGGTACTCATGATTAGATACAACTGGGACCAACTTTGAAATATTAAAAAAAAAATTAGCTGTTTCATACAAAATTCACCCAATGAAAATGTATGAAACAGCAGATTTTTTTTTCGATTTTTCAAGGTTGGTCTCATAGCAAAATTTGTTTATCCTGAGTACTTTCACCTGCTGAAAGGTTGTTAGTATTTTAAAAAAACCCTGTATAAGAATAACCAAAATTAGTGTGCAAGAATTATATCGATGTAAATTTTAAATAACTGCACAGTCGTACCTAAAAGGTCAATATCGATAATATTTTACATCAATGCGATGCAGAAGTCACACTTAAAAATGACAACAATTACATCAACACATATTTAGTGACACATCACCATCACTGCATCGTTCAGAGACATTTGATTATTTTCTACTTTAGTACCTAGGATGTACGTAATATAGATTTAAATAGTACTGATATAAAACGACCCGGTGATTCTGCAGTCGACATTAAAATAAAGTTAAGTGTGTATACTTATGTACATAGAATAAATAAATATTTTGATTATAAAAGATGTTCACGTGTCGCTTTGTCAACGCTGACTTTGGTGCCGTTTGTCGCGCGGTTGCTCGCGAACATTTAAGCGCTTTTTCTAACATCAGATGTGCCTGCCTGATGATGACTGTATGGCGCACTCTCCACAGGCGAGAGAACGGCGATTGTTATGCCGTGCAAGATTGATTTATAGAATTTCTATTATATTGATGGCACGGCAAGACTATCGCCGCGATTGTCTCTCATTTTAAAGGTGGTGCCTTATAACAGTAAATTCTTAATCAAACATAAGTCAGTATCAAGAGCATGCGCACGGAGAGATACGCTATAATTCGCGACCCATTAAACGCGCGACCGCTCGCACAAAAACCGCACGTTTGTAGAAAGATCTAACAGTCTATTTTTGTCAAAACACTTTTTAAACACAGTGAGTAAGACAGTCAGTGTATAGGAAAAGTGCACGACCTAGGCGACTGAGCCATCCAGCGTTGTGAATTCGGAACTTTTACCTTATGAATACATGACATTGACGCTTCTGTGCTGCTACCTATAGTTCCTGCGCACTTAAAGTGTACGGCGTAGACTGTGTCATCTAGCGTTGTAAATTCGAAACTTTTATCGTAATAAATACTTGACTTTGGCCAAGTATTGATTACGATAAAAGTTTCGAAAGTAAGTGTCAACACTTCTGTGCTGCCTCGTATAGTTCCTTCACGCTCCCAATAGATACATTGGTGGAGCCAAACACGAAGTGTGTTTGGCGCCCATAAGCGCGCGACTGCTCACTTATCACACGTTTAGTAGAAAGACCTTAACACTTAATACAAACAGTAAGACAGTTAGTTTATAGTCACGGTTGGTGCGTGTGCGTGGCTGCCTCCCCGCCAAACGCGCGACTGCTCGCTTGTCACATGTTGAGTCTCACTAACACAGTCACTTAGCGGAGTTAGTCACACGTAACACAGTGAGAGAGCCTGCCGCTCCGCTCGCTCGGCGCGCTGCGCTCGCTCGGCACGCTCCGCTCGCTCCGCACGCGCCGCTAGTCGCTGGTGAGGTAGAGGCGGCGGCGCGCGCGGGTCGATCAGCGCGGCGAGCGCGGCGGCGTCACGGCCTCGCCCGCCAGGCGCATGTGCAGCGCGTGCAGGCGCACGATCTCGCACACTATCGACGACTCGATGTCCACGCCTGGGAACGTAACTATATTGTAATGCTTTGCTGATTGAAGGAACTCGTGGCTATAGAGGTATAATGACAGCCTCACGGGTCGAACTTCGTAAGAAATAGGGAGATAGATAGAATGTAATTTATTGTACAGCAAAAACAGTTGCACAACTCTTTTACACAAACACGCTTGCCGAAGTCGGTCAAATTACTCGCGTCGACAGTAGGTTCACTATGACCATCTGACGAATAATAATAGACTAGTGTATGCTCACCCGCGTGCACCTCTTCCCTGGTGAGCACGATCTCCTGCGAGACGTCGGGCGACACCAGGATGACGCGGTGGTGGCGCGTCTGCAGCAGGTTCGCTACCACCATCTTAACAAATAAAGAAATTATAAGAATTATTTAGCACATACGAGCACATTAAACACACCCCAATGCGCGCTTCTGACAATGACAGAGGCGGAAGCAAACTTAAGTTCCATTCTATAGATAGACAATAGGTCAGCATTTTGTATATCACGTAATTTAGAGAGAGAGAGAGAGAGAGATTTCTTTACAGATAAATATTGTGATTATTTCAGGATATTGTTCAAGAACATTTTGCTTACTAGAAACTGTCCAATATATTTTGATAAATGACATGACGAATGCAAAAGGCAACTTTTAAAAGTTTAGAACTTGCATGGTTCGAATTGGTCGTTTTCTATGGACAAGAATTTGCAAGAAACCCCACACTTAGAGAAGTATCTTAGGGAAAGAGAAAGGGGAGGCCTTTGCCCAGCAGTGAGACACAAAAGTAGGTACATAACATATTAGTGGTTCTAGCAACCACTAATATGTTATGCAAGTATTGATCTAATCATTCTCACCTTATGCTTATACTTCTCCAGCGCGGCCCTCGCCTTGGGAATCAGCAAGTTCTCGTCGGTCTCCAGCTTGAAGGACACGACGTAGGCCTCCGGCACCCACAGGCTCACCAGCGGCGCCAGCATCTTAGGCACCAGGTGCAGCTGGATGATGGGCGCACCGCTTGCGGACTGCAGCTTGTGGGTAGGCTGGAGAAAATAGATAAGTTACGTCTTATGGCAGTGAGCCGAATGTCCAAGTTTCTATTTGTACAAAAGCCTTTGTTCTACCAGTTGGAAGAAACTTACCACTCGATCCTTAGGTATGTAGAAGTCGGAGACGGCGGCGGCTAGATACAGCATGGCGCGCGCGCCCAGGTTGGCGAGGCACTCGCACGCCGCGCGCAGCAGCCAGAAGTACTCCGACACCGTGGTGAAGGACACGTGCTGATGGCGCCAATCGTATAACAACTTACCACTCGATCCTTAGGTATGTAGAAGTCGGAGACGGCGGCGGCTAGATACAGCATGGCGCGCGCGCCCAGGTTGGCGAGGCACTCGCACGCCGCGCGCAGCAGCCAGAAGTACTCCGACACCGTGGTGAAGGACACGTGCAGGATAGCGCCGGCCGCGTGTGCCGCCTTGTAACGAAGCAGCACGGGCGCTAGCACGTCCACGCTGTCGGGCTTCACTGGGGATTGAAGAATTTGAAAGCTAATATATCTTCAATTAGCATTTTACCAGCGAATTTTAATGTCCTATATTCTCTTTTTCGTGAGAATTTCCCTTATATCGCAGATCCTCAACCTCTGTATTAAATATCAGCTTTCTGTGTCGAAGGGGTTTGGCTATCCGTTGATGAATCAGAAAGTGCTGAAGTTTGATGTTGGGAACGTGATCAGCATAGTTAACACCTGACTCGACAAGCAAGTTGAATTAGAAAACTATAGAAGTGCCTTCGTCTTTGGATGCTGGCAAAATGATGTTTTTTTAAGAAAGTTACATAATAATATTATACCTTTTAAAAAGGACACGCAAAGGGAATGTCAATCAATGCATCTTGTAGGTAGGCACTGAGAGGGAACATTAACCACCAAGAAGAGACTAAACCTAAATTGCGTTAACTACCATAAAAAAACGTCTGATTTGAGCTTAGGTTGATCAAAACAAAAACCAACTTACCCGAAATCGAAGTATTAGGTCCTCTATCCTGGATCTCAAGCATGTCCAGCAGCTTTTGTCCGGTGAAGTGTCTGGTGAAGGGCTCCAGCGACTTCTGGCGGTGCATGAAGATGACGGCGTAGCCCTGCTCAAGGAAGTGCTCGGCGGAGGAAGCACCCCGCGTGCCTGCGCTGAAGTTGTCTACGAAACGGACCGTGTTGTGCTCCAGAGGAACTGTCGTGCCACCGGACTGGAAGAACAGGTGCAGAATACTTAAAAAAACCCGAGAGTTGATATTGATTGACCCTAAAGTTAATCGATTTCTTGATCGTATTGGTTTCCCAGGATGAGATGAGAGATGGAAGAGACATGCTGCGCCGATCTCAAGTAAATTGGGGAGGAGAATAAGAAAGAATGACACACAGATACACACAATGTGGAAACAAATATAAGGAAACTTAATTTTAAGACTATGACATTGTGTGCCTTATCGCTGCGTCAAGTAGGTCCAGTTCAGCAAAATGTGAGACCACTAGTAAGTAGTTGCCTGATGCTTGTTTTCAACTGAATATAACGTTTAGCGTACGGATGTCAATCAGTTGTTTAAGGAAGACTGTGGCCCATATTCCAAAACGTAAACTCCAACTCAACTCGAACTCCGACTCCAACATGAGCACGAAAATGTCAATGAAAGCTTGTCTAATTGACGTTTTTGTACACGAGAGATGAGCAAACAAATGCAAAAACTTCAATTTATGACAAGCTCCGATGGAGTTGGAGTTTACGTTTTGGAATATGGGCCTATGATTTCCCGGGAGTTGTAAAGACTTAAAATCATATACCGTAGACTGTGTAAAGAGCAGAAAACGACTGAAGTGGTCAAAAG
This sequence comes from Melanchra persicariae, assembly GCA_947386135.1. NCBI lineage: Eukaryota > Metazoa > Arthropoda > Insecta > Lepidoptera > Noctuidae > Melanchra > Melanchra persicariae. The sequence continues at coordinate 3,071,314 of OX376656.1, read as the reverse complement.
CACCAGTGCGGATATCCGCGTTCTCTGATGAATTTATCGCTAAGGTCGCTAAGTTTCAGATTTCTGTGAACCAGTTTCACACCATTACCAAGAGATTCGGAATTCTAAAGACCGACCACCATTGATATAAACTACAACTGAAGTAAATTATGAATGAATCCGTGCATGAAGGCACTAACAGCTGGCAGCACGGCGGCACTTACACCCGTCACGTCTCCGGGGACACTCGTTCACTGAGGCTAAACACGCAAGGCAGCCGCGATACCTCATGAACTACAAATAAGATGTCTCATGGGATTCGCGGGTCTAACGCTCGCGCTTTGATATGCGGCTGATTTTGTTATATTTATTGTTTACTAACTTCTGCGAGTGGTTTCGCTCGCGTGAAAGTCGACAATAGGGAATATGTAGGTATGAATTTTTTTTATTTGCTAAGTGAAATACTTATAAGCTCTGTTACAGTTTTCATCAGCGGTGAAGGCATAAAGCTTCAAAGCTTGCAATTAGAAAGAGAAATTCGATTTTTTTTTATGTATGACCACTGGCAGGTTAACACGCAAGGGCTATTAACTGTTTAACCGGACTATCCTGTGGTGGCCTCAAAGGAATTTAAGGCCCCCAGCCAGGGCGAAAAAGCTAGCTAAATACTAGAAACTACTGATCGCTGGCTAAGGGCATCCCCTGTGGGATACGGACCTCGGCTTAGCGGCGTCAGATCGGGATCGGGATTGCTGCCCGCAAGGGACAGGCTGGGTCGTTCGATTAATTATGGGATTTAAGACTAATGACAGCTCAGCGACGCGTGCTGGCTCGTTAGGCAAAAGACGGGGAGGGTTTTGAATAGGTCGTTGCGATGGGCCTCGGTGGCGAGGCCAGAATACGGAACGCGGTCTGTATCTGTGCGTGCTGGTTTTCCTTTCAGCTTTCTTGGATCTTAGTGATCTCGTCGTCGGACTCGACGAGTGTATGCTGAGGACGGCGAATCTTACTAATACGAGGGAGCGTATTGTTTAGCCTTTGAAAACAAAGGGTTGCGGTGCTTTTCTGCAGTTTCGATGAAACGCTTGGTAAGGCGTCGCGGTAAGGCGCGATTTTATGCATTTTATCCGCCCTGCTTTGGAAATCGTTTGAAAATTAAAAAACAAACTTGAACCGATTTTGATGAAATTTCAAAAGGACCAATCGGAAAGTATATCCTCTGACATAAAAGCAGAATTTTTCAAATCGGATCTTACATGACGGAGTTATGAGGTAACAACACATAAAAAAAAACAACTGAATTGAGAACCTCTTCTTTTTTTTGAAGCCGGTTAAATATAAGACATTTTTACTTCTTTAATTTCAGTTTGGGCTCATCAAATTCTAGCTCATTACTGAAGTGGCCAGTATTAGACCACGTACCGTGACATATGTCCAACATTTCGCGCGCCATTCCCCGCTGTTTAATGGCGGGATCTCGCGCCGACGTCGTTAAGGTATAGGTCAAGGCTGATGATATTCAACCACCTTACGTAATTACTTAATTGCCTCTGCCGTACTCCAAGGCCGGAAATATTTTAAAAGAAAATTAGCATGAAAAAGATTTTTTTCATTTATTATTTATGAAGCGTCTCTTGACCTTAATTTCGCGAGATGGAAAGCGGTGGAGGAAGTCTACGGTGGCGTCAGCAATTGCCGCATAGTAGGTACAACCTAGCATATTTGCTGATGATATTCATATTAGTTAGATAATGCGAAAGCTGGGTAAACAAAAAAATAAAATAAAATAACCCAGTTGCAATTTAGCTGCCTGTATACATGTCTATTTTTTGACTGTATCTATTTATGTAAGTTTTATGTTTAATCTTAGACAATGTTAAACTTCAGTGTTGTCGTGAAATTCAGCTGCTCTTCAAAATGTTTTGCTGAGTTATGCTGAAAAGTTGTGTAACTTCGAGTACTGAAAAGTGGTACCTACCAGCATATAATATAATATGATTAACCTACTTTACGAGATCACACCATTATGCTGGGTGCTAGTAGAAATGTGGCACATGAGCGGTGGATTTAAATTGCGAGATAACAATAATAAACTATACCTTTATCTCCTTTTACTAACGATTTGAGTAACATCACTTTAGTGCAGTATTTCTTGAGATGTTATATTTTGTACAATGAAAGGTATTTTTACTTGATCGAAAAATATGTATTGTGAATAAGTTGCTTCTTCCATAGATTTTGGAACCAATTAAGTATTTAACTTTTTTTTAGCATATTTTATATGCATCTAACCTTTTTGCCTCCTGTACAAGCATTATATTTTTAAACTAAAACAAAAATGCTTTAACCATATTGAGGCATTTTTAACCTGTCCAGAAATGGGTCAGAAAGACAATAATTGCATGTTTCAAAACAAAAATCTGGACCGAGAATAATTTGAAAGAAACTTCACAGACACTCTTTTCAATCAATTAGGTACTGTGTTAAACACAAATCTTTTACAATACAGTGAAGTACTCACCGTAACAAGAACAATTTTGTTCCCGTACTGGTCGTGCCGCTCACAGAACTCCTTCAGCAGTGACCGGTTGTCTTCAAAGTCTGGCGGTGGAAGGTGGACCGCGAAAAATTCCTCCCAGGTACTACTCGCCATCTTGGAGCAGGGATTATTTTTGTGCCTGAAGCAGTTGGAAAGTAGGTATATTTATTTGTTAAATTAGAACTTGTATTGTTCGAAATAAGGAGTCATTAATATTTTAATATTTTTTTGTTTTAAAAATATTTGTTCAAAGTGAGAGTTCTTAAGCTGTTAGTTAATATTTTTTTTTTTTTTTGTGCATCTGCATCTACAATCAGTCCCAGGACTATAAGCAGATTTGTTGGGCGGTTGAAGCGTTAGTTAATATAAATATATTTTTATGATTACAATTTGAGCATTTCAAAAGCAATGTGATTGAATCAAGATATTTTGAGATTTTTAAAATTGAATTTTGTTTGCAGCAATATCTTTTTTCGGTACAGATCATCAAAAATAAACCCTGATATTGGAGATGATAATTCTATTACTCTCTCACTATTACCTAAGCTAATAAATGCAACAATTCCCAGTTCTGTTCGCCCTTGACAAAAAAAGTAACCAAACTATTCTTATCACACACTATTAAGATATTATTATATTACACAAAAACACATACATATACACGCAAGGAAGAAACAAATGCATCTGAACTGTCATAGAGGCTTCATAGTGCCACTACTGCATGAGTGGCACAATATTATGGTAATAGGATTACCTAAATTTAAAATGGATCAACGGTCACTTGATATACGCTGATTAAGCTTAGCTCTTGTGGGATTTCATGTTAGACAAACAATTGATTTTGTGTTATGTTGGTTGTTTAGTATGTAAATGATGCTGTTGATTAACATATGGGTGAGAACATTTTAATAATTTTAGTTTGAGTAATTTAAAAAATTCAACTGCACATAAAATTAAATAGGTATCTATAAAAATACCTACCTGCCATATGTGGAAAAATATCATTTTAAGAGACTTATTTTCTATAATTGTTTATTAGAAACATTACCAAAAAACTAATACTAAGGTCAAAAATATTATTATTGAAACATAAAAAGTATTTAACCTGAGTTAAACCGGCTTTGTGATTTCTCAAATCTAATATGTTGTTAAGTGTCTAGCAGCTCTCTGTAGTATGCAAATAAATAGATTAAAAAATATCATAATCTTATATGAAAGATCATAAAGTCACTATTAACCGCTCCGGCCCCGGCAACACACCGGTGTGTTGCGAATTAATCGCGAATTTAATGTTTATTTACCTATTACATAAGATGTATTTTTTTTTGGGAATTTTCACATGTCGGGGCCGCAGCGGTTAAAAAGTTATTTTACAATAAGTCTGATTAAAATACAGACGAAATGTTGGTATTATGATCAGTCTGTCATTTTGATGGAAAACCTAAAAAGATAACTTATAGGTATCTAAACATTGTGCAAAATTAAATACTTACTGATTCATGTAGCATGATCTTATCATTTTTTTATCAAAACAATCACACCACATTCTAGTTACCTACATATCATATGACTTAATAACCACCAATAAAACTGTAATTTTGTTGTAATAACAAACTGAGTATATTTATTACATTTTATTTCTTAGCTTTTACTTTTATCTTCTTAATCTGTACGTGATTATTTAGATCATCTGCTTACCTCTATCACTTTTTTTTTTTAATCTTGAGAAAGTTTCAATTAACTGAAACTGATGCCTCAATCAGTGAAGCAGATTATCTGATCACTTTATGTGGCTCCGCTGAACACGACCGACTGTTTATACGGCCGACACCGTTAACCTCTAAGACATCTTATACTGATTAACGAGCGTTAACCAATATTTACTAGCACGGTTTATAGAAAAATCAATGCGATAGCCCGCCTCGTCGCCTCGAAGTTACAAGGACGAGTCTATTAACAAGTAACTGTCACCTTTATAAACAGCTGAGTGTCCTTGGACGTTGCTCTGCGGGGTATAGCCGCCGCCCGCGATCGATGTTTTTAATTTAGAGTATAATTCACTTTCAACTGATAGAAATCTTTATCACGACGACTTTTTGATAACCGAGTGTGACAAGCACTAAGAGCGCGTTTACGAAAACTGCTGTCAAAATGACAGAAATGGCTTGTCATTTGCTGCATTAAGCTATCTTCGTAAACTGTTTAAATTTTTAAATAGGGATTGGCCAAAGCTGAGAAAGTTAATAAACCGGTCTAATATTTACAAAAAAGTTTTTATTCATATTGATCGCGTTATAATTATGTTAAATAAACCTATAAAGTAACTAGATATTTAAGTTATTTACATCTTAGAATACATTGCAAACAAAAGTTTTCCATTATTTTTCACTGAATCCTCAGAATATTTACTGTGATAGCTGGTGGAACTGCTTTTTGTAGGCGACGGTCGTCGGGCAAGAACGATGCAATAATCACCGATGCTGAAACAGATACAAAAGTTATAGGTTTAGGTACTTATTAAGTTCTCGCCTACTTAAGCTGTGTTGAAACCGTGCTACTATTAAAATTGAAAAAGGGATACATAATAGTTACATGCTAAGAGAGATGAGAAGAGGTAGAAGCCAGCTTCGCAGCTGTTCGACAACATCAAATTGAGGATCTGAATGAAAGCGATCGTGCCGATCCGTCCAAAGGTCATGGGAAGTGCGATTGCCAAGGCTCTGGAAAATCTAAGTTAATCGTTAAAACACCAAAATAACTTATTGGGTGTCAGCGACCGCCACTGAATAGCAAGGTAGGTAGTATATCTTTCCCAAGCTCTTCTCCTTTTTCTCTCACCGCAAGTGCGTAGGAAACAGCGCTACGATGATGGCAGTGTACAAGCCCATGAGGACGACACCCATGGTGAGCGCCACGAAGAGCACGGCGCTGCCGACGGCGTTGGGCACCAGGTTCACGAGGATGCCACTCACGCCGCAAAGCGCCGTCACCACCAGCACCATGTTACGGCGACCAGTCACACCCAACATCTACCGTTAAACACAGTACCTATGTTATAAAAGGTTCGAATATTGCTCCGCCAAAGCCGGCTGACGTTGAAAACCAGCGCTGTGATGGCTCTGTCTGGCACATGAGTGCCAACATTATGCTGAGCCGTACGCCGCCGTGCGATGGCCGTTTTGCGCGGATGTGACGCATATCTTCCCAACTTGTAGGTACTTATTGGGTAGTTATTAATTATTTCGTAATTCGTTTTCTATGCGACATACTTGGCGCAAATTAACTAGCTGGGTACCGTTTTCTTTCTTTCTTGCTTTCTTTAGGTACCCGTTAGAACTTACAAAACTGATGATGATGTTGAACACAGACTGCAAGCCCGCTACTCCCAGCACCAACAGCAGAGAGGACTCGTCCAGGGCACACGGCACCGCGTTACTTTTTTGATTGAGATTTTGATGATTCCAGGATTATGTCTGCAGGAGTGAGCTTGAAAATTTTAGCACCCTGCCTCGAATATGTTAGATTTTCCTTTTTTTGACGAGATGAGTTGGGAGAACTTTACTAAATTTTAAGAAAGAACGAGGTAAGCGAGTTCAAACGTTTTAAAATGCTGCTAAAGAAAAGAGCTTTCTTTGAGTATTCATAAATATTTTCAAATAGGAATCTGCTAATGCGATAGTATTGCAAGAAAATGTCCCTAAGTTTAGTGGTATCAGACAGAATGCTCATAATATTTGCAATCGTGGTCTGAACAAACTGTTTACTGAAAGCATTACATTAGGAGGAGTATCCATGGCGATGATGCCGCACATGGTGAGGTCGGAATTCTCGCCAGTCTGCAGGATGCGCACGAACTCGTCCGCGATGGTCGGCAGCCACACTAGGAAGGCACCCACCCTGGAACACAATGGTGACAGTTCAAATACCCAGAGTAATGGAAGACAGAGTGCATCTTTGTTTGGGCACATACTGGTGCACTTTTAAATCTCCCGCGCCGATGCCTTATCTCCGTTGCGATTTGCCGCCATAGTCGGACTTTGTCTGGAGGCCTAGATATTAGGTACGGTTTAACATGCCTAATCACGGCGTAACGTTCCCACTGCCAAGACACACACAGGTCTCCTCTCTGTGATTGCCCATATGATGGATTACCGCCTGCTAATGTCCGGTCGCGGAACAGGAAGAAATTCGTACAATGACCTCTTATTACCTGTCTCTTTCACTCCCACGTAAATATAATGAGTCCCGCGCATGGACGGCCGTCATTGCATCTGTGTGAGCGAGACGTCATTTAATCCACTATGTGGTTTGGATCGTTTGTCGGCTGACACCATTTTCTTCGTATTTTAGGTAATAATAGTATCTAAAACTTTCTTTCACCGTTTTGAAAGCAGTGTTGGTCAAATAAATTACTTAAGTATCAAATCGTTCCAATATGGTTAGGTACTGACGGTTGAAACACGAAGAGTATAATCATGATGAGGGTGTACTTCAGGAGCGGAAACGTGATCAGCGGAACAATCTGGTCTTTAGGAGATCCTCCTTGTGCGCCTTGTGTGTTACTGTCTTGTAGAAGTCCTTTCACCTGGAAAATATAAGAAGGTACAATTTTAGTCGAGGCAACAGAGGTATTTTACCTTTCATTGGGACCTTTCCAAGGTCCGTCAACATCTTCGCCAAGATTTTGCGTGAATATCTTCACCTTCCTCCAAATGCGTTTCAGTTTGATTTCTGAAAAAGTTTGGTTGGGGGAAAAGTTCAATAAAGAGGGTGTTTGTTTTAAAACGGAAACTGCAATTAAATAATAAAATATCATCCAATTAAAGTTCTCAGTCACAAGGCAAATAATGAAGATTACCTGAAACTTCTCCTCAGATCTCATATGGTTGATTCGGTGAATGCTCCTCAATATATTCATGGCTCTGTCTTCATCTCCCTTCACATATACGAACTTTGGGCTCTCCTTCATGAAGAACAGCCAGATTGTGGTGATGATGCTGGGGAAAGAGTAGACCACCAGCAGAGTCCGCCAGGAGTTCCACTTGATGCCCAAAGCGGGGAGGTCGTAGGAGAACCTAAGAGGAATGATTGGGATCGCCAGCACTGAAATAAGGAAAGTCAAGATTTGATTTTATTGGTAATATAATCTATTAACTGCCACATTTTGATTTCCTCAATTTGTTCCATCAGGCACTCATTTGAACCGAGCGCTCGGTGCATCCTGGACAGTCTCACCTAATATCATATGAGACTGGTCAATACTTCCCCTGCGGTGGCAGGGTTAACGCCCGCCTGATCGCGACCACCCAAGCCCCCAGCGGAGCCGGACTCCGGACGTTAAACAGCCTGCTGTTTCGTCGGCTTGTGGGATTATCAGTGCCATAAGGTATCTGCTTCTGGGCACGCTCGCTTCATCATTATAGACATCATCCATCGCTTTCCATCAGACGTGATTGAGGTCAAGAGCTAGCCCAATACTCAATAAAAAAAACAGGATTCGAGTTTGCCGAACAAATAAACTCGTCAATCGCGTATTTGCGCGATTATCGCTTTGTGACGATGGGACGACGCCACATGGCTGTGCATACCATAGCTTCTTATTCTGTATTCAGTTGAATACAATTACTCCCTACGCTAGTTGGATAACGCAGTTTGCTCCATTTAGTCTTAATTTCCTCACCTGCCATTAATCCCTGTGAGATCAGAAAGATGCTGGACACCAGTAGCACGACGAGGTTCCTCTTCGCCATCGGGACACTCTCACTCAGCAGCGACATTGACATTGAGTACAGGCCTGATGCGCTGCAAAAATTAAGAGTTCATCACAAAAACGTGCATTTTTAAGAATTAATTGGCATTTTTAGGCTCGTGGTGGTGTTATACGCATGGTTAGAATAAGAAATGAGTATGAGGAGGAAGTCTGAAATTGGCACCGGGGACTAGAAAGTAGTGAGGAAATAGGTTTCTGGGGATCTACTCTCTCAGCCCGAAGTCCGTAGTTTCGGCCTTAGTGTTGGGCATTTTCCCAACCCGAACCCGATGGTTCCCCACGTAGAACCCGAACTAAGAATGAATGACAACACGATTTGACAGTTGTTCTTAGTTCGGGTTCGGGACTAATCGTAAGTCCGTAGGTGATACGGAGTAGAATACGCCCGACACTAAGGCCGAAACTGCGGACTTCGGGCTTAGAGAGTAGACCCCCTGGTACGAGCATGTGTTGTGGATAAGGAAATTTTACTTTTTATTTAGCTTACCACCATCCACTGCGGCGGAAGGTAAGAGGAGGGAATGAACAAAAAGACTTCGAATGGACTATGTGTAAGATAATATGGTTAGAACGTGGGTAACTACTGATAATATCTCTGAGATGAAGAAGCCGACATGTTGTTCGAATTAGGGCAAGATAATGATGAAGGAAATTATGCAAGGCTTGCAGTTTCCTTAAATAAAAATGGTATCTGGAATTTGTACACAAACGTGTACAAAGTCCACTTGTGATAAAATCATTAATTCGCATAATGGATTACCTTAAAATGAATATTTTCTATTTTTATCACTAATCGTAAGTAGTTACGATTTTTTCCGAATGATTGTTTATTTGTTTAATATTTTGAGAAATTTTATTGATACTTAATCAATATTTTACCTTATGTTATCTTTTTAGGGCGGTATAAATTAAAAATGAAACTGCACGGTCATCATTCTTTATAGGATTATGAATCATTGACCAGTTTCAGCAGCAATATGAAGGTAGGTAATCTACTTATACCTACTTATACAAGTTCTATTTCTATTTCTCTCTTTTTCATAGTTACAGAGTAAAGCCAGTGTACAAAGTAAAATAGAACGACTTTCCTACAGAAGTAATGACAATAAAGAACTTACAAAAGAGCAGCGATAAACTGGAAGATCAGGAGCATGATCCAGCTAACGGAGATGCTGGCGATCAGGTTGAAGATGATGCCTCCGGTGAGCGAGACCAGCAGCATCTTGCGCCTGCCGTGAGTGTCCGCCACGTAGCCCCAAAGGATACCTCCCAGCATCGATCCTAAAGGAAAAAACTAATAAGATTAAAAAAATACTGGATGGCGCAACTTTGTCACCTGTTTTGTTTAACAGTACGATCGTTCTATTGAGCACTGACGTAAAGGAGGCTAGTAGGCTTGCGTATCGATAGTACCCTGAACTGGCGTACCTACCTACTTGAGTCGCTTGCGTCAGTCAGAACGTTACGGGAACGCTGCGGGTTCTATATCGCTCGATTTTTTTTGTTAGCATCGAACACGAAGACGATGCTCGTGCATCCCATCATCGATTTTGGTGACGTGAGCTACTACGACCTGAATGTAGATCTCCTCAACAAACTTGATCGCCTTCTTAATTACTGCGTTAGATTTGTTTTCAATCAGCTAAATTCGCTCGCTTTGCTCGCTCTAGCTCCCGTCGTCCCATTTAAACCAGGTAATCTATCCGCATCGTTAGGCCTTAAGTTCTCGCAAAATGAACCTAAACTAAACTCGGCCACATCATGAAATGTCTAACTCTACGATAGGCCAAAATTCAAGTTGACACAGTACATTGCCGCAGTACATTTCAATAAATTAATCAGGTTTTACGGTCTACTGTTCATTCAATATTTTATTTTTATTAGAGTTATTTCCTTATCGATTTTCCCATAATTAATACAAAGATACGATAAAAAGACGATTTAGCTAGGTAGGTATAATATTTTCGCCAATATAATGATGATGGGGCAATTTCACTAAAACTTAAGATTCGATTAAGACGAGGATAAAGTACCTACCTAACGCGATATTATGCAGGTGCCTCTAAAGATATTTTTTCTTTATTTAATTACTGCGTTTTCCTTAAACAAATTGCTAAAACTGGTAAAGGTAGGACCTAGAATCTAATTTTTCATGTTTGACCGTACATTATTCATGGAAAAAAATCGTTTGGGGTTCTATCTAGGAATAAAGATACCAACATCATCATCATCATCATATCAGCTGAAAGACGTCCACTGCTGGACATAAGCCTCCCCATGTGTCGCCACAACAACCGGTCCTGTGCGTCTCGCATCCATCGGCTACCCACGACCCTCACCAGGTCATCGGTCCACCTTGTGGGAGGCCTTCCAACGCTGCGGCTTCGGCACCATCGATCATCTGTTCTGCGAGCAATGTGCCCTGCCTACTGCCACTTCAGTTTGGCGACCCTTCGGGATATGTCGGTTACCTTGGTTTTCTTGCGAACTTAAGACGTCATAGTAGGGTCTGCTAAGTTTCATCCAAATTCGTGCAGCCGTTACGAAGTGAAGAGGTACCGAACATACACATACAGGCAGAAGAGTTATTTTCGTGTTTATTATATAAGAATCTGTCCGACTCTTAATACGCGAATGTCCTCTTTGGACAAACTTACCGACGACAGGTCCAGCAGCCAGCAGCCCCTGTTGGCTGCCCGTGGTCCCCAGCTCACAGGCGCTGGTGGGCACTATGATGGTGCTGGCATACACCGTGCAGACGAAGGAGATGATAGTCAAACCCGTCAGACATGTCATTATAAAGCTGTATAATCCGAAACCTGGAACATCGTGATGTTGCTCAATGAAAACATCAGTTAGAAGCACTTACGTCCTTCCATAACTTTGTAATGAACATAATAATTACATTTACACAAATAACAGGGAATTCTTTTAATTTCGCATATTGTTTTCTGAAATCTTAGATGAAAAATTCGCAATCTTTTTAATTTATTGCTGGCAATCTCCGGGATACTATTTAAAATTCACTAACAAATGTTTGCGCACTATTTACACAAAACAGAAGTATGGTTATGAAAAGCAAACCTTTTAGATCATCGTTTTTATCTGTGTCAAAACGATGGGAAGTAGGTACGGACGCTTTTCGCTAGTTAAGTTTCTAGTACTTTTAATGCTTTCCATGTTCAACTCCAAAGTTAAATTTAAGTTCGATTTTATTGCAGAAAATAATATTGAAACTTTTTAGCTATTGATACTATAAACTTATCTATACTTTATACTTATACTAATAAGTATTATAAAGAGGAAAGATTTGTATTTTTGTGAGTGTGTATGTTTGTAATGAATAAACTCAAAAACTACTGTGCCGATTTCAAAAATTCTTTCACCAATGGAAAGCTACATTATTAGGGAGTAACATAAGCTATATTTTATCCACGAATTCCCACGGTAACGGCAACTACGCGGGTGAAACTGCGACGTACTGCTAGTTAGATAATATATACAAGTTCAGAGCATCGAAAAATTCGTCCACATCGCTGTCAACGGAAAAAGTGCCTAGAACACGGGCCACATTGCCACGTTGAATGGCAATGCTGATTCGTTGGCCAAAGAAAAGGCCAGCCCTCTGGTCACGTGAAGAGTCGACTAACTGCTATTGATTGAGTTTTATTTTTTTGGCTTCTACTTTATTAATAACGGTTTCTTTTTAAGAGTATGGAATTCCCATGTTTAAAAGAAGTAGATAAGAACTATGAAAAACTTCACACACCTGCTTTGTCAATTGCCGCCTCGAAAGACAGCTTTTCAGAAGAATCCTTTCTTTTATCGGCCATTTTAATTTTCCACTTATTATTATTAACTAATGGTTAAAATAAATTTAGTAGTTTAATAGTTAAAAAATGTTCGTTTGATATCACAATTTTTTTTTATAAAATGTTATGTCAGTATTTTTAGAAAAATATTTTCCTAGTTAGGTACCTTTTTACACGTGTATACACAAAGTAAGAAGGAATTTGATTAACGAAAGGAACGTGTATTATTATTTTTTTAAAATAATCTCGTTCCGATACGGTGCTTACTTGCAAATTATCTTAATTATCTACAACAAAATATTGATGTGATTCATACCCGACCTCGCTTTTGTTTAGGCATTAATTAATTAAATAATATCCAATAGTGTTACTTAAAGAGTGCATTACAGATTTCTCGCTGCCGTGACTTCATCAGGAGTTATATATCTCGACACATTATTTCACTCTTTTACTATGCGTTTGTTATTGTTGTGATTAGAATATTTTATTTAATAATTCTTCTATTTTATTTATAAAGAATGCCTTGAAACTATAACATATGCTTAGCTCGATTGCGCCAAAACTGAAAGATCGCCGGCTGCACGCACGAAAAAGGATGACTCATTGTCCTGTTACGCGTATTGTAACGTTACGATCGGAGCGAGAGCGCTACACGATTGAGCGAAAGGCACCATCACGTCCGTAAACCGACTTTAGACAACCAATTTTTTTTTGTAATACGAGCACTTTTAATTAAATACAAACAAGTATTTCCAGGGCCCGTTTAATATAAATTCCGAGAAACTCGGAGTTTATAAGATAACTCTGACTGGTGCAAACGGGGCTTAAAGGTAATTAACAAGTGCTCAGGCTTACTCCCCTGAATTAGATTTGGCTTTCCTAAGATCAAAACTGTTATTACTAATAATATTTATTTAAAGGCTAACGTTTTTAAGTGTATTTCTTTATATTTGTGTATTCCTCTCCTAAGTAGGGTGAAACTTTTTTTCAGTACCTACTACATTGAATCTATCTTTGCAAGAGATAAAGTAAGTTTTGGCGATCTTCACAGCTCACCGAAACTCTGCTTGACTGCTGTATTCCGGTAAAGAAAACGAGGAAGTTGGACGCGAGTATGGCATGGGACTCCTCCTTACAGCTAAGATAAGCCTTTTGGACTGGAAAACGATCTCAGACCGGATCATGTAGGTACTGTAGCACCACAGGGCTACGGTTATGCCCGTTTTTATAAAGAATTCGAGCTATGCCTGTTTTAACTCAAGAACCCGGAAGATTTCTATCGTACAGTGGAAGATTTCTACGCTCCAACCTATGCATCATCTGAGGATACCAAAGACGACTTCTACAACGCCCTCAACGTTACTATTAGGAGCTTATAGAAAGCAAGACATCGTCATCGTCATGGGGACATATAACTATGCACAGTGGACGGTGGTCTGAATTAAAGCGAATTTTGTTCAAAATTTGGAAACTTCTGATAATTTTACTGTTGGAGGACAGGCTGATTTCGTTTCTCGTGATTCCGTTAAGGGATTCCTATGTCCAGCAACGATGTGGTTTATTACAAAGAAGCTATTGCTGATGCTTAAATAAAACTTTTCGCATAGAACGATGTCCAAGTTCTTTTATGCTCGTTGCATACCTTGTTAAGCGTGTTGTAAAACTCCTCCATTTTGTCATCTGTGTGTGCTGATGTAGAAGCATAAACTTGTATGATGTGAATGTTTTCTTTTCAACAACCTTGAATCTAATCAGAGCTATCTTATCAGAAAATCAGTTGAACTCTAGAATGTTTTGTTTCCACCTATTTGCGAATCTAGCCGACGTCAGACCTACCTCCTGGGCAAGCGTCGAGGTAAAATAAGTTTTTTGTTGCGTTCAAGTGTATCTTCACCTTCACATCTTACTTCTGATAGCCCTACTATATCCCAGTTAATGTGGTCGAGGGCTTTTTCAAGTTCGATTATTATTATAGTTCTTCTAATTTAAAGGTACCCAAGCATTGGTTGTTTGACAATTTGAGACACTCACTTGGAGATTATCACCCCTAGCTCCAAAGGTTTAAGGCATACTGTCAATATCATGAAGCCGGAGCTGACGGGCACTTGGAGATGACTTGTTGTGTGATTCATTGGGAAAGAAGTTTAGACAATATGCTTGTCTAATGCGGGTTGGGGACGCAGGACTTATGGGTGCAGCCGTTGGTATATGAGATACTGCACCCTGAGTTGACATACTGCGCTGATGTTAACTATCCTTCTAGAAACCTCGTGTGAACTTCCACGTTCTTGAGCTCTCTCGAAGGTAAATTAAATGGATATCTCACCATTACTCGGTCCCAGTGCCTCGTTGGTAAGCAGCAAGTTGCACCACTTGCTGGTGAGGTTGACTTTTGGGGATTCTAGAAGTTATGTACTCCCCCTTACACCCTAAATAAAATCGAAACGTTTAATTTTAACCCACGTCGCTGAGCCAGAACTTTTATAAGGGTAAATTAATTTTCCTGGTCCTTGCAGACAGAATTTTGATTGGATTTTTCAGTTCAGACTAAAGCTCCTATTAGCCCAACCACATCATTACCTAGATCAAAAACCTTCCATCAGCATGACCTAGTCATGTCCTAGTCGGATTCTCTGTACAGCGAAACCTTATCGGCGTACGTTTTAATATAAGTTGAGGGAAAGGTTAAGGAGAAAAAGCCAAGTTCGTTCACATAATTTGGAAAAGGAGGTGGCTAAACAGACTTCCTTGTGGTGAACCAAAGTCTAGTGGACATTTTCTACGGATGAATTTATTTACTTTGATGCACTGGGTCGTGTGATTCAATCCGATAGAAACTGTTCAAGTAGTTTGAAGGCTGTGACACGTATTCTAATCTGTTCTAGTTTTCCAAGGAAAACAGGAGCACAAAATATAGTGTCGAAGGCCTTAGTGAGGTTTAAGAAAATGCCCACGTAATTTGTCGCCATTAGTCGCCAAAAACAACAAATGTCAACAAGTCGTCAACATGTCAGAAATGTCTTAAGATTTAGGTAATTTATTTAGCTGACTTCTTGACGCTGGGAAAGATGACTATTTTTATTCGAATGCTTGGCTGAGGGCTACAAAGTAAATAAATCAATCGGGTGAATATTTACAAACAAATTTTAAATAAGTTATACTTTTTTAATAATGCTATGTAGTCACATAGTCATGCCATTTACGCCTTAACATGTTAAATTATTATAAACTTAATAACTATTTAAATTATTTACATCTTAGGTACATTTTAGCAAATGATACATTATTATTATCACTGATTCTTTTGAATATCTCCTTCATCTGTGATTGCTGGTGGAGCAGCTTTTTGAAGCCGGCGGTCGTCAGGCAGGAACGATGCAACGATTGCCGATGCTGAAACATAGCATAAAGTTAAATTAAAAATCACCTTCCTACTTCCTTTGCGACCACTGAGCATGCACAAAAACCTGCGCAGAGAAAGCCTGTGTCGAGCTGGGAAAAATAAATGGTTTTCTTTAATTAAATTACAAAATACTTTTTCGCGTGTATTTAAAAAACGAAATACAAAATACGTTTATGTCGTGTGTTTAAAATATTGTTAGCAGAGAAGTGATGTCACATCTATCGTGAGGAGAGGATGGCAAACAGTCGCCGCCGCACGCCTATATAAGCGGCCGCACGCTCATTTGGGCTCTCTTTTATCGTTGGGTGAACTTGTTATGGGAAACCTCTGCCCGTTTGGATAGCCAGTTCTGCCTTTTCTAATTTTTGTTTTGTAATATCTAATTTTTGAATTTGTTGTACTAAAAAATAAACCGTCATTTTCAATCGTTGTCTTTTTTTTTAAGTTATTTAGCTCTATTGTGCTAATATCAGAAGTGGGATACGGGTCCTGGTCCGTTCCGCTCCCTGATTTAGAGGCAGTTTGGCTATTCAAGTTAAAAAAAAAAAAAATACGGTAAAAAAAAAAAAAAAAAAATAACGGTTCAATTTTACGTCGTACTGCGGGTGTGTAAGTGGTAATTCTACGTGGTAAGGTATACACGTATACATTGGTAAAATCTGGTGAGTACGTTCCGATTTGTTTACTGTAAAAGACGATACTGTGTTTACGAATACATTTTTAAAGCAGCTTTGTAGCTTGCTAGATCACATTTTTGTTATTTTCATTCTGCTTGCTCTAAAGTTAATTGGCTAAGTTAGTCTCTTCTAATTGTGTTGTTCAGTGAACTATAAAAAATACCCTACTACCCTCGTGCGTTGATAAAAGTGTAAACATGCCTAATAATAGCCATAAAAGTAGAAGTCGATCTAGGAACCGTGATTCGCATTCTGGTATTCATGATGCGAGCCCTAGCAAACGCTCTAGACATGCTAGAAAACGACGTAGGTCTCCTAATGATGTATTAACTGAACAGATGCAACAAATAATGAATCGGCTGACATCATTGGAGGAACAGCGCCGTACGCCTCCGCCACCACGATCACGTGAGCCAGATGCTGGTGCATCCTCAGTGACGCCGCCGCGGCCGCAGGCACCAGCTGCAGCCACAGCAGAGTGTCGAAGAGTAGCGGCAGAGATTCGAGGGTCGGCGGCTCCCTCCTCGCCGGGTCCCTCCGTAAGCGTTGCAGTTGACCGCGATGCAGGCGCAACCGATCGAATAGTCGAGGCTATTCGGTCAATCAACACGATGGTGAGATCTAACCAATCTTATTATATTTCAAACTTCGATCCAAGCATCAATGATATCGACACCTGGTGCGAGGAAGTAGATCGTGCTAAGATTTTAAATTATTGGAATGATAATGAGTGTCTATCTCGCATTGGGAATTGTTTGAAAGGTGATGCTAGGACCTGGCTCAACGAGTGGGTCACCAACGACCGTAGTTGGAGCAATTTTAAGAAAGAGTTCAAACCTTTGTGCCCTAGGAAGCCTGACATAGCAAATATTTTATATGAAGTCATGAACACTAATTCTGACAAATACCCGACATATGCTGATTATGCTCGCCGGTCGTTACTTAGATTGCGCATAGTCAAAGGGTTAAGCGATGAGCTAATCTCAGCTATAGTGATACGAGGTATTATAGATCCGCAAATCCGTGCTTCGGCGACTAACGCGAAATTAATGCCGAACGAATTAGTAGAATTCTTTTCGATTTATGTTAAATCAAATACGTCAAATTATAATAAAAAATCTAACTATACCTCACGTCCTGATAATAATTCTTCAAAATCAAATATTACAAGCACTCGCAAACGACAATTTGAAGATGGTAAATGCTTTTTGTGTGGCCAACGTGGCCATAAACAGTCGAATTGTACTAAGAAACCTAAACCTAATTCGAGTAACGCCAACAGTGATGACAATGATCAAAAAAGTCGTCCTACTCATACTTCACATAAATCTGAACCGTGCAGTTTCTGTAAAAAACCAGGCCATAAGGTTGAAACTTGTTTTGCTAAACTAAAATCCAGTTCTCGCAATACCAACAATGTTAATCTTTGCCAGGAAAGCCCTGATAATAAGAACAAAGATATTGTTGTGGCGGTTATACAAGGGGTTCCCGTTGATATCCTTATTGACAGCGGTTCATGTATATCGCTTATTTCTTCATCCTTGCTAAAACATTTTAAATGTGCGCGCAAGCCAGCTTTCAGAGTTCTGAGAGGCATTGGCGGTGTAGAAATCGAGTCTACTTATTTTGTTACTTTGCCTATAGAGTTTAATGAAATAACTTTGGAGGTAGATTTGCATGCCGTGTCCCCCGAGTATATGAACACCCCAATCATTGTTGGTACAGATGTATTGAACCGAGAAGGCGTTACCTATGTCCGTACGCATAAGCAGCAATACC
The DNA here is from genome assembly GCA_947386135.1 of Melanchra persicariae. Lineage (NCBI taxonomy): Eukaryota > Metazoa > Arthropoda > Insecta > Lepidoptera > Noctuidae > Melanchra > Melanchra persicariae. Next base: position 3,053,355 of record OX376656.1, on the reverse strand, counting down.
TTACTTACGAGCCCCGTGTCATACATGATGTTATGTGTACTTCATCGTCTGCACGGGTTCCGATTAAGACTCCCTTAACTGGTCAAAATTTTAAAAAGTTACTCGGTTTAATTGATGAATTTTCCAATTTTTTTATAACTGGTACTGCAACTTCCACTGTTAATACTGGCAGTATGTCAATTAGATTGAATAGTAGCACGCCGGTTACCTACCGACCGTACCGGCTTTCATATGCTGAAATTTTGAAAGTTCGTGAAATAATTAAAGATCTACTTGAAAAGAATATTATCCGGGAGTCTGAATCGGAGTACGCGAGTCCCATATTATTAGTTAAGAAGAAGGATGGATCCGATCGCATGTGCGTCGATTACCGCAAATTAAATGAGATTACTGTCAAGGATCGATTCCCATTACCACTCATTGACGACCACATTGATCGGTTAGGCAAACATAAATATTTCATAAGTCTTGATATGGCCATAGGATTCCACCAAATACCTTTAGATACTGACTCTATACCGCTCACAGGATTCGTTACACCAGAGGGGCATTATGAATATTTAAAAATGCCCTATGGTTTGGCGAATGCTCCCGTTGTTTACCAACGAATAATGTCAAAAACTCTCTCTCGACACCTGGAATCTGGTGAAGTCCTGGTGTACATAGACGATGTACTTATAATGTGTCACACAGTAGATGAAGGCCTTTTAACCCTTCGTAAGGTTCTCCAGACTTTGACAAATTCAGGATTTTCCCTAAACCTTAAGAAATGTTATTTCCTATCGACTAAGATAGAGTACTTAGGACGTACCATAAGTCAAGGTCAGGTACAGCCGAGCGAAGGAAAGGTTCAAGCCTTGGTTGAGGCACCTATTCCAAAAACCGTAAAACAAGTTCGTCAATTCCTTGGCCTAGCGAGCTATTTTCGACGCTATATAGCTAATTTTGCAACTAAGACTGCTTCTATTACAAAATTAACAAAAAAGGGTGCATCTTTTGTCTGGGGTGCCGAGCAAGAAGAAGCACGGCAAGATATAATTTCACAGCTTACGAGTGAACCTGTGCTAGCCATTTACGATCCTGATTTACCTATTGAGGTCCACACAGATGCTAGCTCGATTGGCTATGGTGCAGTGCTTCTTCAGACTCACGAAAAAGGGTACAAACGGGCAGTTAGTTATTTCAGTAAGCGAACTCAAGGTGCCGAGCCGAGGTACCATTCTTACGAGCTCGAGACCTTGGCTGTCGTTAAAGCCTTGCAACATTATAGACACTATCTGGTTGGTGTTCATTTCACAGTCATAACTGACTGTAATGCACTAAAGGCTACACAGCAAAAGAAAGACCTAGTGCCACGCGTAGCCAGATGGTGGATATATTTGCAGGACTTCAATTTTACTCTGGAATACCGTAAGGGTACTAGTATGTCGCACGCTGACTATTTGAGCCGTAACCCCGTGAACGTTTGCGAAGAACGTAGACATCAGAACTGGGCTCAGATAGCACAGGCTGCTGATGAGGAAACCCAGCAACTTCTTCATAAACTCACGGAAGGACAATTGGACACCAGACATTACGTTAAAAAGAATGATTTGCTCTATTATAAGTATTCTCCAGTGGGAGAAGATTCCAGACTCTTATGTTTTGTGCCCAAAGGTCATAGGCTCAGCTTGCTCAGAATTTTTCATGATGAACATGACCATTCTGGAGTTGATAAGACATTAGAACTTATCAGGAGACATTTTTGGTTCCCTTCTCTTAAATCATTTGTTCAAAAATATGTAGGTCACTGTATTATTTGTATAACGCATAAAAAGGTCCCCAGAGCCCCTCATCAACTTATACATTCTTGGGAAAAACCGGGTACCCCTTTTGAGGTTATACATGCAGATGCATTAGGTCCTTTACCTCAATCTAATGGTTACAAGTACGTGTTAATTGTTGTAGACGCATTTTCTAAATATTGCCTCCTATACCCTATGTTTGGTCAAGATGCCAATGAATTAAAAAGACTGTTTACCAATGTAATTTCCCTGTTTGGTACTCCAAAATTAATTGTAGCAGACCGCGGCCGTATGTTCCAGAGCTCTGAGTTCTCGAGGCTTGTAACCGAATTAGGCATTGACGTGCACCTCATCACTCCTGAGATGCATCATTCCAACGGGCAGGTTGAACGTTATTGTCGAACGTTATTAAACATGGTCCGCATAGAATGCAATCACCGGCAAAACGAATGGTCAGATGTCATGTGGCGATTACAGCTGGTTCTGAATATAACAAAACAAAAAACCACCAAGTTAGCTCCCTTGAATCTCCTTGTGGGTATCGAAGCGGCTACACCACTTATACGACACCTGGTCAGAGATGTCGCCCTGGAGAACTCTCATCCGAACCGCGAAGCGTTGAGAGAGATGCATAGACAGAGAGTTTCCGAGCGTTTAAAGGCTAATCAGCAACAGCAAGACGCAACAATTAACGCTGATCGCAGATCTCCTCGGTTATTTGAAATTAATTCATTTGTCTTTGTTAAAAAACAGGCACAAACCACTGGCAAGCTCGACTCAGGCATGCGTGGCCCATACCGAGTGGTCAAGGCGCTTCCCCATGGTCGATACGAGCTGCAACTGCTGGCAGGCTCTTATGGAAAAGCGACCCAGGCTGCGGCAGAGTTTATGGTGCCGTGGCGAGGGGAATGGACTCCTGAAACGTGTGCCACTTTTTTCGAAGGTAATTTGTGCTACACTTGCTGATAAGCTAACGTCGTGCCTATGTCATGCGAGTGTGGAAACCATGTGGTATGCTAACGTCGTGCCTATGCCATATGGGTTTGTAAGAAATATGCTAACGTCGTGCCTATGTTTCTTACGGTTGTCTTGTGTGAATTTGGTATGCTAACGTTGTGCCTATGCCATATGGGGTTGCGAGCAACATGCTAACGTCGTGCCTATGTTTGCAAAGACCCGACCTAACTGTGCAACTAGATGACTAACAGTGATAATGCACTTGAGGTGTCTGCAGCGGCTCAATTGCATTGTTACAATGGACGTAATTTCTAGAAAATTAATTTCCGGAAATTACGTGTTATTTTTGAGAATCAAAAAGTAAAGACACTGTTTCTACTCTATTCTCAGGTGCAGACTGTTATGATGACGACATGGAGTCCACGCCTGAGCGAGCTGTCGGCAATGTGCCTACTGGTGTGATGACACCAGAACCTGTACCAAGCACTTCCTGTGCGGCACAGCCTCGGACACAGGAGCACGAGGACGTCCTCCAGTCAGGAGAGGCCGTGTTAGCAGAGAAGTGATGTCACATCTATCGTGAGGAGGGGATGGCAAACAGTCGCCGCCGCACGCCTATATAAGCGGCCGCACGCTCATTTGGGCTCTCTTTTATCGTTGGGTGAACTTGTTATGGGAAACCTCTGCCCGTTTGGATAGCCAGTTCTGCCTTTTCTAATTTTTGTTTTGTAATATCTAATTTTTGAATTTGTTGTACTAAAAAATAAACCGTCATTTTCAATCGTTGTCTTTTTTTTTAAGTTATTTAGCTCTATTGTGCTAATAATATAAAAAGTACAAAATAATAATTACAAAATACAGTCGGGTGTTAGTTTAGGTTAGCCTGCTTACCAAAATTTACCTAAATTACTATATCATCAGAACGCACCCACAAAATAAATTGATAAATGTATTTATGTTCAAATGTATTTTGAAGCCATAATTAGTTGAAATACTAACTACAAAATACCTCAGCGTCAGGTATTTGAAATATCAATTATAAATTATTTTTTAAGAAGTAGGTAATTAAAATACAAATAACAAATACGTACTTATTTGTATTTTAATTAAGTATTTTAATTATAAGTAATTCAAATACTGCCCAACCCAGCCTGTGTCCTAGCAGTGGTATAGGCTGACATAAGTACCACGCTAGGATACAGACCTCTTCTTTATTAGAGAGTGGGTCTTGTTCACCACGCGGGCCCAGTGCGTGTTAGCTGATGATGGACACATGTATTCGAATTTGTGGTTCCTTAGAACCAACAATAAATCGTGTGAAAGCCTATTTCTTAAAATAGGCTTTCTTACGATTGAGTAAGTTACAAAAAGTAAAGTGCCATACTGGGTTGGTGTTTAAGTAAATAAATAACACACAAGTAAAATGCTAATTTGGGTTCAAACCCACGTTTTGAAAATAGGAAGTTGAAGCCGCTACCACTGGACAATCACTGTTACCAACCATCACTGACCGCTACGTGAAAACCATAATGAAGAAGAATTATAATAGTTACCTGCGAATAGTGACGAGAAGAGGTAGAAGCCAGCGTCGCAGCTACTTGACAACATCAAGTTGAGGATCTGGATGGAGGCAAACGTGCCGATACGTCCAAACGTCATGGGGAGAGCAATAGCCAAAGCCCTGAAAAGTGTAATACACAGAGTTAGCCAGACATGCTGCACTTTTTTGTTAAATGTTTTTTATTTAAGCATCGAAATGTAAAAAAAAACCTGATGGTCCATAGAAAATCTAACCTATCCAAGACAGGTCCTAAAACTTTCGAGCGCTCCATCGCATCTTCGACAAAGTATCAAATAATTAAGTAAGTAACTTTTAGCGCACCCTTCTATTTTTAAGATGCCAATATATTTTTTGTATTTTGTACGATATAGTGTTTCTATTCTATTTTAAGTATTTTAGTATAAATGGTCAAAACAGTCATATTTTCAAGATGTGTGCAAACATTTTCAATTTCGCTTAGCTCATCCTTGCATCCTTGACAGAGTACTTACTTTATCTATTTTTTTAATGAGAAACTAAAAGAAAATTTTACTTTTAGACAGATGCATAACCTTTCGAACTCGCTTCGCTCTTGTTTCCTCAACAAAATATTATCATTTATTTTCAGCCTGTTCTGTCCCACTGCAAGGCAAAGGTCACCCTTTCTTCTTTTCCATTCCTCTCGGTTTTGGGAAAAGTAGGTGTCAACAAGAGAAAACCTACCTTAAATGCGTAGGAAACAGCGCCACGATGATGGTGGTATACAAGCCCACGACGACGACTCCCAACGAGAGCACCACGAAGAGCACGGCGCTGCCGATGGCATTGGGCACCAGGTTCACAAGGATGCCACTCACGCCGCACAGCGCCGTCACCACCAACACCATGTTGCGACGACCAGTCACACCCAAGAACTGGAGGTAAAAGGAGCTGGTTTTAGTATGCTTATCACGTATTATTTATTTCTTGTTTAACCTGCAACTGCCTATTACAGCAATGGAAGGATGCTGCAGGCAATCGAGTAGCACCAATCCTTCTCCTAAGCTTCTCCTACGACTTCCCCGTTCTGGGCATCAAATGGAACTCCTGGCGTACCCCGTTGGTGGTCTTCTTCTTTCCCAGTATGAATACCACCATCTGGCTGTTCTTCAAAGAAAACTGTCAAAGTTTATCCGCGAATGAATTTGGAACTTACTAAACTGATGACGAAGTTGAACACAGACTGCATGGACGCTACTCCCAGCACCATCAGCAGGGAAGACTCGTTCAACGCACATGGCACCGCGTTATCCTGTGGAAAATTATGATAAATATTACTGAATATGACTGATTTTCGGTTGGGTAATTATATGCAGTACGACAGCTGCTGTACCTATGAATGGGCAAGTGCTCTGATGGATATTAAAGGTGATAAAAAGTCAATCCCTACGGATTGACTAGACATTATAAAGTGCTTGGTCCAATCATGCTTGGATAAGAAGGTGCCTAACTGTTGATTTGAACAAAACTGTGAGCCTTCGATTGCCATAAATAATGAATTCGAGAGTCCTTGAGGTACTAACACTAGGAGGAGCATCCATGGTGATGATGCCGCACATGGTGAGGTCTGAGTTCTCGCCAGTCTGCAGAATGCGCACGAACTGGTCCGCGATGGTCGGCAGCCACACTAGGAAGGCTCCCACCCTGGAACACAATAGCGATGGTTCAACAAAAAACTTAACACTCCAGTCATGACCATGGTTTACGAACGAAGCAGGTTTTCGAAAATTATTACACATCTTGTCACCAGCTTGTCACGACTCGCTTCGATAGCTTCTATTCAATAGCTTCTTATTTTGCTTCATCGTGTGTCAGGATATAGTCACCGTACCGAAGGACTAGATTTATTACAAGTAAAGATCAGGTGCCTAACCACCAACTCTTAAAGCAGTATTACTTCAATATTACTTCCAGTGGGAAAGAGACGGAGCCATACAGGACGTATAGCTCCGTCTCTTTCCCACTGGAAGTAATATTAAAGTAATACTGCTTTAAGAGTTGGTGGTTGGTGGTTCAATATTACTTCCAGTGGGAAAGAGACGGAGCCATACAGGACGTATAGCTCCGTCTCTTTCCCACTGGAAGTAATATTAAAGTAATACTGCTTTAAGAGTTGGTGGTTTAGGCCCTGTAGTGGATTTGTTAACTCTAATTTTTATAGCAAATGTCATACTAACTGTTGGAATACGAAGAGTGTTATTATGATGAGAGTGAACTTCAGGAGAGGATGCTTGAACAGCGGCACGATCTGGTCTTTGGGAGATCCTCCTGATGCACCTTGTGTGCTAGCTTCTACTAGCAGTCCTTTCACCTAGAAAAGTAAACAGAATTTATGAATTTGAATAGAATACTTTTTATTATGTATACTATAAGTTACAGAAAAGATAGATAAACCAAATGTTACATTGGGTGACATAATGTCCGGCCGTACATCTGTAAAAAAAAAACAAACACAAAACCCCATTAAAAACAATTAAAGTGAGAGGTAGTGATTATTGACCATTGTTTTGAAAGTGAACAAAGACGTTACTGAGCACGCCTTACTGACACGGGCAACGCATTCCATAACCGCAATGCTTGAACCGTAAAAGATTTGTTTTAAAAGCTGGTGGAATGCATCGTCGTCTCTAGTTTCAAGTTTTTCGATGACCTCAAATATCTAGTATGTGTGTCCCACGCTTTAAGATAAGAGGGGGTTGTAGGATTGAACAGAATACTGTAGAGTAGCAATAAAATATGAGAATCCCGGCGAAAACGTATGGGAAGCCACTTGAGCTTTGTGCGAAATTCAGAAATGTGATCATATTGCGCCGGTCGTAGGTATAAATCGTATGCAAAGGTTTTGAAGACGCTCAAGTTTATATTGTTGTGCCTGAGTAAGATCGAGATAACTGACTTCAACATAGTCAAGGAAAAGGGAGGGAAGCAAAAGGGATTGTGCAAGCGCTGTTTTAGTGGTAATAGGGAGAAAGTTCCGCAATCGTCTAAGGGACCTGGCGGATGCATACATTTTGCGGTTTACGTTCTGGAGCTGCAGACCCCAAGACAGATATTTGTCGATGCAAACCCAAGGTGGCTTAACCTTCTCACTTATAGGAATAGTAATTCCGTTAAATTGATCCTAGAGAAGCTGCGACCAATTTACTTTTGAAATCGTCTTAGAGCTGCCAACAACAATGACTTGGATCTTCGACGAAAATAACCTGAAACCTGAAGCCACTCACAAATTGTAGCCAAATCCTTGCATCAGCCAAATCTAGGGCCTTGTTTGTAGATTTGTAAATCGTCTCTCGTCTCATATACGAGTAGGTCGTCAGAAGTTTTTGGAGATAGCGTTTAAAAATATTGTCAATAATAAAGGAGGTAAACGTCACTCTGAGGTACACCGGCAGTTGTAACACACCAGAGAGAGATTCTTCTATGCAAATACGTTGCCGGCGGCGGCCATACAGGTAACTGCAAAACCAGTCAATCGCCGTAGGAGATATGTTAAGCTAGCGAAGAATACCAAGCAGGATATGTAATCGACACTTATTGAATGCATTACTATAATCTAGTAAGCAAAGAACAGTCAGATTTTCTCGTTCCATGCCTAATCAAATGTCATCGGTAATGTTTACTAAGGCTGTAGCGGTGCAGCGGTGCTATGACCAGGACGAATTTATTTTTTTGGGTAAGGGAGTGATTTTGGCCTCTTTCCAAGTTGATAGAAAGAGGTCATGGGATATTGAGCAGTTTAGGATATAGCAAAGGATATGAAGGATCTCGTCAAGGACAAGGAGTATTATTTTACGACAGACACAATCACTGCCAACTGCGTTACAGGTGATTGAAACTATGCCTTTCTTAACATCGCAATCAGAGAATTGATTAAAAATAAATGGGGAATGATTCGGAGCTGGAAGGTTTGAAAGTTAGTTTAATGTAGCTGCTCCCAAGGTCCCATTACATAAGGAAGAAGACGAGTAGCGTTGATTCAGTAGATCAATATCTAGGTCTTTTGGAATCGATTCTTGGCGTGATTTCTTAACTCCTATGAATTTAAGAAATTTCCAGACTTTAGCTGGGTCTCCATTTAACATTTTCAACTGAGGTGTGGATAATATGGTGTTATTGGGCGTCTCTACACACCTTATTGCAGCAATTTCGAGCATCCAAAAGTTTCTCCCCGTTCGACAACGAGGGACGACATTTTTTTGTATTTAGTAGCTTTCATATGAATTACAGCTTTACTATCGCCTGTTAGTAGCGATGGTGCCGGAAGATGTTTAATTTTTATTGCACTAAGAGAGCATTCATCATCTTCCCGCCCTTGTACCATGTTACTTTGATTTGACACAGCACCGTTGTTTTGAAACAACACTGTCGTGTTCTACTCTCCCCTGACAACTCATCATAGAGTTTTGATATTTCTTACTTTGTTCGAAATAGCTCCATAAATTAATCCAAACAGTAAATAAATAGAAAAAAGCATAATAAAACCTTAGATAAAAGGTTTTTTTTCCGAATCCCTGACTTTTCAAAGAGTTCAAGAATTTTATGAAAAATAATTGATAAGCCAGGGCCTCTAACAATTACCTGCAATTCCCCTTTCGACCTAAGATGATTGATTCTATGAATTGTCCTCAATATATCCATGGCTCTATCTTCATCTCCCTTAACGAACACGAACTTGGGGCTCTCCTTCATGAAGAACAGCCAGATGGTGGTGATGATGCTGGGGAACGAGTAGACCACCAGCAGGGTGCGCCAGGAGTTCCACTTGATGCCCAGGCCATCGAGGTCGTAGGAGAAGCTTAGGGGAATGATTGGTATCGCCAAAACTGGAATCAGGAAAATATACGGCCTTGAACATCATGATAGTTACTTGATTCCTTGCTGCATTCTTCCATTGCCTTCTAAGCAAGAATTAAATCAGATGTAAGTAAGGCGAATTTAGCGAGGTGAGCTAGCCTTTCACTTGACCCAACGATTAATAACAGTAGAGCAAGGCCTATTCATTTAAAAGGTACAATCTAAACTAATGTATCATGTATTTTGTGTAGGCACTACGAGTATAAGGTGGCATATAATCTTGATGGGCTTTAAGACATCGTAGTAGCTCTAGCAGCGTAGTAGCGCTAGTCTAGGTAATTGTTTGTTCAGCGATATTGAAGCTTTCTTTCATTGAAAGATTGGGAAAGTATAAATCCCGTGAGATATGTCACTAAAGTCAAGCTGCGGGAAATAGTATTTTAGGGTTCCATAAAGGATCACTTTGTTGTCCGTCTGTATGTCTGTATGTCAAGACCTTTTATCTCGAGAACGCGTGGAGGTATCGAGTTGAAAATAAAAGAATACCCTCAGGTCTACCGTCCCTTGAAGCTGTGAAAAAATCAAACTTCTAAGTTAACGTAAAAAAAATACAGCACTGCCGTAAAAAACGTATAATTTCGACTCTCTCAAGGGAATCAAAATTTATAGGGTACTTCCCGCAGACCATGTCAGAAGAGTGACCAGAGTCATGAAATTTGGCAAGAAGGTAGATCTTGCAGTAAAAGTACAGGGAAAAGTTTGAAATTGGGAATTGGTAGTTTTATCACATAAAACATAATTTTTGACTTTACAAATTTTCGGTTGAAGAATAAATTGACCGTGACGTACATTGTGATAACATTTCAACGACAAAGTTATCCTTCAATCTTACCAACCATATTTTGTTAGAGTAATAATAATGCTTTCATAGTTTATAAACTTCCGTAGGTAATGTATACTCGGAAAAAATCAAGACCCGATCGGAACCCTCGGTGCGCGAGTCGGACTCGCAGTTTCTTTAAATATTTCCTCACCTGCCATAATGCCCTGAGAGAGCAGGAAGATGCTGGAGACCAGTAGCACGACGAGGTTCCTCTTCGCCATCGGGACACTCTCACTCAGCAGCGACATTGACATAGAGTATAGGCCTGATGCGCTGTAAAAATTAATAAGTAGGTCCAATAGATACATTTAATGCAAGTTCGTTTCACTTTTGGCTTCATAACTCATAACGCCCTTGCTTTCGGCCCATTTCGCATTGGTTGCGATGACAATCTATCACGTGTGCAAACGACGATTTTAAAACACTTTCATGGGAATAATTTAAAGCGTGCGCTGTGTTTTTTGGGGGGCTGGCGGTCGATCAAGTGTAAGTGTAAGTGTGTGTAATTTGTAAATGTATTGTAAATGTAATGTAAAATTTTATAATTGAAGTAAGACAGAAATACAGATAACGAAAAAGCACTTTTTAGTAGTTTAGAAGACAATATTTTTTATTCGCGTGAGTAGCAAGTAAGTGACGCACCTGATGGTAAAAAGCTAAAATTATTTCAATGAGTCAATTGTTCAGTAAATAATATAATTAGTCACATTCGCATTAGGTACACACGTTACTTACTTAGGTATTAAATTCAAAGTTAACTAGATAATTTTATTATTTCCAACCGGTAGGTATAGATAAAATCATTCATTCTTAAAAAAAGATTACAAGGTATAGTGATTAATTTTAGTTTAATCGTGTGTTTATAACGCATTGTTTAAAGGTTTAGGGTAATATTTTGTCTGATTAGTTCAGTCAGTTAATTATTTACCTTATATTATATTTTTGGCGCGGCCTCAATAAGTTATGAATGAATTAGTCATAATAAGGATTACTAGATTATTGTTAGTGGCGGAAATAGTGCTAAATAGTCTGATTAAAAATCTATGCGTTCATTTATTTTAGCTTTTCAAATCTATACTTGGTACGGTCCCCATCGCGCGTCTGCTCCCTACTAACTATGCGGACGTTAGGACCAATTTGAAATTGGTCCTATTGGGAGTTTGAGACACAAACTGTGAAGTAGAATGGTCATTTTTTTATTACCAACCGTCGCGATAGTGCAACAGTGCGTACCAGGCATCGGAAAGTACGATTCATCATCATCAACTGTTTCAACTGTAAGAGTCCACTATAGATATGCCTCCCACAAGCGCGCTTGTGGGAGGCATATCTATAGTGGACTAAGCGTTGCAACTTCGAACAGTCTCAATTTAACTCGTTTCATTCTTTTCTGTTCAAAAAAGACTTATTATCATTATCACGTGTGGGTCACATTAAAAGTTTGTAGTAAATATTAAAAAACCGGCCAAGTGCGAGTCGGACTCACGCACGAAGGGTTCCGTACCATTATCTATAAAAAAAACCGCAAACAAAATCACGTTTGCTGTATGGGGGCCCCCCTTAAATATTTTTTTTATTTTAATTTCATTATTTATTTTTAAAGTGAAAATATAACTAAATATTCTGTGAATGTTTCAAGCGTCTACCTGTTGCCGTTATCGAAGCAAAAACGAGCAAAAAAATCACGTTTGTTGTATGGGAGCCCCTTAAATATTTATATTCTGTTTTTTAGTATTTGTTGTTATAGCGGCAACAGAAATGTCTGTGAAAATTTCAACTGTCTAACTATCACGGTTCAAGAGATATAGTCTGGAGACAGACGGACGGACGGACAGCGAAGTCTTAGTAACAGGGTTCCGTACCCAAAGGGTAAAAAGGAATGTTGTAGAAGCCTTTTCATTTTTTATTGTTTTTCGAAGTAGTTTCCGTTCCTTTCTAAGCACCGTCGGTCACATGCGATGGAACCATTTACTGAAGCAGTAGGCCCATTCTTCTTTAGGGATCTCTTCCACGCCTTATTCAAACGCAGCCAAGGTGCATAAAACGAATTCCTCTAAGTTTATGTATTGTTTTTGGAAATAAATAAAAGTCACAAGGTCCCAGGTCGGTACTGTAAAGAGGATAACTATCTCTACATCTTCGAGAGACAAATATTCGATAGTCTGTCTGGCGAAGTGAACTGGAGCGTGGAGGAGGATTCTTCTTGGGCGCTGCTGCCTAACATTTCACCAGTTGACTGCCCGAATCTGTTGATATGTCACCCTTCTATCAGCTTCTATCATTAGCCGCACAGCACTCGCGTTATCTTCAGTAGTCGCCGTAGAAGAACGTCCTTCTCGCAAATCATCTGTGAGTTTGGTGCAACCACGTTTAAACTCGACGACACGGTTGGCGCAGTGGTTGAGCGATTGACTGCTGCGCCAGTCACGGGTTCGATTCCCGCACGGAACAAAATATTTGTATGGCCTACAGATAGTTGTTCCGGGTCTGGCTGTTTGTGTATGTGAATTTATATGTTTGTAAACGCACCCACGATACAGGAGAAAATCCTAGTGTGGGGCAACGTTTTATTTAAAAAAAAAAAAAGAAACTCATTAAACCGGTTGTAAACAGTGGGACGGGATGGGGCTTCGTCATGAAAAGCTAATCGAAGTCTATCGTAACATCGAAAGCCGTGATAAATCATTGAGCGAAATTTTTCTCAAAGTCAAATCCATTTCGACGAACGACAGGGCACTTTAAATTGCCGCTAATTGTAATGTAAAAACAAATGACATAATTATGAACTAATTAAAACAGGACCTATATAACAAATAAATATTTTGAATTTGAATTTGAATTTGAATTTTAATTACACATATAAAGATTCCCAAAGAGTTCCTAATTCAAAATTTAAATAATTTTTATCGGCTGCTTTTCTTACTGGCCTATTCTAAAAACTTTATGTGTGACATCGTATAATAAAACCAATCTGCAGAGCAAAATATGGGCATGTTGTTAAGAAACACTTACAATAGAGAAGCGATGAACTGGAAGATCAAGAGCATGATCCAGCTGACGGAGATGCTGGCGATCAGGTTGAAGATGATGCCTCCGGTGAGCGAGACCAGCAGCATCTTGCGTCTGCCGCGAGTGTCCGCCATGTAGCCCCACAGGATACCTCCCAGCATTGATCCTGGAGAAGGAAAATGTTATATAGGTCCGTAAGTGCTTAAGAGTTCATAGAAGTAAATTTCACCTATAAAATCAAGCCTTCTTTTTTTAAGGATGGGAAGTCATCAAATGACTCCTTCCGCTCTGGGCGGAGCAGAAGGGATTGTCAGACTCTTACTGGCTAAAATCCATCAGTATTCCTCCTGATGCCCTTTGAGTTCCAGGGCCGCGGTGACTCTTTCGAACAAATTCTGCAACCCTGGCAGGCACTGGCCCAAACGGGCCACGTCTATTTTAATGACATCTCTTTGAGGCGCGTGTACAACGGTAGTTAAAATTGTAGACCGGATATAATATTATAAATGAATATATATTAGGTGCGAAAATACTGACCAGTAAATAATTTATGTCTGAGAGTAAATCTAATAGTAGATACTTACTAACTGGGCCCTATTTTAGACCAATTCTGACGTACGAAGCACACAATCCTAAACAGTGGTACTTTTGCTCACTTGTGCAGCAGATAAGGAAACTAAGAAGATGGGTATATTCCTAAAATTTTATTATCTGTTATTAAATGGTACATAATAAAGATTATTGTAAGATCTATGACGAGTATAGACAGTTCTAAACTTTTTTTTTATGGATGGCAAATCATCAAATGACTCCTGCCGCTCTGGGTGGAGCGGGAGGGAGTGTCAGACTCTTACTGACTAAAGCCCATCCGTGCTCCTCGTAGTGCCCTTTGCTTTCCAGGGCCGCGGTAACTCTTTCGAACAAAATCCGCAACCCTGGCAGACAGTTCTAAACCTACGCTTTAAAGGTTTTTCAAAGTTACAGTACACTTACCGTTTCTTTCCTTAGCATTTAAAGATCTTTCAATCAACTTACCGACGACAGGTCCAGCAGCCAACAACCCCTGTTGGCTGCCCGTGGTCTCCAGCTCACAGGCGCTGGTGGGGACGATGATGGTACTGGCATACACGATGCACACGAAGGAGATAATCGCCACACCAGTCAGACTGGTCATTATGTAGCTGTATAATCCGAAACCTGGCAGCAGTAAGTCACATGTTATTTATTTATTATTTGTTATACACCTCACTTTGTGACCACTTCACGGGTGAAGCCTTCACTTCGACGTGTTTACAGACCGCACTGCTGTTGGAGTTAATGAAGAGCTAATTGCGAGTCATATGAAAGAAAAGGCAGTCAGTGATAACGTGACGGCTGAAAGGACAAAATGGAGGAAAAAAACGCGTTGCGCCGACCTCAAGTAACATGGAATAAGGGCAGAAAGATGATGATGGTATGAGCATATGATGAGGAGGAATGAAACGCATGCAAAAGGAATGCCGTGAAAGAAAAGAGGATAGCGTGACGGTAGACTGAACATTTTTTGCGCAGACCCCAATTATCATGAGAAAAGAGACCAGAAGGCCAATTCAAATACAAGTCCCAATCATTAAATATCATTTCAGCAACAATCAATGTCAGAAACTTGTTAAAAATACGAGAATTCCGAGAAGCTGATGATTTAAGAAATTATGGTTCAGCGTTCAGCTCGTTTCATTACGATCAGAATTTGTCCTCTGTCATTAACACATTCAAAATTATTTCTGCCAATCATAATTTCTGTTTTATTATTTACAATGTTACTTAAATAAACATACCTGCTTGGTCAATAGCCGCCTCGAAGGGCAGTTTCTCAGAGGCCTCATTGCTTTTATCCGCCATCTTAACTTTTCACTTATAAAATAATAAATACTTATACGAGTTTAAAAATTAAAATAATATTCGATTAATAATCACAATATTTAGTATAATTTATAAATGTAAATTATTAATTAAATAAATAAAGTGTTCTTAGACCTCCTCACGTGCAATCACGAGGAGAGTCGCACATTGATTAAAAAACCAACGTAATATTATAGTAATAATGAAGATAATCGCATTGTTCCGATACGGTACTGCTAATTTGCGAATTATCTACAAAGATATATCTAATTAAGTATTCAGAGATTTAATGTTGCCTAATTAACTATTAAAATTTTCCAAATGAAGTTTAAATCTTGGACCCCTCTTTAGCTTTCGTCAGGGTAAGACACATAATCCTACAAATCTACTCAGGGGTTCTAGAAATATGTTCAAAATTTTCTGGTCCTTTTACCCACGCAACTAATCGTGGGTGGCAATATTTTATCCAGAGCTGCTGTTGGCTTTCTTAACCGAAATGCCAGTGGGGAAGGAATAATGTTAGCCTTAGCACAGAACTTTACACAAAGTAGTAGTAGTTAGTTAATTAGCGCAAAAAACCAAACATTTCATATGGTTAAAATTTTGCCTTAGAGAGGAAATTCTGCACATGCCGACTCCTATTTAAAGACTTCGCACAGAAAGTCTTTATTAATTCCAAGGCCTGACTGGCACGCACGTCCACGTTTCAACCGAACATCGATTTCTTGTTCAATTAATGTTTTTGTGTAATTATTAATGTGAATTAGGTGAAAATACATATACGTAGCTACAGTGCTATACAATTTACGCAAAAAGTCATTCATAAGCTAGTGTTTTTTTGGGTATTTTTTTCTATGGAACTAGCTCGAGGATATGGTTCAAAAACATCCCCACCTTTTCACTATGAAGGGTGCTGTAGATAGTTTTGTTTCATATTTCATTTTACGGCTAGTACTAAAAAAAACACTTTCTTTATGTAACTTACGTTTAAACCTTACATCCTAAATTTCAGTTTTGGTCCTTCGATTCGGATACGATAATTTCTTAAATTACAGCTTGATGTACCGAGGGTCTTTTTGTATGGGAAATCATCAAGTGACTTCTCTCGATCCGGGCGGAGTGAACGGGAGTGTCAGACTCTTACTGTCTAAAACCCACCCGTGATCCTCCAAATGCTCTTTGCGTTCCAGGGCCGCGGTGACTCTTTCGAACAATTCCGCAACATGTTCAAAAGGCCTTTTTATGGATGGGAAATCATCAAATGACTGCTTCCGCTCTGGGCGGACCGGAAGGGAGTGTCAGACTCTTACTGACTAAAAATATAATAATAAACCCATCAGTGCACCTCCTAGTGCCCTTTGCTTTCCAGGGCCGCGGTAACTCTTTCGAACAGAATCCGCAAATGTACCTAAGGCCATGTGGTTCAATAAATGATAATTAAGTGTTCACAGCTAATAATACTCTTCCCAAAACATGCGAGTACCAGAAAAAAAGTATTGTGTAATTTGCACATTGTTTGTGTCGTTGTCGTATCTGTAGATAAAAAAGTTGCTATCGGTACAAACATATCTGATATTAAATAATAATTTAATCTTATCGATTAATGACCAATGTTCAGTTTAAAATGCGGGCTACAGGTAGGGAGGTAGGTTTAAAGAATCTTTACTTCTCATAAGAACATGCTACAGTTCACATAAAGGACATTGAAATTTTAACATAAATTTTATTAATCGTCGTCGTCGAGCCCTGTCTTATGTTGACATCTCCTTGAGGCGCGCGTGGAACACAACGCGTGGGACGCCGGGCCTGGGGACTACTCTCTACGCCCGAAGTCCGTAGTTTCGGCCTTAGTGTCGGGCGTTTTCTACTCCGTATCACCTAGGGACTTACGATTAGTCCCGAAGCCGAACTAAGATCAACTGTCAAATCATGTTGTCATTCGGGTTCGGGACTAATCGTCCCGTAAAAAAAACGCCCAGGTCCTTGTCGGACTGCGAGCCACCCATCGCTCGCCGGCCACAGTCCCGCGCCTACGGTGGCCAGGAATCACCCTGCGACTCCCAACTCCCAGGGCGTCTGCTTCGCATTACTACTTCTAGCTTTCTATCTTTCTTTGCTAGCATTACCACTTCGCAGAAGGACGTGACTACTTCCCAAGCCACCTCGCTTCAGACCATGTGGTTTGAATTAGGGTCGGACGCGAGAGATCGCCGCCGCCGATCGCCTCTACGGGGACACGGCGGTGCTCCGCCCAAGCAGGGCAGACCTCCACCGTATGCTTCATCGTGTCATCCGAGTGATTCACACAGTGTAGTGACACCCAAGCGTGTTCTTCCGGCGAATCCGAAACAGGTAGCTCTCGAAACAACCGTATCCGTGCGTCAACCGGTTACGGCTTTTTATCTTTCTCGACCGTTGATAAACTCGAACAGTTTGCTCTTTATTGGTAGCAACACAGAAGTTGATTTAGTATAGCTTTAACATTAAATATGATTAAAAATCGCGAATGATTAAACACGCGTCCGCACACTCCGACGCTCAACGAGCGAAAAAAAAGTTAGGCTTTCCGTAACATATTTTGATTTTACAATTTCTTTTTAGACCTACGAGTACTAAGACAAATACTGGGTACTGTGATGTGACGTACAAGGCTGTGTGCTGAAATTATACCATCCAGGAGTAAACGGTCCTACCGTTTACTTCTTACGGTATTTCACAGAGGGCAATTTTACATTTTCCATGGAAAATAAAAAATCACTCTGTTTCTCTTTGAATTTTATTTTTGAAAAAGTTCTCTTATTAACTTTTTAGAGCTAGGTATTTTTCGTATGCGTATTAGGTTTCATTAAAACTGTCGCTCATTTCCAAGAATAAGAACTTGCTTTACTTAAACCAGAATGCGTACTCGCGGTTAATATTACGCCTGCTTTAGACCCGTCATGCGAAAAAATGGCTAGGTGTGAAAGAACGGGAAAAATAAATGTCAAAATAGAAACACGCGAATAAGCCTTTTACTGACTGGACCCCTATTGGTCCACATTTACAGTTTCTATTGAATTTAAAATGAAAAGCAAACAGAGCACGAATGTTTTTGACGTACCGTAAAATTTTACTATAAGTATTACTCGTTTCGCACATTATTTATTTGAATTGGATACTTTATTCATATTTATGTATGATACAAATTGTGTATGTCATATAAAATTAAACCAAAATACTATGGGGTTATAGTTTTTATATTCAAAATTCACTAACATTGACGTTACTATACGTCAAAACATTCGTGCTAGGCCATCAGCTTATTGCTGGTCATAAAGATTATTAAAGCTACCTATGTTTAGTACGCCAAGCCACAGTATACATTATCTACAGTATATTACAATACAGTATCAGTAGCAAGCGTACCATTAGAACGTTTGCTACAAAACCAAATCGCACAAACCTAACTGGGCTACATGCTTTCCTTTATAGAATTTTGGGTTGCTACAATAGAACCTGCTCAATCCAAAGCGGTACGTATCGACACATAGACAGAGATAACGCAAGTATCACGATCTTTATGAAAACCAAGCGTGACATTTTTGACTACCTACTATGACGTCAACACAAGCACTATTAAGTGAAGGGAAAATCAAAACGATTCAAAGACGCTGCCACGTGTAGTACATATAACTGACACCTAACTGACGTCCGACTAGCGTACATGGATGCAATTTGAGCGCGAAAATGGCGGCTTGCGATTTTTTATCGTAAACTGGGCACCAAAACCGGCGACGCGAAGTAGTTGCTTTTGCGTTATCTTTGTCTATCTAAATCTGTGGGTATCGACATTTTCTTTGACAGTCTGCCAAAATTAAAAAAAAAAACAAACACTCAATATCGATCTGTGATCAGCTGCCTACTATTGTATTTAACTAATTTTTTTAATGATTTTTTTCCAATTTAATTTTATCATTTTTAAAATGTTGATAATAATATAATTTTAATTCAATCCGACTTAATTTAATTTAATTATAATACTTATTTAAACTTTTATCTTGTTTAGTTTCTTTATTTCATTTATTTTTGTATTTCTTGTTTAATTTTTGGTGTGTTGAATGAGTAATTATTTTATTGCAGTCTGCACTGTTTTACATAATATAGCTGTCTCCCGCGGCTTCGCTCCCGTCAACTGGCTACCCTACACATACATGCATGCAAATAATTCTATTTCATTGAGGTATTTATTACCGACTTGCTAGACAAAAGTTGTGATAGCTCGGTTAATATACATGTTATAAAAATAATTTATAGCCTATAGCACTCAGGAATAATGTAGCTCTCTACCAGTGAAAAATTTTTTAGAATTGGATCATTAGTTCCAGAGATTACCCCCTACATACAAACTTACAAATTTTACCTCTTTATAATATTAGTATACAGTATAGATTTGATTATGTTGTACCGTTCATATGCAATGTGACATCCTTATCTTTGACTCTGCGTTTTGTGACATCTTTTATTTTTATTAATAAAATGTAATAATCATTCTAATTTAATAATTAAATGTGATCCAAATGTCAATTTTTTTCTTATTTTATGATAATAATCATGAATAATGTAAATAATTTTTTAATAATGGTTGTTTTAATTATTACTACTTTTAAAATAAATTATAATTGTTAATCTTTCATTGTGAATGTTGTATTTACACAGAATCGAAGATTTATGATTGCCTGTTTTTTATAATTGTAAATATGTCGTTGGTGTGCGATACTTATAAAATAAAATCTATCTTCATACAAACGGTCGGAACGCGAGTCATATCTACGCACCTCGAGTTCGGTATAGACTCGGTACAGAATATGCCGCAGTGACGTGCAGTGACAAACAAACGGTGTGATGGTTTTGTAAGCAGTAAGCGTGCGATTAGTGAATATTTGATTGAAATAAGTACCCACTAGTACTTACCTAATATGGCAAAGAGATTTTTAACTAAACTTCTTATCTGAATGTGGATTTTAAATCAGTAGGTATCAGTCTCTAATTAATAAGGATCACTTTTTTTTATTAAATCTACTTATCAAAACACAATATGTATTTTTATTGAAAACTTCCAATTTCACTCACAACGA
The DNA here is from genome assembly GCA_947386135.1 of Melanchra persicariae. Taxonomy (NCBI): domain Eukaryota; kingdom Metazoa; phylum Arthropoda; class Insecta; order Lepidoptera; family Noctuidae; genus Melanchra; species Melanchra persicariae. The sequence goes on along the minus strand of OX376656.1, from coordinate 3,033,354 downwards.
CCACTTTTTTAAATTAAAAATATAACATTTACAATCACAAAACTAGAAAGAAACTCAAGTAGGCTGATGACATGAAAATACTCTAGGCGGGCAGCCATATCGCGTGTTAACGTAGGTACCGCGCGGCTGTAGGTAATTGTTTCAAGGACTGGGCCGAGTCACAATACTGGTACAGATATCTGTATTGTGGCCAAGCAGATAGATACATTAATGGATAATAAGTAGATATCCTAGATAAAACTTAAATATACGTAATCAATTTAGATATAAATCATTGACGTTGTTTCAGCGGATCACCATTTTAAAGCTGATTTTTGGAATGTCTAACGTAATGATGAATTCGTTGATTTACTGACTTGTTTATTATCTTTCACATAACACTCACATACATTTTCAGTTTATTGAATAGGAAATTAAAAGAAAACAAAATTAATTATGTCCATTTATTACAAGATTCTTATTAAACGTATGTATCTTAAGATGGTTACCTTATTATTACTAAAACTAAACATAATGGCCTTATCAGGTACAGGATAGATAGATTTAAAAAACTATATTATTTATATTATTTACACGTCATTACAATAGCAAGCAAAAAAATATTGACTTTTACATAATTATTTACTTGTACATGTGTAATAATATAATTTGTGGGAAAAAACTATTTCTGCTATAATAAAGATTAACACTAATTCCTTGATTATTCTATTTCACTGTACGATATAGTTGATGGCACTAAAGATAGCAAAATATTATTGTTTTGTACGGAATATAATACAAAAAATGCATACAATAAAATAATCAGTCAGTCTGTAGCATTTACAAAATACACAGAGCACTCAAAAGCAACTAGAGATGTCATTGTTAATAAAATTGGTGTCTGCACAATGTGCGCTTAGCACAAGTTTTGGCTGTCATAGACATAGATTAGGCATGTCTCTTGGATAAAAAAATAATAAATTTATTTGGTCCGTCACTTCAAATTTACAATAAAAATATATTGGACACCTATTTTTTGCTTAATCATTAAAAATTTACAGATCAAAAGATAAAACCCATCAAACTTCAGGAGTGTGGGCTTGTGACGACATTTCTTGGTAAAAGTGTACGAAGGCGTTACGTCACGCGAAAAAAAAAGTACGTTTCAAATATTTTCTGATAATTTTAAAACTGATGGATAAATTGTTTTTTTTTTACGGTTTCGCTTGGCTTGTATGGACAGTTTTGAAACTATTATATATATTACAAACACTAATATATATATTATAATATATATTTGTGAAAATCTACGAAGCCTGATTTGACAGCAGGATACAACATTGCATTTTCTCTCTCTTTCATACTTAGTGATAAAGCGATCTTCTATCCCTCTCTTCTCAACTGTCAAATCTGACTTCTTAGAATATAACGTCTCTAGCCGTGATCGCAGAGGACCATTGATGCTCTATGGCATAACACAACGCTGGGACTCATTCATACATTATGTACAACTAAGAGTAGGTAAGTTCAGTCTTCAGTAGATCGAGTCATGTAGATGAATCTTCACTTCTTAGGAGCTTTGTCTTTTGGCAGAAACCAAGCGACTGCTATTGCACCTGGAAAGAACCAAAATATATCGTTAGAAAATTAGACAAAATTGGCAAGTGTTTTTCAGTAAAAATTATTGTGACAGTACGTAATATAAGTGTTACAAAATACGTCCTTCTGATAAAATTTGTATGAAAATGGAACCGTGAAATAATAGATGAATATTTTTGTGTTATTTTCACATTTCTTGAGGTGGCCTTGAAATAAGCAAATTATCACCGACGAATACGGAAATTGAAAATTATCGAATATTAGCAATTAATTATTATCGAATGATTAAATTCGAATATTCAAACATTAGGGTAGCTTCACACTGCTTTCGCGTTTTCACAAAAACAATAATCGAATGTCATTTCAATGAATGACGAGGCTAGTTCGAGAAGATCTCTATTCTATTATTTTAGTATGTAGGTTTATTGTAACAGACACCAAAGGACCATAATTATTTTGGTCCTTTTGTACGGATCCGTTTCAAAACGATCAGTGACACTTTTGTGGCCTTCTAAGCTAATAAGACGTTTTATAGAAAATGCAAAAGTTTTAAGCAAATTGAAAAATTATGGCTTTTGTTTGTACTATTGTAGTACACCAGGTATAGATATACACGGGGGGTTTATTGCATGATATTTCTTATATCGACGATAAAAAAGGAAATAAATATTATTAGGTGTAATCAATTATGTAACTTATTTGTTCTTTATATGACTTCTTAATCAGACGCGAAATAAACACTGTTTATTTACTGCCGCCACCTACATAGTCATATTGAATATTGTTGTCACGAAATTTAATGTCACGTGTACTCAGTAGACAAAATAGTATTTTAAAACTCATCTGTTTATGATCTACGATATTATTTAGTGGTGGATTAACTGACAAAACAATGTTAACATAAAACCGGCTAGTTTGAAACTTTGAACATGTGATATTCTATCAGTGATTTTATTGTAGAATAGTCTAAGTGAGGCTAAAGCGTGAGTACAAGCGCAAAGCGTATCTGTTGTCAGGAGCTGTAGTCAACACCCTCAGGAAAAACTTGAGAAAGTTTAAAATAACAAAGAAATAACGAAACTATTCTCTTCTAAGTACTAAATTGCCTTATTTTTTTACATTCTTTTGATCTTTAAGCATAGGTGTAAAATAGCACGGTGAAAAAAGAATGTTTTTTCTACCCAACATTTCTTTAAAGCTAAACAATGATCACTGTAGCAAAACTGTTTCGTTTGTGCTGATTGCCTAAAATATGAAATTTGTGCAAGGGTCGTGGAAGTGGTAGTGGAAAGGGTCGATTTATAAGAAGACAATTTTAAGGCAACTTACTTAGCAACAAGATTGACCAGCCATAGAAGGTAGCCTCGCAGCTGGTAGATATCAGTGCTCCTATCGCGTTCACCCCCAGGAATGCGCTCATTCTACCCAGCATCACTGACAGACAGGACACCATCCCTCTGTAATGAAAGAACGTTTTCATGAATTAAGTAAACAAATTCGGAAGCCAAAGTGACCTCATGAGGAACCCCTCATGAGGTCAGGTGACGAGCTGGAACAGGCCACAAGGATTCATTGGAACCCAGAAGCGCAGGACACTGGCGATGCATGGGGGTGGTCTTTGTCATTCAGTGGACGACGTTCTTCTTAGATGATGATAGTCGAAAAAGTGAAGAATGACCCCAACCATGACGTGCCAATGCCAACATGATTGTGTTGTTAAAGAGTGACGGAGCTACGGGACGATTAGTACTCTCCTTTTTTACAGCAGAATTAGAATGGTATTGACTGTTCACAGGGCTGGATTTCTTCACTCCATAATTATTATTAAGTGTTGGTTATTTCGGTTCTCTCGACGACATAACACGCATGACAATGTATCTAGCGGAATCAATGCCGCCACAAGAAAAACTAGCGAAGCGAAATTTGTACGGCAACAAAAAGAACCGCATACCTCCATACCAGTTTGTATGATGTCAAATAATATTGTAAAAGATTTTCATCAACATTTTATCGCCAGTATTTCCTCGATAAATTTTCCGAACCCATCGCGCACTAATTAATTAGTTTATTTACGGCGCACGTTTAAGTGCCTGCAGAGTAATGGCAGCAACAATATTGTTGTTAATGCGTTGCTCATATCATATCAATTAATTGAGATGGTTAGGTACCTATGCTGTTAGAATTAATTAGTTAAATATAGCCTTCTTTCTACCCTCTTATTAATACACGTACCCAGGGTAAAGTCGTTTATTAAGAAGAGTCTGAAGTGGGTATAAAATTTTCCATTTACAGAATAATAAGATGATATTGATCAAATAAGAAGAGTACCAACAAGCTATTTCTTCATGAATTTTCACTCACCTCAAAGAAGTAGGATATAGCTCCACAAAATACACGCTCAAGAGCCCCATGGACAGCGCACACATAAGAAAGAAGAAGAAGAAGATGCCTCCGGCTAGAGGCTCGGTGACGACGTTCAACAAGACGGCGGCGATGGCCGACATGCCCAGGATGCCGATCATGGCCATGCGCTTGCGACTGCCGCACGTGAGGGACAGCACCACGTTGGAACAGCTCGCCATGGCACCGTAGGTCATGGCGGAGAAAAGAGTCGTGTTTTGGATTGTGTCGTCGCAGATTTCTATGTCCTGGAAAAGGGGAATGTGATAAAAAATTAAACCACTTGTTATTATAGACAGGTAACGTTGTTGGTTTATATGTTCGATAACATAATTTGAATGTCTAAATCTGGAAGTACAGATTTGATTACGAAAATTTTAAACTCATGCAAAGACTACAATAGTATACTCATGCAAACCTCCACTATTGCTGAGTGTCATATCACTTTTTATCTATGTAAAATGTTCTTGCAGAATCGGCCAAGGGGGCAAAGCCATGGTAAATGTTAGTTTATTGAATTTGAACAATAAGTTAATTGTAACATATTAACAAAGATTAATTAAACTTTGTGTTTAGATTAATGAAAAGTTATAAAAGTCACTGTTTAGTATTGAAGGATGCATTGGAAATATAAGGTAAAACATAGGGAAGACTCACAGTCATATTCTCAGTAGCGAAGCCAGCAACGGAGGGGTACTTGATAACAGCACAGAGGTTCATGCCATCACCGCCGCCAGCCTCCAGCACGAAGAACAGGTTGTTCATGATGTACGGCAACCACAGAATGAAGCCACTGCCACTAGAATTGAAAAATGAATATACAGAACTGCTCAATTGACTTGCAAGAATGAATTTCTGTTTATTGTCTCATTGCAGCATTAAAGACACCCCTACACATAGAGAAGGTAATCACCGTGGGTTTTCGGTTTCAGACTAATATTAAGGCGCTGTGATCAGCAAAAACTCGCTCACTCTCGGACAGCATAGAAAAGAAAGAGAAGCGCGACGACACAATGCTTGCAATTTCTTGCCAAATATGAAGCATTTTATCGATTTACTCAAAACTAAGTTGAGCTAATAAAAATCTAAAACAACAATTCGATTCATTATTTAATATAAATTTTACCGGCCTTAGAAAAAAAAACCCGTATTTACTAGCCTACTTATGGCTAATAAATAGGTACGGGATTTTTTTTCTAAGGTCAAAGTTGGAGGTAACTTTGACGATAATATCGAGGATTTTATTTTTAAACATGTTTCGGAAACAACAGTGTTCTTTGAAATATAGTTTAAATTAACATATATTTATTCTGCAGCTTGAAACTAAACAGATTTGGCTAAAATTTCGTTAGGAAACCAGCAATTTTTCAGTTTTCGCTGATCACAGCGCCTTGAAGCGTGCGATGAATGTTCCAGGAATACTCACGTCATGTAAATTACAGCAACCAGATAGAACAGCCTGAGAGTTTCCTTCAATAACGGTGCTCGGAAGAGAGGCACTGTTTGCTGCCAGACCGACTTCAAGAATGACACCTTCGCTTCAGTGGACTGGTTATCATTGTCTGTCAAAAGCTTGTGGACCTAGAACAAGATTTATAATGCTCTAAATTAAATGTTATCAAACCAGTATCTTTAAGGAGCGCTTGTATTCGCGTCGCAGTCACAAACGGCCAAAACACCTTATTTACTTACATTTTGGCAGGTTTTTGACATTAATTTTTATCACTGAGATGATATTGCGACTTGAATTCGAACGGTTTTTATGTACGAGAATTGGCCTTCAGATATATTAATGCGATTTTCACGCTATTTAAGGAAGTCGAGCGTCGCGGAATACAGGACCAAAAAGTCAGTCAGTTAGTCATTTACTTTAAAACATTTGAAGGTTATTATTCACATTGCAAATTCTACAAATTCATTTTATAGGATGTGTCAGTCGCTTGTTTGTTAACAGATAAGTTAGGTGTCCTCGTCGCCCTATATTGAGAGTTCGTTGTATAGCTATCAAATGTCATTGTTAAGTTTATGAATCCGTAGTAAGATATTATTTTTCTTTTTAAAACTTTAAGGTTAATAGTGTTTTGTGTGCGTTTTAAACACCACCTTGCTATCTTAGTGTAGTATACATTTCCATAGTAAACTACGAATTAAAAAACATTGCAAGCGTTCCAAGTACTTACGGGAAAACTATCAGCCTCTTTGCCAGTATTAGCTGCATAGATATTCTTCAAGACGTTCAGAGCTTCATCGAGTCTTCCATGGCTAACGAGGAACTTGGGGCTCTCGTAGAACAGTTGCAGCAGGCATGCAGTGATGGCGCAAGGTAGGGACATGACGAGGGCCAGGAGACGCCAGGGGCGGTATGTGATGCCCAGGAAGTCGATGTGGTACGCGAACTGCATGGGGAGGATGGGGTAGGCGAACACTGGAAGAGAGAATTGGTTTCTCGTTAGATATGAATAAAATGAAAGACAAAAACACGGATCGTAGAACGAGATCTAGCGCGCGATGTAAAACATTTTCATATAGTTGAACATGTCGTAAAATATGAATAAATGTGTTGGTTTTTGAGCAATTAACTTTTTTTAATGGTAACTGTTGTAATAAGATTTTGACTGTCAACCTAAGATGCTACAATATAATTAACGACACATGCCAGATAGTATGCAGTTCAGCCATCTCATAGAGCCAATCTTTATGCCGATAAAATGCAGTCATTTAATTCGAGTGTAAACGGAGCTAAGGTTAAAGTCAACGTACCTGCAACAGTAGCTTGCGAGCACATTAGCGCGCACGTGCAGAGCAGCATGGCACGACCGCGGGCGCGCTCAGAGCAGCTCTCTCCTAGCAGCGTGTATGCGCCGGAGTTGCTGGCTGAAGTGCTGCGGACATAGGATCAGTGTTATGAATACACAGCAAAGAAGTAAGAAGCGAAGCAGAGAAATACAAGAACGGAAAACAAATGTTGCCTACTGTTATTTTTGCATGCTGTAAGGTAAAATGTATTGAGGAATGCCAACATTATTGGAAAATAAATTATTTCTCTTCCAGCATTTTGCTGTTTTGTTGCAAAGTTAAGCTATTCGTCGGTTTACTTTAGTGCTACTTATACAATTGCTTTTCAGAGCTTTGATCTCCTTATCAATGTCGGAGTAAAGTGACGAGTATAGGTAATCTCTAGATTAATCTTAGGTAGTTTTTAGATCGTATGGTTTATCTGTAACTTTATTTTACCATACTTTCGCTTAAGGGTGGGTGGTTATGAAACGAAAACCACACTTATGGACCTGACGTTACACCTGAATTTAAAAATAGGTCCCTACAATTGAAGCAAAAACTGTTTATTATATTTCACAACGTGAGCTAAGTTCAGCTAATTGACAAAGCATGCACAACAAGTCGACATTCACCTGTTTCGGTAGGTCAGTAATCATTGTTTGCTCCAACGCAACAAGACAAATAGAAATCACGCCATGTTTACAAGCTACCTTCCAGTGTATCATTGATATTCTTATTATAGAACAGTATGTATTCAGTAGTTATCTTGTCTTTGTCTCGCCAGGGGGTTTTGTTATCTGTATCTAAATACTTGCCTACTCGGAAAAGTTTGCATAATACGATAATATCGTCGGTTCCATGACGTAAATTTTCAGTATCGCGAGGTGTGTGACGTTACAGGTGTTTGCTTAATAACAGCTTCATAAAGCATTTCTATTTTTGTACGAGAGTCGTCGATTTTTTGCCCTGAAGTAAAACCACGTCGGATTGAGTTAGAGATTATTTCCAGTTTAGATTTTCTCTGTCTTATTAGTGACCAACTTTCAAGAGTTTCAAGACTACGATGTGTTATAGAAGCACTTTATTTCTACAGAAGAAATAGTGAAAGATTTAGCTTTCTTAGCCCCAATTTTTAATCCGTCTGTACTTTTCAATATTTTTTTTTTAAATTAAATATTGCCCCATACTAGGAATTTCTCCTCAACAACATGTTTTGTCTCATCAGAAAACATGATGTGGCTTAAAACCTATAAGACAATTTATTCGTCTCAAAGGACCAATAAAAACGCCTCCATAGCGCGTTGCCTCTGTGAGTTCCAAACATTAAAAAGAGAGATTGGTACATTTCCGCTGCTTACTGACATGTTATTTAAAAGTCGCTATTTTTACTATGTTATCTTGTAACTATGTTGACCTATTATTAAGAGGTTTTATGATAACGTGGGAAAAAACGCGGAGGTTTGAGAAAAATATTTGTGTAGTCATTGTCGTCGCGTTTCAGATCTTATTTTCAGTTTTTCTTCCAGTCACTCTTGTCTTCGAATGTAATCGTAATTTCTATATACCAACTTATAAAGCCTTAATCAGGGTTCAAGAGCAGAGTATGTTGATTTGATATATTTTTTTAACAATAGGTTAGTATTTCATTCATTGATATCCTAAGCCAGATTCGAATTTGATGTATTTTACCCGAAGCAAGTTTTAATAAAAATGAAAGAATGACATCATTTCGGGAACGTTCTATTTTAAGATGTGTCGTAGTTATTACGTACTATTTTTTAACAGAAACTGTTTTTTTTAAGTTAATTATGGCGAAGAATCTGAAGAGGTAACTTACAAAGTAGATGAGATTAGCTTGAGGATAGCCATGGTCTGCCAGTTGGGAGACAGGCTGCTGAGTGCAGCAAACACGAAGCCAATTGACATGGACAGCACCAGGGTGAGCCGTCTTCCCCTCGTGTCGGAGACGTAGCCCCACAGCTGAGCTCCTGCCACCACGCCTAGCAGAAAAATGGAACATGGTAAGAGTGGTGGTAGTTATTAATTGGTGGCTTCAGTGACAAACTAAATTTGGCTTAGTAGCAAAAAAGCTTAGTAGAATTTCAGGTCGATGAAATCACTAACTGGTTAAAAAGATATAAAGCATCAGGATATTACCTTATCATCTAGCAAATGCATATTAAAGCAAATTCTTCAAAGAACGCTTCCTTCAACCTATCCGGCTCGAAGAACCAACTTCATTAATTAAATAAATGCAAGAAAAGCAGCAGTCCAAACTCATTAGGGATTTAATTACAGACTTTAAATAAAATCCTGCCGTATAGCTCACCTAGAAGAGGCATAGCGGTCAACAACGCCCTTTGCTGCAGCGTCAGCTCCAGGTCGCAAACAGCAGCAGCCACCACGAAGCTGGTGCCGAACATGTCCATGCCCATCGCCTGCAGGGTCCAGCTGCATACTACCAGAAGACCGAAGTTGTATTTGCCGAAACCTGAGGAGTTGAAAAAAGTTTCGTAGTTACATAATTGAATAATGGATCTTCGTAACAATTATCGTAATGCCAAGAGTAAGGGTGTATGTCAACGAAATATCGATTCAAAAGGCATGGTTGGATTTTGTGTTTCTTCTCAATCAACTGTTTGAGGATCGGTCCTGACGTACGAGTATATTATAAAAATAATTGTGGTATGAAGGCATTTTAAACCTCAGCAGTTCACTTATTCAAGTGAACTGCTGAGCTGATTCTTGTTTTCCTACTAGCTCTTGTCCCCTGTTTCTAGAGCCACATGCTTAAAGGTACTCACCAGTCATAGACAGAGCCTCTTCAACAGAAGCTGAGTACAACTTCTTCTTCCCAGTCTCCACCACTTCGACTTCTTTTGTAGTAGTCTTACACATTGTTGAGTCTGCAAACAAAATCGTGATTGTACTAATTATAGTCTCAGACAGACTCAGACATCTCTGTTGTCAGCTGCATCATGCAATCTAATGCAATGGTTTATGGTTGCCTGCGTCACTTGATAAGGGGTTTGTAAACAGTAGCTGAAGCTACCTTGATTCTAAATATAAGTTATCTTCTGTTTAAACTAAATCAGGGAAGTGACGATTGATGTTATTGCTTGCTGGCTCTTCAAGATAAATATAACCTACGAATTTCGACCATAGTGTAGCTTCCTACCAGTGAAACAATTTATCTAGTAGGATCTGTTCTTCCAGAGAATGATCTTTTACAAACGTATAAACTTAACAAACAACCAAATAACTTTTCACCTTAGATTCTCTTTAATCTCAAATATCTTTTTTTTAATTCACCCAGAAGTAGGTGCCCCGCGAAGCGGTACTCCGTCGAGCCCCTTTGGCGGCTGGTGATGTATGTACTCATAGTATTGCAGTGAAAATCTTTCGCGGTAACGTGCATCGAAGTGTAGTGACTTCGCAGAGACGGTATTTCGCAGTAACGTGCATCGCAATTTTGTAGCATCGTATTAGCATTTATCGATATTTTGTGCGTCGAAATTCCGTATTCTACTCCACAGTATTACATTCGCAATAATAATGACTGTAACAATGATTAAAATCGTATAATATAACAGTTTATTAAACAGGTTACGTTTGCTGATATCAATTGAAACTTATTGGTTTTATAATCGCAGTAGGTCGCTACCACATGATGCGAATTCCAAACGCATTGCGTTTTTTGTGATAATTTTTACATTCTATGTCATAGAGACTTGGCTTTCGTGAACGCGAAAATGTGGCTGGTGAAATCCGTTGGACGAAAATCGAGATCAATATTGATGTCCTTGCTGACCTTAGTTTTCTTAAACGCGTGAATTAGTCAAAGATTCGATTTCGGTACGAATATAATAAAGATTTTTTTCGATGATTTTGATTTTGTTACCTACACATACTTGTATAAAGGAGCATAACAATACTCATAATGTCAGAGACCCTATGTGGGTAGTATTTGAAACGATTATATTGAAGTCCTATATCCATCTTTAATAATAAGTTATTTTAAGATTATTATTATTTTTTAATATTTCTATAAAAAAGTAAGAAAAACATTTAAAAATATAAAAAAATAGTTGTATTGGAAACGGGTACTTATTATTGCTTTTATTATTTTTTATTATTATTAGATATTTTTAATAAGATACTCTCTGTACGTTTTGGTACTTACTGCAAGTGCAGAGAGTAATTGAAATTAATGAAATAAATAAAATAATCTATTCAATAATATAGTGAATGCGAAAGTAACTTTGTATGTCTGTCTATCTGTATGTTTGTTACGTTTGTACACATAAGCCGATTGAATTGTTTTTGTTGCGGGAGGATTATCCCTCGGGATGATTGCCGCCATTTTTTTTAACGTTGCCCACTTTATGAGTTTCTCCTGTATCGTGGGTGCGTTTACAAACATATATAAACTCACATACACAAGCAGCCAGACCCGAAACAACTATCTGTAGGCCATACAAATATTTGTTCCGTGCGGGAATCGAACTCGCGACACGCAGCGCAGCAGTCTAACACTCAACCACTGCGCCAACCGTACCGTCAAACCGTCCGTTGGATATAAATGGACAAATGCCATATTATTGTACAAACATGAAAACTAGCTACAGTCTGGCTACAGTTATTAACGTTTGCTAATCAGTTTGTCTTAGTTTAAGTAGTAATCTGTGGAAAATGTAGTGGGTAGTATATTTGTTAAGTCATATGTTTAAGACACTTTGTATAGTTTTAGTATACTACTGTTTGTTTTCCCTATAAAATAACATAAAAATAAAAAAAAAAACTAGCAGGTGCTAGTCGCATAAATGCGGATCTTAATGTTTTTTTTTTTTTTTTTTATTGATTGGCACGCGCTTGACCGCTATTTCACCTGATGGTGAGCGATGATGTGGTCGAAGATGGGAGCACGCTTGCCTAGAAGTAATTTAACCTGTCCACTCTTGACTTAAAGACTCCCAGGTTGTAGCTATCGTTTTAATTAAATGCACCAAGTGCTGAGTGTGTAGTGGAAACTAATCATTTTGTTTTTGTAACTGTAATATTATTGACCGGTACATGGTGGACATCCCACCCACACGCACAAAGCGTTTTGGGAATACATTCATTGTGCGTACAGCTAAGGAGTGGAATTCCCTGCCGGGGTCTGTGTTTCCTGATAGCTACAACCTGGGAGTCTTTAAGTCAAGAGTGAATAGGTTACTTCTAGGCAAACGTGCTCCATCTTCGACCACATTGTCACTTACCATCAGGTGAGATAGTGGTCAAGCGCTTGCCTATCAATAATTAAAAAAAAATAAAAAAAAAATATTGACACTTATTTCATCTGGGAATCAAACCTACACAGAAAGTCTTAGTTGAAATCATAATTGAACCACTGTACAGAAAAGTACCCAACTGTTCTGTCAATTTCTTCTTCAACAATTTTCTTCATTATTTACAAAATTAACGGGTAATAATTTTCCAAGTTTTATTTGAATAATTTTATTTTAATTATAATTTTCATTTAACATGTGCAGTCTTACCAAAAAATATCCAAAATAAATTGCAACTAATTAAAATGTTTATCGGACTAAGATATTTCGCGCACTCGGGTTGTCTGAAGAACTACGGTATCTCCTAATAACGGTTGTGTGACTTCTCCCGTCCTTATATATCATTTCTTAAACGTCACAATCAGAATTTATCTCATTTATTAGTTAACAGTCATCGTTACGATCGTTACAGCCGTGGGAGGGAAGCCATCAGTTTGTTCTAGTTGTTTGCGGAAAAGCTGAACGTAAATAGTGTCTATTTGGTGTTTTGATCCCCGTTGTTACAGGTGACGGCTCCTAGTTTTTTATGTTTACTTTCTATTTTGTTAATGGAATAATTAGGTTCTCAGGGCCTAAACCACCAACTCTTAAAGCAGTATTACTTTAACATTACTTCCAGTGGGAAAGAGACGGAGCTATACGTCCTGTATAGCTAAATCTCTTCTCTCGTCTCTTTCCCACTAGAAATAATATTGAAGTAATACTGCTTTAAGAGTTGGTGGTTATGCACCAGGATTTAAGTTATGTATTATGTTGCTAATACTCTATTGTCGTATTTTTATTTTTATCCTTAATAAGTCAGACACTGATCCCACCAGTATGAACGTCAACAACGTCACTCACACAGAAAATTAGGTAGCTATATATATATCCAGAAAGCAGAGCCAAGGTTGACTGACTTCAAAGATTGTATTAACCTCTTAGAAGTCTAGGGGCTACAATATTTTCCTTAACACACTTTCCTTCCTTCGTTTAATAAAAATGTTCTGGGAGAAAAGTTAAGTTTGAGATAAGCTTGTCTTGTTAAATATTTAATCACTGTGATGGTATTCAGTAGTGTTTGGTCTACAATAAAAAATATTTAATTAATTTAATTGACAAATTCGATCAGTAACATATTTTACCTATATGCACCAATAAATATAATTAGATTTGATCGAAAACTTGATTGTTAAAACCTAGATTCTAAATATCCTAAAATACCTATTAAGAAAGGATTTCTTTTAGACGTAGTTTTCTATTTGAAATTTTACTTTTAAACAACAGCCTAGCCTTTCGTTGATTTCTATTTCCCAGGGTCTTTTAAGTCCTGTCAGGGTTTCGGAATTTTTCGAAGGAGTTACCGCGACAAAAAAAGGTGATCTAGGTCAAGAAAAAACTCATCCTTAACCAAGAGTTAGTTTGACAAACTGTTCAAGGAAAAGCAGATGACTTATGGACATATATACCAAGGGTGGGTGATGCCTCAATGGCCATATTGAACATAGTGTAGTGTCTTACACTATGTTCAAAAATCATTCATGCATGAATGCATCAATCAACAACTAGCTGAATGGTACTCATATCCTAGATCTATCGAAAAAAGAAAATCATTCGCTAAAAACATCAACAAACATTCCATCTCACGACCTGAATGGAAAATTCTGTGACTGAATTTTCTGCTCACGTCTTTTAGGCCACCTGTCTTGGTAACATAGATACTGTCAAACATGTCCATTTAAACACTGCAGTAATATTTACGGCGCAGATAACGCGTCGTTAGTTAGCTCACATGTTTGTTGAACAAATATGCTCAGGCATCACGTCCGGGGGGGTCTGGTGCCAATCTGTGAGCAAACATTGGATTCTACTATTGTTGTGCGTAACCTAAGGTGTTGTCATTGTGAGCGATGGCTGCGTTGCGAGTGTAAACGGTAGCTTCGATTTTTTGCTCAGACAGAGATGTGATGGAGTTATAAACGGTGTATAGCACTATTACTTTTTGACAACAGAATCACAAGGGCATTGGCACGCGATAGTAAGGCCCCAGAACTTCCTGCCAGGGTTGCGGATTTTGTTCGAAAGAGTTACCGCGGCCCTGGAAAGCAAAGGGCACTACGAGGAGCACGGATGGGTTTTAGTCAGTAAGAGTCTGACACACCCTCCCGTTCCACCTAGAGCGGCAGGAGTTTGTAGTTGGGGTTTGTAGTTTCCACGCAAGAACACGTCCTAGCATAAACTGGTTAATACTTCGCCTAAGGTTAAAATGACTTGGCGTTTTCCAACTACCTATGTTATATGTTTTGGAGTGGGTTCTGAACGGATGCAGCTTAATACCACTATTTTATTCCGGCTTATCAGGAATAGCATTTGATATTTTTGCATCGCATCACACTACTCTATCTCGCGTAGAACGACACAGAAAACTGTTGTTTATGTCACTGAACTTCAGAAGGACGGGAAAATGGTGCGCAGTTACAAACTATACAAATGTACTCGTGCTATGTATGAGTTAATTATGTGTTTTTGTTTTTCGTTATACCTAGGTCTATTTGCTTGTTTTGATGAAAACATTGAAGCTGTTGATGTGATGCTGTTTTGTTTTATTTGTGTTAAGATTGGGAAACTGGAAAAGCCGAGTGTGGGTACCGGATGTGATGGTCATGCAAACTTTGTTTTATTTTTATTCCATAGGGAAAAATAAACAGTAGTTTAGAAAAATATACTATATGTCTTAAACTTGACTACTACCCACTACATTTTCCACAGATTACTACTTACACTAAGACAAACTGATTAGCAAACGTTACGTGCAGCCAGGGTATGTGGAAAATGGAATGGTATGGGAATTTTTGATTAAGATATGAAAACATTGTTGGACCTGCTGCAGATTGTAAGAATCTCTTGAGAATTTGCTGTGGAGAACCTCAACCGTCGGAAATATTATAACCTTTTTGTTATATTTTCAAGTCGTATGGGGTTGAAACTCTCGGGTCGTGGGGTCCGAGTGCTCATAACTTGTTAAAAGATCACTCAAGATGCTTAGTTGACACTTCGCGTAACCTAAGGGCTGGCATTTACCTTAGACCAAGGATAAGCATTGCTATACAACGTGGCAATGCCGCCAGTCTTTTGGGCACACTTCCAGGCGACAGCGATGCGGATCAATTTTGTCACGCCATATTTTAGGGTTAACTTAGTCAGGAGTTTTTATTTTTATTTCTAGTGTAAATAGTTCATAAAGTATTTATTAAAACAGTTGTAAATATATATTTAAATAAATAAAATACCGGTAGACAGTTGTTAATTATAATTAGCAGGTATATTTTGAGCTTTGTATAATTTCACGGAGTCGGGGAAAATGTTAGGTGATTGAAAATCTTGGACATTGTGGGAAACACCTAGTTCATAGTTCAGCTATTCATGGAATAATAGAATTAATCGATATTAAGGTTTATCTCATTTAGCATATAAAGGATTATCAAAACATCCTGGTAGGCCGTGTGTATTGAGAGCCGGGTCTAAATGTACTGCTTGTTTTCATGTAAACACACTATTGACAAAGGTTGACCAATCACGCCGCCGCGCCGTTGACTGGTAGTGACAACTGAGGCTGTGAAGTTGTTGCTAAGCGGAGCGAGCGCGATGCATGAGTTTTTTGAAGGACCTCATAAAGGATCAGTTTTTTTTTACATCGGCCTTAAGTACCTTTAATAACGGAGACCCTACGCTACGCCATTAGTAAAATTAAATTAATTTTGTAGAACTGTGTCATATTGCCGCAACTGAAACACAGGTGCGGAGAAAAATATCGTACATTATTGAGGTTTTTAGGGTTCCGTACCCAAAGGGTAAAAACCGGATCCTTTTACTAAGACTCCGCTGTCCGTCTGTCTGTCTGTCCGTCGGTCTGTCTGTCTGTCTGTCTGTTACCAGGCTGTATCTCATGAACCGTGATAGCTAGACAGTTGCTTTCACAGATTTCTGTTGCCGCTATAACAACAAATACTAAAACCAGAATAAAGTAAATTTAAGTGGGGCTCCCATACAACAAACGTGATTGAACGTGAACGTGACGTGGCGGAACCCTTCGTGCGCGAGTCCGACTCGTACTTGGCCGGTTTTTTATGGTTAATGTCAGATAGCACTGACAGTGTATACACCCTAGCCACCTTTATCTGTTTTTTATCTGGTTTTTCATTATAGAATCGTTCCTCTTCCCTCTTTGGCTGATGTCGAACTAGAGCAATGACATCAGATAAACAATTGTTTTTTCACACCACCTGATCGAAAATGTCAAATTATATGTCATGCTAACCTAACCTAAAGTGAGTCATTTTTAGCCGGTGGCACTGCCGGGCAATAATATTGTACTGGATTTCATTATAACCCGCTGGTCAATAATGTGATTTAAATTTGGAACCTCATCTGTCTGCTCAATTGGCGGTATTAGGTACTCACAACGCCTTCTGTCTCTGTCTCTCTCTTTCTGTTCCAGAAAGAAGAAAGATATTCTCGATACTCTTACTACTTAGGGATGATATTCTCGAATTTCTACAAAATCATAAGGATTGACCAGGGTCCAGGATTGAAGACAATATTATAAGAATAATTAGTTATGTACGGATTATTGTATAAAAGGATAAGAATAACACTTAAAACCCATTTATAGTCGATTTATTAATTTAAAAACTATTTTCTCGAGCATCTCCTATGACGTTCTAAATTCAAATTGCATACAGCCAAGCGTCCGAACCCATTCTACCAGCTGATGTAAAGCTCTGTATAAAGCTTTGTGTACACATAAATCGTATTAGGTTGCTAACATTAGGCCTGCACATATTTACTTACCCACAGAGAAGTAAAAAAAAAAAACGAAAATCGAGTTGGTCGTGGCCGCTATGTGGTAGGCATACCGAGTGGAACGCAAAAAAGGCGCGGATATTGCAAATCCGTATGGTATTAAAACTAACTTTTTTTAAGTAGGTATACAGTATAGTTCTAAATACATATCTCTACTTAGTGTTTGTAAATTTAAAATATTTCGTTTTTCGTATTATGGCTTCTTATTTTCTCACAGGAGGTGTGAAAAGTAGAGTATCCTCCTCGGGGATAAAGGTGTCTTTGCCTTGGGCTAGCTTGAATCCCTCGCTGCATTCAGGATTCTTGTATTAACTCCCTCGCTTCACTCGTGAGTTAAACTCTAAACTCCCTCGCTACGCTCGGGAGTTAACTCCCGAATCCTTCATTGCGTTCGAGATTCAATATGACGCCCGTGACACAAGACACTGCTTTATCCCCTGGGTGCATAATCTACTATTAAATGGAGGAGGAGCTCGTCGCTAAATAATAACGCACGGGTCGAACTTCAAGGTTAAGCAACGCTTGCCAAGGTTCACCACCATCCACCATCTTAACATACCGAGAGTACTCCTGCCTCGGAAAGCACGTTAAGCTGTTGGTCCTTGCTGTCATTTGGAGATCTTTGGCAGTCGTTAAGGATTGTCAGAAGCCAGAAAGTCTGACTTCAGTCTTGCTAAAAAGTACCGTGTTACCCAGTTAATGGGTTGTGGAGGTCTGGTAGGCAGCCGCTTCACGTAAAATACTGGTTTTCGGCTAAATCCGGTTTGAATGGGAGCCGACCAATATAGTTGGGAAAAGGCTAGGCAGATGATAACTTAAGTGCATTATTCCTAGCTATAGAAATACTCGGTCCTTTTCACCTAGACGTTATAAACTAGTAGAGGTACATATTTGCTTTATTTGTGCTGTATTCTGTACATCTATACTAATACCTATTATAAAGAGGAAAGATTTGTATGTGTGTATGTATGTAATGAATAAACTCAAAAACTACTGTGCCGATTTCAAAAATTCTTTCACCAATGGTAAGCTACATTATTCGGGAGTAACATAGGCTATATTTTATCCACGTATTCCCACGGGAACGGGAACTACGCGGGTGAAACTGCGGCGTGCTGCTAGTATTTGCTGTATTTGTGCTGTATTATGTACATATTTGCTATATTGTGTATATTCTGTACCTACATATTTGCACTCTTGTAGTAAAATCTTGCTAGAACCAGTCTGGATGTGTTTTCCCTACACATGCATCTAAGTATTGTCCTATTTCCAAACAGAGACGAAACGTAACGGGGAAACCCGTATTTTCATTGCTAATTAAATATGTAGAAGCATGTACGTAAGAAACTCGTGTATGTACATTATAATGAAAACTGAAGGTATTTATGTCCGTACATCACGTTGTATTGTTTGAGCCGCTTTTGCTCTGTTTACAGACGCCATGTTTGTTCTAAAATTAGATGAGATAGTATTAAAATTAGACATGTTTTTTAAATATAAAATTTATCATTCGCGACACACCTTTATTTGATCAAGAGTTAAGCAGAAATGGGTTTTTTTCTTCCAGAGCTGTTACTTTTTAAAAGCTTTTATTTAACTTGTTCTTCTACTAATGTTGGACAACTGTCGACTATGGTGGCCGCCAGATAAATTTGCAATAAATTAAATTGACCTTTCCTTACTATTAAGGATTAATGTGGAATAACGGTCATTGGGGTACCTACTTACATTTATTTATTAAATTAAACTTTATGTACAATAGTGGTACATGGGCGGATTTATTGACACACTTAATTTCAAAAACAGAAATAATGACAGAGAGCTGTCCTGAATCGACATCTATCGTGATCCTTTTTCTAGTAGGTAATGAAAAACGATTCATTATTTACTGTCCGGGTACCTACGAAGAGATTTTTATATACTTAGGTATATTGATGGGCACGCGCTTGACCACTATCTCACCTGATGGTAAGTGATGATGTGACTGATATTAAGGAAATGCATTGTATAGATTCAATGTCTTTAGTTTAACAATTTTTTTTTGTGCATGAATAATATAATTTATCTACACTCACAACGTAATGTTCCAAATATGAGTTCAAAAACGAATGCATAAACACGTACTTTCTTTTCGTGGATAGGTAAAATTTAAAAAAAAAACCATTACAGTTCAACATTTTCCTTCGATTTTTAAACAACTGCATCATGAGCCAGCTTTTATCTTTGTCTATGGATGAGCGCGCTGCGCAGTCATTCGAATACGCAATAAGAATATCCGCCATATTGGAATAAACTATTTTTCAACTTATTTTATTTCAACTGTATGAGTGAAGATAAAATAGTGTACCTATGCAACGGCATATAATTAGGTATTAAAACACTCGTGTGATGCTATTATCACACACACTCGTGTTTTAATAACCCTTTTTATATGGTCGTTGCATAAACTACTATTCAATATGTAACGATTGTTTTGTGAACATTTACTGATTGAAAAGAGTGTCCGTGGAGTTTCTCGCACGGTCTTGTTTATAGAGATCTACGCTTTGGAACGTGCAGCTAGCTTCATGTTTTGGTCTGACCGACCTTGACAATTCGAAAGTGTCTGTAAATGGTTTAATTGAAATAAATGATTTGAGTTTTGAGTAGGTACGTAGGCATAGTTGTTGCAAGCGTTACTACTGAGCATGAGTTCCTGTTTTCGTTTTCCGGGTCGGACAAAGTAAGTAGGTATTTGTTTATTTATTTATGTAGGTACACAAAATATTTACCTATAAAATAAAATAATTATAAGTACAGAGAGACTAGCAGACTTTCATTTTTTTTGTAGCAACTAACCAGGAGTTCTGAATTGAACCTGAGACGATATCAAGATACTCGCTTCTGTTACACGAAACCAAGTTCCGCGCTTGTATACTAGAAAAATTATAAGTATTGCAATTGAGTTTTACAAGGTTCAAAGCATTTGTGGTTAATTTTTTGCTAGCTTATTTTGTCCCACATTTAGGCTAAGTTCTCTCATTGCTTCTTTCACCAGAGAAGAAATAATACAAAATGTAATTTAAATGAGGAGCTCGTAGCTTAATTGTAACAGCCGCACGGGCCGATCTTCAAGGTTAAGCTACGCTTGCCGAGGTTGGTCTGTGGATGGGTGACCATCTTAACATACCAAGACTCCGTGCCTCGGAAAGCACGTTAAGCCGTCGGTCCCGGTTGTCATTTGGAGATCTTTGGCAGTCGTTACGGATTGTCAGAAGCCAAAAAATCTGACACCAGTCTTGCCGGGTGCCAGGTACCGTGTTACCACGTGTTACCCAGTTACTGGTTTGTGGAAGTCTGGTAGGCAGCCGCTCCACGTAAAATACTGGTATTCAGCCAATACATATAGTCGGGAAAAGTAGCCTTTTCCAAACTATATTGGGGCTGATGATGAATACATTAGGTATGTAATCGGGACTTACACAAATTACTCAATAAATACATATTATAGAAACAAGTAACCGGTTTTCGCAGTGAAAAACTCTTTGCAATCAGGGACTCCGAGTTGAACGAACTTCCTTATGTCTATCTCCTCTTGAAATATAGCATTTGAGATAGTTGCCTGATACTTCGTAACAGTTCATAGGTACCAGACGACCTTTCTGAACCTTATTATCTAACAATTCGCTTCGGCATTCCACTGAGCTTATCACAGTCTACTGTTGGACGTAGGTCTCTCCCAAAGTGCGTCACAAATTCACAATACCAAGTTCCCAATTTCCGCATCACTACCACACTTCTTACTAACTGCGTTTTTCAAGCTGATTAACACCACTTTGAACAGGTTTGGGGTCAGCCCCAGTACGTATCGCCTTCTAGTTGAAACTCTCACCTCCGTGCTATAACCGCTTCTTTACAATTAGCACCTTCCAGTGTGTCATCAACAGAAAATCCCTGCCTATTATTAGTCGTGTTTGAGCCAAACAGACAAATCTTGGAAGTGTTTAGCTGGTAGTAGTTGTATCTACTAGGACGGCATAAAACCGACAGGGTACACGGAGAAGTGGCCATAATTAGTTACTGACTGTTTCATGTTGATTGTGGTTTTATATTGACGTCGTTTTCGGAAGCTATAGATAAAGACGAAGTGGAAATTGTAGAACTTCCGTACAGAGGTGAATTGGTCGAAATCCCTCCGTAGAAACGAGGATATTTTTCTTGCAAATAAACATTTCATTTTAGAGTGATTGGTTGATAGAGAAATTTTTAAACAAGTTTAATGAGTGAAAGCAATGTTATTGCTGACATTGAGTGCCGAAAGTGATATCCATATCGGTGCCTGGAGTCCCAGCAGTGAGACATACCTGTTCCAAGTCTCCTTGTTTGTGCGAGTGTTATTCGTGTGCAACGGACAAGACACCGTCAGCCCTAACGTCGGACCTCTAGTGTGAACTGATACCCTGGTACTTGTCGAACTAGCAGTGATGACCGACTAAGGTGTACGTGTCTGACTTTGGACGTGGGTATCCCCTTATCGTCACAATTAACGTCTATGGTGACAATTGGTGGTATTTGCGGTCATAACACTATTGTGAGTATATGTTTGTGTTGGTATTATTTCTCAATGTTACATCGCGCCTCATTCAGGTTCTGTGATCTCGTAATAGGTTTTAAGGTGTTGGAAATTCCAACTGATATTCTTGACTATCTAGTAATGGCATGATAAGAAGTCGAAGGTATTCCCCTCCCAAATTTAATCCCTGATACCTAAACATGATTAGGTTAGTGTGTTACTATACCTGCGTTTGCTGATCGACGGATACCAGGCGATAAACAGTTGATCGATTGGTGTGGCTTTGGCTGATCGAAGAAAGAAGTAGAAACTATCGATCGACGTCGACTAAATAATTCTACCATCGACCGATGGCATTGATCGACGATCGATCGATTGGTGCGGTAACACCCTAAGACTAGACTGGTGGTCAGGGTAGACTGGAAGCTGACCCCAACAGAGTTGGGAAAGCCTAGGCTGATTGATTAATGCCTTTAAGTATAGCCTTCCTCATGAATGTGGCCATCATTTACAAAAATAATTTTCCAAATCCGATTGGTAGTAGTTCTAGAGATTAGCGCAGTCAAACAAACAAACAAACTCATTACCTTGTAAAAAAACATAAAACTCCTTTTTTTGGGCAGTCGTGTATAAATATTAAGATACTGAGGCACCTAGCTTACTATCTTAATATTTTGCACGACTGATCTAGGTAGCCAGATCACTCGCAGAAACGGGTAAAAATAAAGCCACGACTTAACAAGAATTGTAAAATAAATCATTTATTTATCAATTTTAAAACTAGTTACCACTAATACATAAAACTTATAGATAGGTACTGAAAACAAACTAGTAGAAAATATAAAAGCGGAGTAAAAAAGGGAGGGGAAGAACTCATAGGGCATCGAAAATTTCGTCCACATCGCTGTCAACGGGAAAAGTGTCCAGAACACTGGCCGCATTGCTACGTTGAATGGCAATAAATTGGTTCTCCGTACTCGTCTAAACAAAGGATCAGAAAGTCCACCATCTAACGGCCGCTTTCTATAATATATCTTAATCCCAATCTTGATCCCGATCCTTGTCTGTAACCAATCAAAGATGAGGATTGTGTGGTAAAGGACCCAAACTCGGCCGTTGATTGGTTGCAGACAAGGATCGGGATCAAGATTGGGATTGAGATATATTATAGAAAGCGGCCGTAAGTCGAGTTCTACATACTCGTATGATTCGCACAAAAACACAAAAGATGTCCCTGAAACTGGTTTATAAGTCACAGAGATAAGGTGGCTCGTCGTAGGGAAACGATCGGTAATCCACTTGAATCACACATTGCTACTGGCAGATATTGCTGCAATTAAGATAATTTTGTAGGCACTGATAGTGATTCTTATGCTAATTTATTGAAGTGATAAATGTCTGTTTGTTCGTTTGTTATAAGTTTCTGAGCTGTAAATTTTCAGTGACTATTGGTATCTGTGACTCTTGGATCGAATGGGGAAATATCCGTATCCTTCAGTGTGCATCAACCCACATTCTATGCTGAACATAAACTGTCTGTAACCGATGACTTGATGGCTTATCCTTTCCCTCTTCTTTTCGAGTCGATGGTGACCCTCAATCATTTTGTGCCCAGTAGGTGGCCACGCTTGTAGCAGCATCTGTGGCGCTCATTAGGTCCTTAATGGTGTACACTTGGGGCACTCCAACGAGTCCACCATATTTTGGACGGGGGCTAGGGTCTAGAGGGTCAGTGAAACCCCATTCTGCCAAGTCCCTCCTACTGAAACTTATGGAGAGCAACAATCGTAATTTCCCAATAACTTTGAGACTGTGACTTTGTGTTTCTCCTAGGCTACCTTAACATCAAAAAACCGGCCAAGTGCGAGTCAGACTCGCGGACGAAAGGTTCCATACCATAATCTATAAAAAACGGCAAACAAATCACGTTTGTTGTATGGGAGCCCCACTTAAATAATTATTTGATTGTGTTTTTAGTATTTGTTGTTATAGCGGCATCTGTGAAAATTTTATCTGTCTTGCTACCACTGTTCATGAGATACAGACTGGTGACGGACAGACGGACGGACGGTCCCGTTTTACCCTTTGGGTGCGGAACCCTAAAAAGCTGAGAGTAGCGTAAAACCGTAAAATTTTATGTTTTACTTTACTATACGTCAAAAACATTTGGGCTAGGCCCTATGGTGTCAGTGTTGCGGAATAGTTCAAAAGATTACCGCGATTACCGCGGCCCTGTTACGCAAAGGGTATTTGAAGGAGCATCGATGGGGTTTTAGTCAGAAAGAGTCTGACACTCCCGCTCCGCCCAGAGCGAGCGGAACGAAGTCAACTGATGATTTCTCAAAAAAAAAATTTTTCTTGTCGCTGTCGGAATGACTACGTGCTCTTTGGGTACTAACCAAATGATGACGCCGTCCGTAGGTACATAATTACCTTCTTAGATAGGTACTTCTAAATGTTTGTTGGAGGAAGTCAGGCGTCTTAACCATCACATAATTACAATAGTACCGGGCAAGACGGACAGTGTACTGCAAGGAACAGATAAATAATTCATTCGCTACGGTTTTGCGATAAATAAGTGTAAACAGTTGTGAGAAACAGTGTGCTATCGTATTAATTTCATTAATTAAAAAGTGTCAATAATAAAAATTTCCTGGTTTGGTCGTTTACCTGGAAGTAGGTACATCATTTAAAAATATCAGGTTAGTTTATAGCTATTTTTTTTAGTGTTCAGTTGGAAAAAATATAAAAAAACGTGAACCCACAAAATGACAACTTGTTCAAATTATGGCAACCACGGGTTGCAGCTGAAAATCACGGTTAGGTGATAATAGGTACCTACCTAGTGTTGCCACCTGACATTACCTATGCTAAGCTGAGGCCCTTTTGGCACAATATTGCTTTTTTGTTTTTACATAGTCAAAGTCAATTTATTTATTTCAACTAAACTAGTAAAAGTCAAAAAATAAAATATTATAGTGTCTCTAGTTGTATTATATTTTCTATTTGTAAGGTGTTTATTATTGTGCCAATAAATGTAATTTTTTTTTTTTTTTAGAGAAATTTGTTCAAGTTGTTGTTTTGTGGATTCAGGTTTTTTTTACTATCTTTCTTTGCTTAAGTTAAAACTGCGTACCTACCAAAATTCATCAAAATCGGTTCAGCCATTATGGTGAAAAGCGCAACGAACAAACTTGCTTTTCGCATTTATAATAAAGAATTGGAATTTTGTGATAGTGGCGGCTCTTGGCCTCAACCTCGCCGTATGGAGAGCGATGGTGCCCTCAATCATTTTGTGCCTAGTAGGCGGCCACGCTAGTAGCGGCATCTGTGGCGCTCATTAGGTCCTTAATGGTGTAAGTGTAAGGGCACTGTTCGCATTTATAATAAAGAATTGGAATTTTGTGATAGTGGCGGCTCTTGGCCTCAACCTCGCCGTATGGAGAGCGATGGTGCCCTCAATCATTTTGTGCCTAGTAGGCGGCCACGCTAGTAGCGGCATCTGTGGCGCTCATTAGGTCCTTAATGGTGTAAGTGTAAGGGCACTGTTCGCATTTATAATAAAGAATTGGAATTTTGTGATAGTGGCGGCTCTTGGCCTCAACCTCGCCGTATGGAGAGCGATGGTGCCCTCAATCATTTTGTGCCTAGTAGGCGGCCACGCTAGTAGCGGCATCTGTGGCGCTCATTAGGTCCTTAATGGTGTAAGTGTAAGGGCACTGTTCGCATTTATAATAAAGGATTGGAATTTTGTGATAGTGGCTCTTGGCCTCAACCTCGCCATGGTGCCCTCAATCATTTTGTGCCTAGTAGGCGGCCACGCTAGTAGCGGCATCTGTGGCGCTCATTAGGTCCTTAATGGTGTAGGTGTAAGGGCACTTTTTGCATTTAAAATAAAGGATTGGAATTTTGTGACAGCGGCTCTTGGCCTCAAGCTCGCCATGGTGCCCTCAATCATTTGGTGCCTAGTAGGCGGCCACGCTAGTAGCGGCATCTGTGGCGCTCTTTAGGTCCTTAATGGTGTAAGTATAAGGGCACTTTTCACATTTATAATAAAGGATTGGAATTTTGTGACAGCGGCTCTTGGCCTCAACCTCGCCATGGTGCCCTCAATCATTTAGTGCCTAGTAGGCGGCCACGCTAGTAGCGGCATCTGTGGCGCTCATTAGGTCCTTAATGGTGTAGGTGTAAGGGCACTTTTTGCATTTAAAATAAAGGATTGGAATTTTGTGACAGCGGCTCTTGGCCTCAAGCTCGCCATGATGCCCTCAATCATTTGGTGCCTAGTAGGCGGCCACGCTAGTAGCGACATCTGTGGCGCTCACAAGGTCCTTCATAGTGTAGTGTAGATGTAAGGGCACTTTTCGCATTTAAAATAAAGGATTGCAATTTTGTGATAGTGGCTCTTGGCCTCAACCTCGCCTTATGGAGAGCGATGGATGAGGTGTACGGTGAAACGAGTAGTCTCAGAAGATGCCTGTTCACTCTTAGTTTGAAAGGTGGGAAGGATTGTAGGGAACATAGGGGTTAATTGGCAAAGGCCTGTCACTTCATGTTTTTGGAAATGATCTTGAAAATAAAATATTAAAATGGCATTTACTGATGATCATATTTTTAGCACTGAACCACATTCCTGTGTCGAACAGCGAAGCACGTTCGCCGTGCGTTGCTCTATTGTAAACATACGCATGGATACTAAGCTCACTCAGCAAAACCAAGTCTGCAAAGTTGACAGATAATGTTGTCCATTTAGGTACTTCAAGATCATTTAAAACTATTAAAATTAAATTGTAGTTTTACTTGCTTTCAATATATACCACTATGCGGCTGAACACAAATCAATTCCTAAAAATAGGAATATCTTAAATACGGAACTTATGCAATCTGAATCAACAAAAAAATGTTAATAATTTAAAGATACGAACAATATTTTTTAGAGGAAGTGCCTCGGAAACTGGCTCTTATTATAGGTGCTATACTTTCAGAATTAGAATGCAGTGTATTCCACACACATTTATATTTTCCTTTTATATCTACAAGTCCTTTATTTTAGCAATGGATAACAGAAATATTCTACATCAAATGTGTTTCAATTCTTATGGTCAAAAACCCAATATAAACACGAACATATAAATTTACTCATATTGAAACTCAACACTGTGTAACGATTCAATTCACTGGGATACGCCTTATGGTGCAACATACCATTTCACCTAAATAACCGATTGATAGATACGCACATAGTTAATCGTATATGTTACGGCTAAAGGTGGGTGTGAACATAAACTTAAGATTAGCCGGCTAACCTTAGGTTTATCCGGCTACAACCAGTTCTAACCTAACCTCAAAACACTTTAAAATTCCTATTTCTGTGTGGTTTAAAAAAAAGAGTCGGGGTGCCCAATGACCGGCTAAACTTAGGTTTATGTTCACACCCACCTTTAGCCGTAACATATATACTGGGTAATTTTTTTTCCAGTGCGCAAACTTTAACGACCACTTCTGCCCATGTAAATGAACAACTTTCCCCAAGAAAGCCATAGTCAATTCCTAAAAAAAAATTGAGTCTCCCATACAAATTGTGGTCAGTTGATGACAATTTTGTATGGGAAGTTCAAATTTTTTTTTAGGAATTGACTATGACTTTCTTGGGGAAAGTTGTTCATTTACATGGGCAGAAGTGGTCGTTAAAGTTTGCGCACTGGAAATAAAGTTATCCAGTATACAAATGAACGACGGCAATGCACGACGAATTTTGGTGAACAATTGTTTGAAGAGTTTACATAAACACTATTTGACAAACTGACTTGATAAAACATCATGAGGTTTTAAATTATAATGATATTACTTAATACCAACATCAATATAATGGTATTCAGCTGAATCCGATTTGACTAGGAGCCGACCCCAATATGTACCTATAGGGCCCTATAGACCCCAATATGTACCTATAATCCTACCTAGTTGGGAAAAGATAAATAATCTCCGGACTTTTTCTTCGGAATGCAGGAAATGCAAAGGTGAACATGATAGATAAAATGGGTCGTATCATCAGTTATCGGAATCATAACCCTGGGCCACAAGTACTTAGTTAACTAACGCTAGATTACAGTATAGTTATAGCAACAATGTATTACCTTTGCTTCAAGGACTATTACCTACTATGACTATCTAATACATATAACTTTGTCACTATTTTACTCGTCAACATCATAATATCAGACGATAGACGTCCGCTGTTGGACATAGGTCTCCCCCAACTGGGGGGATTTGTCATAATCGCCACGTTTGGCAGGCGTGTTGGCGATCGCAGTGTAGCTGTAGCAATGTACCTATAGAGAATGCCGCTGCCAATACTCTGGTGAGTCCCTTAGTCGCCTCTTACGACACCCACGGGAAGTGATGGGATGGTGCTATTCTTTTAAGCCCGACACCATACTCTTGATCATCTGACAATAATTCACCACCCAGCTGTGCTATTTCCCATGGGTGCGGAATTTGTTCGAAAGAGTCACGCAAAGGGTATTTGGAGGAACACGGGTGGGTGTTAGTCAGTAAGAGTCTGACACTCCCTTCAGCACCACTCAGAGCGGAAGGAGTCATTTGGTGAATTCCCAAACTTAAAAAAAAACAGTGCTATTCTGTAAAAATCTCACTGTACTAACTTCGGAGAACTGTCCTGTTATGACGTATCTATGCCATCATGACTCCGTGGTAAACAATGGACCAATCTATTGGGTTTTGGTTTCCGCACTTAGCCCTGCTGATGTTGGACCTCTTGTATAACTCCATTTCCCTCCAACACTGGAATCGTGATGGTTTTACGTTGTGGCGTTTCCAAACGTCACTAACTATTTCCATGTACTATTTTGGTCTGGCCGATTTGATCACTGTCATACCATGTAGACTGTTAGAAGATTTCTCCTGACACATTTCAATTACTTGTAAAAACTGTTAAACACAAGATTTTTTTCTAATAAGATTGTTTTTACAGAAAATGTTCATTAAGAAACGATTAATTTAAGATGTCTTTAATAACATAAAGAACTTAACGAAAGTTTTCTTGTTTCCATTTGAAAAGATTTAATAATAGGGCCGAGATGGGTACCCTGAGTGAACCCACAATGGTCATGCGATTTGTTTACTAACCAACACAATCATCGGTTAAGTAACTTATAACAATAAATGTTTTCTAAAGGACTTGATATACAAAGCGCTCCGGGCGCGCGGACAGGGTGCTGACAAGATAAAATGTATGGCGTCAAAGGAACGAAATATACTTAGCGTCACGGGCGCGCGACCAAACTCCATACATTTTCGTCGCCCCGTGCCCGCCGCGCGCCCGGAGCGCTTTGATATCAAGTCCGTAAAACCTACCCTTATTTCCTCATTCAAAATACGTAACGAGTGAGTCGTAATAGAACATGGCCATACCTGTCAAAAGCCTTTTTAAGGTCCGTAGAAAGCTTAATTTCTCTGTAATTCAATTCAATTCAATTTCTTTATTTCGATCAACAATTATTGCATCATATATGTTAACATTAGGTACATCAAGTAAAAATTATTAGAAAAATAAGACAAAACACAATTCCGTTACTCATAGATACTTACAAATTAAATGGCAATTTCAACAAATTAAAATTAGAAAAAATCATAAATCACAAATGCCACTTATCTATACATTATAATTTAATAATGAGAAGTAGATACCTATATTAATTGATAATTACCATTTATTCAATTTTCAAAAATAGAAAAGATGGAACATTTAAATATTTTAAAATAGAAAAGAGGGACAGATAATGAACAATAATGTGTCATGATTATCTCATTTCATTGTCATTGTCACTACATTTAGCATACAACAATGGTTAATGTAATGACAATTCTTGACAGGTACATTCGTGGCATTATTCTACTGACACTCGATAGGCCCAGCAAGAGCGTTTGAAACCGGAAAATCAGAGTAAAATACACAGTTTGTGTAGTTCAGTACCTACCTCATCATCAGGGTGCCAATTCTACTCATTTTTAAGCAACGTTCGCATTTGCATGTCAGTCCCAATCTGTCAAAACAGTATGAAAAATTGTGGCTTTTTCGGCAGATTGCGACTGAGATGCGAATGTGAACATTGCATACGAAAGTATAATGTTTAATTAAAAAAGTTTATGTGACAGTAAAAGCTTTGTCTTTCTTTTTTCTAATAATTGAATTGATTGTATGCTATGACTTGTTTTTAACCGACTTCTAAAAAAGGAGTATTTTATGTATGTTTTTTAGTAGTAGTTATTTGTATTTTTTTTATGTTTGTTCGGGCATAACTCCATCGCTTGCCAACCGATTTGAAAAATTCCCAAATGGTCCCATTGAAATTTTATCAAAATCGGTTCAGTAGTTTGGTTATTAAATCCAAATAGCTGGAAAAATCATCCATGTATACGAAACTGCGTATTTTTGCTTTCCTGTGACTTTCCAGTGGTGTTGTTAGGTGTGGAGTACCACTAAAAATTGAAAAATAAAAAACTTTTTCACAAAAAAAAGAAACCAACTTCCAAAAAACACTACAAAGTGCAAAATAACTTTAATTTCGGTAGAGCTGTAACCGGTACATCTAATAAAATTCTTGGGAACCAACACCAACCTCAGATAAGAGTAACATAACTGCGGGAACTTTACCCCCTGCAATCACGTGGTGGGAATATAAAAGAAAGTCACTCTGCCTACTACTATCTCTTGTAAATGTAATTACTTCTGTTATTGTCAATTTATAAGAATAATGTGACAGACAGATAGATCAGTCATTTGTTGGAGGATACGGCGGTCTATTGTCTTGCAAGATAAATTTATTTGTTTGTTGTGTCGAGTCTGTGAGCGTAATATAAGTGATAATGTATTACGGAAGGAAAAGCATAAGTTTTCTACACGCAAATATGATAAAAAGGTTTGTTTTCTAATTGTTAAAGTAACCAATAAATGTACATAACTAACTTTACTATTAATATCTACTAAACCTAACTATGTACAAACTAGATTAAAAATTGCGAAATTATGTACAAAAAGTGTGAAAAACAAATTAATCATTGGGCATCAAAAAACTCATCCACATCGCTGTCAATGACAATAGTGCCCAGAACACTGGCAGCATTGCCACGTTTGCACGGTTGCATTGCCACGTTGAATGGCAATGCTGAAGCATTGCCATTCAACGTGGCAATGCAACCGTATTATATTCCTCGAAAGGATATGCACCCCATTTTATGTACCAACCTATTAAACATTCTTAACTAATACGTGTATGTACCTACTTTTACTAAAAAAAATCAGCTGTTCAGTACATTTTGTCGAGTTACGCGTACAGAAATGTACGGATTTTTTTTCGCGATTTCATCGTTGGTTACATAGTAAAAGTAGTTCATAATAATGAATAAAATGACCTCTTAGAGATATTGCGTTAAATTCTGTTACACGTTTTATACTGGTAATAATATTTGTGTGTATTTGTCGGGTCGCGACCCAAAATCGAGTCGCGGGATTACAAAAAGAATTGCTTGAATTGCAGTATGATGGAGTATTAAAAGAAGATTTTCCAAAACATGTCTGCCGAATTTGGGCAGAATTATCTGGGAAGCCTAATTCTAAGCAATGAAGTTGAAAAGGCCCTGCTACCATATCCAACTACTTATTTGTGTGAAGCAGAATTTTCATAACTTACTGCTGTCTTAAATAGTTATTTATGATATTAGTGCGGTAAGTTGGTTTTTACAAACGAGTAGACGAATGTAAGCACGAGACGAAGTCGAGGGCTTACCATAGTCACGAGTTTGTGAAAACCAAATCCGCACGTGTGTCATACAACGTTTTTCGACACATTTGCGAGAAAACAGTACAATAAGTAATGAAACAAACTTTTTTTGTCTTTAGAAATCAATCGGAAAGTCGCAACAATCTTTGACGTTTCTAATATGAAAATGGCGCGAATTTGAAAAGGGCGCCACATGAGCGTGGTGAAAATTAGAACCACATCTTTCATTTATTTTTATTTATCTTCGCTCATTTTCTCTTTAGTATTAAAATGAGACAAACCTATACAGCAAAAGCGCTTCCAAGGAGGTTCGATCATTCAGCTTATTTATTCTCGTGATGTGAAACTCCTTGGTGGAAATCTTATTAATTTTTATGGAAATAAAAAAAAAACCGTAAAGAATACGCACGGCGCTATACAACGGAGTATACGGTAATATATGTACTTAGGTGAGAGTACCTATTTTACCGCACGTTCCATTGTGTGGTCCATAATTTTTAACTTTCGAACAATGCATACAGGCTTCGTAAATGCATTTTTGGAGCAAATGTGTTGAAAAAAGTTTTTATCTACACTCACAAACGTAATGTTCCGAATATGAGTTCAAATACGAATTTAAAACACGTACTTTTTTTTCGTGGAAAGGTAAAATTAAAAAAAAACAACCATTACAGTTCAACATTTTCCTTCGATTTTTAAACAACTGCATCATAAAATAACTTTTTAATTTTTATAACACACTTTTTCTTTTTAATTTTTGGCGCGGGCTCATGAGCCAGCTTTTATCATTGTCTATGGATGCGCGCGCTGCGCTGTCATTCAAATACGCTATGAGAACATTCGCCATATTGGAATAAACAATTTTTCCACTTATTTTATTTCAACTAAATGAGTGAAAAATAAAATAGTGTATGCAACAATATAATTAGGTAATGAAACACTCGTGTGATGCTATTATCACACTCGGCTACGCCTCGTGTGATAAACCCACGCTCGTGTTTTAATAGCCCCTTTTATATGGTCGTTGCATAAACTACTATTTTTCATATTTTCAGGTGGTGATGGCTTATAGTTAAATCTTATTTTTTTTTATCGCTGGAAGAAAATAAATTTTAGGGTCACAAAGGCTTCAGACATATATTTATACTTTGGGTCGCCAGCTGAAAGGCCGTAACCGCCGAAACCAACCGCCGTAACCGTAGAAGTACTGATCCAATTACGAAAAATTCTTACACTGATATAAAGTTACATTATCCCCATATTTTTATCCTGAAACAATGATGCATTTTACCTATAAGCGTGGGTACTGACCGGTGTTACGGGCGGCCGTAATGTAAATTCGCAGCGAGCATGTTACGTTACGATACGCCTGTCCTAAAATCCGAGTAACATGCGCGTTCGTGCTCGTCTCCACGTACTGACTATACGAATGCTTTCTTGATGTAACATTACGCCCCGTAACGATGGTCAGTACCTACCCAGCTTAAGATAAGACACCGGAGGGACAATTCGAATGCGAACATTACTTAAAAATTAGTAGAATTATTGGCTCTGAGAATTTAATAAGTTGTGAGCCTATTGTTATTGACCGTGCCAGCTGGCAGTCTGCTCAGAGAAATACCTGCCTACTGCTTGTATTTTCTCATTAAAAAATAAATAATTAGGGAAGCGGAATAGCGGGAGGGAGTGTCAGACTCTTACTGACTAAAACCCAGGGCCGCGGTGATACTTTCGAACAAATTCCGCAACCCTGGGAAACAGAGCCCAGCCTTACCATGACGTGTTAAAGCGTGAGTAGTTCGAGCGAGAAGGAGGGATGGAGCTATACACCCTATATAGCTCCATCCCTCCTTCTCGCTCGAACTTCTCACGCTTTAACACGTCATGATAGGGCCGCTAAACACATTATCGTACTGGACGCGCAAGGCATTGTAGACTTTTTGTGTGATTTTTTCCCACAGGGCGCTCATCTGGCAGAATGCCTTGAACATTGTTATTTAAACAGACGAAAGATAACTCCTAAACAATAAGAACAACAAAGTAATATGAGTCACGTTGAATTTCCCCGCTTTCTCAAATAAGTACATTTCAACTCATCACCGGATATGAGAGCATTCTGTCTTGTGTCTATCATGTAGCTATGCGTTAAGCACACACGATTAGTGAGTCACTTAGGCAAGTACTTTTCCGAGATGTAAAAGATAAATAATTTCCACGAATTCATTCCTCTGTTAACTCTTGAAGGCTTGTGAAAACTAGGTTGGTGAACCTAGATAGTGTTTGTTTTATGTGTGTTGTTGTTTCTCTTTGAAAATAAGGGAGTGGTGACAGTTTCTCTTATAAGTATCAAAGTACCTACTGAAAACTCTAATTCATTCAAGGATGTGGTGAGAGCAATATGTAGTGTAGTGCAGTGTTTTCTTTGATAGTATTTATTTTTAAATATACTATATATATTTTTTAGTCCTGTTATTGTTGTTGGTAGGTATGTCAATGACGATGTATTTAATTAGTTTTTGTACGGCAAATTTTTTTATCGGTATAGAGCAAATCTAAAGAAAGCTTGCGTGTTGTGCTGGTGATTGAAATGTTGTTCGAAAATTGGATGTCATAATAGCGGCTCGGCGTGTCGTGCGTAGATATTTATATAGATATTTATATAAAGAACATTTTGCTTAAAGTTTGCTGTATGAATGTGGATCGTGGAAGGCTTTATGAGCAAGGGAAAAAAGATCCGTATGGTGGCGGAGGTAAAAGAATAGCACCATCCCATCACTTCCCGTGGGTGTTGTAAGAGGCGACTAAGGGACTCACCAGAGAATGGCAGCAGCATTATCTGTAGGTACATTGCTACAGCTACACTGCGATACCCAACCCGCCTGCCAAGCGTGACGATTGTGGATTAACCTCCCCCCCATTTGGGGGAGGCCTATGTTCAAGAGTGGAGGTCTTTCGGCTGATATGATGATGAAGGAAGGAAGATCTAAGAAGCTATGCATTGTGTGTCCTTTGGGAGTGACGTGGACAAAAACAGGATCATTATAATGATATCTAGCTGTAAGTGTAACGTAAAACAGATGCGGGTAGTAACTGACCATTTCGATGAGTCAAAATTGTTTGAGATGCATTGTTCTCCAAACCTGTGATGTATTCTATTAGGCGAGTCAATATAAATTTATTTACTATAGCATATTTATCTAATGTGAACCGAAGGACCACAATCATCTCCCGGGATAGACGGCGCCAGCTCATTAGTGATAGTTACTACTATTATTGGTTTTGTAGTGATTGCAGCAGGCAATCATTCTATCAAAGTTCACGGTTTATTTATATGACCACTGTGATATCTCTCAAAGCATTAGGCACTAACGACATACGGTGTTTTTTTCTCACCAACCAGCGTGATCAAAGCTGGAAGGACATAAGATGTTACGACTGTTAGGTACATTCCGTTTTTAGGGCTCCGTAGTCAACGTCTGTACGCGGTTCAGCTCAGAGACGCTTAACATTAGAAAGTTGGGATTTGGTATGGTAATCACGCCGACAAAGTGGTAAAATAAAATCTTGAGGAAAAAAACATGGGGCAAGGGCAGGAAGATGATGATCATTCGTTACCATTAAGTAGTATGATTACGGGCCTGCGGACGGCAAGCGTTAGGTGGCTCCGTCGCCGCCGCTGCAACTGCTCGAGAGGGGGCGAGAATGGAGTGCCAGTAATGGCCCCATTTCGCCTCCTCCAGACGTACGTCAGTCGCTGCGCCTCTCAGGAACTGACGCTCCTGGGCAAGGCGCAGTGACTGACGCCTGCGGACAGCGAGCAATGGGTAGCTCGCTGTCCGATCAGGTCAGGCCAGAGTCGACGGCGCGTTCACTCCAAACGCGCCGTCAGCAACGAGCAGTCAGCAACGGAGACGGGGCCCGCCAGGGCCAGAGCCTGCCAGGGTTGCGGAAT
Source organism: Melanchra persicariae (assembly GCA_947386135.1). Lineage (NCBI taxonomy): Eukaryota > Metazoa > Arthropoda > Insecta > Lepidoptera > Noctuidae > Melanchra > Melanchra persicariae. The sequence continues at coordinate 2,998,119 of OX376656.1, read as the reverse complement.
TGTTCGAAAGAGTTACCGCGGCCCTGGGAAGAAAGGCACTAGGAGGACTAAGGGTGGGTTTTAGTCAGTAAAAGTCTGACACTCCCTGCCGCTCCACCCAGAGCGGGAGGGGTCATTTGATGATTTCCCATCCTATAAAAAAAAAAAAAAAAAAAAAGCGTTAGGTGGCTCGCTGTCCGATCAGAACCAGGTCCGGGTCGACGGCGCGTTGTGCAAAGTAGACGGGGCCCGTTAGGGCCAAAGCCTTCCAGGTTTGTGGAATTTGTTCGAAAGAGTCACCGTGGCCCTGGAACGCAAAAGGCATAAGGACACGGATGGGTTTTAGTTAGTTCGAGTCTGACATTCCCTTCCGCTCCCGAGCGGAAGAAGTCATTTGATGATATCAAATCCATTTAAAATTCCAGGATGATGATGATTCATTACCATTAAATAGTATGATTAAACCCGTTCTTTTATATCAGTTGGCAAAAAAGTAAGTGCAGGACACTTACTTTTTTGCCAACTGATATAAAAGAACGAGGGAAATGTTTTTTCAACATCAAAGCGGGTCAGGACCTATGTTAAGGTCTTTTACCTGCTGCTTCTTTGCGGAATGAAGGACCAACATTATCTATCCAATGCTATGACTATAAACCGGAATAGCCATACTTAACAATGACCGTCATCCAACTGATACGATGAACCATAATATACTTATCAAGATGTAGTAACGTAATATCTACGATTGTGCAACGCTGCCCTAGTTTTCCAAAGATAATTTTCCAATGATTTACTATCTATCTTCACGGACATTGGTCATATTAGACAACTCTTTGGAATTAATATCTTGTCGCAGGACATAAGTCTAGTAGAGTTCGGGCGACAGTCGTTTCATCGCCCGTGAAGACTTGAAAAAATTAACACAAAAATGGGGGGCTATAAAATGGTGCTAGAGAAGAGGCAAGAATTTTGATCATAGTTCATTATTCCCTGTTATAAATCTTGTTTATTATTAGGTGTTAATTTAATCCTGTTCTGTCCCACATGGCAAATGCTTCCATTTTTGTTCCATTTCGCCCGGCTTTGTACAAATGTGGACAAAACCTGTCGATATCAAGGTGTTATAAATGTATGATGTTAATGGTTTTCTTGTGTTGTTTTAGGGACGTGAATATGCGACATGTGGTGATGGCGAGCATGGCAGCCGACAACATACACTCGCCCGTCATGGAGGCAGAGCTTGAAGAGGCGTTGGAGTTTGCTGGTGAGTATAATATATAATTACGGTACTTTCAAGGTTCCAGCAGGAAAACCTATACGATATCTAAGATTTTAAAATAGTATGTAGCGCTTCTGGCACAACGGTGTGACACCTGATTCACGCGTTTTAAAACTCTATTATTACTGTAGAAAGGTATTTTATAGGATGTTGATGTTTGACAGTTCGGGCCCACACTGGTTAAAAAATAAATAAATGAATTAATTATTAAACGTATACTACAACACTATACTACAACTCGTACTTGGCCGGTTTTTTGCTTTTGTTTTCGCCAGTGTCATAATATCGCTCTCCTGAAAGTCGAATATTAGGTATCGTACCCTTGGGATAAAAGCACATGAGTAGATAAACGGAACAGAGACAAAGCTTCCTAAGAACGTGCTTAATTGTGAGAAATAATAAGTCTAGCCACACTTTTATTTTATTAGCCACGTGATCAAACTTCTCATTTTATAACTAAGCAACGGGAAAATGTGATAGCCTCTAATAAACTAATTCGTCTTTTTTACAACGCCAACTAAACATTCTAAGGAAAGCGTCAAGTAAAGATCAACAATTATATTAACTTGTCCTTTTTATTTATACATTGCCACCTAATTACTAACTCAGCCACGGAATTTATATCTCATCACCATTTTACAGCGAGTTTGGGATTTGGGGCACCCCGACTCGGACAGGTTGGGTTAAAAGGGGATGGCGGGGTCAAGTGAGCGAGCGAATCCCCATCCCCTTCGTGGTTATTTTTTTTTACGATACTAATGAAATAGAAGCTAATAGAATATATTTTTTGATGTCATTTAATAGTATTTTAGAAGTTTACTGCTTGAATGCATGTTACAAATTTAGATGCTGAAAAATAACCACCATGCTGAGTTGTATTTAGAGTGGCTTGCATAGAAGATAACTAGTGGCTAAGATAGTATCATTCAGACGTTCGTTAATTGTGGCTGACTTAGTAATTTAGAAGGCAATGTAGATTTTTAGAGGCAAATAATGCTATTAAAAAGATGTCTGTTTAATTAGCACCCCTTAATTGTTACCTATTTTGGTAGGGTTGTCACAATAAGTGAAGACAAATTAAAAAAAAAATTTGTTAAATAGTTTTATTATTTGTATGATAGAATACTTTACAAATTACTTATTCTAATATATTTTTTTTTAATTTTTGTGTTTTAATTATTAATTGTTTCTTTTAATGATGTGGTAAATTCTGAATTTAACATTTTTTTTATAATTGATAGGCACGCGCTTGACCACTATCTCACCTGATGATAAGCGACGATGTGGTCGAAGATGGAGCACGCTTGCCTAGAAGTAACCTATTCACTCTTGACTTAAATACTCCCAGGTTGTAGCTATCAGGAAACACAGACTCTGGCAGGGTCGGTTTTTTCAAGTAATCTAACGAGAAACATTCATTTATGGCATATCCAATTTACAATCTTTAATACGTTTAAGTATTCGTTGCCAACAATGACAATATTTATTTCAAGATCGAAATATTCGTGAAACTTTTGCTCGAGCAATTCAACAAATGCGATAAAATAATCAGTTGATATAATTAAAAAACCCAATTTTATTGTATGTATATGCTTAAACAACCATTATTCATAATAAAAATTAAAAGTAAAAAACTTCTTTAAAAACAAGCTTTTCGAATGCGCTAAAAGAATAAAATAAACATAATATGTTATAAAAGCTTGTCGCGAGATTTAAGTAGGTAGGTAGGTAGGTACCTACTCGTATTTACTTAGTTTGAAAATTTTATAAATTAAAATCAATCAGATCAAGTTATTTAATTAACTTGTTTATCCACACAAGTAAATTTATTTATGCGATTTACCTGTGTAGGTCTTATATCTCGACCTATGCGTTCGCAATCTATCAGTTGCGTATTGCGTACGACAGAGCAACGTGTGTGATTTTAATTTTATTTTTCCCTTTGACATATTTCACTTTCTTCATCTTCTATTAATAAAGCACTGATAATAAAAACCTCAACAAGATCCATCATAATTCACATGTAATAACAGTGCGACAGCCGTAATGGAAATAGAAACGATTTCTTCGGCGCGGTCGATTTCGGTGCTTTCGACGCGTCCGGCTCGGATAAGTGTGCGTTCACCTTTAGGAAAACAAGGATAATAATTATTGTCTAGAAGAGAGTGTAAAAACTATAACCGCTAATTGTTTAATTACTCTGTTTAGGCGTAATTACCCTTATCAGCAGTGGAATCATGATGCATGCCCTAATTTGTATATATTTGGATGCTTATCTGTTAATCCTTGCATTCTTGTCTTTTGATTGTGCTTGCACGTGTCGATTAAAAATTTTTGAATGTCAGATAAGAAATTAAAAATAATATTAAGTCAAGGTCTAGCTGGATGGACTATGACCTTGAAAAAGGCGTGGTGATACTCAGGATTCCAAATAATCGGCGCGCAGTGTTCCATTCGCACCTCTATCTATAAAAAAATAGTAGCATTGGAGTTTTAGTCAGTAGGAATCCGATCCTGCCAGGGTTGCGGAATTTGTTCGGAAGTATCACCGCGGCCCTGGAACGCAAAGGGCATTAGAACAAGAATGGGTTTTAGTCAGTTGGAGTCTATTAGGGCCCTTCCAAAACGTAACGTTATAACGTTGCTGTCACACACATTTACACCAACACAATTAACCACGTCACGTTCGTGCCTCGTCTTTTCTATATGTTTTAAAAAGTCGCGACGGCGCCTCGTCTGTGCCCTGTCCGCGCCACGTCCTCGTCTTACGTCTTTCCTGTGTGTCCAGCGACTAAGTGTGTTTGTATGAGTCACGGAGGACATTCGCCCCCTTTTTTTTTAAAGATGGGAAATCATCAAATTAATGACTCCTGCCGCTCTGGGTGGAGCGGGAGGGAGCGTCAGACTCTTACTGACTAAAACCCATCCATGCTCCTCCTAGTGCCTTTTGCGTTCCGGGGCCGCGGTAACTCTTTCAAACAAAATCTGCAGCCCTGGCAGGCTCTGGCCCTAACGGGCCCCTGCTACATTCGCCCCTGCAGTGTGATTCTGTAAACATGTCGAAGTGCACGCTTGGGTGAAGTTATCACGAAGTGGACTCTCAATCCATGTAATCAAGATGGAATGACAGCCCACTTCTTGATCACTTCATCCAAGCGTGCACTTCGACATGTTTATAGAATCTACCGGCTGATTATCATTATTACATTTTTTTAAATTAGCCGTATCTTAACAAATCAAGGTGTTTTTTAAAAACACCTTATTTTAAAAAATATCGAAACATTATAATAAAATGGAACAGATTTTTAATGAATTCAGGAAGTATCATTATTCGAACATCGTGAATCAGGCCCAAGTCAGGAACGGTCATGTTATTCCTTTTCTTAAATCAGTTACTCATTTACTTATTCAGTTTAGTATTTTGTTATCGCAATGTTTATTGGAAATTTAACTACATTCAGTGTGGTAGGCGCTAGTTAGGATAAATCATTTAGTACCTATTGTCCAGTCTCCAGCAGAATTTTCCTTGTGCGTTGTCCAAGAGAAAGTGATAATAGTATACTATTAATAGTCAAGATCACTCACCTTTCACCTACATTGCTATAAGTGCATAATAATACATACAATTATTGTAGTAATTATCGTGATAAACATTAGTTTGACGTGTTTTGCCCTGAGCGCGGCGATAGGCGCTATTTTTAACCGACTTCAAAAAGGAGGAGGTTCTATGTTCTTCTTTATTATGTATATTTTTTTAAAATTGATTTATTAAAACTTTATGCACTAGTAAAAACACTACAAAGGTGGACTTTCCTCATCATTGTTTCAAAGGTAAATCGAATCAAAAGTTTTGTCTAATACTTAGGCCAGTCAAATTAGCATTGAACCTTGCCAAAATTCCTAACTCTGATTTTTTTCTTGACTAGTGTTTTTGATCTTAGCTCTTCTAATCATTTAAAGAACTAGCTTCTACCAGCTGCGGCTTCGCCCGCGTTAATATCGGAAATAGCAGTTTCCGGATTTGCATTGTACATTTTTTACTCAGAAAACACCCACCCTACACCTACCCTACACCTACCCTACACCTACATAATTATACCAGCCCAAAAATACTATGACATGTTTCTGGTCTCCTGGTACTTGATGTTTCTGGTCTCCTGGTACTTGTGAATCTGAAGTACTAAGGCAGCAGCGGCTTTGAGTTTCTACTTCCTCCTCAGTCTTCATTAAAAGTAGCCTATTTTTTATTCCAGGTTATGAACTACATGTGTGCCAAATTTCATCCAAATCCCTTCAGCCGTTTTTGCCTGATTGTTACACAAACATGCAAACATGCAAACATACAAACAACATACAAACATACAAACATACAAACATACAAACATACAAACATACAAACATACAAACATACAAACATACAAACATACAAACATACAAGCATACAAACATACAAACATACAAACATGCAAACATGCAAACATGCAAACATACAAACATACAGACATACAAACATACAAACATGCAAACATGCAAACATACAAACATACAAACTTTATAATATTAGTAGGATTAAACAGTTTGCTTTACCTAGTAATTCTGAAATTAAAACAAAAAACACGGTTTATAATCCTACTTCCTACTAATATTATAAACTAGCTTCTACCAGCGGCTTCGCCCGCGTGAAAATCAGAAATAGGACAGTTTTTTGATTTGTGTTGTAACTACACCTACCCTACACCTACCGTAAACCTACCCTACACCTACCCTACACTTACCCTATTCCTACCCTACACCTACCCTACACCTACCCTACACTTACCCTACACCTACCCTACACCTACCCTACACCTATCCTACACCTACCCTACACCTACCCTACACCTACCCTACCTACCCTAACCAGCCCAAAAAATACTATGACATGTTTCTGGTCTTCTGGTACTTGATGTTTTTGGTCTCCTGGTACTTGTGAATCTGTAGTACTAAGGCAGCAGTGGCTCTGAATTTCCACTTCCTCCTCAGTCTTCATTAATCCATGCCACTTACCGGAATAAAAAGTAGCATATGTCTCATTCCAGGATATGAACTACATGTGTGCCAAATTTCATTCAAATCCCTTCAGCCGTTTTTGCCTGATTGTTACACAAACATACAAACATACAAACATACAAACATACAAACATACAAACATACAAACATACAAACATACAAACATACAAACATACAAACATTCACATTTATAATATTAGTAGGACTAGCTTCTACCAGCTGCGGCTTCGCCCGCGTGAATATCGGAAAAAGCAAGGTTTCCTGATTTGTATTGTAAATTATTTACTCAGGAAACACCCACATAACTACACCTACCTACACTACACCTACGGGTAGGTGTAGGGTAGATGTAGGGTAGGCGTAGGGTAGATGTAGGGTAGGCGTAGGGTAGATGTAGGGTAGGCGTAGGGTAGATGTAGGGTAGGTGTAGAGTGGGTGTAGGGTAGGTATAGGGTGGGTGTAGGGTAGGTATAGGGTGGGTTTTTATTAATTGAATCTTATCTCAGTGACGGAAAACAGATAGTAGAATAAAAAAGAGTCTCCTTAACTACTAGAACTGAAGAAACGATTGTTTCTGAGGTTAGAAATATCCATTCCGGTGTCCCTCAGGGCAGCATCCTAGGCCCACCATTTTTTTAAATCTATATAAATTACATGACGACAGTTACAATGCATCATATGACCTTATTTGCTGACAATAGTACTATATTGTTTACCGGTAATGACATAACTGATTTAAAATCTGACATAAATAGCACCCTAACAAGAATTATAAATTGGCTTGATGAAAATGACCTGAAAATAAACCTGGGTAAAACCAAAATCATGAATTTTCAACAGCGAGTAAAACCAAATTCCAATTTAAATATACGGTACAATCAAACCAACATAGAAGAAATCGAAGTTACCAAATTTCTGGGACTTCATTTTGATAGCAAAGTAAATTGGAAGTCCCATGTAGAGCAAGTTTGCAAAAGACTTAGTCAGAGCTCTTATGCTCTTTACAGATTGAGGTACACAGTCAGTCAGTCTGCACTACTAACTGCATATCATGGATATGTGGCTTCAATCATACGCTACGGCATCATTTTCTGGGGCAATTCTGTAGAAAAAGAACGTGCTTTTAGAGCTCAAAAGCGTTGTATTAGATCGCTGTGCAATATACACCAAACGGATTCATGCAGACCACATTTTACAAATTTGAACTCTTCCTAGTGTATATACAGGGTTATTTGTAAAACACCAGCAACCTTTCAGGGGGTGAAAGTACTCATCATTATAAACAACTTTTACTATGGGACCAACTCTGAAATATCAAAAATTAAATCAGCTGTTTCATACAAAATGCAATAGTCACCCGATGAAAATGTATGAAATAGCAGATATATTTTTAGATTTTTCAGGGTTGGTCTCATAGCAAAAGTTGTTTATAATGATGAGTACTTTCACCCCCTGAAAGGTTGCTGGTGTTTTACAAATAACCCTGTATATATGAAACTGTAATGTTCATAAAATCAAATCCAAACATATTTGAATTTTGTACTAGGGCTAGACACAAAGACAAGCTACGCACCTTAGCAAGCAAAACAAAGCTTTTGCACCAAAGCATTTTTTGTATGGGCCCACGTATTTTTAATAATCTTCCACTTTCTCTCAGAATTATGAGCGATATAAATACCTTTTAAAAGAAACTACATGAATTATTGATAAAAAAATGTTATTACTCTATAAGAGAATTTCTAAATGACAAAACACTGAAATAGCCGGTTTATTACAACAAACTGTACGGGTCACAATCATGAATTAAAACTACTAAGTACTTATAATTACTCATAAAATCACTGTGTAATTGTTTTATAAACTATTATGTAACATGACTAATTTGTAATTTGACCTAAATATTGTACTAATTTAATCTTAATGTATTGCATGACCATTTGATGTAATAATTGTATCTTAACTATGTACCCGACTAATAAAATAAATTTTACATGCCTCAATGGCGGGACATAGCAGAACCTATTAACTAACACAACATCCTATGAACCTGTGATGTATGTGTGCCTATGTGTGAGTGCGTATGCGCCGATGCGGCGGTCGTGTCATTAAGGACGGACAGTCCCCAATAAACCACGGTACTAGCTACACGTTTGTTTTACTTAAACATCTCACTGGCGACGAGGATATAAATTAAAAGCGGGCTGACGAATAAATTTAAATATGTCTATCGGGAAGTTATCGGAGTATAATGTAAGATCGGGAAATTGGTCTATGTACGTGGAACGTATGGAAATGTTCTTCAAAGTGAATAGTGTTAAGGAGGAACTTTGGTTACCCACATTAATTGCAACAATGGGCGACGAAGCGTACGAACTATTGAGCAATTTAACTAGTCCGGACAAACCGAGTGCAAAATCGTATACAGTGGTGGTGAAAATAATGACTGATCATTTGCAACCAAAACCGTCGTTCATGGCGGAGAGATATCGCTTCCGACAGAGAAGGCAAAATGCGGGAGAATCGATCTTACAATACATATCAGAGCTAAAGAAGATGTCGAAATATTGCGAATTCAAAGCCGTTTTAGAAGAGAACCTACGGGATCAGCTAGTATGTGGGTTGCGAAGCGAGGCTATTAGACAACGACTGTTCACTGAAGAAAACCTGCAGTATACAAATGCGGTGAAAATAGCATGCACTATGGAAGCGGCGGAACGAGATGCAGCGGCAGTTGAACACACAGTCGGGAGTAATGGCGAGCCGGGCAGTGGCGGTGACGTCACGGCAGGAGCTCTGCACGTGGTGACCACGTCGACTCGCAGTGGCCGCGGCCGGAGAGGCCGTGATGTAAGGAGCGATAGATCGGCGGGCACGCGGAAGGGCAATACTGAGGAGTCGCGGATTAGCTGTGCAGCTTGTGGGGACTCAAATCATCAGACTGAAGGATGTAGATACAATCGGTTTATCTGCGGGAGATGCAGGCAGAAAGGTCATCTACGACGGGTATGTCCGATGCGAAGAGGGGTTCGACAGCCCCTAGATCGATGTGATACCAACAACATGTCAGCGCCTGTGCGGGCAACGAGCGAAGCGGCCAGGCCGAGAACCCCTGCGGACCAGTCAGGGGACGATGAAGCGCCGTTGTCAGACGAGGGAGATTGGGAGGCGGTAGAAGACGTCCACCAACTGAGCTTGAACAGTTATAAGCCGGTGAGCCTAACCATGTGTGTTGATGGAAACAAGTTAGGTATGGAAATTGATACGGGGTCGTTAGTGTCATGCATCAGTGGGGAAATGTATTATAAACTGTTCAGACATAGACATTTAAAAAACTCTAAATTGGTATTTAGATTCTATGATGGCACTATAATTAAACCAATGGGGGTAATAATGCCACTAGTTACTTATAAAAATAAGTCGAAACAAATGGAGTTATTTGTGATAGATGGGGGTACCACGTCTTTGTTAGGTCGGCAATGGCTTACAGAATTAGGTATAAAAATACCAATGTATCAAAATATGTTGACCATAAACACAGACAGAACGAATTGTAATAACTCCAGTAATAAAGAATTAAAATTATTGCTTCACAGATATAAGGATTTGTTCTCGGAGGGACTGGGCCGTTTCACGGGAGGCAAGGCCCGGTTACGGATACGTGACGGAGCGGTGCCGGTATTTTGCCGCGCACGGCCTGTGCCGTACGCGCTGCGCGAGCGCGTTGAGGCAGAATTAGAGGGTATGCTGCGCGCTGGTGTCGTCGAGCCCGTGGAGAGCTCGGACTGGGCTACCCCGCTTGTACCGGTACGTAAGGCTGATGGTGGACTCCGTATCTGTGCTGATTATAAAATAACCTTAAATCCCGTGCTACTGGTGGACAAATATCCGTTACCACGTATTAATGACTTGTTAGTTAAGTTAAACGGTGCTAAAATATTTACGAAAATTGATTTAACACAGGCATATAATCAAATCGAATTAGATGACCCCGACAATTGTACAGTTATTAATACCCACAAGGGCCTTTTTAAGTATAAAAGGTTAGTTTATGGCCTATCCTCGAGCCCAGGCATATTCCAAAGAATTATGGCCAACCTTCTCAACGATATTCCAAACGTAGAAGTATTTCTCGACGATATCATTATTGGAACACGCAATATTAGGGAACATTTGGTTACACTGGAAAAAGTTTTAGAGCGATTACATAATAACGGAATGAAACTTAAACAAAATAAATGTGTGTTTATGACTAATGAAGTGAAGTACTTAGGATATATTGTTTCCGACGAGGGTATTAAAGTGGACCCAGAAAAGGTAGAAGGTATATTAAACATTCCCCGACCAGAAAATATCACCGACTTAAGGGCTTTCCTAGGAACAATAAATTATTATGCTAAATTCGTCAACAACTTGAGCACTATGCTGGCGCCGTTGTATAGGTTATTAGGGAAGGGAGTGACGTGGAAATGGGACAGGGAGTGTGAGGCAGCCTTTAAGAAAATTAAAAAAGTTTTAATTAGTGCGGACGTCCTGGCTCATTATGAACCAAACAAACCGTTGTTTTTAACTAGCGACGCGAGCGCGAGAGGCATAGGCGGCGTGCTGAGCCAGATGTGCGAGCAAGATAGCAGCACAGGCGGAGCGCGCGAGCGCCCGGTTGTGTATGTATCGCGTGCGCTTAACGCGGCTGAGAAACATTATTCGCAAATCGAGCGGGAGGCATTAGCTATAGTGTTTTGTTTAGAAAAATTACACCAGTATTTATACGGTCGACGTTTTACACTACGCACGGATCACAAACCGTTAGTCACTATTTTTGGCCCTAAACAAGGTATACCATCGATGGCCGCAAGTCGATTACAAAGATGGGCTATAAAGTTGTCAGCCTATACCTATGATATTGAGTACGTCACCTCTAAACAGAACGGGGCGGACGGCTTATCGCGATTGCCAGCTGTGGTTGCGAGTAAACAAAGAAATATAATTCCGGAACAGTCATATTTACATTACGCGCAAAATGCAATGCTATTAGACTATAACGAAATTAAAAAACAGACGAGCCGAGATCAGTTACTAGGCCGAGTTTTAAGATATCTTCGCGACGAATGGCCATCCGATAACGAGATAAAATCGCTCCAGCCTTATTTTAATCGCCGAAAAGAACTTTATGAGGAATTAGGTTGTGTGATGTGGGGCCATAGGGTGGTCGTACCTGAGGTTTGTAGGAGTAAGGTTCTAATTAGTTTACATGAAGCCCACATGGGCATAGTTAAAACGAAAGCTTTTGCTAGGAGCTACATTTGGTGGCCGGGAATGGATGAAGCGATAGAAAACACATGCCGCGCTTGCAGTGTCTGTGCTGTAGAAAGTGAATCGCCGCCGCGACATATGCCCTGCCCTTGGCCATGGCCAGATAGACCGTGGGCCCGTATACATGTAGATTTCTTGGGCCCTATTTCGGGGCAGATATTTTTAGTAATGGTCGATGCTAGAACCAAGTGGCTTGAGGTTAGTCAAGTACCTAGTACAGCGGCTAGTCACACAATAAACGTTTTAAGTGACGTGTGCGCACGTTTTGGTTTACCTAAACAAATAGTCTCGGATAACGGGCCACCCTTTACAAGCAATGAGTTTTCGCAGTTTCTTAATGCCAATGGCATTGAACACATATTTACAGCACCATATCACCCTGCCTCAAACGGGGCAGCAGAGAATGCAGTACACACAGTGAAAAGGGTGATTAAGAAGGCCATTAGGGAAAATTTAAACATACCTTTATTTATAAATAAATTCCTCCTATATTATAGGAACACGGAACACTGTACTACAGGTGAAACTCCGGCGTCTCTCATGTTCGGCCGCAGGTTGCGTACTAAATTCGACGCCCTGATACCTAATAGGGACAATAAAGTTAGGGACGCTCAGTGGCGACAACAAAAGTATGGCGCAACAGGGTCACGGCAATTGCATCCGGGGGATGAAGTTTGGTTGCGTCAGTATAGGGGACAGGATAAATGGTTATCAGGGAAAGTAACGGAAAAGATGGGAACCACCGATTACAAAGTAGTAGATGCTTTAGGTAGGGAATCCCATAAACATGTGGATCAGCTAAAGCAACGGATACGGAGTTCATTAATCTGTCCTTCTAGCCCGGTTAGAGTGCAGCCAGAGATGGTGGATGTATCGGGGAACCCAGAAGCGCCCAGGGACTTCGACGACTCAGCCGCCACAAATACGCCTCAGGGTGACGAAGAGCATTTTGATAATTGTGTCGAACCAAAAACTCAGACTCCTTTGCCTTCTCCTGAGCCGACCCAGTCTCGTCCCATCCGTGCATGTAGAAGGAATAAGCCACCTAGTTATAAGATATGATAAGTAATATTTCCTCTTTTGTTAGTTACGTAAGTTATTAAATGTATAAGTAAATAAGCTACCTAGCTGTAAGTATATTTTAGGTTTTGTTAGTTATGTAAGTTCTTTATTGTATACCTATAGATAAGGATGTTTAGATTAAGGGTGAAGGTGTGATGTATGTGTGCCTATGTGTGAGTGCGTATGCGCCGATGCGGCGGTCGTGTCATTAAGGACGGACAGTCCCCAATAAACCACGGTACTAGCTACACGTTTGTTTTACTTAAACATCTCAGAACCTATGATCCACAATAAATTGAATTGAATTGAATTGAATTGAAGTACTTAATAGAGATAACTTGCTTTTTCTAGCTTTTATTGGCTCTAGGAAAAGCAATCATCAAAATCTCGTTTTTTTTACAATGTGTAGAGAATCGGTAAAATATTTTATTATTTATTTTATATAATTAGGTATATAATTTATTTTGTCAGTATTAACATTTTCGCCCTAAGGAAAGTCGTTAAAAAAAATTATATGGAATTTTGAAAAATTACGATGAGATGTTTTTTTTTTTTTATTATTAAGTCTGACATGGCCTATAAATTAAAATGAAACCCAATCTAATTCAGTTACATTTTTAACATCGTAATCGCAACAAAACTGATAAACTTGCGGTAACAATAATGTTCAATATTTGTTGGTTAGTAACTTTCAAGTCCTCATTTTTAGAAGTGAATGAACCGATTTGAATGAAACCAGTAGTGCGATTCTGTAAACATGTCGAAGTGAACACCCGGGCGGGGCGCACGACGGGTGAGTTGTCAAACCATACAAATAAGATGGAATGACAGCTCTATTGTCGTTCACTCCGCCTAGGTGAACACCGTGAGATGTCGACAGAATCGACCGGCTGGTTTGCATACGCTAGATTTCCAGGTCTAAATAAGAGAACATTCTCGAAAATTAAAAAAAAAATCCGCATTTTTTATTTTGGTGAATCATGGCAAATTACAGCTTCGTGTCATCAATAGTCTCTGAGTAAACCACGGACGGACGGATGGACGAACATGGCGAAACTATAAGGGTTCGAAATTTTACTTCGGAACCCTAAAAATTAAGAAAATTTATCAACATTTTGATGTTTTTATCGCGTTTTTATTTTGGCTGTCGCAGTTTGCTCTACGAGTTTCCAATAGCATTTCGCATTCAATCAACTTCTTATTAAATTGCTCTCTCAAATCTTGCAGGCACCGGCAAGTACCAGATCCTGCACAATCTGCTGATGCTGGCAACACTATTGGCTGCGATCTTGGAGATGATCGGCATCGCCTTCGTGCTGCCTGCTGCAGCTTGCGACCTTGACATACCCGATAATCTGAAGGGGATTATCACTTCTTTGCCTAATATAGGTAAGTGGAATCTAAAATCTCTGTCCCTTGATCTCATCAATGTAGCGACCATTTGTTTTTCTACTAAGACAGATCGCCATCACAGATAATTGTATAGTTTCACAAGTTGGCACTATGAACACCGACCGGGCTGCAGCCTCGCAGGCACAACTCATTGCTCGTAAACCACTTTCTACAACAACTTACTAAATTATAATAGCAATATTTCACAACAAAATTCTTTGCTATTATAGCACTGCACTAACCCTTTCCAGACAATTTCCTGCAAGCAGCTGCAACATAATAAAAATATTTTTATTTAGCGTTGCATATTTCAATACATTCGTATGTGGACATTTGTGCCTGGTTACGCAAATAGCTAGATCTACATACGAATATAAACTCTGGGTCACTATTGAGATTTTCCTAATGCAAAATCAGAAAAAAAAATAGTAATATTAATTTTAGTATATTAAATCATATTTATTAGTTTATTATTTTAGCTTATATATGTACTTTATTAGTATTATTTATATTATTGTTTTTTTTATTTCCAAAACAAAACTCTATTTTTAATCTTATTTGTTGTACACCTACCACAGTGTAGTCTTTTTAACCCAAAGGTTGACTGGTAGAGAATGCCTTGTTGCATTAACTCCGCCCATGTACCACTATTGTACATAAAGTTTAAATAAATAAATATTTTTTGCCTGTCCCAAACTTGCACTCAGTTTTTGCAGTTTGCACCACAAAAACAACAAGTCAAAATACTAACCACTTCATGATTACAATTCCAGGTATTATTCTAACAGCGCCATTCTGGGGCCGTGCCTCAGACTCGCTGGGCAGGAAGCCGGTGCTGCTGGGCTCCCTGGCTGCATCAGGCGTGATGGCATTCACGGCTGCCTTCATGCCCTCGCTGGTCACCTTCGCGCTTCTCAAGTTCGCGTGTTCTCTCTTGTAAGTAGACTGCTTTTTATTCTTAGCGAAGATTATGTATGTAGGAACTAAACGTTAATAGTTCCAATAGGTGAATAAAACTAGTGAACGATTTGATTTTCCTGGTATTGATTTAAAGATTTGACCATGGAATGCAATAAATTCATAATATGAATTTGGCAAAAAAAAATACCCCAAAATTAAGAGTAAGTAATGCTGATTAATTTTCATTTTTAATTGAATTCCGAGAGGTTGAAAAAATGATTTCAAGTTTATTTATTATTGACCGTTCATTTCAGTTCCTTCGCTAAAATTATCATGTTATTAAACTAGAGCCGCTTCATCTTTTAGAACGCGCCTACATTAATGAAATAAAACCTCGTGTTTCAAATTCCAGTTTATCCAGCCCGTCATCCCTAGGATACGCGTACGTGTCGGAGATGCTCCCGCGCAGACGACGAGACTTCGCAGTGCTTGTCACCAACGGACTTATCAATATATTTACCTTCTCTAGTCCTGGTGAGTTGTGATGTAGGTACTTACATGGGCCAGTTCAGAAATATTATTTTCGTTAGTTTCTATCAGAAAAAACAACTCCAAATAAGTTGGAGCGTTTTTTTCTGATTGAAACTTTTCATCATCCAAAAAGGAGAGATTTCTTCTGATAACCACCGGTTTTAAATTAGATGCCAAGTTGTCTTCAAGATATTCGTAACTATTCATATAAATAAGGCGCAAACAGGAGGTGTTGAACTTGGAACCAGTACAGAGCCACTTTGGCAGATGTAAATAGGTAGGTAGTATTGCCAAATTCAGAGTTTTTTTTTTTCAAAGTACCCACCAACTTACCCCGTTCCCAAATTGTTAAAACTCCAACCCATAGAATATTATTATTTCAAAACATATAATTCAACTAAAATATTTCACAAGTCCTTTTGAATTGTCGGTCAATCAAAAAATATTAAGTTCACCACATAACAAAATCCTTCTCCTAATTTCGAAATTTCTTTTGCTATCAAATCTATACAAAGGTTGTCTGCAAAAGATCGATTTTAGCGACGAGATCGCCCATTGTTTCACCCTTCTATTTTTACACACCACCCCCCGGTGTGCAAAATAACATTATTTATTATTATTTATTATTAAGGTGGACCGATGACCTTATGAGGGTCGCGGGTAGCCGATAAATGCAAGATGCACCGGACCGGTTGTTGTGGCGACACTTGGGGGAGACCTATGTCCAGCAGTGGACGTCTTTCGGCTGATATGATGATGATGATGATTATGTTATTTTGCAAGGTGTAAAATAAAGAGTATTTCTATTAAATTCCAGGTCTAGCATGGCTTATCCTCTCCTCCGACTGGCAGTACCCATTCGGAGCCATAAACCTGCGACCCTGGAGGTTGCTGACAGCTGTGTATGCCCTGCCTCTGCTCCTGGCTGCGTTGGCCATGTTCTGTGCCGACGAGAGCCCCAAGTTCCTGATGACAAGGGGGAAGGATAAGGAGGCTCTCGCTGTCGTGAGGAAGATCTATACTGTGAATACGGGGTTACCTGGTGATACTTTTTGTGTGAGTGAGCTTACTGCTGTCAAGACACTGTGAAGTCCATTTCTGTTGGGCAATGTGTTTAGTAACTACAGGTGTGTACAACGTGTAACAGATGAGATATTTCACCTTCGTCTTCATCAGATCATGTACCAACACATGCTGGTTACCCAAGTGTCCATAAAAAATGGAACTGGACCGTTTTTAACTTGTCTCTTGAAGATCATAACTACAATAGCGTCTTACTTACTCGTGTAATTTTTACATGTTGCAGGTAAAATCTCTAAAGATACCGTGCGACATCACGGACACGGAACAGCGCGGCTCAGATGTTGCGCTGGCGCCGAAATCAAAGTCCGAGTCAGCGTTCGCACTGCTGCGTCCCCCGCACCTGAAATGGTTCGCGCTTACTGGCTTCCTCATGTTCGGGCTGTTTTCTTTGTAAGTCCACACTGTACTCAAGTGACTGTTGTCCATCTGCTACAGCCAATTTGTTCCTTGTCTAAGGGATGGATTCAGTCGTTGAGATAAAAAAAAACAGCTGTACCGAGCGAGGGTCTCAAACATTTTTTCAAGCTAAATAACAAAATTGATGAAAATTGACTATAGGTATTCCCCCTATCTGTATTCTGCATGTGCACGACCTACCTACATACTCGTATATGTTTTCATACAAAGCAATGGTAAATTGGTTCTTAGCTTAGCTACGGACTGCTGTGACTTGATCTAGTAGGCGCCAGAGAGCATTAGTCAGTCTGTCATATCGCTGAAATGGACATCTTTAGTACTGCCATTAGACATACTAGTTTTTGTTATACTATTTCTGTTGTTTCTGTCTGTGCGTGATTCAAGTATTTGCGAAATCATTTTTATTCTTTCTTTTCTATCGTTGAGGAGACGATTGCTGCTGCTTAATAGCAATCCTATGTTTTTTAATCATTGTAAAGTCTTGCTTGGTGTTCCGTTTAGGCATCTGCATAAAAAATAATAAATTTATTTCTTCCAGCTTGAACGGCCTCTTCCTCTTCGCCCCAGACACGATCAACAGGGTGTTGAATAGTGAGGAGACCAGCGGCACCGTCTGCGAACTTATGGGCCAATCTGATAACTCTGTAAGTTCAAATATTAAAACATCTTACAAAAATGTTAATATCACAGCATGGACTGGATGGCAAGAGACTCGAGAGAGACGAAGTAGGCTTCTTGAAAAATTCCTCTTGAAAAACCCCAATAAACTCTTTTCCAACCAATCGAACCCAGAACCCCTTGCTTGACAGTTACTAGACCTGTTGTGACATCAATACCGACGCCACACTAACTACAAAAATATCTGACGTTACAGAAATCCTACATCGCGCTATCAAAGTAAAATTCAAAGTCAATGTCAATTAATTTATTTCAACTAGACCAATATAAGGCACTTTCGATTTCATTCATCAAAGTTTTCCACACATTTTGAACATATACAGCTGCATGACAACAACCATGGGACAGTTGCCCGCCAGACTGCACACCCGTCTGGATTTATTGTTCGGGTATCTAGTAAGGGGTTAAAGAAAGGTCAATGTACTTTATTGCAAGTTTATCGGGCGCCTACCATACACCCTTTTCCGCATACTTCCATCCTGTTAGGATGAACACCAATGATAGACCGTTTTAAGGATTTTAATAATATGATTTTGATTCCTTATAATTAAACCCACAAGGCAGAGGAACATACCGCTGAACTTCTCATTTATGACTTTAGGAAGTTTACTTTCGAGACAGTCAGTATAATACCGACATGTGACATATCACGCGACATTATATTAGCATTATCTATCAGATATGAACACTAATATCTTTATTGTTTAACAGCGGGGTATTAGATCTAAATATAGGCTCTACGTGAGGGGTCAGAGTTTTATAACGTTAAGATTTGGTGATACATTCAATGATACAACATGGCTTGAAACGTGAAAGTTTAGTGAAAATAAAACGTGATACGAAGTGAATCAACATTTACAGCCTTTCAAGTGTAGACTTTGCACTCGACAGTAAATATAAAGATCATAGGCTGGTGGGTGACGTTAGTATTTTTTCCAAGGATGAAGAGAGCTATTTTATGTGTCATCATTATCATCAGCAACTGCCTCCGTGGTCGAGTGGTTTAGGCGTTTGCCTTGTGACCCGGTGGTCGTGGGTTCGGTTCCCACCGGAAGCATACTTTGTAAAGTTGTGTCCAGTTTGGCTAAGATATTGCAGGCTTGAATTACCTGATTGACTGATAAAAAGACAATTCCGTGCTTTGGAAGGCACGTATTAAGCCGGTGGTCCCGGCCACCGAATGGTGGTCGTCAAACCATGTCAGAGGCCCTTAAGGCAGTTTAGAAAATCTGACACTAGGGTGTGTGGGGTCCTTACAGCTTACTGCCCACACGATAAAGAAGAAAGAAGAATTATCATCACCACTCCAAAATGACTAAGCGTTTTCAACTTCCAATGTTTTGTCGACATTTTTGAGAAAACTGAAGAAGCGCTCATCTCTCTTACGCTCCACATTGATACTCAGGGAGCTGTGACGGCCCAGTTGTAACGGTTCCAAATTACGAGTCTTAATTCTTTATCAAAACAACTTATATTTATTACAGTTACAGTGTTGATAAAGTTCATATAGAAAGGCGAGCTTAACTCAAACTACACAAAAACAAGAGTTTTCTCCCAGTAAACCTTTGAGTGATATAGAGAGATCAGTATAGAGGGTATGATCCAGTGTACAAATTATAATACATAATTTGTCCAGTGTACAAATTATAATACGTAATGTGTATGTTAGGTGTATTCATGTATTGGCTAACCTTAGTGTGAAATGGTAGGAATTTTTGAGGTACTCATAAACGAACTCGAGCGGCTGCAGATCTTGTGCATTCGCTTTATTTTAGGCCTCCGCAAATACGACCTATGTCGGAGTTTCGGGCCAGATTAAAAAGGCGTCCAATTCAATGTCGACGAGATACAAATTAATGAAAAAGAAGTGGAGAGAGGACACCACCCTGAGGAACACTCTCAGCCAAATCACACCATTCAGAGAAATCCTTATCAGATCGAACAGACCGCGAGCGGCCCCGAAGATATGATATGAACCACTCAATTGCTGGTGCAGAGACATTAAGGGATGATAAGATTCCTAAGAGGGTGTCAAAGTCAGCTGAGTTAAAGGCACAACTGAAGTCCAGTAAATCCAAACCGTTAGACACTCATTCTCAATAGCCAGCCTTATATCGTCAGTTATTTTGACTAGAGTTGTCAAAGTGCTATGGCCAGGTCTGAAACTAGATTACTAGATTGGTAAGCACTCAGCAGGCTATTACAGGACAGATAACAAGACAGTTGCTTCTGAAAAAGACTCTCGAGAACTTTAGAGAGGACTGAGAGAATGGAATATAAGACGGAACTGGGATCGTAAGAACGTGTCGTAGGTCGTGCGTAGATTTGAACCCAAAAAGGCAAATTAGACACTATGCGCTATGTGCCATTAATTCCGTCACCACTGCTCTAAAGACGATGAAGGCAAATGGAAACCGGCATTTTGAATAAAAAATTCGAACACATGTGACATGCGGCCCGCATGTTGGCTTAAATCCACCCCATCTTCGAGAGGAAGCTTGTGGCCCATGCAGTGGAACATGATGATAATGATGATGACACCATAAAACAGCCTACATTAACCTCTTCCCTACAAACCAGGACAGTACCTATGGTCATTTCACTGCATAAAAAATAAAAACGTTGCCCATAGAAGTTTACCAATCTCTTCTGTTCCAGACATCAACCGAATGCCAGGACTCGATCTCCCACAACACGTTCTACATCATGGTTGTGACAACCATCGTGTACGGCGTGCTGGTCACCGCCGGCAGCATGAGCCCGCTTTCCAAGAAGACGCTCCTCGTCTGCATGTTCACCGTCGTTGGAATCGGCTGTCTCATCGCTGGGCTGTCGACTAACAGGTATGTTGATGAGATACACATTCTACATCATAGTGGTGACGACCATCGTGTACGGCGTTCTGGTCATCGCCGGCAACATGAGCCCGCTCTCCAAGAAGACGCTGCTCGTTTCCATGTTCATCGTCGTTGGCATCGGCTGTCTCATCGCTGGGCTGTCGACTAACAGGTATGTTGATACGATTGGATCCACCCCCTGAAGGAGACTATCATGAGGTCGTAGACATTCTTCCTGTCAGCGGTAGCGTGGCGAAGGCGATTGTCGAAACGTCAAAAAAGTAAGGGATTGAAAAATTGCTATCGAAATGTAACGTGATCAGTCCCTATTATTTTGGAATATTTCCACAATCTCCTTCGTTGAAAGAATGGAACTTTGTCTATACTCGCTGGTGATTAATATTTAACTAAAAACTTCAAGTAATTGGCACATATTTATTTAATTATGTATTCGTATATAGCTCGTGAGTAAATAATAACAGTCACACGGGTCGATATTACAGGTTAAGCAACGCTTACCAAGGTCGATCTGTGGATGGGTGACCATCTTAATATACCGAGACTCCTCCGTGCCTCGGAAAGCACGTTAAGGGTGCGTTTCCACTGAGGCGGAGCGGAGCAGAGCGTGCCGTGGCACGCTCTGCTCCGCTCCGCCTCAGTGGATGATTCACCAATCACTAGGCTTGAAATTCACATCTCTTTTCCACTCCGCTTGGTTGATTGGTGAATCGCGGCACGCTCTGCTCCGCTCCGCCTCAGTGGAAACGCACCCTAAGCCGTTGGTCCGGCTGTCCTTTGTAGATCTTTGTTACGGATTGGCAGAGTCTGACACGAGTCTTGCCAAAAAGTACCGTGTTACCCAGTTAATGGGTTGTGGAGATCTGGTAGACAGCCGCTCCACGTAAAATACTGGCATTCAGCTAAATCCGGCTTGACTGGGAGCAATA
Organism: Melanchra persicariae; assembly: GCA_947386135.1. Classification (NCBI taxonomy): domain Eukaryota; kingdom Metazoa; phylum Arthropoda; class Insecta; order Lepidoptera; family Noctuidae; genus Melanchra; species Melanchra persicariae. Next base: position 2,976,655 of record OX376656.1, on the reverse strand, counting down.
AAGTTGGGGAAAGGTTAGGCTCTGGGTGCTGGGTAGAGCGGAAGGGAGTATCAGACTCTTAACAGACTGACAAAAACCCATCCGTGTTCCTTCTTATGCTCTTTGCGTTCCAGTGCCGCGGTGACTCTGTCGACCAAATTTCGCAACAGTGTAACAGCAGTGCGATTCTGTAAACATGTCGAAGTGAACTCTTAGGCGGGGTGCACGACTGGTGAGTTGTCAAACCATACAAATAAAATGGAATGACAGCTCACTTGTCGTTCACTCCGCCTAGGTGTACACCGTGAGATGTCGACGTAGAATCGACCGGCAGGTACCTACGAACCAAAATCAAAGTGACAGTATTAGAACCGCAGCTACCAACGATATGTTATCACTTATTTATTGTAAACTTTATTGTATCATTAATGTCATGTGAGGATTAAAACGTGAGGATCGTTTATTTTTAAAAGCAGGTATGGGGATTACCACACTGACGTCACAGCTAGATAGGCGCCGGCGCAACGCGACGTCATGTGATGCGACACAATATTAATTACACTATGAATAAGTAATCAGTAAGACTAGTTACTAGCTAGTCAGTAAATTACTGTCATAAAAGTAATTAGCTTTACATAAAAAAAATTGAGTAGCAGAAATGGCCGAGGAAATACACAGGGCCCCTGGGTACAACTGAGTTCGGGGCCCTTTTTGAAAGCTGAAAACCGGCCAAGAAAGCATCGGACCATAGGTAGTAGATTTACCTACATCCTCATGATTCAGTTTTTGACGGATGTCAATTTCTATTGGCCCAGGTCACGTGTCCCTCATCATCATCCGCCTAGCCTGTAAAATCACAATTTAACCAAAAGAAAATAACAAAATAACCAAAATGTACCAAATTAACCAAATGAACCTAAAGTGTTATGTATGTTTGGATATACGTCCGAACATTCAAACTTTTACAGTCAAACTAACTTCTATACAATTTAATATTCTATACAGATCAATCAATGAACGGCTTAACTTTGGTATGATGACACTTGCATCGTTAGACCGTGTCTTGGATTACAGCACATTGGATACTTTAACGATATTCCGATTTGACAACGCTCAAATGGACTTGTAATGACTGACTTTCACGCAGGCGAAGCGGTTGGTATTGGATCTTGGTATGTTGATCTCAAAGGTCGCTATCATGCACAAACGCTATCGTGTTTGTGCATGATAGCGTGTATTCTTCTTTACCGTTTTATTGCCTTTGGTCACTTGAGGGCGGGATCGATTCCTGAGATCGATAAGAAGTCCAAAGGTCTGTCTGCTCAGTACTCTTGTAAGCAGACCGGTACAGAAACAGACTGTTAACTTGAATGATAACTCGAAAACAGTTGGCAGTGTCAGATAATATTGGGAATGTCGTACCCGTAGAAATTAAGCACCATCTATTTAAGGCTTAAAACGATCATGTTTAAAAGGACAACGAGACGGCAACAAATGCGGCAAATACATGCAATACAGACAGCACATCAAAGGGCCTTCTACTAATGTTTAAGCAACGTGGCATTCGCATCTCAATCGCAATCTGAATAAAAAAAGCCTCATTTTTCATACATTTTTGACAGATTTCGAATTAGCACTCAGGTATTTTAATCGAACCTTCTTGGTGAGTCTAGCAATAGACATTTCTTTCGTTGTTTGTTTGCGATTAAATGCTTTTTCTTTCTTTATTAATATGCTGACTTTTCCCCACAGGATCTTGGCTGGTATAGCGATGTCCTCCCTCCAGCTTACAGCACTGGGCATTGGCCCTCTCACTGCATACGTCGTGCAACTGTTCCCCACGTCGTTGAGGTAAGATAAATTCTATTAAACCCGGCTACTACCAGGGCAGCTTAGGCTACGTTTCCAACTGCTAGCAACTCGCATGCAAGTTTAAATGTACCGTATGGTGTCGGACGTAAAAGAGTAGCATCATCCCATCACTTCCCGTGGGTGTCGTGTCGTAAATGAGATTGTCCGTGGAGTTTCTTGCACGTTCTTCTCCATAGAGATCTACGCTTTGGAACGTGCAAATAGCTTCATCTTTTTGACCGAACGACCTTGACAATTCAAAAGTGCCTGTAAATGGTCTAATTGAAATAAATGCTTTGACTTTGACTTTGACTTTAAGAGGCGACTAAGGGACTCACCAGAAAAACGCAGCAGTATTATCTGTAAGTACATTGCTACAGCTACCTACACTGCGATCGCAAACCCGCCGGCCAAGCGTGGTGATTATGGCAACCCCTTCCCCCATTTGGAGGACGCCTATGTCCTCCAGCAGTAGATGTTTTTCGGCTGATATGATGATGATGATGAAGCTTTAAAAGTGGCTGGAATCAAGGACAACTGTTGTCATCTACCTACTTACAATACGTAGGTATTTCTTTTCTCTGCCAGAAGCATGAATTGAATAAGAACTCACATACAAGATCTTCCCATTTGCGCAAATCATTTGTGGAAAAAAAAATATGTACAACCGCTCAAGCACTCGCACACCAGTGTGCCGCGAGATTTTCGCAATTTTAATGTTTATTATTACTATACGTAAGGTTTATTACATAATTTGAAATTTTCACATGTCAATGCTTGGAAGAAAAAATAGCACAAAAAAAAACATTTCTAAATGGTGTCAGAATTATGGGATTAGCAATTAGACTCAACTGACTTGTCTAGACGAAATCGAGATACTTAGAAACTACTTTCCACTTTTGTTTTCTCAGTCTACACAGACGCCCTTGGGGTTTCCATCTCTCGCGATGCCATAACATTTTACAACACAAAGCTACTATATACCAAAGTAAATATTTTGCTCTCAACAATAGCACATGTGTGTTTTATAATACATATAATCCAAAATAATATAGCCATAAAGATATTGTAGTACCGAATAACAAGTATGCGAAAAATATTATAAATATTTTTGTCATAGGCGAATCTATCGGTAATCTTTATTGATGTTTGTGACTTTCCGAGCTCATTCTATGTGGAATATAAACAACATTATAATCCAGATTCCTGAAATATTGCTCAATCATTATTTGCTTGTGAAAAAATTTTATATTACAACATAATACGCAATATCAATTTTATTAAATTCTATACTTGTTGTAGGTGAAATGATTTTTTAACCGATTCAAAAAGGAGGAGGTCATATATTATACAACGTGTAACAGAATAAACGCAATACCTCTTAAGGGGGCATTGTACTCATCATTATTAAAAACTTTTACAAAGGGACCAACCAGTCTGGTCAGTACATTTTGTCGAGTTATCCGCGCATAAATGTACGGGGCAGTCGATTTTTTTTTCGCGATTTCAGTATTGGTCCCATAGTAGATGACCCCTTAAGAGGAATTGCGTTTATTCCAACGCTTACTTTTGCAGGGGCACAGCAGTGGGCGCGGTGCTGATGTTCGGCCGGATGGGCTCCGTCGCCGGCGCCAACGCAGCCGGCGTGTCGCTCAACGCCGCCTGCATGACCACCTTCTACGCCTTCGCTTTTCTAGTCTTCTGTAAGTAATCCCATCATCAGGTTAACTCACATTTCATATTCCGATACTCGTGAAGAGATCCTCGTGACCAGAGATCCAGCACACATCCAGCTGGCTACTGTTCCCACTGCTAAGCAAATTAAATACCAGTGATAAGGCATTGAACGGTCAAAAGTCCTCGCATCCTAAAAAACCCACCGCGGTTACTTCATATCTTCACCAGCACCACCACCACTATTTGGTGTTACTTCATATCTTCACCAGCACCACCACCACTAATTGTTCTGGACGGCAATGAATTGAAAAAAAAGTTCGGTTTTGATAATTCCCTTGCACCAATATCAATTAGTTTGGGGTACAAAGTGGTTATTTAAATAGGTATACTCGTATGGGCCTCATCAGTCATCCAAGGGCAATGGAGAGGCCAATTCTCGGAGTTTCCTTGCGTTTTCGAATCAGGAATGACGATACCCGCAAGAAAACCAAGGTTACCGACATAGCCCGAAGAATCGCCAAACTGAAGTGGAAGTGGAATAAGACGCAGCCTTGGAAGACCTCCCACAAGGTGGACCGATGACCTGGTGAGGGTCGCGGGTAGCCGATGGATGCGAGACGCACAGGACCGGTTGTTGTGGCGACACTTGGGGGAGGCCTATGTCCAGCAGTGGACATCTTTCGGCTGATATGATGATGATGATGATGATGATGATGATGATATGGGTGAAGTCGAATTTAAAATGTTTATTAAAAACAATTTTTATAACCACACGAACAAAAGGGCTATACTTTATCGACATCCCGGCTTACGAAATACCAAGCTTGAAGATGATTTCATATGGCCGTGAAGATCGAGGACCCGACAACTGACGGATAACCTCCGTGACCATACAGATACCGTTAACGAAGCACAGAAGCACGAGGATTACGATATTCAAACAGGGTCTCCCAATACCAACCTTACTATTTAAAAGATAATAAATGAACAAGAACTCATAGACAAATTAATTGTAAATTAGCGGCGATATACATGACATGCCATTTGCTTGTCAGATTTTTATCGAGCAATTTCTATCTTAATCCGTACATTTGCTATTTTCGGCGAATTGTTTATCGACAGTAAAAATACAGTCATATTTTTTGAATTTTTTGCCTTTATCAAGAGGTCTACACATTTTTTGAGAGGGTGTGGCTCATGCAGCCCACATGGAACCAGGCCCAGCCATGCAGCTCTCTACATGCCTTGTGTAGGACCACTATTTCAAAATTCATACCTAGAATGGATAGCAATTAACAGCAGAATATCCTCCCATACCATTCCCATATTATCATATACATTAGATAGTTAACTAGTAGATACAGCTATCAGCATTCCGTATATTAAACGTGGAGATGATGGAAATACATTGTCATGACTGACGAGGATTTTGAAGTTACCTATTGCATAATTGACTATTACTTATCCTAGTTGCTTATCCTTAGCGTAGGCTATGATTTGTCCTGCCAGGGTTGCGGATTTTATTCGAAAGATTTACCGTGGGCCTGGAAAGCAAAAGGCACTACGAGGAGTACGGATGGGTTTTAGTCACTAAGAGTCTGACACTCCCTACCACTCCGCCCAGAGCGGGAGGAGTCATTTGATGATTTCCCATCCAAAAAATGGTTCGCTCTGGGTGGCGAAAGGGAGTGTCAGATTCTTACTGACTAAAACCCATCCGTGTTCCTCCAAATGCCTTTTGCGTTCCAGGGCCGCGGTGACTCTTTCGAACAAACTCCGCAACAGGCTATCTTCTTCTTCGCTATCTCCTCACTGCTGAGGATCGCGACCACGTACGACGCATCTGCAAGCTGTGTTATCTTCTGCTGTGTGGATCTCTCGGTATATTCTGCCAACATACACTCCCTTTTGTCGAGATATGTTAGCAAAAATGTTCTGAACAGTTTATTTCTGGAAAATAGATTTATGCATAATCCGTGTCTAGATAAGTACAACGGTTGAAAAATCATTTGAAGGTGATAAAAAATCAGTTGGTATGCTTCCAACGTGAATGTTATGCTCCAACAGCGCTATTACATACATCTAGCCGGTGTTCTGCCTCGTATATATTACGTACGTAAAGTCGGGTTTCTTTGTTCCTGGGGTATAACGGGTATAACTTTATCCCTTTATTTACTGTTCCGGTTAAAAGTTGTTTAAGTCCCTTTTGTCACAAAAATTGTCCACAATGGTTTATTTTTATTCCAGTCGTTTTTTTATCGATACTTGGAGAAAACAAAATGATAACCGATCGACTTCTATCCGTATTATTGTAAATTTTATCGATAATCGTGATCTTGGCGTGATTTCGTGCTGTTCAAATAATTTTATTCGTGTCTTATCAGTGATATTAATACACGCATATTTTTGAACAATTTCAGCGTCTAATTGTAGGTACCCTATATTTATTAGAATGTTATCTTAAGCCAGATGCCAGATAACGGACTCCTGCAGTTTTTAAAGTTATCATTGTTATACTGTATCCATGCTGATCTTTTGAAACAAAGCAGACTAATAAAACTTATCAAACAACTTTTTATAATGGTTGTAAATTTTGATTGGTGTGTCAGGTAGGTATTTTTACACTGATTAGGAAGTGCGAGGAAAATTTTGTAAAATAAAGATTAACTTTTTAGTTGATGAACACGCCACGAGTGTAAATAGTTGTAAATTTTATACGAAATTACACGTGCGTTTGGTTAAGTCTGTTTAAGTAATTCACTGCATATTAAAGGTACACTAATCCATACTTTCGCACTTACATATATGCGAAAGTAAATCTGTTTAAACTTAATTAAATTAACATAATATGTAGATCTAGCCTAAGGACCGAAAACAGACAGGATACTTTTTATGAATATAGAAGGCCATCACAGGATACTTTTATTATGGACACACCTACCACGCGGGCGTAGCCACGGGCAGAGGCTAGTACGTCATAAAGTTTTGAAAGGAGGTGTAAATATTGCCGCAGATATACTAGGTAATTTTTTTTCCAGTGCGCAAACTTTAAGAACCACTTCTGCCCATGTAAATGAACAACTTTCCCCAAGAAAGCCATAGTCAATTCCTAAAAAAAAAATTGAGTCTCCCATACAAATTGTGGTCAGTTGATGACAATTTTGAATGGGAAGTTCAATTTAAAAAAAAAAAAAAGTTATCCAGTATATAAGTAGGTCATTGAATTGTTTGATTAAAATCTTTGGTTTTACCTTTTCAATTATCTCCTGTTTTTACCAATAGACAGACCGTTGTGGCTTTAGCGATTATAGGTAACACACATCCTGTCATTTCCAGCCCTCTACTCCCCTTTCTTTAAGGTGGACCATAGTTTCATAAATCAGGGATTTGCGAACTAGTTAAAAAAATCATACAAAACCGGGAAGCGGAGCGAGGCAGCGAAGCGAGGAAGCGGAGCGAGGCAGCGAAGCGAGGAAGCGGAGTGGGGAAGCGGAGTGGGGAAGAGAAAAAATCTGCCGGCCGCCCTCACTCTCAAACTCACGACTCAAATTACTGAATGTGAACTCGGATTAGTACCGCACCATTTGCAACTCCGCTCCGCACTGTCTCGCTCAGCATCAGTGGACAGAGACAGTCCGCAACTCCATCGCGCATTACTCCGTCGCTCCGCTCCGCTGCCTCGCTCTACATCAATGGATAAGCAGCCTTAGGTTTCTGACTTTCATTCAGCGTGTCCAAAACCTTAAAAAGAGAGTACAACTGTAACGTATCATGACAACTGAATAGACTGGGATTACGTTTAATCGGGTAACTAAGTCACGTGTTTTTTTTTTGTTTACCTTTAGTTAACTACCTACTCGGAATAAGTATAGATATCTAATTAATTTCACACTACGTCATAATTAAAGTTCTAAAAATAATTTCGGTATCGAAAACGTCGATATATTATCAGAATGCATTGCAACGCTGCATGTTCGTTGAATGTCACCTTTCTTGGTTGTATAGGTACTTTACAACTAGTGTTATTATCTATCGAAAGTTTTGATAATACAACGGCAATGAACTGGCATCAATATTAATTCGACATATTTGAACACAAGCAATGCGTATCCAGTTCATTATAACAACGACACAAAAGAAAGTAGTATAACGAAAAATTTTTAGATTAAAAAATATCTATCTTCTTGTAAAAAAGTTTCTCAATGTACATAACAATATCCGCTAGCTTAGCTCGTATTCTTATTCTTTATTGCACACTTATCAAACAAACATACAAATATAAACACAATAGGATGATGATGATGATGTACGTAATAATGTTTAACATTGGTGCAAAATCATTGCGTTAGCTATCACATGTATTGGCGATGCAAAGAATAACCGCGCACCTCTAGCGGCGAAATTTAGAAGTTGCCTATGAACGCTGGTAACGCTCGCGCTGTATGAAAACTGTCAAAGTGTCGTTCTTAGACAATTTCATAATTTGACACTAGAGGCGCTAGTTAGAATTTTTGCATCGCCAATAGGTAAATGTGCTACGATTTGAACCTGTATATTTAATTTAACACAGTCATAAGTAGGTTTCTATTTTCCGGGCCTGAGATTTTACATCGACATCTTTTAATTCACATGGTTATCATCAGTGGTCATGCATTTTCTGATAGCACCCATATCCTTAACGGACTTTAAAATAGGGAGAGGTTCTCATAAGTATTTTTCTTTGTCCACAGTATGTGCTGGCCTCAGTTTTCTCCTACCAGCTGCAGAGAAAGAGAAAAAGTCACAAGACCTGGACAGGGTTAGCTGATAGTAATATCTTATTTATTGACAACTAGATGTATACCTACGATTTTTGTATTTTTATATTTCAACCCTTACTATTCAGCCGGTCGATTCTGTAAACATGTCGAAGTGAAGGCTTGAGTGAATCACGAAGTGAGCTGTCAATCCATGTAATGCTAGCTCACTTCATGATTCACTCAAGCCTTCACTTCGACATGTTTACAGAATCGCACTGCTGGATGGAACTAGGTTGCGTCAATTGACTACGACCAGTGAATATTGATCGCCTCAATACATGGTCAGTTGTGATTGGTCATGTATCATAGGTGCGATCTGATGAGTCGATGTCATCGGTCACCTGTGCACCTAGGTTGCCTTCGACCCCTCGAACCCTGGGGTTACTTTTAGAAATAAGAATCTTTTATAAGACAATGTGTTAAAATAAGGTTTTGTCGTAAAAGGCTTAAGGAAAAATGTGATGATGTGAAAAATAATGACAATGGACTGAATTAAAAATTCGGATAGAACCAAATACATGAATTTGAATGGTTAAATGACTTTCATTTAGGACCTATGTTTTATCCCAGTTCTTCCATATCTCACAACGATGCTATCTATTATTTCTATATTGACAAGCTAAGCTTAGGGACTAATATGTTCATACGTTTTGTTGACTATTTCTCTCGTGTAAAAGCAAATACCGGGTGCCAGGTCAAGTTCGAAGACATTTATGCAAAGTGATTTATCTTATTAGAAAATATACGCACAGTTTTAATATGTCATAAAGACCACGTCTGACTCTAAACGAGCGGATTAACTCAAATGAGTATAAACGATGGTGAATCAAAAAATTCTTGGAATCAATTTTAAAAAATATATTTTATTTTTCTACATAATCTCCCTCCAATGCAATGCATTTAGAGTAACGCGTTTCTAACTTCCTTATTCCTTGTGAAAAAAAAATGATTTTCTTGACTCTCGAAAAACTCCTCTACGGCAGCTATAACCGCGTCATTATCGTGAAATTAAATTCCACGAATTCCCTCTTTTAATTTTGGGAATTAGTGAAAATCACTTGGGGCTAAGTCCGGAGAATATGGTCGGTGGTCAAGGAGATTGAAGCCAGCACAGCGGATTGCGTTGAGCGCAACTTCCGATCGATGAGCAGGAACGTTATCTTGAAGAAACAAAACGCCCAACGACAATTTTCCACGACGTTTTTCTTTAATCACTTCACGCACTTTCAGGATTCATTTGCATAATAGGGTCCAGTAATCGTCTGGCCTTTTGGCATGTAATCAATCAAAAGGATTCCTTCACTATCCCAGAACACTTTTATCCATAATTTTAGCTTTTTAGCAACTCGTTGCACAAAACAATTTATTACGTGCGAACGAACTGACAAAAACAAGTGACAGTTTGAATAAATATTGTGTGATAGACACTCTTTAATTTGAATGTCGAACTTCTCCCAAAAAGATGCACTTCTAGGAACTTTTTGGTTCACCCTCGTATATTTTTTTATTGTAGCAGGGAGCTATTTCAAATTTATTAGTTGTAAAATAGGTGCATTTCTTGTAGGCGTTTAAACACAAGCCTAAAAAATATAAATAAAAACATCCGAATTGAAAACCTCCTTTTTTAACTCGGTTCAAAATTAATAAAATCGATTAAAATAATAAGTGTAACGCGCGCGTCTTGTTATTATAATTCAAAATTTGAATAGCGCGCCAACCCCTCGACGTGCGGTAGCTCGGTAGCTGTGTAGAGTTCATGCGACTGATGCGACGCATACATGCACACGCCGCTCGCGCGATGCCCGAGAGCCAATCAGAGCGCTCGCGGCGTGGGGGCAACACAGCGCGTCACCGATGCGCGGGTGACGCGGGGGAGTGATCTGAATGACGTGGCAACGGCATGTCGTTCGTCGCATGCTCTCGCGCGGTCGCATATTTTCGGTTAAGAAATATTGTACCTTTAGACTATTGTGATTGCTATACCTATGACCCTCTTTGTGAAAGTACAAATACAAGCTCGTTTGTATGATAGTGGAACGTATTTCGTTTTATTGACTCTCATCCCTTACACTGGCGCTCAACTAGTGGCCTTGAGATACCGACGCGACGCTGCCGCCGCCATCTTTGGCATTATCTTCGTTTAGACGTCTTGGACTCGCGAAGAAAAAATCGCCAACTACGACGATCACCGAGTGTCTGCTTGTGAAGAACTCGACGTCACGTTACCCTTGCATCATGCCAGTCGTCCCACGACGTGCGGCAGGCCGCCGTTTCGCCGACGACCAGGAGCAGGGCAACACGGACGACGAGGCCCGTGAGGTCGCAAGCGTCGAGGCGCCTGGAGCGGCGCCGACGCAACAGCGACCGTCGCCGGAGGCGGGACCTTCACACCAGATCGCTGATCTATCATCACTCATGGAAGCTTTCGCCAAGTCTCAGGCGGAAGCCAACAGGAAGCTCATCGAGACGCTACTGTCTACATCGATCGCGCACGCGCGGTCGTCCACTCCGACGACTGCCGACGGGTTCGCATCGACGAGTTTGGGAGGCGCCAACTCACACGGAGGAGGCAACTTCAGCAAGTGCTCAGCCCGCTTCGACGGCGAGAAGAAGGACGTCGAAGTGTTGGAGGCGTTTATAGACGCGGTGCAAGTATATAAGGACTGCACCGGCGTCAGCGACGAGCACGCGCTGCGCGGGCTACCCATCCTACTCGTCGGCGACGCTGCGGTATGGTGGCAGGGCATCAAGAGGAGCGTACGCGACTGGGACGATGCGATCAACCATCTACGTGCGATGTACGGCAACATTAAACCCGCTTACAAAGTTTTTCGCGAAATGTTCGCGGAGGAGCATACGGCTCCTCAACGTAGTGAAGTGTTCGCGTGTAAAATACGTGCTCTCATGAGTACGTTACCGTACGAGTTGTGTGAAGAAGCTAAAGTGGACATTGTGTACGGTCTCTTGGATCGCAAGATCCGCAAGCGGTTGCCGCGGGAATTGTTAAACTCGCTTGATGATACCATATGTAAGTTACGGCACGTCGAGGAGTCGTTGGCAGAGGTAAAGGTACCTAAAACCCCGGTGAGTAAACCTAAGCATTTTATTAGGAGCGACGTTACGGATACTCCGAGTAGTAATCCAACACAACAAACCCCCACTAGTTCGAACACCGCTACACATTTAGGTAAAAACCGTAAAACCGGTAATAATAACAATAAGGGCCTGTTTTGTTACGGTTGCGGGCAACAAGGCGTTATTAGGTCGAAGTGTAATAATTGTATGCAAGCAGATAAAAAGGTTCCAACTAAAAGTAGTTCGTCTTTTAACTCGATCGATCTAAAACCAATTAATGTGCCACATTATAGTAGTCCTCTGCCCACCCGCGATCGAGACTGTAAGTCGCGATATTATTATTATCGTGACGACGAACAAATATCGTCGGAACATTATTCCGCAAAGTCCGTAGAGTGTTTATATTTCGATAAACAAGACTATTCTGCAAAAAGTTCTTATTCTGGTAAACAGCCGTATTCTGAAAAACATCGATATTTGGGAAGTAAGTCGAACATTGATTTCGATCGTTCGATTGATCGTATTTATTTTGAAAATTTTGAATGTTCAAGTGCTGAGTCGCGCGTTAATTATAGTACTTTAGAGGGTCAGCAGTACTCTGGGGACAACGCGAATATTCTTAGTGCAAACGTTGACCCCGACCCGTCCTGTCCCTTGGTAAATATATCTATCGGAGATCGCGAGGGCACTGCTTTTATTGATACGGGAGCTTCGCATTGCCTCGCTAGCCCCAAGCTTTATCGCGTATTATTGGATGCTGGTATTGTGTTCAAAGAAACTCGGCGCGTTATCAGTCTGGCTGATGGGACAAGTACGGCGCGTGTGATTCTCACTGGCAAGTGCAACGTATCACTGCAGGGTCGTGATGTGCCAACCACGTTCTTGGTGATACCTGGTGCGGACGCAAGGACACTTCTGGGACGCGACTTCATCACCGATGCAGGCATCGTGTTGAACTTGCCTCAGTGGTCATGGAGCTTTGCCGACGACCCCGAGAGCAAGTACGATTTTGTTCAATCTCATGGTTATGTGTCGTCAACCGACGCAGATGCCTTATGCATAGAAGCTTCTCAGCTGCATTTGAGAGAAGACGAGGGCATCAAGTTGTCTGTTGAGCAGCGAACCCAGCTGAATAATCTTATCGTGTCGAAGGCTATGCGCTTCGCTGCCGGTGGCGAGCCAACGACTTTCGCAACACACCATATAAAAGTAGGGGAGAAGCAAGAGCCAATAGCCTCTCCGCCCTACCGGATGTCACCAGCCAAACGGCTGATTTTGGAGAAAGAGCTAGATAAGTTGTTGTTCACCGATGTGATTGAGGAGTGCGAGTCCCCTTGGGCGGCCAACGTAGTCTTGGTTACCAAAAAGGATGGAGGTACGCGGCTCTGTATCGACTATCGTAAGTTGAATGCGGTCACAGAACCAGATAGGTACCCACTTCCAAGAATGGACGATGTACTCCATGCAGCCAAGACTAGCAACTTCATGTCGACCTTGGACCTTCGATCAGGCTATTTCCAAGTGTGTGTAAGTAACGAGGATCGTGACAAGACAGCTTTTGTCACACCACTAGGAACATTCCGTTTTAAGCGAATGCCCATGGGCTTGCGCAATTCAGGTGCCACTTTTCAAAGGTTGATGGACAGATTTAAGTCAAATATTCGAGGCGTTTCTCTCTTATGCTACTTGGATGACCTGATTGTTCTGTCAGACAGCTTTAACAAGCACCTTAGCGACCTTGAAGCCGTATTTGACAGGCTTGAGCTATTCAATCTGAGGGTCAATCGTGAGAAGAGTTTTTTCGCCCGTGATTCCGTGAAGTTCTTGGGACATCTCATTGTACCCGGCGGAATCCAGGTTGATCCGGGCAAGACAACTGCCATTAATGATATGGCCGTCCCCAAGAATCTAACCCATTTAAAGTGCTTTCTGCAAACATCTAGTTGGTTTAGACGCTTTATACCTAATTACGCAGAGATAGCGAGACCGTTGACCTCCCTTTTAAAGAAGGATAGTACTTGGCATTGGTCTGCTGATCAGCAAGCTGCATTTGACGGTATAAAGCAACTACTACTGTCTGCTCCCATATTGCGTCAGGCTGACGAAACGCTACCGTTTACCCTTAGAACGGACAGTAGTGGCTACTGTCTAGGGGCAGTTTTAATGCAGGGGGAGGGGCCTGAAGAGCGCCCCATTGAATACGCCAGCCGCCTCCTTAATCAGGCCGAAAGGAACTACACTACCACAGAAAGGGAAGCCTTAGCGGTAGTGTGGGCAGTGACAAAATTCCGTGGTTACATAGAGGGCGCTGAGATCGTTGTGAAATCGGATCACCAACCATTGAAGTGGTTGATGAACGTTAAATCACCGAGTGGACGGTTGACCAGGTGGGCACTTACTCTGCAGTCGTATAACCTGCATATTGAGTACACCCCGGGGAAATCTAATGTGGTCGCCGATACCCTCTCGCGCCCAGCCTGTACAGACGAGACGGATTGCGACTTATGTCAAGCTGTTATTGATGTTCCAGCTAGAGACACTCGCGATTATCGTGAAATCCAATTGCAAGATCCCGATGTCCGCAAAATAATAGAAGACCTGGAGGCATCGGAGGAACCGTTTAGGGGGAGACCATGGGCTGACCGTGGTTACGTCATCTCCGACGGTGTACTTTATAGATACGGACCGGAGCAGAGCGAAAATGACGACGCTTGCCTGGTCGTACCGTCGAGTGAGAGAGACAAGGTACTCGCTGACTACCACGACGCACCCACTGCTGGTCACCTAGGCGCTGAACGGACTCTTCAGCGTATCGCTTCACGATACTATTGGCCTGGCATGAGAGCGTTTGTAGCCAAATATGTCAAGGAATGCGTCCCGTGTCAACGATATAAAGTGGACACTCGTAGGCCTGTAGGGCTTATTCAGTCTCCGGCCGTGGCACAGCGATTTGAGGTGATTGCTGTTGATCTTTTCGGGCCGCTCCCAGAGACTCAGTCAGGTAACAAGTGGATTTTAATAATCGAAGATGTCTGCTCTCGTTGGGTAGAGTTATTCCCCTTGAAAAGTGCAACTAGCTTCGATTGTGCCGAGGTGATGGTCAATGAAGTCTTCTTGCGGTATGGTGTTCCTCGTCGTATGATTAGCGACAACGGGGTGCAGTTCATCAGCGAAATCATGCAGCAGGTATGCTTTGTATTTGGTATTGACCAAGCTCTGACACCATACTACCACCCCGAAGCGAACCCCGTCGAGCGAAAAAATCGCGACCTCAAACCACAGCTCGCCATACACGTGGGTAAAGATCACTCGACGTGGGATTCACACTTGGCAGCTGTGAGGTTCGCAATGAATTCTGCCGTGACCCATAGCACAGGCTATTCACCGGCAATGTTGACTTTTGGACGTGAATTACGCGCGCCCGCAGATGTCGTCAACGACATGCGCGCTGTTGTGGATGGCGATAAATTTGTAGCAAATATAACGCCCTACTTAAAACGATTGGCGACTATCCTTCTGGACGCTAGGGATGTCCACGAAAGAGCTCAGGACACCCAAAAGAGGTACGCGGACGAGCATCGGCGCCCGGCGCCAGATTACAAGATAGGCGACCTAGTCTTGCTCAAGACCCAGGGTCTGAATGATGCCGGCCGAGGGCAGACTCCTAAATTCATACCTAGGCGCGATGGCCCCTATCGAATACGCGACGTTTTGAGCAGTACGACTTACAGTCTCGAGCGTGTCGGTGGAGATATTTTAGGGAAGTACCATGTCTCGCAACTCACGCCTTTTATTGGGAAGGTGCAACCTCCTCTACAGGAAAAAAGGAAAAGAGGCCGCCCGCGTAAACATTAGACTCCTGGATCCTATAACTTGTTTCTATTTTTTGTAATTTTGTTTCTGCCAGCTTCAGCTGTCATTGTGTTCACGACCTTGGCCTAGGTCCTATTCCAAACGCGAGGTCGTGGTGTTTGGACTAGAGGGGGAGGCTGTAACGCGCGCGTCTTGTTATTATAATTCAAAATTTGAATAGCGCGCCAACCCCTCGACGTGCGGTAGCTCGGTAGCTGTGTAGAGTTCATGCGACTGATGCGACGCATACATGCACACGCCGCTCGCGCGATGCCCGAGAGCCAATCAGAGCGCTCGCGGCGTGGGGGCAACACAGCGCGTCACCGATGCGCGGGTGACGCGGGGGAGTGATCTGAATGACGTGGCAACGGCATGTCGTTCGTCGCATGCTCTCGCGCGGTCGCATATTTTCGGTTAAGAAATATTGTACCTTTAGACTATTGTGATTGCTATACCTATGACCCTCTTTGTGAAAGTACAAATACAAGCTCGTTTGTATGATAGTGGAACGTATTTCGTTTTATTGACTCTCATCCCTTACATAAGTTATTCTTTTGTCACGTAAAACATCAAACTTACAAAATTGAGTTTGAAAACTATTTCAATATAACTATTTCTAATTTTTAACTGTGTCAGTATCTTTTCTTCACAGTTTGAGAAATATAATTTAATTTCAGGACATATACCCGATTTTAAAAATGTTGTTCCGACTGACATTACACAAATTTGGATCTCGAGATTACATTATTGGTCAGTGCACTTTGAGGTTTAAAAACTTTTGATCGGCTGACAATCGCAGCGATCGGTATTGTTTTCACTTCCTCAAGTAATTAAGTGATAGGGCATTTACGGTAATAACGGATAAGATATGGTAGATACACGTATCTGTGCTGACTCAACATACGAACATAGCATGCTGACGATTACTTTCTTGCTGATAAGAACTCTATCGATACGCCTCATTTAGATACATAATGAGTAGAAAATAGCAATCACCTGAGTTTGAGAAGTTCTCAACTTCAAATTCTCAATTCAGAAGCTATGTATCTCTGGATGGAGAAAACACGCAGTGCCGTCGCTTCGATATCCTACCGACGCTGCTAAGTACCTAATGGTAGAAGCCACCGTGAACCTGAAGGCACTGCGTGGGTAAGCTTCCTTTCCACAGAGTGTACGACTGGAGATGGCTCTCCAGCTGATCAGGAGTTTGCTGAATTCAAGTACAGGATCGGGCGAAGAGGCGATACAAGGGGTATTGATATCTAGAAGTGGATATCTATTAGCTGAAATTATGAAAATTAGCTAAAAGAAAGGCGGGCTATCATTTTTCCGGAAATTCCACTTTGAAATCTTATCTAGTCTATAAACATCTTGCAAGCCACGCTCCTTATCAGTAATTATATCGACTAATTGATGGGCTATAGACGATGCAATTGGAAGATAACAAAGAGAAAAGTAATTAATACGCTCTTTTCGTAAACATCGCGTTCGTTGCATGAGCCATTTCTATAAATACATATAGGAATGGGTTTTACCAATCATCCGTGTCAAACACAGGAGGCAGCAAAACGTGTCTCATGAGAGATTTAGAATCTCTAGGTGCTAAGATGTAGGTGCATCTGATTCTAAATCTCTGGCCTTTCATTAGCCGCTGGGTGAAAAATCGGTCTTAAGCGCTACCGTCGCTAGATTTTTGTCTGTCAAAACCAGAAGGCCCACTCTATGTATTTGTCGCAGCCATCTAGCTGAATCAGCCGTTTCATTCAAAGTCTAGCCTTTTCATTGAACTGTGCCGTTTAATCAGCGACATAAGTGTCATGGGCAAGTCATTAAACGATATTGAACAAAAGATTTATTTATTTTATTTTAAAAAAAAAACGTTGCCCCACACTAGGAATTTCTCCTGTATCGTGGGTGCGTTTACAAACATATAATCACACATACACAAACAGCCAGACCCGGAACAACTATCTGTAGGCTAAAAAATCGACACATTTAAATGAAAAGGCTAGGCAACCAATTAAACGGCTGATTAAGCTAATTGGCTGCCACATATATACGTACGTGACGACGCAGTCGGGGTTGCTGTTCAAATGGTAGGGTCAGCCGACGCCGAGACGCAACGCGAAGCAATTTAACCCGTCGCAATGCTGCGATGGTTGAAGACGCCAGTTGTTTTGTGATGCCCGGCTCCCCGAAAGCATCGTCGGCTTAGGGCGTTTCTCCACCAGAGATGTGCGAGGTTAATAGGTGGGGCAAGGATGCGAAGTGAAGCGGTGAGACGGGTTTTTCTTCGCGCACTGCAAAGCATACTAGCATCGTTGTAAAGTTCTATATTGTTTCACAATCTTAAATAGTGCGAGCATCGTCGCGTCGTGGTATGTGTTAACCCTTTTTAGGTGCTGAAACTTCTTGAAATCTGAAGTCGCTCTAATGGGGAGAGAAACAAGTAACACATGTTTCACTGAATTTCACGAATGCGTTAAAACCCCGAAGTAAATAAACCAGATAACTAAGACATGTGGAAAAGACATGTGACATTCATGGAAATATAAATACCAATTTAATTTAATTAAATTAACATTATCGCCAATAACGTACGTCCATTGACAATAATCGTGGAAGGGGTCACATTTGCAATGTTTATCGACAGTCATATTATAATATTTATAATACTAGCTGGTGCCCGCGACTCCGTCCGCGAACGAAATTCTCCTTCCCTTATATTTCCAAAAATCCTTTATTAATGGACGTTATATTATAATAAAAATTTTAGCTTTTAGCTCTCTAGACTTGCCCAAACCAGAGTTATCACTTAACCCCGAGTTAGGCCTGGTTTACGGAGACGCGGGGCGTGCAGTGGCCAGCATCATCACACGCGTGAACACAAACATATGACAATGCACGCCGCGGGCACCGCCGCGCCGCTGGTGTCGATACGTTTTATCGTGAACGGAGAATCGCAGGAATAGCTAGTCGCAACGCTGCGTGCGCCACCGTGATAAAAGTTGCGTGCGGACGCGGCGATGCCATGCGCTCCACCTGCATTTCAAGCAAACGTGTATAAAATCGGTTCTCCGTAAACGCTCTCATGCCGTTGTCTCCGTAAAGAAGGCCTTAGTTGCTATAATGGGGCCATCAGGTCCTTAATATGAAATTTAACTCATGTTAGCAACTAACTCTGAGTTTAAAGAAAACTCGGTTTGCGCAAGAAGGCAATAGTAAGTAGTTTTGGATGTACGTTGATAGTCAAGACAAACGATTTTATGAGTATAGCTGTCACTTGGCTTACTAGATCTAAATGCTGTTTATTGTTATATTAGGGTATATTAGCTGCCGTGTCTGCGACATTTTTTGTCCTTTCGTTATCTTTTTTAGATAGCAAGAACTGAATTAACGTGCTGTTGGAAATGAGCACGTTTCTTGAGCGAGACTTTTCTTTGTATATGTAGGTAGGTAGGTAGGTACTCTAATAATGAAATTGCGCCAAAGACTCCATCGCATATCTTGTTGTTGTAATCGAAAATCTGACATTATTGTTTTGCACAAATCACGGTTTGTCTGTTTGTGTTAAGTACCTATGTGTGAGCGTCCTATGGTAGACGCCAGATAAACTGGCAATGTAGTACATTGACCTTTCCCTAATATCCCTTACATATCCAAACAATACATTTTGAAACGTTTTCAATAAATGTATGTGGGTAAATGACCGTTATTGCACATTTAATTTGGTGTCTATCATACGTAGGAACTCGCTATGTCCGTATTGCAAATATGTACCTATCAACCCAATACTTATGCATTTTTTTCGTTCCTAAGCGCACTAGAGAATTCTGGATTCTGGTTTGGCTATGTGTAGATATATGAGTTTATATGTTCGTAAACGCACCTACGATAAAGAAAAAATGGGGCAACGTTTTTAAAACACAAAAAAATATATATTATTATCGATATCACTACTAGCTCCTGCCAGCGACTTCACCCGCGTGAAAGTAAAAAATTATAAGTACCAAGGGATGAAAAGTATTCTATGTCCTATTCCGGGATATGGTCTACTCGTGTTCCAAGTTTCATCCAAATCCCTTGAGCCGTTAATACATGAAAAGGTTAAAGACACACCAAGTTACTTCCACATTTATAATACTAGCTTTTGAACGCGGCTCCGCCCGCGTGGATATCGGTTATCGCATAAAAATGAAGCCTATGTCATTTTCCATATCCCAGGCTATATATCTGCCAAATTTCATGACGATCCGTTCAGCCGTTTTAGCGTGAAAGCGTAACAGACAGACAGACAGACAGACAGACAAGAGTTACTTTTGCATTTACTCGTATAATATTAATAGTGAAGAGGATAGGGATTAGAATGGATTAAAGTAAACTATCAAAATCCTCTCTTTGTACGTCGTACTTTAGTTACTTAGCTAACTCCAATAAATCTCAACTAAAATGTACCTAATCCGCAAAATCACATAAGCAAGACATAATACCCATAACATCAACACCATTTTATGATTTTGTTTAATAAATTAGATAAGGTGAAAATATGATTAGACAGATATGATACACCATCACTTAATCTCTACTATGTAGGTAAAATGTACATAGTGACGGTGCATTTTAACATAAAATGTGCTTAGGTACAATATGTCGACCTGGCTAAAAACGTCACTTGAAAAATCGCCCTCCAAGTGAAGACATTTTTGCCCAATTCTTATTGTTTAAAATCCAAAAATAAAAATGTTAGAAACCATGGCCTATGCATATTCCAAAACGGTAACTCCAACGCAACTCGAACTCATCTAGCGCGTATCAGCTCATATTGTCAACTTCTCAAAATGTCAACCGGACGCAAAACGTCCACTTCTCACAATGTCAACTTCTTAGAATGTCAAATTCGTATAATGTCAACTTCTCACAATGTCAACTTCTTAAAATGACAAATTCGCTTAATGACAACTCCACGTAGTTTCTACTTTAACCATATAATTAAAAAAAATAAGGTTTATTACATTTATTCAATTATTTACTCTTTCAGCGATATCTGTCCGCAACGCGGTGAAACGTTCCAATATAAAACTTTGGTTGTGCTCTAGACAAGTGACATTCTGTCAGCGGTAGCGTGGCGAAGGCGATTGTCAATACGTCAAAAATGTATGGGATTGACAGATGCCATCGAAATGTCACGAGATCAAATTCCTACATTTTGGCATTTCGACAGTCGCTTTCGCTAATTGAATGATACATTGTCTAGGGCCTCTTGTCATAAATTGAAGTTTTCGCATTTGCTTTCATCTCTCGAGTACGAAAACGTCAATTAGACAAACTTTCATAGACATTTTCGTGCTCATGTTGGAGATGGTGTTTACGTTTTGGAATATGGACCCATGTGTTTTATCTTTCAACTGTAATAATTTAGAAAGTATTTATTGGAATTAAAAATGATTCTGGGGAATAACTAACTATTGTTGTACAAACGTAATCGCATGGTTCCTTACGCTAAGCTATGAACAATTAAATTAAAATAGCAAGTCTGTAACTTCGCACGAAGTTCGTTTGTGTAAGATGAACGGAGTCGGTGCGGAGGAGCAGGCAGCGTTACAACACCAATTTGAAGGCGTTTGTGGTGCGGGTTACGACACAAGAGAAAGAAGAGTTTCGGCCGAAGGGTGTAGTTTACCGACGTTTTCGCGACAGGCTACGCGACACCGCGCTGCGTAATTCGACGCCGTCACTTCGTGTGTCTTAGTTTGTAAGTTTTAATGTTTTATGTATTTGTATAGTTTTCATATTTATGTATTGTATTTTGTATGGGCCACAGATGCCTGAAATAAAGAAATAATAAAGGCCCTCAAAATTGCCGGAGTTGCAGATTTTGTTCGAAAGAGTTACCACGGCTCTGGAAAGCAAAGGGCACTACGAGGAGCACGGATGGGTTTTAGTCAGTAAGACACCAGCACCACCCAGAGCGGAAGGGGTCATTTGATGATTTCTCACTCCATAAAAAAGGCCCTCAAGATGCTGTTCATGTCAAGTTTAAACAAATAATTAATATAAGATTGTCCAAATCTAGGTGACCTACACGATTATACATTAGGTATGGCCCTAATGTTAATGGTAATCTTAAATGTGACACACCTGCTGTCTATAGTAAAAAGTCGGTTAATAAGGTAATAGCCCCATACTCACTGAGCACATTACGCGTGTCACGGTCACTTGTAATTACCGAAACTAGCTAGTCGACGTCACCGTCTGCCAAAGTATCAGGTAGTGCTATCTGCTATCTACAGGATCATCGTCTGGCTGATTACGAGGATTGATTAACGGTTGTAGACACACGGTGTGAAGGCGGAAGCACTGTGTATTGTGTAGAAATAGGTTAAAAATAGAGATGTCTATATGAATGGTGAGATAAGACTTAGGGTAATGCCGAGAAAGATGCCCCAGTGGTGTAGGTGCCCCAATTGCAATTTCTCTAGTTTCGTGAATGAATCGCGTGCTTTATTATTTATCTATCGAGAGACTTTTTAACTACCACTAAGTGGACCGTGTCTCATGTCTCTGTGTGATTGCATGGGACGGCAAAGTGCGATCAAAGTTTTTTCGGGATAGATTGTTTCTCAGCGGGTCGTCTATCCTAAACGTGATTTATATGGAGTAGGCAACTATCCCATATATGGGATAGATGTCGCAAAATGTAGAGGTCCGCAAAAATCGCTAATACTCTGGAAATATAAAAGATAATGATTTTACATTTTATAAATTTGTAGATAAAAAACCAAAGTACTTGCCAGTTTTGCAAATAAAATATTTTAATTTTTGTACTGGGAAATATAAAATTATTTCAAAAAGTATGGCATCTATCCCGGTTTTACCCTAATAGACGCCGCGTAGATGTTACAGTATCTACAGTCAACACCGTGGACACTACACCACGTAGATTCACTACGCGCGGATTCCGCAACGCCTCCGCTGCTAACGTACACGCCGCCGGGATCTACTCTCTAAGCCCGAAGTCCGTAGTTTTGGCCTTAGTGTCGGGCGTTTTCTACTCCGTATCACCTACGGAGTTACGATTAGTCAACCAACGTAACAGAATCAACATCACAACAAATGAGACCCGCAGCGCCATCTATCTCGACAGCTGCGAACTAACTGACAAAATCCTAAATCGCGATATCAGAGTTTACCGTGCGATTAGAACATATGCAAAGCCCGAATATCAACTCTCGGGCAGTTGCCCACCAGACACAAACAACCGTCTGGTCGGAGGATCCTCTCTATCCAGTGGAGGTTTGCGGGACTTTACTCTCTGTTCCGCTACCTCCAAACTGGTGACCCTCGACACTGAACGTCAGCGCAGCCTTCGTGCAGCTACCTCATCATGACGTCATCATCATCATCATCATCACTTCTCCTCATCGTGACCTCAAGCTCTCGAGCAAGCGAGTCATACAGCCAGCCAGTACCCTCGGCTTCTACGGGTATCCTGACCACCAGCATGCAGCGGACGCGCATTCCTGGTCAGCATCCTCAGCCTCTATCATCAACCTCATCAGCGACCTTGGCAAGCACACTGCACTTTCGGCCAGTTACATGAAGAGCCTTGAAAAACCTCTCCTGGTCGACGCCAGCAGTCACGTCAGCATGTCGCACAGCTCCGACCCACCTTGGCAAGCACACTGCACCTTCGGCCAGTCACATGAAGAGCCTTGAAAAACCTCTCCTGGTCGACGCCAGCAGTCACGCCAGCAGCAGCATCGGGGCACCGCAGACAGTTCCAACTCACCGTGAACTCTGCGACGCAGACAGTTCCGACTCACCGAGAACTCTGCGACTTCCGGTTCCGACTCACTGGAACCAACCACTTCCCAAATCCACTGGCCTGGCAAGCATCTCAAGATGTATGGACGACTCATCCACTATCGACCTCCGGTCTCCGGAGGGGAGTGATGTAGCGGCATTCATGCCGCCACAAAAATCAACGTAGCAGAATCAACATCACAACAAATGAGACTCGCAGCGCCATCTATCTCGACAGCTGCGAACTAACTGACAAAATCCTAAATCGCGATATCAGAGTTTACCGTGCGATTAGAACATATGCAAAGCCCGAATATCAACTCTCGGGCAGTTGCCCACCAGACACTACATCCGTCTGGTCGGAGGATCCTCCCTTTTCAATGGAGGTTCCTCCCTTTTCAATGGAGGTTTGCGGGACTTTACTCTCTGTTCCGCTACCTCCAAACTTAGTAATACTAACACAGTACACAAGACAAAAAAATGTAACCAAATTAAAATTAGCAGTTGATAGGCATTGAAAATTAATTAAAATAACAAAATCTAACAGCATGAAATTAATCCGTGCGAGGCCAAAAAGGTCTCTATCTCAGCATGTACTGCCATTTTTTAAAATAAATATTACAACTTTTACATGCCTGTCAGACCTCAACAAGCTATTATTGGGTAATATGCGATACCTCAAGTACTGCTGACGAAGCTTACCGACTGTCGAAGATCTACAAATGGCAGTCAGGTTAGGCCTGGGTCCAGCGGCGTAACAGACTTTCCGAGACACGGACGTATCCTATCTCCAAACTCAAAACCAAAAACGCCGCCGTGTCCTCGTCGAGGCGATCGGCGGCGGCGACCTCTCGCGCCCGGCCCTGGTTCAATCCATGGTCCGGAGCGAGGAGGCATGGGAAGCCGTCACCTCCTTCTGCGAAGCAGTAATGCTAGTGAAGGAGGAGGCGGGCCGCGTGAGGGAGAGACAATCCTCACGCCCCAGCCGCCGCGGCATATGGAGACGCACCGGGCGTCGGGAGTCGCTGGGCGATTCCCGGCCACCGTAGGTGCGGGTCTGCGGATGGCGAGCGTTGGGTGGCTCGCGCGCCTCAAAGAGATGTCAGCATAGGAGTAGGGGCCCGTTAGGGCCAGTGCCTGCCAGGGGTGCGGATTTTGTTCGAAAGAGTTACCGCGGCCCCGGAACGCAGAAGGCACTAGGAGGAGCATGGATGGGTTTGAGTCAGTAAGAGTCTGACACTCCCTCCCGCTCCACCCAGAGCGGCAGGAGTCATTTGATGATTTAACATATTTAAAAAAAAAAAACATTGCTCATAACGAATTTAAATAACATTTGTCTTTACTTTCACTTCCAATCTAATACCTTTAAACGAGCAATTCTTGTAAATAATATGTATTATAATCTGAATCTCAGATACGGCTCGAATGATTTTCATGAAATTTTGTATGCAGAAGGTTTCGGGGGCGATAAATCAATCTAGCTAGATTTCATTTTTGAAAAACGTCGTTTTATCCATGTTTCCAAAAAAAAACATCATGTCATCCAGATACCTACTATAAATTAAATCACCAAATTTACAAACATATAGTTTTGACACAATTCCATTTTATTCCATGAATTGAAGAAAAACATCATTGATCAATTTCGTATTGGTCACAGTCCCTATAAAGCTAGAATGTCCTATTTTACCTCAATACCATCATCTGCCTAGCCTTTTCCCAACTATAATGGGGTCGGCCCCCAGTCAAACCAGATTCACCTCAATACCAGTATTTTACGAGGAGCGGCTGCCTACCAGACAGCAGTATATCATGACTTCATGAGCTATAAACGTTTTTTTTTTTTTTTTTTTTTATTAAATGCGTTACAAATTTAGATCTTCAAATAACATCTGCCAAACTGCACGTGATTCACGCACTTATCATAGAATCTGAGACATAAATTATTATGATTGTGATGGAAACTAAACTACCACAGTTATCTAATAACTTAAACCCGACCCAGTAAGATCTTAATTACAATTACATCATCTAAATATTATGAAAATACAGGGTGCACATCTTTTAATTACAAACTAAGATTTTTTAGAACGGACCGCATCCCACTCATAAGTTTTTTATTATTATTTTGTTTATTCAATTCTATATACATACTAGTGGCCCGCCCCGGCCTCGCCTGGATGTATTTTTCTTTTCATATTCTCTCACCATTTAAACCTTCCCTGGACTTCCACAAATATTTCAAAACCAAAATTAGCCAAATCGGTCCAGCCGTTCTCGAATTTTAGCAAGACAAACGAACAGCGCAGTTGATTTTTACATAGAAGAAGAAGATTTACTTCATTTTTTCAATGATTTCACGATGAACTTGAAGATTCTCAATTAATAGTAAAACTTGGTTCTTGCACGCATATTGCTAATGAGTATTTACTGCAATGAATGTAACAATTTACAAGCGCCCTTGTAATCAATGTGACAATTCCTATAGCCGACAAGCAATGTGGGCCCAATGGCATATATACTTAGAAAATATTTTATCAAAAATGCAAATCCATATCAACTAGTACTTAGGTATGTTGTTATTAGCATAAAATAGTCTACATGAGTTCACACGAATGTCATAACATGCACGAACCTGTGTTTGACGTAAAAATAAACAAATAAATCCACACGATCTCATTTCGCTCACGGTGGCCTATCTTAACAGATATTTGTCAAGTGCGCAGGAAATTTGAAATTTTTCATAATAGTGCACAAGTGTATGCGCAAACAAGCTGCAATCCCATGGACCGTATCGTCGTCAATCGAAAGGTCGGCAATCTGATACGACCGGGGAGAATATAAGCCGAGTGCACAAACTGAGTTTTGAATGCGGCTTCCGAATAGTCGTTAAACTCCCAGAGTAGACTATGTAGAGTCTACAAAATTCAACAAATGAGTTTGAAACAATCAAACAGCGCGCTCGTCATTTTACTATCGGTGAAAGAGCGAGCGAAGCGGGCTCAGGGCTTGACTCTTGAACTCTCTCTCTTGACTCTGACAGGTTAGGTTAGAAGAGGATGATGGGGTCTGAAAGACAACCCCAATACCTTCGTGATTATTTTTTTTTAAACATTTTCTCTCATTTTTTTTTAATCACATCTGCCAACTCCATGACTGGTTACTTTTGTCATAGCAAGGCCTGCATTTAAAGGAGAGAGAAATTACAACAGTGAAACACCAACAACCTACTGTGCCAAAACCAAATTGCGCGTTCAGCTAAGGTTTGGAATTACCTGTAGGAGTGCAATCTGTGTTTCGATACAACTATCCGTAGGTTAAAGCAAAAAGGAATTATGTTACTTTTAGACAAGCGTGTTTCGACACCATCATCCCTTCCCGTCAGGTGAGATATCTGTCAAATGCGATGTCGATAAAATATTTATTTCGTATGGAATGTGTGCAAGAGACGAAAATGACTTTAAAGGAAAAAACCGGACATGTGTGAGTCTGACTCGCGCACGGAGGGTTCCGTTCGAGTCTTGATTTTTCCGAGTATACATTATCATTATGATAGTACTCTCAGAACTCTGGCAAAAATATAGCAGTTACGATTGAAGGACAAACTTAACTTTGTTGTTAAAAAAATGTTCTCCCATACATCCGTACATCACGGTCAGTTCTTCAATCGAAATTATAAGTTTGTAATCGCAAAAAAGTATTATGAATCATTTCAAATCTCCTGCGTACTTTACAAATATCCGTTAAGATAGGCCACCGTGAGCGAAATGAGATCGGGTGGATTTATTTATTTATTTTTACGTCAAACTGGTTTTCTAATACTCAAGTACAACAGGAAGTCCCTATAGGTTTTGATTCCCTTGCGAGCGTCAAAACATGCGCCATAAACGGAGCATAAACGGCCTTATCTTTAGAGAAGTTTGATTTTTCACTGCTCCAAGGGGTAGCAGATATGAGTATTTGCTATTAATTTTAGCCTGATTCCTCCACGCGTTCCTGAGAAAAAGGGTCTTGACAGACGAACTAGAAAGTAATCCTACCTATAAGGGTTAACGGAGGTACGGAACCCCAAAAAAAGCAATCAACCCGGCCCATATTCCAAAACGTAAATTCCAACTCAACTGGAACTCCAACTCCAACATGAGCACGAAAATTTCAATGAAAGCTTTATTTGACGTTTAATTGACGTTTTCATACCCGAGAGATGAGCAAACAAATGCAAAAACTTCTATTTATGACAAGTTCCGACGGAGTTGGATTTCGAGTTAAGTTTGAGTTTACGTTTGGGAATATGGGCCAATAGCCAAATTTTACATGCTGCTTAGCTACAAACTTATGTAAGCGTCCGCAGACGTCCATTAAGACCGACCCCAAGTTCAAATCGACAGATACAGCCCTCCTGCGGTTCCTTATCTAAGAAAAGAGATAAATAATTCTTCATGTCAGATGTGAAGCCATTAAATATCGGCCGGACACTCAAAAATAATCAGTTTTACCATTTATTTGACTGTGTAATAATGAACGGGAAAGAGAAATTGTTTATGGTCAGTTCGGGATTTTTAAAAGTGAGTACCATAGATAAATTTGCATGTGAAGGGTTCGGGTGAGAGATTACTGAAAAGGAGTTCCGTAGTGAAAAATGTGATTAATATTACACTCAATGTGTACCGGAGTTTATTCTAGATACAACTACTAGAAAAAAATGTGACTAGAAGTTAATTCAGACCCAAAAGCACCTAAATACCTACCACATAATTCTAGTTCATTCCAGTTTTTATCCAGACATAACTACTCAAAGTTAAAAATTTCAGTAGGTATTGGACCACAATAATTAAGATCAACTTAGATAAATGTTACTGCTATTAGATTTTTTAAGGAAATTCTATTGTTGGTAAGACAATGAAGATAGAACATTTCCAGTTTGGTGGGAAAAAAAATATGTTGTCACATTGATCCAAATGTGAATTATAGCTATGTGTGAGCACCTACGTGTTACTGATTCCTGAGGTAGCGGGACCTACGTTCCTAGAATCATAAGACCATAGGTTCCTAGGGTCATACAGGGTCATAGTGAAAATGCAAGCCACTTCGAGCGAAAAATTGTAAACAAGAAGTAAAAATAAGTTATTTTAATGAAACAATGGACCACGTCATATCGATTATAAAATTATCAGTTGTGATTATATTAGTTAATATGTATATCCGATGTAGGTCTAGAATGACGTATTAAAAGAAAATGATCGGCTATATAATACAATTACTATTGTTTTCAGGAGCTCATTCTTTTCAAACATGGCTAGGATGTTACGTTGCTTTAGAATACATTAAACTTATTTTTTTTGAAAGTATTCCGTCGGAGATAACCTCATATTGTTCGTAGCGCCCAAAGTTCAAGCGAAACGGTTCGCGAACTCTTATCTGTAGTAGGTACGATGTTAACGATACTATCCGAAATAAAACTGACGCGAGACAGTCAAAAGTAATCAGTGTTATGTTCAGTGGCATAGCATGCACCGCACCGCGCGCGCTTCTACCTAATACTTGTCGCTAAGTGAGTACACGCACGTGATTTTATTTTTATAAATTAACTTGTTGAAAACTAAAAAATCAATGAGGGTACTCTAACCTCCAAAAAAAAAAAGTAAATTTTGCGCGGGAAAGTTTGTGTCAAAATGACACCTAATTTTGAAAATGAAATAACTTCGTTTTTTTTTGTACTAAGCCTTTGTTACATTTCCGATTTTTTTAATAAAGACAAAACAAAAAGTAGAAAAAAAGATGAAACAAAATTATAAAATAAAAAGTGCGCGGAAAACTCTGTCAGCTTATTTCGAAAATAGAATACTTTAAACCGGTTTTATTTTAATTCAGCCTTCTGCTATTCCGGGCTTATGCAAACAAGGGACAAAACAATTAGGTAAATGGATTGTGCTGTCGACCGAGACGTACTAAACGAAAATCTTAAATTCAATTAATTAAGTGTCCTCTGACTTCAATGATTAATTAATTAATTCACTATCTTCATGAACTAATACGAGAATGTAGATAATTCCTAGAAACTGGGACAGTGGGCCAAAAAGGACTGATAATGCCAAATGGATTCAATATGCGGTTCTGAATCTGTACCATACAACTCCATACAAGAGCTACAAGGTAACCTTCCCGCAATGTGTGGCTTTGATTAGCTCATTCAAAATTGTTTAATAACCAATAATAAGCTAATATAATTATATATTATTAGGAACTAGCTGGACAAGAAATATATTATAGGATGCATCATGAGAATGCATAAAAAGGGCACTTATTATGTAACCTACGATTTACAAACCTGTTATACTGCGATCTGTGTAGATAACTGTTGTGGTTTTCATAAAAATAACAAAATCCTTACCGATCCTACGTCTAACATTTGTTATGTTGGTAATAATGATTTTCAGAAACTCAATAATTCAAGAACTTTTAGTTCCATAAAAAATACATTTAATTTAATCCTAGCTTGCATCATCATCTTGCATGTGGCCTTATAATTAATAAGTGCAATTTAATTATAATTCAAACCTAATAATAAATTAATTACGCATTTCTTATCTTAATTAGTAGTTACGTACAAAAATATTTACGTTTGACTCAACTAGGCGTATTTACAGGATTTTGTTATTAACTTTACCAATGATTGCAATTGGTGTCACAGATTTCGCTAGCATATTCAAAAGAGTCGACTTTCACGACCACAAGCCAAATAATTTCCCTTAAAAATGATGCAAAGTCGTCATCTGCCTAGCCTTTTCTTCTATCGGGTCGGCTTCCAGTCAAACCGGATTCAGCTGAATATCAGTATTTTACATGGAGCGGCTGCCTACTAGACCTCCACAACCCATTAACTGGGTAACACGGTAGTTCTTGGCAAAACTGGTGCAAAGTGATCTACAAAAAATGCATATAAATAAAAATTAGCATAAACCATATAGTACGTATTAAAAAAAAAGCTCACTGATTCAATTTTCTTGAATGACACCGATATGAATGCCGCTCCAACAGTCAAACTTTTTGGTCCTTGGAAACGCGAACATGAAAATAAATTCAAAATCTTTTATTCATTCACAAAGCCTTCATGTTAACGTTTGATACATAAGACAAAGACAATCTAGACTTACAAATAAAACCCAATTAAAAACAAAAATAGAGCGATCGAAGCGCTATCTGAATTCGTAACAGAAGTGCATTAACCGTTTAGTGAACTTGATTAATAATAACCTTAGACTGGGCCTCAAATTTCCGATAACATTGTTTACCTGCCCCTTTGTCAAATCTGATGCAACTTGATCACATCACTATCATAATTCGCGCCGAAATAGGAACCCCTTATCTTAATAAACACGGAGTACATAACCAGTATCTAAATGTTGGTTGAGAATATTTCTGAAAAAAAGTTAAGTGGGAAAGAGTGATATTTTCAAATGAAAGAGAAAAGTCGCGCTCTAATTTAGCTTTTCAGGCCTTGGTATCTTGCGTTCCTATGCGTACTAAGTTTCATTAAATTGGTAGATCAGATACGTTCACACCATAATAATGAGAACTGTGAACGTTAAGCTGGGTACTGACTGGTGTTACGGGGCATAATTTACATTTTAGTTACAAAGCGAGCATTCGTGCAGTCAGTACGTGGAAACGAGCACGAACAGGCGCATGTTACATGCGTTTGTGTTTTATTTTACACGGATTTAGGTCACGGTGTAACATAATGCTCGCTGCGAATGTTACATTATGGTAAAGTTTATTACTATTACCATTAACAAACTTGTAGTAAGTTAACCTAGGTTTTGGATTATTCCCTGAAGTCCATCTCAAAAGCTCACTCTGAATACAGGCCAAAATATTATTCAAAACAGCTAGCTTACCCTAATATGGCCATTAAGGACACATAATATGTCTTGCCTAAAGTACTATGGTAATCCAAAAGCTTACGTCACCGGTATGACGTTCATCTCGCCATGAATATACAAGCAGCTCCTAAAATTATATTAATTACTGAGCACCGACCCGGACTTTGACGACACTACCGTTTGGTACGTGGCCTTAAAACCTTTATGAACCACATAAAATGGAGCCATTATCATTGAGGGTTCATCAATTAAGGGACCTCTTTAGATATTACTAGTAGGTATATCAAAATTGCATCACATACCTGAAGCCAGGCTGAAGTAGGCCACGAGTATCAGTCGAAAAGTCAACGGAACGTTACAGTTGTTCTATCGACTGTAAAATGTGCTCCTAGCTAACGCAAAAACAATGCTTGTACAGTACTTAGTCTCTCGTATAGACTATGGTGATATGTTCTTCTAGTACCTAAATGCAGATCCACTCAATAAAGAAATCCTCCTCTTTGCACATAAATAGGGTAATCGGGTTTTTATAGGGTTCCCCAGATCTGACCGCAACCCGCTCAATTTTTACCAGAAGGTAGCCAGATTGTGCTATATCCACCGGACCGGATTACAATCCCTTATCAGCTCTAGTTCTTTAATAACATTGAGTTCATTGAGTATTACGTTTTGAGCAAGGCCAATACTTCTGATAAATCAAATTCGTCCCCCAGTCACTGGCGTGGTACCCTTTAGATACCCTTCTAAGCCGCTAATCCGTTTGTAGCCGTTATAAATTATCCGTACAATACAGATATCGTATCGGACAAGGCATATCGATATTAATTAATACCTTCCTTACTCATCTGACTTGTGATTTTAATTCTAGTATTATGCTTTTATTATAAAAACGTCTGTTTTAGATGATTTTGATTGATTGATGTCATGACAGCTCATGGCCGACTAGGCATCCTCAACCAAGCGTTTGTGTGGCCCTGTGAGCTTAACACAATATTGGTACTAAATTTATTCAATGTTTCAGTAGCGTTTTATTAAGTAGTAAACTACGAGTATTTACATTACAGATTCTCTTCTTGACGTTATACTAGACTGGACATCCGCTAGCAAAACTAAAAAGTTGGCATAAGCCATTACTTATCTTATATACAGGGTTACTGGTAATTCGACGTATATCCGTCAGGGGCTGATAAGGGAGTCAAAATGCAACAAATTGAACCCCACATAGGTATGGCCGAAATTCAATAGTTTTCGAGATATTTGAATTTTAAGGGTTTTTCGAAATTTACCCAAAATTTGACATTTAATTCCAAATAAAAAAACCTACACACCCATTCAAGGGTACCATTAAAAATGATGTTGTAGTTGGCACTTCAATTAAGCTATGGACGTAATTAAAACTACTTAATTTAACAAAATAATTAAAATAATGAGCGATATAAGAACAATATCTTACCAATATTTTCATTTTACGTTTCAAAAATGTTGTCTCGTCAAAAAAATTTCTATTACATTAATCGTACAAATAACTAAAACAACTTGCCTATTCTGTAAGCTTTCCAAAAAGGTATAAAAGTCAATTTTAAAATACATAATTCGTAGCATGGCTTGTGTTTGAACCGGCGCGGGGAGAGAAATCATCTGTGTTCTTAGTTTATCATCCTCGCTAAAACAACCGATTTTACTGGCGAAATTCTTCGTGATGGGGCGGGGTGTGCAGGCGGGGGAGTACACTGCGTCTGCTGCGCTCGCGTCGCCTTCCTTAGTACAGTTCGCGTCAAATAACTATGCCCCTCTGAAGTTAGCCATTTGCAAAGATCGCGTAGGTGCAGTCACGTAGACGGGAGCAAGCGAGACGCAAGCATGCATCGAACGTAAACGAGCGACTGAGACATAAAATCCCGCCGTCATAATCCCCGCCCCGCGCATGCGCAGTTGCAGTTTGTTCGTAATTTTGACTACTACGCAGCCACTCCTAGCCAACTTCAGAGGGGCACAGTTATTTGACACGAACTGTAAAAAACGAACAAACTGCAACTGCGCATGCGCGAGGCGGGGATTATGACGGCGGGATTTTATGTCTCAGTCGCTCGTTTACGTTCGATGCATGCTTGCGTCCCGCTTGCTCCCGTCTACGTGACTGCACCTACGCGATCTTTGTAAATGGCTAACTTCAGAGGGGCATAGTTATTTGACGCGAACTGTACCAAGGAAAGCGACGCGAGCGCAGCAGACGCCGTGTACTCCCCCGCCCGCAAACCCCGCCCCATCACGAAGAATTTCGCCAGTAAAATCGGTTGTTTTAGCGAGGATGATAAACTAAGAACACAGATGATTTCTCTCCCCGCGCCGGTTC
Organism: Melanchra persicariae; assembly: GCA_947386135.1. Lineage (NCBI taxonomy): Eukaryota > Metazoa > Arthropoda > Insecta > Lepidoptera > Noctuidae > Melanchra > Melanchra persicariae. The sequence continues at coordinate 2,943,383 of OX376656.1, read as the reverse complement.
AAACACATGCCATGCCACGAATTATGTATTTTAAAATTGATTTATATACCTTTTTGGAAAGCTTACAGAATAGGCAAGTTGTTTTAGTTATTTGTACGATTAATGTAATAGAATTTTTTTTGACGAGACAACATTTTTGAAGCGTAAAATGAAAATATTGGTAAGATATGATTCTTATATTCGCTAATTATTTTAATTATTTTGTTAAATTAAGTAGTTTTAATGATGTCCATAGCTTAATTGAAGTGCCAGCTACTACATCATTTTTAATGGTACCCTTGAATGGGTATGTAAGTTTTTTTATTTGGAATTAAATGTCAAATTTTGGGTAAATTTCGAAAAACCCTTAAAATTCAAATATCTCGAAAACTATTGAATTTCGGCCAAACATATGGGGGGTTCAATTTGTTGCATTTTGGCCCCCTTATCAGCCCCTGACGGATATACGTCGAATTACCAGTAACCCTGTATATATATATTGTGTTTTATCAAATTTTTAGAAAACTGAACATTTGTCACAAGTTCCAAAATCCCAACCTAAATGTAGGTAGCGTTTTATTTTACAATAGGTTATCTGTCCTTCAGGCTAAAAGTAGAAGCGCTATTTGGCCCAGGAAGATAAAAAGTTGAGTGTGACTGGACTGGTATCTGGATTAGGTTGATCATTAGATATTTTTAATTCCAATAGAGTTTTATTGAATGCAAATGCTGCTAAGATACGCATGTACTTTTTTGTTAACTGTAATCCTGTATATCGCACTAGGCAACAAAATAGAATATCAAATCAAACTACTTAAATAAAAACAAAATTTAGAGTAACATAAATCTACCGCCACGATTTTACATTTTCCTCGAATGACTAACCAAGTCTGCACAGACAAGACTAACAGATACAATCTATATTATCCTTTCGCAACCAATTATTAATATCAGTGCAAAAAAAACACTATATTACGTATAAAACCTATTTGTTGTAGTTAGGACACAAACATCATGTACATTTTGATAAGATTCTTTAATCACTGAAGTCAATGGAATATTTCGCGACAAAATAATTATCGAGAACGTTTGGAACTGCGACTTTCATCAAAACAAGATAACGGGGAAAACAGTGTTTTAATCCATCCATAGGTACAGTCGTGTTTAGAACTGAATTTTCTAGATATTTAGAACTTGTAATCCTGTTTTCTTATTGATAAATAAAATTTATATAAGTAAAAAAAATGTAACAAAGCTCTATCACAATAATGCTAACTCGAAAAGTTTTCTTATAAAATAAGGACAGTACAATCAAATCTACAAAATACAAAATGAATTTCTAAATCTCAAATGAAATAAAAATATGATTAAACATCTCATTGTTTCTGCTATGCTAAAATCGTTTCAAAACTTTGCCACTTTTTAGTTTTCCTTTTCAGGCGTAACGATAAAAGTTTATATTTTAATAATAAAAACCAAAGTACAAAAAAGTCTCGAAGAGCTGCTGCCCTACACGGAATAAAATAAACATCTTAGACCATCATATCACCCACCCAAGCCTACCATGTCGTCAAAACCAAGCATTATCAGTATCACCTTAAAATTTCTAGGTCTCGAGTAGACTGAAGACCGTTTATCATGGCAGCAGAACGAACATATGACTATGACATAGTACCCGACGTAGAGGTAATTCTGACGCCTGAAAACGACTATTTTGTCAAAATCAGCTTCAAATACACAAAACACGCTTCTAGCTATTGGCGTTGCAAAGATTACGCGAGCGCCTCTAGTGGCAAAGTTTAGAAGTTGCCTAAAAACGACACTTGCAGCGTTGCCAACACCAATTTATCAAATTCAAAATCTAAGTCAAATTCTCTAACTTGAGATTCCCTGCAGTTTCGGGAATTCCCCACACGTTGGCAACGCTGTGAAACTGTTAGTGTCGTCCTTAGACAGCTTCACAATTTTGACACTAACGGCGCTAGTTAGAATCTTTGCATCGCCAATAAATTCTTGTATCACCGCTTGGATTTTGTGTCAAAATCACTCAGTGTTTTTCGTGATTGTTGATTAGATTTTTAAGGATGTAAGGACCAAAATATTGCTCAAGCTTATTTGATTGGGAAGCGTCCCAAACACCCGAAGTTTGCTGTCAAAGGATGGAGTTTGGATTTTCATTACTTAATGTATTAGCTTAAAGAAATTAAATCATCGTCTAAGAAGGAGAAGTTTATCGGGTAATGGAATATTCAGTATTTTCCGTGGGTGTTGGCAAACAGGGGCGAATTGGTCCATTTGGTTTTAGACCCATCGGAGACATTATCGAAAATATCTTTATATTTAAAATTTATTAGGTTTTTTTACCTATGAAGTTGCTGATTTTGTTTTTTCGGGCCACTGTAAACTACGATAAGAAACTTTCCGACAAAAAAAAAACATCAATTTCAAAGGTAAAGATCATATTTCATCGTCAAACTGTTCCATCTATAAGCTCGTTATACATTGAAGATTTCTTTCAGGTTTTAGAAGCTGAGATGGCGATGAACAGCGCAATGGACAAGAGTGGCGAGAAGCTGGACAAATCAGCTGCGACCCTCGATGACGCCATGTTGTTATCGGGTAAGTGACGTCAGATTATGTTATTGTTTAACTAGCATGAGAGCAGATAAATAATAATTACGAAAGAGATTTCACAATGTAAACTCAATAAATATGAATGTGATTTCATTTTGTTGGGTATAATTTCCGAACTGAATGAAATCTCATTAATTCCCCATGCTCTCATACTGTAGGCACACATTTTGAAGGAAAGAGGCTCTTTTTGGTATATTAGTGCTATGTTTTAACGATAAATGATATTTATTTTGTAAGTACAACATACTTACAAAATAAATCGACAATCTTTTTGGTCGTTTTAAACTAGATGAGGCCGGAATAAATGTATTAGTTATTGTTTTTTTAAACATATTAAGTACATACTGTTTTTTATGGGCCTTGGTTACCTAAAATAAAGGATAAATAAATAAACATAGATATTTAACCCTATATCTATGTTTAAATATTTGACTAAAACTTTAAGCTATCTATGAGAAGTAAATCAACCAGTATAACATAACATATCAGCCAATTGGCGTCCACTGCTGAACGTAAGCCTCCCCCAAAGAGCGCCAACCATCCCGGTCTTGAGCAGTCCGCATCCATCCGCTGCCAGCCACCTTCTTCAAATCATCGATCCATCGTGCCGCAGGGCGTCCCACACCACGTTTGCTCATACGCGGTCTCCACTCCAACACATTTCTGCTCCATCGACAGTGGGTCCGTCTATAGACATGGCCGGCCCACTTCCACTTCAGCATGCTGATCCTTCGCGCAATGTCGGTGACGTAATTAGCCTATAACATTCGCACTGCTGGGACAGAGCCAACATGGTGGATTACAATCCAGCACGTGAGCGCAAACGGCTTGATAGATGTCACATGTTTTCGATTTTGTGATTTTAGTACATGACGGTTTCCTTCACGGTTTTTAGAGCAGTGGCAATGTTTTTTTTTTTTTACTATTGAACGGCAGGCGTTTGACCACTATCTCACCATGATAATCGATGAAGGAGCACGCTTGCCTAGAAGTAACCTATTCACTCTTGACTTAAGGACTCCCAGGTTGTAGCTATCAGGAAACACAGCAGACTCTGGCAAGTAATTGCATTCCTTAAAAAAATACACATAAGAATCAAAATCAAAAATCATTCATTCAAATAAGGCTGAGTGCCAGCACTTTTTGAACGTCAAAGTTCTACAAAAGACAGCCCCAAAAACGCCCGCCCGTCACCACTTCCTTGTGTTTTAGCTGGGAAGAAGAAGTGGCGCAACAAACTCCCCAGCAACGCATCTGTCTGTTAGGTTTTAAAAACTAGAATTTATACAAAAGTATGAAAAGCAGTTTACAATTTAATGACTCAGAATAACGACTGGGTTCGAAACCAACCAAATCAATCAATCAAAGAAAAACAAAAAGAATAATCTGTTTTCTTATCAAGATAAAGCAAGCTCTTGCAAACAGCAGAAATCAATACTCAATATCACCTACTTAGGTCTCACAGTGACATGATCTGAGAAATATTAATTGTTATCTAAACGGCTTTCAATCGCTTCAGTTAAGACAAAGACCCACAGTCGACGTTCAAAGTTCATTCATTTAGAGATCAAATTAATTTAAGTTTATTGCGACAAGCTCGTTAAAAGACGGTCAGCTAAAAGTTGCAAGTTGTATTTAAGCTTGTTCAATTAGTTGTTTTGATGGCTTTAATCATTTTGCATCGTATTTTTAACTGACTGTGGGGATTGTTCTCACAGTCAATTAGGTACGTACTGTGGTAGGCGCCAGATAAGCTTGCAATAAAGTACATTGACCTTTCTCCTAATATCCGTACGTAGATACCAGAACAATTAATTATGAACCGTTTTTCATTACTAGTACAACGTAAAGGATCACGATAGAAGTCAATTCAGGACAGCTTTAGGTCATTATTCCTGTTTTTGATATTAAGAAAGCCATTAATGTATGACCATTATTGCACATTTATCTGGCGCCTCGAAAAGAATCATATTTATTTCATTGGTTCAAAATACTTTATTACCCTAGACTAGGAAATTCGATGGAGTCGAGTTCATGGCGATACAATTTAAAGTAGTAAAAGGAAAGAAGAAAGAATAGCGATTTTCCGCAAAGTTTAACCTAATAGAAAACAGCGGCCCTACCATGACGTGTTAAAGCGTGAGTCGTTCGAGCGAGAAGGAGGGATAGAGCTATACACCCTATATAGCTCCATCCCTCCTTCTCGCTCGCCCTTAATTTATTGATAGGAACTAGGAACTATTTAGTCGATAGATAAACACTTGTGATCCACTAACACACTCGTATTACAGACAAAGCAATAATAAATATAAAGCACTTTATTTAAATCTAGAATACTAATTTACTATAAATAACATGTAACTATTTAGTATTTATATAGGTATGAAATATATTGGAATATGCCTGAATATGCAGAGATAATATTTAAAGTATTTATTAGAAAAATAAAATGGTCTTTTGGACAAATTATCGATTCGGTTTGAAACATTATATCCCGTACGAGTTAACATGGCACGTGGCTCGACACATTTCGAATGACGTTTTGAGGTTTTATTTTAAATTGAAAAAATATATTTCGATGAAAACAATACAATGCGTTAGCATCACTGTTACAGTTACGTTTATATTATTTTCATCGAAATCGAACGGTTAAATTTAAATTAAAATGCCAAAACGTTATTCGAGCCAGGTGCCAAGTTAACGCGTATACCTACGGGTAGTATTTGTTTCAATAAATTCCGGTCATGGACTTCTTATCAATAAAGAATAATATTAATAAGTTTAGTGTCCAAATACAAAGAACCAAAATAAGTTTTTCATATTATTATTGTTACTTATCTTTCTAGCACGATTTAATAATAAATAACCAACGAACGTGAAATCTCTCATTCTTCTCAGGTAATTGTACTCTTATCTATTATTAAGTGCAATGTCAATTATTGGTTCTATCTGTAGACTTTTGAATGCAGAAAGATTATGGACACGTATCTACCTATATTAAGAAATTAAGGGATAAATCGGGTTTACCCATGTTTGACAATTGATCATTTTTTCAAATAACATTATAAACACTACTAATCATTTGGTAAAATACAGATTTCGCAATTTTTTCACTTTTCAAAAAAGTATTTCAATTGTTAAAATATCATTCCAAAAATATTAATTTCACCAAGTACTTCGTTTGTCAAACTTTATAATAGCTTGTAAAGTGATAACTTTATGAAGTATTTATATTTACCTAACATTATTTTTAAAATGAAAATTTGTGATTCGTTTTTTAGTCAAATGAAAGGACACCGATAAATCGAACGACAATATGAATAGGATTAAAGACATAAATATGAAAGATAGTTAATACAGAACCAATAAAACGATATGTCACACAACCAATAAAATAATAAAAACAGAAAGTCTTTTAAAAGTCAAACTATTTTGCGTCACACATTAATTTAACTTTTGAATAAAGATATTTGCACTTTCCTCAATCCGCACGTGTAAGCGTCAAAACACGTAATAGGAGTATTATCAGTAGTTTTATTTTAAAGAGTAAATATTTGAGAAAAGAGGCGCGTATACTATTTTAAACAATCTAATTTATAGTACAACTATTTTCTTAACGTCCCTGGGCAATCATCGCATTTTTTAATACAAGCAACAAACGAATGCAATTTTTTAGATTTATCGTGTATAATAATATTTGAATTCAGAACTAAGTAGGTACTTTATTGTTATACATATAATTATAGTTCGCACGGAAATCAAAACAAAACAACAATAAAGTAGGTCTGTACTTAGTACTCCGAATTGAAATGATTAAACACGATAAATTAATATTGTATTAGGTACCTATAATGTATTTTTCACACCACCTGATCGAAAACGTCAAATTATATGTCATGTCAACCTAACCTAAAGTGAGTCATTTTTGGCCGGTGACACTGCCGGGCAATAATATTGTACTGGATTTCATTATAACCCGCTGGTCAATAATGTGATTTAAATTTGGAACCTCATCTGTCTGCTCAATTGGCGGTATATTAGGTACTTACAACGCCTTCTGTCTCTGTCTCTCTCTTTCTGTTCCAGAAAGAAGAAAGATATTCTCGATACTCTTACTACTTAGGGATGATATTCTCGAATTTCTACAAAATCATAAGGATTGACCAGGGTCCAGGATTGAAAACAATATTATAAGAATAATTGGTTATGTACGGATTATAAATTGTATAAAAGGATAAGAATAACACTTAAAACCCATCTATATTCGATTTATTAATTTAAAAACTATTTTCTCGAGCATCTCCTATGACGTTCTAAATTCAAATTGCATACAGCCAAGCGTCCGAACCCATTCTACCAGCTGATATAAAGCTCTGTATAAAGCTTTGTGTACACATAAATTGTATTAGGTTGCTAACATTAGGCCTATTTAACACACACATATTTACTTAACCACAGAGAAAAAAAAAAACGAAAATCGAGTTGGTCGTGGCCGCTATGTGGTAGGTATACCGAGTGGAACGCAAAAAAGGCGCGGATATTGCAAATCCGTATGGTATTAAACTAACTTTTTTTAAGTAGATATACAGTATAGTTCTAAATACATATCTCTACTTAGTGTTTGTAAATTTAAAATATTTTGTTTTTCGTATTACCTATGCCTTCATATTTTCTCACAGGAGGTGTGAAAAGTAGAGTATCCTCCTCGGGGATAAAGGTGTCTTTGCCTTGGGCTAGCTTGAATCCCTCGCTGCATTCAGGATTCTTGTATTAACTCCCTCGCTTTGCTCGTGAGTTAAACTCTAAACTCCCTCGCTACGCTCGGGAGTTAACTCCCGAATCCTTCATTGCGTTCGAGATTCAATATGACGCCCGTGACACAAGACACTGCTTTATCCCCTGGGTGCATAATCTACTATTAGTCCAGCGAACCGCCCCCGCCTTAATGAAGTAATACATTATCCATTATATTTATTCTTTTTAAATTACAAGTCGCAATATTTTATTTTAGTTGGTTTTTGTACAAAATATTTGAGACTATTTTAATATATGTTTATGTTTTCGAGCGTATGGCACTCGTGGGTTGCAGCTAAAAATCAGCGTCAGGTGGTATACCTTGTGTTGCCATCTGGCATAATGCTGAGCTGAGGCCCTTTTGGCATTAGTAGTTTTGTAATTTTGTTTAATTTTAAGGTGTTTCTCTTGCGTGTTTTAATGCCAATAAACTCAATTTTCTTTCTTTCATAAATCTAATCATTGATGGACATGGAAACTAGCATTCATTTGTATTCGGAAATACGATGATTGCCGATGGACCTTAAGAAAATAGTTGTACTGCAAGTTGTTGTCTCACGTTAAGACAAACGCCGAGATTTGGGAAACCCCACAGGTGATGAGCATCACATAGATAACAGATTGTTTGTTCACTGATAACTTACATCATTATTGTTGTTGCTTTAATTAGATAACGATGCTGTATTTTTCTAGAATAGAACAAATATTTGATTGTTACAGTAGAATATAGGAGATTGTAAAAGAGCTCAAACTTTTCCATGACATAAAATAAAACAGGAGTTATGTTTAAGATTAGTTTTTCGTTCCTCTACTACTTTTAGCCGTTTTAATCTGATAATAAATTTATTTTGCTGTTTTGCAGCAAGTAATGCGCGTTTAACTAAAATTATGAGTATTAGACCTGTATTATTGTTGAAAACTCTTAGTATAGGTCTATCAAATTGTAGAATAAATTTCAGAATGCTGTAAGATGCCAGTAGCACCCTCTTTAGATATTAAAACCAGTCAGTTGCGAATACTCACGTGTTTCATTATAGGTTATGGGCCCAGCACGCTTCCACTGCGTATTTTCATCATTGCCCATCAGGGAATTTTCGTTAAGGCATCTCTATAAGTTTCCCTCAGGTTCTATCCTGAGCAACTAATCTCACTCATTCTCTCTTTTTGAACCCCATCTTCCTCATCCTTCTTCTATTTCTAACAATAATTTAAATCTGTCTAGCCTTCCTTTACAACATCGATAGTGTCGGCTTGCAGTCTAACTTTGAAGTAAACGCCTTTCAAACTTCCACATCCTATTCAAATAACATATAATTGTAATAATTCTCGCACTATTTTCATGTTGACAATAACTGATGATGTATTGGGGGGCCTGGAGCTCTGAAATACAGGCCCAGGCTTAGTTTGGACTCCAGATCTCCCACAAATTACAACTTTCTGTCAAGCTACCTGTCAACCTATATGTCTAACTTAAGAATGTAATTTGTGGAGATGAATAAACAGTTTTTATTATTATTATTATTAATTCTTCTGTTCCAGGTTTCGGCATGTACAACATTTGTCACATGCTGATGTCCGGAGTCATCCTGCTGGGCATGATCATGCAGAGTTTAGCCCTGGGCTACATCCTGCCAGCTGCACAGTGTGATTTGGAACTTACGCTGCAGCAAAGAGGATGGCTTTCGGCAATACCTTTCTTAGGTAAAGACTGATACAATTACGTATTTAACATGAACTTTCAAGTACAACTTAGGCGATATTATAGACTTGTGACTCATGACCCAGTGTGAGTGCGGTGCCACTGTTCAGAACATGAGCCACTTGCAGTTTGGGTGACTTATTACTAAATTAATACAATCGATGCTGCAAAAAACCTACAGGGCCCAAACTATCTACGAAGTTAACCATATTTCGAAAAGAAGAGAACGAGCTTGAGTTGAAATCTTTTGTGACAGCCTTTGGAAATGTTTAAGAGGGCCAATCAACCGGTCAATGTTTGTCAAGCAAGGAGCAAAAACCAATTGCTACGAATGAGTTGACTACCTTAATTTTATGCATAAGAGTAAAATAAAGCATAGTTACAACATGTGCTATCAGCCTTAAACATTCCGTAGTCAACTCAGTCATTCAGACCTTCAGCTAAATCGGGTACTAATCGCTCCTTTTCAACTTTCCAGCTATAATCCTGACGTCATACTTCTGGGGCTGGCTGGCAGACACGCAGGGCAGGAGACCAGTCATGCTGTTCTCCATGCTGATCTCCGCCGTCTTCTCCGCGTTCGCCAGCTTTGCGCCTGACGTCATTTCCTTTGGCGTGCTGGTCTTCATGTCCGCTATATTGTAAGCTCATAGTTTTTACTTTCAATTCAATACTTTTTTCGAGGAAAGGGCAGCATTGTGATTTTATAGACGACACGACAGCGGTTGGAATTTCTGCTGAAAATTGGATTCAAATATCGATACAATGGTGACCAATCAGAAAAGGCGAAATTTACGTAGATTTAAAGTTTAATATCAGCAACATCTTTTTTTTTAAAAGATCCGAAGTCATCAAAAAGACTCATTCCTCAAGATTTCATTTATACAAATTCCAGCATGTCGGGCTCATCAGCCGTGGTGTACACGTACCTCGGCGAGTTCAACAACCTACGTCACAGAGACAAGATGGTCGCCTTTGGATCTTCCTTCGTTGGAATCGGCACAGTCATCCTGCCCTGTAAGATTTCTTATAATTTATCTAAGATCTAGGATCTAGGAATCTAAGAGCGTTTACGACGTACGACATTTCATAAAAACTTTCAAGTCCTTATTTTTCGAAATTAATAAACCGATTTTAAATAAACTTCCTACACATAAGCAGGATACATAGGTCTAAAAAGTTATTATAAAACATTTTCGAAAAATTGTGTTATAGATAATTTCGACCGATTTTCAATTGTCCACAGAGATTTCCAATTATCTTTTTGTTAAATGGACTTGAAAGTTTGTATGAAATATCGTATACGTACGGCGTAAACGCTATTATTGAAGTTCTACTACCGGAACCTATAACTAGATCTTAATATCTACTTACTTACTAACCTCCCTCTCGTTAGTGTATTTGCGCGAAACGCCTGGTGATCGCAGAACCGTACGGTACTAACTACTAACATAAAGACGTTTTTACAAGTAATATCGTAGAGGTGTTTACTAATAAATTGCAATAAAAGCCTACTTGCATCGTTTCTCGAGTTCGAAGAAGTATTCTAACTTGACCGGGCCCTTCTATAATTATATTATCTAGAACCAACTTCTAATAGCACATTCTCTAACCAATTTCAGGTGTCTCCTGGCTCATTCTCCCCCTCGAGTTCGCGTACCCCATACCGTTCCTAGGCATCGAGTACCGCCCTTGGCGCCTGCTGGTGGTGGCCTGTGCGATTCCCTTCGCCCTGGGCACCGTACTCCTCATGTTTGCGCCGGAGAGCCCCAAGTTCCTGTTCGCCACCGGCCAGTACGATACCGCCTTGAATGTCGTCAGGAGGATCTATTTCAGGAATACGAAGATGGCTGAGGATACTTTTCCTGTAAGTATTGGTGATTGACTATGTTCTGCTTTATTTTATTTTTTTATTGAGGAATGGGCTTGCTCTTGACCTCGATCACGCTTAATGGAAAACGATAGATGAGGTCTATGATGAAGCGAGCGTGCCCAGAAGACGCCTGTTCATTCTTGCTTTTAAGACGAGTTATATGTGGAAGGGAACACAGTTCTGTTTAAAGTTTCTACTTTGCTCGTAATGATTAAAATCCATTAGTAGCTTATATTTAGTAGCTTAAGTAGGCAATTATACACCTTGATACGATTCGACTGACTAAGTAATGTGTGTATTTTTTTCTGATTTTCTTTTCATTTGCTCAGTCATTCAGAATTGACTCCAGTTTCTGTTTTATGCTCAACATTTAGTCAAGACTAGGAAAATAAATAGATATACTTTAGAAATTACTAAAAAACTTTTGAATATGTTTATATTGACTGTTGACCTGTGGACTTTCACTCCTTAAGATTAGTAAAAAGTTTGTTTTAGGGCTTTCAGGCTACATTTCTTAGTCAACGTTATTTATTTGAAGAATTCAATTAAGGGTGGGTTCACATCTAACGGAAAATGCGTCGCGTATTATCGGTCGCGTAACGCCAAAACAGACAAATATATGATAAAACATTCAACCTTGCACACTCAACCGATGATGCGTTATACCACGTTATACCGAATAGACGCGACCGTTGATACGCTCGACGCATCTTCCGTCAGATGTGTACGGACCCTAAGGGGACTAATAACTCAACTAACACTTATAACTTCCCTGTTATCTTCCAGGTGAAGTCCCTAATAGTGGAGAACCAGATGACGAAGACGACGAACGTGAAGGGTGCCGCTGCCATCTGGGCGTCCATGAAGGAGCAGACCGTGCCGCTGTTCCAGCGCCCGCTGCTGCCCTGGACCGCGCTCACCTGCTTCGTGCAGTTCGGGATCTTTGCTACGTAAGAATGTTGACACTAGTTTTTTTTTGCTTTCCCCACTTTTTATATGGGAATTCATCAAAACCGGGGACTGCGCCCGAAGTGGTAGGATTTATTTTCGGAGTGTCAGACTCTTATTTACAAAATCTATTAAATTTCCGCAACCCTAACAGTTTTGCTTTCCCCTGGGACCCATATTTACTCTGAAATTATGAACATGGTAAAAGAATCAAGGAACACACACACACACACACACACAAAATAAAATAAAAATGTGACGATAAAAATAATGTGCCTCACCACTTCGTCACATAGATGCTTGAATGGAATACTTTAATATTAGCCCTCGTGTTTCTTAATTAAAAGTACAGGCAATTTTAGAAATTCCTGAAGTTCTCCTTTGCTTTTTTGAGCTTATGCATTTTTTTCATATTTTCATTTCTTGTACCTAAGTACATATAATGCACTTCAATTGTAATTATTGTTATCATAATATCGTTACTGCTCATCATTATCATGACATATGGCAAGGCTTACTTATTTGTGTCGTATATTTCCAGAACGAACGGGTTCTACGTGTGGTTCCCGTCCATCCTCAACTCTCTGGCCAACCATGAGGGGGGGGAGACCAAGATCTGTGACGTGCTGGACGCCGGCCGGGATGCCGTCTCTAATGGGACTATGGTAAGTTAGCTAACACAGTGCAGCTTTATCAAAAACGACAGTTTGAAATATGGTATTACTTTAGAACGTACTAAGTTAGTACTTTTAGTCCGTCCGCTGTTATTTTCTGATTAATTTCGTTGCGGGATCCGAAACAGTTGAATAGATTCTCCGGGACTCGTCGAGCTTCATTGACTCAGCGTTTTTCTGGTGGTCGCCACTATAGATTCTGGCTTTCAGAAGTTGCAGTGATTTGGGAATGTGTGGCGGGTTTGTCCCAAAAAAAAAAGTACTTTTAGTAGTCCTTGTAAACCACATGGCAGTTGTCATACATGAAATATTTTTTATTTATAATTAGGTTCACCCGCAACAGTAGGTACCTACATATAAAGCTATTTGTACAAAATAATACTAAAAATATTATCGATTGCTCGTATGTATGTGTCGCAGCCAACTCGCTTAATCAGCCGTTTCATTAAAAGCCTAGCCTTTTAATTGAACAGCGCTGAATCAGCGACATAAGTAACATGAGCAAGTCATTAAACGATATTTAACAAAAGATGTCACGTAAGTCGCTGAAAAATCGGCGCAGTTAAATGAAATGTCTAGGCCACCAATTAAAAGGCTGATTAAGCTTGTTGGCTGCGACATATTATTATGCATATTAAGCCTTGGGAACCCTGTACTTCCTAGTGTCCCAAGTGATCGAATACGAATCGAATTACTCATGAAAAAAATAATCAAACAATGTTTCCTTCATTGATCTTACGATTTGCTAAATATGGTTTGACAAGTTCATATTCTGCCTGCCTAAACCTCAAAACTTCACTACTACTACTTTTCGTGTGGGCAGTAAGGTCTAACGATCCCACACACCCTAGTGTCAGAGTTACTAAACCGCCTCAAGGGCCTCTGACATGGTTTATTTGACCACCGGCTTATACGTGCCTTCCGAAGCACGGAATCATCTTTTTATCAGACAATCAGGTGAATCAAGCCTGCAATGTCCTAGCCAAACTAGAAAACAACTTGACAAAGTATTCTTCTCATGCGACTCGAAACGACGACCACCGGGTCATAAGGCAAACGCCTAAACCACTCGACCACGGAGGCAGTTAAAAAACTTCACTGCAATATTTATACAAAACTACAACTTTCTCCTCAGATTTGTGACGACACAATCCACACATCCACCTTCGAGCGCTCCATCTACATCGGTCTGGTCTTCTCGTCCATGTACATCATCGTGGGCTTCTTGGTAGACTACGTGGGCAAGAAGCCCATCCTCGTGGTGATCCTGGGCTTCACCGGCATCAGCGGGATCTGTGCCCACCTGGCCTATAACCAGCAGTTGGCTGTGGTGCTGTTCGCCGTCTTCCAGATGTCTGGCGCGTGTATTGGGTTGATGAATGCAGTGGCTGTTGAGTTATTCCCTACTAAGTTTAGGTGAGTTTTGAAAATTAATACTAAGCTACCTTTTCTTCTTATAAGCTGAAAGTTAAGCTGATCACCTAGACATTGAACACCACGTTTTTCGCGAAGAAATATTGTATATCCACTTGGGATTGCCACTAGTTCTTGTAACACACGTTAATTATGAAAGACAAGTATCCAGAGAGGTCGCACAATTTAAACCCTTTTCATACGTAAATAAAGATTAGGCAAATATTGATCACAAACACTTCGCCAAAGATGGTGTTTCATATTATTAAATGTGTAAGTAACTTCGAGTATTAAAAATTATGTCGGTATACTGGCCTAGATCGTACCGCAGATATTCCAATACAGCACTGTGTGATAACTTTTCTCTTTATAATATAAAGCAATCAAATTTGGTCCTTATGTACGACTGATTATAACCATGATAATATTTGGAAAAAGATGCATCTCACTCACTTAACCTTCATCATGACATAAGTATTCCTTGCTTCTTCAATCTACTTAAATCATCATCCGCCTAGCCTTTTCCCAACTATGTTAGGGTCGGCTTCCAGTCAAACCAGATTCAGCTTAATAGTTTACGTGGAGCGGCTGCCTACCAGACCTCCACAACCCATTCACTGGTTAACACGGTATAGAAATACCGAATATAGAAATACTTCAAACTATTTAAAAACTCACATTATATTTGTTCATTTGTTACAGAGCTATGGCGATCTGCCTGTCCATGATGATGGGTCGAGTGGGCTCCATGGTGGGCTCCAACCTCATCGGGCTGTTCCTTGAAGTCAACTGTGGCGCAGGATTCTACTTGTTCGGATCCATTATTATAAGTAAGTCTCAATTTTTATAAGTCATGTTAATCTATACCATTCTCTGCATTCTATTTGGACCATACCAAGTGCTCGAATAATACTTTACAAATGCTGATGTTTATTTTTCCAGTTAACTCGCTGTTCTGCCTAACTCTACCCAACAAGAAGAGGATACCTCACAAAAAGATAGTAGTGGAATCAACCCAAAACGAGACCCACGAACCAGTATGAACCGGTTCACACCAGAAACATGGAACTGGACAGAACTAGTTCATTCTGTTTACGAAGAAAACCGAAGAATGTTTGAACAAAATACTCTGAACCAGTCTTAGGACTTATTTATTGGCACTGAGATCCATTGTAATATTCGAGACTACACTGAAACCTAGCCAAAGAACATAACCCAAAAACTCACTAAAATCGGATCAGCGGTTTTCGAGTTATGAACACACCAACGGACAGACAGATAGAGAGAGGTATCAGAAGTAGTACCGTTTCATAACTTTGTAACGATACTATGATGGAACTCAGGTTTAATCCATCGCCAATAAAAAAGCCTAACATAATAATATATTGCTCAGGCAAAATATTGACATACGAATGAAGCTTTTAACTGTATTAGTAAATTAATTGAATGAAAGATTATTTTGGTTGGTTTTGTGTATGGTCAACGAAACAGATAGGTACCTACGTTCAGTTCACGAAGCGAACTATGATACCAAACTGTTTTGTTGACTGTACACGCAAGAACCAAAAAATATAATATAGTTAATATAAAATGATAGTAGTTTTTTAATAAATAAAATGTATACGAAGATAGAGATTAATTATTGCTGTCTCTATTAAATACCAATAAAATCTAATCATATATAAAACCTAAAAGATAGAGATTAAGAGAGAATGTTTTAATGCTCACTCAAAAAATTCGATCGATAAATTATTATTGAGTTTGAAATAAAAATAGAGGGTGCGATCATTCTATAGTCCAGACTTTAGAAGAAGGTTTCTATGATGATAGAATAGAAGATTTTTTTTAAAATTCTGTTTTATGATATCGCAAGCAACGCACGAACGATTGTTATTCGAATCGATAATATACAACACTGCTCTTAAATGAACGATACAATACCGCACTTTGCAAGGGGGATTGTAATAATGTCGAGGGGGATTGGAATACACTAGTGAAATCATGTCAAATTAACATAAGCTCTTGATTCAGCAGACTTACTGCCATTACTCACGTTTTTTGTTAATTATTTCTAAGATAAAGAACAGTTAAATAAATGATTGTTAATAGAATATTTTGTTTTGCTATTTTTTTATAAATATGTACCAATTATAAACATGTACCAATTAATTGATTATTATCATAACACTACCTCACTTAGATAGTGATTTAAATACCGACTTATAATATTAACCTAACCTAATATTATTGGGTTTTTGGCAGGGGCCGCAGAAGTGGGGTGCAGAGGGGCCTAAAATTGAGCGGGGGTCGGCCCCCTCCGTTTGATAAAATTGTCGGGCTCCCATCGCTCGCTCTTGCATTCTAGTCTCTAAAGTTCTTGATATGTGAAAAAAGTTTTTTGTAAGTATACGTATGTATGGTTAAAAGAAAATCCAACATTTCAAAAATCGCAAGTCTGTTTATTGTTTACACCAGCGGCCCTACCATGACGTGTTAAAGCGTGAGTAGTTCGAGCGAGAAGGAGGAATGGAGCTATACACCCTATATAGCTCCATCCCTCCTTCTCGCTCGAACTACTCACGCTTTAGCACTTCATGGTAGGGCCGCAGTTCATAACATAATATCACGGCGGTACGCTGTGAAGGGACGCGTGTACCTACAAGTCAACCTTGTTTGTGGGTTTATCTATTCGGGCATAACTTTATTGTTTAGGACCGATCTTGATGATTCTTTTTACGTTGGGTTTATTAAAAGCTATTGAATCTAGAAAAGTGAGATATCGTTACGTTAATGTCAATCCCAAAGCAAAGTATATATTTATCTATGCGCTGGTCTCGACTTGGAATGCACATAATAACTCCTGAACGGCAAATAGCGCAACTGTTTGCTATGGAAATACTGTCAATTTAGTTTGTGACGTATTAATAAAGTACAAGCGGCGCATGCACGTCACGGCATTGCTTGCCCAACCGCCGGCCGGTGCGGACGTGTATGCGCTCCTTGGTGAAACGAGTGTGTGGCTTTGATTTACGAACCCAGCAGCAAACGAGGACACCACAGTGGCGACGAGCCTCAAGTAAGTGGTAAATTATGCTGCTATATGAAAATGGAGGGAGATGAACTCACGTACACGAAAAAAAAAATGAAACACTAATAACAACCTCACGGTTTTATGATGCTGTCGATTAAGTGGTATATGTATCTATCTGTCCAAGTACTATTAAAACAAGTGACTAGACATTACAAATAACAAATACAGTGTTATTTGTCTGATCGATCAATGATAGGTTATTATTATCATTGTCATGAAAAAAAGCAATGAATACTTTTCTAAAAATAATTTCTATCATAATTATGGTTATATTCTTGACTATAGCCGTGGATATTTCTAAAATAAGTACCTACTCGGTGGTACCAGTCTTCTTATATCTTGTGACGATAATTTCGACGTAGGTACCTATTAGTAGAAATTGTAATAAGAAATACCGTGTAAGTCCGCGTTAATGTAATTTATCCAGTGACATTATTTATTTAAATACCTACGTAGGTAATAAGAATTTTCAGTGCAAAATTATAATTCCTCACTATTCATCGCGTTCCCTTAAGTTAAATGATGTTTTAAGGTTGAGGTACCTACCTAAAGCAAATGTCGTTAGTAATATTAAAGCAGATAAGTCAAATGTATGCAATCAATCAGCGCAATAGGTACATGTACTACTTATTGATATAGGTAGGTAATACAATATGCTATCATAACAAATGTACCAAAGTGTATTAGTGCAAATTACATGGAACAATTGATTGATTCCTTTGTCGTTTTGAAGTTTTAGCAACATTAAATATCACTAAACCTAATGTACCTAATAAATGTCACCGGCATAACCCATATCTACTTCGCGTAATAAAGATTTATGTCACTCCAGTGGCGTAGCGTAGTAGGGGCGAGGTGCGACCCGCCCCGGGCGGCCCCTTTAAAACCTAAACAAGGGGGCGGCTGACACCCATGCTAAACCACTGTAATACTCATTCTATTATTGTCCATTTACGCCGCATGTAGCTAAAAAAAAATAAAAAAAAAGTTACAATAAATTCAATTCAGGGACATAATAATGTGTAAATTAGACATATATTGTAGTTTATTCGTTATACAGTCATCGTGGTAAAATATATTTAGGACTTATCTAGGATTTTGCAGTGTGAGAACATGGTATACACATTTCAGATAGTAATTTAGGAAAAAAAAAGTTGTAGTGAACAGGCTCCAACGGGTAAGCTCGCTCCATCGTAGACTTTGTCTCTGTCATATCTGACATTGACTAGAGTCAAGAGCAAATCCATCACAAATAAAAAAAAAAAAAAAGATTGGGTTACAGATTGCTAATAACAATATTATGAGGAAATTTAGGACCAGTAATTTGTATTTTACTGAAAGTATAAATAAAATACGAAACACCTTATCCAATGGCGCCAAGGGTGCAATACAAAGGCAAATCAATGGCGCCAAGGGTGCAATACAAAGGCAAATTGACATTGTTTCAGGTCGCTCAAAATGTCCAATTTACCACCGGCAGAACCCTTGCAATGCGAAGGTTGTTCCAAGAAAGAAAGAAAATGAGTTTATTTGGCACACACATATAAAACTCATAGTTTTATCTTAGTCTACTTATACATTGACATAATGTCGAGTAGCGTATTTACAGCCCACTAAAAATATATCGTACCTACCCACATTTAAAAAAAAAAATGTTTTTACTTGTTACCCACATTTACAATTATTTACGTTTTTTAACAATTCAATTGGGTTTGGACAAGGTATGAAAGATATATTATTTTCATGGTTACTTTTATTATATTATTAACGACAATTACATCACAATATTGAAATTAAAATCAAAATCAAAAGTCATTTATTCAAATTAGGCTGAGAGCCAGCACTTTTTGAACGTCAAATTTTACATACACAAAGACAGTGCCCCAAAACGCCCACCCGTCACCACTTCCTAGTGTTTAAGCTGGGAAAAAGAAGTGGCGCAACTAACTCCCCAGCAACACATCTGGCTGTTACGTTTTAAGAACTTGAATTAAACAATAGTACGCAAAGTATTTTAAGACACAGGAACAAAAATAAATATGTATCCAACAACATGGAAATCATAAACTTAAATAGTATTTACAACATGTTAGCTAGCACACTCCATTATACGAGTACCATTAAAAAAACGGGCAATGGTAGGATTTAGCGATTAGGTACTTGTCTAATAGTATACTAGCACAATTTATACTGAGAGAATCATAGTTTTATTAAAGGTTTACCTAAAGGAGCAAGGAGCTCGTGGCTAAATTATAACAGCCGCACGGGCCAATCTTCAAGGTAAAGCAACGCTTGTCGAGGTTGGTCTGTGGATCTTAACATACCGAGACTACTCCGTGCCTCGGAAAGCACGTTAAGCCATTGGGCCCGGCTGTCATTTGTAGACCTTTGGCAGTGTTACGTTACGAATTGTTGGAGGCCGGAAGGTCTGACACCGGTCTTGCCATGAAGTACCGTATTACCTAGCCAGTTAATGAGTTGTGGAGGTCTGGTGGGCAGCCGCTCCACGTAGAATGCTGGTATTCGGCTGAATCCGGTTTGGCTGGGAGCCGACCCCAATGTAGTTGGGAATAGGAGTGTAACGAACATATTGGTATTAGTTAAGAGATTAGTAATATTCCATGGATTCACGTATCAGTAATCCGACGAACTAATATATGCTAATATTTAATATTCACATAATCCACAGATTACTGACATGTACAATAATCTTTATCATAATCTGGGATTCCATTCACTTGACACGGATCGGTGGGATTAGACTCACACAATAATTCTGACATTCGTGAAGTGATACGTATTAATAAGTATTAGTTAAATGTTACTGCTATAAATGTTAGTTAAAATATTATAATATTTCTAGACTAATATAGTCTTATTGGCCAATACTGATAAATATCGGTATTAACCCATCTTTAGTTGGGAAAGGGCTAAACCAGTGATGACTTAAAAAGCCACGCAAAGGGTAAATAACTCACAGAGGGCCACGCAAAGAGTAAATAACTCACAAAGGGCCACGCAAAGAGTAAATAACTCGCAAAGAGCCATGCAAAGAGTAAATAACTCACAAAGGCCTACGCAAAGAGTAAATAACTCACAAAGGGCCACGCAAAGAGTAAATAACACACAAAGGGCCACGCAAAGAGTAAATAACACACAAAGGGCCACGTAAAGAGTACTTGCATCTTTATATTAGGGCTACGCAGTTGTGTGTTTCTGTTAATGATTTTCAGTAAAAAGCCACGCAAAAGTCAATTTTATTAAAACCCAAAATGACTCATGCGTTATCCACACTCCCAAACTTCCTGATTGCGAAGATGATCAGAATAATTGTCGACACTCGCAGGGAGAAATGGAAGAGGGCTCTTGAATTTAACACATTGCCTGTCAACATCGACAATCCTGCGAAGAAACAAGCTACTCTCTACTTTGTTGGGGGAATAGCACTACAAACAAGTCAAGTCAAGTCAAGTCAAAGCATTTATTTCAAATAAACCATTTACAGGTACTTTTGAATTGTCAGAGTCAGTCAGTCAAAAACATGAAGCTATTTGCACGTTCCAAAGCGTAGATCTCTATGGAGAAGAACGTGCAAGAAACTCCACGGACACTCTTTTAAACCATTTTATGATTTACAATAATCCTGGTTACATTATCTTTGTTGCTTCTATATGTGAGAACAATGTAAAGGAAGAGAAAAAAAAAAGAATTCTAAGTATCAAATAAACTATTGAAATAAGCCAGCGACAGCTAAGAGATGACCAGTCTCCACTGATGGCGCCCGTTCACGAACATGACGCGTGCATCAGCACCATTCAGCTCAACCATTTTGAAGGGAACCGAATGATCCGATACACGCGCCACCATCAGCGAGACATTCGAGTGAGCATGACAAACCCTCAACTGCCCCTGCTCATTCATGTCAAACAAGGAAACCATCTATTAACATAAAAAGGCTCCATGGTCCTCACATTTACAGGATTCCAAAATAAAAAAATGCTTCTACTTTATACAAAACTATAAATATCAATTGGTAAGAACAGAAAAGTAAAAGTGTATTCCAAACATTATAGAAATGTGGAATATTATTATTATTAAACGTAAAAAGTAAAATAAAAAAGGGTGAGCATCTCCTCCATATATAAAATCCTAACTAGTGGAAACAAGCGGCTGAGGCTGTGGAGCAGGACCGGCATTTAGCCAAGCATTTTTATCAAGGATATAATCTTCCAGTTTATAATATGCCTGTCTACATAGTGTGCGTTTAATGCATGTTTTAAATTTTCTCTCATTCAGTCCGAGAATATCATATGGTATTTTATTATAAAATTTAACACAGTACCCCATAAAAGAAGTGTGTACTTTAGCCAATCTGAATCGGGGTTGATCTAATTTGTTCTTATTTCTAGTATTAAAATTATGCCTGTCACTAATCTTACTAAAAAGATGGAGATTTTTCCGAACATACATTATATTTTCGTATATGTATTGACAAGGTACCGTCATGATGTTAATATCTTTAAACAGTTCCCTTAGGGAATCGCGCCGACCCAGATTATATATGGCTCTGATGGCTCTTTTCTGCAGAATAAATATAGATTCGATGTCTGCAGCACGTCCCCATAATAAGATACCGTAAGACATGATACTATGAAAGTAACTAAAATAGACCAGCCTCGCGGTATCTATATCAGTAAATTGACGGATTTTTCTGACAGCATATGCTGCTGAACTTAGCCGTCCCGCAAGAGATGTTAAATGAGGACCCCATTGTAGCCTTGAGTCAAGCGTGATCCCCAGGAAAACCGCGTTTTCGACGAATTCAAGTTTCTCTTTGTTCAATACAATATCGCAATTATTACTTTTGACATTCGGTAAAGCAAATCTAATACACTTAGTTTTTTTCCCATTTAATACTAAATTATTAGCAGTGAACCAATTTTGGACCTGCTGTAGGGCTTTATTTACATCGTCAAGATTTGTAGAACGTCTATCTATCTTAAAAATTAATTAATTAAACAAGAAGTTGACTATAATCTTCCGGGTAGATTATAGTCAACGTTCATGCTGAAGAAGGGGAAGGTGTCGATGGCTATGCATTAGCTCTAAAGAAATGAGACAGTTCCTTAAGTTCGAAACAAAGTCGGATTAACGAAATTTATATTTTCTAACAGAAAAAGAAAACAGGAGGAAGTAGAAACATTTTAACGATTTTATTAAGCTTCAGAAATCATGCCGGAAAAGGTCAATTTCATAACGAAGAGGAGTATATTATCGACCAAAACACTGAAAAGCGTCAAATGTAAAGTCGAATGTAGAATCGAATGTAAAGCCTAATGTATAATCACGTACAATTTTACACGTAGAGTCAGATACCTTGTTTTTGTTTTCTTTGTTCAAATTAATGTGATTTCGATGACTATTACTGGTGCTTGGACTTGGTAATCACGAATACTAGCTAATCGCGGATCAAACCTAAAACATTTGTTTCAATGAAACAAATGTTTCAATGAAACAAACATTTACAGCCACTGTCGGTCTGTCAAAGGTTTACCAACTGAACGACATTAGAGTGACATGGAATAGCTCTGTAACATGAAAAGTTTGTAGACCAATTGCCGTAGAGATTAACGATAGCAAATCGTAACAAGACGCAATAGGTGCAATATATTGCGTAAAAGGAATCTGTAGAAATTGCGAGACCGTTATTATTGATGTTTAGTGATGTAGATACTAAAGACGATTAGATGAGGTCCGTGAGATTTGATTAGAGAGTTTTAAGCGCTGTGTGGTATAAGGTAACGCTCAATTTGATTGCACAGAAGTTAAAACAAAAACAAAAATATCCGTGAACGATTTCGTGTTATTAGCAAACTAAGAGTGAAACTGGATTAATTAAAATCCTAAATTCAAAGGTTCACTTAAGAATTATCAAGGAGATGGACCTGGGTATACCGACTAAGGGTGCTTGACTCTAAGCGAATGTATAAATACCTCCATGATCGTGTGAGAAAAACCCCCGATCACTGCCTCGAGACTTAGATGACATAGTTGATGACAGTGATAATGAAACCAAGTCTGATGGCTTGTTTACTAAACTCTTGATCGCACCTCATGAATGACATGAGGCGATGGGTCTCCAAGGAATCGTTGGTACGATTTCTGTCTGTGCACCAAGTACATAGCGCTTAATGTGTTGATGCACATATCGTGCTAGATATTTTCAAATTGTTGGTGCGATTCTGGTCTGTGTTGGTGCACAGATTATAACGGAATTTTCATGAGTGAGTATGCATTTCAGAAATTTATTTTGTTTGATCGGATATCTTTCCGTTGAGTAATGTTGTGCGGGGAGCGCTGTGCACGAAGCCCTCATGACTGGATATTGTACTACACCCGAGGATAAGTGCTAGTCACGGATGGCAGTGTCGCGGATTCATGGCGCTACGGTATAAATGACTACGCCATTCGCTGCTGCATAGAACAACCAAGGGTGTAGTGTAGACAAAATCAAACTGGTCAATTTTTGTATTAACTTTATAGATGTACTCTTTCTATTAACCCACACACTGTTTTATTAATGGTTCCAATATTTGTAAATATGTGAGTACCATGTACTTATTAAGAAAATGAAAAAGTTTACCTCTGCTGGTAATACTTTGATTTTTATAAGTAGTATACTCTAGGTGCATCAACCTCACATATATCAAAGTTAATGTGTGTTTTCAAAATATTGTAAAACATTTATTTGAAAAGAGTACCTATGGAGTTTCTTGTCCGTTCTTCTCCATAAGAATCTACCTTTGCGAACGGACAGTAGAGTCACCTTATTTTTTATACATAGTATTTGGATGTAAATGATGACGTTCAAAAGAGCCGTTTGATGGCCTTATTGAAATGAACGTTTTGACTTAGACTTTTATAAAAGAGAGTTTGGAAAGCAAGTGAAGGAAAAAGGGAAAAGTATGGTATATACCTGGAAATAGGGGAAAAATTATTATCGAACAGATGATTCAGAGGATAAAAGTGATTCGATAGAAGCAAAAGAATAGATAAATAACTCTGTTAAATTGTATAATAAGTATTCAGTGGAAGATAAATTTTACCTTGTTAGAAATTATAGAATGTCGAGAATTAATTAACTATTTGATAATTAAGTATAATTAATCAGTTATTATATTTGTTTGTTTAAATTCTTATGTAAAGGAAGAGGTGTGACGTATTAATAAATTACAAGCGGCGCATGCACGTCACGGCATTGCTTGCCCAACCGCCGGCCGGTGCGGACGTGTATGCGCTCCTTGGTGAAACGAGTGTGTGGCTTTGATTTACGAACCCAGCAGCAAACGAGGACACCACATAGTTGTAGGGAATCACCACTAAAAAGTGAAAAAGAAACGAAGAAAGAACCAAAACTTTAAAAAAATAAAAGTTGTTTAATACTTTGTAGTGTTATTTATTTGGAAGTCGATTGTATTTTTGTGTAAAAAGTTTTTTATTTTTCATTTTACTTTGAAAGCATTCAACAAAAAAAAATCATAGAATTTGAATGAACCACCTCTTACCATGGGTCGACAGCACGTTGTGTTCTACTCGCGCCTCTAAGAGATGAAGTCTGGTCCCACTAGGGCCAGAGCCTGCCAGGGTTGCGGAATAGTCATTTTAAGATTTCCCATCCTTTAAAAAAAAACCCATATAGGTGTGCACTTTTGGATTTTCCAATATTTTATAATTTGCAATAAAAGTATTTAAAAAAATAATAGGTTGGGGAAAAAGTTTCTTCGCATTTTTTAAGAAAATTCAAAACATTTTAATAAAGTTAATTTACATATAACTAAAGTATGTAGGTACCATTTTGTTCGATAACTTTTTGCCATCTTGTAGGTAGGGACATGATCCCATTGTTATAGAAATTTTGGGACTTCTGATCAAAATAAAGCGACAAGTGGTTTTGGCAGTCCTCTCGTGATGTTAACCTGACACTGCCTAAAGAATTCTAAAGAGACCGAAACAGGTGGAAATCTGAAGGTGCAAGGTCAGGACTATACGGCGGATGCATTAACACCTCCCAACCAAACTCTCTTAATTTTTGCTGAGTTGCTAAAGATGTGTGAGGTCTAGCGTTATCATGATGAAACACCACACCCCTTCTGTTGATTAATTCCGGCCGCTTTCTCTCAACTTCTTGCTTTAATCTCATCAGTTGTTCGCAGTAGAGATCAGAATCGATGGTCCTGCCTGGTGGTAACAGCTCATAATGAATAATGCCCTTCCGATCCCACCACACACACAGCATCATCTTGTTGCGAGTTAACCCGGGTTTCGCCACAGTCTGTGAAGACTGACCGGCCTTTGACCACGACCTTTTTCGCACGTTCTTGTCGTACGTGATCCACTTTTCATCACCAGTTATCAGCTTCTTCAAAAATGGTTCGGTTTCATTACGTCGTAATAAAGAATCACAAATGAGTACACGGTTCATTAGGTTTCTTTCAGTGAGCTCGTGAGGTACCCAAATATCGAGCTTTTTTGTGTACCCAGTTTTTTTCAAATGCGCCAAAACTGTTTTGTGGTCAATTCCCAGTTCTTCAGCTACGTCGTAACTAATGATTTGCCGATCTTGATCCACTTTTTCAAAAATGGCATTCATTTTATCCGTAATAGGGCGACCAGAGCGACGTGCATCTTTGACATCAAAATTTCCGGATTGAAAACGTTTAAACCAAAATTGTGCTACTCTCACAGACACTGCACTAGGTCCATAAACATCGCAAACTTTTTTCTACGCTTGCGTTGCATTTTTACCTTTTTTGTAGTAAAATTTAAAATGTATCGAATTTCTTCATTAGATTCACTCATCTTGACAGTACGAAAAACAAATTAAAATCACACATTTTCCTAATTTGAATTTGGAATTATGTTCTTTAAAATTTAATCTTTCAATGATACCAAAACCAGCCAGATACAAATAGTATAGCCAAAGAGATTTTATTATAAGTTCATACATACTATAATGCGAAAAAACTTTTTCCCCAACCTAATATCTTTATAATTTGACTGAAGAAGTCTCGTCATAGAGTAGGTACTTCTGCGGTCCCTGGTTTCTGGTCCTTAGTCGCCATTTCGCCAATCGTTACATTACAAAAATAAAACACTGAGTTAACACATATAGTTGCTACCATACATGGTAACTACCACGGCTCCACTCTAGTAGACTAATAAATCTAACCATAGAACTTATCTTAAATAAGAAAGTCCATAAACGACATTGGCATTGCATTAAAGAAAATATAAATACGAAGTAATGGCTCGTGCCAATGCTAAACGCATGAAACACATTCACAAAATACAAATGAATGTAAGACCCATTCACTTAGTGAAATAAGCGCTCATTCATCAAGCTTCAACTTGTTGAGCTGCGCAGAACCGATGCGCAATAACATAACCTCAAACTGGGCAGCCAGTTTGAGGTTATCTTACCGTTACCGAAAATATTTCAGGAAAACCATCGCGGAAGCTTTCACACAGCTTTCAGCACTGAAAACGTTGTGCCGCCCTACACAGCGGAAGTCGAAGGTTTCTACTTCCGGGAAACCTGGCAACGAGGGCAGGGAAATTTCAGTATTGTGGGCGGCGGTACCAGGCGATCAGAAACGCTAGGAGATGGGGTTGCGACGGGGTCGCGCGGAGCAAAAGCGCAGAGTACGCATGCGTCGAAGTCTAGTATCGATTTTCTTCCACCCTTCCCGCCGTGACCACGAACTCTTTGCTACCCATTGAGATAGGAAATAAAACAAATAAGTAACTACGTACAGTGACACGACAACATTTTAACAGCACATAAAAATATATTTTTAGTCCAGATATTTGCATACTCATGAACTCGAGTTATAATACAGAAGCAAAGAATAGTTGTTGTCAGTTCTCTTTATCAGATGCTTGTAGAGGCTTATGTTATTATATTTATTTGCAAGAGAAATCTTTATTTTTATGTCGTCGACTTCATAGGTAAACATTATTTAGGCCTCCACAATCAGTACCGGAAACTTATTTGAGATATTTCAACGAACCAGGTGTAAGACAGAAGCGATCGGTTTAATTCCAAAAAGTTGTAAATCTACAGGTGGTTCTCCCGGTCCGAATACCGGACCAACCATACCGTAGGCGCGAAATACCTCCGGCCGAGAAAGGAATTTATCTAACTCCACGATCCACTGTGCGCCTAGTAAGTCAGATGTCGTGGAAAGTTCATTGAAAAGATATCAGGTGGATTTCCAAGCGGAAAAACCACTTAATTTTATGAGAACAATTAACTTGAATTTTCTTTGAATATTTTTTTACAAAATTTGTTTTTCAAAGATTACCTACCACTGGTTTGTTCTTTCCTTCAGTATGCGATTGTATGAAATGGTCCTTATGGACGTTCTTAAAGAGAAAATTCCACATTCCATTTCATGGAAACCATCAATACTTGAAGCCTCGTGGGCCTTGGCCTCTCATAGACAAAGTGACACAGCCAAGGCCCGCAATGAGGCCAAATCGTAGAGGGATCCGCCATTTTCGTCATATTTACCAGGAGAACAGATTCTACGAGGAGGTTATCGATTTTCCGAGACGTGCGAGAAAGGGACCACCCACTGTTCACTTTCCCTAGCGCGAGAAAGAGACAGACTGTTAGATACGCCGCCCCAAGTCACCCCAACCCCTCTTGAGAATTGCTCAGCTGATTTCATTCAGGGTTGTGTGTTGTTTACGAAGAGACATAGCAAACAGCTGACGTAGAAGATCTTTAACTAGGTGTATCTAGTCGCAATGCGCTTCTCTGACAGCAATCTATTAAGTACATTAGAATACAAAGTGTGACAGAATAAAAGCAATACCTCTTAACGGGGAATTATACTTATCATTATGAACAACTTTTACTATGGGACCAGCAGTCGATTCGCGAATTCAGTTTTGGTCTCATAGTGAAAGTTGTTCATAATGATGAGTACAATGACCCCTTAAGAGCGTTTACGCCACATGGCATTTCATACAAACTGTCAAGTCCTTATTTTTGAATTGAATGAACCGATTTTAATGAAACCTGGCATGGGTACTCTATATATCCTGGTCTAAATAGTTAGTAAAGATCTTATTTTTCGAAAAAGAGTTCAGGGGGAAAGATAGTGATTTTTCACTTTCTATAGAAAACTTAAAATCGCTCTCTCTCTCCCTCTAAACTCTTTTTCGAAAATGTGCAAACATATCTACGGTTTGCTATGCCGCTGCTAGGCGACGTCAAAGCGACATTTACGCCTTAATCTGATCATTTAAATTATTTTATGTAATAATATCGGCAAACAATATAGTGATTTCCCAGCAATTGCAGACACACTTTAATACAAGCAAGTGCATTATCTAACTAGACAATAAAGTTGTAATGTTATCGTTTGGTTATATTTTTAGCATCATATGTTACATATTTATTTTCTAATGCTTTATCAAGGCTTTATCTTTGTGCACGAGTTTTGAGCACGAGATGTAACCCATACTCGTACAGTAATTACAAGAAATCAATTTTTACAAGCTTTTATATAACTTGCACTGTTCATACGTTTGTAAGTGGTTCGTCAAAATTTGTTGGTCTTGTTGGATTGAGCTGAAATGCATACACCTTTAGTTCTGGTGAAAATACAATCGGCAATAGTCAATCTTGCAATAATTTCAATATGGCCGCCGCTCCAAGATGCGATCACATATTTTTTCACAACCCCATAAATACGGGTTTCTTCTCAGAAGAAGTAGAAAACGATAAAGATAGTAATATCACACTAAATTCAGTATGGCTGCCGCTCCAAGATGGCGGATTAATTAGGTAAGTAAAATTTATTATTATTGTCTTATTCACCAACTAGATTCTAACCGTCTCCAGGTTCTCATCTATCTGCGTTAGTAGCAACATTCATCAAAATAACTGATTAATGTTGCTACTAATGGCAGGGATTTGGGTGTGAAAATATAACAAACACACAAACTTCATGTTCACATTTATAGTATAACCCATGAATGTTTAAAGTTAGATCTTCGGTTTTTGATGAGTTTTGCTTTTGATTATGTATTGACGATTATGGTGGTCACTTGCTTAGAAGGATTTAATTAAAGTCTAAGCTATAAACTAAGGCATTTTATGGATGGGAAATCATCAAATGACTCCTTCCGCTCTGGATGGAGCGGGAGGGAGTGTCAGACACTTACTGACTAAAACCCATCCGTGCTCCTCCTAGTGCCGTTTGCGTTCCAGGGCAGCGGTGACTCTTTCGAACAAAATCCGCAACCCTGGCAGGAAGCTAAGCCCTTAATTTTTAATGTTTTGATGTTTTTGATATTTGGTTTTATCCCACAACTTGAGTGCCATATCCCACATCTGTCACTAAGCAAAATTATTCAGAGTTAATTTTCTCGCAAACGGCATTCTCCACTCCTCTTACCTGTAACTTCCATATCCGCCGAAATCTCTGCTATCTTAATATGCACCTTTTGCTGCTGATAAGAGAACATAAATTGTTATTATGCAAGAGATAATTAAGTTATCTTGTCCCTATTTCTAAACAATACGGACGCAGCCAGCCTGAAACTGTGTCCACTGCTGGGACACTGGGGCTTCAAGTCTTTATGACTTTCCAATGGTCAACCACTGACACTCCATTGAAAAAAATGTCATAGAATGGTAATCTCGTACACAATGACAAATGAATGACAGACGTATGCAGTAATCTGCAAAAAAATTGACAGTTCCTTCGATCAGTGACCTACCGTTGGAACGTTATTGTGCAGTCATTGATTTTCAAAGACATTGAATATTTAGGCCCGTATTAATAAACGTTACTCAGCTCGCGAGATCGCACTTGAGATGAATGTTGAGATCCTGATCGTATTAATAAACGTGATTATTGACGTTCTCAAGTTGCGGATTAGGTTTACGGCATCAACCAAGTGATGGACTGATTAATAAACGAAACTTGACCCTTAAATATACGACGAGCGCGGGTTCTTGAGATACTATATCGGGAGTGCAGACAGTCCGTGACTTGAGGTGTGATTAGCGTGGCGCGAAACATGGAGTTTGAAAATATTTTAAGTAATATTAATTATTACGATGAAATAGACGCCTTTACGTTTTCGATTACCAAAAGATTATAATAATAAATAAGGGATGCTTCAAATCCTTTTGATTTACATGGATAATTTTTTTTAACATAACGTGCTTGTTTCTGGTCAACAGAGTAAAATAAAGAGTACTAATGTAAAAATAATAAGTTTTTTTTTTTTTTTTTTTCTTTTCGGTGTGACCACTAGCAAGTTAACACGCAAGGGCTATCAACTGCTTAACCGGACTATAAAAATAATAAGAGTAAAATAATGTAATTATTTACCAAGGTCGATGCTTGCGGACCAGCGGTGTATTCTGCACTTATCATTTTCCAGGTCTCATTTTTATCGATTCATTCATTCATTATTTAGCGACGCACCATCGGAGTCCTTGTTTTCCACTACAGCCTTATATTTTTTTAAATTTCATATTTTTTGATGCTATATTTTCAAAACTTCGGTCAATGTGACGTCATCGTTCACGAGATCAAGCCATCAAGTACAACTACTTGAGATGCTGATCTTGGTTACTGAGATACTGTATTTATGTGTCTATTAATTAGCAATAATCTTGAGATGCTGATGACGTCATAATGGCGTATCAAATGATAACGCACTTGAGTACGTTTTTGAGGGCCGTTTATTAATACGGGCCTTAGAAACACGATTCTATTACGAGACCATTGACCGACCAATGATCGACCATTATGAATTTAGCAGATTACGAACTTATAGCAAAATGACAGTGGGATCGTGATGGAATGACGAATTTATAACAATAGCAAACTTTCTGTGAATGAGAGTGGACTAAGAGTCTGGATTCCAAGCCCCGACTCTTCTCGATTTCGAGAGGGGACGAAATCACTAAACTATATCAGTATGTATGTACATCCTACTTACTCCTCTCCTCGTCTTTGAGGATTAATTTCGGTGTGGGATCTAATACTTTCTCGTGGTTACCACTGTTGTTTTTAGCTCTCTGTAGTTGGGAGTAGTGTCTTAGTTTGGTTTAGAAACTTTTAGACCTGGGTATTCTCTAACCTAAACCAGTAACGAAATAGAAAAGAACACTCTTTATAATATAAAATTTCAAAAGATATTAGCAGCCAGGTAGCAGGCAGGTGCATGTAGCCAGGTTCGAACCTACTTGCGTAATCAAACATTCGAAAAGCCCACCCATTGTGAGTTTGAGACATAACAAACAATCCATTCTTTTACATAACTTGAAAAATATTCAGACAAAAGCCAACTGAAATATTTATTCAGTAATTATATGCTTTGATTGTGTCAATTTATTCTTTGAATTCTTTTAATCTGACAGCTGAATGTTATCAACACATGGAAACGCAGATGTTTCAGTGTTTACTTTGTGTCGTAACAAACTATCAGCACTTAAGTGAATGGTGTAATAGAGTTTACACTGTGCTAGGTGAGTCGCTAGTGCGAGTGCCGAGTGCAAAGAAAACGCTCAGTCATGATTGCAAGCGCTCCTCTTCTCTCTTAGCATCTGATAAGGCCAGTCTCGCATTTTCTCGCAAGTCCTATCATTAATGACTTACGTACTGTGTACAAGCTTTTATTTAACTTGCCTTATTAGCTAAAACGCATGGGTCATCTTGAAACTGAATTTATCAACAGTAGTTATCTCCACGCGATTATAGAGGTAGCGGAACAGAGAGTAAAGTCCCGCATACATCTTTTGAAAAGGGAGGATCCTCCGACCACACAGTTGTTGTGTCTGGTAGGCAACTGCCCGATGGTTGCTATTGGGGCTGTTGTACGTGTTCAAATCGCACGGAAAGCTCTGATATCGCGATGTAGGATTTCGTTCAGTTAGTTCGCAGCTGGCGGGATAGATGGCATCGCGGTTCTTTTTGTTGCGATGTAGATTTTGCTACGTTGGTTTTTTGTGGCGGCACGTGTTTTGTTTGGACGAAAATTCACGCTTAAATAATACATTATTCTAAATCCAAATGGCCAAGTCCCAAAAATGGAGGGCCAATTATTTTTATGCACCCCCAAGATACGGTTTGCTGAGAGGAATACCTGGATTGGTAACCGCATACCGGAAGCGTTGGAAAGCTAATAAGGTGGACCAATGACCTAGTAAGGCACAGGCCAAGGACGACTTTGTCATTCAGTGCACGTGTTTAAGCTCCTTATCCCATGTTACTTGGGGTCGGCGCAACACGTTTTTTTATCCTATTCTGTCCTATCAGCCGTCACACTATCGCTAACACCCTCTTCTTTCATATCGCTCCTCACACAATCCATCCATCTTTTCTTTGGCCTTCCTCTTCCTCTCCATCCATCCACATTTATATTCACAACCCTTTAAGTTACATGCGTTTCATCCCTCCTCTTCACAAAGTGATGATGAAGATGATAAATAATAACGAACACACACTAGGTAATAGCTGAGTTGCCTGACTGAAATATGAAATAACTGACATGAACCTGACATACTGTCAACTAATTTTAGTTTGGTTAGCATTTCAGGAACCTACTTTTTTATGGATGGATTCTTCCGCTCTGGGTAGAGCGGAACGGAGTGTCAAACTCTTACTGACTAAAACCATCCGTGTTCCTCCTACTGCCCTTTGCGTTCCAGAGCCGCAGTGACTCTTCCGAAAAAATTCCGCTACCCTGGCAGGCTCTGGCCCTAACGAGCCCCGACTAATTTGCTGACATCTTTTTGAGGTGCGCGTGGAACACAATGCGCCGTCGACCCGTGCCTGGTTCTGATCGGACAGCGAGCCACCCAACGCTCGCCGTCCGCAAACCAGAAATCTACGACTTCTGCAATCAAGAAGAGGGTTCCATAAATAGTTACTGGATACATAAGATTGTTTATTCACTCCAGGATTTTATAACAATGGCGGTATAGGTACCGAAAATCGTGAAAGATGGTAATAGAGTAGGAATGACTAAAAAAAACTAATTAGTCCGTCAGACAGAATTCCAAAAAAATATAACACACGTAGGTATGTTTTCTTATTTCACGTAAAAAAAAAAATGAAAACGATACAGTGCGTTGAAAACTCGTCTGACGTCACTAGTTAGTACACTTTTTACATACACGTGACGTCACGAGCCCCCACTCCTGATCTTTGATGCGTTTTATATTAAATTTGTTGTTTGTTCGTTTGTTGTTTGTGTTTTGTTTGTAATGTTTTATTGATTTGATAAAGCAAAAAATACGTGTCTAATATTTTTCGAACATCTAACTGACGGACTTAATAGAATCATGTATTTTTTTACCAGGAATCATCCCTATTCGATAAAGTATGTCGGATTTTCCTCTAGACCAAGTTACACTGTTTCTGTGATGTGTCACGCTCTCGGGTTATCAGGAAACGACTACCTACAGTAAATAAACAAATAAATAATCTAATCTATGGCATAAGATAATTATAATCTACTTATATACCTACATAAAGCCCATTCACACAAGCCCAAAATCGTCTATTCTATTTTTAATAATAAATTAATGGTCATTCTTGCAATAGTATTATGTCATGATACATGTGCTTAAAATTAAGTTTGAAAAATAAACTAGTGGTAATTCCTAAAAAAAAAAATCGCTTTTTTTATGGGACCAACAGCTCGACGTGCTTTCCGTCCGGGACACGAAGGATTTTCGGTAGGTATACAGTAATGAATGGTCACCCATTCACTGACCGACCTCGAAGCAGCACATGAAGATCGACCCCGGAGAAAATGCATTAAACTCGGCATTTTTCCTTTTTTTTTTCATTCAGGATGGGAAATCATCAAATGACTCGCTTTGGGTGGAGCGAAAGTGAGTGTCAGACTCTGACTGACTAAAACCCATCCGTGTTCCTCTAAATGCCCTTTGCGTTCCAGGGCCGCGGTGATTCTTTTTAACAAATTCCACAACCTTAGATTGTTCCTAAGGATGCTTTTAGGACACACAATACTTTGGACTTAAGTCAGCAACCCTTTCTATTAATTTCTATAGATATTATCCTGCCTTGCTGCAATCGTTGTGAGCTAACAACAATGCCGTTGACGCCGGCGACAGCAGCAACAAAGGGCAAACATGTCAGTACGGATATCCGCACACAAGTCCGCACGATTCATCCAGTGTTTTTATAATACTCGTAATTATGTATAATGTTGATGCGGCGTGTCTGACTAAAATACAAATAGTAGATTATGCACCCAGGGGATAAAGCAGTGTCTTGTGTCACGGGCGTCATATTGAATCTCGAACGCAATGAAGGATTCGGGAGTTAACTCCCGAGCGTAGCGAGGGAGTTTATAGTTTAACTCACGAGCGAAGCGAGGGAGTTAATACAAGAATCCTGAATGCAGCGAGGGATTCAAGCTAGCCCAAGGCAAAGACACCTTTATCCCCGAGGAGGATACTCTACTTTTCACACCTCCTGTGAGAAAATAAGAAGCCATAATACGCAAAACGAAATATTTTAAATTTACAAACACTAAGTAGAGATATGTATTTAGAACTATACTGTATACCTACTTAAAAAAAGTTAGTTTTAATACCATACGGATTTGCAATATCCGCGCCTTTTTTGCGTTCCACTCGGTATGCCTACCACATAGCGGCCACGACCAACTCGATTTTCGTTTTTTTTTTTACTTCTCTGTGGGTATGTAAATATGTGCAGGCCTAATGTTAGCAACCTAATACAATTTATGTGTACACAAAGCTTTATACAGAGCTATCAGCTGGTAGAATGGGTTCGGACGCTTGGCTGTATGCAATTTGAATTTAGAACGTCATAGGAGATGCTCGAGAAAATAGTTTTTAAATTAATAAATCGACTATAAATGGGTTTTAAGTGTTATTCTTATCCTTTTATACAATAATCCGTACATAACCAATTATCCTTATAATATTGTCTTCAATCCTGGACCCTGGTCAATCCTTATGATTTTGTAGAAATTCGAGAATATCATCCCTAAGTAGTAAGAGTATCGAGAATATCTTTCTTCTTTCTGGAACAGAAAGAGAGAGACAGAGACAGAAGGCGTTGTGAGTACCTAATACCGCCAATTGAGCAGACAGATGAGGTTCCAAATTTAAATCACATTATTGACCAGCGGGTTATAATGAAATCCAGTACAATATTATTGCCCGGCAGTGCCACCGGCCAAAAATGACTCACTTTAGGTTAAGTTAGCATGACATATAATTTGACGTTTTCGATCAGGTGGTGTGAAAAATATATTAAGAGCGTGTACGCCGTATGTCATTTCATACAAACTTTCAAGTCCTTATTCTTCAAAATGATTGAACCGATTTTAACGAAACTTGGTATGCATACGCTAGATATCCAGGGCTAAATAGTTATCTATCATATATTAGAAAACATTTAAAAAAAAAAAAGATTTTAGAGGGAGAGAGAGAGCGATTTTAAGTTTTCTATAGAAAGTGAAAAATCACTTTATCCTTCCCCCTGAACTATTTTTCGATTTTTTTTTCTGATAACTATTTAGAACTAGATATCTGGCGTACGCATACCATGTTTTATTAAAATCGGTTGATTCATTTCGAAAAATAAGGATTTGAAAGTTTGTATGAAAAACCGTACCGCGTAAACGCTCTCAACCGACTTGCGACTATACGACGATACCTTTATAACCGAAAAAAAACACAGTCATTATGTTGTATGACTATGAATATATGACCCCATTTATTTTTAAATTATATTTTAATTTCATTACTTTAGTACTTATTTTTTGTTATAGCAGCAATAGATGTGTTGTTGTGTTTCTGTTGCTGCGATCTGTGGAAATTTCAACTGTCTACCTTTACTATAA
The DNA here is from genome assembly GCA_947386135.1 of Melanchra persicariae. NCBI lineage: Eukaryota > Metazoa > Arthropoda > Insecta > Lepidoptera > Noctuidae > Melanchra > Melanchra persicariae. The sequence goes on along the minus strand of OX376656.1, from coordinate 2,907,336 downwards.
CGGTTCATGTGATACAGCCCGCTGACAGATAGACGGAGAAACGGATTGATGGATGGACAGTGGAGGCTTAGTTACAGCCTGTAATTTGTTGGTACGGAACCCTAAAAAGATCTGAATTGTTAAATATTTAGTCGACGTAGTTCGTGCTCGATTTTTATGTACAAGTGAAAAGTCTAGTTCAGTAGTAACTATAAATCGAGCATAAAACCTCGTCAAAAATCTTGATTTCGAATAATTACGTAAATAACTCATTTTGCCTAAAACGGCAGGTGCGCAGCTTTTTCTTTGAACGACCGAATTGTTTCAAGTTGGCAACTCACGGGACTCGCTTATTCACGTGTCTGATCAAACGTGAACTCGTCTTTCGTGTGAATAATGTGAATTCGTTACTCATGAGATAACAGAAAAAATGAGGCGTTATTTTCTTCATAGTTTTTGAAGTGAAAACTTCTTTAGCGGCATTGTACACTTTTTGGGATAGGTAAAAATAAAATATAGCGCAATAAATGAATATTGTATTTAACCACATAAATGATAGTACTTTTATACTGATAAATAAAGCAATTCGTGCGAAATTATTCCCTAACCATTCCAAAATATTCAAAAATGCACAACGTTAATGTTCAAGTTTTCACTTCTGCCGGCACTCCCGGAGTGCAACCCGTTGTTTTTTTTATGATTTAGATAAGTGAGTGTCTGACTGTAGAGAATGTCCTGTTCTGTAATGTTCCTGCAACATTTTCTTTATTTACTAACAACCCGCCCCGGCTTCGCCCGGGTAGCAGTGCATTTATAAGCTCCCAGTCGCCCTGATTTTTTCCCAAATCTTCAGCAAAAATCAGTGAAAATGTTTCAGTCAATTTACACAAAACCTTAATGAATTCTCTAACATTAAAAATGAATAGGTCTACACTAAACCTTTCTCATTAATCACTTCGTCCATTGATGAAAACTTTATAAAAAAATCCGTTCGAAATTGAGCTGCGGCCCTACCATGACGTGTTAAAGAGTGAGTCGTTCGGGCGAGAAGGAGGGATGGAGCTATATAGGGTGTATAGCTCCATCCCTCCTTCTCGCTCGAACGACATCGCGTAAGTATTGAGCCAATCGTGTTGGCAGAAGCGAGGAGCATTGGCATTTTGGCATGACATGGAACAAGATGAAGTGTGAAGGCCGATCGCGATGGAGGACTACTGTGGACGCCTGTGCCCCACCTGATGTACAGGCGGTCTATTCTACAACGTGTAACATATCATCTCTTGAAGGATCATTGTAATACTCATCATTATCAACAACTTTTACTGTAGGACCAAGACTGAAATTGCGAAAAAACATTGATTGCTCCATACATTTCTGTGCGCATAACTGGACAAAATATACTGAACAGCTGATTTTTTTTTCGCGATTTCGGTGTTGGTCCCATTGTAAAAGTTGTTCATAATGATGAGTACAATGACCCCTTAAAAGGTATTGCTTTTATTCTGTTACACGTTGTATATACAAATAGTACTACACCTAAGACTACCCACAGTACTGTCTTTCTTTTTCTCTTTAAAATCCATCAAAAGATTGTCTTGAAAAGATCGCTTCAAGTAATAAGGCCACCCATCAATAAATAATAATAACTATTATTTATTGGACTAAAAATGTTCAATCAAACACTTATGAACGTTTATTATGCAACAAGAACAAAGACATATTGGGGAGTAACAATTGTGTGAGTAGTAGGTATTGGTATTGAATTCTGGTACTTACCCAAGGAAAGATTTAACTAATGTGTTATTATGGGTAAATTTGTCCCCATGTGTAATGTTTTCCACATCAACTTATATGGAGTAGGTATGTAATAAAGAGTACCTACATACTGTACCTACATATTGCAGTAGGTATTTTATCTCATAATTTTGAATGTGAAAATTATGAGGTCAAATCGGCGTTTAGTCAGGTTTTCAAATTTATTTTTTCATCATTCTAAAATCAACTGTTATGAAGATATTTAAGAAATAAGATTTTAAATGATCTTTAAATGAGTTTTGAAAAAAATGTAGAGAATCGTTTTTTACCTATAGATTACAGGAAAACCTAAAAAGCTTATGGTTTCAAAATAACATGTTAAAATAATAAGATTCGTTCGGAATCCATTGTAGGTACGCGAATCCGACTCGAAATTTGCCAGTTTTTTTTTTTACACACAACGCAATTACAAATTTAATACTTTTGATTGGATACCTTCCAATCCAACGTGTAACATAATAAACGCAATAAAATGTACCTTTTATAAACATAAATTTTAAAATGTTCAAAAAAATATATCTCTTTATTATTTCATTAAAAGATGATCTAATGTACATGATTTCATTAATTAATTTAAGAGAAACGATTTATTAAATTATGCTAAACAAAACGACTATGTGAACCATTCAAGTAAAACTGCATGTGATTATAATAGGGTGTCTCCTAATTGAGTGAAGATCTAGAGACAATCACATAACTAAGGTATGTGATTCATAGATAAGTATTTTTTTTTTAAACGTTGCCCCACACTAGGATTTTCTCCTGCATCGTGGGTGCATTTACAAACATATAAATTCACAAACATAAACAGCCAGACCCGGAACAACTATCTGTAGGCCATAGAAATATTTGTTCCGTGCGGGAATCGAACCCGCGACACGCAGCGCAGCAGTCAATCGCTGGGCGATTTAATTTAGTTGAGTCCAAACAAACAATCAATCAAAACTATTATCAAACTATACAGAGTGTTCCAGAAAGGTGTGGTCAGTGGTCATATTTAAGAGTTATGTTGGGTAGCTGACATACATTAAGAAAAAAGTTCAAAACATAAAAATGAGAACTTTAAAAAAAAATCGACTAGAAAAAACGACTAAACAGTTATGAAAAAATGATTTTTCAAGCAGTTTGTCAATGTTGGTGGCAATTACTTTAGCTCAATCACAGGTTTGATGTCACCAACTGCATCAGACTGCTTAAAAAATCATTTCTTCGGAAGTTATAAGTCGAATTTTCGGGTCGATTTTTTTTAAATTCACTTTTTTACGTTTTGGCATTTTTTCCGTTATACTACCCAACATCACCCTTAAATCTAATATAATCTAATAACACCAAACAGGAACACCCTGTATAAAAAAAAACCTACAATTTATTACGATTTTAATTGTTCAATATTTTTTTCCTCACAATTTCTATCCTTTATTTGATATGTGACGATCGTCTATTTTTCGGTGAATTTACAATTACGACAAGCCTAGATACGTCTTACCCAAACCACGACCAAAGAATGTCTGTTATGAAAGAGTTAAATGTAAACATTCAGGTAGCATGAAAATTTTCTGCAAATCATACTTATCTCTCGAAAATTATCGTAGAACTCGGGACCGCATCCTAAACAATCTCGGCGTGGTTCTCCTATCAGTATTTGTATGATTAACAACAATAGTAGATTATGCACCCAGGGGATAAAGCAGTGTCTTGTGTCACGGGCGTCATATTGAATCTCGAACGCAATGAAGGATTCGGGAGTTAACTCCCGAGCGTAGCGAGGGGGTTTAGAGTTTAACTCACGAGCGAAGCGAGGGAGTTAATACAAGAATCCTGAATGCAGCGAGGGATTCAAGCTAGCCCAAGACAAAGACACCTTTATCCCCGAGGAGGATACTCTACTTTTCACACCTCCTGTGAGAAAATAAGAAGCCATAATACGAAAAACAAAGTATTTTAAATTTACAAACACTAAGTAGAGACATGTATTTAGAACTATACTGTATACCTACTTAAAAAAAGTTAGTTTAATACCATACGGATTTGCAATATTCGCGCCTTTTTTGCGTTCCACTCGGTATACCTACCACATAGCGGCCACGACCAACTCGATTTTCGTTTTTTTTTTTACTTATCTGTGGGTAAGTAAATATGTGCAGGCCTATTGTTAGCAACCTAATACAATTTATGTGTACACAAAGCTTTATACAGAGCTTTATATCAGCTGGTAGAATGGGTTCGGACGCTTGGCTGTATGCATTTTGAATTTAGAACGTCATAGGAGATGCTCGAGAAAATAGTTTTTAAATGAATAAATCGACTATAAATGGGTTTTAAGTGTTATTCTTATCCTTTTATACAATAATCCGTACATAACCAATTATTCTTATAATATTGTCTTCAATCCTGGACCCTGGTCAATCCTAATGATTTTGTAGAAATTCGAGAATATCATCCCTAAGTAGTAAGAGTATCGAGAATATCTTTCCTCTTTCTGGAACAGAAAGAGAGAGACAGAGACAGAAGGCGTTGTAAGTACCTAATGTACCGCCAATTTAGCAGACAGATGAGGTTCCAAATTTAAATCACATTATTGACCAGCGGGTTATAATGAAATCCAGTACAATATTATTGCCCGGCTGTGCCACCGGCCAAAAATGATTCACTTTAGGTTAGGTTGGCATGACATATAATTTGACGTTTTCGATCAGGTGGTGTGAAAACTATATTTAAGCGCGCACCGTTCCCGAACACTCACTGTACGGGCATCAGTCTATCACCGACACATGGCCGATATAGGTAGCTTGGTAAAAATGTTGGCCATCTATTGCTCAAAAAACAATTAAACATTAGATAAATATTTACCCACGTGGATAAAAAAAAAAAACAAAAAAAAATCTTGTCGAAAAAAAAAAGTCGACGCATCGTAACGCAAATTTTAAAATTAGAGTCTAGTGAAAAAAAGTTAATTTTCAAAATGGCGTTCGCTATAACTGATAATGTTTCGAAGAAAAGCAGCTTTGAAGAAGCTTTGGACCTTACTGGTGAGTGCCTTTTTAATGAATTGTTTTGTTACAATATTCAGCCCTGCTTCTGCCCTAAATGATAAGGATTTAATAACTAAATTGTTATTATTTCCTGTTTTCTATTCATTAGTCCCTTTTCATATACTATTTCATATTGTGATAGGTAATGACCGCAAGATGTTTGTGTAGGTATATAAACATTCTCACAGTTATACAATTTGAAGATAATTTTTACGTAAGTACTTTGCGTAGATAAGAATCTACGCTACGTAACTCTCTACTGATCGAGGTGATTCATCCATTCTGAATTGTGTATCAGTATCAGCCGACATCAGTCCACTGAAAGAAAGAGAAACCGCAACAAAATCGGACTAGTAGTTTTGGAGATAAATGGCATCATTTGGTTTGCACAAACAAACATTTTCTCACCCCAAACGCATATACCATCCCCGTCGTGGGTAAAAATACATCCTTCTTAATTTTGTTCGTGTCGCTCTGGCACGACAGTCGATTAGATTTGGGTGGTCCAAAACGTTGCCACTTCCACGGCATCGTTAGTCACTTACCCTAAAGGTTTTGGGGCACAGAAGGCAAGATTAGGAGGTGGAGCATGGGTTCTGTTGTGACTCGGCTCCACATCCACACCTTGCAATTGATCCGTCACGGTAGCCCTACTTTGCCAGGTGCAAACCTTTATAGTTGCGTTCTGAGGCAGTTCAGGGACTTCCAAGTTGACCAAGGAAGGTTAGACCCTGCGGGAAGAATAAAAAAAAAACAATCTGTTTTTAAAACGTTCAAAATGTACGCTAAGCCAAGGCCGATCAAATCACACGCCATTCATCTCAATTCCCAGCAACTTAAATCAAATAATAGATATCAAAAATAAGTCAATCAATTCGCCTAGCTCTATTCCAACTATGTTGGGATTGTCTTCTAGTTGAACTTGATCCAGCTGCAGTGCGATTCCGTAGACCTCTCATCGTGTAAGCTTAGGCGAAGGGAACATGAAGTTGGAGCTGGAATGACAGTATACAGAATAAGAGTACACGGTGAGAATAAACCGGCAGATTAGGTATACATTATTTAGTTGACTGATCCCAGTACCCCTCTGGGTATTACGATACAAGACAGGTGTCACATTTCTCAGCTCCCCGTTTCGATTGGTCTACAAATGACATAGATATTTCCGTGCCTCGAAAAGCACGGTCGCAACCACGGAAGAATCTCGGTAGATATGTTAAGATGGTCAAATATCCACTGACCGACGTGGTGAAGCGTTGTTTAACACTGACCCGAGTGGCAAACAAAACATCTACTGAAAAAGCTACATTCTGAAAGTTGTTTGACAAAAACGTAAACTTTATATAAATCGGTCCTTCAAGGTCAAGGTTTGCAATAGGATTTTATTTTCCGACTAATGTTTGTTTGTACGTAGCAATCTGAGTGGCAATCCTTCTAACTTTTAAGCAACGTGCGCATTCGCATCTCGCAACTGAGATGCGAATGCGCACGTTGCTTTAAAATTAGTAGACTTGACTTGATCTTTAATCATACTGTCAATGATGTCAACTAACTAATTGGATCATAAAAGTAGATAAGGTTGTTGAGTCTTCCCTATATTCAGCTTTATACCAGTACCGGTTTACAGCTGAATCCGGTTTGACAGGAAGCTCTCCCTCCTCCTCTTTTCCCTTTTTGGGAAAAGGCAGGCAGATAATGAATGACTGTTGTGCCATCCCGTTTTTTTTAGCGTCAGCGCGTCTTTTTTTTTTTTTTTTATTGTTAGGCACGCGCTTGACCACTATCTTACCTGATGGTAAGCGATGATGTGGTCGAAGATGGAGCACGCTTGCCTGAAACTAACCTATTCACTCTTGACTTTTCTTCCATACTTACCGTGATCTCAATCGTCTTCCTCCTTTCCGACCATACCATTTTTCAAACAATTCATTTATCGTTTCGTTTGTCTTTCTCTACCCTTAAAACCATACAGATTCATACTCAAAATATTCCTAACGTGAAACTATATGAAACTACATAGTATCCCGCCCTGGCTTCGCACGGCTACCAGAGCATACTTCAGGCAATTTACACAAATCCTTGAATTATACACTAAAACCTTCCTCATAAAAATTACCGCTGTCCATAGTTCAATAGTTTTTGAGATTATCGCTTACAGACAGACAGACAGGGGTGGTGGGAGGGACTTTGTTTTATAATATGTAGTGATGATAGTGATAATGATAATACCTACCTTAACACAAACCACACAGTCCGGTCAAGATCAATCCGACGAGTAGGACTATCGGAGTGTCAGATGATATCACACCTAAGGACAGGGCAACCTTAAAATATTATCAACAGTCAAATACACAAGCAATTTAATAATCGTGAGAAGGTCAATAAGCAGCTAAGCAGTAGACGCCTAATAAAATGATAATGAAATAAGTCTTTATTTTCGAGAGATTTGAAGAGATTAGTGACTGTTTGCCAAACCTGGTAACTCGTTCGCATAGGTAAACAGTCAGAGTGACATTATCAATATTATCCTTCCGTGTATGGGACATAGCCGTAGATTCCTGCACCAACAATCACTAAATTTTGAGCACAGTGACTGGTTACCAGCCAACCAGAACTTCGTAAACGTCATGCCATCTCCTCGGTAACAATATTTGATTAAATATTTAATATTGGTAATAGGCAACAAAAAAAATTAAACCCTCCAGAGCGAATCGTATGTTAGAGCATCTGTATTTTAAGAGCCAAAGACATATTCTAGTGTGGTGATTTTAATGACTTTGCGAGGTTACCTGAGTATCAGCATCGTCATCAAACGTCAAAGAAAATAAAAAAAAATACCCCCTTCTTTAACAGTCTCAGCCTCAATAGTAGTTTGTCTGATGAAAGCCAATCATGTTTCTCTGTACCTCAAGTTATATGTTATCTATCTACACCGTTTACTCTTACCAATCATTGTCTAAGAAGACGTCAATAACACCTCAATGCTCTATTGTGATCTACTCGACTAGTTCATTCATTCCAGTCTTCAAAGGATAGAATGCAATGTGAAGGCCCTCATGCGTGACAGCACGTGCTTGCTACCGGTCACTGTCAACACGACACACGTGTATTTAGTCACGAATATCAGGAAGTAATGAGAGTTCATATCCGATAGGTAACCACGCAATCAGTATTTTCAAACAGATGAAGATCAGTAAATTAAACTGACAGTCAATTACCAGGTCTCGGTACAGAGAAAAAGAAAATATGGACATTCACACCAACGTACTGAGCAACTAAACAGCATAACTACAAAATTGCTCGCATTGCATGGTAACCATAAAAATTTACTACATTATGAAATAATTTAAAAAGTAGAATGATGTTGAACTGGCTAGCTTGAGGGGCAGCGCGCGATGGCAAAATGATGCTAAATTAAGTTGGCACATGGGCTTGGCGATGGGTACAAGAAAAGAGAAGCCTAAATGCAGCAGTGGGCGAAGTCGAGCTATTGATAATGGTCTTGTGACAGAAACTGCCGATTCATCTCGAAAGGTTGCTGTTTCAAACAACAACTCTAGAGATGAATTGGCACCTTCTGTAACAAATTCCGTATGCTTTGTTAGTTTAGGTAATGATGATTGATGTGGCACATGTTAAATTTTTAATTTAGAACTGTGGCATGACTAAAATCGAAACACAGGTTGATAATGACTCCAATGCAGAGAGGCATGGAGGCAAGGATGCGGAAGATGAAGAACGATCATTTGGCACAAGTTGGGAGAGACCCTTATCCAGTAGTTGACTATGAAGACTACTGCTGGATAAGGGTAAGGGTGCCGCATCCTTGCCTGCTTGCCTCTCTACATTGGAGTCATTATCAACTTCCATTTCGATTTCAGTCATGCCACAGAGTTCTTAAATAATAATTTAACATGTGCCACATCAATCATCATCCGATCATTAGGACGAGTCGATTGTTCCCTATGTACAACGGTGATAGTGCTACAGATGTTAAATCTTGGAGCCAAGGCCGGATACAAAGTTATATACAATATGCGGTCACGGACTGAACAGTGGACGCTTTAGTTTTGGCCTAACGATATTGCTAAAGTTTTCCCTTCCATCATGTGCGTCAGTAGTTTCATAATGGCTATTGAATACCATCCTTTCATATTTATCTACATAAGAATATAACGTCAACATGATGGAAAATCACTTTGCGTTAGAATAATCTACAGCCATTTGTTTTCGTTGTTTATTTCATAGCGAACAAGAGCGAATTGGCGCCAATTGTTGCCTACAATGAATGCCAATTAAGTGTTATCAAATGGTCACGACGGGAACAACACGAGTATTTAGCTGTCTTCAGATTAAAATTATGGAAAGGTACACTAGCGAACGGATAAAAAATCAATAGACCCGGGTATGCATTTAAGCTATTAGGTATTTTTTTATTATGTACGTACACTACTATTCGATATTTCATGCAACACGAGGAAGCTCCTTCAAGCATCCCTATTCGACTAACCACAGCGAAGTTTTGTTTGAAACCAAAGTTTGACTGGTATAGAATGCCTTGTGGCATTAAGTCCGCCTATGTACCACTACTGAACATAAAATTGAAATCAATAAGTATAAGGATTCTCGCAAATTAGACCTATCATCATCAGCAGTTCAGCGAAAAGCCCTCCAGTGCTGGAAAGGACTAAAAGATTGCCACATCGAGTGGTCCTGTGCTTCTGGAATCCAGTCTACTTTCGCAGCCCTCATGAGTTCATCAGTCCACCTTACTCGACCTATAATTGAACCTTTCTTCTTCTTTCCACCAGGTTTCGGCAAGTACAATGTGGGTATGCTTATAACCTGCTGCTTCCTCATCTTGGCGATGTACATGGATATTTTTGGCTTCTCCGTGGTACTTCCTGCGATGGCGTGTGATATGTCCCTGAATACCTCACAGCAAGGACTGCTGTCTGCTATTCCTCTTATAGGTAAGTGGCATTATAACCAGGGGGTCTACTCTCTAAGCCCAAAATCCGTAGTTTCGGCCTTAGTGTCGGGGGTTTTCTACTACGTATCACCTACGGACTTACGATTAGTCCCGAACTCGAACTAATGACAACACGATTTGACAGTTGTTCTTAGTTCAGGTTCTGCACTAATCGTAAGTCCGTAGGTGATACGCAGTAGAAAATGCCCGACACTAAGGCCAAAACTACGGACTTCGGGCTTAAAGAGTAGACCCCCACCCAGGTGTCTGTATCCGTAGATTTAACCTTCAATTCTTGATCAAAAGAGCAATGTCTGTCATGCGAGGCATTAGTAATTACGCGTTTATGGGCTCTCATGTCGAGTCTCTCTCCAATCTCATGTCGAGCTACTGACTTGGTAGTGAGTTTTATTCCTGTTAGTAAAATCTCAGTTGTAGCCCTCTGTTCAAATTCTGTTGACTCTCAAAACTTTTCATAATTTTCATTTAAAAAAACAGAAACTCTAATCAGAGCGCTTTATTTTTCAGGTGTAATCATATCGTCCTATGGTTGGGGCTTGTGCGCTGACACCAAAGGTCGCCGGAAAACATTGCTAGTGGCCATGCCAGTCGGCTTCACGCTCAGTTTGGCAGCTACCATGGCACCCAACTTCATATCTTTAGCCATTCTCAAGTTTCTCTCCGTTTCATTGTAAGTTTATATCGGTAATACTATTTAACTTCGTGTAGCAGCATCAATGCCGCCACAAAAAACAACGTAGCAAAATTACATCGCAACAATCAGACCCGCAACGCCATTTATCTCGACAGCTGCGAACTAACTTGACAAAATCCTGAATCGCGATATCAAAGTTTACCGTTGATTAGAACATGTACAACAGCCCGAATATCAACTGTCGGGCAGTTGCCCACCGGACTCAACAACCGGATGGTCGGAGGATCCTCTCTTTTCAATGGAGGTATGCGGGAGTTTACTCTCTGTTCCGCATATACTCGTATTATAAAAACTTATTAGATAATAAACAGGGTTATTTGTAGAACACTAATAACGAAAGGTTGTTGATGTTTTACAAATAACCCTGTATACAAGCTAGTAGAAAATATCTGTAAATGTACAAGCGGAGTAAAAAGGGGGGAGGGGAAGAACACGTATTATGGAATTGCTTTCCTGTTATCAAACATCCTGAAAAAGTCGACCATTTAGGCAAGGTTAAAATATAGGCTGTAAGAGGTGCAGTTGTACCTCCCTGGCTTTCAACGAAACATAAGATAACATCTAAAAATAAAATGGGCGATATTATCGCTAAAATCTTTTACAGGCAACCTACACACTCCTAAAACATGTCCATTTTCCTGTATACAAATAGAATGAGATAATTAAATAATCCGCTTGTTGTGCATCATGTACACTTAAAATTCATGGTGAACAAACAAAGACATGAAATGATGTCAAAAGTATTTTAGTTTGTTCACCTCAAGAACAAAAGATCTTAATTTATTGTATTTATAAACTCTTATCGTCTACAAAAATATAATAAAGAAGTAAAATTATTTGTGAACTTACATATTTGCATGTTTATTAAAAGAAGGGAAAAACTGTTTCGATTACACCCCTTCACACTATTCCCGCGTGACAGAGGATACGTTTCCATCCCGAAAAAATACGGTACATGTGGGCAACTCCATGCAGAGGTGCAGCTCAATGTATTCATATTTTGATGGATTCCAGCTCCTCAGCAGCGAACGCAGCGGCCTTCGTCCTCCTAGCAGAGAGCGTGCCCAGCAGACATCGCAGCAGGTTCATGTTCCTGATGGCCAGCGCTACCATGGTCGTGCAGCTCATAATTTGCTGTAAGAATATATTTGTATTCTACTATCTGACTCTTCCAGGCCCAAATACTCCTTCTGTTTCTTCTTTTCGAGCTGTTATTAGATGAAGTCAGGGATTTGGGCCCTGTTTGTGGTCACGCTAATCGTGGCATCAGTGGCGTTTTAGGTCATTCTGACCTGATAAACAAGACTTTGCCCATGAAAGTATTCTTTTTCTTATATCTACACAATAATCTTCAATTCCGTATGGTGTCGGACGTAAAAGAATAGCACCACCCCATCACTTCCCGTGGATATCGTCAGAGGCGACTAAGGGACTCACCAGAGAATGGGCAGCTACACTGCGATCGCCAACATGTCCAACAGTGGACGTCTTTCGGCTGATATAATGAATTTTCAGACCCACCTAATGTCTGTAATGAACTCTGTGGCCCACCTTTAAAAGAGAGTGATTAAAAGAGCTTTTACCTATATTCTGTCATTTGTTTCCCAGCGTTTGCACTGCCAATATTCACCCTAGACTTCGGTTATGAGATATCCTGCCTCGGAGTAGTATACCGACCATGGCGGTTGCTGATGCAGGTCATCACCTTGCCGAGTGCGCTCGGAATCTTGTCCACCATATTCCTGAAGGAGAGCCCCAAGTTCCTACTCAGTAAGGACAGGAATGAGGAGGCCTTGGAAGTTTTCAAGTCAATCTTCAAGAGCAACACCGGTTTTAAGAAGGATAGCTATCCTGTGAGTATTTATCGAAGTTACTACAATTAAATTAATGATTACGCCGATTATCTTATGAAGTTTGGTATTGCGGAAAAAGAGCTACATTTACATATTAATGATATTGAGATTCAATAAGAACTCAATGAGACTTACTTTTCCGAAGAATAAAGTTCTTGTATGCTATAGTTTTATGGGTAATAAATTATGAGTACCACTTTATGATGGCTCGTTTAATATAATTAATATGTTGAATTGTTGATGAATAACGTGATTATCAAAGTTAAGACACCAAATTTATTATTTCTTAAAAATAAATTAGTTTTATCGGTGAAATAAAAAAACTGTTACGACTTGTTCTGGACAAAATTTAAAATTATTTTTCGACTAATCTTTCCACAGGTAATGCAGGTGTACCTCGAGGAGCCACCACAGGACAGTTCCCAGATTTCGGTGATCAGGAAGATCTGGAACCAAACCGCACCTCTGTTCAAGCCTCCTCTAGTGAAGAACTCAGCCATACTTTACTACTTATTGCTTTGCGCATATATGACGTAAGTTATACTTCGTGTAAAATTATTTTTTTGTCTTATATTCAAGATAATTAAATATGATTGCATTAGAGGTTGCCTTTAGCACACCCCCCCAGTCGCTAGTTACTATTTGATGAGTAAAATATTCTATCTCTTTTCTTCATCCGGAAACGTGTCGAGAAATGCTTTGGGCAAAGAATGAGCCAGCCGCGAATCACGCAATGTCGATCGGTGGACAAGAATGTCTCAGAAAAAAAGACGTACACTTGTGCCCCGTTTAGGCGTTTGGCCTCAACTCCGTGAGTTTCAACCCTAAACGGCTCAAAACTGTAATTGCTAATAAATTTGCTGTTTTCTGCACTGCTTGAGGGCCTCAGCGGCAGCGGGTGCCACAGTCGTACTTGGAACATGCCATCTTATATTCCAAGTAGTCGCAACATTTTTTTTAGTGGGTAAAACCTCATGGATGTCCTCCGTCCTGGGGTCTGTCAGACTCTTACGGGGGACGGTGACGGAACATTTGTTGAGTGACAGTGTCAAAATATTCTCTTACGTTTAAAAATAAAAACAAGCTCTTTTTCACAAAAACATTTTTACTAAAAGACAACAGTAAGTAAAAATTGCAAGTGACATTATTATCAAGTGATATTGTGGTGTGTACAACATACAAAAACAGTAAAAACCGTAGTCCAAATCCACCTACCCGAATCTACCCGATTCACGTAAATAATCACAAACTTTTTCCGTAGTTACTGTAAAAAATCAGTAACCTATTTTCAGTGTGTGCGCGTCTTTATATTGAAGCGGCGTTTCGTCTTATGGTGTCATAACTTGCCATAACACCCGTGATAACTGCCGTAAACGCATTACTGAAAACAGCACCATCTATTGGTCACCGAGCGAACTGCATTGTCGATTGACTATTCTTACGAGCTAGAAATAAATAGTTCACATTATGGTTAAGTGTGGTGGCTGCGGCAAATTTCTTACGTCGACTGATGCGGCTAAATGCGACCAGTGCCGATCTTGGTACCATAGGCAGTGCGTTGGAATTAAAAAAACCGGCTCTTTAACGTCCCCTTGGCAGTGCCCAGAGTGCGAGAAAAACCTGGTTCGGGACAACCGCTCTGAAACGCCAGTTCGAGGGCGTGCAGATGCATTACTGGAGGACAGCATGATGGCTGATCTGATGGACACGAGTCCTAAGAATACCACCGCTGTTACCACTTCTGACGCTGCTGAGGTACTCGCAAACTTCAGAGTTGAACTAAAAAACTTTAAAGAGGATATTATCAAAACGGTGCGCGGTGAGTTTCAGTTGCTGCGCAACGATCTGGCAGACTTAAGATCCTCACTGCAGGCCACAAATGACCGTATGAGCATTTTGGAGGAAAGAGTGGTAGCTATTGAGAATCAAAAACCGGTTGAGCCTCAGGTGACGTCAGATGTGCACCAATTAATTGCCCAATTGCGAAATGATATAAATGAACGTGATCAGGAGCTTCTTGCCACTGAGATACAGATCTCAAACTTGCCAGAGACAAGTGGGGAAAACCCCATACATACAGCTATGCTTGTGGCGTCTAAAATTGGTGTTAAAATCGAGGCTCGCGATATTGTGAGTGCCGAACGTGTCGGTGGCAGACGCATCAATGCAACGCAGCCAGCGCCGATGGAGTCCCGCCCGCGCTTTCTCGTCGTGCGCCTCGCGCGCCGTGACCTGCGGAACGAGATGCTGGAAGCCGCGCGAGTACGTCGTGGCATGACTTCTGCTGATCTCGGGATGCCCGGCACACCAGCGCGTTTCTACGTCAACGAGCGCCTCACGAAACAAAATCGTGAGTTATTTCGGTTGGCGCGGGAGGCTGGGGGGAGGCTCGGTTGGCAGTTTGTATGGTGCAAACGAGGGCGTATTCTTGCCCGTCACAAATCCGGGGACGCCGCTTCACAAATCCGCTGCGAGGCGGATATACAGCGTATTTTCCAACCCTTGTCCGTACCGGTTACCAACGGCCAGAGTTTGTCCTAAAGACTTATTTGTAGCTGTCTTATCTAACATTATTATTATTTATGTGTTTTTCTATGTTAACCTAAAGTTCTATGTTTTAATACCTCATGACGTCATACCCATGACGTGTTTTTTATTGCACGTAGTCAGAGTGTCATGGTTCTATAGGTCTATGTTAATTGAAACATGTATATTAGATTTGTTTCTAGCTGTCATATCTGACCTTATTATTTATGTGTTTTTCTATGATAACTATAAGTTCTATGTTTTAATAGTACCTTGTGACGTCATACCCTTGACGTGTTTTTTATTACATGTAGCCAAAGTGTCATGGTTCTATATGTCTATGTTAATTGAAACATTTATATTTGTTGATCGTATTTTGTTAAGTCTAGCTAATGTGTGTGTCACGGCGGCGCAACTCATAGGACTAGTAAACCGGTTTCATTACATTCTTTTAGCATTATTTATTTACTACTTCATTAATCATCCAGCTTTTTTGTTTAACCTATTTACAAATTTACACAAAAGACAATTAAATTACTATCTTACTAACTTTTCAGTATTTGCAAATTACTATACAATTATTCTATTTACTATAAACACTACTACTAATACGTCTTCGGATAAATACGGAATGCAGGCCGAGACACATCAAATGCTTACTATCACAGTAATTACACATTACAGACATGTTGCCTAAGTGTGGAAAATATTTTAAGGTTGGCTTTCTAAACGCAGGTTCTCTGGGTACAGGCCATGACGATCTGATATGTGCAATGGATAAGTATAAGTTCGATGTCATGGCTATAAACGAGACTTGGCTTCGGCCGGGCGAGGAGGGGCGCGCGCCGGTCGTGCCCGGCTATCGACTTCGTCACACGCCGCGGTCGTCAGCTGTTCGCGCGGGCCGTGGTGGGGGTGTTGTTCAATGGGGGGCGAAAGAAGTCCGCCGCCCCTGGACCCAGTTACGGGCTGGTAGCGGTGCGCCCGCTGCGGGCCGAGAAAACACTCGACAACTCCCTCTCCCTTTCCGCAGCCTCCTTCTGCCTCTTTCTCGATCACTGTTTCGCAGAAGGAGACCACCGCGTCCCAGGAATCCTCGCAAGTAGTCCCACACCAGAGGCCTACACTCCCATGGCTCTTTCATTTTTTGTTGTATTTTGTCTGCTTTGCAGTCTAGGAGAATGTCACGCAATGGGCCATCCCGTAATACCCACAGATTTGGTTACGTCATGTTGAGTTGATATTTGCAGATCAACGGGCTTCACGATGTGGGTGCCAACCATGACAAATGCATATTTCACCGGCGGGGAGAGCCACCATGGTCACACGTTCTGCGAAGTTGCAAGTCGGAGTTCAAGCACTCGTTCTAATAATGGCACTGTAAGTTACAAATCATGTAAAATATGCTGTAAAAGACAATAATACCTTTTCAGAAAAAGAGATCACTCGTAAAAGTGCCTTTTCACTGAACCAACAAGACTACCATTTCATGAAATGGTAGTTTTGTTAGTTCTAATGGTAGTTTGAGTATGCTTAAATTATGAATGTCAAAACAAACAAATGTAAGTAAATCATTCCAAATTACAGGAATCAGCAGACTGCACGGGAAGTATCGAGCCAAGGGCTTTGTACGCCACAATGATATATTCCGGTGCATCAACAGTACTGATGATCCTCCTGTCTTTCGTCGTGGGGATTCTTGGCAAGAAAACCATAACGCTCTTAGTGTTCGTCTTATCATCCTGCTGTGGAATCATGCTGCTCTTCATCAGAGTCCCAATGCTCAGCATAGCGCTATTCTTCATGTTCCTATACGTTGCACAGATCTTGGGCAACGTCAATACGTATTTGGTTGAGCTCAACCCTACGCATTTAGGGTTCGTATGTTTTTACTTTTTAACTGTTTTTTTAGCATATATAAAGTCTCAGTTCTTAAATGACATGATGATGATCAGACCCAGTAGTAGAGTTCTCCCCTGAAATCTCATCGTGAACACTCAGGTGTACTTCCGGCCTATTCCGTCGACATCTTACCGTGTACACTTAGGTGGAGTGAACGACAAGTGAACTGTCATTCCATCTTGTTTGTATGGTTTGACAGCTCACTTGTCGTTCACCTCGCCTAAGTTTTCACTTCGAAATGTTAACAGAATCAACTGGCAGATTTCGTTCAAAATACAATAAAATGTTTTATTGAATTTTGAAGAAGATTGAATTTTTAGGGTTTCATGACATTGAAGATGCTGATGATGGTGAATATAGTTATTATTTAACTTTGATTTAATTATTATTGTTACAGAGGTATGGCGACGTGCTTGTCGGTGGTAGTAGCCCGTGGCTCTGGCTTTTTTAGCGTTCAAATCATCGCCAGCTTGCTAGGAGATTACTGCACGCCCATGTTAGGAGGATACGTCGCCCTAGTCATGTGTAAGTTGAATTTACCTAATATAATAGAATACTCTTTATTAAGTACACCATGTAAGTAACAGAAAATATAGATGAAGGAAACATTACATAGGGTGACACAATAGGCGATCGCTTTTAGCATTACAGAATGCTAAAAGCTACGGCTAAAAGAGATCGAACGATTAAAGACAACCTTTGGATGACCCTACCCAAACAAATCAGTGAAATCTACATCTTCCCGTGTGGTACGGACACAATATGGCAACGAGGGTACATAATATCCGATCGTCGCAAATTAAAATACCTACGGGTAAAATGTCAATGTTCAAAACATCGAAAAAAAAAGTCGATAGTCATTATACCTAAGTTTAACTGTTGGACACATCTCGACAGTAAAAGGTACAGAGAACTTAGGAGGCAAGAGCGAGCGAAGCGAGCTCGGGACTTGGGGCACCCCGACTCGGATCTTCAATAAATTTGGATAATGGGAAGAATATTCTCATGGAATATGTAACGTTCTATGAAAAAGGTCCGTGTATAGGCTTGCTAACTGCAATTAATTAATTATCCTCTACCTACTTATTATGGTTTCAGCTGGATTCATTGCTGCAACATTCCTACCAGCAGATCCGAAGAAAAAAGTAGACAAGAATCAGATTGAAAACAATGAAGAAGATGCATAGTCCTAAAATTTAGGACTTAATAGTTTGTAGATAGTTTACTGTTAAGAGACTGTCGTATAATTTATGAGTACTAAGTACTTTTCTTTGGTTTTATTAAAAACATAAGCTCGAATTTTTATTTGTTGTTTTATTTTTATTAAGGATAAGATGAGGAGCTCGTGGCTAAATAATAACGGCCACACAGATCAATATTCAAGGTTAAGCAACGCTTGCCAAGGTTGGTCTGTGGATGGGTGACCATATATATTTTATCATATCTCTTCCTCCGTGCCCCGGAAAGCACATTTTTAGATATTTGGCAGTCGCTACGGATTGTCAGAAGCCAAAGCTGACACCAGTCTTGCCAAGGAGTTACCCAGTTAAAGGGTCTGATCAGCTGAATCCAGTTAGACTGGGAGCCAACCCCAATATAGTTGGAAAAAGGAAAGGCAGATGATAATAGTACCTAACAATAGGATAAGTACTAGTGTTGTAACGAATCTTAGATTTCTCACATTCGCGAATGCGAATATTCAAATCCAATATTCGCGAATGCGAATGTTGATTTTCAAATAAAGCGCGCGCAAAATGTCATACGAGTTTGACATTTCCGTGTCAGGATTGTTTAAACCGAACCGACAATTTGAATGAACGAAGATAAACAGTTACATTAGGTTCATTAGAAAAGATTTAAAATGATTTGGGGTTAGTTCAATATTATTGTATTTGTCAGATTGAAGTGCTATAAAAACATGAGTAAAGCCCATGTTAGCGAAGTTTAAACTTATTTCACAATTTGTGATACTGAAAGTATGTAATGCAAGTTGCAGCTATGACAAAAATTATTCTCGAAAAGGATTATATTTTTTTGCTGTTTCCTGTAAAAAGAAACTTAATTTAAAAATACTAATTATACCAAAACTTATTAGACCTAGATATTATTAACATTAAAAGTAAATTTAAAAAAATATCATAGCAGTTGTACCTATTGTCATTCCAGATAAATCCAATCCATATAACTATAATTTCCTTTTTGTTTGTTAAATACATTCGCCAAACATTCGCTTCGATTCTTGCAAATACGAATGTGAATGTCATAAAATATTCGAATATTCGCGAATGTGAATGCGAACATTCGTTACATTACTAATTACACCCACGGTCAACGCCAGATATCGATTAACGATTAACACTGCTACTTTTACACCACATCTAAGACAATGACACAAAATTATTTGATTTTCTACTTATTCATCGATTACAATATGGTTTAAATTAGTGTAATTTGTTTCGGCCGTTTAAATTAAAATAAATGAATCCATACTAATATTATAAATCCGAAAGGAACGCTGTGTGTTTGTGTTTACCTCTTCAGGTCTTACCAGCTGAATGAATGTGGATGAAATATGAAACACAAATAGAACATATCCTGTTTTTATCCCGGGAGTATGTTCTTTTGGGATAATCTTCGACTTGCACGCAAATGGAGCCGCTGGCAGAAGCCAGTCCATACTAATACATATTATAAAGGCGAAAGTAACTAAATCTGTCCGTCTGTTTGTTACCTCATGACGTCAGCTGAACTGGGACGTAGATACTTTTCGTCTCTTGAGATAATTTACGACTTTTACGCGGTCGGAACCGCTGGAAGCAGCTAGTATTTTATAAATTGAATATTATATTATAACAAAGATCTAATTAAAAATTTTACTTATTTACTAAGCATATTATTAGCGCTTTCCCGACGCGATGACGCTTGGCCCAAAGAATCGTACATATTATACTCTATTAAACTAAAAAGATCGATACATATAATTTTTTACTTTTTCAAGTTTTTTGTCGGGGGTTTTTTAAATTTTATTTTTCACACCACCTGATCGAAAACGTCAAATTACCTAAGGGTCGTGCTAACCTAACCTAAAGTGAGTCATTATTGGCCGAGGGTACAGCCGGGCAATAATGTTGTACTAGATTTCATTATAACCAGTCAATAATGTGATTTAAATTTAGAACCTCACCTGTCAGCTAAATTGGCGGTATAGTACATACTTACTACGCCCTCTGGTGTCAGAAAGAGGAAATATATGCTCGATACTCTTACTACGTATGGATGATATTCTACAGAATCATACGGACTGCTTTGTCATAGCGTTTCTGTGTTTTCGTGACATAATATTGTATGTACCTAATAATAATTGGATAAGTACCTACGAATCATTGTCATTCACAGAGTACTTCCTGTGCTTAATACTGACGCATTTCTAACAGCTTACCACGTCCTAGTTTCATCGCACCTAATGTAAGAAATTATCCTTTGGGGCAATTCGACTGACAAGGATATACCTTTCAAAGCCCAAAAACGGTGTATCAGGACGATATTTAAATTATATTCGACTGACAGTTGCAGGCCGTATTTCATTAATTATAATACACTGACGTTACCGTCTGTGCACATGTTAGATGATCACATGTTTGTAAAATGTAATCGGCAATTATTTCTACGCCTGGCAGACATACACACATCCCTAATCAGTTTATCACATTTATTACAAACTATTTTCTCGAACGTCTCCTATGACGTTCTAAATTCAAAATGCATACAGCCAAGCACTGGAATCCATTCTACCAGCTGGTAGAAAGCCCGGTTTAAAACATAATTTACCCTTTCGTCAATTTTATTAGGTTGCTAACGATAAGCACATGTAGGTACACAAAACCACAAAAAAGTAACAAATTCTAAAAACCAGTTGGTCGTGGCCAAGTGGTATACCGAGTGAGTCGCAAGAAAGGCGCGAATATTGCAAATCCATTCGCTATTTAACTAACTTTATGTATGTATGTAGTTCTAAATATATCTACTGCTTGTAAATTTAATTAATACTTTGATTTTAGTACCATGGCTTCTTATTTTCTCACAGTAAGTGTGAAAAGTTTTCACCTTTATTCCCGAGCAAGGCTTGGAAACCGGAAAAATTCTCGAACCGGTTAACGCCTTAGTACATAGGGAACTTATGTTTTCGGTTTTGTTCTACCTTAACCCCAATTAAACGGTTTTAAGCTACAAAAGTTCTTAAATAGGTTTTATGGAATTAACAGGTTTTGAACGGTTTTTGTTGCCTACCTCCAGAAGTATAAGAACGATTTAGTCGTAAACAAACACACATTGGAAACGGTCGTACAAATCAAATAATTATATTTGTGCAATCAACTTGCAAGGAAACACAAAAAGAAAAATTTTATGAGATGGGTTGGTTGGAACTTCATTATTACAATACAGAGATTGTCAATATTTATAGGTTTCAAAATGGCAAAAGACCCACCTAATGATAAACTACTATTTGTACCCATTACATTTACAAACCTCCTAGCCAGTTGCCTAAATGCTATTACATCACGTTTGCTACAACTGAGACCTGAGACATGAAGACAGAAAGTATTATTTGATTGTAATTTTGCCGACGACCGTACCCTTCATACTATACCTACTGTCGTGCAGCAATACAAGCATCACTGTTTCGCTGCAGAAATAGGCAGGTACGGTGTACCGTATTTTAGTCATATTATTTTACTAATTTATTTTTGTTAACATACTTGCAGACTCATTTTCTTGTCTACACGACAGTCAACCGCTTTTTCCAGAAAGGTTTTTAGAATTTAATGATCACTAAAACTAGAAGAAGGTTTGTTGTTAGCAGCGCCAAAATAGCGGAAACTCAAAAAAAACGGTCTACTTGGTAAATATTCTGTTAATAGTGAAAATGTTTTTAAAGTTCTACAATAGGTAGACCAGGTACTCACCCGTAATACTTGTCCACAGTTTTCCATGCGGCACTTAGAAGTTTTGGTAACTTCGTCATAATCAAAGTAATGGTACACACAGTTTACTTTCTTTCGTCCCATCGCTTTGATTAATACCTAACTACCTAACCTAACGGGCCCCCTCTTATGCTGACGGCTGCTGATTCGGCGCGCGTGGAACACAGCGCGCCGTCGACCCGGGCCTGTTCTGATCGGACGGCGAGCTACTCATTGCTCGCCGTCCACAGGCATCAGTCACTGCGCCATGCTCAGGAGCATCAGTTCCTGGGCGGCGCAGTGGCTGATGTTCAACAGGAGGGGGTAAAATGGTGCCATTATTGGCACACCATTTCCGCCCCCTCAGGAGCCCTTTGTGGGGGCTCTACCGCGGCTGTTGCTAATACAACAGCCGCGGTGGAACCGGCAATGGCAGCAGAAGAAGCGGCGGCGGCCGCGGCGGAGACGGCGGTGGCGGAGGACTTCCTCCTGCTTCCGGCTTTGGTGGGTGGAGCGCAGGCTCTGCCCCCAGCCCAGTGGTCGGCCGGCTTGCCAGCTGCCGACCATGCTACGCAGTGCGGTGCGGCGTTACAGGAGCCGGCACTGTGACCAAGCTGACCACAGCGGAACTGAACGGAACTGCTGACCTCAGAGACCGCTGCGGTCCACCTCCGAGGTGCATAGAGCTCCCACATGGTGGCCCACTTGGCACCGGAAGCACCTAAGAGGTCTGGGTTCCAGCAGTTTGACCTGCGCGGAAACCCAACCCACCAATAACCTTCGGCCCTCCGAGATAGTCTTGGCCGCCGACACGGGGCAGCTCACCACAATGGTTCGCATGCCCGTGTTGTCAGGACGTAGGGTCTCCGCCTTCACCTCCTCTGCTGAGCACCCTCCCGTCCTAACGACGGCGGCCACCACCTCCGGCTCCATTACGGAGTCGTCCAGGTCCAAGATGCGCATGTCAATGCACTTGGTGGGCCTGGACACTCGGGCATCGTCCGCGCTTAGGGACGCCCTGAGCCTTTCGGCTAGAGCGTCTGCGGTTGGGCCGCTGGCTGCCCCGGGGTTTCTCCAACATCCGGGCCCCAGTCATAGTGACCCTTAGTCGGAGGCGCCCGACGATGCCTAGCTCACCAAGGTTCACCGCCTCCTTCGCCTTGGTGAGCACGTCCACATACGTCACGCCCCTCTTCACCGCATCCGGCTGTAGTGTTAAAACTACAGCTGCGGTCTTCGGGGGGCGGAACGCAGCCGCGACGCTTCGCGCTCTCTGCCGCCGCTTCCTCTCCCACCTCTTAGCTGCCCTGGCTGCCTTGCCCGCCTTCTTCTTCTCCCCGGCCACTTGCCATTCGGCTTGAGCCGTGGGAGGTCCTGAAGGCGAGGAAGCCGGGGGGAGCTGCTGCACGGCTGGCGCAGGAGCCTTCGCTGTCCGTGCAGACACCCCACCCTTCCTCTTCCTTCTCGGGTCCGGGTCCGGTTTTCCCGACACGGGCTTTGCGGGAGTCGGCCCGGACCCTTTGTCCAGGCCGAATGACCCCGGTTTGGCAGCCACGGTGGCCGCGTACGAGGCCGCCTTTTGCCGGCCTGAGGCCTTCTCGTTCGCCGCACTCGCCGCTAGCGGGGGGCGCAGGACGATGCCCTCCAGGACGGAGAACCGCGCCTGGAAGGCAGCCATCTCCTGCCGCACCAGGTCCAGCACCTGGCTCTCCTGCGGCACGGGTTGGCTGTCCTCTCTGCGCCTCCTTTGAGGCGCCACCTGTGGGCCGGCTCCCCGGAGCCTGGCCAGGTCTGCTCGGAGCCCCTCGTTCTCCTTTTGGAGACGCTCCGTGGCGGCAGCCAAGCGGGAGACCTCCGCCCGCAGCTTGGACATCTCGTCCGGCGGAGGCCCACCTCGGTTAGCCTCCGCTGCCGCCAGAATGGAGGCCATCGCCGCGCTTATGGCCTTGTTTTAAGAGGACGTCTTCCTCTTCAAGGCCACATCGCGGACTGCGGCCATTGAAAAAACAAATAATAACACTAAAATAATAAATCGAATTAAATTTAATTCAGATTTTATATATCTTTTTCTATAATAAATGACTTTAATTTTAATTATAATTATAGATTTTAATTTAATTTTTTTTATTATAAAAATTTTATTTCGTGGACCCGGCCCTCCGAATTCGCTCCTGTTCGGAGTCATCCGGCCCGCCGCCGGAAGACTACGAACCAGGAGCCCCGTGACCGACATCTCCGGGGGGTTGTCCGTCATCGACGAGCTCCTCGGCTCGCTGGCCAGCCTCGTTGGAGGCAAGCACCCTTCCCTTGCCTCCCTCTCGGCCCTTACCCCGCCTACTGGTGGGGATTTTTCGAGCCGGGGCCACCTCCTCGCTACAGGACGAACCCCGGTCGTCCTCCGGTCTGGGCCCCTTGCGGAAGGACCTGGAGTCCCCGCTTGGTCCGAGGGAAACTCGGACCATGGGCGCCCCCGCTTACGGAGAGTCTCCAACCAGAGCTGCTGGAGGACGTGGTCGCAGCCCTCTTCCCGGCACGAGCGGAGCGTACTCCGCCGCCAATGGCTTTGCTCACAGCCGCAGAGCCTGAAGAGAACGCCAGCGTCCCAGAGGTGACACAAAGAGAGAGAGTTGAGGGCGGCCGTGATGCGGCTCCGGGCGAAGAACACTGCCCCGGGGCCCGATAGGATTCACGGTTGCGCGTTAGCTCTCGCTCTGAAGGAGCTGGAGCCCCTACTGAGAGGACTCTACACAGCGTGCCTGGAGCAGGGCCAGTTTCCCGTTCAGTGGAAATCTGGACGTCTGGTCCTGCTCAGGAAGGTGGGGCGCCCTGCGGACTCGCCGTCCACGTACCGGCCCATAGTGCTGCTGGACGAGGTGGGAAAGTTGTTCGAGCGTATAATCGCAGCCCGCCTCGTCAGCCACTTGTGCGGAGAGGGGCCGGACCTGGCCGAATGCCAGTTCGGGTTTCGGCACGGGCGCTCCACTATCACGGCGATATCGCGAGTGAGAGTCCTGGCGGAGGAAGCGGTGTCCCGGGGCGGGGTGATGTTGGCGGTGTCCTTGGACATCTCCAACGCCTTCAACACCCTGCCCTGGAGTTGTATTCGGGAGGCACTACGCTATCATCGAGTGCCTCCCTACCTCCGCCGCGTCATTGGGGCTTATTTGGCGGAGAGGTGTGTCACCTATCTGGGACGTGATGGCATACACCAGCACCCCGTCGTGCGGTGTTCCGCAGGGTTCGGTCTTGGGCCCGCCCCTGTGGAACATCGGGTACGACTGGGTGCTGAGAGGCGAGCTCCACCCGGGAGTGGACCTGACGTGTTACGCTGACGACACGTTGGTCACTGCCCGGGGGAGCTCGTACAGGGAGGCAGCGTTGCTGGCGACGGCCGCGGTTTTACAGGTGGTGAGCCGCATACGGCGCCTTGGCCTGGAGGTGGCCCTCAACAAGTCGGAGGCCATAGTTTTTCATGGCCCCCGGCGGGCGAAGCGCCGGCGGGATCACACATCGTGGTCGGTGGGGCCCGTATCACTGTCGAGTCAACCATGAAGTACCTGGGATTGGTGCTCGACAGCCGGTGGGATTTTGGACCCCACTTCCGACGGCTGGCGCCTAAGTTGTTGGGCGCGGCTGGGGCGCTGTCAATGCATCGGTGGCGCGAGGACGCGCGGGCGCGCGGGGAGCGACTGACGCAGCGACATTTTGAGCTGCGTCGGTCGCAGCTGCGCGAGGTCCTGGTGGCGGAATGGCGGAACAGGCTTTCACGCCCTACCGCCTCCTCGTCACTATCGAGGCCATCCGGCCAGTGCTCGACCTGTGGCTTGGGAGAAGGCACGGCTCCCTGTCGTTTCGTGCGACACAGGTCCTCACGGGGCATGGCTGCTTCGGGAGGTTCCTGTGTCGCATAGGCAGGGAGCCGGACGCTCGGTGTCACCACTGCGTCGATTGTCGGGAGGACACGGCGCGGCATACGCTGGCAGAGTGTGCCGCGTGGGAGGAGCCGCGCCGTGCCCTCGTCTCTGTGGTAGGCAGTGATCTCTCGCTGCCGGCTGTAGTCCGTTCTATGGTCGGCGGTGAAGAGTCCTGGGCACTTCTGCGAAACTGTCATCGCGCAGAAGGAGGCTGCGGAAAGGGAGAGGGAGATGTTGAGTGCTCTCCCGGCCCGCAGCAGGCGCACCGGGCGTCGGAGGAGGGCGTACGCTGCCCTCCTTCGGCCCCCCTAATTGGGTCCAGGGGCGGCGGACTTGGGGATGTCCGTTGCCCCCCATTCATCCGGACCCGAGGCGGCGGCGCGTGGTGTTCCCGTGCGCCCCTCTGACGTCGCGGGGGGAGTTAAACACCTCACTCCCCCCGCATACGAGATGTGGCCCGCATGCGGGCCACATCTCGTATGCGGCCGGCACCAGCCGGGGATTACGGAAGTCGCATATGTTCCCGCGATCCCCGGCGTAGGTGGAAGATGGGATGACACCGGGGTGGTTTTAGTCAGTAAGAGTCTGACAGACCCCTCCGCCCGCCCCAGGGCGGAGGACATCCATGAGGATATCCCCCCGTAAAAAAAAAAAAAAAGGACCTGGAGTTCTCCGCAGCAGCCCCCGCCCCCTCGGGTCCCGAGCTCGCCGAGTCTTCGGCTCGCACGCATAAGCGAGCCCTCCCTCCAAAATAGCGCGCCTATGCTCGCGCTCTGCCCGACCGACGCTTTGTCGGGCGAACTAAAATCGTACCCGATCATGTCCTCAAAGGACGGCTTGGATCGGGGGTCTCCTCGGCCTCTGTTGCCCTTGGCAAGCGGAGAGTGGATAACACTGTTGCCCCCCCCCCCCCCCCCAAGAATACGAAGGGCTTGACGCACGAGGCGTGGCGGATTGCAGTCCGGACCTCCCTGGGGTATAACTTCTCTTGCAGTGCTATCCATGATTTTCCTTTTTGAGGGTGCGGTCCCTATCTCCCCTTCTCTCTCCCTCTCTCACTGCTTGCTCGCTGCCCTCACAGTCACGTCTGATGAGCAGACGCGTACCAGAGAGCAGCGAGCAAGCCAACGAAACGCACACCGTCCGAGGACCCGAACACTACTCAAGTCTCCGAACGGTGTGCCCCTCTTGTGTCTCTCTCGATCTGGTCTCTCACTTGGGACCTTCCGGCATGAGTGGCTCTACTGGCAAAGGCCCCAAGATCATTGAGACACGCAAGCTCCACCGCGACGGCAACGTGGAGACACGTTCGGTGGGGGATGACGACGACTTGTGACGTATTCAATGTAAGCATGTGGCGCGCAAACAAGTCGTGCGGGTGCGTGTCAATGTTGCGTAGGTAGCGACGCATGATGACATGACATGAGCGATGCAATACCCCCCTCCCCACGCCGCCCCGCCGAAAGTGGACGCTGTGTCTCGATCGGCTCTTGCGGAATAAACCGGTTAATAAGGGTTCCTAATAACGCTCCTTTAACGTTTCGACTCCGAACGAAGTAAACGATAAAACCGGTTATAACCTTTAATAACTGGTTATTTTTAAACCGGTTCCAAGCCTTGTTCCCGAGGAGGATCTCGGGGATAAAGGTGTCTAAGGTAAGGATACTAATCTACCATAATCTATTTATTGAAACCATTCCAGTGAGCCCAAACACTGAACCCCTGCTGTAACTTAGTGAAGAGTTATAATATTCTGCAGGCCTCAGGTCGTGCTATAGGATCAGGTTAAGGTTAGGTTGGTACCAAATTCTTGCAATACCTACTATTGAACTACCTAATATATAAATACCAAATTTCGCATCGATTAGACTCGTGGAAATTGGTCACATAGTCATCAACTATGCTGATGATCTTCAAACAGCTGAACCGATTTTGTAAAACATGTTTAAGAACCACCGCTAAAAAACCTATGTTCAAATAAAACAAAAACCGCATCCAAATCGGTTCACCCGTTTAAGAGCTACGGTGCACAGACACACACATAGCGGTCAAACTTATACCACCCCTCTTTTTGGTGGGGGTTATAAAACGAACGTTTTTAATCGACTTTTGCTGCCAACTGTCCCTATTAACGCCTTGAGGAATAAAACTTGAATATAAATGCCAGGTGGTAGCACATTTCATTCGCAAGATACAATTAAAACTTATCTCTCGCAAACTTATCGTTTACGCAAGGATAACATACATCTAAAATAAAGAGCCGTGTGTTATTCGTATCAGTATTTGTATGATTTTACAACAAACTATATTTAGGCGCGCAGCGGTTCGCAACACTCACTGTACGCGCATTCGGTCTATTAATGATACATCAACATCATGGGGAATTAAATAGTAGCTTGGTCAAATATTAGCCACCTGTCTATTGCCATCGCTACTAGGTACTGAAAATCAACAGTAATGTAGGAATAGTAATTCTAAAGAGTAGATATTAATCTCTTTAAAAAGTAAGACAATATTTGTACAAAAAAAATATTCGGGAAGAAACGAAATACTTATTTTTAAAGTAAGAAATTAAATTTGTAAATAGCTGTGAAATAAATTTAAAAAAAATGACGTTCGCCAAAATTGAAAACGATTCGAAGGAAAGCAGCTTTGAGGAAGCTCTGGACCTTACTGGTGAGTGGTTTAATAATTTTTTTATTTAGTTTTGTTTCCAAATACCTCATTTAAAGTAAAACTAACACAGTTTATCTCAATATCCATCTACAAATAACGTAACACTTTAGGTACAACACTGTGCTTAGTTCCCATGCATCTATTTCTAAATATCACAAAAAAAACTTTCCCAAAATTAATTTACCAAACATTTTTCCTCGACACTGCATATAAACCACAAATAAACTGTGTTTGTTCTATTTCATCATAATGATAATGTACTCTTGATTTAAGATTATTTAACCTTGGACTGTTATCAAAGTTCGGATGACAATTGATAAATTGCCGTCTTATACTATATTTACTTACTAATGTTAAGACGACAATATGACAGTAAATATAAACTGTAATTAATAGTTCATAGGAATATTTTTAGACTAAACCCCGACAGCACAGAACCACTAAAATGTTCAAGATACTTTTCAAGGAGACTGATGCAATTGATGGCACTTTGGTTCAATCACAGGTTTATAACTGTCGCAGCCATATTGTTTATCACGCCGTATAAAAATGCGCGCCGGATTGAAAAACGCCGCTGTAATGTAATGCGGCTTCCTCACGTTCAGCCTTATTTTAATTCGGCTGAAATAAAGTACCTTACGCCCTGCGTAAGGTACTTTATTTCAGCCGAATATATTTTAGCCGCGTAATACGCAGCATTGAATGCGCACTTCGCGTTCGTCAAAACGGTTTAGTAACGTGGAGCCGACCGGCATACAAACGGGCGCATAGTTAATACCCCACATTGAAAGTTTTAGTTCCAATAACTAGCTTAATCAGCCAGTTAATTGGCAGCCTAACCTTTTCATTGAACGGCCATTTAATTAGCGGCCTAAGTGACATTTTGGCATTTAATTGAACAGCTAGGCATATGACTTGGATCAATATCATTTAATGACTTGCCTACCCAAGTAGCGGGACATAGGGCACAGGGAGCTTAGGGCACCTCGACTCGGATAGGTTAGGTTCGAATGGTATGATGGGAGTTAGAAAGAGCGAGCGAAGCTAGCGAACTTAGCCCCCGTCATGCCTTTCATGTTTCCTGTAAACCCTGCAGACAGAAATCGGTCGTCGAGGTGAGAATGAGGAGAGAATGTTGAAATTAATTGTTGTTAGAATTTAATATTCCCCTAAGAATTTTAAAAACGGCCTCAGCATCTGTTCATGAAATGTTCGCTGTTAAAGGTACAATATGGCTGCGACAAGTTTCGCATCCATATTGTGTAACAATAAAGCTAAACGTGGAACACCACTTTGTAGAACGTATCACCACCACACTCCGGCTGGACGTGAAGTAGCTGCATTACATTACAGCGGCGTTTTTCAATTCAGCGCGCCTACTTTAATACGTAGGTACTTATTTTGGCTTAATTTTGACAAAAGACAATCGTTTCCAATCGTCCTGTTATCTTTAGGAAATCAACACAGATATAGATAGGTAGGATAAAACACACCTAGTGGAAACTAACCCGGCGATAACAGTTTGGGTCAGTGGGTCGTCTTTTGTCTTGTTTTGCTTATTTGAGAGTCAACTGAAAAACATTGTCCCAATGAAGGTCAATTAAATCATATCAAATGTTAGCGATGGGAAGCAAGTTTAGTTGTCTCCATATTGTTATGTATGATCAATTTGAACGAAGTCGAAGTTATTTACAAGTACCTAAACAGAACTAAAGTTCCACATGCATTGATGAAGGTGCAGGTGAATACTTGGTAAATACCAGCAGTAGGTACCTTAAAGTGAGCATTGTTAGGTCTCTGTGTATGTTATTTGTAGAAAATTAAAAGGAAACTGTAACCAACGACATTGTGTGATGGTTTCAATCAGGAATGTTAAGGAGTTCCGTAACCGAAACTATGGGATATCCGATATCAAAATCTATCCGTAAGTGTAACCGAATCCGTACCGTAGGGGTGGAAGCACCCAAACGCACTAGCAGTCAACCGCGGGGACGGCTAACCGCGCGGCTAGCCGCTTCTATGGAACCGCTGCTACCGGTGTGCGCCGAATTTATCGCGAATTTAATATTTATTTACCAATTACATGAGATTATTTTTTTATTTGGGAATTTTCACATGTCAGGGCTGGAGTGGTTAAGTGCGTACGATCACAAGCAGTTCCATATTAATATTGAGAAACGGCTAGCCGCGCGGTTAGCCGCCCCGCGGTTGACCGTTAGTGCGTTTGGGCGCTAAATGAGGCAAAGTATGACAGGTTTTTCTGCCCGGTCGAGCTGACACACTAGCCGCGCGGCTCTTGGATCTTTTTTATTATTTTCAATTTTTATTTTTAATTTCATATCCGTAACTGTATCGGAAACCGGTATAATAATTATATCTATATTCGTATCCGTATCCTTGCTTTCAAAATGCGCGGCAACTATAGAATTATGGCGGCAACCCAAAGCGGAACTGAATGTCAAAAACGTCTTTTTTTATAAATCTTTAATTAAGTCCTAGTCATTAGTCTTATACAAAATCCCCCAGAAAATGTCGAGTGTTGCAAACATGTTTTTATTTTTTCTACCAGGTTTCGGAAAATACAATGTGGGCATGCTGATTACCTGCTGCTTTCTAATTTTGGCGATGTACCTGGATATTTTCGGCTTCTCGGTGGTGCTGCCAGCGATGGCGTGTGATATGTCGCTAAGCACTTCGCAACAAG
The DNA here is from genome assembly GCA_947386135.1 of Melanchra persicariae. Classification (NCBI taxonomy): domain Eukaryota; kingdom Metazoa; phylum Arthropoda; class Insecta; order Lepidoptera; family Noctuidae; genus Melanchra; species Melanchra persicariae. The sequence continues at coordinate 2,876,287 of OX376656.1, read as the reverse complement.
GGTTTCTGTCTGCAATACCGCTTATAGGTAAGAAGCGTTGTCTGATCGACACCTTGTCAGTTTTCTCTCCCCTTGCAATTTGCCATGAGAACGCTGAATTAGAGGTCTTGAGTTTATTTTTAAGCAATGTATTAAGTCGTTTTTGTTTTTTGTTCGATAACCACATTTACCAAAATTAAAATAATTGCGATGACTAAGCCAAGAATCACCACTTAAAATAATTATTTATCTTTATTCTGCAGGATTAATCGTTTCGTCCTACCCTTGGGGTCTGTGCGCTGACACTAAGGGTCGCCGGAAGACGCTGTTAGTCGCCATGCCTGTCGGCTTCATCCTGAGCCTAGCATCAACCATGGCACCGGGTTTCGTATCGCTAGCCATTCTCAAATTTCTTTCCGTTTCATTGTAAGTTTCTATTGTTAAAACTATTACACTTAGGGCCAATTTCACCAATGAAACTGAACGCGATCAGCGAATAATCCAAGTTTATGAGCTGTCAGTGTCAATTGTTTTCTATGGAATTTTTACACTGACAGCTCTTAAACGCAGTTTAGATATACTGATCGCGTTCAGTTTTCAAATTGAACGCAGTGTTTGTAAGACACACACAACCAAAATACACTTTCGATAAAAAACAACCGAATGAAAACCCATTTCATGTCCAGACAATTACTGTCCATCCCAGGTTGCCTGGAAGAGATCGCGTAATGCGATAAGGCCGCCCATTGTATGTGTTTTAGTTTTAAGGTTCCTTTTGGTGTACAATAAAGTGTATTTAATAAATAAATAAATAACCGAACCTGAAAAAAAAGCTACAACACACGAAAGCTTCACTGTAGAATTGTCAATATTAAAATACGCGGGTCTTCGGGTGATTCAGGATCTATAGAAAGGCCGATGTTTTTAAACTGCTACGTTGGCGTAGTGCCCGTTTAGTCTGCTAAGCATGAGGTCCTGGGCGAGAAGTCTCGACATAGTTACCGATCGGTTGCCGACCGAATTCGGCGAAAAGTCCTAAGGCCGCCTGTACACGGTCAATCTCGAACGCGATCCACGAATCACGTCCTAAAAGTCTTATCTAATAAGGTAAGGGCCGACCCGTACGTTATTAGATAAAATACTTAGGACAACTGGCGAAATGCACCTCTGTGTAACTATTTGAGAAATACAGGCGTGATATTTATTTTTAAACCAGTCCATAACTATTATTTACTTGTGAGCCAAAACAAAAGTCTACCGCATGCTCATCGAGTGGTGGGCCCACAAATCACAAAATCAGCGGCCCAACCATGACGTGTTAAAGCGTGAATCGTTCGAGCGAGAAGGAGGGATGGAGCTATACACCCTATATAGCTCCATCCCTCCTTCTCGCTCGAACGACTCATGCTTTAACATGTCATGGTAGGGCCCCGGTGCCCTGAATTTGCGAGACGGGGCCGGAGAACGTGGAGGAAGATATTTGGCCCGCAGTGGGACATTTTATGCTAGCTATAATAACAATAATAAGCCAAAAAAAAATTCAGTTTAAACACGTGTTCTTTATTACTTTATGTTTTCAGCTCAACGTCAGCCAACGCAGCGGGTTTCGTCTTGCTAGCGGAGAGTGTGCCAAGTAGACAGCGCAGTAGGCTCATGTTTCTTATGGCCAGCGCCACCATGATCACGCAACTCACTATTAGCTGTAAGTGTTCTTGTTCACACGCATTCTTAGAAGTCTTGATGAATATTGGTGCAGACATAGATAGGGCAAAGGCGTAGGTACCCAGTACTTGCTTAAAGGTGGGGCAAAAATAAGCAAACTCGATTTGTATTAGGATTTTTTGTGGATAAGCAGACGCGAGTGGAACGAGCTCGAAAGACACAAACACATACACATGATAAGGTTATGTATGGAACAGCATAAAAGGCAAATAGTCTGTAAGGCTTTGCATACATACTCACTATTTTATCGAAATTTTCCAGTACCTACAACTTTGCATAAATGTGGCTGAATCGTTGATTCAGCGTTGAGTCTCTCCCTTCAATGCACTGGTGGTTGTGGGCTTTTTTGCATAGACCTTTGATTTCAAAGAAATACAAAATAAGACTCAAGTGGTGGAAAATCACATGATCTAAAATGATAGATTTTCTGAATTTTGACCACTAAAATAAGGTTTTTTTTTAAATTGCTAAATCGCTGCTCTCTCAAGTGGTACTCCATTTTTACTAACCCTAAACTATCAGTTATCAATCTGTTATATTTTTGGGCTACTTACTGCACAAATGGCAGCAAATTCAAATCTTGCGTTAATTTTGGGCCTGCCTATAGTATCAGTGTGTACAGACCTGAGACCACCCTGCAGGATACACACACACACACACACATGTACATGATAAATTTGAAAAAGTAATGGATGAAGTTTTGCACAAAATCTGTAATTCAAGCAAGTCTATCATTATTTGTGAAAATTAGAGTTTAATTACGAAAATTATAAGTCTGATTCAGACATACAATCTTGCAAACCTAGTTATGGAGTCTGCTAGACTAACTGCCACTGCCTGGATAATATCTATAACAATGTTGTATAGATTCTGATTTTTGCGGACAGTTGATTGTTATACCAAATTTAAACAAAATAAAACCAAAAACAATATCACTGCAAACGAACCCAGAACCTAAATATCACCTGGAAACATTTAAAAGTACCTAAACTCTTAAATAAAATGCCATCTTTGTCAACCAAATTTGACTCTTTGGAGTCACTAAAGAGTCAAATTGAATGCAATACATTTTGAAAAAATCGAAGGACCACCATTGATATTAATAAGAGTAGAGAACGGCTCTATAGTTTAGAACTTATTTATCAATAGAGTAGAATTTAATTTTTATTATGTTAAAAACTATTCTAAATATTAATTTAGAATAGTTAATAACATAATAAAAATTATGTTAAAAACTATTCTATTGATAAATAAGTTCTAAACTATAGATATTTGTCATGGATAATCGGATATCATCGAGAAATGTATTAACATTTCTCGATGATATCAGAGAGGGCGCTACTGTGCGTAAGGCAACATCGGCTCCACGTATATAAATAATTTAAAAATAGTTCTAGTGATAAAATTATAAGTGAAAGTAGTTTCAGTTATAACAAACTGTAAACCTTAGTGATTACAGTTAAAGTACGCAAGTAATACACGAAGTCTACAAAGAAAATGCATATTTAGTGCCAAAAGGATCAACGAACATAATTCAAATTGTAAACAAACTTATCAGCTGTACAACTAGCAGAACCCGTTTGTTTTGTTTACCAATCAACATTTTTTGATGGAATAAACCCCTAAAAAGGTATGAGAGTGACTAATTTAGGAATACAATAATAAGAAAATAATCTTTTAAACGATTAAAAATACCCAGTCATCCTGGCTGATTCCATACATCAGCGCCATCTATCATTTTGTGGCGGAAGCAGTTCATACCATCGAACCATTCACGTTTAGTTACACTACTGCCCACTAGAGGTCAGCACCAGCAACAACATAAGGAATTTTATACGAAATGGCACAAAATTGCGCAGGTTGTACTCAAGATCTACTAAACAAATTGCATCTCAGTTGTAAACTATGCAATAATAAATATGACCTAGAGTGTGCCAACATCTCCTTAAACCATTTTAATAAGACAATGACTCCAGACCATAAAAAAGTATGGAAATGTCAAGATTGCCGATGTAAAATGCCAAAAATGGGAAACATAGAAACACCTATACGACCACAGACATCCATTCTAAGCCAACGAACAACAACACCCAACGAAGAAAATAACATAACAATTCGGAGGAAAACCTATCCTAGCAACGATTCGACCACTTCTGATAATCTGAGCTTATTGGGCGATACGATGTGTTCAGAAGAAAGAACCACCTCAAACATCAACACAAACGCTGAACTGTCACTACAAAACCTAAGCGAAATCATTATGATGCGTCTGAAAGAAAATAATGAATCAATAATAACCGAACTACGAAACACCATACAAACTGAAATAAATAAAGCTATTACGAAACTTGCAGAAGATTTCGAACAAAAAACCAATAATTTATCAAAACAAAATGAACTAAGAATACAGGATATTGAAGAGATTAACACCAAGATAAAAAACTTACTAAAAGAGAATGAAAAATTAAAACAGGAAATATCTGAAATAAAATCAATATCCACATCCCCCGTAATCAAGTGTACAGAAAGCAATTCCAAGAAGATAGTCATCTACGGCCTCACCGAATACTACAAAGAGCCTGAAGCTGACCTGCATAACCGCATCATTGAAGTGTTTCGCGATGTTCTACAAGTAGACCTGATGGGTTACGTAGAAAATATGTACAGATTAGGCAGAAATAACACTAATACCCGACCACTGGTGATAGAATTAATAAGCAAAAGAATGGCTAAATACATCAAAAACAATAACCATTATTTCCAGGGAACTCAATTATCTATATCTGAATTTTTGGACGAAAATTCACGTAAGGAAAGGCAACAAATGCGAGAGGAAATGATGAAGGCAAGGAAGAAAGGCTTATATGCAGTAATAAGAAATAATCAGTTATACGTAGAAGGGAAAATCACAACTTTAAGAGATGAAACACGCAATAATCAAGCAAGCTACAAAGCAAATGAAAAAAATGGAAATTCAAAAACTTCCCGCAACACCTGCCAACAAGATCCAACAGACAGACTTGTAGACACTGACAATAATTCCTTTCGAAAACACAGACCAACTATTTAAAATTCTTTTTCAAAATATTCAAAGTCTCTATAATAAACAACATATACTTGAATCCTTCATCGTAGATAACCCGATTTATAATGCAATATGTATATCAGAGTCTTGGATGTCGAGAGAAAAATTAAGCATGATACAATTTAGTGGATATAAAGTAGCAGCTTCATACTGCCGCAGCACGCGAGGTGGAGGCGGCGTCTGCATTCTCCTGCAAGATCATGTCGACTTCAAAGAGAGAAATGATATAGCCAATATGTCCATAGAATATATTTTAGAAGTATGTGCAATCGAGTTACCAAAAGAAAACATATTATTAGTAACAATATATTGGAATAGAAGAGAGGAAGAAATATTTATTAGACAGTTAAAATATATCGTAAATTATATAAATAATAAGTACTTTAAGTATAATATAATAATAGGCGGAGACTTTAATGTAAATATCTTAGAGAGAAACGTAAAAACTAGCCAATTCCTAGACCTAATGCTAGAATATAAATTTACACAACACATAAAAACACCCACACGGATAACGCAAACTACATCTACATGTTTAGACTTAATATTTACAAACACTAACACAAATAAAATATATACAACCGTGGAGGAACTAGGTTTTTCAGACCATAGCGGAACAATTATACACATCACCACACCAACACCACAGTTAGCTACGCAGACAACTTGGTATGTCAAAAAGAGGCTATTTAACGACACGAACATCTTAAAGTTTAAGTCTAAATTAAATGAACACGATTGGAAAAAAATCCTACCTCAAAACCAAAATTTAAATGATAATTATAAAGCATTCCATGATACATTAACAAATATCCTTAACCTTTGTATACCAATATGTAAAGTCAAACTAAAAACTAATTTTAAAAAATATTGGTTAACGACGGGTATCAAAATCTCCTGTAAAAACAAAAGATTGTTAAAAATACTCACACTTAAAACAAAAAATCCTATCATTAAAAAATATTATAAAAACTATGAAAAAATATTAAAAAATCTAGTCACTGCATCAAAAAAGATACAATTTATAAATAAAATAAAAAAATCTAATAATAAGGTTAAAACCATGTGGAGTATCATAAATGAGAGAACAAACAAGAAATATAAAAAGGAGCATAAAAATATTCAATTACAAAAAGATAACGACCTTGTATCCGAACCTAAACAAGTGGCCAACATTTTTAATAATTTCTTTGCGTCCATTGGAGAAAACAGCGCCAATTCATCTAGTGGCAAACCGGGGAGCACCTCCGTACTAAATCCCACAGAGAACACGATGTTTCTTGGCCCAATGGACGCTTGGGAAGTAAATAAAATAATTAAAAATCTAAAAAACAAAAGTAGTCACGGGATTGACGAAATACCACCAATGCTTTTAAGGCAATGCGCAAATGAACTTACCTTACCGTTTTACCTGCTACTGAACCAGTCATTTGACGAAGGTATCTTCCCCGATTTATTAAAAACATCTATAATAAAACCAATCCACAAAAAAAAATCGAAAACAGATCCAAACAACTACCGCCCAATAGCTCTCCTACCATCAGCCTCAAAAATCTTTGAAAAAGCCATGTGTGACCGCATTTATACGTTTTGCGAAAAGTACAATATTTTTGATGAATGCCAAAACGGCTTTCGAAAAAACCGTTCCACCACTTTAGCCGTCTATAAGTATATCCAAGAAGCCCTTAATATTATAAATAACAAAAAATACGCAATAGGAATATTACTAGATATGACCAAAGCCTACGACAAAGTACAATTTGGGATATTGCTAAACAAATTGTACGGAATAGGCATACGCGGAAAGGCTCACGATTGGCTAACATCATATCTGAAAAACAGGCAACAATTAGTTGAAATAGAATATTTTAACCATAAAAGTAATGAAATCGAAAAATTCCGATCCTATAGTAAAGCAATAAACGCCTCAATTCCTCAAGGAAGCGTCATAGGATGCCTCTTATTTTTAATTTATATTAATGACCTGCCTAAGACCATAGAAGGGCCATGTGTCTTATTCGCTGATGATATATCCATATTAGTGTCATGCCAAAACAATGAAAATATAGAAGAAACTCTCAATTCCATACTATCTAGAACATGCAACTGGATGAACGAACATAACCTCGAGATAAACTACTCCAAAACCAAATTAATAACTTTCCACCCTTACCAAAAAACACCTTTAACTATAGATTTTATTTTCAACAACTCAAAACTAGAAACCGTTAACGAATTTACCTTACTCGGACTAGTTATAGACACACATATTAACTGGAAATCACACATACAGAAAACTCACTCAAAAATTTCGAAATTCTCTTACGCCCTTCGTGAAATAAAAAAGACCACCAATTTTCAAACAGCTCTCACCACCTATTATGCATATGCTTATGCATGGCTTAGCTATGGTGTCACCCTTTGGGGAAACAGTACAGATGCACAAACACTTTTCACCCTGCAAAAAAAATTGATTAGGATTCTGGTAAACATTGAGCAAAAAGATAGTTGCAAACCCTTTTTTCAAAAACATAATATTTTAACCCTTCCCTGTATATACATTTTAGAAACATGCAAATTTGTACGAAAACATCAAGAATTTTATTCAAAACGTGAAGACATCCAGACACGCTATTTACTCAGACACCCATCTGGATTAAACTTACCAAGTTCTCGATTAAAAATGTACTCTTCGAGCCCCTATGTAATGTCGATTAAAATATATAATAAACTGCCCGCACAAATAAAAAAGGAAGACAAACTTCATTTATTTATAAAAAAACTTAAACAATTTCTGCTACATAAAAGCTATTACTCGGTAAACGAATACCTAAATGATAGACTTATAAAGTCATAAATAAATTAAGACTAATTAATAAATTATAGTATAGTAGTGTGTTATGTAACGTTTTATAATTAGCTAATGCTTCCTCTCTCCTAATTCACTTATTTGCTGTGCCCGACAGGGTCCATATGATCTAACTATAAGTTTACCACCTAAAAATACCTACATGTGGAATGCAATAAAAGATTGAGTATTGAGTATTGAGTATTGAGTATTATCCGTGACCGGATGACCGGATTATCCATGTTAATCAAGATAGTGTTTCGTTAATATCCGGATAATCCGGATGGTATAAAATCGGCCGTAAAGCATGCCCTAGCTGGGAAACATCGATCCGTCTAGTTTTAAAATGACCAAAAAGATTGACGTACTGTTACGAGCTTGGGGTTCGTGACAATAAAAACAGCCGATTAAATAACCAAAATGACAGTTTAAACAACACTAATTACAACTTTAAAACTGACTCATTATAAAACACTAATTGCACTTCTGATCACTTTAAATCGCAGTTGAAGGTCGCTCTCGAAGTTACCACTGTTTCGCAAATCCAATACTGACCACAGAGGAAAGTAATGATACTGAGTCGGTCGCGTTTCGTCGCTTAAAAACTCACACAGTCGGCAGATAATTCCAGAACCTTCTACTTACTATAGAAACATCTAGAAAGTTGGCGTACATCCGGTCCCGACTAACCAGATGTCGAAAACTCTAGAATGTTCTAGCATAGAAAAGTCTAGAAGGATCTTGACTCTACTAGTTCTGCTACTCGATACTAGATGGTGTCAGTAGTAACTAATATCGTTATGTACCCGGCATTAATTTTGGCGCGTAACAGTACTTATAAAATAAATTATACTATTATATTTATCATAGTAGAAAACATTCTATGCAATACTGTAACCCTGCGTCTTGAGACACTACTTTTTGCGATTTTTTTATCTGACAAAGCGTTTTAATTTTTTCACAGCCTTCGCTCTACCAATATTTTCGCTGACCTTCGGTTACGAGATACCCTGGCTCGGCGTGGTGTACCGACCCTGGCGGTTACTGTTGCAAATCATCTGTCTACCGAGTGCGATTGGTATTCTCTCTATGATATTTCTGAAAGAAAGTCCAAAGTTCTTAATCAATAGGAACAGACACGATGAAGCCTTGGAGGTTTTTAAGTCAATATTTAAGAGCAACACCGGTTTTAAAAAGGATTGCTATACAGTGAGTACTTAATAACACTTGTGGGCACTTTTCCCGTTGACAGCGATGTGGACGAATTTTTCGATGCCCTATGAGTTCTTCCCCTCCCCTTTTTACTCCGCTTTTATATTTTCGACTAGTTTGTTTTCAGTATCTATAAGTTTTATGTATTAGTGGTAACTAGTTTTAAAATTGATAAATAAATTTCTCCCAAAATCAGAAAAAAAAAGAAACATTCTGAATTAGAGGATGAAATGTTCATTTAATAAACAAAAAATAGTGTGAGCGCTATTGAGTGAAACAAATACAGACCTACAAAAATATTTTCGTTTTTCAGGTAAAGCATGTCTATCTCGAAGAACCACCAGTAGATAGCTATGAAAATTCAGTGCTGAAGAAAATGTGGAACCAAACCGCACCTCTGTTCAAGCCTCCTCTATTGAAGAACTCAGCCATACTTTACTATTTACTGCTAACTGCATACATGACGTAAGTTTTATTAACGAGTAAAATCATAAATAGCTTTTGGCTAATTTGAAACAAAAAATAATGCGATGAATTAAATAGAAACTTACTTCCACACTGATTAATTTTGATGTGCCGTGCTTCACCGAGGCTATGAATGCCTGGAGACTCGCTTGCCCGAATGAAAATCCACCCGACAACCCATCATACCAGAGGCGGTGGGATGAACCGCTCTGCAGAGAAATTCAGAAGAACCTAATTGCCACTTCTGCTACTTCTGCGGAGCGTGCGCGCCTGCTGGCTGTGGGTGAGTGGGAGTCGGGCCTCTGGCTTCACGCACTACCGTCGTCGAACATAGGCACCTTGTTAGACGATACGACTTTCCGCCTCGCTGCTTCCCTTCGCTTAGGCGCATCGTGTTGTTCCCCTCATCGCTGCCACTGTGGCGAAGCTGTCAACAGTCTCGGGCACCACGGCCTATCATGCAGGCGAAGTGCTGGTCGCATAGCGCGGCACGCTAACATCAACGACATTATCCGACGTGCTCTTGTTGCCGTCGGCGTTCCAGCCGTACTAGAACCCAGTGGCCTGGCACGCGACGATGGCAAGCGACCGGACGGTATGTCTTTATTTCCATGGAAGATGGGTAGGCCTTTAGTGTGGGACGCTACTTGTGTCGATACTCTTGCGCCATCCCATCTTCCTAGCTCGTCGTGCTGTGCTGGCGCTGCCGCTGCGGCTGCTGAGAACCTCAAACGGCGGAAATACAATAACCTAGTTGGCAATTATATTTTCGAGCCGTTTGGGGTTGAAACTCTTGGACCGTGGGGTCCGAGTGCTCATGCGTTATTTAAAGAACTTTGTAAACGCTTAGTTGACACTTCGCGTGACCCAAGGGCTGGCTTTTACTTCGGACAGAGGATAAGTATTGCCATACAACGTGGCAATGCCGCCAGTCTTTTGGGCTCACTTCCAGTCGACAGCGATACGGATGAATTTTTTGACGCCTTTTAGTTAGGAGTTTTCCTTTTGTATTTTATTTTAAGTGTACATAGTTAAATTAGTATTATATTGTAAATAAGTTACTTCCAAATAAAATAAAAATAGAAACTGATTTATCCAATAAATAATCAAGCAAATTTGCAATTACTAATTGTTTATTTGTTAAAAAAAACACTGTCCTATTTACCGATTGGAAACTGGTGAATTTACCGCAAACATTAGGGTGTGTGGAGTCGTTAGACCTTACTGCCCACACGATAAAGAAAGAAGAAAAAACATTGATAAACATCTGCTTATGCGTGAGAGATGACTTTAATTAAAAAGTAGAGATTTTTTTACTATATTTTAAGGTTAAACACAGTTCACGCCAGCCCCATCATAAACTAACCTTAAATTACTTACAAAAACACAAAACAGCTAAAACTAAACTCAACAAAAACCTTTAAATATTAACCAGAGAGTAAATCTTTTTTCCTCACGGGACAAAGTCTATTAAATTTATATTTAACTCCCTAATAATTATATTTCTCTCAGACTCGTTCCTGACACACTCCAATAAAAGATGTTGCACATCTTCTCAAAAGTAGAGATTATAATAGTAGATTATGCACCCAGGGGATAAAGCAGTGTCTTGTGTCACGGGCGTCATATTGAATCTCGAACGCAATGAAGGATTCGGGAGTTAACTCCCGAGCGTAGCGAGGGAGTTTAGAGTTTAACTCACGAGCGAAGCGACGGAGTTAATACAAGAATCCTGAATGCAGCGAGGGATTCAAGCTACCCCAAGGCAAAGACACCTTTATCCCCGAGGAGGATACTCTACTTTTCACACCTCCTGTGTGAAAATAAGAAGCCATAATACGAAAAACAAAGTATTTTAAATTTACAAACACTAAGTAGAGATATGTATTAAGAACTATACTGTATACCTACTTAAAAAAAGTTAGTTTAATACCATACGGATTTGCAATATCCGCGCCTTTTTTGCGTTCCACTCGGTATGCCTACCACATAGCGGCCACGAGTCCACGACCAACTCGATTTTCGATTTTGTTTTTACTTCTCTGTGGGTAAGTAAATATGTGCAGGCCTATTGTTAGCAACCTAATACAATTTATGTGTACACAAAGCTTTATATCAGCTGGTAGAATGGGTTCGGTTCGGACGCTTGGCTGTAGGTATGCAATTTGAATTTAGAACGTCATAGGAGATGCTCGAGAAAATAGTTTTAAATTAATAAATCGACTATAAATGGGTTTTAAGTGTTATTCTTATCCCTTTATACAATAATCCGTACATAACCAATTATTCTTATAATATTGCCTTCAATCCTGGACCCTGGTCAATCCTTAAGATTTTGTAGAAATTCGAGAATATCATCCCTAAGTAGTAAGAGTATCGAGAATATCTTTCCTCTTTTTGGAACAGAAAGAGAGAGACAGAGACAGAAGGCGTTGTTAGTACCTCATATACCGCCAATTGAGCAGACAGATGAGGTTTCAAATTTAAATCACATTATTGACCAGCGGGTTATAATGAAATCCAGTACAATATTATTGCCCGGCTGTGCCACCGGCCAACAATGACTCACTTTAGGTTAGGTTGGCATGACATATAATTTGACGTTTTCGATCAGGTGGTGTGAAAACTAATATTATGAAATGGCTTTCTTTCCAGGTCAACGGGCTATACGATGTGGGTGCCAACCATAGCAAACGCATATTTTTCTGGCGGTGAAGACCACTTTGGTCGCACGTTCTGCGACGTAGCAAGTCAGAGTATAAAGACTAATTCTAATGACACTGTAAGTTGGAACATGTTCTATTTATATTCACAAGTAACGGTATTTATTTTTGAAATAAATTAAAAATAATTGTTTCCAAAATATTCGTATTAAATCAAAATAATTTGTCTAGTAACACTAAATCTAGTTCTGATAACACTATGGCCCCAAAAAAAAATACAGAATTACGAATACTATAAAAGCTAATAAAGACAAGTTACTAAACATGTTAAACTTATTCAATATTCCACAGGAATCATTTGAATGCACTGGCAGTATTGACCCGAAGGCGCTGTATGCCACTATGGTATACTCCGGGGCAGCAGCAATCTGTTTGGTCCTCCTGTCTTTCATCGTGGGGCTTGGCAAGAAAACATTAACACTCTTAGTCTTCACTATTTCTTCCGTTTGCGGTGTTTCGCTGCTGTTCGTCAGGATCCCGATGCTGAGCATGGCGTTATTTTTCTTGTTCCTCTACGTTACACTGATCTTGGGCAACGTTAACACGTATTTGGTGGAGCTTAATCCTACGCACTTAAGGTTTATATCTTTTTTTCTATTTTTTAACCGACTTCAAAAAGGAGGTTGCAGTTCGACCCCTTTGTATGTAATAATGTCAGATAAAACTTTTTTATCTCCCTTTACACTTCCTGCTTATTAATTAAATTAATTACAGTTTTGAAGTCGGTTTAATTATTTTTTTAATACTTTTTCGAAATTTGTATTTACTTCCTCATTACCTAGTATATAATGCTTTTAAATCACGCATTCTAGTTAAAACTATGAAAATGCTAATCACTCTCTAGAATCTATCTGAAATTAGAGAATCTTTGAAAAATTGCAAAATAAATTGTGAAAATAATAATTGTTATTACAGAGGTATGACGACATGCTTGTCGGTTATAGTAGCCCGAGGCTCAGGCTTCTTCAGCGTACAAATCATCGCCAGCCTGCAAAAGGACTACTGTACGCCTATGTTAGCCGGATATGTCGCCTTAGTCATATGTGAGTATTATTGAACAAGATCCTTACAGAAATGAACGACACAACTTCAAACTTCCCTCACCTGAAGCTGGCAAGGTTGCATTAAGGCACATAAAAATGTGTGTGTCAGCTCCGACGCACGACTGGAGTTTACTCATAAAAAAACTATTATAGTTTAAATTATGTAAAAAGAGGGGGGTAAATGAATGCATCTTTTTCTTTCATTTTTTCATTCTTTTATCTTTTTTTCTTCTTCTTTCTTCTCTCCTTATTTGTATCTTATTCTCTTTATTCATTGATTCACATATATTTTACATTTTTAAATATTTCTATAAAAACAATAAAAACAACATTTAAAAATATAAAAAATAGTAGTCCGCCGGTGTCGGGAGCTGGGTCCAAGCTACCGGTGGTTAGGGCTCCAGAGAAAGGAACCTCCTCACAATACGAGCCGTATCGAGGAGTACTGCCTTCTGTATCAGGCCCTTTATCCAACTGCGCAACGCCAGCTTCGACAGATGGTCGTCGAAGCTTTATCTTATTTATTATTATATATTTTTATTCATATTATTTACATCATTCCAATGAAAAAATAAACTGAGTATACTTTGTATATATGTCGCAGTCACTCGCAGCCAACCAGCTTAATCAGCCGTTTAATTGGATGCCTAGCTTTTTCATTTAACTGCGCCGTCTTTTCAGCGATCTAAGTGACATCTTTGGATCAATATCGTCTAAAAAGAGTTCAGAGGGAAGGATATAGTGATTTTTCACTTTCTATAGGAAACTTAAAATCGCTCTCTGTTTCCCTCTGAAATCTTTTTCAAAAATGTTTTCTGATAACTATTTAGACCTGGATATCTAGCGTATGCATACCAAGTTTCGTTAAAATCGGTTCATTCATTTTGAAGAATAAGGATTTGAAAGTTTGTATGAGAAGCCGTACCGCGTAAACGCTCTTAAGGATAGAACTGTCAAACGTCAATATTCTATAAAATACCTTGCGATATAGTAATAATAGAGTTTTAAAACGCTTGAATCCGGTGACACACCGACCGGTGTGTCAGACGCGCTACTGTCATTCATTTTATTGAAACGGCTAGAGAAATGTCTGATTGTGTCGGTGACAAGGAACTTCTACTACAACCTGGAATGTACACAGGCTGTCAATACGCGGTCCGAGGGAGATAGCTTCGCGAGAGCCCTCTGTCCCTTTCATTAGGGTGACCAACCAATATAATGTAGGTTGAGACTAATATAACAGGATATAATATATTAACCAATAATTTGATTTCATAAGTTAATAATAATTATGCTTTAAGGATGGAGTAAAGTAAAACGCATTAAACTATGTTTTATTATATCCTGGGGCCTGAAATGAAGACTGCAAATAACGGAATATTTTTTGATATTTGAATGACTTGGAATGACATCAAGCCATTTTTTCTCCCTGATTCTTCTCCAGGCAGTCTGAAATTATATTTTTTAAATTCATTTCAAATATACGAAGTAACACACCTAAATCAGCGATTAATATGGGAAGTTGAAACTTTTTTGCCATTTCCCAACAATGTTCCTCGGGAAATGTGAAATTTCATGATCACGTCTTTTAAGTATTCGGTACACCATTCCATATAAAGTTTTATTATGCTTACGTTGAAGACTACCTCCTATTTATATGCTGCATTGTGTAAATAATCTTATGATTTCGTTCATTATGGGCACCCTACTTCAAGAATTGCAATATACTATACTATACTACTATACTATATATATAATATTGTTCATGGGGATTTTGATTGTATCGATCTCACGAGCAAACTATGCTATGTGGTTCCCCGCACTGTCATATAATAATAATCATAATCATACGTAGTGTCCGTGCAGGTACCCTGTTTGCTGGCAATGCCTGTCGAACTAATTCTGGTTTGCGCTGCCCTATCCGTCGAATGGCTGAATCTTATAATTGTAATTTTATTAATATTGATATTTTTATATGCTCAAAATTCAAATTTAAATCTAATGTAATGAAAATAATTACGAACCAATAATGCTATTAATTAGGAATGTTAGCAAATCAAAATCAAGATTTTATTATTTATTTAATTGTTTCTAGTGTTGATTATTACTCTGTTCCCAAGCAATCAATCAATTAGAATTTCAATTTTGCATGATATTATTTATAATTGATAATGTGATGTAATTATTCATTGTATATCTAGTGGCACTAATTAATTATATATTATCTTTTGTTAATATGCGGATAATGCAGTGGGCTGCAATATTGTTAATATTATGTACTTATTATCTCTGTTCTAACACATATATTGTAGCTGTTTATTGTCCCTAAATAAATAAAATAAAATAAAATACTTACTTGAAGAAAGAAACACCGCATCCTGCATAGGATTCGCTTTTGCAACCGAACAGCTTTTGAATCGCACACTTTTTAACCATCTTTATTACATCCGAATAAAGAAATTGATTGTTTTACAACAAATAAATATGGCTGGTGGGTTACCAGTCTAACTTATATAATTATATATTCTACTAATAAACTTTTCTTTTTTAATTACATTTCAATACAGCATCTAAATTATTGCTAAAAAAATGTTCTCAGTCTAACAGATAATTTAAAAATATTAGAAATATATCAGAACGAAAGTTAATGTTTTTTTAATAAGACACGACAATATTATTTTTTCCTACCATTCCTACTAAATTCGGCAATAATCCTCCTGGCAACACTTAAGAAAGGGACACAGGGCTCTCCAAGCGCTTTCTCCCTCGGACCGGATTTCTCTTTGACCAAGTGATTGTCTGTAATAGAACTTAACTTCATAAACATAAGGTTTATTTTTATATTGGTGTCAAATTGACAATGCTCATTCCAGGTTGTAGTAGAAGTTCCTTGGTCGGTGATCATTCAAAACCACGACGAACAACTCTCACATTTGCATCTCAGTCGCAATCTATCAAAAATGTATCGATATTGAGGCTAGAATTTATTTTTAAGTTAACTATTTAGGTATTAAGTATATCAAATGCCTCATTTTAGTAATTAATTACAGTTCAAAATTCAAATATTAATTTCTTTAATGACATTTGGAAAATACGCATTAGCTGTTTTATCCTAATTATTTTTGTCTCTTCTCAAAGTCTTTATTTATATCTTATTTACTATCACTAAACTTGATTACCTAAACGGCGCGTGAAAAATGTTGAGATAACTCATATGCTATTCACGATAAAACTACTTGCGCAGTAATATTTAACGTGTATCATGGTTATAATACCATAATAACATTTACTTACTACGTAACACATTCCGATTCTGTTTCACCGTGAAGAAGAAACATAAAGTGTCAAAACAAAGACGCACTGCAAGATTAAACACCACATTTTTTCTACTTTACAACTTTACTCTTCATTTTGTCTGTAAAGTATTATGAACGCAAATGAACATAATACATCTATACGAGATCTAATAAATCTGTTGAAGAGTCATTTTTGCGCATAGAAAATAATTTAAAAAAAATAGACAGGGAATTAATGGCTAACTAACAGAACACATTTCCAGCGTTTTTGTCTGTTTGTCTGTTTAGATGTGCAGGCATCACGTAGAAAGTACTAAACGAATATTGATAAGTTTTACACATTAAAATTGTCCGTAATTCAGATTATTACTTAGTTTTTATTTCATCGTAATCGGTTCTCACTATCAAAAGATATTAATTTGTATTTAAATGTTCATGAAAAAATTACTTTTCATTACGTGAAGCACATACACGTGACGCCACATATTGAAAAAAAAATGATAAAAGTTTAGTAGGTACTATATTGCAAGAATGAAAACAAGGAAATAACACCAAAACATATTGTTATTTTATTTGTAAAACTTAATACGTGGCAAAGGAAAAGTAAACATTTTATTGTCTTATCGTTTTATCGTCTGAACTATTATTTTGACAGTTCAACTAAATGGTCGGTAGATGGCGTTTTTCATTTACGTTCGCCTATGTCTGCTAATGCACATTTGCTTCCTAACCTTACTAAACCATTGCAAACAAGCAAAGGGTAGGTACACAAGTACAAGGTTCCAGGGTTGCCAAGTTGTAAAAATTTTTTACAACAATCTGTAAAATTTCTTTAATAATATTTTCATCTTTATTGCTGAAGCTTTAAGTTCAAGGTTGATTGGGAAAATTTGACTGCAGTTTCGGGTAGCTTAATGTGCGTGCGTCTGTACGTATTAAGTCGTTATTAATCGGGCTGCTGTCTGCAACTCCACGTCCAAGTGCGTGTTTTGCGTAAGGGTGAGACAACTATGGCATTCGATCCATCCCAGCTCCTCAAGGAAAGCCAGCAACACCCAGGTGTTACTGACTAATATTAAGTAGTAGTTATTGTAAGTAGATTCAGGATTTTTGGACAAACCAACATTATAACTACCGTTCTAACTTTATACCTAACTAATGAAGAAACAATGCAATAGGTACTTATTGAAAATCAAAGTACCAGGTAAAATTCAAAAGTCCTAACAACAGCCGGTCAGGCCGGAAACCGTCTAATGTGACCGGTCCAAAAAGCTAATGTCCGGCCCGGCTTTATGCGGAAATTTACACTCGCAAGCCTCAAAGGCTTAGTACCCGCGGGCAGGGGCAATAGGGCCGTGATAGGCCCATCGCGACTTCCAATACAAGACAAAAAGTGTTAAATTGTTCAGTAATAATATCGTATGTCTATCTACGCTATAAATCTTCATCATCTGTGTAGCCTCTTTCAAACCACCTATAATTGGGTCGGCTTCCAGTTAAACTGGATTCAGCTAAATACCAGTGTTTTATGCACTAAGTGGTTTTTCTGCCTTTAGACAAACTGACTGCCAAAGATTTACAAATGACAGCCGGGATCAACGGATTAGAATACCTACCTACAGTTCTCGTCAAATAACTTTGCCCCTCTGAAGTTAGCCATTTGCAAAGATCGCGCAGGTGCAGTCACGTAGACGGGAGCAAGCGGGACGCAAGCATGCATCGAACGTAAACGAACGACTGAGACATAAAATCGCGCCCCCATGTCTCTTGCGCATGCGCAGTTGCAGTTTGTTCGTAATTTTAACTACTACGCAGCCACTCGTAGCCAACTTCAGAAGGGCACAGTTATTTGACGAGAACTGTACTTCCCGAGGCTCGGAGGAGTTTTAGTAAGTTAATACGGTCAACCGTCTACAGACCGACCTCGGCAATTGTTACTTAACCTATACTCCATCCGAGAAGGTAGTTAACTAAATGTAAACAAAAAAAACCACGTGACTTAGTTAACCGACTAAACGTAATACCAGTCTGTTCAGTTGTCATGATACGTTACAGTTGTACTCTTCAATTTAGCAACGTTATTATTCGTTAATAACGTTGCTAAATTGAAGAGTACAACTGTGACGTAGCATGGCAATCAATTTTTACTGATATGTAGAATTTGTGAAGTAAGGGTCGATAGAGTTAGGCCGTGTAGATTCAGAAGCTTGGCTCTACATGAGAAAATTTTTTAGTTAGTGCCCAGTGTAACCTTCTTTATATTTTCTTGATTCTAAGAGAGGTCAGGATTACCTGTATTGCAGGATATTCAGGCTGTACGTACATCTTTAATCTGGTGCGACACATTTTTTTTCGACATCCACGCGAACGACGTCGCCGGCACAGCTAGTTCTAAAATAAAGTTCTCAGGGATGCACTAAATAAATAAGAAATGATGACCTTCACCGTGACCTTAAAATGAAATTCGTCACCACCATTATCCAAAAACTTGCTGAAGCTCACGAACATAGACTTCATCGCCACGTTGAGGCAATCCAGCTATAGACAACAGACTTAGTGCGTAGGCTAAAAATAACTAAACCTTTTGAATAAGTGTAGTGTACAAAGTGAATGAATAATAGCAAAGACTAACTCTATGAATAATAGTAACAATGTTGTGCTATAGGTACGTACCTA
Source organism: Melanchra persicariae (assembly GCA_947386135.1). Lineage (NCBI taxonomy): Eukaryota > Metazoa > Arthropoda > Insecta > Lepidoptera > Noctuidae > Melanchra > Melanchra persicariae. Next base: position 2,857,238 of record OX376656.1, on the reverse strand, counting down.
CAACACATGAACAAAGTTTTGCATTTCTTGGGCCTTACCCAGGTGCTCGAGACAAGTGAGATTCTGTCAACGGTAGCGTAGCGAAGGCGATTGTAAATACGTCAAAAATGTATAAAATTGACAGACGCTATCGAAATGTCACGTGATCAAATCCTACAATTTTGACATTTCGACAGTCGCATTCGCTAATTGAATGGCAAATTGTCTAGGGCCTCTTGACACAAAATATTACTCTCACAATAAAACTATACTGATACTTACGTAAAGACGTTTTAAGATAGTTGTATTTAAATGGCTGCATCCCAAAAATTATAATATAACATTTCGCACATACACAGTCGTAAATGTTTGACAAAAAAAAACCCATTTGTTGTAGGTATAGCAGCCCCACTTAAATATTTATTTTATTCTGTTTTTAGTATTTGTGGTTTCAACAATAACAAACAATTTCAACTGTCTAGCTATCACGGTTCATGAGATACCTAGAGCCTGGTGACAGACAGACGGACAGCGGAGTCTTTGTAATAGGGTCTCGTTTTTACGCTTTGGGCACGGAACCCTAAAAAATCATTAACATGCACCAACACTCTACAGTCACCTCTACATACTACCACAAATACGATACACTCACTCAAAAGCAATCACCCACCTTTTTTAATGTTCTTATATAAATATAAAATCTTTTACTTTTTTATACGAGATAACTTTTTTCCAGTGCGCAAACTTTGAGAACCACTTCTGCCCATGTAAATGAACAACTTGCCCCAAGAAAGCCATAGTCAATTCCTAAAAAAAAATTTGAACTTCCCATGCAAAATTGTCATCAACTGACCACAATTTGTATGGGAGACTCAATTTTTTTTTTAGGAATTGACTATGGCTTTCTTGGGGAAAGTTGTTCATTTACATCGACAAAGCGACATACAGCTGAACGTGCGAGAAACAGGACTTCCGCAAATCCACACCAACACGACTAATAGTTTGTCCCTGAGCTTGATTAATGGTCATGCCAAAACTATCAGAAGAGAAGTCTCCACAGAGGACACGGTGGAGCATACAGTGGAGTTCTGCCCTGCTTGGGCGGAGCATCACCGTGTCCTCGTCGAGGCGATCGGCTGCGGCGACCTCTCGCTACCGGTCCTGGTTCACTCCATGGTCCGGAGAAGAATATAAGAATGAATGACAGCACGATTTGACAGTTATTCCTAGTTCGGAAAAGAAAGAAGGAGGAGCGGGTACGGGTCCAGCACTACCATCTCGGAACCTCTCTTCGCGAGTTCTTCTGTGGCGTCACTGCCTAGGGATCCACAGTTCCCCTTGAAGCTCTGGAGCGTGAAACCCGCTACTGATAATTTCTGGCCTTAGGCTGGTCACGACAAATCACCAGCTGACTGGGAATTGAACAGTTTTTTTTCAAAATAAACAGAAAATAATTAGGAATGAGGGAGATCCTGGGAAAGAAATCTAAGAGGTGAAAGGCTCACCGAGTCGAAGCTCCAAAGTCTTGAGCATCGATGCCGAGTTGCTAGTCTGTCGGTTTTCTATCGGTTGCATTTTGGGGAGTGTGCGACGGAATTGCATAGTTTAATTCCGTCAAGCTCGTTCCATCATCGGACCACAAGACGTACGGCCTTACACCACCGGTACACGGTGGACCTCACACCCACATAAACAAAACGGTTTAGAAACACATTCATTGTGCGTACAGCTAAGGAGTGGAATTCCATGACTGAGTCCGTGTTTCCTGATAGTTACACCCTGGGAGTCTTATCAAGAGTGAGTAGGTTACTTCTAGGCAAGCGTGCTCCATCTTCGATCACATCATCGTTTACCATCAGGTGAGATAGTGGTCAAACGCGTTCCTATCAATACCTAGTAAAAAAAAATGAAAACAAAGTCAGTGGAGCAATTTTTTTATTTTATGCATCAAATGTATAACGCCTGGTAAGTATCAAAAGAATTTAACTAAAAAATATTTTTTGGTGTAATTCTCATGCTGTTGATGGTAAGTACAGTTTCGTTTTCAACAGACGGCATTGCAAGTATCATTCAGATACTTACCCCTACATACTATGCATGTAGATAATAAGTTCATTTCTTCTAGATTGCCACAATTCCTATCAGGTTTATGTGTGAATGTTATCTACATTAGTTTTGTACAGCAAATAGGTTCTGCTTGCAAAATACAGCAATAACATATTATTAATATTTGAAAATATTAGGTTTGGTAGGAATAAAAAAATAAGGATATGAAAAAAATAATAATAATTCAAAAATAATTACAACTTTAGTGAGATTCGAACCCACCACAAGTCTTTCGAGAAGCAGGCTTTAAACCAACGGGCTATGAAATCTGTTGACAATTGATTAAAATAGCCGATCTTATATGTCAAGGCTTTTAGCTGCTTAGCTCCCCGAAAGGGTTCCACATCAGGTGACCAACTATTCCTAAAGCGGTATATTAATATCTCTTATAGATTAGCCGCGCTGCTAAGGTTCCACGTCTTGTGTTTCGATCTTCAAAATAAATTATAGCCTATATGTTGGCGAGGACTAATAGCTATACAACAAAAAAAAATTCACTAAATTCCGTCCAGTGGTTTTTGCGTGAAAGATTAACAACAGACAGACAGACAAAAATAAAACATATTTTTGGCTTCTACTGTTTGTATAAAGCACCCCTGCAGTGTGATTCTGTAAGACTTCATTCTAAACTTCGAATCTGAATCCGCTGTGAGTTTCTTGATTGGCATTCTAAAACTCGGTTGATAATTCGAATCTACACTAGCGCTACTATTGCGAGCGTGTTTGCGAGTTGAACTAAATTTACCTCGAGATTTTGACAGATAAAGTATGAGATGACGTAAAAAGTGGCATTCTATAAGGTAATTCCCCTGTCACTTCGACGTTCACTTTGCACTCGAACGCGATTCAAAGTGTCAAATTAAAAGCATCTATTTTACGAGTGAAAATAGAATAAATCATGGTTAAATAGTGTTTAAATAAAGTTTTTAAAGTTATAAAGTGAATAAGTGCCTACCTACTTAAGCGATAACGATGGCAAGAATGTTTTTGTTTAAATCTTTATTAGAAGAAGCTCATGCTTTGGATAAACTAGAAAAGCGTCGACAATCTACCAAAATTCGAAGTTTATCTTTATTAACCCGAGATGACGACTATGTGAGCGTCTATAGATTGTCAAAGGAGCTAATTGACCAACTGGAATATGAGTTACTGCCTCTGATAAAGCCCACAAAACGTCGTGGCAAAGGACTTTCAGCTCGTATAAAAGTAAGAGCTTCATTTTACTAAGTATAAAGTTAGTTTTGTAAGTATTAACTCAGTTTATAGCTGAAAGATTTGTAACCAAGCACACCATAATAAGAAAAACACTTAATAATACGAAGTATTCCCTATATGTGGTTCCCCTGCTAGCTTTATGTTTTCATGTTAGTCCAAGGACCCTGTATAGTTATAATATTCGTATTCTATTAAGCATGAAAATAACCAAATTGGTCCCTATTTTATTTTGACTAGATCTAGATTAAGTAGGTATTTAATTGTTTTATTGTTTCACAGTTATTATGCACCTTGTCATTCTTGGCTAATGGCAGTTATCAGAAAATAATTAAAGAAAATATAAGAACATATTTATCGCAACCATCAGTATCTCGTTGCATAAATGAAGTAGTGGAAGCTCTTAATAATCCAGCAATAGTAAAAAAATATATAAGGTTTCCTCAAAATATACAAGAAAGACAAATGTTAAAAGAAAGGTTAAATTTACAACCAGAAATATAAACTTACTTCATGATTATTTCACTATTATTACCGGCACTGATCGATCAAAAAACAAACAGAACGTAAACAAAACAATGCAACCAAAAGTACTCTGTGAATGCAACGAACTTTTAAACGTCAACGGCAATAAATGAAAATATTGTCCACAGATTACTTATGATATTATCTGTCAGTCATTTCTTTTCGTTAGGTAAGCATAGATTATATTCACGGCACGAATTTAGAGTTTTCTGTTTTTTTTTTACTTATTAGCTGCCTTAAATTCCTTAAAATAAGAAATTTTAATTTAAACATCGTAATAGCTAAAAATCTGTGTCAAAAACTGGTAAAATGAAAAACCGATAAATCCCGACTTAGATTTTGTTGAGTGTGGTAGTCACTAGTACAGTGTTGGTCGCTTTGGAGCTCACTTCACTTCGCAAGTGCCTAGGTGATGCTTACAGAATGCAAAATCAAGGTCATTTTGAACCTTATGCGAAGTGAGAGTGAATAACGACTTGAAATGCGAGTTGTTGTGTGAATTTTACAGAATCGACGTGCAGGAGTATTTTTTTTAGTTTATACTCAACTAGCACTTCGCCCGCGACTTCGTCCGCGTGGGGATAGTAGGTACTCCACAAACTGCAACGCCCCTATACATATCCCCTTATAAAGGTTAGTTTTGGAAAATTAAGCACAACGATTCTCATTATTGGTTCAGCGCAACTGTTCACCCCGTTCAGCCCGTCAGGGGTTGATTATGCAAAAATTGTTAGGTACATGATCTGTTTCAATTATCCCACTTTTAGTTTATTCATAGAATTCCGACGTAAATTGAAGCAAGCTATAATTTCCTCCCCTAAAAACTTATTCACCCCTGCTTCACCCCTTATTATGTATGTACCTAGTTGATTTTCGAAAAATCCAAACATTTGATATTCTTATTGTTTTATCGAAAACATTTAAATGCCGTGGTGTTTCAACGTCATCGGACCAAGCATTGATACGATTCTCCCCAGTTCGCTCAAGCCGCGACATTTTTCTTACTCCGAGCATGTTTATTACCGTCGTAACTTTTGAACGAAAGGTTCGATTTGAATGATTTAAAGTGTAATTTACACGGACATAATCAACCTTAATTATCAAACCATTTAAATGGATAAGGATTAATATCATGGTACTATAATCACCATTTTTTATTTCACCATGGGATTTGCTTGACTAATATTAACAAAAAGCGGTCATGGTGACTTATCCATAATAGTTAGACATATGGTATCGCGGACTTTTTTGTAGATATTGATGACCTCTATAAAACTGTAGTACATCACTTTGCTCTATTGTCAATAGATTCCGCAGCGTACGCGATATAAGGATTTTTTCTCACACCTTGGGTCACATTATCGAAGTTTTCATACGGATCCCTAACTTTTTTGAAAATATTCTATAGCCTATGACCATCGCCGATAATGTAGAATTCTACTGGTGAAAGAATTTTTCAAATCGGTCCAGTAGTTTCGGAGCCTATTAATTTCAAACAAACAAACAAACAAACAAACAAACAAACATACAAACAAACAAATCTTTCCTCTTTATAATATTAGTGTAGATGTACAGAATTGACGTCTTCTACAGTTTTATTATATGTATATATTACTTACTAGCTGTGCCCGCGACTTCGTTCGCGCGTGCATTTCGTATTAAGGAAAATATTAAGTACACAAACTCACTAAATGTATGTAGGTACTCATCATGATTATGACATGACTTACAAAATTATGAAGAACGAACGAATATTAACACTTAAAAAATTTCTTCGTAAACAATATTACTCGTTATGTGATATTCATCAGTACGTATAAACAGGCTTTGCGCGCTGCTTACTTGCGACAAAGCGACATACAGCCTGACCGTGCGAGATACAGGACTTCCGCAGATCCACAACAACACGATTAATAGTTTGTCCCTGAGCTGGATTAATGGTCATGCCGAAACTATCAGAAGAGAAGTCTCCGCAGAGGACATGGTGGAGTATACGGTGGAGGTCTGCCCTGCTTTGGCAGAGCATCACCGTGTTCTCGTCGAGGCGATCGGCTGCGGCGTCCTGGTTCACTCCATGGTCCGGAAAAGAATATAAGAATGAATGACAGCACGATTTGACCGTTATTCCTAGTTCGGGACTAATCGTAAGTCCGTAGGTGATACGGAGTAGAAAACGCCCAACACTAAGGCCGAATCTACAGACTTCGGGCTTAAGAGAGTAGACCCCCTCAGCCGCCGCAACAGAAAAAGACAACCCGGGCGTTGCGTCGGGAGTCGCAGGGCAATTCCCAGCCACCCTAAGCGCAGACCCGCAGATGGCGAGCGTAGGTTGGCTCACTGTCCGAACACTACCAGGCCCGGGTCGACGAAGCGTCGTAGCCAGTGTTGCGGAATTTGTTCGAAAAGTCACCACGGCGGTGTGTTTTAGTCAGTAAGAGTTTGACACTCTCTTCCGCTCCACCCAGAGCAGAAGAAGTCATTTGATGATTTCCCATCCATAAAAAAACCCACAACGGATAGAGTAGAGTAGAGACTTCGTTGACCTGGCTAAGTTTGCAAGCCTAGCTCCGCCCAAATGTACAAAAGCCACCAGTGTGCTTCACAGGTTGAGCGGAGAGACGACCGATAATACTCAAGCCGCAAGGGAGTGATAATCTGAGATTAAAGTCAGCTCAATCACTTAGAATCACAAAATCACAAACCTATATTTACCACCTGTATATGTTCATTATGGATTGCAATAAACGATTTGATTTGAAACCTGCACCTCACCGTTCCGAGGATTCTTTCACGTCGGAAAGTCATGGCCAGGATGACGTAGCCCACTGATTCCTCGGCGTCGAGACTACCTCCGCAAATTGGGCTGTCTGTGGTGCATAAGTTTAAAAAAATTAAGGGCAATGATCCGTAATATAATCCCTATTATTACAGAGGTAATTTTTACTTAAGCTGAGAAGTCATTTAGTTAGTCACGTTTATAGACTTGTCATTGCCATTTTTCACTGCAATCTGTAACCCGTGACCATTTGTTGTCATGAAGTTCAGTTGTTCTCTGGCAAATTCATGCGAAACTGTGAGAAAGAAAGAAAGAAGGAGGAGCGGGTACGGGTCCAGCACTACCATCTCGAAACGTATCTTCGCGAGTTCTTCTGTGGCGTCATTGCCTAGGGACCCACAGTTCCCCTTGAAGCTCTGGAGTGTGAAACCCGCTACTGGTAATTTCTGGCCCTAGGCTGGTCACGACGAGTCACCAGCTGACTGGGAATTGAACAGTTTTGTTTCAAAATTAATAGAAAATAATTAGGAATGACGGAGATCCTGGGAAAGAAATCCAAGAGGTGAAAGGCTCACCGAGTCAAAGCTCCAAAGTCTTGAGCATCGAAGCCGAGTTTTTAGCCTGTCGGTTTTGTATCGGTTGCATTTTGGGGAGTGTGCGACGGAATTGCATAGTTTAATTCCGCCAAGCTCGTTCCATCATCGGACCACAAGACGTACGGCGATACGCCACCGGTACACGGTGGACCTCACACCCACATGAACAAAACGTTTTGGAAACACATGGCGTGGAATTCCCTTACTGAGTCCGTGTTTCCTGATAGTTACAGCCTGGGAGTCTTATCAAGAATGAGTAGGTTACTTATAGGCAAGCGTGCTCCATCTTCGATCACATCATCGTTTGCCATCAGGTGAGATAGTGGTCAAACGCGTTCCTATCAAAAGTAAAAAAAATTAAAACAAAGTCAGTGGAGCAATTTTTTTTTTTTGCATCAATTGCGTAACGCCTGGTAAGTATCAAAAGAATCTTTAACTAAAAAATACTTTTTGGTGTAATTCTCGTGCTGTTGATGGTAAGTACAGTTTCGCTCAACAGATGGCATTGCAAGTATAATTAAAGATACTTACTCCTACTTACTATGCATGTAGATAATAAGTTGATTTCTTCTAGATAACCACAATCCTATCAGGTTTATCTGAATGTTATCTACATTAGTTTTGTATTTTTTAACGTGATGCAAACAAAATATAAACAGAAAATAGGTTCTGCTTGTCTTGCTAAAACGATATGCAAAACACAGCAATAACATATTATTAATATTTGAAAATATTAGGTTTGGTAGGAATAAAAAAATAAGAAAATAAATAAGATAAAAATAATCCAAAAATAATTATAACTTTTGTGGGATTCGAGCCCACACCAAGTCTTTCGAGAGGCAGGCTTTAAACAAACGGACTATGAGATCTGTTGAAATTTGATTAAAATAGCCGATAGCTTAGCTCCCTGAAAGGGTTCCACATCAGGTGCTCTAGACCTTCATTTTTTTTATGTCGACAGACAGTACTCATCATGTTGACCAACTATTCCTAATGCGGTATATTAATATCTCTTATAGATTAGCCGGACTGCTAAGGTTCCACGTTTTGTATTCAGATCTTCAAAATAAATCATAGCCTATATGTTGGCGAGGACAAATAGCTATACAACAAAAAAAGTTTCATTAAAATCCGTCCAGTGGTTTTTGCGTGAAAGACGAACAACAGACAGACAGACAGACAGACAGACAGACAAAAAAAGAAAAAAACATATTTTTGGCTTCTACTGTTTGTATAAAGCACCCCTGGAGTATTTTTTTTAGTTTATATTCAATGTACAGAATTGACCTCTTCTACAGTTTTATTATATGTATAACTTTTACTTGTATGTAATTAAGTATTTTTATCTACCACCTCATCAAGTTTTTGTAGTAGGTATTACTTTTACCAACAAATAAAAATAGTTTGCCTCATTTGGGAAGAGACTGAACCCCACGACACAGGAAATCCTAGTGTGGGATCCAGGGAATATGATGAAACTTTATCGCATTATTGTCCAATTATTGTACCTACAATGTGATAATGAACCAAATTAAAATGTTATTACTTATTAAAAAAGGGTGTTTATAAATTATGTCAGACTAAGAAAGTGCTGCTAGACGTGTGTGTAAATGTGCAAATGGACACTATTCTTAGTTTTAGCATAATCATCACGTAACATATTAATTACTTATTACTCTTATTGGTCTTATAAGCTAGTATAGATCGTAATTAAATAATAAAGAAGTTTGTTCTTACTAATGAAGTGCAAAAAAAAGATATTTCAGTCAATTTACACAAAACCTTGACAAATTATATGCCTAAACCTTCCTCGTGGAATCTCTTCACTCTATCTATTGGTGAAAACTGCGTAAAAATCCATTCAGTAGTATTTGAGTTTATCGCGAACAGACAGACAGACAGACAGACACGGCGGAGGACTCTGTTTTATAATGTGTAGTGAAGTGATATATATACATATATATATAATATACCCTACTCAACCCAATAATAAGGATCTACAAAACTAACGTTTTTAATCGTCTTTTGTTGCCGACAAAAAACTTCAATGTAATAATGTAAATAGTCAGGTGGTAGCGCATTTTGTTCGCAAGATACAAATAAAGCTTATCTCTCGCAAACTCACCGTTTACGCAAGGATATCTAAAATCATCACATCATCTAAAATTGTGGTGTGTTATTCGTATCAGTATTTATTTTGTGTGATTTTAAAACAAACTATATTTGGGCACGGTAAATATTATACTGTGATTTGGGCGCGCAGTGGTTCGCAACACTCACCATAAGTACTCGCATTCAGTCCAAAGACTACAATAGTATACTGGCTAATTCAGTCTATCAGTGATACAAGGGGAATTAAATACTAGTTTGATCAAATATTGGTCATTTATTATCAACTACCATCGCTACTACTGAAAAGCAAACGTAATGTAAGAATAGTAATTAATTTTAAAGAGTAAACATACTATTATTTAAAAAGTAAAACAATAATTGAATAAAAAATTCTAGGGAAGAAACAAAGTACCTATTTTTAATGTAAGAAATTGAATTTGTAAATAGCTGTGCAATATTTTTTTTAAAATGACGTTCGCCAAAATCGAAAACGATTCGAAGGAAAGCAGCTTTGAAGAAGCTTTGGACCTAACTGGTGAGTGGTTTAATAATTTTTTCATTTAGTTTTATTTCCGAAAACCTAACTGTGTGTCAATTTTACTGCAAAACAGTATAACTAACACAATTTTTTTCAATATCCATCTACATTAATAAAGTAACACTTACAATGTGCTTAAAGACAGTATGGCAGTTCCCTATTCATCTAATTGAAAATACCTGCAGTCAAAATCTATTACAACTTATCGAAGGGACTAGGCACTAGGTATTTTCGAGGTAAAAAAATGATTTTTTTACCTCGATATTGAATGTAACAAAATCCTTAGATATGAATAAAATAAAACTACGTTTTCACATAATACTACGCACCTATTACCTATACCTATTTATGAAAGAACGTATTTTTTCTGTATTCATAAAATCTGTAATACTGTGTATACAGATAAGTATTAAACTGATTGCAGAGGTATGAGGAAGTGGGCTTTGATTATACGTACTGCATTTTATTTTAATTTTTTGCATGGGGAATGATCTACATAAACCCCTTCCGCTCTGGGTGGAGCGGGAGGGAGTGTCAGACTCTTACTGACTAAAACCCATCCGTGCTCCTCGTAGTGCCCTTTGCGTCACAGGGCCGCGGTGACTCTTTCGAACAAAATCCGCAACTGATTATACTGCATGCACGTGAATTGTTTCTAAAAATTACATAAGGCCCAAAACTCGACACGTTTTTGTTTACTTTTATACGATCTTAATAGCCATTAACCATTATACTGTGGCAGATGTGGATACTGTTACCTATTCAAATTGTTTACAATACAGCTGGTTGTTGTAACAGATATTTATATTTCTCTAAAGATATTAGTTAAATGTATATACCTAGTCGCTTAGTGCGATATGTCGTAAAAAACAATGTTTTTGATAAGGTGGTCATACAGCATTCAGCTGGGAGTGCCGGGACCATAGATGGTTTAATAGTCTTTGACCGGGACCTATGAATTTGGTCAATATCACGTGCACGGGTATGTCGTTCTAAACGATGTCTTCATAAACCGTTGTAAGTAACTGAATTACAAAAAAATAAAATCTGTACAAAAAAACGTACTAAAAAACTTTCCCAATTTGATTTTCACAGACACTGCCACTGTCACGCCGTGTTCATGTCGCAGTCAACTAGCTGAATCCACCGTTTCATTAAAAGTCTAGCCTTTTCATTGAACTGTGCCGTTTGATCAGCGACATAAAAAAGAAGTCACTTAGGTCGCTGAAAAATCCGCACATTTAAATGAAAAGGCTAGGCAACCAATTAAATGGCTGATTAAGCTAATTGGCTGCGACATTCACACCAAATCCCATCGTGATGGCACTACTGAAGGTTTCAGTTGCCTTCAGTAGCTCCAACAGTCACAAATTGTTGGGGGCAAAGAGTTTCAGATCATCCATGTAAAGAAAGTGAAAAATTGCCTTACCACCCCTTCTCTACCGATAGCCTTTTTTTTATAGATGGGAAATCATCAAATGACTTCTTCCGCTCTGGGTGGAGCGGAAGGGCGTGTCAGACGCTTACTGACTAAAACCCATCCGTGCTCCTCCTTACGCCCTTTGCGTTCCGCGGTGACTTCCGCAACCAACCGATAGCCTAGGCCTGAACCCGTCAGCAGTGTGCTTAGAGGATTCAGAGCCAAACAAAACCAAAGTGGACTCAATCTGTCGCCCTGGATTATTCCCCGTTTAATCACACCAGCGGCCTTTTATTTTTGTGCATAGATAACCGTGGTAATCAGGGCCTAAGTTCGGTTGGAGTTGATCTATACTCGCAAAGCGCATTTTCCAGCGCGCTCCTCAGTCGATCGTTGCACTGGTTACTTACCGTGACAACCCTTTCATCTACCTCATCACTAACATTATTGGGCCGCGGTGCGTTTGCGCCACTGGCTGGTGCCTGTACCGCGGTCTGTGTCGTGGTCGAGATGATAAGGTTGTTCAGTACCTCTGAGCGCAGCCTATCACGTGCGGCATCGTCCAACCTATTTGATTGCTTTAGATGATTCGCACCTGCAGGCCTACACAAAAAACTTTTCTGTAGCGTTAACGTCAGACGCTCACGACAAAATGAATGGAAGTGACATTAGGTGATGACAATTCCTTTCCACACCTAATGTCATTCCCATACATTTTGTCGTCAGCGTTTGACGTTAACGCTACAGAAAAGTATTTTGTCTAGGCCCCCAGGGGGTCTAGACAAAATCATCGTCATCACCTAATGTCATTCCCATACATTTTGTCATGAGCGTCTGACGTTAAGTCTACAGAAAAGTTTTTTGTCTAAGCCTGCTGATCCGACAATCGTTGGGCCGAGACGTTCACAGTTGGTTCCAGGTCGTGAAACAGAGACAGCATCCTGACACGATACGCAGTGAGTTTATTTCCCCCCTGTAGACCCGTAATATACGCGCCTGACGTTCTGAATCTATCTCAATAGTGAGCTTACCGCTTGAGGTTGCCTTTGCTCTCTCTTTATTACTTACCTTTAAAAATGGCAGCCATTACACATTCAATCCGGATCACGATCCAGATTGATTGTGTAACGTGTTTGATTGACGAATCGCGAAATATGACAAATATCGAGATTTATTGAAATCTATGAGCGCGATCCGCGGATCGCGATCTAGATTGAGCGTTTAGATGCGAAGTTTTGTCAGTGGGTCGTCTTTTGTCTTGTTCTCCTTATATGATAGGTAACCGGAGAATATTGCCAGTTGATTCCCAATGAAGGTCAATTCTTCTTCTTCTTCTTCGTGTGGGTAGTAAGGTCTAACGACCCCACACACCCTGGTGTCAGAGTATCTAAACCGCCTCAATGGCCCCTGACATGAAGGTCAATTAAATCATTTCAAATGGTTGCGATGAAAAGCAAGATTAGGTAGTTGTTTCCATAATAATATTATTATGTAAGTATGACCAATTTGAATGAAGTCGAAGTTGGCTTATTTACAAGTGCCTCAACAGAAAAGCTGAATAAGTGCCTATAAAGTTCCACTATGGTTTGATGGAGGTGCTGGTGAATACCTACTTCGTAAGGGTAAGCGCGCACTACGAAAACAAATCGTTGCGAAGAAAATTCGTCAATCTGTGAACAACAGAAATGTATTACAATCCGCGCACTGCGAAAATAAATCATTTGCGATTTATTTTCGCAGATGCGAAATCATACGTATATTAAGGCTAAGCGCGCACTACGAAAATAAATCGTTGCGAAAAAAAATCGTCAATCTGTAAACAACAGAAATGTACTACAATCCGCAAACGATTTATTTTCGCAGTGCGCGGATTGTAGTACATTTCTGTTTTTTAGCTTAACTAAACGCTTAGCCTAACTTCGCACATTGCGGAAAAAATCGCAAGCGCAGCGGTAAATTTTTTATCATATGCACGAAGATCGTTGGTATAACGATCTTCGTGCATATGATACGGTATATGGTACGTAAAAAAATCCTTTAGAATGTCTTACTGCTGGCAAATGATGGACCCAGTAACGTTTAGTTATCTGTGTTAGGCACAGTGACTGTCTTGGCCCTGCTTTTGGCTCTGCTATTTCGCAGGCGATAATAAATCGTAGTGCGCGTAGGAATTATTGTCGTTTGCAATTTTATTTCGCACTTTAAAAGTCGCAACGATTTATTTTGAAGGAGGGCAGCGTACGCCCTCCTCCGACGCCCGGTGCGCCTGCTGCGGGCCGGGAGAGCACTCGACATCTCCCTCTCCCTTTCCGCAGCCTCCTTCTGCGCGATGACAGTTTCGCAGAAGGAGACCACCGCGTCCCAGGACAGTACCTACCTACCTACCTTAAGTGTGCTTAAGTGACCATAGTACAATCTTGTAAAAAATTAACAGGCAACTGTCACGAGCGCCATTATTAAAATAATGATGGTTTCAATTTCGATTTCATTGATTTCAAAATGAGCGTTAACCCTATAATTATGGCGGCAACCCAAAGTAGAACCGAATGTCAAAAATTTCATCTTGACAGATACGTTCCGAATCCTCCAGAAAATGTCGAGTGTTGCAAACATGTTTTTATTTTTTCTACCAGGTTTCGGAAAATACAATGTAAGCATGCTGATTACCTGCTGCTTGCTAATTTTGGCGATGTACCTGGATATTTTCGGCTTCTCTGTGGTGCTGCCAGCGATGGCGTGTGATATGTCGCTAAGCACTTCGCAACAAGGGTTTCTGTCTGCAATACCGCTTATAGGTAAGAAGCGTTGTCTGATCGACACCTTGTCAGTTTTCTCTCCCCTTGTAATTTGCCATGAGAACGCTGAATTAGAGGTCTTGAGTTTATTTTGCATTGCTTAAAAATAAACTCAAGACCTCTAATTCAGCGTAGACCTCTAATTAAGTCGTTTTTGTTTTTTGCTCGATAACCACATTTACCAAAATTAAAATCATTGTGATGACTAAGCCGAGAATCACCAATTAAAATAATTATTTTCTTTATTCTGCAGGTTTAATCGTTTCGTCCTACCCTTGGGGTCTGTGTGCTGACACTAAGGGTCGCCGGAAGACACTGTTAGTCGCCATGCCAGTTGGCTTTACCCTCAGCTTAGCATCAACCATGGCACCGGATTTCGTATCGCTAGCCGTTCTCAAGTTTCTTTCCGTTTCATTGTAAGTTTCTATAGTTAAAACTATTACACTTAGGGAAAATTTCACCAATGAAACTGAACGCGATCAGCGAATAAACCACGTTTATGAGCAGTCAGTGTCATTATTTTTATAAGGAATATTTACACTGACAGCTCTTGCACGCAGTTTAGATGTACTGATCGCATTCAGTTTCATTGGTGAAATCCACTCTTAGTGTTCAAGTAAGACACATATAACCAAAATACACTTTTGTTAGTAAAAAAACGGGTATGAACACTACTTAAAAGCCTGTCATTCTTAGTTTGTCTTCGTCATAATTATTTTGAGTTCTCTCAATCAGAAATTTTAGTATATTAAATCATATTTATTAGTTTATTATTTTAGCTTAAATATGTATTTTATTAGTAGGTATTATGCATATTATTGTTTTTTTATTTCCAAAACAAAACTCTACTTTTAATCTTATTTGTTGTACACCTACCACAGTGTAGTATTTTTAACCCAAAAGTTGACTGGTAGAGAATGCCTTATTGCATTAAGTCCACCCATGTACCACTATAGTACATAAAGTTTAAATAAATAAATAAATGATGAGCTATCGCCAATTTTATTAGTTTTGAATTTCTTAAGAGGGCGCCGAGCTCGCAGTGGCGCCCTCATCGTTTATTTGATTATTTCTTTTATTTTAGAATGAAAATGCAGAAAATAAGCACGCTAAGTTGTGCTCCACAAGATTATACGTTAATATTATTATAAACGGTAGTTTTAAATTGTTTAGTTTTATTATAATCACTATAACAAAAAATAGTGTCCACTATTATCCGTTTATAAAAATAAAAGAAATAACCAAACAAACGATGAGGGCGCCACTGCGCGCTCGGCTACCTCTTAAATAATAGGGTTTGTCCTCAAAATAGTAGATCTGACACCAATTGTAGTTGCCAAACAATTTAAAAAACAATTCCTTAATAAATCACTTTTAATCATGGGGATATATTATCAAGTATCAAATAAATAGGTTGGGATTTATTATAATGGGTTTGTCATGATAACCGTATAATCAAATTAATTGAAAACGATCATTCGTACATTCGGCTAACGGGGAAAACGGGAAGTAAAGCATATTCTGGGTGGTTTAAAAAAATTACCACGAAGGTGATGGCGGGGTCTGTCCGCTCGCTTCGCTCGCTCACTTGACGCCGCCATCCCCTTCTAACCCAACCTGTCCGAGTCGGGGTGCCCTAAGCTCCCTGTGCCCTATGTTCGAATATTTGGTGACAGATATACCTTTCTGAGTACGAAGCTAACGGAATAAACCTATTATTTTGAGAAAAAGTTTTATCCAAGAAACGAACTACGATTTTATTGATAATCCATCTCTTATTTTACATACATATTGATATTAATTTGATAATTCATACCTGGCGACATTTTTTAAATATCTGAGAACGAAAATATTTCGTAGCGATAGATCTATTTATTAGGTGATACAACTTGATGACAAATATAAATTTTGGTGATAAGAAATATAGTCCCCGTAAATAACAACCGACCCTGAAAAAGAAGCTACAACACACGAAAGCTTTACCTACTGTAGAAATGTCAATATTAAAAATACGTTGGTCTTCGGGTGATTCAGGATCCATAGATAAAGGCCGATTATTTTAAACTGCTTAGTTAGCCTAGTGCCCGTTAGAGTTCCTGCCGAGCATGAGGTCCTGGTTTCGATTCCCGGGGCGCGTAAAATGTTTGTGTGTCTTTCTGTCTAAATGGAATATCTTAGTAGCAGTCTGAACTTGTTCCCGGTTGAAGGATTTGCCCTTATAAGACGACTTAGGACAACTGGCGCAATGCACCTCTGCGTAACTTTTTTAGAAATACAAGTCATCATCATCTGCCTAGCTTTTACCCAACTATACTCGGGTAGCTAGGCTTCCAGTCAAACCAGGATTCAGCTGAATACCAGTATTTTACGTGGAGTGGCTGCCTACCAGACCTCCACAATCCATCAACTGGTAACATGGTACTACTTGGCAAGACTGGAGTCAGATTTTCTGGCTTCTGATAATCAGTAACAACTGCCAAAGATCTACAAATTACAACCGGGACCAACGGCTTAACGTGCTTTCCGAGGCACGGAGTAGTCTCGGCATGTTAACAATGTTCACCCATCCACAGACTGACCTAGGCAAGCATTGCTTAACCTTGAAGATCGACCCGTGTGGCTGTTACTATTTAGCCACAAGCTTCTCTTGAAGCTCTTTTAGAAATACAGGTGTGACAATTATTTTTAAACCAGTCCATAGATACAAAATTACCTTAGCCTATTATTTACTTGTAAGCCGAAACAAAAGTTTGCCACTTGGCCATCGAGCGGTGGGCCCACAAAATACAAAATTGGTGCCCTGAAATTGCGAGACGGGGATGCGGCAGACCACAATGGAGATAGTGGGACAACTTGGATGTCTTAGGAATTTGCAGAATGTGGCACAAAATCTGAAACACTGGAAGGAGTGGTGGGAGGCCTTTGCCAAGCAGTGGAACATTTCAGGCTAGCTATAATAATAACAAGCCGAAACAGTTTTCAGTATAGACACCAATATTCTTTATTATTTTACGTTTTCAGCTCAACGTCAGCCAACGCAGCGGGTATCGTCTTACTAGCAGAGAGTGTGCCTAGTAGACAACGCAGTAGGCTCATGTTTCTGATTGCCAGCGCCACCGTGATGCCTCAATTCATAATTTGCTGTAAGTGTAAGTTGTTCACACGCATTCTTAGAAATATTTATGTGTTTTAGTACAAACATGATGCCTCATACCCAGCATTTGCTTAAGGGTGGGGTAAAAATAGGCAAACTTGATTTGTATTAGGATTTCTTGTGGATAAGCAGGTGCGAGAGAGCAGAGCTCGAAAATAGTTGCACCCTAATATACATTCCGATGCCTGTTTTTCACAGCCTTTGCTCTACCAATATTTTCGCTGACCTTCGGTTACGAGATACCCTGGCTCGGCGTGGTGTACCGACCCTGGCGGTTACTGTTGCAAATCATCTGTCTACCGAGTGCGATTGGTATTCTCTCTATGATATTTCTGAAAGAAAGTCCAAAGTTCTTGGTCAGTAGGAACAGAAACGATGAAGCCTTGGAGGTTTTTAAGTCAATATTCAAGAGCAACACCGGTTTTAAAAAGGATTGCTATACAGTGAGTACCTTCATTCAATACACATAAAAAAATAGTGTGAGCGCTATTGAGTGAAACAAATACAGACCTACAAAAATATTTTCGGTTTTCAGGTAAAGCATGTCTATCTCGAAGAACCACCAGTAGATAGCTATGAAAATTCAGTGCTGAAGAAAATGTGGAACCAAACCGCACCTCTGTTCAAGCCTCCTCTATTGAAGAACTCCGCCATACTTTACTATTTACTGCTAACTGCATACATGACGTAAGTTTTACTAATGAGTAAAATCATGTACCTAGCTTTGGCAATTTTTTAACAAACGTTTATGTGATGAATTATGTAGATACTGATTTATCCAATTAATAATATAGTATATATATATATATTTTTTAAGTTATCCTATAGGCCAATATTGAAATGGCTTTCCTTCCAGATCAACGGGCTATACGATGTGGGTGCCAACCATAGCAAACGCATATTTTTCTGGCGGTGAAGACCACTTTGGTCGCACGTTCTGCGACGTAGCAAGTCAGAGTATAAGGACTAATTCTAATGGCACTGTAAGTTGCAATTAGAGAAATCGGATGATTCCGATAGTCGATAAACCGACAGAATAAACATGCTCTATTATTTTCATAAGTAACTGTAATTATTTTTGATATTAATAAAAATAATTTTACCAAAAATATCATATCAAATCAAAATAATTTAGTCTAGTGCTTTTACTGCTTTTACGTTACGATGCGTAAAAGATGCGCGTCCCTGGTACGTAGAGTACGTGGCAGCGGCAACAGCATCCTTGGTATGATCGCTAGTCGGCTGGCATCAGTCACTGCTGCACCATTTGTCATGGAATGGCGCAGTAGTGATTGTTGAGTTTACGTTCTTTTATTTATATAGTTTGTTGTGGGTACCTAATTATAATTATAACTAACACTAGTCTATAAGAACATTGTTACTAACACAATGGACACCATAGTCTGAAATAAAATATTTATTATCATTATTATTACTAGACCCCAAAAAAATTACAAAATTACCTACTATGAAAGCAAATAATAATCATATTCAATATTCCACAGGAATCATTTGAATGCACTGGCAGTATTGTCCCGAAGGCGCTGTATGCCACTATGATATACTCCGGGGCAGCAGTAATCTGTTTGATCCTCCTGTCTTTCATCGTGGGGCTTGGCAAGAAAACATTGACACTCTTAGTCTTCACTATGTCTTCCCTTTGCGGTGCTTCGCTCCTCTTCGTCAGAATCCCGATGCTGAGCATGGCGTTATTTTTCTTGTTCCTCTACGTTACACTGATCTTGGCCAACGTTAACACGTATTTGGTGGAGCTTAATCCCACGCATTTGAGGTTTATATTTTTTTCTATTTTTTCGTACGTACAATTTGGATAACGGCATTGTGTAACCTTTTCGCGAAGTTTGCGTAACGATGTACATGACACCCTGTATAAAGATTTGAATTGCTAAATATGATCTAGATAAATACAAGATATTACCTAATACCGATTTATATATTCGATTTAATACTACATAAAATATAAATATCATTAAATATCGTAAAAAAATATGAAATGGAAACGAAAACTTTTTTGCTCACTGTACTTTGCACAAACTTCATTCGAACCAGGTGTCAAGTTAACTCTCATAACTCGTGGTAGGGCACGAGTTATAGCCCAGCCAAGGAAGGTAAAAAAGGGGAAAAAATCCGTGAATAAGCGAATTTTGGTATAGTTGTTATCTTATGCCCGCTGCATAAGGTGCCTACGTGTAAACCCGCACAGTAAGGAATAGTATCGGTTGGCAACAAAAAATATTTCGAGTTGATTAATTGTTTTCTGTCATTTCTAGTATTCATACCTAAAATTTAAAGTATGAGGCTCAAATGTCTCCATAGAGTCTTTTGATCCCTACATGAAATAGGATCTATAGGTATTTTTTTTTTTTGATATTGTAGCAGTTTTTTCGCTGACTTTACATTTTTTTCAAAATCTATGAATGCAGTTCAGAATATCTCGAAAAGGTATGGATGGACTCTTAATTAATAACGTTTTCCTGTAGCTATTAGAGTACCTGCCCTTACTCGTCTCAAAAATCCACCCTGTGTCCTAGTCTATTTGTTCATCTTGTATTTCTCATCATGTATGTATTTATTACCTACGTAAGTTCAAATTTTTCGTATCGGTATTTTATTTTTAAGATTAGGTATATGCGCCATTCTGCCATTCGTGCCAAAAAAAGTTTATTTTCTTAGTGTCCGTCTTCTTCCTTCCATATCTCATTAATATCGATCCTAGCGAAAAAGTGTACAGCATCTTTTTGTAGAAAATTTTTATCTAGATTACTGATGTATGAGAGTTTTTACGATTTAAGAGTTATTTACGAAAAACTAAAAAAAGGTCCTTTACAACCCCCACCCGATAGCAAAAAAACAAACAATTAACAATATACTAAAATACTAAAAAAAATAATAAAAAAATACAAAAGCCCGTTTTAGTATATTGTTTAAAACACCATTCCCTACAACTATGCTAAAATTCGCTAACCTATACACGAATTATTTCCCCTATTTGGCAAATTTTGGTTTTCGTTTTGTATCATGCTTATAAAATCACGAATTCCAGTTAAAACTATGAAAATGCTAATCACTCTCCAGTATCTATCTGAAATTAGAGAATTATTATCTTTGAAAAATTGCAATATAAATATTTCCGTAACAAAGTGTTTGTTATTACAGAGGTATGACGACGTGCTTGTCGGTTATAGTAGCCCGAGGCTCAGGCTTCTTCAGCGTGCAAATCATCGCCAGCCTGCAAAAAGACTACTGTACGCCTATGTTAGCCGGATATGTCGCCTTAGTCATATGTGAGTAGAGTTATTGAACACGATATTTAAAGAAATGAACGACACAACTTCAACCACCTGAAGCTGGAAAGGTTGCATGATGGAACATAATAAAGCATGAAGATAGGAGATGAGGAGCTCGTGGCCAAATAATACTACAGCACGCAGCTGCAATAGCCGCACGCATCCACCTTTTAACATACCCATACTTTCTTCCGTAACGTAGTCATTTGTAGATCATTGGCAGCCGTTACAGACTGTCAGAAACCAGAAAATCTGACACCGTTCTTACCAAGAAGTACCGTGTTACCCAGTTAATGGGTTGTGTGTGGAGGTCAGCCGATCTATTCTGTCAACATGTGTCACCGTGTAGAGAGACTAGTTTCCAACTGCAATTTATTAAACCATGTTATTTTTATGTTGCAGCTGGACTACTTGTTGCATGTCTCTTACCATCGGATTCGAAATCAAAAGAAGAGAAGAATCAAATTGAAAGAAAAGAAGGAGTAGATCCATAGCTTTAAGTCTAAAATATTACTAGTTTTTAAGTTTAATAATTTGATTATTGTGAACAGATTGTCGTATGATTAAAAACATAAGCTATTCAGTTATTGTTTTATTTCTAAAAAACAATGATAATAAAAATTAGACTACTAAATCAGAAGAAAACCATGTGTTTTAATTGGCAACATCTTTATTCTGTGGCTGTCGGATGATCTGTCAAAACTTTAACTGTCATTCATTTTTGTGAAACGGCTAGAGAAATGTCTGATTGTGCCGGTGATAATTCAAAACCACGAGTTGTGGTTTTAGGAGGTAATTAATTTCTCTTACCTAGAGTAAATGTGCTAGAAACTTCAATTAATTCAACAGTATTGATGTTGTACTCACTGCTGTGAAGTGACGTGTTTTTTTTTTATTCTTGTAACGGTCTCTGAGTGTTAGTCATCCGCCTGAGCGGAGTCTTTTTCGTCCGTTGATGGTGTGATTTTGATTCAGGGTGCGGTTTCATCGGGCGGAACCTGGTGGAATACTTGATAACCAATGACTTGGTGAGCGGTCTGCGGGTCGTGGACAAAACGCCACCGCAACTGGCCTTCTTGAACCCAACACACAGCAAGATTTTTGAAGACTCTCGTATTGAATATAAGAGCGCGAATCTTATTAATCCCAGTAAGTACAAATATTGTTTCACATATTATCATTCTTTTAATTAGGACTCAATTCTTAACAGAATATTTAATTTAACAAAACTTTAATTTTAATTTAGGAACTCTTCAATTTTAATTTAAGACTTTAATTAAACTTATTAAGATAGCATGAAGCTGTTATGTTTGTTGCAATATTATAATCATGATGTTCTGCATAAAGTCAAGGACAGTATACTTAAACACATCAATTTTACTTTCTCGTTATCTATAAAACAAGTACAGATAAGATAAAAACTCTTTTCTGCCATACACAAGTTAAAACAATTAATTTTATCATAAGCAGTGAAATTTTAGGTCAGTGGGTTAACTTGACTGACAGTCAGCAAAATCTTAGACTCTCTCAGAACATTAAATTTTATTGGTGAGGACTAGTGTAAGGTGACACTGGAAACAATTTCATGAAAGAACTTAGAAGAAGGATTTTCTAAATGAATTAGCCAGAGGAAACAAAATGAAACTGGCCAAGTGCACGTCAGATTCAAGTGCAAAGGGTCTGTAAGAATTAACTTTTTAAAGGTTCTCTGATACAGAAGTACATATTATGTGTACAAAATTTCTAGTAAATTGGCAATTGGCCAATATATTCAGCTGAATGATGTCCACTGCTGGACATATTCCTCCCCCTAAAGGGCGGCTTTCAGGGGGGAATTCAGACAAACACACAAGTAATCCTATAAGGGTTCTGATTTTTCACTTGGACATAAACCTTGGTAGAAGATTCTTCTTCTTTTGGAGTTGATGGTACCCTTAAACAGATTGTGCCTAGTAGGCAGCTATGGGAGACAGACTCACCAATCCTCTGCTGTGTGTTGTCGATGGACGAGGTGCGATGGAACCCTTAAATGCTTCACATACCTCTTGACCATCAAAATACATACTAATTTGTAAAACAGCGGTACAATTTTAATATAATACTGCACAAAATAATCACAGTTGTTTGTGAAAACCAATTAAAGTCGACACAATTCATTGTAATTGTCCAGTGTCCTTAAATATATTTGTGTAATGCAATTAACTTCTGAAGTAGCCTCTGATTAGGTTATCAATGTAGGATGATTCATATCCATGCTGTTGTATTTTGTCACATTTTTCACTGTGACAGTTTAATTTGTGTGGAACATTTCTATACTACTTCTTAGGGTGTGTACACATGAGGTTTTAATCACATGCCGCTATTGACTTGCTCTAGGCTCTCACAGACAGGAACAAGGAGACAATGCGCGTACAAATTTGCCATTTAGCTCCTAGAAATTCTTGTCTGGGTCATATATCTGCAGAACAAGTTCTAAAACAGAGGAGCTGGTCGCTAAGTAAAGACAGGTTTACGGGTCAATCATCAGTGCGCTTTAAGCTTTTGTTTTGTGGATGGGAAATCATGAAATGACGCCTTCCGCTCTGGGTGCACCGGAAGGGAGTGTTAGACTCTTACTGACTAAAACCTATCCGTGTTCCTCCGAATGCCCTTTGCGTTCCAGGGCTGCGGTGACTCTTTCGAACTAATTCAGCAACAACAATGTTAAGCTACGTTTACAGAGGTTGGTCTGTGTATATGGGTTACATTACATGCTAAGTCTTCTCTGAAGCCAAAAAAATGCCACCAATCTTGCCGAGGGGTATATTGTTTTACCCAGTTACTGGTTTGTTAAGGTCAGATAAGTAGTCGCCCTGTGTAAAATACTGGTACTCACTTGCATGCGTTGAGACTGGAAGCCGATCGCAAAGTAGTCGGGAAAAGGCTAAGCATGTAGCGGCATGAATACCGCCACAAAAATCAACGTAGCAGAATCTACATCGCAACAATAAGACCCGTAACGCCATCTATCCCGACAGCTGCGAATTAACTTAACAAAATCCTGAATCGCGTTATCACATTTTACCGTGCGATTTGAACAGATATAACAGCCCCAATATCAACTATCGGGCAGTTGCCCACCGGACACAACAACCGTCCGGCCGGAGGATCCTCCCTTTTCAACGGAGGTACGGGACTTTACTCTCTGTACCGCAACCCTTTAAAAGCGTTTTGATTTTAGAACAAGTTCTAAAAAATGTCATATTGTCGCGTTGCGCCTGCCTGCGGAAGCCTTAGGGTCTAAACACACTGTGCCGAAGTTACGCGACCGAAGTTCGACGGCTGATTTTACGTTCCGACGTATTCGGCTGATATACGTGCCGAACTTACGCGGCAGAAATTCAGTTCCGCAACTTTGTGTGTGTATTTAGTGTCTCGAGCGCTATCGTGGATCCCGGATCTTCGTCGGTATTAGAACCGAACTTCGGTCGTGTATAATGTGTGCTCACAGAATAAGTTGCCGCTGAACTTACGCCCGACCGAAGTTAGGCTGTACGCTATGACGCGACGTAATTTTGGCATAGTGTGTCGTCAGTAATTCAAATAGCATTGCAGGCGTAATTGTGCTGAAGTTCGGTCGCGTAACTTCGGCATAGTGTGTTTAGACACTTAATGTAAAGGTGGCACTTTACTTGGCATATATTTGAAACTCCATGATTACCGAACTCGTTGAAACATAAGACGCGTCCATTGCCGTCCATTGCCTAATAATAGCCTAATTAGTCCACCGTTAATTACTTACAATTCTTTCATGCATGCTGCTGTTGCGTGAGCGTATGCATGCATATGAAATGTATGTATTTGATTTGGTCATGGTTAAAATGCTAAAAGAATTAAAGTTACTGAGCCCCTTAGCTTAAAAAGACGATCGTGGCTAAGTCGAAATTGCAGCAATTTATTAATTTACTAGCTGCCGCCCACGGCTCCGCCCGCGTGAATGTCGAAAGTTTTCCCAAGGAAACATACTCCCGGGATAAAAAGTATCCTATGTGTTATTCTAGACTATAATCTACCTCTGTGCCAAATTTCATCAATATCCATTTTGTAGTTTTTGCGTGAAAGAGTAACAAATATCCATACATACAAACTTTCGCGTTATATTAGTAAGGAATGCACAACAAATTAGGCATTTATACTAAATTCATTAAAAGCATTCACTTTTCTGTCTTCTCACAGAACCGCAAACATTCTAACAATATCGTCTTCCATTTATCAGCAAACAAGTCCAATCGAGGGATGGTCTCCAAGAGCGCTTTGAGCATTTTTAGCATACGGGGTAAGGGATGTTTGTGCCACAGTGCGACAAAATGGCTCATTAATTATTTGCTTTCTAGAGCGATTATAATTTTATTATTCGGAAGAAACATTTGACAAGCAAGCAATTTTTGCAAGTCTGACGCATCGGTGTAACCGTGAAGAATCATACAGGCTGTTGTTACTTGGTCAACAGACCGCCTAAATAAGTCCTGTTTCACGTTATTTAAATTCGTAGTAATTGCTAAAAATCAATATAGGTAGATTCTAAAATAAAAACGATGCAGTGGCAAATTCTGTCTTTGCATCTTCCCAATTATAATTCAAACGCCTTATGTAATGATCGATCGATCAAGTTAAACTACGCTTGCCAAGGTCGGTCTATTAATGGGTGACCATCTTTACACACCCAGAACTCTCCGTACCCCAAAATCGGACATTATGTTAAACCCTTGTTTCTGGTCATTGGCGGATCCAGTTTTTTGTGCTTTTATAGTGTTGCTACTTTGCTAAAACCTACCCTCAGCGGGGTCAAGCCACCCCAATGAGGGTAGGTTTTAGCAAAAACCCCAAATGACAATCTCGGATCGACCTCTGTTCCTGGTTGTCATTCGGAGATAATTGACTGCCTCAGACAGGTTCTCTCTCCGAAAGTCTGACAACCGTGTTGTGTTATGCAATAACTGGGTAACTCCGTGTGAAATACTGGCATTCCAGCTGCCTCCGATTACACTGTAAGCCGACCGCCACGTGGCGACGGCTGCTGCTCCACTCTAATGGCTTACTTACGCTAAGGTCGACAGGGCAAACGCCTGACCTTGTCGTTGGACGACTCTTCTCTTCTCAAGTCGACCAAGTTCGGCATCGCTTCCAAGCCACAGGTGGCGGTGTTAGCAACGCTTCGACTGAGCTGGCCGTGGCATGCCGAACCCGACAGAAGACCCAGTATCAGTGAGCCATCATAGGTAACATGCGGCCAAAAAGATCCAACTAAAGAAATATACCAGCTCTCATGTGTTTTAAATCCGTATTAATATTATAAATGCGAAAGTAGTCTGTCTGTTCTGTTACGCTTTCACGCTGAACTGGCTCAACGGATCGTCATGAAACTTGGCAGACATATAACCTGAGATATGGAGAAGGACATAGGCTACTTTTTTACGCTATAACCGGCATCCACGCGGGCGGAGCAGCGGGCAAAAGCTAGTCTAAAATGTGCAGGCGACGAAGACCGACCCTTAATACAAGACGAAGAAATCTCCGAATTTCGGCAAATAGCTTATTTATAGTGCTATTTATTTTTATCGTAGAAGCCGCAATCCGTTGTTAAGTAAACCGAAGTGCTTATTAAAAGTTATAAACAGCTAGCTGCTGAAGTGACCTTTAGCTCGACATTTACCCCATGGTGTGTTTTCCAGTGATTGGTCAAGGCTTTTAAAGTTTCACCCCTCTGAACTTTGGCGGTTAATGTTCTGTGGTCGAGTTCATTTAATCAAGCTAAAAGGGCCGTATGTTTGTATAAATATTTTACTATTGTAAAGGTTGGTTTCCCCCAGAATACAATACATGTGACTGGTCTGTGACATGAATTACACTAGACTGATAAAAAATAGTTTTTCCTAAACTATCCTACATTGATCCTAATCTGTGTTGCTGTGATTTTGTAACCTGAGGCGCGCAAAACCATACAACTGCGTTCTTGTTTTCCTACCCTCCATACGTCCATACGTACCCGCTTACACGCCAGGCCATTCCACCTACAGGGTATTTTCTGACATTCGTAGAGGATTGGCTGAACGGTTCACAAAGTTGACTTTGTCTAAAGTCTATGATGAGTATGATGACAGAGATGTCTCCTCTGATCTCTCCTTTCTTGATTTGACTTGATTAATACAACAAAATAGAAAAATAAAATGTTATACCTATATTGCTTTTTGCTTTTTTTAAAAAAACGTTGCACCACATTAGGAGTTTCTCCTGTATCGTGGGTGCGTTTACAAACATATAAATTCACATACACAAACAGCCAGACCCGGAACAACTATCTGTAGGCCATACAAATATTTGTTCCGAGCGGGAATCGAACCCGCGACACGCAGCGCAGCCTTCAATCGCTAAACCATGACTGCTTGTGCTGCGTATTGATTGCTTTTATGCATTGATGCGAAAAAGATGTGCGTCCTTGGTGCATGTCCTCCATTCGACACTCGCGTCATTCTCAAATCGCTCCGTGTCATTCCACTCTCAGATTATACAAACGAAGTTATTGTGTATCCGTTATCGTCGCTAACCCGTTGTTACAAATAATGCAAAAAGAATTATGTAAATGTGTGCACTAGACCACGAATGACGTTGGACGGTCAACTTGTAGCTCTGCAGAGAATAGGCCAGTTATTTTGGGTAGAAAGTCTTTTGTTTTACAGACCAAACTAGATATTTACCTTCTGTGGTAGAGACTAGATAAATGTGCAATAACGGTCATTGACCCACATACATTTATTGACTTTCATAATACACTGCTGGTGCTTACATGCATACACTAGCTCTCTTGAACTTTGATGCGCTTATATTTATAATTTTTTATCGGCAAAAATACGTGCCCAATGTTTTTTGAAAATCTAACAGACGGACTAAATAGAATTATTTAACCTAAGCTTGTTAGAATCGCTCTAAAATGCATATTACATCTGTGCGGAGATGTAATATGCGTTTAAGAGCGATTCTATTTTAAAAAGCTTAGGTTATTAGGCACACGTGCCCATACGTAGTGTGACTCATAAATTTCGAGTTAGTAATACATTCAACATTAAAGCGTATCCTACCTACTCCATTGTCACTGCATACCTTTCGAGCTCAGCCAATCCAGCACAATTAATATGTCTCTGTCGCATTGTCACTTCCATAATCATAGGGAAAATGCTGTTTTCCTTATAATTTATAAACAACATAACAAGTAAAGGTATTCACTGTCAGGTTATGCTGTATTAAGATAACATGAGCTCGTGACTAAATAATATCAGAAGTTCGAGGTTAAGCAACGGTTGACGAGGTCGATCCGTGGCCAGACATAACATATTATGTAGACTCGTCAGTTCTTCGGAAATCATTTTAAGTCATTGGTCCCATCTGTCATTTGTTCATCTTAGTCAGAAGCCAGAAAATCTGACACCAGCTTTGCCATGGGGTACCGTGTTACCCAGTTACTGGGTTGTGGAGGTGGGAGAGACAGAGGTGCTACATAAAATACTTGTACCCGGCTACATCTGGTTAGACTGAAAGCAGACACCCAACATAGATGAGGAAAGTCAAGGCAAATTGATTGAGGAGAGCCCATCAAAAATCAAGAGTTGTGAAGTCACGACGCTAGTCAAAATTTTACTATCGTATGACGTCACGCGAGTTTTCAACGCACTGTATCTTCGTCACGTTTTGCTTAGGTACTAGTACGTGAATAAAGAAAAAATATGTGTCCAATATTTTTTGGATGTCAGATAGCTGACGGACTATTCGATTTTTTCAGTAGAATACCCTATTGCCCTAGTATTAATAGTGATGTGTTGTGGTACTCAAACCTGTTAATAGTGATTAGTTGTAAATAAATTATTCCTTATTGTTTCCCGGATAAACATCTCTACTACTACTTATTTCCTTAACTAGATTTGAAAACAAAGTTAATTAAATAATTAATTGTTTTTGCAAGTGTCTAGGTAACAAAAAGAGGATATTTTGACACGAAATATCGCTTAAAGTAAGTACCTGTTACTTTTAATAGTTAGCAAACGACATCAGAAAGATAATGATCCGTATTCTTATATGTTTAGAATATAGCTACAACTTTGATTTTGTTAAATTTTTCAAAAAGCCGTTTTGGTTTTCATCAAATTCGGGCTCAGGACTCCTTGGAGTATTTTTCGCTATTCCTCAGTTTCGGATTCTAACATTTACACCCTGTACCTAAGTATCATAAGTTTAAATGTACGCCTGTGTTATTTCTCTGTTGTTAATGGTAGTGCACCAATATAACCGTTACTTTCTAGCTCATCTAAGAATACATGTATTAGGTAAAATCAGTATCTTAGTTTCGAATCGTTCTCCGGGACTCGTCTAGCTTCTTTAAATCTGTTTTTCTGTTGGTCGCCACGGTTGATTCTGGCTCTCAGGAATTGCAGTAGTTGGGAATAGTGTGGCGGGAAAGCCGTTGGTCCCGGCTGTCATTTGTAGATCTTTGGCAGTCGTTACGGATTGTCAGAAGCCAGAAAATCTGATTCCAGTGACTTGCCAAGAACTACCGTGTTACCCTGTTAATGTGTTGTCGAGGTCTAGTAGGCAGCCGCACCACGTAAAATACTGGTATTCAGCTGAATCTGGCTTGACTGGAAGCCGACCCCAATATAGTTGGGAAAAGGCTAGGCAGATGTATGGGAATAGTGTGGCGAGCTACCCGCCGATGTTACTTGGGGTCAATACAACACGTTTTCTTCCGTTCCCCTTTGAATCTCGAGTATCTAAGTTCTTCGTGTCGATTGAATCGAGTTCTCCATTGAGTATCGTTAGAATTAGATTAAACACTACCACAGTTCATAGACAATTATTGTGTACGTGCGTTTACGCCGCTTAAAATTCTACTCATCGATGTCATAAGGGAAATCTCCCACAAGATAAATAAGTCTAATTTACTAAGACAATTATTCCTAGGATGTCGACTCGGCGCGTTAATATTCAAAATGACTCAGGCGCATGCGCAGAATACTAATAAAATAACAATCCAATTGTTACGATTGCCTTAGCAATGAGGACATTTAGGCAGGAACAGACACAGGAAAATATAGTATGCTTCTAGGTATTGTTAATGTTTTAAATGTCAATGTTTGAATGATTAAAAATAAATGCAGCGTATCCTGATTAGTCTAGGAAAACAACCACATGTTCCTCTAGATGCCCTTTGCGTTCCAGGGCCGCGGTGACTCTTTCGAACAAATTCCGCAACCTCTCCGTCTGGCAAGGTTGCGGAATTTGTTCGAAGGAGTCACGGCTAAAGAGAGAACAACTTGCGTAACCAGCCTTACCAATGAGTATCATGTAACCACAGTAAATGTGTTTCCATGTAAAATACTATTGCATCCGATTAGATCAGAAGCCGACCTCTACATAGCTGGTAAAGACTTAGTAGATTTATCGATTGGTGTTTGCGAAGTCCAGAAATTTTCTTTTATCCAAGGTTATTAATTTAGTTTTCAAAGGTACCGTTGACTCTCCACCATTTCTGGGTAGAAAATCAACAAATGACTCCATTCACTCTGGGTGGAGCGGGAGGGAGTGTCAGACTCTTACTGACTAACGGCCGCTTTCTATAACATATCTCAATCCCAATCTTGATCCCGATCCTTGTCTGTAACCAATCAACGGCCGAGTTTGTGTCCTTCACCACACAATCCTCACCTTTGATTGGTCACAGACAAGGATCGGTATCAAGATTGGGATTGAGATATATTATAGAAAGCGGCCGTAAAACCCATCCGTGTTCCTCCTAATGCCCTTTGCGTACCAGGGCCGCGGTAACTTTTTCGAACAAATTCCGCAACCATTCCTAATCTGCTAACACCATCATTTCTATAGGCATAATATTACCTACTTGCCGTAACATAAGCCGTACGTCGCGTCGGCGTCGATTGCACGTGGCGCCGACAATACTCGATACGTCCTCATATTTGTGCATACAATGCGCCTGCGCCTACCGAGTAGCGGCTACCAGCCAATCTATACTAATATTAAAAAAGCTGAAGAGGTTTTTTTTTTGGTTGAACGCGCTTATCTCGAACTCCTGGTTCGAATTGAAAAATCTTTTAGTCTTGGATAACCCATTTATAGAGGAAGGCTGTAAATAGGCTGTATAACGTCACACTGCAACCAATAGGAGCGAAGCATTAGTGAAAAACTGAAAACACTCATTACTGTAACAAAAGTATAGTAGGTCAAATTATCCCATACATCAAATTTACGTCACGGTCAATTCTTCAACCGAAATAAATGTATACAGAGTATTCCGTGCAATTTGAACATATACAACAGTCCGAATATCAACTATCGGGCAGTTGCCCTCCGGACACAACAACCGGACGGTTGGAGAATCCTTCCTTTTGTATTGAGGTTTGCGGGACTTGTCACCCTGTTCCGCATATATTACACCCTCTCTATATACCCCACGCACGCGCAATTAGTACCGATAGTGCTTGCGCTGTTTTTTAGACCTGTGATGTTGGTGCATGACGTGTCTATAATATTTATAATACGTCATTGCTACCGTAGTTCTCAATATAATAAACATTATAGCACTTGTATTGTTAAAGATATTATTGCTAAAGGCTGTTTCATAGTTCCTCAATGCTAGTCAAGTAGTTAGTTTTATAATGCGTGGGAATGTATTCGATAATATTGAAGGGGTTTGTTCTTATTTAATTTATGGTGAGAGAAAAATTCTAATTAGTATTGATGCTAAGCGTATATAGGTACTGCGCCTTACCATTGTTCGAACTCGTAGTCATAGAGCAATAAGACAAAACGACTCATGATGTGAATTGAATACAAGTAGAATGGTCTAAGGCACCTCGCGCACTAGACGGCCACGACCAATTGCCCGCACATCGAGCCGGCACAACTGGTCGTTGCGACCAACTTACGTATAGTTTGCTATAAGCGCTCGCGCACTAGATCTGCGACCGAGAATGCGGCCCGGCCGCGGCCAGCCATACGCGGCGTCCTTTACAGCACTCGATGTATCCAATAACGTTTTTAATTACGTATTTTCCACATCAAATACAGGCACACAATTTCTATGTCCGTACTGTTCGAGCTCAGACCAACAACTGCAGCAGCTCGACAAATGGCCGCCTTACGACCAGTCGTGGTCGTGGCCGCATACTTGGCCGCAGCCCAACCGTAGCTTCTGCGACCAAGGTTGCGACCACGACGACGACTGGTAATGGTCGTGGCCGTCTAGTGCGCGAGGTGCCTAATTTACGTTTTGGAAGCCTGAGTTATTTTTCTTCTGCTTAGCTTAACTATTCCGCCTGCAAAAAAGAACGCCATAAACTTCTATGTTCATAGCCATTTGTCATTCGTTAAGCTTGACCATGGAACTTATAGAATATTTCAGGGCTCAGACTCAATATTATGACAGTCCCAAACTTCATTTAATAATAATAAAAACTGCACCAGTACATGCGATAAGTAGTCAGTAGCTTATCAAATGAAATATTTGTCCTAGTCGGGCTGATATCCGAAACTCCTCGTTCAAGCGCGTGTTTTGCGTAGGTACCGGCCTACGCAAAACACGCGCTTGAACGAGGAGTTTTGGATATCAGCCCGACTTACATACATACATCAAGGCCATCTACGATTGACTTAAACTCTCTTATCTCCATCACCTAACCTTCTTTCCAGCATCATGCGCCTCAGCCCTGGACCCTGGCGACGGCGCCAATTGGGGCCTGGTAGTGAACTGCGCCGGCGAGACCAGGGTGGGACAGACGGAGGCGGTGTACTCCGAGGGACTCTTCACGCTCAGCACCAATGTGGCTAAGCAGTGTGCTAAACTGAAGGTGGACAGGCTGGTTGAGATATCCAGTGGGCATATGTATAGTAGCGATAAGGTTGGTACTTTATTTTATTACTTTATATACACTTCGAGTACAGTAGTGTAAGCAGCGTTGGAAGGCGTCCCACAAGGTAGACCGATGACCTGGTGAGGGTCGCAGGTAGCTGATGGATGCGAGACGCACAGGACCGGTTGTTGTGGCGACACTTGGGGGAGGCCTATGTCCAACAGTGGACGTCTTTCAGCTGATAGAATGTTACTCTGTCGAGGCCCTAAACTTCTATATTGATATTTAAGATATATTTTGTTACGAACGACATATGTAGGTACTGTAGACCACATGACTATGGCCTGGGTACTACGTACTAAATACTTTAAATAAATTTGAGATGGAACTTAAATGAGACATATTGGAGCCCTATAGCTCGAAGCTTTATATTACATCGGTTAATATATCAAATAAAACGTTCTAACAATATTTCCTATTTTAAAATAAACATCTTATTCTTCTACCGGACGCTTCCAAAGTAGGTGTGATTAACTTGGCTGCCAGAGGTTGCAGCCAAGGGGGCTACAGGCTACAGTACATAATGCTATAGTTTTACTAACTTATCGCTCATAATGGGCCTCATCAGAGGGCTTAAAGTCACCCAAAGGGCAATGGAGAGGGCAATGCTCGGAGTTTCCTTGCGTGATCGAATCAGGAATGTCGATATCCGCAAGAGAACCAAGGTTACCGACATAGCCTGAAGGATCGCCAAATTGAAGTGGCAGTGCACATTGCTCACAGAACAGATGGTCGATGGGGCCGAAAAGTTCTGGAGTGGCGACCGCGAACCGAAAGACGCAGCGTTGGAAGGCCTCCCACAAGGTGGACCGATGACCTGGTGAGGGTCGCGGGTAGCCGATGTATGCGAGACGCACAAGACCGGTTGTTGTGGCGACACTTGGGGGAGGCCTATGCCCAGCAGTGAACGTCTTTCGGCTGATATGATGAGACTAACTTATGACCGGTTTCTGCGGTACTTTTTCGGTCATTTATCTGTCCGTTAACCACTAACCAACCAATGACGTTATGACGGTTAACGGACAGATAAACGACCGATAAAGTACCTCAGAAATCAGACATTACACGGTTTTCTAAAACAGTGGGTCTAGCTATTCTGAGCTAATACAGACGAATGCTGCAAAATATCAAAACCAAAAATAAAAAATGCGTTGTATGTAAGATATTTTTAAAATAATTCATAAGTTCGTACATACTTAATCATATTAATAAGCTCATAAAATAGATTAGATCCCTTCTCAATATACTCTCACTTCATGCCCGCACCAAATCAATATGAATTTTCGTAATATCGATATTAATAAAAGCGTCCTCTGGCTCCGACGAAATGGGTAATCACTTCAGTACTTATCAGGGAGCGATAATTACCGTACAGATCCGGTCGGGCTCGTAAAACTTGCCCGCTGGTGACATTGATGTGGTGACGTCACTGATCAGCTCACTATATGACGTCATAGACTTCTCAGTATGATAACGAAGAGTGGAGCTGCGAGAATGTTTCATTTATTCAATGTTTAAGCAATGGTGTTCGTTTTCAACT
Source organism: Melanchra persicariae (assembly GCA_947386135.1). NCBI lineage: Eukaryota > Metazoa > Arthropoda > Insecta > Lepidoptera > Noctuidae > Melanchra > Melanchra persicariae. The sequence continues at coordinate 2,823,223 of OX376656.1, read as the reverse complement.
GACTAAATCATCCACCGAGGTGGTTGAAAACAACCAACATTCGTAAAATAACATCTGCCTAGCCTTTTCCCAAGTATATTGGGGTCGGCTTAAAATCAAACCGGTATCAGCTGAATACCGGTATTTTACGTGGAGGGGCTGCCTACCTGACCTCCACAACCCATTAACTGGGTACCTACGGTACTTCTTGGCAAGGCTGTTGTCTTATTTTCTGGCTTCTGAAAATCCGTAACGACTGCCAAATATCTCCAAATGATAGCCGGGACCAACGGCTTAGCGTGTTTTCCGAGGCACGGAATAGAATAGAATAGAATAGTTCTTTATTTGCTTAGAATGAGTAACGGAGGAGTCTCGGTATGTTAAGATGGTCACCCATCCACAGACCAACCTCGGCATATGTTGCTTAACCTTGAAGATCGGTCTATGCGGTTGTATTAATTTAGCCACGAGCAGCACACAAACAACAACATTTTAGTGTATTTTAGGTGTTAAAATATTCTATCTTCTAGCCCATTTCTCCGGGGCAAAAACCTCCCTCTCTCCTTTTTTCAAACAACTCTGATGTTTGCTAGATCGGGCTAGTTTTTTCGTTAGGCTCGTCCCGCCATCTTCGCCTTGTTCTGCCGCGATGTCTGGCATTTAATGGACCCACCGATTCGGTGGTTATTTTTGCACCTTTCTCGTTTGACATGCGTCAGACGTGTCCAGCCCAATTCCACTTCTTACGAGTAGGTAGTTTAGCGGCTTTTTGGGTAACGTCCATGATTTTGGTTTTGGTGTGCAGTGTTGTATAAATACTAATTTTATTATTATTCATGCTCATCATCAACCATACTGTAGGTAAACCATTAAGGTCAATCATCGGTCATGTTCAATCAGGTGCTTCCACCTACCCTTCTTCTAGAGGTCTGGAGTTAAAACATAAAAAACTATCTAAAAACGTCAAAATAATCATTTTCTAGCCTCAAAAAGAAGACTGCCCTGTAGAGCCATGGACCACCGAGGCTAAGATGAAGGCCAAGGTGGAAAAGGAGCTAAAGAAAATGGCGGGCGAGCTCAACTACACCATCATCAGGCCAGCCATCGTGTACGGCATCGGAGACAGACGGAGTTTGAGTAAGTAGTTCTTATAGCCCAGCAGAGCTGTGAACCACTGAGGCTAGAAGCTAAAATACATGGCGGCCGAACTAACCATACCATCATCAGGCTAGCCATCGTGTACGGCATCGGAGACAGACGGAGTTTGAGTAAGTAGTTCTTATAGCCCAGCAGAGCTGTGAACCATAGGCTAGGAGCTAAAATACATGCCGGCCGAGCTAACCACACCATCATTAGGCCAGCCATCGTGTACGGCATCAGAGACCAACGGAGTTTGAGTTAGTAATTCTTATAGGTAACTCTTCAAGTGTAAGTGGAAAGTAGAAAATGGAAGAGTCCTTTGCCCTGCAGTGGGAGAGTACAGGTTTATAATAATAATACTCTTCAAGCATCTTCACCTCGTGTCGCGTCTTAGTGTAAGCATATAGAGGTATGTATGCCGTATCCTCCCAGTAATCCCTTAACCATTTTGAAAGGGAGGATCCTCTGACCAGACGGATCTGTGTCTGGTGGGCAACAGCCCCATGGTTAATGTCGAGCTGCTGTGCATGTTCCATTTGGGCGAAGAATTTTAAAATATCGCATTATAGGATTAGTGCGACGTCAGGTCATTTTTGTAGTTCTCAAGTGGGCTCGTAGATACCGCTACAAGCTGACCCTTAGACTTTGCCCTGCGAGGTAAACGTACAAGCAAGTTGGATGATATAGGATACAACGCAGATGTAATAAGCCTTACTTTACCACGGACCAAGAGAAGTATAATTATTCTTTACTGGTATACTTGGAATTTATTTGAAGCCATCGTTTTATGATAAAACCCTGATATAGTATTAGGTTTCCTAAGTTTGGTTGCAAAAATATTTTTATTGAATACATTCTTCAGCTATACTAATATTATAAAGAAGTAAAGTTTGTGAGGATGTAGGGGGTAATCTCTGGATCTACTGAACCGATTTTGAAAATTATTTTTGTGTAAGATAGCCACATTCATGAGGAAGCTATACGGGAACGGAAAACATCGGGATATACGCGTACGAAGTCGCGGATAATAGCTAGTGGATAAATAAAGACACGTCTTGTCAAAAACAACGAAGCTACTTTGTAGGTACGGTCGTCAAATAAGAGACAATCGAACCACGACACGTCTGGCTTCCCTTGTAATATTTTATTTTGTATAATATTTATTTTAGACTGCATTACAACGTTGCTAGATTTTTATCGTTCACAATAGGTGCTATTAGTCTTCTAATCCGTTATGAAGGAAAGTGTATTATTCACGGACAATTAAACATACACCGTAATCCACTTCTGTACCGTACCTACATACATGCATATATTTACGGTTCTTGACGCTTGTCGTCCTTATTATTAACACTGAACTAACTAAAATATTCTTTGAACTAACTAGTTCTAGCTGATAGATCTTAAAACACTAATAAGCTAGAGACACCTATGACGTTGTTTCAAAATCCTTATTTGCATGTGCCATAAGGTTACAATCACGCCAATGCCATACTATGTTAATCAAAATTGTAATGAAGGTACTAGCTATATACGCAGATATTGTAGACGAAACAAATACGAACCACGTGTTACCTCTCCCGCAGCGCCCCGCCTCCTGTACGGCGGCATCTACAAGCACCTCAACGAGACCATGAAGCTGCTGTGGACGGCGGAGCTGAAGACGAACACGGTGCACGTGCGCGACGTGTGCCGCGCGGCCTGGGCGCTGGGCCGGCGCGCGGACGCCAACCGGCAGCTGTACCACGTGGTGGACGGCGCCGACACCACGCAGGGCGCGCTGGCCGAGCTCGTGGCGGATATCTTCAAGATTAATCATGATTATTATGGGACGGCTATCTCCACGCTGGCTAAGGTAAGCCCTGTTTAAATGAGTTGGATCTCGATCCTCGATCACGCCTGATGGAAAGCGATGGATGAGATTAATAAATCCCACCTCCTTATCTCCAGACCGACATAGCGTCAGTAGCCGAGGAAGCGAACGACAAGCACCTGACGGCGTGGGCGGACATGTGCCGCAAGTACTCGCTGGCGCACTCGCCGCTGGAGCCGTCGGCCGGCGCCGAGCTGCTGCTCAACAAGCAGCTGTGTCTGGACGGCGGCAAGCTGCGCGCCGCGCTGCAGCTCGACGTGCCCAGGCCTACTGCTGACAACTTGCGGGAGGTAAGCTTGGACCTAAATAGTCAATCAATATGCCTAGCCTTTTCCCAACTGGCAAGACTGCTGGAAGAAGTCATGGCTTCAGACTCGTAACGACTGTCAGAGATCTTCAAATGACGAACGGGACTAACGCCTGAACTGCTCTCCGAGGCATGGAGGAGTCTCGGTATGTACTCCTCCGATGGTTAACCATCCTCAGACCCGTGCGGCAGTTGCTCCTTTTTCAGGAGTTTTAAATAAAAACATTTCATTTCATACTACCTTCTGCCCGCGACTTCGTCTGCGTGGACTTCAGAATTAAATTACATTTTAAGGTGAAACTCATCTTTGTTGTACCCTGGTGGTTTTTACATAATTTTCTAACTCTCCATAAGAACCTTCTTCGAGCTTCAACGAATATTTGAAAAAAAATGGCCGAAAATGTAGAAGTTTTCGCTTAGCAACACATTTCGTCATTCATTTTTATTCATATAGATAATGGACCCTTTTAAAACGTCAGAAGCTAGCGCACTATTCCGATCAAAACTTGCCACTTTAGCGGCCCTACCATGACGTGTTAAAGCGTGAGTCGTTCGAGTGAGAAGGAGGGATGGAGCTATACACCCTATATAGCTCCATCCCTCCTCCGCCGCCGCCGCCTCCGCCGCTGGTATAATATACTTCTTACATCTGTTTTATTTATTTTCCAGGTGCTGGAAGACTACGCTTCCATGAACCTCTTCCCCAAGGAGCTGCTCCTATGACCTAACTAGTAAACTATGTTATATCAACAGCCATTTTCTTTCAAATACGATTGCGACGAAAATTATGAAAAAAAAACATATTTTATAACTTTTCCGCTTACATGGACAATTGTTTCAGCGATATTCGGTCACAAGTAGTTCTCAAATACAATGTTAAATGTAGATGAGTATATATAACGATAGTAGAATAGGCACACTATACCCAAGATGTGTTTTCCTGGTGAAAAGGCTTTTGGTAATGCCGTTTTTTGCTTCAATGTTTAGTCAACCTGCAAGACAGTCTGTGTAGTATTTAAATATTAATGTTCAGTAAATCAATGTCGATAGATCCAATGTGGCCGTGCGTGCTTTTCGCTTTCCAACCCATATAAACCTTTTTGTTTATGAAATAAAATAATTTCTATAAAATGTTCGATCTAACTTTCTAATAAATTCATTATTCTTAATGCAACACTGTGATAACAAGTGAGACGTTTCGAGATCAAAAGGAAAACATCCCAAAAGTATTTTTTAAAAATTGTGACAATAACTTTATAAAACGACATTTGAAATCTAACCATATTCTATTTAGTAAGGAACGAAGACTGTAAATACCAAAAAGCATTATTCTAACATTTTGCTTGTCTTTACAAAGATCGTACTTCGAAATTCTGCATTTAGGTACTATTCCATCCAGCGTGAATTGAAATAGTTTTTATATCTTGTATCACGTAACGTACGAATACGTATTACGAGTTAAAGCTCAACTTAGTGTAGTACTTAAAAGTATTCCTTTTTATTCAATGATGGTGCAAAAGTATTTAGTTCTTAAAAGTATACCTATTATTTGTACTCTCTTATGATTATTTTACGGATTATATTTTTTTGATACACTACCTATTAAGAAGTTTAGGTGTTACCTTTAATTAAGGAAATTATTATAATAAAAGTCTTTCAAGATCTTAATGACGGGCTTACCTCCGTCTTGTAACTGTCGGGGCCTAACTATATTTAAGTTTTAACGAAAATTCTTCGGCCTAATTGGTATGTTAGTCACTATTCCGTGATATATTAGATCGGAACAATTAGGAATCTTAATAAAACTAAATGTAAAGACAGACTTGACACAAAAGGAAACAAGTACTTAACAGAAAACGTAAGAAATACAATTTAACTGTCTACAGTAAGAAAACAGCGCTAAAATTATATTAAAAAGTTTTTAACTAAATGCGCGGTAGTCAGGATTTAAAACTACCCACCCTATAAAGCTTTTTACTTTATGTGAGGTAGTCAGTTTTTAAAACTACCAACTCTTAGGGTACACAGAGTTGCATCTGTATTATTTAAATATTCGTCTACCCGCTTTTAAATGTGCTTTAGTCCCGAAACAAGGTTTCTATGTATATTGCGATAAATAAGCATAGTGTAAGGAAAAGTCAACGTTTTAATAATAAGCGCTTAAATTGTATAAGTTGGCATATTTTGTAGAACTTTTGAAATTATTGTTGGAAATTAAGATCATTTTTTGTATTTAGGATAAGTTCTAAAGCGTTTGGTGTACCGTTTTGTCGACTCGGCACCAAATTGTTATAAAAATAGAGCGCTACAAGAATCTTTTTGCTAAGACGGGAATTTTGTTTGTCTAAAGAAATTAAATTGAAAAAGCAACAGGAAATTTTAGGCGGTTTTTTTTTCCGAGTGAAGTTTAGCGGCTGTTTTAATTATTCGCTAATTTATTCCTAGTGCTGACGAAAAATTGGTGTAGTTCTGTCTCAAGCGTCATTGCAATTGAACACTAATATGTGTAATCATTGTGCGATTTCGGTAAAGTGGCTGAGAATTTTATTGTAGTATTAGTCTAACTTCCTCAGAGAAACTTGCCGAGAAAGCTGATGCGATATATATTCCGCCAAATACTCCAACAAACATTAAAACATGATACATCCGCATTACAATGCAAAACACAGTGATTTTATCAAAAATATAAAGACTACAACTGAAAGACCCATGGTCGTGAATAAAGAATAAAAAAAAACAAGATGGCGGTATTCATTCCCATTTTAGCTACGTGCCAAAAAGATTCTTATAGAGCTTTACCGAGATCGCGCGTTTTAAAACGTCAGGTTTCGTACGCACGCCAAACGCTGGTCTGAACGTACCCTTAGTCATGTAATAGTCAAGTTGCTATAAGTAATTTTGAGTATGTTTAAAACTATGGTTAATTTCATACTAGCGCAGAGTCCAAGCGCGTCGAAGCTTCAAATTCTTCATAATTAAAACAAATTTGCACGAATACGCGGGTTCACCAATCAGCGTTGGTCGCACTCAGACGCGCGAATTCCGTCTAATGCGCGCTTCTTTTTTTTCCCAGAAGAAATATGTGCATTACATTGTGGAGATAAGAGTGATTTTTCTATGTTAATTTTCAGATTGGCGCCTCTGCGCTAGTATTAATTGACCCTATGGGTGTCATGAATGTAATCCATGCTTGTCAGTAAATGTTTAATAATTATATATTTACTATAGTTACATTTTTTGCGACAAAAATTGTGTATTCCTACTGCTTAGCATTTTTTTTTATATTTCTGTCGACGTACAGAATATAAGATTTGTTTGAAAGTTATGAAGAGCTTTGTATTATTTTACGTTTTACATGTATCGTCAATTGTGTAATAAATACTTTATACGTATAAATATAACTATTTCATTTTCATCCTTTTTTTATTGATGGGAAATCATCCTGCTCTGAGCTGGGAGTGTCAGACTTACTGACTAAAACCCATCCTTGCTCCTCGTAGTGCTCTTTGCGTTCCTGGGCCGCGGTAACTCTTTCGAACAAATTCCGCAACCCTGGCAGAAATCATGATTGAAGCCTGGAAATACTTATTCGTGATTCTATCCTCCTGGTAGTTTGGGAGTCTGTTTTGCTCTTGATTTCAGCCCGTGTCCGAGCTTCTGCGTCCTTCGCAGTCTCTGTTAGCCATTTGCCAACATTCTTTGTGATAATTCAGGTTATAAACTAACAGCCTTATTCATAAAAGCAGCCTTTATTCAAAATTTTCTATAGAAAATTCGAATTTAGAAACAGTATTTTAAATAAGTAATGATTAAAAAGTTTTAATGAATAAGGGGGTAACTGTGTGCTGTCATTCGTTCCGTTCAACCGTTTTTGCGTCATTGAAACAAATTCAACTTTCACACTTACAATATTTAGTAGAATAGTTTAATTTACAGACTAAACGATACTATTGTTTCCAACAGTGCCAGCCCTAGTGGGGCAAAACATACAGACTTCATGAGAGTGTATTCTGCCCCACTGAAATGAAATTAGTAATTAGGGCAGAATTCACTCCAAAAATGTTCTTTGTCTATTCTGCCCCACTAGTATGGCGGCTAGTGGGGTAAAGTAGACTAATTCACTAAATTGCCTGTCTCGGTTCGAAATATTAGACTCCAGGAGAAAGAACAAGCCGAGAGAAAAAAAGACATATTTTAACTTAATATATTCATGTCCAAACTTTACAACATCTTATGAACAAATACACAAATAATACTGCTGCGAACAGTACACAAAACACAAATATTGCACATACACCATATAACTTGCAAACAGAACATTTAAACTGGAGAGTGCTTCTGACGAAGAAAACAGAATTTTAATATATAAACACACTTTGATCTTTCTAATGCAAAGGAAAATTTACCATCTTATTTTAAACAGTTCACAAATCGATAAATACGTTACTATTACATTTTATATTGTTTTTAAAATGGCTATTTAAAATCTTTTCTATCATTTGTTTAAATACTTAAATAGAGTACAATGTTTTTTTCTCGTGTTCTATCCATAATAATGCCTATGACAAAATGCGGAATAATTTTTCGATTTCTAAATTGTAATGCCTATATTGTTAATAGAATAACTCTTCGCGCTAACACACATTATTTTAAACGTTACGACTCGACCTGTAACAACTAGATAATATTCACATAAGCTAATGTTGAAAAATTCAGACAAATACAGAAACCAGCTCTCGAGGTCCTTAAATAATAAGAAAAGGGCAAGCAACAATAAAACAAATAATTGGCAAAGCTGTGTAGTATTTTGTGCGTATTTCCAGTTTAAACGCTCAAAACTAGGTTGTAAGAAAAATTAGAAAGACTTATTGCAAATACAACCGGTTTGATTAGTTCTGTTTTGTATCACATCTTATTCAACAAATAAAACCATTTCTTGTGTGGTAAACACTTATTCCTGTCAGATGTGCCCAGAAGATGTGCTGAATCATAGTTATTAACCGGTGCGGGCCCAATCAAACGTCAGCATCCTATAAAATACCTTGCTATAGTAATAATAGTTTTAAAACGCATGAATCAGGTGGCACACCGGTGTGCCAGAGGCACTTGACTGGTATAGGTACTAATATAGTTTATAAGTCAATTCTAACACATGTATGGGTAATTTTGCTTAATAAAAGATTTATTATTATTATTATAATAGCTGTGAAAAGGGCAAATGTGTATAGATTTATTTATACAACTATGTTACGGGGTAGCATGAACTGTGTTCAAAAGCCCCTTAAAATAAAGAAAAAACTGTATTAAAAATTATATCAATTGTATCTAAAATGCCGTCTACGTTTTATGGACAGGGCTACACAGACAGATTTCCATAGATTTGTGTATCAGATTTTCATATTTAGCCCGCGGTACGAAAATATTATGAGGAGTAAAATCGAGTGTTAACTAAAAGTGAGGCGTTACGTTCCTTTGCGCAACGTACTTTGTGCACCTTTCGCTTCGAGATTATGCATGCGTTTATAAACAAAGTATACTCAGCTTATTATTATGTGAAATAGTTGTATGTTATATATTTCATTGGATAAATGCTTTGATTATTTGTTAAGATGCTTTTATTTACCCTCTTTTTACATAATCTACTCAATAATAGTTCTTAAGGAGTAAACTCCAGTCATGCGTCGGAGCTGACACACACACTTTTTTTAAAGGAGGGGCAATTCTTAAGAAGGTCGTTACCAACAACCAAACATCATTTTAAGTATATATTTTACACCTTATTCATCGCTAAACCTTAATATCCTGACAACAGTAGATTAATTATTATTAGCTACCTAAATTGGTAACAAATAATGATGGCTAGAAAACTTAACACTTCTATCATTAACAGAACTTTAAATAATAACAACAGTAGTTAATTTTAACTCAACATTTATCTGGCAGTTATTTATTAAGATGATTCACATTTATACAATCAATGTTATTTAGAAATAGCAGCTTTGCACAGAAAATTATATTTAAGTACAATTAAGTAGGTATTACAATATTGTTGAAACTTTTCGTGAGTCCAAATCCTCCCTAAGTTACTATATATATATTTTTTTTAATGATTATGCATTTTTATAAACGTACAATTTATTATTCAGTTACACATCAAATCTACAGTTGAACTACAATTTGTATCTCTCCAAACGTAGATATATCATAAAAGACAGTCGTTTTCAGCTAGCCTCATAAAGTAACATATATTTTAACAAAATTCTCTAACATTTTTTTTCTAGCACACAAATAGGCTCATAATATAATTGGGCACCCACCAATATTGCCAAAACAGACCAAAAAAGTATAAACAATATGTTTAATTTATTACTCTACTTTGAAATGAATTTACAATAGTGCCTAAGGTCGCAAATAAGCCAAGAAGCTGATGCTAATTTCAATCCTTCGCCAATTCAACTATCGACTTCAGCGTCGTGGACTTAAAGTTGATTAGAGAAGTTAAAGTCAAAGTGTGAGTTGGCATGGAACCTGACCCTGGCCATGTAGGGCGGCATGCACTGGCGACACACGGGCGCGCGCGCAGCGGCCGCCTGTCAGGTCGCGCAGTCGCCGGCGCCCACGTGGCTGTAGTCCGTCAGCGGGACGATCACTACCTGTATCTGGAACGAATATTATATCTAATATATACAATTCTCGTGTGAGTGTTAGTTGCCATACTCCTCCGAAACGGCTTGACCGATTCTTAATTTTGTGTGTATATTCAGTAGGTCTGAGAATAGGACGTAAACTAAGGTAGGTGTAGGATAGGATAATGAAAAATGTGACGCAGACGAAGTTGCGCGGGTCAGCTTGTATACAGGGTGGAATTTTGTAATGCCACCTAAAGGGAAAGTACTCTTAATATTGTTACGAGCTTAGGGTTCGTGACAATAAAAACAGCCGATAAAATAACCAAAATGACACTTTAATTAATCAACACTAATTACAACTTTAAACTCACTAATTATAAACCACAATTGCACCACTGATCACTTTAATTCGCAGTCGAAGTTCGCTCTCGAAGTTGTCACTTGTATCGCACATTCAATACTGACCCGGTCGCAGGCTATGCGGGCCTTATATAGGTCGGTAGATAATTCCAGAACCTTCTAGTATAGAAACATCTAGAAAGTTCGAGTACATACCGGTCCGGAGCAACCAGACATCGAAAACTCTAGAATGTTCTAGCATAGAAAAGTCTAGAAGGATCTTGACGCTACTAGTTCTGCTACTCGATACTAGATGGCGCTAGTAGTAACTTTTATTTTTATGTACCCGGCATTAATTCTGGCGCGTAACACTGCCCCCTCCTAAGACATGCTCGTCCCGAGCATTATCGGTCCCATAATAACGCGCCAGTCGATCCACATGGACGAGCACTTCTTATACCTTTCTGTATGCGGTAGGTTACGTCATTCATTTTCGTCACAATCCGGTACGGCCCGTCCCATTTAGCTTGAAGCTTAGGAGATTTCCCTTTGCTGCGAACTGGATTGTGCAACCACACTTGTGAACCTTCGTCGAATCCTTTATTGTTCATTTTGCGGTCATAACGGGTTTTCATCTTTTCAGACATTTGCTGACCCGATTGTCTGACGTGCTCATAAATGTCATTCATTTTGTTCCGCAAGTCATTCGCATAGTCGGTTATACTGCGTGGGGCATCAGGTGGTATTCCGGTAATCAAGTCTGCAGGCAGCCGTAATTCTCTACCAAAATTTGCGAAAGCTGGTGTCACTGATGTGCTTTCGTGAACAGCACTTCGGTATGACAGCAAAAACGGTTGTATATGCTTATCCCAATCCCGTTGCCGGTCTCTCCGGGATCTCCACCACTTTTGCCAGGTATCTCTCCAATGTCTGATTAAATCGTTCCACCATTCCATCCGATTGTGGGTGGTAAGAAGTTGTTCTCGTTTTATGAGTACCCATAACTCGACAAGTTTCCTGGAATATTTGGGACTCAAAATTCCTTCCTTGATCGCTGTGAATCTCCAAGGGTACTCCAAAACGACAGAAGACTTCATGAACAAGTTTATCTGCAACTGTTGTAGCTTCTTGATTTGAAATGGCGAAGACTTCCGGCCACTTAGTGAAGTAATCCATTACAACTATGAAATACTTGTTACCACTTTCACTTTCCGGAAACGGTCCCGCAACGTCTAGGGCTATCCTTTCCCATGGTGCACCAACATTGTACAACTTCAATGCACCTCTACTACGAGTCTGTGGTCCTTTTACAGCCGTACAAGTTGTACATTTCCGACACCAGTCCTCGACATCGTCACGACAGTGAACCTAGTAAAACCGTTCCCGTATCTTCAGTAGAGTCCGTTTAACTCCCATATGGCCTCCTGAACAACCGTTGTGGTACAGCTCTAGAACATCCGGTACTTTAGCTTTAGGGACAACCATTTGCAAATGGCAGCTGTCTCCCCGAACATTTTCCCATTTACGGCACAAGACTCCATCCTGAATCACTAAGCTATCCCATTGGGCCCAATAGCTTTTTGTGATCGAACTCATTGCTGAGACGTCACTCCATGCTGGCTTAGGAGCACTAGCCTTAATCCACTCCAGAATCGGCTTGATGTCCGTATCTTCCTGCTGTGAACGTTGTAGGATTTCCTTCCACTCGTTGCTAAGGTCTGTCTTTAGCATCCTTACAGGAACGACTTCTTTACCCACTAGCCTACTACAATGCTTGCAGTCTTCAGGGCAAGGTCTTCTTGACAATACATCTGCGTTGCCATGAGATCTACAGCTGCGATGTTCGACTACCAAGTCGTGCTCCTGCAGCCGCTTGGTGCTGTTGTCAGCCACCCTACCTTCGAGAGATCGGCTATCATTTCTTTCTGCAGTTCGCTTAGGGCAACTGGATCGAAGGTGGCCCTTTTCACCACAGCCGTAGCACCTAGGGCTATACCCTTTAAAACGATCACAAACTGCAGCTTCTGTAACCTGCTTGCCACGGTGGGAACGACTATCCTGCCACACAGCTTCTCTTCCTACAGTTCGCTTAGGGCAACTGGATCGAAGGTGGCCCCTTTCCCCACAGCCATAGCACCTAGGGCTGTATCCATTAGAACGGTCGCGAACTGTAGCCGCTGCAACCTCTCTGACGCGATGGGAACGGTGATCCTGCCGCACAGCTTCCACCTCCAGTGCATGAGCCAAGGCGTCCTTAAGCGTCTCGTGGTGCCCGAGTCTCACAGCAGCTCTTACTTCAAGGTCGCGAATACCGTCGATGAAAGCCTGCACCAGGTTCCCATCAATGAGCGCAGGCACAGACTGGTATGCTTTTCGAACCAGCTTCTCCACTTCAAGGGCCCACTGCTGCAGGTTTTCACTGCTACGTTGCACGCGATCCTTAAGCTGCGCACGAAACACGTGTTCCAGATGAGCGTCGCCATATCTGGCTTCCAACGCCTCAAGGAGCTGCTCGTAAGTCACTTCCTTACCGAGAGCTTCCAGGACAGTTAAGGCCTGGTCGCGCAGGCCTAGGGTAAGGGCAGTCATGGCCTGATTTTTATTCCACCCGTTCGCCTTCATAACAGCCTCAAATTGTATTTTGTAGGCCGACCAGGAAGATGTCCCATCGAAGGGCGGCACTTTGAATCCACGTAGCGAAGGTGTAGTAACTACGGGAGTTGCAATTCCATCCCCTACTTTAAGGTTGCCCAACTCTTTCTTTACATCAGCAATGACGTCATTAAACTTGCTGATCTGGGTTTCAGCTTCTGACAGGCGGTTGTCATGCTGAGCAACCTTCTCCTTCACCTCCTTCATGTCTTTCCCGAAGGCCGCGCGAAGGTCCTTCATTAGGAGTATCTGTTCTTCCTGGCGGCGCGCCTGTTTCTCCTGCCGGCGAGCTTGTTCCTCCTTGTCACGCTGAAGCTGTTCTTCTAACCGACGGGCCTGTTCCTCCTGCCGGCGAGCCTGTTCCTGCAGCATCATCATAAGAGCTCTAAAGTCTGCTGCTGCAGATGCTGGAGCTGCTGTGGATGGGCCGGGCTCCATGGTCGGCAACTGGCCCTCCAACGTCTGCGGCGTTGCACCTCCAAAACGCCTCTGGTCCGTCTCCTGCTGGCGTTGACTCCGGGTACGGATACCCTCCGTGTCATCCTTTGGTAGAATCGGCATAGTTTAAATATCCACTCTTCTGACACCAATTGTTACGAGCTTAGGGTTCGTGACAATAAAAACAGCCGATAAAATAACCAAAATGACACTTTAATTAATCAACACTAATTACAACTTTAAACTCACTAATTATAAACCACAATTGCACCACTGATCACTTTAATTCGCAGTCGAAGTTCGCTCTCGAAGTTGTCACTTGTATCGCAAATTCAATACTGACCCGGTCGCAGGCTATGCGGGCCTTATATAGGTCGGTAGATAATTCCAGAACCTTCTAGTATAGAAACATCTAGAAAGTTCGAGTACATACCGGTCCGGAGCAACCAGACATCGAAAACTCTAGAATGTTCTAGCATAGAAAAGTCTAGAAGGATCTTGACGCTACTAGTTCTGCTACTCGATACTAGATGGCGCTAGTAGTAACTTTTATCTTTATGTACCCGGCATTCATTCTGGCGCGTAACAATATTGTAGATAGAAAATTTTACTCAAAGAAAACATTCCTTTATTTTTTTAAAGAACGAAAACTGCATTAAAAGATTTTCGAAAATTCGGCCACACCAAGGGATCGAACCGACTAAAATCTGTAAAATTACACCCTGTACTTTTATTGCATTGATTGCATTTATAAGTCCAGATTTCATCCTTATCGATCGATGCAATAAAAGTACCTACAGGTTGTAATTTTTACAGATTTTAGTCGGTTCAATTCCCGGGTGTGACAAGCGAATTTTTGAAAATCTTTGAATGCAGTTTTCTTTCTAATTCAAAAAAAAAGGAATGTTTTCTTTGAGTAAAATTTTCTGAAGGAGGAAGGCAGAAAATGCAGAATGCCATCTGCTACGATCCTTTCAAGCTCCTTTTACTTCAAAATTACAGCGTTCAGCAGAATGAACGCAATACCTGAAAAGGGGTCATTATGCGCATCATTATGAACAACTTTTACTATGGGAGTTTTCAAATATTGCGTTTATTCTGTTACACGTTGTATATAGGAAATCCAGTTACATTTTATTCAGATCTATTCAGCTAATATGGAATGCAGATTTGACAACTTCCGGGTCTCAAACACTTTTATATCAGTCAAAAGAACAAGACACAATACTTCTTCAATGAAGACACGCAGATATATTCTAATCTGTTCAATTAAATTCGGTTATTAATTTAATTATACATGTAAATTTCATTGAAAAATATTTAAAAAATAGAAGCTCACCGGTACCGGGTCCAAGCTACCGGCCGGCGCTCTGGGCTCCAAATAATGGAACCGCCTAATTATACGAGCCGTTTCTAGAAGCTCCATTGGGGTGAGGGGCAGCACCGAGCTCAGCCGACAACCTCACTCGGGCGGGTAGCCGCGCGGGGTGAGGGGCAGCACCGAGCTCAGCCGACAACCTAACTCGGGCGGGTAGCCGCGCGGGGTGAGGGGCAGCACCGAGCTCAGCCGACAACCTAACTCGGGCGGGTAGCCGCGCGGGGTGAGGGGCAGCACCGAGCTCAGCCGACAACCTAACTCGGGCGGGTAGCCGCGCGGGGTGAGGGGCAGCACCGAGCTCAGCCGACAACCTAACTCGGGCGGGTAGCCGCGCGGGGTGAGGGGCAGCACCGAGCTCAGCCGACAACCTAACTCGGGCGGGTAGCCGCGCGGGGTGAGGGGCAGCACCGAGCTCAGCCGACAACCTAACTCGGGCGGGTAGCCGCGCGGGGTGAGGGGCAGCACCGAGCTCAGCCGACAACCTAACTCGGGCGGGTAGCCGCGCGGGGTGAGGGGCAGCACCGAGCTCAGCCGACAACCTCACTCGGGCGGGTAGCCGCGCGGGGTGAGGGGCAGCACCGAGCTCAGCCGACAACCTCACTCGGGCGGGTAGCCGCGCGGGGTGAGGGGCAGCACCGAGCTCAGCCGACAACCTAACTCGGGCGGGTAGCCGCGCGGGGTGAGGGGCAGCACCGAGCTCAGCCGACAACCTAACTCGGGCGGGTAGCCGCGCGGGGTGAGGGGCAGCACCGAGCTCAGCCGACAACCTAACTCGGGCGGGTAGCCGCGCGGGGTGAGGGGCAGCACCGAGCTCAGCCGACAACCTAACTCGGGCGGGTAGCCGCGCGGGGTGAGGGGCAGCACCGAGCTCAGCCGACAACCTAACTCGGGCGGGTAGCCGCGCGGGGTGAGGGGCAGCACCGAGCTCAGCCGACAACCTAACTCGGGCGGGTAGCCGCGCGGGGTGAGGGGCAGCACCGAGCTCAGCCGACAACCTAACTCGGGCGGGTAGCCGCGCGGGGTGAGGGGCAGCACCGAGCTCAGCCGACAACCTAACTCGGGCGGGTAGCCGCGCGGGGTGAGGGGCAGCACCGAGCTCAGCCGACAACCTAACTCGGGCGGGTAGCCGCGCGGGGTGAGGGGCAGCACCGAGCTCAGCCGACCACCTAACTCGGGCGGGTAGCCGCGCGGGGTGAGGGGCAGCACCGAGCTCAGCCGACAACCTAACTCGGGCGGGTAGCCGCGCGGGGTGAGGGGCAGCACCGAGCTCAGCCGACAACCTAACTCGGGCGGGTAGCCGCGCGGGGTGAGGGGCAGCACCGAGCTCAGCCGACAACCTAACTCGGGCGGGTAGCCGCGCGGGGTGAGGGGCAGCACCGAGCTCAGCCGACAACCTAACTCGGGCGGGTAGCCGCGCGGGGTGAGGGGCAGCACCGAGCTCAGCCGACAACCTAACTCGGGCGGGTAGCCGCGCGGGGTGAGGGGCAGCACCGAGCTCAGCCGACAACCTAACTCGGGCGGGTAGCAGGGTGGCTACTTACCCTCAGTTGATCCTTGTTGGGTCCCAGCAGGTGGCGCGGCTCCGGCACCTCGGCCGTCTCCGCGCACTTGGAACAGCATTTGCTGGAAAGAGAACTAAACATCTGGTTAAAAATAACTCGGAAAATGTAGACTGTATGTAAGGAACACAATACAAGTCATATATACACAAGTCATAGAGCACTGTGACACGAGACTCGGTATAGGGTTTTTAGAAACATCGTACTGTCCTACAAGAACGTTTGATAGCTTTCGGCGTTTGGGGAACTAGTGGTCAAAAAATATAAGAGAGAGACAACACAAGACCATCTTGCTTGGACAGTTTATGACTGCTCATCGTATATCTGCAACGAGTGTTGGCTACACTGTTTAGTAGAACGTAAGTTAGTTGTTTATTTTCTAATATGGGAACAGTACCTACTTGATGATAAAGTGATCAACGGGTAATTTCAGCAATATTTCAACAATTTTTTTTTCGTGAAACTTTATTGTCCCACTGCTGGATAAAGGTCTCCCTCATTGCTTTCCAACGCTGTTTATGTCAGGAATGAGTCTAAATCCTCACACCAGCGTTTCTTCAGCCTGCCTCGGCTACGAAGCCCACTCAGACACCCACTGCGTGACGATCTTGGCCCATCAGTTTTCATGCATCCTCTAAAAGTGACCCGCCCAGTCCCAATTAAGGCTCGAAGACTTATCATCAACTCCCGGATCCTGCATCGTATTATCATGTTGCAGATTCGATCGGTGACTGATTTTTAAAAAGCTACGCTCCATTGTTCTTTGGCAAACCTTGGGTTTAGCCAATAGGCATGCAAGTGGATGTTACCTAGTGAAGTGAGGGTTCTTGTGTCCGGCCGGCGCTGGGTGCGGCGACTTCTCGCGCGTGAAGGAGCTGCTGCTCGGCGCCGGGGAGTACAGCGGCGTGTTCAGCTCGTCGAAGTCTAGGGCTCCGTCTATGTTCAGTACCCTGGCAAATACGTCACTATTAGGAAGCTGTGCCAGCAGACTGATTTGTTTCTTTTTTAGGCCAGTGCCCGAGAAGTGTCTACGGGATTCTATAACTAAGCCACAGACAGACAGACGGACGCACAGCGGAGTCCATCTGTCTGTCTGTCAGCAGGTTGTATCTCATAAACCCTAATAGTTAGACAGTTGAAGAGTGTATTTCTATTGCCGCTATAACAACAAATAATAAACATTTAATGAATCGGTATACAAGAAAATAGTTTTTTTTTTGGTTGCACTCGGCCGGTTTTTTTTTAATTTATTAAAACTTATGCACGACTTTAAAATATTATACGTATGCGTACTTCATGCACTAGGCTTTTTCTACCAGTCGACCTAAGGCGGTGCAGAGACAGAAAATGGCAGGTTCAACACAACGGAAAGACAAACAGAAAAGGGAAGATCTGGTATTTCTCAGTAACTGCCCGGAGTCAGGACTTATGCTTGATAGATGGCAATAGGCTTGCCCCCTATTACATGGAACTTAAGACATGCGAATTAAAGTATGATCCCTAAAATACATCAAGTAATAGTAATTAGTCACTGATATTTTAACATAGACTCTAAATAACTAAATCAATGGCCAAATAACCATTAAAACTGACCTGTTTTGTGGTGAGAAACGATGCACTCGCTCAACGACTGAGGACACGTGCTCGACTCCTTTCTGCACACCCCACACTAGGATACCGATCTGAAACACGTAGTTTCAATCAAACAATCTGCCTATCGCATTGCTTACTATGTTGGGGTCAACTTCCAGTCCTACCGGATCCAGCTCAGTGCCAGTATTTTAGGTGGAGCAACGGCCTAAAGACCTCCAGAACCCAGTAACCAGATAACTCGATACCCCTTGGCAAGACTGGTGTCAGATTTCCTGGCTTCTGGCACAAATGGCAACGGGGACCAACGGCATAACGTGCTCTCCGAGGTATGGAGGAGTCTTAGGACCTCAGCAAGCATTTCTTATCATCAGAGATCGGAATACGTAGACTATATTTACCTAAAAAGAAGTAAGTGACATACAGTTTATAATATCTCCTCTAACATCCCGGAATCATAAACATGACCATCGAATGGGGAGGGCTTTGCCAAAGGGCCCAAAGATTTTTTTTTTTAATTAAGGAATGGGCTTGCTCTTGACCTCGATCACGCCTGATGGAAAGCGATAGATGAGGTCTATGATGGAGCGAACGTGCCCAGAAGCTGCTTTTACACTCTTGCTTTGAAGGCAGACGGGTTATATGTGGGAGGGAACACAGTCGCTGGCAGAGAGTTCCACACTTTGGCTGTGCGCATAATAAAAGTGGGGGAGAAGCGCTGAGTACGACTAGTCGGAATATCGACCAAGTGCGGATGGTACCCAGCATTACGTCTGGTATTCCGGTGGTAAAAGGGTGATGGTGCGATCAGGTCGTGGAGTTCCTGCGCACACTCTCCGAAGTAAAGTCTATAGAATACCGACAAGCAAGCAACACTACGCCGATGAGCCAGGCTGTGAAGCTTAGCCTCCAGAGTCTAGTTGCCTATAAGCCTTTTTGTTCTGCGTTCCACCGAGTCCAATGCAGCAAGCTGGTATTTTGCTGAGCCATCCCATAAGTGGCTGCAATACATACAGGAACGAACTTGTGCTTTATACAGACTCAGAAGCTGTCATCGCCTAACTCTATTTAGGATGCTCAGCTATGTCAGCAGGGAAGTTTACCCAACAGACCATGCCAGACCCTGTCAAAGGCCTTTGAGATATTAAGCGACACAGCAAGGGCTTCGCCGTGTTTCTCAATGGCCTCGCCCCAGCAATGCGTAACATACACAAGAAGATTCCCAGTTGACCGACCACTGAGGAGCCCATTGTCTTCTAGCTATTATATGCTAGCAGCTTACTGTTAAGTACCCTTTCTATCACTTTACACAGTATGGAGGTTATGGCGATTGGTCTATAGTTGACAGGGTCGGCACGGTTACCCTTTTTGGGCACTGGTTGCACATTTGCAAGCTTCCATTCCATATTAGTTACATTGTGGTTCCCAGTAGAGGGAAAGAGAAGGAAAGGAAATTTACTCCAACGATGGGAAAATGATATGATTAAGACAGCTGGAAAAACCTGGACTTAACTGGGACGGAAGGGAAAAGACTGAAAGGTGTTGGGGAGGGCTTTGCCAAAGGGCTCAAAGAATAAAATTAATTATATCTATAAAATGATTTTATTCTGAAAGAAGGCTATAAAATAAATAAAATGTAGTGTGTGAGGTATCTTTAAAGACTAACCTTGACCCTGACGTCAGGCTCCAGCTGCTCCGTCTCGCCGTACTGGTTGACGGAGTACTCGGGGCAGTTCTGACACGTGATGGATATGCGGACGGTCCGCAGCACCACCTCGGGGACCTGGGAGGTAAGTAACCTTGTAGAAATGGTGGCTTGTTGCGCCTGCAGACTTTCATCGTTTTCTCGAGCTTATTGAGTGATCCTTGGACTTTCTGTCTTTTCAAAACAGGGTTCCTTTTCAGACCCAGGTTTAAATTATCGAGACATTTTTTATAGAAAACTTTTTCACTGTAAGATTTGTACAAGACATTTTATCGCTATCGGAAAATAGTTTGAAAAATATTGGTTCGAGGGTTTGGGTTTTAAAATGTGACGGTACATGTTTGGTTGAGCTGACGATATTAAATGATAAAATATATCGAAGCAAATGTATTAACAACTAAGGGTATATAGGTTTTTCGGTATTCGTGATCGACAAAATAATGAAAGTCTGCAATAACAGTATGACTAGACTGAAAAAAAGGTTCTCATTTATTCCATCGTTTTATTTCGCTTTCATACTCTAGTAATTTTATTTGTCAACCAGGTCGGGAGATAAACTAATTGATAATTACTTAACTTCTGACAGCTTTTTTAACCTTAAATGTTTTTTTTTCTATGACATAAATTTTATTTACGAGTTGTATTTGTACGAAACGTATCTCCTAAGTCAGAATCTATTTTTTTTAAAATATTTTTTGTCCTAAACTAAAAATTTGTAATTGTATTTTTTATTAATTGAATTGATGCTACAATTTCAAATCTGACATACATACATACAATCCAACCAAATAATCGTTAAGCCAACTTTCCATTATTGTAAAATATTATTTGAATAAAAACAACAGCAACATAAAGGGTGAACATTGACAATAAAGAAGACATGTATAATGACCTTATAGGGAGCGGCGAGAAACTATAAGGTGGCAACACAGAATTGGGTACTTTCCTACATGAAAAAATAATAATTCTATTAAGTTCGTCCGTTAGGTTTTCAAAAAATATTGGACACATTTTTTGCCATTTCAAGTCGAAAAACATATCATAAGAATAAAGCGCATCAAAGTTCAAGAGGTGAAGTCACATTTGAGTGAAGTGTACTAATATGTGTCGTCACGCGAGTTTTTAACGCACTGTATCGTATTCATTTATTGTTTACGTGAAAAAAGAAAAAATACGTGTACAATATTTTTTGGAAATCTATCTGACGGACTAATTAGATTTTTTCAGAAAAGTACCCTACCGTCAATGTCAAATGTTTATGACGTAAAAGTTTCGAATTTACACCACAAGATGACACTGTCCACGCCGTGCGATTGACAGTGAAATATTTAATGGCGATTAAGAAAATAAATTGATAGGAGACAAAATAGAAAGGATAGTGGCTCAACAATTACTTGTGATGACCGTACGTACCCGGCCCGAGCCTCGACGCGTTCGGGAGAAAAATGGCTAGGGCAAGAAAACGAAACGACCGGTTAATTTACACATTCTACTTGACTGTAGTTATCTTAGTGGCAGTGCTATGAGTAGTGGTATCTCGCAAGAATTGTTACTGACGGCTACGCAAACAATATTGTTTTGTGATGGCTGATTAACGAAACGCATTTGCAGATCCCTATTTTTTTACAAGACTAACCGTAAAAAAGGCAGAAGCGTGCAGGTTGCGAAACATTTTTTTTGACGAATAACATCCGTGTGGTAAATCAATAAATCACTAAACAATAACAGTTTTAAACATTGAAAACACCAAAATTTCTACATAAGAGAACGTGTAGAAGACTTCATACGAATATAGACAGAGCTACGTCGCGCAAACAAAAATGCACAAAGCAAAAATCACGACTAACATTTACAGGTTTTAAAGAGGTTACCCTTAACAGAGGAGTAAAAAGAAAGACCTGTGCGAGGCAAAGAAGGCTCCTCTCTCTGCTGGAGTAACTAACAGATGACATTAAAAGCTGAAAGCACCACAAAACACCAGCATACTCACATCATAAGTCCCAGCCCACACGATGAGCAAACTCTTCCTGAACCAGACTCCCTTGGGATACAGATCCACCGTCCATTCAGTCAGCTTGTCCTGAGGAGCTACGTCGGCGATCGAGGGTCTGGTGGAGAAGATGAACGTCCTCGTATGGTAGCAAGGTAAAGAGTGGAAGTTGTCCACGGCGAGGACGGAGCCCCACGTGTCTTCGGTGTAGAGCCGAGGAGTGAACAGCATGCGACCTGCTTCCGTTTGTTGGACTTCTGATACGCGCTCGTATTGGCCTGGTGAGGAGTAATATTTTTATTATAACTTTGCGTTCTTTTACGTGAGTATCAAAATTAAGATTATCGTAACCTATTCATTATTATGCTTCTCACTCTTGACTTGAAGACTAAGTCAAGTTTACGACTTCGTACGCGCATATCCCATTTTTCCCGTTCTTGTAGGAATTTCGGGACGAATTATACATATAAACCTTCCTCTTGAATAACTCACTGTCTATTGATAAAAACTGCATTAAAATCCGTTGCGTAGTTTAAAAGATATAAGCGTACAGACGGAAAAAGCGATTTTTTTTTACTATGTAAAGAAGATAATTATATGTTACCTGACTGGTAGCTCATGGCGATGGCCATCCGCTCCATGAAGAAGTCTTTATGTTCCTGTGTGAGAGGACACAGGAGGAGCTTCGCCAGCTGATTCGGACACATCATCGGGAATCTGTCAATACAAGTGTACGCGTGTAGCTTTCACAGACTATGAACTCTACTCTGGTAAGTTTTATTTCACACAGCCGTGAAGCACACACTGTTTTTTTTTGTCACTAATTTTACTTTATTTTATGTGTGTACCTGATGGACTTTCCCCAAATAAATGCTTTTTATTCATTCGTCTACAACTTTATAGTTCGCAGTAAAGAAATATTGAAAAGGGTTTGTCTTGTATTTGTCACCGGAAAATTGCAAACAACGTAACATTGTAAAATATTGCGTAAAATTGTAAACTATTTTTTCTTATAAGACACGGATATATTGGAAACTATTGAATTTGGATAAGATTTATTGTCTACAAAACGATTTTATCGTAATAATCAAGAAGTTATAATCTAATGAAGATTTTTCACGATCTTACGGAGTCTGCAAGTTTCCGGTGACATATTCATGAAGTGTCTCGTGTAATACCCGGTTTAATAAGGCACTTCAAATTTCGGAATAACTTCAGGCTTTTAAAGTTTTGTGGCTCTCAAAATAAGTGCTTTATAAAATTCCGGATACTATTATCCTACAGATCAACCAGTTTCAAAAGTTTTCTCCAAAAGCGATACTATATTATACTTTCGACATATGGTGAGTGAAAAATATAAGTAATATAGACCTGACATGCGAGAAGACAGCCGCTACAAGGGACTCCCAGTGCACCTTGAACTCTGCTTCCGTGAGGTCACTCGCGGTCAGGCGCTCGCGTTGTTTGTTCAGCCACCGTACCACGAACCTGGAGGAAAATTAACGCGCTTTAAAAAATGGAGATTTAGACTTACGGCCGCTTTCTATAACATATCTCAATCCCAATCTTGATCCCGATCCTTGTCTGTAACCAAACAACGGCCGAGTTTGTGTCCTTCACCACACAATCCTCACCTTTGATTGGTTACGGACAAGGATCGGGATCAAGATTGGGATTGAGATATGTTATAGAAAGCGGCCGTTAGTCTTGAATATGGTACAGAGTATTTGGTAAGATCCCCCAGTGCACCCTGAGCACCTGTAGAAGATAAAATTCCTCTCCAACTCAAAGACGACGCCCGTGACAGCAGTGGTAACTTTATAGGCCGATTACGCTTAAGCTGTGACTGTATGCTGTGCCAGAACTCGACGGCCGTAAGGTACATACCTAATGATACAATTAAGATGAATCTCGAACAACTCTTATTGGCTTGGCCGATCATTATAATATTTTATGTTGATTACATCCAATAAAAAATTTAGAAATTCAGCTGAATCCGGTTTGAATGGAAGTCGACCCCAATATAGTTGGAAAAAGGCTAGGCAGATGAAGCTGGCTGGTTGCTCAGGCTAATCTTGACCAAGTTTGTTGGTCAAACACCTTTGCTCGCGGTCTGACTGTGGTCACGCGGGTCACACCCTACTGCCGAATCACCTCTTTGACCCTCGTTTATTATTTACAGCCTGGAGGTGTGTAGTTGGTGGCCACCCCGTGCCTCAGTGCGCACTTTAAGCCGTTGGTCCTGCGACAACTCTCTCCGCGAGTGTCGGATTGCCGCGCCATCGGACTATAAGAGTGATAGAAGAGGGAGTGTATCTATGTTAGCACACACACTCGTGCACTATAATATGTCCAGCTTAGTCTACGCCATGGTCGATATCTGTCAGGAGGGCTTCACTATTATAGGTATAACATACCGGTACACGCTCATCTCATTGTGAAGCACCAGGTCGCTCTGCTGCAGCAGCTGCACCAGCGTTTCTCCCTCCAGCTCGCTCAAATCGTTGTCCGACCACACCCACTCAAGGTTCCACTTCACGAAGTTTTGGCATTCCTGACAAGTGTAAGGGGGTAGTCAAAATCAAGAAACAAACCCACGCCTAGACTAAAGGGGCATCGCCTCTCACACTTGGAGAGTCGAGTTGGCGTCTAAAGAAAGACATAGAGAGTAAGGAATAAAGAAAACATAGCAATTAATCTAATAAAATCATGCTGCAATGTGCGAATTGATGCACCCAGTACTGAGTACCTATGAAAATATCATAGACACGAGCCGGTACAATTCACCAGGTTTCAGGTCTATAAAAACATGTACGATCGTGTACCCGACGCCAACTAGCAGACAACCGAAACTAAAACGACGGTCTTTTCTAATAGCACAAGATAAGAAGCAGTACCTTTGCGACGTCATTGTGTCCACACGCCATGGTGTACTGCATCCAGGATATGAGCTGCGCGCGTTTCGCGGCCTGCGCGATGTGCTGCGACATGTAGCTCAGGCAGAGGCTGACTAGATCCTGAGGATAAGTCATGAGTTTGAGGTTCTTTTAGTTGAGGGACCTAATCAAACCTAATGTGTCAGGCGGATGATGTATGGGTCCAAGGTTGGGGATTCTGTTGAAAGAGTCACCGCGGCCCTGGAAAGCAACGGGCACTAGGAGGAGCACGGATGGGTTTTAGTCAGTAAGAGTCTGAAACTCCCTTCCGCTCCGCCCAGAGCGGGAAGAGTCATATGATGAATTCCCATCCATAAAAAAAAATGGGGCTCTCACGGAATTCCGGGAGTCTTCCGGAATTGAGCCGTAAATATAGAAATCGCTCGGCTCCCGAAAGGAATTTAAAATAATCGAAATTCTCCCAGAAATTCAAGTTGCTGGCTCAGTCAAGAATCCAGAGAAGCTAAGATCCAGATCCTTGAAACAAATTGAAGCTAGGTAACAGACAATGCGAGATTTTACAAAGAGGTTTTACTTACATTAAATGATTTCAAGAGAACTATACATTAAACATATTATGTACTTTAAGAGAAAACAATTAAGTGGGTGTGAAATATTTGGTAATTGATTCAAAGATCACATAATGAAGATAAACTGTATGAAGTTTTCTGTATTATAAGATAGGTTCAAGACAGCATTGTAAAATAAAATGGAAGAGTGGATTTGAGATGTGTAAAAGTAACTTTTTATTGCCCTCAGATTTTATCAACCAAGAGGTGTGGCAACTAGGTATGAATTAAAATATTGCAACAATGAAGATTCTTACGACTATGGAAAGGAATATGACAGACAAAAGAGATTTACAGTAACAGTGGTAAATGTAAATTATAAAATTTTAATAGTTTAATGTTATTAGTATTTTACCTTAACATTATACTTATCAGCAAGAGAAAGAACTGGTAACACGGTATGATGAGATATTCGAATCTGCCCAGTATAAAAATACCTGGAACAACGTAAATATTCTCTGTTATGAAATTGTTCTTTAATACATTATTCTGAGAATGTGTTGTGTGCTTTAAGTATGTACTAAATAAATGTATTTCCTTTTACTTTATGTAAAATTGATTTTATTCCATTGAATACTTAGTTATGGAATGCTTCCTAATCAACACATTCTTGTTCAGTTTGATGAAAAAAATGGTTAGAACAGAAGTAGTGGGTCTCTTTAGTCTCAACAGAAACCAAGATTAGAAGACATTATATGGCTACATACTTGAGGAAGTGTGGGAACACTGAGGCTGCTGTGGGGGTCTCCTGCAGCACGATGCGGCTCTCTCGCCATTCACTCCACTCACGGTTCATCAACATCACCTGGGAAATAATAAACAAGTTTTCAAAGAGTCAGTTGACGTTTTTTTTAAAACAAATTTCAACATAAGGTCCACATAGTTGGTGTTAAAAATGTTGGCATGTTAAATCAGGATCAACTAGGCAATGAAGCCGCAGACGAACTTGCAAAAGGAGGTTGCAAGAAGGCAGTGCTAGGAAACTGGGAAAGGTAGGGGTAGGAGTAGGTGTAGGACCTACTCCTACCCCTACCTTTCCCAGTTTCATTAAAGGATACAGAAGAACTTCATACAACTAATTGTGACGGGCAACAGACTGCATGCAGTAAAAAATGACAATACCAAGTTTACAACCACAATTTATTAACAACGCAAATTTTGCCTCGTGCCTCATAAGAAAATGGCGTCAATGTGTTATAGAAAAGAAGAAATGCCATGTCAATTTACATTTTATAAAATTTGTTTCCAAAGGTGCTCCTACAAAGTTCATACATACTTGAAAAACTTCACTGCTGGCACACAATATCAGCCGATGTGCTGGGTATCCATGTCCACCAACCTCCAGGACCAGATCGCTCATCAACTGCTCTGCATATAGTGTTGCTATCTTTAGTAGCACACTCTTTGAATTGTCTACCTATAAAATAATATTGTATGTAAATAAAATTTCAATCTTCTACAAACAAAGGTATTGTTATAGGACAAGCTTGATGATATTAAGGTCTGCCGACTGGCTCCAAAGGACACTCTCCTAAAAATACATATACTTTACAAATGCATCAATAGCATAAAACCAATAAGACTTAGGTACCTCAAGATCTTCATTAGCTTCAGATTCGTCCCCCTTCTTTTCGGAGGAGGACGACACTTGACGGTCCACCGTCAAGAAGTCCATGATGATTTTCTTATAACCCAGACATTGAATTAAAATCACAAGACAAGATTGGTTTATTTTCTAGTTAGTTTTTCCACTGCAAAGAATTTCTTCGTCAATAAAAGCACTTTTTATTTACCCGTTTGTGACGTAACGTAACTTATGTCAATTTTGAATGACAGTTGAAAGACAGCATGAAATACATGCACAGAGTACTTTTATATATATGGAATGTTTCGTTGTAAAAATAAAACATTTCACGTTGAGTTGAAGTTCATCTTTGAGCCATGTCAATAGTTCTCAGATGTAAATATCAAAGGGTAAGCCAAAAACTGTTACAATTCATAAAGCACTAAACTATATACATCTGAATGGGAACATGATATTATTATGAAAAGTACACAACGCAATAATGATCTCTTCTCACATTCTATCTTGAATTGGAATGTTTATGTCAAATTTTGCAAATCCACGCATGACAAGTGACAAATAATAATGACAATGACAATCAGTCAGAGTGATCTTTTGAACGTTCCATCCCAATAAATTGCTGTTTAGTTGCCTAAGTTACTGTTTCTATCACATCTTCCCAATCCAAAATAAAAGAGATAGCATACAGTGGTTGCGGTACAAATGAATTGGTTAGGTACCGTTTGTATTGTAATGTAAATGTTCACTGGTTTCAACCTCCGTGTTTATTTATTAATCTATAGATTACTGTAAAATACTGAAACAAGAGTGCAGTGTGTGGACTTGTATCTGAATGAGTGGTATAATGGGTCTTAAAAAGAAAAAGAACATCATAATCCTAACTCTGTGTATGGTTGTATGTTTCATACTCTACCAACTGTATTTTTTCTTGGCTATAACATCGGAAGCCGGCAATAACAGCAGGGTTGCTCCAGTACTGGATCTGGAACTGGATCATGCGAAAGTGGAAACCTACACACACTTACGTTCTGATGCAGACAAGTTTATAAACACAAATGGCATAATTCATGGTGTATTGTACTCTCATATGTCGAAATACAGACCAAATAATCAGAACGAATTCACTTGTTTACAATCTGACCAAAGAATACCTTTCGAGCAGGTGAATGATGAGTTCTGTGATTGTGAGGATGGAACTGATGAACCCAGCACAAGTGCATGTGTGAACGGAACTTTTTATTGTGAGACACAGTACAGAAGAAGGTCGGTGTCTCTCAACAAGATACCTTCAAGTCAAGTAAATGATGGTATTTGTGATTGTTGTGATGGATCAGACGAGTGGAAAAACGACCCAGTCCACAAACTATTATCACAAAGCTCATCTAAGTTTTATAGATATTATGTAACTAAATGTCCTAACAATTGTTAAAATTTATTTTTATTTATGGTTGTCATAAAAAAATGTATACTTAAGTGCTGAAAAAAAGTCTAGATAATTCTAGAACTTGATAAAAGATCAATTCAAGTCCTCTGCTTCCATTTATGTATAACTTGAACCCAATAAGAGAGGGTAGCTTGTATTTATTCCGGTGTACATATTAATATTAAAATACCAATAAAATAAGTATAGTCACTTTACAATGCAAGATAACATCATATGTTTAAAATTTATCAGTCTAGCATTTAAATTGTAAAGTATAATGTCAGGTACTTACATTATCAGTAAATCTAACTTTTAAAGACTGAAACATTATAATAAATGAATAAATTGTAAATATGAAATACTTGTCCTGATTCATTTTTAGGGTTCCGTACCCAAAGGGTAAAAACGGGACCCTATTACTAAGACCCCTGTCCGTCTGTTACCAGGCTGTATCTCACAGATGATGTATTTCTGTTGCTGCAATAACAACAAATACTAAAAAACAGAAGAAAATGAATATTTAAGGGGGGATACAACAAACGTGATTTTTTGCTGTTTTTTTTTTTATAGATAATGATACGGAACCCCTCGTGCGCGAGTCCGACTCGCACTTGGCCGGTTTTTTATTTAAATAATTCCAGTCCCAGGTCTAGTGACTAAGATAACTTAGACAGGAACTATTGGGAAGATCTTGGAAATGTACTAGTGGCAAAGCTATTCTAAGCTTCTGCTAACAAATATTTTATTTGGGTTTGGGAATGTTAAAGATTTTACCCACGCCAGAAAATGCGCAGCCTTAACTGTTTGTTTGCATGGGTAGCAGTATCTCCTGTCAGAATGTGAAAGTATTCTGAAACCCTCATTGACCTTCTAAAGGTTCTAGACTTATTTTATTTTTAATCTTATATTTCCATGTTATATTATAATTCACATTAAATTTCTGCGTCGCAAGAAACGGAAAAGACAACAGCAAAAAAAAAAAAGGTAAAATCCTGGGGGACAGGGCTTGTTAACGTTACTAAATAAAAAAATAATAACCGTTACATAACGTTAATTTCAATTGTGATACCATAGTAACGTTATAGAATTTACCGGTATAACATTACCAGTAATATAACGTTAAGTAACATTTAACGTAAAATACGAGAATTATCGTTTTAACGGTAAAATAATTAGTGTTATTATAGCCCGCGAACTTTCTTGTATTTTTTGCTATTTAAAGGTCAGTGTCAGGTTGTAATTTAATCAAAATGTGATGCGCAACAGTAACAAATATGTATTTACGTTGATGTAACCATAAGAATCATTTACTCATCATCATGAACTTAGATTTAATG
Organism: Melanchra persicariae; assembly: GCA_947386135.1. NCBI lineage: Eukaryota > Metazoa > Arthropoda > Insecta > Lepidoptera > Noctuidae > Melanchra > Melanchra persicariae. The sequence goes on along the minus strand of OX376656.1, from coordinate 2,793,794 downwards.
TGTATAATAACTAGATTTCCGAAATCTAGCTAAGAGAAAAAAAATCTAATTATGGTTATAATTATGTACCTTATTATTATTATTTTATATTTTGATCAAGATACAACCTGACACTGCACCACCTCACAGAGATAACCGTTTAAAAATAACGATAAAATTAACGTTAAACAACAAATAACGTTAATAAAGAATAACGTTAAAATGATGCATAAATAACGTTAAACCTATTACCGTTATTTTAATATTAGCTCTAGCGCGCACTGCCTTGCGTTTTTTAAACGTACAATCTGTGAAGTATGGAGTGTCATAGAAGTGCGCGCACTGCGGTGAAAAAAACGCATGCGGTAGAGTCTCCGTTGTCCTCTCGCTGCAAATTTGCGGTGAATCTACCGCAAATATTTTTGTATCCTATAGATATCTATTAGCCGTAACAGACGCTCGGATTTGGTAGGTACGGCGGACTAACTCCGCCCACAAAATTCGATCTCGCAACACACGACGGGATCTGGTCCGGCGGACCACGCGGCGGACTAACTCCGCCCACCACGCCACATAGTATATATACTATACTGAATTGTGCGCCTTTCAAGTACACAAAAATTATGGCGGTAGAAGCAACAATAGCAGCAACATTACAACCACCATGTACCAACCACACCGTAAAAAGCGGAAAAAAAGAAGAGGATTGGCTAAATTTTATTAAGAGAACTACATTTTTTAAATTTTTATGGTAGTCTGTGGTAGTTTGGTACGGCCCAAGCGTACACACGTCCAGATTTGGTACGGAGCGGACCAAATCCGCTGTGCAAACAAGCGGACCGCAGCGGACTCAATTAATAATAATAATGTTCGCGGACCACTCTACACACGGGCGGATATGGTCCGGGAGCGTACCAAATCTTGTGGGCGGAGTTAGTCCGCCGTACCAAATTCGAACGTCTGTTACGGCTTTAAGAAGCGCCGCGCACTGCGGTGAAAAAAACGCAGTGATGCCTACTTCATAACTAGATCTGGCTATTTTTCGGTGTACGGCGCTACTATCTAATAAAACTTGTAGCTAAATTTTTTAGCTACAATTTCTAGAAACTTTTTAAATGACATTGAATGTTTTTGAAAAGTGATAAATGTTGCTATACTTAATTGCGTTTTGCCAAAATAAATACTTAAGAAAATGGGTACCTACCTACTGTAGAAAAATACTCGAATTCAAAGATCGATAATGAACCTCAGCCATCGACATCTTCCTCTTCAGTTACATTAATTGATTAACGGCATTTTTATTATTAGATTAATTTTAATTACCTGCTACGTTTACTTAAAAATAAAAAAGTACTGATTTTTTACTCCTGTGTTTGACTTAATACGCAAAACGTGATTATAATTTGATCACATATTGTTACCCCCTTTCTACTATGTAGTAAGTACTAAGTAGCGATTAGCTACTTTTAGCAACTTTTTTGGGTCAAAAAATTTGGCTATCTAGCAATTTTTTGCAAACTGTCTAGCTAAAGACTAAAGGTAGCAGTTGGCAACATTGGCACTCAGACACACACACTCATAAAGATGCCTTAATACCGATATTATTTAGTATTAGCTAATATGAATATTATATTAGTCTAGCAATATCTTAACTATTCTTAACTAATATTTGAGGATCAGTGAAAACGCACCGCGTTCCACCGCAAGGCAGTGCGCGCAAGGCCTTAACGTTAACTCCTGTCAATGCTAAAACCCTAATATTACGTATCACTTCCGTATTTGATTAGTGTTCATTATACTGTATCTCGGTAGTATTTTTTGAATATGAATATATGAACTAATACCGAAAAATGTCGGTATTAACACATCTTTAAGTCACAGGAAAGCAGAATACGCAATTTCGTATAAATAGATGATTTTTCCACATATTTTTCCAACTATTTGGATTTAAAAACCAAACTGCTGAACTGATTTTGATAAAATTTCATTTGTATTAAAGTAGGATATCCTTTCACATTAAACGATATTTTTTTAAATCGGTTCATATATTATGATAGAGATAATATGAGGTAACAAACACAAAACAAAAAATACACCCGAAATGAGAACCTCCTCTTTTTTTGAAGTCGGTTAAAAACGTGTGTTTTTTTACCGGAGTGCGCGGCCCTGTGAATGCGTTTATTCTACCGCACGGTAGAAAAAACGCACCGCATTCCACCGCACCGCAAGGCAGTGCGCGCAAGGCCTACACCTGTCAATGCAAAGTAACGTTATAATAACACTAATTATTTTACCGTTAAAACGATGATAGTTCTCGTGTTTTACGTTAAATATTACTTAACGTTATATTACTGGTAATGTTATACCGGTAAATTTTGTAACGTTACTGTGGTATCACAATTGAAATTAACGTTATGTTACGGTTATTATTTTATTATTTGGTAACGTTATCAAGCCCTGACTGACATACACACAGTCAATCTAGAAAATTCCAAAAACCACGCTTCCTCGTGTTGTATCTGTGGTGCGCAATTCATTCAAAAAGATTGACCGGCGCGCGACTCATTCTGAGTTTTCGAGAAAAATAATCAATTTGTTTAAAATAGTCTTAGCAACGTACGCGTTGCAGTTTTAATTGATCCTTAGTAAAATAATAAAGTAAAATCATCCGACATGACTGTCGATGAAGGCGTAGATATCTCAAAGGCCGGTGACCGCGGTGTATTGAAGAGAATCATCAAGGAGGGTACAGGGACTGATACTCCCAACCCTGGGTGCCAGGTCACCGTGCACTACACAGGGACACTCTTAGATGGCACCAAGTTCGACTCCAGCAGAGACAGGAACGAGCCGTTCGAGTTCAATTTGGGCAAAGGTAATATTTTATTCAAGTTCTTGACCTCTTGATCAGCTGCCTTGATCGATTATCTTTAACCTAGAACTTAGTCTGAATCCGCATTTACTATGAAACTAAGTTGTAATTGTGCTCTTGGACAGTTGTAATTTCCAAACCCATTCAAAATTTTTATCATCAAATTAGATCACTACCAAATTACTTATGAATTGATGACCTTTCGGAAGAACCTATAATAAATTAATATGCACTGAGCGGAAATACATCAAACACAAGGATATAATAAGAACCAGCTGATCCAATGTTTGCTTAGATGTTTGCAAAATTTAATGTTGAGTCATTGCAAATCCACACGAAATTTTAATTTGTTTTATAAAAGGCTTTTCTTACCAGCCTTCAAATTAATTCGATGTAACTTTGATCATAATGCTGCATGCTGAAAGGAAAATTGCAATGAGGATGTTATCTTTTGCTTTTTAATCAAAATCAAATGGCATGTTTTTATTCTAAGAATTTATCATAACTTGTCTTCTTTTCTCAGGCTCCGTAATTAAAGCATGGGACATTGGAGTGGCTACGATGAAGAAGGGGGAGGTATGCGTCTTGACCTGTGCTTCCGAGTATGCCTATGGTGCTGGCGGCAGTCCTCCCAAGATTCCTCCCAACTCCACACTGCAGTTTGAGGTAAATTAGCCCCGTACAATCAATAATATCATTTATTTCAACTTTATGTACAATGTATGTAGTGGTATATGGGCAGACCTAATGCAATATGGCATTCTCTACCAGTTAACGTTTGGGTTAAATAGACTGAGGTTGGTGTCTCATCATCATCTTCCAGCCCTTTTCACATAATTATTATGGTTCATGCTACACATTTTGTACTTGTAACTTTTCAATAAATTTTCCTGTCAAGCTCCGCCGAGGGACCAATTAGTTCAACCAGGTTTCAGACTGGCTAAAGTAGCCTCATCTTTTATGGGGTACTGTTTAAAATGTTATAATAAAAAACCTCCCCATATCATCATCATCATCATATCAGCCGAAAGACGTCCACTGCTGGACATAGGCCTCCCCCAAGTGTCGCCACAACAACCGGTCCTGTGCGTCTCGCATCCATCGGTTACCCGCGACCCTCACCAGATCATCGGTCCACCTTGTGGGAGGCCTTCCAACGCTGCGTCTTCCGGTACGCGGTCGCCACTCCAAAACTTTTCGGCCCCATCGACCATCTGTTCTGCGAGCAATGTGCCCTGCCCACTGCCACTTCAATTTGGCGATCCTTCGGGCTATGTCGGTAACCTTGGTTCTCGTAATATCTCCGAAACTGTTCACGGCCGCAATGGAGGACGTCTTCAAGGTTTTGGACTGGAAAAGGCTAGGCATTAATGTCAATGGCGAGTACATCACTCATCTTCGATTTGCCGACGATATAGTCGTCATGGCTGAGACCACGGAGGACCTCAGTACAATGCTCGATGACCTCAGTAGAGCTTCCGAAAGAGTGGGTCTTAAAATGAACATGGACAAAACCAAGGTCATGGTAAATACCCATGTAGCACCCACTCCTATCAAGATTGGAGGCTCTGCACTCGAAGTTGTTGATGAGTACGTCTACCTGGGACAAACGATCCAGCTAGGTAGGGCTAACTTCGAGAAGGAAGTCAACCGTCGAATCCGACTCGGATGGGCGGCGTTCGGGAAGTTGCGCGGTATCTTCTCGTCTCACATACCACAGTGTCTCAAGACGAAAGTCTATGACCAGTGCGTGTTGCCAGTGATGACCTATGGACTCGAAACGTGGTCGCTCACAATGGGCCTCATCAGAAAGCTTAAAGTCACCCAAAGGGCAATGGAGAGGGCAATGCTCGGAGTTTCTTTGCGTGATCGAATTAGGAATGATGATATCCCCATATATTAGAACTAAATGAGACTAAATTTAAATCTTGTATTAAACGCACACTATGCAGGCAAGCATATTATAGGTTAGGGGAGTATATCTACACTAATATTATAAAGAGGAAAGATTTGTTTGTTTGTTTGTTTGTTTGTTTGAAATGAATAGGCTCCGAAACTACTTGACCGATTTGAAAAATTCTTTCACCAGTAGAATCCTACATTATCAGAGATGGACATAGGCTATAGAATATTATTTTAAAAAAAGTTAGGGATCCGTATGAAAACTTCGATAATGTGACCCAAGGTGTGAGAAAAAATCCTTATATCGCGTACGCTGCGGAATCTATTGACAATAGAGCAAAGTGATGTACTACAGTTTTATAGAGGTCATCAATATCTACAAAAAAGTCCGCGATACCATATGTCTAACTATTATGGATAAGTCAGCATGACCGCTTTTTGTTAATATTAGTCAAGCAAATCCCATGGTGAAATAAAAAATGGTGATTATAGTACCATGATATTAATCCTTATCCATTTAAATGGTTTTATAATTAAGGTTGATTATGTCCGTGTAAATTACACTTTAAATCATTGAAATCGGACCTTTCGTTCAAAAGTTACGACGGTAATAAACATGTTCGGAGTAAGAAAAATGTCGCGGCTTGAGCGAACTGGTGAGAATCGTATCAATGCTTGGTCCGATGACGCTTTTTTTTTTTTTTTTCTTTTTAGAAAAAAAAAACGTTGCCCCACACTAAGAATTTCTCATGTATCGTGGGTGCGTTTACAAACATATAATCACACATACACAAACAGCCAGACCCGGAACAACTATCTGTAGGCCATACAAATATTTGTTCCGTGCGGGAATCGAACCCGCGACACGCAGCGCAGCAGTCAAACGCTCAACCACTGCGCCAACCGTGTCGTCATATCACGTTGAAACACCACGGCATTTAAATGTTTTCGATAAACAATAAGAATATCAAATGTTTGGATTTTTCGAAAATCAACTAGGTACATACATAATAAGGGGTGAATAAGTTTTTAGGGGAGGAAATTATAGCTTGCTTCAATTTACGTCGGAATTCTATGAATAAACTAAAAGTGGGATAATTGCAACAGATCATGTACCTACCTAACAATTTTTGCATAATCAACCTCTGACGGGCTGAACGGGGTGAACAGTTGCGCTGAACCAATAATGAGAATCGTTGTGCTTAATTTTCCAAAACTAACCTTTATAAGGGGATATGTATAGGGGCGTTGCAGTTTGTGGAGTATCTACTATCCCCACGCGGACGAAGTCGCGGGCGAAGTGCTAGTTGAAGATAAAAATGCTTGGCTCAATGCTGGTCCTGCTCCACAGCCACTAGGGCGCACAAAGTAATCTGTTAGCATTTGGAAATATTGTTGGACCGGATGAAGATTGTAAGAATGCAATATTTTTTATTGTATAGACTCAATTTATTTAGCATTGTATAATTTCATGCATTAACGGCACATGTGTGAGTACTATGTAGGTCCCTCAAATTTAAACTATAATGATCATTTTGGCTAGGTCTTTGACTTGAATGTACCCTGGCGATTGGGGATGTCATGCTCACTCAAAAGTCTGGCTGATGGTGGCGTATGCGTTGGATCATTTGCTCCCTTAAAAATGGTTGAGCCGAATGGTGCTAGCGTATGCGTCATGTTCGTGAACGGGCGCCGTCAGCTGAGACTGGTCATCTCTCGGCTGCCATGGTCTATTTTAATTATTTCTTTGAATTGTTTCTTTTTTACTCCGGACTCTTTTATCCTGCACGTCTTTTACATCGTTCTCACATTTTTTTATTTTTGTTTGCTTTATCCGCGATCAGTCGCAAACTATGAGCGGATGTGGTGCGTGCAAATTCTTTTGAGGTGCACATCTTCCAGTGAAGATCGCCACCATATTCAGTAAACAGGCTTAGAGCCCGTGATCCAAGTTAAGCTCAAGGATATTTTTTCGCTTGAGGCGCTTTGTAGAGCTTGTTGTAATTAACTCATTTGCGAGTTTATTTGGATGAGTAGCGAGCCTTTTTTTGTACGATGGAATGGCAAACCGGATTTCTTCCTTTATTGTGTTCATTTTTAATTCCTCATGGATTTCGGTGTTTCTAATGAACCATGGCACCCCTGCAACTGTTCTTAGTATACTATTTTGAAGTCGCTGAAGGATGTTGATATTGCTATCGCTAGCACTGCTCCAGAGCTGCATACCGTACGTCCACACAGGCTTTAGAACTGTCTTGTATATAAGCAACTTATTGTCAATTGATAGCTTTGAATTTCTTCCTAGCAACCACTGCAGATTTCTGTAACGAATGTTAATTTCCTCTCTCTTAGTTTTTATGTGATTTTTCCAAGTAAGACGGCGATCAAGGTGCATTCCGAGATACTTAACATCATCACTATGTGGTAGAGTATTTTGTTCAAGGCTTACTGGTGGACAGTTTCCTCGTCTTAGTGTGAATGTCACCTGAACGGATTTACTGGCGCTTGCTTGGATTCTCCACTTTCTCAGCCACTGGTTCACTTCATTCAGGCCTTCTTGAAGTATATCTGATGCTATTTTAGGATCCGGATCACTTGCTAGGATAGCAGTATCGTCAGCGAAGGTAGCAGTTGTGAGGTTTGGCTTTACAGGAAGGTCTGCAGTATATATTAGGTAAAGCACAGGGCCCAAAACCGAACCCTGGGGGACCCCAGCCGTGATTTCACAAAACTTCGATGTTGATCCACTTTCCTTTACTTGAAATAGCCTATCTGACAGGTAGGAAGTCATTAGTGGTAAGTAACTGTGGGGGAGGACATTTCTAAGCTTGACAATTAGCCCCTTGTGCCAGACTTTATCGAATGCTTGCTGTATATCCAAGAAAGCCGACGAGCAATACTCTTTTAGTTCCAGCGAACTTTTTATCTTGTCACACACCCTATGGACCTGCTCAATTGTAGAGTGTTGCTGCCTGAATCCAAATTGATGCTCTGGGATAGCTTTTTTTTGCAATAGGATAGGTGTTATTCTATGCAGTAGGGCCTTTTCGAATAATTTTGATATAACAGACAGCAGGCTTATGGGTCTGTATGATTTTATCGTTCTCACATATATGTATAATTTCAATATGAATGATGTAACCATAATTTTGTAACAAAAACTTATTTTTAAAAGAGTGTCCGTGGAGTTTCTTGCATGTTCTTCTCCATAGAGATCTATTTGGAACGTGCAAATAGCTTCATCTTTTTTTTGAACGACCGACCTTGACAATTCAAAAGTGCCTGTAAATGGTCTAATTGAAATAAATGCTTTGACTTTGACTTTGACCGACACACCCCGGTGTGTCGCCTGATTTACGCGTTTTAAAAAAAAATATTATTACTATAACGCTAGGTAAATTATATGATTTTGAATTTTGCATGTTGGGCACTTGACAGGTTAAAATAATAAACAACAATTTAAAAAAATAAACATAAATTATTGAAATGTTAAACATTGTTCTACTGTTTAGCTTAGCATGTTGAGTTTTTAATTTTCAAAAAGCCCTATGCCATTTAGTGTTGCATATGCTAAACTTTAATGTTAAAAATATGCTTCCTTAAGCGTCAAGTATTTTTAAAATTAAATGGAGCATGCACGAAGTAGACTGACATCTAGCGTTGCAATTTCGAAACTTACAAGTAAAATATACTTGACAGTGACATTTCTGTATTTACACCTATAGTTCCTGCACATTTCCTATAGAAAGCTACGCTATATCTGAGGGTTCCTGTAGGCTTTAGGCTCTTGAAGAACGAAGCTGTGGGAAAAGCTAGGAAGTAATAAAGACACTCAGTCAATAATGTTCCAGACGATGTTGCTATTTAATTGTAAAGTGTCTGGATCTCAAGACCATGAATTAAACATTGGGATCTCAGCATGTAAAGTAGTGTCAGTGTGAAATATTGTTTATCTACACTCACAACGTAATGTTCCAAATATGAGTTCAGAAACGAATGCATAAACACGTACTTTTTTTTCGTGGATAGATAAAATTAAAAAAAAAACCCATTAAAGTTCAACATTTTCCTTCGATTTTTAAACAACTGCATCATAAAATAACTTTTTAATTTTTATAGCACACTTTTTCTTTTTAATTTTTGGCGCGGGCTCATTGACTTAGTCAATGAGCCAGCTTTTATCTTTATCTATGGATGAGCGCGCTGCGCAGTCATTCGAATACGCAATGAGAATATCCGCCATATTGGTATAAACTATTTTTCCACTTATTTTATTTCAACTGTATGAGTGAAGATAAAATAGTGTATGCAACGGCATATAATTAGGTATTAAAACACTCGTGTGATGCTATTATCATACTCGGCTACGCCTCGTGTGATAAACCCACACTCGTGTTTTAATAACCCTTTTTATATGGTCGTTGCATAAACTACTATTAAAGTTCTGATTTTTGAAGTGTTGTTTCTGTTGAAGCCATATTAATTCTACATTGCACATCCAACTTATACATAATATTATAATATACTTGGCAATGACACTTCTGTGCTGCCATAGTTCCTGCACATTCCCTATTACATTATGAGACAGTTTGATTTAGCTAGGGAGTGTTGATTTTGTTTGATGATGATATCACAGGATATGTGGTTTGGCAATACCACTATTTTTTATTGTTTGAACCTTTTCACCACAATATCCTGAAATAGTTATCTGTTAACCTAGGAAACAATAAATAACGATAAGTAGGTAGCGACAAGTCAGTACATTGAAAGAATACTGAATAAATTAAATATGAAACCTGGATTTTCTGAAGAACTACCTACATAAATGACACATATCGATCGTTTTCTCCTCCGTATCACCTACGCACTTACGATTAGTCCTGAACCCGAACTAAGAATGAATGACAACACGATTTGACAGTTGTTCTAAGTTCGAGTTCGGGACTAATTATTGTAAGTCCGTAGGTGATATGGAGTAGAAAACGCCGGACACTAAGGCCGAAACCACGGACTTCGGGCTTAGAGAGTAGACCCCCAGATTACGATATGGTTACGAAAAGATTTTTATTTCGGATATCTTATAGTTTCGGTTACGGCTGCAGAGCTCCTTTCACCCCTGGTACATCATCTTTTTTATGGACGGGAAATCATCAAACGACCCCGTCCACTCTTGGTGGAGCGGGAGGGAGTGTCAGACTCTTACTGACTAAAACCCATCCGTCCCTCCTTATGCCCTTTGCGTTCCAGGACCGCGGTGACTCTTTCGGACAAATTCCGCAACCTGGTACACCTCTACCAAACCCTTCTCGGAATACTGGAGTGATTTAGTTCTTCACTTGTTTAGATCGAGATGATAGACTGGAAGGTGGAGGACCTGTCTCCTGGCAAGAACAAGGGCATCTTACGTCACATCATCGAGCAGGGTACCGGCAGCGACGCCCCCAACGATGGCGCCATGGTCACAGGTATTGTGTTCTATGATATATTATGGCAGGCAACAGATAAATTTGCAATAAAGTACATTCACCTTTCCTTCCTTTTAGTATATCTTCGTAGGTACTTTCCAGCAAAATAAAGTAAGAATAATAACTCACTAGGTACTGGAAAATGTAAAAGATCCCGTTTGATGTTGATTCAGGACAGCATTATCATTGCATATGTATTTATTTGGCGCGTACCACACTTACGTATATAGGTTATAGCTTTTGCCCCGCGACTTCGTACGCGCATAATAACTAATAATATCCCGTTTATTCCCTTTCTCGTATATTTATTTCAAAATACTAGTATTCAGCTCCAGTTAAACTTGAACCCCACGTAGTTGGAAATGTCTACGAAAAGTCTATTATAGTATATACTATCTGTACGGTTATTTAGCCTTTCTTTTTAACCGACTTCAAAATAAGAAGGAGGTTCTCTAATCGGTTGTTTTTAGTTTTGTTACCTCATAACTCCGTCATTTATGAACCGAATTGAAAAAAAAAACTTTTATGTGAAATAGAAATTTGTGTCCCATAGAAATTTCATCAAAATCGGTTTTGAAGTTTGGTTTTATCAAAATAGCTGAAAAAAATATGTCATCCAAGTAAAAGAAATTGCGTATTTTGCTTTCCTGTGAATTTCCAGCGGTGGTTACGAATTACGAAAAATGATAAAGTAAGTATCAAACTAAAAAAAACCTTTTACAAAAAAAAAACAACCGACTTCTAAATAAAGAAAACACTACACAGTTTATTTATTATGAGCCTGTACTGTCCCACTGCAGGGCAAAGGCCTCCCTTCCTTGCTTCCACTGTTCTCTTTCTTTTGCCACATCTGGCCAATCCTTTCGGTAGGAGTCTAATTCATCACGCCATCTCCTCTTGGGCCTACTGCGTCGCCCCGGTTCCTTTTTGGAACCCAATCAGTGGCCACTTTTGCCCAGTTCTGTTGCGACATGCGGCAGATATGGCCAGCCCAGTTCCATTTTAGATTGGCGGCTGAGTTGCCTACGTCTGCCGATTTGTGTTTTGGAACGAAGTATACTGTTTTTGATGCGGTCTTTGATTTTGACTCCAAGAATACTTCGTTCCATTGCTCGCTGGCAGACCCCGAGTGCGGACTTTTTAAAATACAGTTTAATTTCGGAAGTCGGTGTCAAAAACGAAGAAAAAACCAAAAACACCGACTTGTCTTTATTTTTGCTTTCACAATAGTTTTCTGGTCTCTTTACTTATTTATTATAAAATAAGTCAAGCAGAAAATGTTTTATAAAAAGTACACCAATTGTTTTCACTAGAGTTCGAAAATAGAACTTATAACAAACCAGTAAGGTATAGATTCATACCTACTAACTTTGACATTACTTTCTCTCCCCCTCATATTATTCCCATTAAGAAAAATGCACCGTTTGTGTTTTATATAGAATTGAAAGCAATTCAATTCTATAAAACACAAAAGGTGCATTTCACTTGGCTGCCGTAACATGATATTTTATTGTTCGGTTCGCATTTGACGGTCTGAATAGAATGAAATGCGATACATAACATTATGATAAAGAAATAGAATTGTAAATGCTGTGACAGCCAGCTAGAATGTTTATATGGAGTAGAGTAATTTTGTTAAATGAAATTAACTGGTTACATACATTATATGTACAGGGTGGAATTTTCGAGAGGGTGTGGATGGCCAAATTCGAAACTATAAGAAATAGCTAAAAACACTGAGTCTCCGGCACGTTTTTGATGAAATCTAAAACTACATTATTGTGACTTCGGGATCGGTCGTGTGCGCGAGATATTATAAATGCTCTGTAACGTTTGCTAACGTGTTCACCATACAAGCGAGTGTGTTGAACGAGCCGACCGGCTTTCAAGCGGTGCAACACCCTTTTTTACTATATTTTTAATACACAATATGTAGGGGGTATGTTGTAGACCCAAATAAAGAGTCTTCGTTGCTAGAAACCTTCTTTTATTTTTAAAAACTTCTTAACTTCATAATTACATCTTCCTTCTTTCGTCGTAAAAATCTCAGTCCTCCTTTCACACACATTCTCGTTCACTCATCGCTGCGTTCATACATCCATCTCTCATTTATAATTTTGATGCGTTCTGAATTTAACATCCCACATATATGGTAACAAAGTTGTTGCTTTTCAAGTACGCGTCAGCCATTGTAATTTAAACCCTAGGTTGATGATACAAAGTCCCAAGACGTGGAATCGTAATTTGTTACGTAATGCGATGAGAGTAATGAGAGAGGATGATTGAGTTTTAGCAGTTTTAGTTAACTCACTTAAATAATTTCTTCAACAGTCGAGCTGGAAGGCAGACTACAATCGGACGGCAAAGTCTTCGACTCAAGAACAGTCACATTCCCTCTAGGAGAGGGTAGCGAACACAAGGTCTGTGAGGGCATTGAGAGGGCCCTAGAAAAGTTCGCCCAAGGCGAGAAGTCCCGGCTATCCATCCAGCCGAAATATGCCTTCAAATCTGAAGGGAACGCCGAACTAGGAGTCCCACCTAACTCTCCTGTAGAATACACAGTGAAATTGAACAGCTTCGAGAAAACCAAAGAGTCATGGTCCATGGATGGTGCAGAAAAGATTGAGCAAGCTAAGATGTTCAAGGAGAAGGGTACCAATTACTTCAAGGGTAGCAAGTTCCAGCTGGCTATTAAAATGTATAAGAGGGTTACTGCTTTACTGGAAGGTGAGTTTCTGGAAGGAGAATTTATGTTCTTATATTTTAATGTGGACTTGGAGCTGTTGCAAACATATGACTATATTAGTCAATGATATTCTTGTAAACAGATACGTTATACACGCACAAAACAACCGAAAAAGTGTTCCGCGCAGCAGCGGCAGCACACGTACACACTTTTCATTCATTTTAATTTCACTGCACGTAGAAATGGTGCAAAAGAGATGGCTTGATAAAAAAAATACGATGGCATCTTTTTAATTTTGTTTTTGTCGCATCAGAGCCTATCGCTCGTCGCCATGCTTGACTGAGACTGAAGACAATACGACCCAATTGGGATGTATTCGAGTCTTTACTAGCGCGCGCTCCTAACATATCTGTTTACTAGAATATCATTGATATTAGTACTTTGTTTGCATTGCCCCACAGCAGAGAAAAAGCGTGTCACTCTTCGGTCTATTACTATTGCAAACATCGGCAAACCATCAAAAAGACTGGCCTTTTGTTGTGTGCATGTAAAAAAGAATTGTAAATGCTTGTTCAATCTTTGCAGACATGCCCGAAGACACAAGTGAAACAGAAGAAAACCGAAGCCAATCCAAGGAGCTCCTGATATCAGCCCACTTGAACCTATCGCTAGTCTACTTGAAGGTCACTCCAGCGCACCACTTCGAGGCCAAGGAACACGCCCTCAAAGCTCTGAAGTTTGACGAAAATAATGTTAAGGGTCTCTTCAGGAAAGGCCAGGCCCTGCTGGGACTTGGGGAAGCTGAACAGGCTATGAAGGACTTCGAAAAGATTGTTGAGGCTGAACCACAGAATAAGGTGAGTTGACATCATTCTCAAACCCAAACCATTTATTTCAATTAAATCACTTACAGGCACTTTTTAATTATCAAGGTCGGTCAGTCAAAGAGGAAGCGATTTGCACGTTCCAAAGCGTATATCTCTATGGGGAAGAAGATATTTAGGACTTCACTTTTGACATAAAGACTTCCAGGCCTTTAATTCAAAAGTGTCGTGTGACAGCCGATGATCCAGACCTGTGACTCGGGTCGCTTCGTTGTATGGCGGCGATGCCGCTACAAAATAATTCAAACAATCGCTTATGTCTCTTTCTCCATTTGTCCCGCAGGCTGCCGCCAACCAGATCATCGTGTGCAAGTCGGCGATCGCTAAACAGAAGCAGAAGGAGAAGCAGCTGTACGCCAACATGTTCGACAAGTTCGCTAAGCACGACACGGAGGTAACAGGTCCGGGCGCTTATTAAACACTGCTAGTGCTCATTCCCATACCACTGTCAATCATTTTAGAGTAGACTTTTCTAAAGCGAGTCTGTCGAAATTCTGTCACTTAACTTGACTAACTATTAACGAACAGCCAAAACAACTAAGACTAGAAAACTGGGAATATGTATAGGGTTATTTATGACGTCTGCATGCGCTAAGAAAGGATTTTTAGGAAAGGGGAAAATTGTACCGCGATAACTTACATTTACGCGGACGAAGTCGCAGGCATCATCTAGTGTTCAACCAAGATTGAGACACTAAATAAACTACTTTTACATGGTGGATTTGGGTTCAAAATCAAATTGGGCGGCTGAGGGCTGGAGTTGGACAGTCTTGTTAAAGATGTCGATGCCAGAAGTATAAATTAACGTAAGGGACATTTCTGTATTGGTAAATGCCACTTATTTTAATTGCTGTAAGGTATATTTTGGAATTTTGGGTAAATGTTCCTCACGTGAACTGATACTTCAGGTATCGAATTTTGTAGAATTTTGTTAGAGATAAGTAGATGCCTCCTTCTTTTATGAGCATGCGCAAGGCAAGTTTTAAGGCTCATTTACACAAGCGGTCATTTTGGCGGCGAGACGCTCGTGTAAGTGAGCCGTGACCAGTAACAACGCTTACTAAAACGTAATTTTATAGTAAAGGTAGTTCATCACACAAACTCACCTAACCACGCTTACTAACCTTATCCTTCACCAACTTCTTCTGTTCTAAACATACACGTTTTCCCTCCAGGTGGAGAAGCAAAGAGCTAAAGACGAAATCGACGTGATAGGAGAGAAGGTGGGCGAGTGGGGCGCGGGAGAGGGCGAGTGGACCGACCAGCAACGACTCAGGAAGCCCACGGAGTTTGAGAAGGAGAATCCCAACATCCTGTTGTTAGACAAGGACGGACAGTTTGAGAACATGTGAGGTGACGGGAAGTGTCTCTTTAGGTGGATGCTTACATAGATAGGTAGATTTTATGATATTGTACGATGAATTTATTAAAGAATAGTGGCGGTAGTAAATGTAGCACATTTTTAAGTTTAAGTGTGTGTCTTACTGAAGAATGGGCTTGCTGTTGACCTCGATCACACCTGATGGAAAGCAACAGATGAGGTCTATGATGGAGGGAGCGTACCCAGAAGATGCCTGTTCACTCTTGCTTTGAAGGCAGACGGGTTATATGTGGAAGGGAACACAGATGCTGGCAGAGAGTTCCACCCGCATAATAAATGTGGAGAATAATAGGTAAGGCTCCTGAGGTACCACTGGTATTGCAGATATCCACACTCGGCGGTGACCACTTACCATCATTTGGTCCGTCTGCTACTTTGCCCCTTTCTGTCTGCTTTTTGGCACTACAAAAAATCGGCCAATTGCGAGTTTGCAAGTCGGACTCACATGCTAAGGGTCCCGAACGAATCAGTTTTCCGAGCAAATTGGCTGCGTCAGATGTACACGTACACTCGAGTGATCCTTCCTCTATAAGTGTCTAAACACACTATGCCGAAGGTACGCGACCGAAGTTCGGTTCGATTGCCGACGAAGGTCCGGGGCGGAGAGCAGCGGGAGGCAGCGTGCCTGCGCCCCGCGTGTCCGAATGTCTGCCCGTTGTGTTTATTTCGCCTCTGTCTGCGTACGACACACGTGCTTTGTTGTGCCATTCAAACATAAGTACTACACCATGCTTGATTCAGATGAATACACACAAAGTTGCGCAACTGAATTTCTGCCGCGTAAGTTCGGCACTTATGGTGTGTCATGTGAGCCGAATACGTCGGAACGTAAATACAGCCGCGGAACTACGGTCGCGTGCCTTCGGCATAGAGTTTGTTTCTCATTTGGACGTACGGAACCCTAAAACAGGAAAAGTTGGACTCGTTTTAAAACTTGATGCGCCATACTTACGCTCGGGAACTGTACAGTACATTACTAATAAGCATGTGCAGAATGTAGAAAATCATCTTTGTATGGTGTCGTGAATCAAATGAGATCTTGAAATTGTGCAATTTTTATTTGATTTTATTTTTAAGTGTTCAATAAATTAGTGTTTTAATCTCAGTGATAATGTATTTAAAGTTATGAGCCCCACCTGAAGCGAAAAAGTATAAAACTTGAATAGAATATCATGACTCTGGAAGCGTGTTTGTATAAAGTTTGAATTATACAACTTAGCTAGGACATTCTATGTAAGCATCCATTTATAAAGTGAAGTGTTCTGCCTCAAAAGTGCATTATGATAGTTAGTGTATATTCGGATCAAACTGTATGTTGTTGCTAGCCACCCCATAGATCTCTTCACCCAGTAAACTAAAGTACATAACAATTTAATCAATTATAATATTGAATAGCTGAAATTTTTTATCAGTTGTTCTATCTATAGAGCCGACACGCACCTGACAAAGGCGATCTACTGCCAATGAAATATCAAGTTTGCAGATATTCAAATTAAGTTCAAATTAATTTGACACATCGGTGCTCACGTAATAGTGATTTTCGGCTTTATAACAATAAGATCAGTGTTGATATTTCTTTAGCATTGAAAGCCGTGCTTCGCAGCACTTTGTCAGATGTGCGACGATCCCTCTTCAGTCTTGGTTATACATATACTGTAGTTTTTCATAATAATAGTCGTAGTTAACACAAATATCCCTTTACAAAGAAATCTCTGTGTTTTTAAATAACTTTTGTTGTAATGGATGGACTAAATCATTCCTCTCTATGTGTATGTATAGGTCAGTACGGCTGTGTTTGTCCACTCGTTCATTGTGTGTTAGTTATTGTATCAATTTGTTGCTTGCAGTGTAAGCTTCCCAAGTCATACTTATTTAACTTCTTCAATCTTTGTTTTTATTAAAGATATGATTGGTTGGTCTTTTAAGTTTTAATCAAGAGAAGTTGTAACTAATTTAATGCATTTGCATTTTGAATCAAAGCTTCTATTGCCTTGTAACCTTTTGTAGAGGTAACACTGCAAGCAATCTGGCGTGTAAACTTCGAGTGTTAATTTGTAGCATAATGTTTGTTTTGGAAACGAGCGGGTTTATTGTAGTACATTGGTTACTGTATTTAGTTATACGAATGAATTTACTTATTAAACTGTTAAGGAGGACTTGCTTCTTTTAATTCATCGTCCAGCAGTGGACGTCTTTCGGCGGATATGATGATATATCAGCCTGCAGACGTCCACTGCTAGACATACACCTCCCCGCGCGTGTCGCCACAACAACCGGTCCTGTGCGTCTCGCATCCATCGGCTACCAGCGACCCTCACCAGGTCATCGGTCCGGTATCGGTGTTTTAATTAAATTAGTCTTATTTCTTATACTACATGGAGTTTCTCGCGCGTCCTTCTTCAAAGAGATCTACGCTTTGGGACGTGTTTAGCTTCATCTTTTTGACTGACCGATCTTGACAATTCAAACGTACCTGTAAATCTATATCATAGAAAAATGAATCCCTATTTCCCTTAGTCACGATCCGACTTGAGAACAATTTTATCGATTTAATTCATCTTTTTTGCATTTGATAGCCCAGTTCTTGAGGAAGGTTTTAGGGTATTAACATCACGCGACAACCCTTAGGTCCGGTTTCAACCAAAGCAGAGAGGAAGAGGAGATGTGTTGAATAAACCAATCCGATAAGCTAAGCGGAGAAGAGATGTGGAAATAACGAAATCAGATTGGTTTATTCAACACATCTCCTCTCCTCTCTGCTTTGGTGGAAACTGGGCTTTAGAAGCAGAGTAGCGGGTAAAACCGCAAGGCACAGCTAGTGGTTAATAAAAATAAATGTTTTTGATTTTACTTGCAAGTCTTAGGGACTTCGCTAAGACTCGCAAACTAACATCGTCGCAGTGTTGTTAGCCTGTCAGTTCTGACTCGTGTACGTTAGGATTGCAATTTGATTCACCCTAACCATCATCCTACACGTCGATGCGCCACCGTGACATCCCGCCCATACGCCCTATTCGTTTTGGAATTACTTTCATTGTCAGCTAAGTATAACACGGAACTCCATGCCCGAGTCGTGTTTTCTGAGCTATCACTTGCGAGAGCGAATACCTATTCGCAATTTCTAGGTAAGCACCATCCATCGACGATGTAATTTACCATGCAAAAGGTAAGATAGTGCTCAAAGAAAAAGATCTTAAGGCCGTCTTGCACTATCCTAGATCTAAACGAGGAGTCCAATGATAGAGCTGTACAGTTCTCATCAAACAACTTTGCCCCTCTGAAGTTGGCTACGAGTGGCTGCGTAGTAGTCATAATTACGAACAACCTGCAACTGCGCATGCGTAAGACACATGGGGGCGGGGATTATGGCGGCGCGTTTTTTTGTCTCAGTCTTACGTTTACGTTCGATGCATGCTTGCGTCCCGCTTGCTCCCGGCTACGTGACTACACCAAGCGATCTTTGCAAATGGCTAACTTCAGAGGGGCAAAGTTATTTGACGAGAACTGTACAGGCTGCTCAATACTGGTCAGACAAAGTTTAACACGAGTCAATCGACACCAAAAGAAGGTCATTTTTCCGTTTATGAAAAAGCGTATCGATGGATCTAAAGTCATACATACATTATGGTACATAGCTAGCCTCTAGGGACTGGTAAACGTGGTTGGTGTAAAAATAAATCGCAATGCTTGTTTTAAAAATAATTTTATTCATCGAATTGAGATCAATTTCATTCTATCCAAATAAATATCCAATAAGCAATTTATTTACACTATACATTGAATTACACGAATTCGTTATTTTGTATCCTAAACATGTTTTTGTTTTTTAAAATGATAAGTCATAGGCCCAGCCTACTCTTACAAAAATACACAGAGGGAGTAAATATACTCGAAAATATTCACTAATTTTGTATTGCCAGAAATTTTAACGTTCATTATGATGGAAGAATAATATTATAACCAGAGATCGGAATAGGTAGACTATATTTACCTAAAGTTCGAAGAAGTAAGTAACATAGAGTTGGTAATACCTCCTCTCTAAAACCCCGGAATCATAAACATGACCATTGAATCCTGAGATTTCAGAAATTTGAACTAAATTATTACATTGAAGAATCTTATTATGTTTTTAGAGTTCCGTACTCAAACTGTTAAAATAAAGAGCTTTGTATACCTATAAAATTGGAATATGATTCTTCAAATATAGTTTTTGTAACTATACTCAAGTCCAGTTCATGTTTTCATAATCTCAGGTTTTATCCGGGATTTTAGAGGAGGTAATTTCAACTCTATGTTACTTACTTCTTCAAACTTTAGGTAAATATACTCTACCTATTCCGATCTCTGATTATAAGAAACTACAAAAATACATGTTGGTATTTTATTTCTACCCAATTACCCAATAAAATCTCCGGTTAAAAATAATGCCTAAGGCGGATATAGTAGGCAGTACACATACATATTATATTGCTTTCATGCATCCAGTATTAGTTAAATTAAGTACCTAAAACACATTTATTGCACTTAATAATTACTCCCGAATTCTCAGTTAGGTCTCTTTGGTAAGCCTCTTTCTGACTTCATTATAAGATCGATTTTAGCTACGATTTATTGAAGATTTTTATGTCGCCGTGTCGTGAGAATTCGGGAGTAAGACACTTAAAAATCTTACAGTAGGTTGCTATCTGTAAGCATCTCATTAACTCCTTTCACATGGACCTCCATAAATCAAAACCCCGGGAGGTCAGCGTCCCTAAAAAAGTATTACATCTAAGATTGCCACAATGCGACTCTTGGACTCCTAAAAACGGGGAGTTCGCTTATCATATACTAGCTTGTGAACGCGGCTCCGCCTGCGTGGATGTCGGATATCGCGTAAAAAAGTAAGCCTATGTCCTCCATAGCCCAGGCTATCTGTCAAATTTCATGTCGATCCGTTCAACCGTTTTAGCGTGAACGCGTAACAAACTCACATTCGCATTTATAATATTACTTAAGATACTACTACGGCTTAAATACTGTAAAATGTGTGTGAAAAAAAAAAACAAACAGTCAAGCTAATTAATTAAGTAACGTAAAATGTGTGTGAAGTGTATAGCGTCGACGTAAAGTTATTTAAAAGCTTCCTGTTTTATTTTTTAAAAAGCTTTAATTGAATTTAATAAAATAAACATAACAAAAGGGAAAAGAAACCTATTACTTTTAGCATTAATATTATCTTGCTTCACGTTACAGACTACGACTCAGGATCGGACCTTAAAAGTATGAATACTTAAAAAAAACCTTAATTCTAGGCCTCTATGGCTTGTTGGGGCTAAAAAAATGTCTGCCCACAAAAATACTAACAAATAACTTATATTTGATATTTTCCCAAGTCTTTTAGACTTGAATTTTCACAATTTTCCCCACAACCTTCTTCAATCTAATTCAACTTCGTCCAGAAATTGACCTACACTTTTATCACAACCCAACTGAAAAGCAGCGTTAAAATGGGAACTCCACCTCTTCTAGCCATCTGGCCACATCAATTATTTAAAGTGGTTCCGTTAATTTTATACAGGTGGGTTTTTAAGTAGAAGACTTTTGGGACAGTATAAAACTTTTAAAGCCGCAAAAATATCTTCTTCATTTTTACAATCAGTTACAAAAATACTGTCCAAAATGGCCAGGACAGCGAGGAAACATTTTTATACATATACAGGGTACTTTAAACAACTTTGCCATATTCCTACCTTTGCGAACGTATGTACGATTCGACGAAAAGTATTTCTCATTGTTGATGCCGTAGAAAAAAGTACTTTCAAACCCCAAAATAGCTAAGGATATAAAATGAACCCTGTATTGTTGCCTGTTCCATGTCCGCATTACTAAGCCTCTTCATCAGAGGTATCGGACATGCCGGTCGGTATGCAGTCCTGCATGCTCTTGAAGTTGGCGAGCACCTCGAAGTGCATGTGCAGCGACTGTGCCATGCCGGGCTGGTCGTGTAAGTATCTGTTTACCTGGAAGAAAGAGAGGAACAGTTTATAAGGGGCGCTACACACCGTCACAGCCGGCAACATCGAATAGATGAATGTTCCGGAAGAAAGGCCGCCCGGCTATACGAGTCGTGTTTTGACGATCAATATTAGTTTAGTTATTATTTAATGGACTAGCCGATCTGCAGTAGCCGAATTAATTAAAACGTGTGTGTCTGTTTTATTTTATTGATTCGGCAAGTCTTTGTCGTTCTACAAAAGTCCGATTATGTGTGTAGCGCACTAAGACCATTTGAAATTAAAAGCTCACTAGCGCTGTGGTTCTGACTCGCATACGAGACATAGCATTACGCTGAGCATAATAATATGTAAAATGCAAGCATTATTAGCTGGTTTGCTACTAACTTCCCAACTTGTGCAGGTTATTAATTTTGTCTCTTCGTTTTGCCTGCAGAAAATACTTTTATTTTTTCTTCTCCTTTCTATTTGACTGGCATTGGTCTATTGTTCGTAAATGCTGCTCTTGAGTATGAGATCCTGAATTGGGTTCTCAGGCCGAGCTGGGCAGTATTGTTTGTTGGGTATACAGGACCGGCTAATAAGTACGATTTTTACACAGAAATGAGCCAAAGGTAAACTATCTGATACTCTTATAAATTGCAAATTTCTGGGATGATAGGAGCCTCCTCGTGTAGCGCAATTTGTTCCATCAGACACTCAACTGAACCTCTCGCTCGACGCATCCTGGACAGTCTCACCTAACACCTTACAAGACTGGCCAATCCTTCCCTTGCCGTGGTAGCGCCTGCGACCACCCTCCCACCGGAGTACGGCGTCAATCAGCCTGCCTATGGGAGTACCAGTGCCTCAAGCCATCTTCTGGGCACACTCGCTCCATCATAGACCTCATCCATCGCTTTCCATCAGGTGTGATCGAGGTCAAGAGCCAGCCCATTCTTCAATAAAAAAAATAAAATGATACAGTTTGTGTTACCTTAGCTCCAAGTTTCTTGAGGAGACCTGTGAAAGCCTTCTCTTCCCTGCCGATCCAGGGTCTGGTCTCATCTTGTACTTGGTAAGGACTGACGTGGACGAACACGTTCACATCTGGAGAGGAATGATGTAACAGTTAGTTAAGGTAGGAATTACGATTGGGTAAGCAAAACAGGGCGCTACTGACAAGTCGACTGTAACTTGTATCCCTGCCATATAACGTGTAACAGAATAAACGCAATACCTCTTAAGGGGTCATTGTACTGATCATTATGAACAACTTTCACTATGGGACCAACACTGAAATCGCGAAAAAAAAATCGACTCCCCCATATATTTAGGTATGTGCGCAGAACGACAAAATGTACTGAACATTTTTATACCATCGTTACGGAAAGAGCACTGGGAAGCAAAACCACGTTGAGACTTGCACAAAAGAAAGTAGGGCTCGTATAGAGGGAGAAGGCCTAAACTCAGCAGTGGGTGAAACAAGACAGTTAATGATGATGATTCCTTCAGGAATCGAGCTTAGATACATGAAGCTTGGGACTTGCGAAAAGTAATTATAATTTATAGGAGAAAACACTACGTTTATTTTATCACTCTTGTCTTTTCCGTGCAGCTTCTCATCGGAGATTGATTAGAAACTATCAGACTGGATGATCAGAACTAGCTGCTACTGTCCCAGAAACACCTGGGGGTCTACTCTTATTCAACGAAAAACGAAGTTTCGATCGAAACTTCGCGTGTTTCCTACTACAGTTCCCTTCGTTCCCGAAGTTTCGTTCGAACGAAAACTGTTTGACATTTACGTTCTCTAAACCTATTCTAATTCATAAATGTTGCGAACGAAAATTTGAATTTGACAGATGATTGTTCGGAATATTAACCTCAAATTGACGAAACCAAAAGTGTTACCTTTTGGTTTTCGTTTGCCATTCTTTAGTGTGGATTTTGTTATTAATTTGGTTGAAATGGCTGCAAGAATGCTCTTAATCGAGGCTGCTCTACGTGAAGAACGTTTAGAGCGTAGAAGGAACCGACGTCGCCTGCGCAATCAACTAATATATATATAATATATATATATATCTCAATATATATATTTAGATTCGTTAGACCTTACCCTATAACCTAGAATACAAATTTTATTGCTAACTTTACACAATAAAAAGTTTCTAAAACAAAAACTGCAAAATTTACATCATAACAAACTTTCACTATACATTTTCCTTAATATCTATAAAACTACAAGTCCTATCAACTTAATTCTTTTTGTAAAATAGGTTTTGGGTGGAGACCTTTATTTTGACACCAATTTCAAAACGATACCTCTACAAACAAAAAACCTCATTTTCAACTTACGTAATTTTTTCGTAACGTCAAAAATTCTACTTAAAAATTTCCTTACAAAATCTAAAAATACTATCATATTGGAGTCTTATTGGATCTAGCATGCACAAATAATACTTATAAAACTAATTAGACAATAATTAAACCTAAACTGCTATTTAAAATCTAGCAAATTCTAATGAGTTTCTTTCAAACTTTAAGACAACATTTCCCTATTCACATGGTCGCCCCTACCACTACTTGCGCCTAGGGACGTGGATGGGGTCTCGTCGCCGACAGTATATTTTAAGATATTTATTACAATTTTTTAAATCCAAAATAAAACTTGTGGAGACCCAAAATGCAGACTGCGACACAATACGACTTGAAACTTTCTGGCGGAATGTGTACCTATCGCGATTGAGAAAGTACTTGAGAAACAAACTGAAAACTAAATAGTGATTTTCAAATATTTTAAAAAAACATTTCGACGCGGCTCCGGCAGCTGAAATTGCATGGGGGCGCTTGAGATAAGCCCCTTTGACCCCCCCACAGTGGCAGATTCCTCAAATTCAGAGGACTCGATTCTAAACCCAACCCAAACTGAAAACTTTTTAAAGAATCCAAACAAAAAATCGTAAGTTGACATGTGATTAGATTGAGTGTGAATATACATACAATTTTGGTTGTCATATATTAAATCCATTTGGTGGCAAGAAATAGTACTCTTTAATTTAGTCTGTTAACAATGACCGTGAAAGGGTGTTTTATAGTGTCCCGGTTAATTTCACCAAAAATATAAAAATAAACTATTTAATTATTCTTTCTGCATCAATATTACAAGAAATATTTATTAAACCACATTTTAAATGTAAAATTTCAAAATAAATCAAAATAGTTTATAAATTTAAAGTTGAAGTAAAAACCGGAATTTACTTTAAATGACATCATAAAAGACCCACACAATATTTTTCATGTCATTCGTTCACGAAAATAGTCTATGGATCCGAACTTCGTCTGCGTGTCCGAAAACAAAACAGAGTAGGGTCACTAACGAAACTTCGTTTATATTTCGTTCGTTTACGAAGTTTCGTTTCAGAGAAAGAGAGTAGACCCCCTGTTTTAAGCCTGTGATCGTTTCTATGGTGAGTATTCCGCAACGTTTTGTTTATGACTGGTGCAAATGAATCAAGTGTGACTTACTGAGCCTGGTGAGCGTTTCTAGGAGACTGCGCGACGTGATCCAGGTGTTCTTGCCGCCCGCGTGCCCGCCGTCCAGCCAGTACATGTCCTCTACTCGAGACATAAACCTGCGGCGTAGAAAATAAGGGTATCATCATCATCATATCAGCCGAAAGACGTCCACTGCTGGACATAGGCCTTCCTCAAGTGTCGCCACAACTGCTGGTCCTGTGCGTCTCGTCATCGGTCCATCTTGTGGGAGGCCTTCCAACACTGCGTCTTCCGGTACGCGGTCGCCACTCCAGAACTTAAAAGAGTATCATCACGCCAAATTGTTTTCATCAGAAGGCTTAAAGACATCCAAAAGTCAAAGGAACGAGCTATGCTGGGTGTTTCCTTGCTTAATTGAATCAGGAATGAAGATATCCGTAGGAGAACCAAGTTTACCGACATAGCCCGAAGAATTGCTAAACTTATGTGGCAGTGGTCAGGGCACATTGCTCACAGAACAGCTCGTAGACTACGGAAGACGAAGCGTTGAAAGGTAGACCGATGACCTGTTGAAGACCGCTGTAATCCGCAGGATGCAAGGCAATATGTCAATGTGAATGGGTTGCAATGGAATTTAAACTTTAAAATCTATGACACAAGAGTTGTTGCAAAATTCGGAAACATTCTCGATTTCTGAATTCGAATATATCAGATTTGACTCTCCCTTCAAGAACAAGGCCACACTAATTACGGTCATCGGTTCTTAGGCTTTCTTATTACTTTAAACTTTAGATTACTTAATCTGTGGGCATATACAACGTATAACAGAATAAACGCAATACCAAATCCGAAAACGCGAAAAAAAACAGTGATTTTGTTTGTGTTGAAGACCACGCAGCCCTTGCTGATGCCCACCAGGTAGGAGGCTTACCTCATCATATGCGCGTCTCCAGGAGTCAAGGTCTTGTCGTAGTGGAACTCGTAGATGAGATGGTTGAAGACCTCCCACCTCTTGCTGATGCCTACCAGGTAGGAGGCTTACCTCATCATATGCGCGTCTCCAGGAGTCAGGGTCTTGTAATAGTGGGACTCGTAGATGAGATGGTTGAAGACTACGCAGCTCTTGCTGAGGCTCACCAGGTAGGAGGCTTATCTCATCATAATTATGCGCGTCTCCAGGAGTCAGGGTCTTGACGTAGTGGAACTCGTAGATGAGATGGTTGAAGACTACGCAGCCCTTGCTGAGGCCCACCAGGGCTGCAGGGTCAGCTGCGACTGATCCAGAGCGAACTTGTCCCGAATAAGAGACTTACCTCATCATATGCGAGTCTCCAGGAGTCAGGGTCTTGACGTAGTGAAACTCGTAGATGAGCTGGTTGAGGATGACGCAGCCCTGTCCGAAGCCCACCAGGGTCAGCTGCGACTCGTCCAGGACGAACATGTCCTGAATAAGAGACTTACCTCATCATATGCGAGTCTCCAGGAGTCAGGGTCTTGACGTAGTGGAACTCGTAGATGAGCTGGTTGAGGACGACGCAGCCCTTGCTGAAGCCCACCAGGGTCAGCTGCGACTCGTCCAACGCGAACTTGTCCCTCCACCAGAGCGGGTCTGTGTCACTGCAACTGATGGGAGAAGCGGTCTTAGAATATGAAGAGGGTGACTATCATGGAGCTACGTATGATTTTGGTGTAACGATAGGCAAAATAAACAAAACAAACGGTAGATCAGTACAACATCCATTGGAACTAAACCTACTCACGGCTTGTGCTCTGTCAGGTCGCGGGGCACATCGGGCTCGGGCTCCGGCTCCTGCGAGCCGCTCGCTGTGGGCTTCGTGCCGTTTGCCTTGCTGGCTTCGGCGTGGTGGATGGCTGAGTTCTGCAGGTGGGGTTAACGGTTTAACGCCAAAATTGGGTTGGAAGTCGAACCCTTATAATTAAATAGGACTTGAGAAAAGGGAGATAGATACAGGTACCTACAGATCTATCTGGGCCAATGATTATATTATTATATTGAAACCGGACTGTTGCGCAGTACGTTGTTTTCGAATAACCATTCGACTGTTTCTTGGTCAGATGAAATAAATATTTGTTGACAAGGAAATCAGGTTGCATCTCATGTATAAGGGGCGCTACACACTATAATAATAATAATAATAATAATAATAATAAATTTATTTTCAGTAAATTTACAGCTTCTACAATTAATCTTACATAGGGGTCTCCTTTTAAGTATGAGAAATACCTGTGCTAGGAGGCCCCGCTCTTCTAAAACTAATACAATAGCATGTAGGAGTGTGCTTATATGAAATTTTACAATGTGGTAACTTATTATTATTAACTTACTAATAGATGAAAAAGAAAAAGGTAAAACAAACAAAAACCATTAACTTAAAAACATGTGCGTGTCTGATTGTGTGTGGGTGTGGGTGGGTGTGTGTTGTGTAAAGATGTTTGTGTATGTGTACATGGAGGTATGTTTGTGTGTGCGTCACTTATCGCCAGATTATCACACGATAGTTTGTAATAGGGTTTCAACTTCATCATAGCTTTTACCCTTTAGCCAATCTATCAGAGATTTTTTACAATCCCGATAAGTCATAGGGAAAATATTTAAAATTTTATTTAATTTGTTGTAGATGGAAGCGGATTGCCTGATGTACTGTCTTTTTGCGTATGTCGATTTAACTGTGACTTCTGGTGCAACAAGATATTTCCTTCTTTTTTTGTCGAGGCTAGGATCATAAGGGAGAGTTTTATGGAGTTTTAAAACAGCATGGAGGACATACAATTTCCTGACTGTGAGAAGACCGCTTAGCAAATAAAGGTTTTCAGTAGGGAATCTATACGATTTGAAATACATGACCTTCAAGAGAGATCTTTGTGCTCGCTCCAATTCTAGAAATTTAATTTTTGTAGCTCCGCCCCAAACAGGTAAACAGTACACTAAAACTGACTGGGCCAGTGAAACATAAATTTGGTTTAGTAGAGTCTTGGAGGTAACATGTCTTAAAGTCTTGAAGATCCAAATGAGCTTTCTAGTTCGAGCCATGACCATTTCTGTGTGTAGATGCCAAGATAATCGTTGGTCAACCATAATACCAAGATATTTGATATCAGTCACTTTTGTGATTTTGTTACAAGAACAATTTTTGCTTAGTTGAAAATTATCACAACTATGGATTTTAAGGTTATAGTTGGGTCCAGGTTGAGTGATCTTGTATTTTGTAAACGCGATATACTTAGTTTTAGAAGTGTTTAATGTAAGCAAATAAGAATTCAACCATTTAGCAATCTTCGCGAGCCCCCTTTCAGCATTTCCATATACAGATTCCCATGTATCTCCAGTGAAAGCAAGAGCTGTGTCATCTGCATAGGAGAAAACACGCCCATTCTCAAGCTTCATTTCGCAAAGGTTATTAATATAAATGAGAAAAAGCGTCGGACCCAAGACACTGCCTTGCGGGACACCGAAACTCACCCCTAACTCATCACTGATATAATTTCCTATTTTTACACATTGCTTTCTATCCTGGAGATAATCTATTAGCAAAGCTAATGGGACTCCTCTAATACCTATGCTATTTAGACTACGCACAAGGATGGGAACAGAGACGGTGTCGAATGCTTTTTTTAGATCCAGGAAAACAGTTAGACACTTCTTTCCTGTATCCACTTGCTCCACAATATGAGAAGTTAATGCTGAGACTGCGTCTTCTGTCGATAATCCTTGCCTGAATCCATATTGAGCGCGAGATATTATGTCATATTTGTTAAGGTAATTTATTAACCGGGTGTTGATTAATTTTTCTATAATTTTTGATACTGTAGGTAAAACCGAGATGGGTCTATAATTGCACGCATCATCTCTGTTGCCACCCTTGTACACGGGTGTAATAATGGCTTTTTTCAGGGTGGGTGGGAAAGTACCTTGCGTAAAACACAGATTAGCCAAATGTGTAATTATTGGTACCACCACTTGGTGGGAAGATTTAAGGAAGTTGGTAGATATATTGTCCCATCCAGGTGCGCTCTCAGTTTTAAGACTCATCAATATACCATGCACTTCCCTAGGATCAGTTTCTAGAAGCACAAAGGATGAGGCTTGCGAGTCGGTTAAAGTAAAAGTACCTGGATCCTGCGATAGGTTGGAAGAAATAATTTCTTCAGCCAACGTCTTACCAATGTTAGAAAAGTAGTTATTTACATGATTAACTGAGTCCTGGGGGGTTGGTTTTATATCTAATAAATCTATATTTGGAGTATTTCTTTGTTTGCGATGCGTGATATCATTTACAGCTTTCCACATTTTTTTAGTGTCTTTACTTGCCTTATCAATCTGTTCTCTGTCATATTTTCTTTTAAGTTTTTTAATTAGTGTATTGCAGTGATTACGATACCTTCTGTATGTAAGTTTTAAGATATCGTTATTAGAATCAGAGCGTAATTTTCTCTGCATGTTATTCCTGTTCTGAATACAACGTAAGATTCCCAAACTTATCCACGGCTTAATTATGCGGTTATTTCTCGGAATTAAGGTTGTAATGGTATTTTGCAAAAGGTAATATCTGAGTTTGTCAACAAAGAGTTCAGTCAATGCCACCGGATCATTAATTGAAACCAGATCAAAAATATTACTTTCTTTTAGGGTAGCCAACGCCTTCCCAAAATCAACAACTGTTTTTATTTTAGAGCATTTATGCGCGTTGACGATATCAGACAACTTCAAGAAAATCATGAAGTGATCCGTTATCGTAGTATTCAGAACAGCGATAGAGGCAGCTTTTTTATTTTTGTCTATTTTCAAGATAAAATGATCCAGACAGTTTTCGCCTCTGGTTGGCAATGAATGACCCGGTAATAAACCGTGCATTGCCAGCATGTTTAGGTAGCTATGTCGGTTTGCGCGCTCAGTTGTTTGTCCGTTTGTTTTAAGTATAATATTTATGTTTATATCTCCTGTTATTACGATGTTATGACATGACTTTAGGGAATTTAGATGATCATTTAGAGAAGTTATAAAGTAGTCAGCGCTAGCGTTTGATGGTGAGCGATAGATACCCAGGACTGTAAGATTGGGCATGCTTATTTGTAAGCAAGATGCGTGAGCCAACATTATTTCTTTGACACTAACCTTGTGCGTGTCCTTAACATAAGCAACTACGCCGTCGCAGCGGTTTATGTGGTTAGTAGTAGAGAACGATAGATAATTTTCAATACCAGGGAGAGGTTTGTTAGAGTCTAGCCTGCATTCACTTAAAATTATTATATCGACATCAAACTTGAAGTGAGTTAAAGTAACTTGTAAATCATCCAGATTACTATAGACGCTTCTAATATTTTGTGAGACAATTGTGAAATCTGAGTTTTGTAAATTGAGCTGCTTGGAAAAATCATCAATTTGAAATTCATTACATTGCGCATTTACTGTATCGTCTATTTCTTGCATAATTGTGTGTGTACTATCCATAGATAAGATAATATAACGGGCTGTGATTCGATACCATACAGAAACGGATTTTATTTTTGAAATTTAAATCATAGATTATGTTAATACTGTAAATATAATGATAAATTGGTTTTATGTTGTATGTGTTCTTTTTATGTATTAATTTTATGTTAACTGTTCCAGTTTTTATGATAGTAATAACGCATTGTGTGTGTGTATATGTAAGAGTAGATAGATGCTTGTGAATGCTATATGGAGCGTGGTGTATATGTTTATATGTGCGTATTTTTTGTGGAAGTAGAGTGTGTGAAGGAGTTAAAACTGTTACGATTATATTTTTTAACAAATAAATTGGTTTAAGTGCATGCAAAGGAGTTAAAATTATTACAAAAATAAGCTTAAACAAACGAGTTATTAAGAGTAAGAATTGTAGCATATGGTATAAACACCTTGTCTCTAGTCACATCTCTTGCATTAAAGCTTGAATTTGGGATTCAGACTTAATTATGTAAGTCGGTGATTCATCGTGTTTTTTAACATAAACTTTACCGTAGGCGGTCCAGCAATATTTGTATCCTTTAGACTTTACAAGATCCCGTGCCAGGAAGTGCAGACGCGCACCTTTCGCAGTAAGTTGCTCCGAGATAAAGATAGGTGTGTCTTCATTATTTTTAAAGCCTAGGTGTTTAGCGCAGAGCTTGACTTTATGTTTAGTATTATGAACCTTACACATCTTCAAAATATC
Organism: Melanchra persicariae; assembly: GCA_947386135.1. Taxonomy (NCBI): domain Eukaryota; kingdom Metazoa; phylum Arthropoda; class Insecta; order Lepidoptera; family Noctuidae; genus Melanchra; species Melanchra persicariae. The sequence continues at coordinate 2,762,958 of OX376656.1, read as the reverse complement.
GGTCTTTACTAAAGTGGATGAGATTTCCACTATAATAGGGGTATTCGTTATCCCCTGTTTCTTCCCCTTTATTCTGTATATATCACTTATGTCGGATTTAGCGATTTGACAGTTTACATTTTTAGTTAAACATAGCACCATGTTAATTAAGTCTTCCTTCGATTCTTTCAATTGCTTTGGAACGTTTTTTATTTCAAGGTTAGACTTACGACAACCTCGTTGCAGATCTTCCACTTTTTCCTCAAGAATGGTGATGTATTCCTTGTCCTTTTTAGCTTGAATCTCCATTTGTTCTATTTTCCCTTTAAACTCTTCGTTCTGCGCAGTGAGGTAAGCCACAGAGATTTCTATGTTGGAATTGGTGTGTTTTATTTCCATGAGCGTTGGGGTAATTTTTTTGAGCTCATTTTCTTGTGCTAATAACATCGATTTAACCATATTAAGCAAGTCTTCTTTAAGTACATCCAGCTCATCCTCTCTCCTTCTTTTACCCCGCAGAGAGACATAATTTGGAGGTGTAGTAACCGAGCTTTGTTCATTTAAATTCGATTCGGAGAGTGACTTATCCATTTTAGGTACCAGGAAATTATAAGCGTCAAGAGGCTATGAAGCCGATTATATAGGTAAGCGTAAGCAAGCAGAAAAGTTGCACTCACCGCGTCTCGCGATATTCACAATACAGTGGTAGTATGAAGTACCAGGCCAGCAGAGATCCAGTGGAGGTGCAGTTGTCTTGGGCCGGGTATGTCCAGGGCGGAGCGACGCTTTGCCAGTTCTTGAGGCGTACAGTAGCAGGGCGTAACCTGGGTGGAGTCAGCGCGCATACGCAGACCTGGGCGGGGTCTTCTCAGCCAATGTCTAGGGTCCAAGTAACAGGCTCTCACGAGCGGTGGAGTTAGACACAGTGCGGTGCGCGTTGTAAACACTTGTATTTAGACACCTCTACGAATCTTATGCACTCCTATTTTTGTTGGTAAATTAAATTCAACTAATTAATTATTTATTTTAAAGATAAAAGGAATACGGAGCCTAATACACGTTAGCACCTTGCGGTGGTCCGGGGGAAGAGGGACACACACTTTAGCGGACACAATCGGTTCGGCCAGTATTTATTGAACAACAAAGCCGACCCGAATCAATTACTACAAATTTTGTATTTTATTTGGCCGATGGTTAGTCCATATAACAACACGTTATCATAGTCCCTTTTCTTAGCATTACAGAGTGGCATAGCCGCATTTTTCCCGAACATTCATCTACATTTATATGATTTTACCGCCCGGCTGTGCCGATTAATGCAGGCAAAAGCTAGTTTTAGATATAGAATTATAGATCTGTGGTATCTATGGAAAGGTATGGAATACTCATTCATATACTTCTCCATTCCTTTTCACCTTGTCTAAGGGTAAATTCATGTTAATATTGTGGACACAAGCTAGACACTTATACAAATCAAATCCTATGTCTTGCATGACCACCTACTTTGAAAATATTACCTAAAGATGTTAACACCATTAAGTAAATAAAAGAAGATTTATAAAATAATCTTGTAACATAAAAAACTCTCCACGGAACTCAAAGACCGTAACTATCTCTATGTTCACGCTAATTTGCGATTAGTGATAACAACTCCGAGTTAATCGCTAACTACTGTGACAGCTACGTTTGAGTTAGACATGATTATCGCGGACATCTTTATCGACACAAATAAATAAAATTGAAGCGTCCGGTGAAGCGTAATATCAAAATAACAGCTTTTTACTAAATGCACAGGAATGTATATATTAATAACTAGCACTTCGCCCGCGACTTCGTCCGCGCGGATTTATTAGGTACTCCACAAACTTCAACGCCCCCTATACCCCCTTATAAAGGTTAGTTTTGGAAAATTACGCACAACGATTTTCATAAATTTACATTTATTACTTAGCCATTTCTACTAATTCTATGGTCTCAGGTTCAGCGCAACTGTTCACCCCGTTCACCCCGTCAGGAGTTGATTATGCAAAAATTGTTAGGTACATCTGTTTCAATAATCCCATTTTTAGTTTGTTCATAGCATCCTGACGTAAATTAAAGCAAGCAATAATGTCCTCCCTAAAAACTTAATCACCCCTGCTTCACTCCTTATTATTGTTACGAGCTTAGGGTTCGTGACAATAAAAACAGCCGATAAAATAACCTAAATGACACTTTAATTAATCAACACTAATTACAACTTAAACTCACTAATTATAAATCACAATTGCACTACTGATCACTTTAATTCGCAGTCGAAGTTCGCTCTCGAAGTTGTCACTTGTATCGCAAATTCAATACTGACCCGGTCGCAGGCTATGCGGGCCTTATATAGGTCGGTAGATAATTCCAGAACCTTCTAGTATAGAAACATCTAGAAAGTTCGAGTACATACCGGTCCGGACCAACCAGACATCGAAAACTCTAGAATGTTCTAGCATGGAAAAGTCTAGAAGGATCTTGACTCTACTAGTTCTGCTACTCGATACTAGATGGCGCTAGTAGTAACTTTCATCGTCATGTACCCGACATTAATTCTGGCGCGTAACACTGCCCCCTCCTAAGACATGCTCGTCCCGAGCATTATCGGCCCCATAATAACGTGCCAGTCGATCCACATGGACGATCTTAGGAGTACTTCTTGTACCTTTCTGTATGCGGTAGGTTACGTCATTGATTTTCGTCACAATCCGGTACGGCCCGTCCCATTTAGCTTGAAGCTTAGGAGATTTCCCCTTGCTGCGAACTGGATTGTGTAACCACACTTGTGAACCTTCGTCGAATCCTTTATTGTTCATTTTGCGGTCATAACGGGTTTTCATCTTTTCAGACATTTGCTGGCCCGATTGTCTGACGTGCTCATAAATGTCATTCATTTTGTTCCGCAAGTCATTCGCATAATCGGTTATACTGCGTGGGGCATCAGGTGGTATTCCGGTAATCAGGTCTGCAGGCAGCCGTAATTCTCTACCAAAGTTTGCGAAAGCTGGTGTCACTGATGTGCTTTCGTGAACAGCACTTCGGTATGACAGCAAAAACGGCTGTATATGCTTGTCCCAATCCCGTTGCCGGTTCTCCACCACTTTTGCCAGGTATCTCTCCAATGTCTGATTAAATCGTTCCACCATTCCATCCGATTGTGGGTAAGAAGTTGTTCTCGTTTTATGAGTACCCATAACTCGACAAGTTTCCTGGAATATTTGGGACTCAAAATTCCTTCCTTGATCGCTGTGAATCTCCAAGGGTACTCCAAAACGACAGAAGACTTCGTGAATTAGCTTATCAGCAACTGTTGAAGCTTCTTGATTTGGAATGGCGAAGACTTCCGGCCACTTAGTGAAGTAATCCATTACAACCATGAAATACTTGTTACCACTTTCACTTTCCGGAAACGGTCCCGCAACGTCTAGGGCTATCCTTTCCCATGGTGCACCAACATTGTACAACTTCAATGCACCTCTACTACGAGTCTGTGGTCCTTTTACAGCCGCACAAGTTGTACATTTGCGACACCAGTCCTCGACATCGTCACGACAGTGGACCCAGTAAAACCGTTCCCGTACCTTTAGTAGAGTCCGTTTAACTCCCATATGGCCTCCTGAACAACCATTATGGTACAACTCTAGAACATCCGGTACTTTAGCTTTAGGCACAACCATTTGCAAATGACAGCTGTCTCCCCGAGCATTTTCCCATTTACGGCACAGGACTTCATCCTGAATCACTAAGCTGTCCCATTGGGCCCAATAGCTTTTTGTGATCGAACTCATCGCTGAGACGTCGCTCCACGTTGGCTTAGGAGCACTGGCCTTCATCCATTCCAGAATCGGCTTAATGTCCAAATCTTCCTGCTGTGCAAGTTGTAGGCTTTCCTTCCACTCGTTGCTGAGATCTGTCTTGAACATTCTCACAGGTACGACTTCTTTACCCTCTTGCCTAGTACAATGCTTGCAGTCTTCAGGGCAAGGTCTTCTTGACAATGCATCTGCGTTGCCATGAGTTCTTCCGCTGCGATGTTCAATCTCAAAGTCGTATTCCTGCAGTAGTTCAATCCATCTCGCAACTTGTCCCTCTGGATTTTTAAACTGCAATAGCCATTTCAGTGCAGCATGGTCAGTTCGCAATTGGAACTTCCGACCCAGCAGATATTTGCTAAAATGCTGCAATGACTTTACTACAGCAAGCAATTCTCGTCTTGTTACACAATAATTCCTTTCAGGTTTCGACAACGACTTGCTGAAGTACGCTATCACAACCTCTTGATCACCATTCCGTTGAGATAATACACCGCCAAGTCCTATGTCACTTGCGTCTGTGTCAACTATAAATTCCTTGCCCGTATCAGGATACCCCAAAATAGGTGTTTTGCACAGACGGTCCTTTAGCTCCTGGAACGCGATATCGCAACTTTCATCCCAGCAGAAATGTCGCTTCTCTTCAGTTAGCTTGTGCAGGGGTTTGGCTATATCTGCAAAGTTCTTGACAAATCGCCGATAATAGGAGCACAAACCCAAAAATGCTCTGACCTGCGTTTTGTCTTTTGGAACTGGCCAATCCTTGACAGCGGCAATTTTCTCTGGATCCGTGCGGATACCTTCTTCCGACACTACGTATCCCAAAAAACTAACTTGCCGTTTGAAAAGTGAACACTTCTTAGGACTCAACTTGAGGTTGGCACTCTGGATCTTCATGAGCACGCGTTCCAGGTTTTGAAGATGTTCTTCAAACGTACGACCTACGATGATGATGTCATCCAAGTAGACAAGACAGGCATCACCAATTAACCCGGTTAGTACAAGTTCCATCAACCTTTCAAACGTTGCAGGAGCGTTGCACAATCCAAACGGCATAACTTTAAATTGCCACAGACCCTTTCCTGTCGAGAATGCAGATTTTTCCTTGTCCTTAGGGTCGATTTCAACTTGCCAGTAGCCACTTTTTAGGTCTAGTGTGCTAAACCACTTCACTCCAGTTAACATGTCCAGCGTGTCGTCAATTCTTGGCAAAGGGTAGCTGTCCTTCTTTGTCACGTCATTCAGACGACGGTAGTCAACACAAAACCGCATGCTGCCGTCCTTCTTTCTTACCAGCACTACAGGAGAACACCATGGGCTTGATGAAGGTTCTATGACACCATCCTTCACCATTCCCTCAATCATGGTTTCCACTTCCTTTTCACGTGCTACCGGCAATCTCCTTGGCCGCTGACGGATAGGCAATTCTTCTCCTGTGTTTATTTTGTGTTGAACTAAGCCTGACTTCCCGATGTCAGCATCGTTTGAAGAGAAAACATCGGCGTACTTGAGTAACATCCTCTTCGCTTTGAGTATTTCATTGTGAGACAGAGCGCTGCGACAGTCTTCTAAAAGTGTGGTCACTCTCGTTTGTGCATCCTTTCTGAGGGTCCCGGTCGATAGATTTTGGCATCGACGCAACCAATCCACCTCCTCGCAAGTACCAATCAGCGTGCCTTTTTCTATAATCTGTTTCGTATCACAAAGGTTCAGCACGCGTACCCCTGAGATGTCGGTGGCTCTGACCAAAGTTCGTGCCACTTTCCATGGAAGGTCATTGTTTACCCTTTCCACGAGTACACAACGATGAGTCTGCCCAGGATTCCGAGGAAGACTGACCGGCACAATCGTTTCCGATCTCGGAGGAAGGACAATTTTCTTTAGGCTGTACACATTTCCTGGTAAAGCCCCTTCCATGAAAAGTTCCTCATGTCCACATTTCATAACTCCTTGATTAACGTCAATCTCACAACAATTCTTCCTCATAAAGTCTAGGCCCAGGATGCAATCGTCCATTATATCAGCCACAACAACATTATGCAGGTAGATTCTATTGCCTAGCTTAAACTCCATCTCTTTCTCTCCTCGGACGGGGATGCGCTGACCGGTGGCTGTTACCAAATATATGCGCTCTCGATTGTATGCGGAGTCCCCAAGGGACCGACTTACAAGTTGGGAACTGACAACCGTGCGTGAGGCTCCAGTGTCTATAGTCAGCTTACATGGCGTTCCGTTGACCTCGCCCTTGATGATTAGGCTATTCCCATCGTGGGTTTGTGAGATCGAAATCCTTGGGGCTCTTTGAACATCAGCCAGCACCCGCCCCGCAGTCCTGGCTATTACTCGTTTCCCTGCTGTTGGTGGGCGGTGCTGTTAGCCGCCCCACTCTCCGAAGATCGACTATCTTCCTTTACTGCAGTTCGCTTAGGGCAACTGGATCGAAGGTGGCCCCTTTCCCCACAGCCATAGCACCTAGGGCTGTATCCATTAGGACGGTCGCGAACCGTAGCCGCTGCAACCTCTCTAACGCGGTGGGAACGGTGATCCTGCCGCACAGCTTCCACTTCCAGTGCATGGGCCAAGGCGTCCTTAAGGGTCCCGTGGTGCCCGAGCCTCACAGCAGCTCTTACTTCAAGGTCGCGAATACCGTCGATGAAAGCCTGCACCAGGTTCCCATCAATGAGCGCAGGCACAGACCGGTATGCTTTTCGAACCAGCTTCTCCACTTCAAGGGCCCACTGCTGCAGGTTTTCACTGCTACGTTGCACGCGATCCTTAAGCTGCGCACGAAACACGTGTTCCAGATGAGCGTCGCCATATCTGGCTTCCAACGCCTCAAGAAGCTGCTCGTAAGTCACTTCCTCACCGAGAGCTTCCAGAACAGTTAAGGCCTGGTCGCGCAGGCCAAGGGTGAGGGCAGTCATGGCCTGATTTTTATTCCAGCCGTTCGCCTTCATAACAGCCTCAAACTGTATTTTGTAGGCCGACCAGGAAGATGTCCCATCAAAGGGCGGCACTTTGAATCCACGTAGCGAAGGTGTAGTAGCTACGGGAGTTGCAATTCCATCCCCTACTTTAAGGTTGCCCAACTCTTTCTTTACATCAGCAATGACGTCATTAAACTTGCTGATCTGGGTTTCAGCTTCTGACAGGCGGTTGTCATGCTGAGCAACCTTCTCCTTCACCTCCTTCATGTCTTTCACGAAGGCCGCGCGAAGGTCCTTCATTAGGAGCATCTGTTCTTCCTGGCGGCGCGCCTGTTCCTCCTGTCGGTGGGCTTGTTCCTCCTTGTCACGCTGAAGCTGTTCTTCTAACCGACGGGCCTGTTCCTCCTGCCGGCGAGCCTGTTCCTCCTGCCGGCGAGCCTGTTCCTCCTTATCACGCTGGAGCTGTTCTTCCAACCGGCGAGCCTGTTCCTCCTGCCGGCGAGCCTGTTCCTCCTTATCACGCTGGAGCTGTTCTTCCAACCGGCGAGCCTGTTCCTGCAGCATCATCATCAGAGCTCCAAAGTCTGGTGCTGCAGATGCTGGAGCTGCTATGGATGGGCCGGGCTCCATGGTCGGCAACTGGCCCTCCAACGTCTGCGGCGTTGCACCTCCAAAACGCCTCTGGTCCGTCTCCTGCTGGCGTTGACTTCGGGTACGGATACCCTCCATGTCGTCCTTTGGTAGAATCGGCATAGTTTAAATATCCACTCTTCTGACACCAATTGTTACGAGCTTAGGGTTCGTGACAATAAAAACAGCCGATAAAATAACCTAAATGACACTTTAATTAATCAACACTAATTACAACTTAAACTCACTAATTATAAATCACAATTGCACTACTGATCACTTTAATTCGCAGTCGAAGTTCGCTCTCGAAGTTGTCGCTTGTATCGCAAATTCAATACTGACCCGGTCGCAGGCTATGCGGGCCTTATATAGGTCGGTAGATAATTCCAGAACCTTCTAGTATAGAAACATCTAGAAAGTTCGAGTACATACCGGTCCGGACCAACCAGACATCGAAAACTCTAGAATGTTCTAGCATGGAAAAGTCTAGAAGGATCTTGACTCTACTAGTTCTGCTACTCGATACTAGATGGCGCTAGTAGTAACTTTCATCGTCATGTACCCGACATTAATTCTGGCGCGTAACATTATGTAGGTATGTAGTTTATTTGCGAAAAATCCAAACATTTCTTATTCTTATTGTTTTATCGAAATCATTTTCAACTTCATCGGACCAAGCATTGATATGATTCTTCCCAGTTCACTCAAGCCGCGACATTTTTCTTACTCCGAGCATGTTTATTACCGTCGTAACTTTTGAACGAAAGGTCCGATTTGAATAATTTAAAGTGAAATAATCAACCTTAATTATCAAACCATTGAAATGCATAAGGATTGATATCATGATACCGAAATCACCATTTTTTCAAATCACCAAGGATTTGCTTGAATAATTTGAACAAAAAGCGGTCATGGTGACTTAACCATAACAGTTAGACATATGGTATCGCGGACTTTTTTGTAGATATTGATGACCTCTATAAAACTGTAGTACATCACTTCGCTCTATTGTCAATAGATTCCGCAGCGTACGCGATATAAGGATTTTTTCTCACACCTTGGGTTACATTATCGAAGTTTTCATACGGATCCCTAACTTTTTTGAAAATATTCTATAGCCTATGTCCATCATCGATAATGTACAATTCTACTGGTGAAAGAATTTTTCAAATCGGTCCAGTAGTTTCGGAGTCTATTCATTTCAAACAAACAAACAAACAAACAAACAAACGAACAAACAAATCTTTCCTCTTTATAATATTAGTGTAGATATACTTGCGATAAATAAACACACAAAAAAACTATTTATATTTTTGTTTGAGTTTGTTCCGGCTGTTCTCCAAAACGACTGGGCCGATTTTGACGGGACTTTCACTAGCAGGTAGCTACTGTTTTAGAATAAGGATTAGGGTTCGGTGCAAAAAAACCCTGAAATAAAATTGTTAACAGACGCAGACGAAGTCGCGGGCAACATCTAGTGATGCATATTTATATCAAGCGATAGGTATTGTATTCTGTAAATGCCATCTGATAAAGCAAAAGGAATGCCATTATGGCTATCCACAGTTTTGTGCACCTGCATGACATAGGTCACGTGTCATGCGCCAATCGTTAGCATTTTCATAAATTCGTTATTGTGTTGTACTTAGAAAAAGATTTATCGGGAAAGTGGTACAGTTTTCGTCAAATAGCTTTGCCCCTCTGAAGTTGTGTCGAGTGGCTGCGTAGTAGTCAAAATTACGAACACACTGCAACTGCGCATGCGTAAGAGACATGGGGGCGGGGCGCGATTTTATGTCTCAGTCTTACGTTTACGTTCGATGCATGCTTGCGTCCCGCTTGCTCCCGTGTACGTGACTGCACCTGCGCGATTTTTGCAAATGGCTAACTTCAGAGGGGCAAAGTTATTTGGCGAAAACTGTACTAAGTAGTGGTTTTCGTCTTTCAATCATTTATCACATAATCTAGCCATTGTGTCTTTGGTCTTCCTCTTTTTTTATGGATGGAAAATCATCAAATGACTCCTTCCGCTCTAGGCGGAGCGGAAGGGAGTGTCAGACTCTTACTGATTAAAACCCATCCGTGTTCCTCCGAATACCCTTTGCGTTCCAGGGCCGCGGTTACTCTTTCAAACAAATTCCACAACCCTTGCGGTTGGTCTTCTACCCTTAAAGCCAGCTCAACTTTTTTTTTAATCAGCTTATAATTATACTGTCCCACTGCTAGGTCCCACCCCAAAATCCTTACAGAAATTCTTTTTTCTCCACTTGTAAAAACCAGCTTCGTCCGGCAGCTTCGCCTTCATGAATGTCAGAAATTACCCCAAGGGATACTACTACTACTACTATATATACATACTCCCCGGATAAAAGGCGATGTTCTTTCCCAGACTATAATCTATCTCTATGGATTTTTTTATCCAGATCCTTTTAGCCGTTCTCGCGTGATTGAGTAACAAACATCCATCTATACATTCGCATTTATAATAATATTAGCTTTTTCCCGCGACTCCGCCCACGTGGATGACGGTTATCGCACAAAAAGGTAACCTAGGTATCCCTTCTCCATACCCCAGGCCCCAGGCTATATATATGCCAAATTTCATGACCGTATCGTCATCAGACAGACAGACAGACCAGACCGTGTTTCTTTCGCATTTATATAATATAGGGATTAGTAGGCATTAATCTAGTAGTAAAATAACTCACGTGCAAATCTTCAATATCGATGTCTTCGGGTAGAGTCACTGGCGAGAATGCCTCAATCAGCTCTGAAGTTGAGAAACCTTTTATCCTGTTGCTAACTCCTTGAAGAAGTCTACAACAAGAGAACGTAATCAATTTTGTAGGGTTTGCACAAAATCAGCATGAATGATAAACTGGTATTCATTCACTTCAGCCGGAAGTCTGCTGGAGGCCGTCCCCAAGGCGTTCATTATTTAGAACACATGTTTTAGATAATGATTTTATTGTTTGGTAAACAGGCGGGATCGAGGTCAAGAGCAAGCCCATTCATCAATTAAAATAAAAAAACACTGCGATAAGTAATTGACTTGTTTCGATCCAAAGATGATAAAAGACGAAATAATTAAAAACCGTCGAAGTGCGAGTCGGACCACTATCTATAAAAAAACGGCAAAAAAATCACGTTTGTCGTATGGAAGCCCCACTTAAATATTTATTTTATTCTGTTTTTAGTATTTGTTGTTATAGCGGCAACAGAAATACATCATCTGTGAAAATTTCAACTGTCTAGCTATCACGGTTCATGAGATACAACCTGGTGACAGACAAACAGACGGACAGACAGACAGACGGCCAGCGGAGTTTTGGTAATAGGGTCCCGTTTTTACCCTTTGGGTACGGAACCCTAAAAACTGGTGCTGTCCCACATCTAGGCAAAGGCTTCCCCAAAACCTTCCAGACAATCTAATTCAGATCACTGTCACAATAAAATTATGAAGCTGGATTTGATGATTTAAGACATAAAGGTAACTTGCAACTTGAAGAAGGATACCTAGAAAAGTGTCTAGACAGAGAAATTTTTAAGTAGAAGATACTTGGAAAACGACGTCGTCCTAATATTAGAAAGCGAGCAAAGCCGATCGCATCGTTGCGCCGACAGAGGGCGCTTTTCGGTTCTGCAAAACAAATTCAGGCGACGATCGGGTATCCGCGCTATAATCGTATTGTATGGCGACGACGTGTAAGAGTTTAAATGGCGACCTACCTTTCTAAATGTAGCAGGGCTCCATGCGTCGGCGTATGTTCGGGCACGCCCGCGTTGTTGCTGGGCACGAAGTTGTCATAGCAGCTGAAACTCTTGTACTCTATCCTGGAACCACCGATGTACCTACTTCTATAATAAGGACATCATAGAACAATATTTTTTTCAAAGGCCTCATTGCTAACTACTTTACAAAAATATTAAATCCATGCACTGACGCAATGCACAGCTTAAATTGCTAGTTCTAGAACAATAGAATTTTGCACTAGTTCCTATGTAATGACAGTCGCTCAAAGGAAGAACTTTAGAAAATTAAAATTCATACCGGAGTCATTCCCGCTCGTCCACACCCCGTCGTCCACACTGCGGACGACTGGGAATGTTGCGTTCTGTTCGTCTACACTGTGGACGAACAGAACGCATTATTCCCAGTCGTCCACACCCCGTCATCTCACGTCTTGTCTAAGAGTTAATAAAGACAATATGATGATAGTATTTCCATATATAATAAACATACTTTTAAAATATTATGTACTTAGCTTTATTACTTTAGTAAGGCAAATACTTTAAAGGTACATACCTAGTAAATCTAAAGTTTTTTTTTTAAATTCTACTATCACTGACAAAAATTGTAAATAGTTATGTTGTAAAAACGGTTATGTTTAAATTATTGTTAATTAAGTTGATCTGTGATACAAATTACTCTGTTTTTGCCCTTAATTATTGTAAAATAAGTTGTCTGTGATGAAAAATACTGTTGAATTTAAACACTACTTAGTACATATCATTTATTTATTTGTTATATACTTTATTGTACACCTCACATCAATCACAGGTAAAAAGTTTATAAAAACAAGTATTACATACTTTAAAAATGTTTATATAATACTAAAAATATATTCGTTAAAATATTGCCTTTTAATTATTGTAAATTATGTTGATCTGTGATAAAAACTAGAATTGTTGTTAATTATTTTAACATTTGATGATTTTAAACAAAAAAAACTTAATAACTATGTTGTTGTTAATTATTTTAACATTTGATGATTTTAAATAAAAAAAACTTAATAACTATGTTGTTTTTAAATTATATAAACCGTCACCGTCAAATTATATAAATCATTTATTTAATTTAAAATTTCTTTACACTGACTCTTAAACTAGACATGAAACGAGGTGCGGACGACTGGGAATGTTGCGTTCTATTCGTCTACACTGTGAACGAACAGAACGCATCTTTCCCAGTCGTCCGCAGTGTGGACGACGGGGTGTGGACGAACGGGAACAACCCCCCTAAAGGGATTAAATAGGAAGGATATGTGATAGAAATCCTTTTTTTTTAACCCCACATCATCATCATGATCATATCAGCCGCTTACGGCTTACGTCTTTACGTACAATGCTGGATATGGGCCTCCCACATATGAGGGGGGGGGGGGGGGTTTGCCCTAATCGCCACGCTTGGCAGGCGGGTTGGCGATCGCAGTGTAGCTGTTGCAATGTACCTACAGAAAATGCTGCTGCCCATTCTCTGGTGAGTCCCTTAGTCGCCTGTTGCGACACTCACGGGAAGTCATGTGATGGTGCTATTCATTTACGTCCGACACCATACGATCCCACACTACTGGTATTTTTCCTACACTAGGAATTTCTCCTGTGTCGTGGGTGCGTTTACAAACATATAAACTCTAATACACAAACAGCCAGACCCGGAACAACAATCTGTAGGCCATAAAAATATTTGTTCCGTGCGGGAATCGAACCCGCGACACGCAGCGCAGCAGTCAATCCGCTCAACTAATGCGCCAACCGTGCCGTCTAAAATTCATCTTTCTAATTTTTGCCGATTCAAAACCCGATCATCGGACGCACGTCTGATTGCTTGTTACTGTTAAATATGGCTGATATATCATCGTTCTTCGTAATTTTTTAGTTATTTCGTGCTATCAAAAGAAATCATTGGGTCTCAGATTGGAAGGGCAGCTACGAGGAACAGAACACGGAAATGAACATTACTGTTTCAACTAGAGAACAGTAACCGTTAATTAAGGCTCCTTATGATTCTGACCTCAAATGTCCTGTGACCTTGTACATTGTAATTAGTAGCCACTTGAAATCTTCGTCATTATTAAACTGTACAGGGGAGTTCAAAAACCAGTCTTTTTTACCTACTTTTGAACTGACTGAGAAGTTTTAAGTGCCGTGGGTAGCACTTAAAAATTCTGCAATACAAAATTCACCTTACCTAGAAGGTCTCACAACCAGTATATGTTTCGTGGGGAAGCTGTTCCCCAGCATCTGCACCATGTTCTCCAAATTCCACTTCACGTAGTTCCGGTTATCTCGGTGTGCTTGCATCATCTCCGGGTAGTCCTGGCCAGGGGGGAAAAGGTTTTAATGTCCAGGATGAGATTGTGTTGCAGAGGGTACCACATTTCTTCCCAGCTAAACTAAAGAACTTAACTATGGAAGTGCTGAGTGGATAAGCTATGATAATCTTCAGAAAATCTTAGTTTATAAGTCGGAGAAAATAATACATTAAACTGCTAGGCTGCATTCTGGTAGAAAAAGTTGGAAATGAACAGTTTGGTCCTATCTACCACAAGAAGTTGGTTTAATTCGGTAACTAGATGACGTAAATAGGCTTAATAAGTGCCAGTGGCCAGCGGGACCCGGCAACATCGGCCAGCGGGACCCGGCAACATCGGCCAGCGGGACCCGGCAACATCGGCCAGCGGGACCCGGCAACATCGGCCAGCGGGACCCGGCAACATCGGCCGCGGTATACCAGAAGTTCTACTAATCGGTTCTTATCCCAAAAAAATTGTTTCGTTCTACGTGAGTTATTGTGTAGTCCATAAGCAGACTGTCAATATGCTGACTCCACTTCTTGCTGACTGTTTCTATACAAAACTGTTTGCTGAGGAGTTGGTTGTTTGTTGTGGTTACGCAAAAGAGGATAAATTAATGAGCTGAGCTAGTCTTGATGTATCCTCCCCCGACTTTTGTGTTCACACGTAGCCTTAGGTCGTGCCTAACGTGTTGACAGCACACACACACCTGCACGTCGCCGCCGAAGAACACGAGCGTGTGCTGTGAGAGGGGCGGGGCGCGCGCGGCTGGCTGGAACAGCGTGTCGTTGGCGCGTCCATCATGGCCGGTCACGCGCCGCAAACGCACCGGCATCATTATGCGGCTTCTTACACTAATTGTTGCTGTGACACTGAAACTGTTTGAATATCAAAACTTGTAGATATGCGCCCATAAAATAAAATATTGTGCACAAAAATTAAAAATATCCATAGACAGACATCCACTTCTGGTCATCGGCCTCCCAAGCCACATTGTCCAGATGCAAGAAGAACAAAAATGCTATCAGTTAATGTTTTATGCATTTTGCAGGTCTTACGCTTGGTTTCCACCAAAGCGGAGAAGAGAGGAGATGTGTTGAATAAACCAATCTGATTTCGTTATTTCCACATGTCTTCTCTGCTTAGCTTATCGGATTGGTTTATTCAACACATCTCCTCTCTTCTCCGCTTTGGTGGAAACCAAGCGTAAGACCTGCGGGCCTTAAGTAGGAGTGGCAATTTTATTTGGTAGGCACAGTATCACACCTCTACAGTGTTCTGTGTGTGTCTCTCCAGTCAGATTTGTATATTCTGTCAGTACCATTCCTGGTTGAAAATTATTTATATAGAAAAACACAAAATAATACTAAATGCATTTTATTTTTAAAATAAAATATGACATTGAACTTAGAATCAATCTTAAATAAGTAAGAAATACAAATAAATTGATGCCAACACCATGTCATTTGACACTTCTGCTATTTTTCTGATGATAATACTTGGTATCATTCATGCACACAGTGATCTTCAGTGTGATATCATCAAGGCAGTTCTTCAGGTCCTCACGTAACTCTCTGACCTTCACCCTGACATCCTCACACATGAGGTTGTAGCACATAGCCACAAGACCCATACCCAGCAGAACATAAATAAAGTTAATGACCAGCTTCAAGTGGGAACCTCCAGCAGAATCAGCAATATTTGCACCTGGCACAAAGTCACCGAACCCAATCTTACACAAACTTATCACACAGAAGTAGGTTGAGTCCAAGTAGTTCCATTTCTCCCAAGCTCCAAACATAATTGTTCCAGTCAAGATATAAAATGATATCACCCACAAACACGCTGTTGACGGTACTGTAATCTTCCGTTTGACTGGCTGCATTTCCCCATCTTCAAATAAAGTGTCATCTCTCCGGCTACATTCATGGGCAGTAATATATAGCCACTTAAATGTTTGTGCTAACACTTTGCCCATATTACAGAAGTACAAAACATAGATTGGTATGCCAAAGCAAGCATAGGCTATTGTCACAATTTTACCCCAGACTGTCTTGGGGACTATATTTCCATAGCCAATCATGGTGAAAACTGAGAGGGAATACATGAGAGCTGCTGGAAAAGACCAGATATCCTCAGCTGCTCTGCCATTGTAGCCGGTGTGGATAGCTGCTGTGATATTGTTTTGGAACACTTTGAGTACTTCATTCACTTTGAACACCCAAGAAGTTTCATTGAACAGGTTGTCAGTAATGGTGATGTTCCACAGAGCCTCTGCGCAGTTTCGTCTCAACTGCCTCACTTGCTCCAGCTGCTCGTCAGGGCTGTCCTTCTCGATGTGCATGAAGCCCGCGGCGCCCAGGATCGCGTAACAAACAACGAGGGCGCCGACACCCACTTGTGTAAACATAAAAGCTATGAATTTTCTGAAACAGTCTTTTATTTTCTCTCTTGCATCGCTGCCAACTGTTGATGAAGAGTCCCTACTCCTCATGGAGCCGTGGAAACTCGCGCTAAGTGGATGGTGACGCTCCATAATATATTACTGATGTTAAATAAAACAGGGAGTGGAGTAAACGGAAAATAACGACACGCCGGTGTAAACTATTTCGGGACTAGTGCTGGCAACGCGCCAATAGTGTTGTTTGACATTGATTACAAAACATTACAGTGTGAAACTGTTGGTTACGATCAATGGTTACGATATATGAATAAATTAAATGAAGCTCCAAATTAATTTTAATAATATCAAAGGGTCTTCTGGGCGCGTTGGAATAACATCCTTAGAACATTTAGAAAACTACAAAATGAAGTCGCACTGACAGTAATATCTACGTAAAAATTTATTTTACTTCTTTTGCAATTCAAAGAACAATCATAAATTGAGAAAAAGGATAAAATTGAAAACTTGCTCAAAAACTTACAATGTCGCGAATTATCATCAGCATAGCGTTCACTTCTCTGATAGATACTATACAGAATTAAAATAAGCGCTAGAACTCACAAATCACCTGAATTAAATACTGATTTTAATACTAGCTACCACTTCGATTCGATCACATAAATTCTATGAAAACCTTGCTTATTTATAATCTCGCATTTTCCAATTTTCCATTCACAGTACCTAGTAAAAAAGTTGACATTGAAAAATAAATTCAACAAATGTCAAATTTTCATGATCACTGATTGATTCATGGAAATTAATGAATGAGGTGATAAAATCCGATTGTTTTACTGTTAATCAATGAGATTTTATTTTAAAATAACAAGAGGTATTTTTATTTATATGCACAAATAATTATTATAATTTCAATTTTGTTGTTTTTCGAAAGAGTTGAACATAATTTCAGAACGCATACTCCATTCATTGATTTTTTGGCAGTCTGTTGAATTTCGTTCCAGAACAAAACGCAGTTGCACTTTGAACATTACTTTCGTGGTTTCACTTTTCTATGCGTTATTTGGATAGAGCTGTCCTGTATTTATGCTAAATTATGTAAACTTTAATATGGGAACGCGGAGAAAATCAAAAACCACACGTTTTCTTGGCGTTGTTTGTTATCCGGCGTTGCGTTTTTATTAAAGTTTATCGTTTATTTCCACTGTTACAATATAAAATGTAGTGTGGGGCAACTGTCCGATGCTCATTTATATGTTTTTATCCAAAATTCGTGAGTATTGCATGATATTTTCACTGCTAAGACGTTAAGTGATTCCTCACTCATCAGTGCTAATGGCTGAACAACCTAGAATTCGTGGAAGAAAGTAGACGCTGCGGGTATCATGGTTTTGAAATAACAATGTTATTGCTTTTAACTAGAATGCGATACTTGTTCTAAGGTCTAATACTAGTTCTTAGGATGTTTCCGTCACAAAGCCCAAGGTCACGGCGATCGCTCATGCCGACATTTTTTTCAGGCAACGTAAAGTACAATAAACATGTAGCCGCAAATTAAACTACAATACGATGTTTACAATAGCAGCGTTTCCGACACCCATTTGACACCGATGTAAACGTAATAGATGGATCATACTTAGCACATAGTAGTAGTGATGGCTTCCCCGATGCAGCCGGCCGGGATGACTTCGCCGACGCAGCCGGAGGGCGCGGGCTGGCTGGAGCAGGCGGAGACCGTGCTGGGTCGCAAGCTCACCTCCATAGACTTGGTCGGCGGCATATACTGCAGCATCTGTCAGTCAACATTCGGTAACAAGAAGGACTATGACTCTCATTACGTGGACCACGACATAGGCGACGCAGACATAGGCTACACTTGTGTCGTGTGCCGCAAACAGTTCACTGGCTACCCAAGCTTCCGCAACCATTGCTACTTGATTCATGTTGCTAAAAACAAGCACAAGTGAGTATTGATTAATTAATCTTAGCGAGTGCAGGGAACAGGATGGGTCACTATGAGTTAGAAATATTTTATGTATTGGCATAATGTGCTGCAACATCATACAATTGTATTTTTGGTGAAGTCTCTCACTACAGGACCTATTTATCTGAACAAGTTCGAAGTTTTTAATTCCTATCTCATTTCCTTTTTTCAAAAATTTGATGAATTTATTAAATAATTTAAATTTTATATCTTATATTTAGCAAAAATAAATTAAAGCAAATAATAGACTTTCAAATGATTGTAATTTCCATTTGATGTAGTAGAAATTCAGCTAAAAATAAATAAGCTCAGAATCTGAATCACCCAATGATTCTTACAGTATGATTCATACTGACAACTATAGAATTGATAGAAACTTTCTGTCTTCTAAGCTGAGGAAATTTCTATGATTACAGAAATAAATAAATGTGTGTCCACTATTTTTTTAATATTGTCCTCCCTATTGAATCATATACAAAATATGTAAGAATATTCTTCACATTCTGTGACGCTGGCTGCACAAATCTCATTGTAAAAGTTTTAAGTCAGGTATTTGCCTGGCTGTCTAAATAGGATTTCTACGGTATTTGATATTCATATTGCCTTTTATTTCAGGTGCATACATTGCTCCAAATCATTTTCAAAACAGTCAGTTCTAAACAGTCACATTGACAGCACTCACAATTTCAAATGTGAGCCTTGCCAAAAGCAGTAAGTTTACTGAGCACAATTTTCTTTCTTTACTGATATTAGCGATAAAAAACACCTCAAAACTTTCTTTTAAACTTTTAGATTTCCATCTAAAAAAGAACTACACACACATCAAGTTATCCATGGCAAGGACAAACCTCCATACAATTGCCAAGAATGTGGGGAGACGATCGAGAGTATAGACATGTGCGAGTTCCACATCGAGGAGCACTGCACGGCTCTGTACTCATGCCCCATCTGCAACAACGAGACCACCAACAACAAACTGGATGCTGCCAAACATCTTACGAAACACTTTGGCGAAGTACTTATTGACAAATACATTTCTGATTCCAAAATTGGTGAAGACTGCTCCATAGACATCCTTGGTGGAGTCCTCTGTAACTACTGCGATGAGTTATTCAAGAATAGAATAGAGTTTGACACACACTTTACAACAGAACATGGAGACCAACCGCTTGTGTACTCCTGCAATATTTGTGGAAAACAGTATGACAAATATCATTTGTTCGGCGATCACTGCTACAATCATATGACCAAAGGTAGATTTGAGTGAGTATCTTGTTTTTGATTATTATTTGTACAATTACTTTTTTTCTTAGCAAACATGCAAGAGGTATTTGGCTTTTAACAATGATTCCTATGTCATGTATAAAATGCATAGTTGAGTACCATTACAAAAGTCTAGTTACTGGACAAGCTTTTGCGCTAGCGAATTTTTATGAGATCTGTGTGCTTCTAGTTAGTTCTTTCGCTCCTTCCAGCTCGGGAATTGCATTTATCATGTAAAATGTTGACCATCCACAGATGCACCGACTGCGGCAAGACGTTCCCTCGTCTCTCGCTGCTGGTGACCCACACGGAAGGCTACCACTCGTCGGGCTCGGTGGAGAAGCCGTTCCTGTGCGGGGAGTGCGGCCGCGGCTTCAAGTCCCCCAACCGCCTGCGCGAGCACACGCGCGTCGTGCACTCCACCAACACCATGCGATGCACAGAGGACGGCTGCGATATGTTGTGAGTATCAGTCGGAGTCCAGTCAATCTAAGACTTTTCCCTTCCTTCCTTTTGGAAGTTACGGGGCGAGCAGATGGCGGGCTGGCTCTAGTCTGGGGTAGCGGAAGTCACATACGCACGCGCAGACTCTGACGAAAGGGTACGAGGGATCACCGGAGTGGTTTTAGTCAATACGAGTCTGACGGACCCCCTTCGCCGAGAGTGGAGGACATTTCCATCCCGAAAAAAAGAAGACTTTCTGTACTGTACTTAGCTGGATTAACCAGATGCGGCTAACTACCAGTCTATTACAAGGAGCCACTACCTGTCTGACCTTCATAACCCTGTAACTGGGTAACATGGTACCCCTCAGGAAGGCTGATATCAGATTTCTTGGCTTCTGACAACTCATAACAACTGTCAAAGATTTACAATTGATAGCCGGGACCATCAGCTTAACATACTTTCTGAAGCATGCTGGAGACAGTATGTCAGTCATCCATGAACCAACCTCTGCAAGAGTTGCTTTACCTCAAAAATCGAATCGTGCGGCTATGATTATTTACATCCGCGACTCTCGTCAAATGTTTAGAATAGTTAGGCGTACAATGCGCTACATAGCCCAACAAGAAGGTTAAAAAGACGGCACGTCCTGATAAGTGCACCTAAAATAAGAAGGGAAATGGACTAAGGAAGGAGTCCAGACCCAATCATCAATCAACCTGCTTATCGTCAAAAGACTGATCGCAGGCGAAACAAAAAAAAACACTAGAATTATGTTAGAGGTTAACCTATTGCTAATAATCAGACATAAATCCAGAGTCCAGACCAACCTACTGAGGTACTTCTGATAGTAAGTTTGTTATGCCTCTGTATGCACCCTATCAGCAACTGTTACCATATGTCTGCAGCTTTCTGCCATGCCATTTAAGACTTATTTAATGGTTTTTAACCCTTTATATATCCTCCACATGGGGTCTCTCTGACTAAAACTACATGGTGTTCTGTTAACTACCTTTGACCGGGACGCTGGAGTGTTTGTGCATTAAATTACCCTCTCCCGGCTAGGTCCTGCAAGCATTCATGCGGGCTCCGTCAAGATTAATTTGACCATAACACTTGCTCCCTGCAGATTCTCGTCGTTGAAAGAACTCCTGCTGCACCAGCGCTCGCACCGCTCTCACCGCGACAACTGGTGCCGGCAGTGCGGGCTGCAGTTCGTGTCGCTGGCGTCGTGCGAGCGGCACCTCGACGTGCACCGCAAGAAGCACTACGCGTGCCCCGTGTGCCGCCGCTCCTATCGCGAGAAGTACCTCATACTCAAACACATACCAAGTCATTTCGAGTGTGTGCTGCATGTTTGTAAAGTTTGCGGCAAGGTAAGAACTTTATTTATCTATTTATATATATTTATTTATGTTAACACGGTTTTGTAGAACAATTACATTAACACACCATCTCAGGTCCAATCTAAAATTGTCTATAAAAGATCGCCTGTATTTAACATTCCAATTTTTCAAACATAAAAACATTATGTTCAATATTTTTATTTACTCAGCTATCATTAGTTACCTTTCGGGTATGAAACACTGAAAATCAACCGCATCCATTTAAAGATAGCTCGTAAAAGATCAACAAGGCCATAAAAGTATGTTACAATTTTCATGGCATACTAACAAAATGTATCTATCAAGGTATTCAACCTGCGCAGCCGTCTCGTGGAGCACTCAAAAACTCACTCCGACCTCCGCGCACACAAGTGCAACGTGTGCAACAAGGGTTTCATTAAGGCCTCCATGCTGCAGCAGCACCTCAACATCCACACCGGCTTCCGGCCCTACAAGTGCACCGAGTGCTCCAAAACCTTCGCCAGCTACCCAAACTGGCACAAACACATGCGACGCATGCACAACCTCGAGAAAAAAGACAACAAAAAGGAAAAAAATAATAAACTTATCACCACGCCTGAACTACCATCGCCACCCCCTGTTACTACAATCGATAACCACAATGCCAAAATGAAAATCGAATCGGGAATCGATTCTACGAGTTCGGAAATGTCACTAGAGGCATATATTTTTACTACTGAGTCGGATGACAGCACAATGGATAGCCTGGATCCGACGGTCATAGAGAAGGATTGGTGCGTCTCGAATGAAAGCTCTATAATAGATGATAGTCTACAATATACGGATATGCTGCCAGTTAATAATACTACATTTGATTTTGGTAAGTTTGATTTCATATTTTTTAGTGATTGAACATAAAAACCACAAATTCGTTTGTGCTGAGGCCACACAGCCACTATCGTAATGTTACCTCCCAAGTATGCTTCGCTGTGTGTCCTTATGTTCGCGACTCCGACGAACATACATTTGTGAAACGAGCAGTAATCGTGTGAACATACATTCGTGAAACAAGCAGTAGCAAAGTATTTGTTTCGCAACTGATGTTGTACTTAAATCCAAACACGAAAGCAAATTTATGTTACAGGCTAACAAGTAATGATCGTAATGTTCACTTACAGAAGTACCTCAGCAAGAGAGCGTGGCGCCTCCGCACCAGGCCGCCGGCGCGCTGGGCGGCGGCCTGGTGCTGCGCGAGTACGGGCCCGAGTTCAACGTGCTGCTGGCGGACGCCTCGGGGCCCTGCATCGACCTGGACGACCACTACCTGCCGCACATCGACCCGCTGCTCACCATCAAGCCCCACTGTGTGGGCCCCGCGGGCCAGCACGCGCCAGCCTGGGAGCCGCTCATCACCAAGGTGTACAGCGCTTACGAAGACTCCGACCTCAACAGACTCTCCATCCTCAACACCGACATATACTAAACATATTATATTATACACTATACACTCCTCCGCATTCTTGTATCGTGCGGTACCATAGTAATACTAGATGTTAATAGTTTAATAGTATTTTGTTCCGGCCGAACGTGCCTGATCGCGTTGGATAGATAGATTTCCTTTAAAAAAAAACACTGCTCTGTTCGTTATGTTGCACCAGTGTACGATCAGGCCCGCTCGGCCACCACACAAGCTACCTCAGGCAAACGACTATATACCTCAGTATCCATAGGAAATATTTTAATGTAACTGTTGATATATACATTTATATAACTTAGATCCCACCAAACATTAATGGTTAATGTTCTTTAATCATATTCATAATAATGCTACCTCATTTAGTTGTTTAAGTTTATTCACTTTAGATTGTTGCTTAAACGTATGCCTCGTCGTTCAGATGTAGAACAGAATGTAGTTATATGTGCCATTTTATGAAGAGCCGGCGAACCTGGGATGCAGCTACGTGCGGACGGTTGCTTTTGACGGTTTTAAGATCTAATCTTGTAAAAATGTAGAGGGAAGTGCAATTTGATGGCTTAAATATTATTTCCTTGTTACACCTAGGTCAGAGCCACAAAGGGTTTGTTTAAATTGACGTTAATCTGGCTAAGAGCCTCTATCTCGAATATCAAAGTAATATTTCCCATCAAGTAGGTCGCTCGCGCGCTGCACGTCGCCTGTGTCCCACGTGTCGCCGCCTCAGGTCGACACGCCAGTAAAATCTTTTAAATTGCTGTTTATACTATTCGGTTCCACTATTGTATTATATTCGATGATTATGATCCAAAGTTAGATTAAGATGATTTGGTGAACAAATTATTTGCATTTGTAAATATTTTGGTACTTGCGGCACTTGCATTTTCGACGCTTTTTGAGGCCGCCGTTGGTCGTGTCTAGGGATAAGACTGGGTAGAATATAAGGCAAGTATCGTATCTCCACTGCTGGGGGATGTCAGCTGAACAGCTAGAGCTCGAGTTATGTATCGAGTGACGTCACTGCGAACGTTGAAGTCACTTCTAGTCCAGATGAGTGAGTAGTCATCAGTGTGTTGCCTCACGTTCTACTGAGAGATCCTTCTTCGACTGATAAAAGTATGTTCTATGTATGTGCTATTCTCTTCTACAGGGATTTGTGTAAGACCTAAAGTATGTTAGTAACTAACAAGCATGTACTTGAGTGAGACGTATGGGAGGCTTGTTCCCAACGTTGTCGTGGAAGTATCGCGTCAGACCAACGGCGGCGTGCTCATGCATTTGAATTTCGATTCCTTTATTATTATTGTTATTTTTTTATTCAGAGTCGCGACGCCAAGCGTCGTGATTTTAGTGTAAGTGAATCGATAGTGCTGTGATATTTTTTATGTATATTTAGTGTTAAGATTAGAGAGTGTAACGTAACGAGTGAGTACAAACGTTATTCATCGCGATTTATCGGCGATAGGAGACAGAACAAGCGGCCCGCCGCCGGAACGTCCTGTCGCCGCCGCCGCGCCGCAGCGCCCGGCGGCGGGCCGCTCGCACTACACGCGGAAATAGACAAGGGATGTTGGTACAAATATAGATGCGCAAGCATTCTAAACAAATTGAAGGATACAGGTGTGTCCACACTAAAAACAAAAATAAAAAAATAACTTGACAATGTTTACTTAAGCAGAATCAAGCTGCAAACTTAAAATGTTGATGTAAATGTTAAAAAAAGAGAAAAAATATTTAACTCCGAAATATATTTTGGAGAGAATTATTTACAAGTGGGAAGAAGAGGGGTCTTAGTGATAAAGATATCCAAAGACTGCTAGGTATTATGAGTTCTTTGAACTTGAAGTTCGACTTATAAGTCAGGGATTTATGCGGAATAAAGTCAGACGTAACGAAAGCAAAATATGTAATAGACAACGGCGTAGCTATCGGATTATCATAGGCTTTGACAAGAAAACGACAAAATTAACAAAGAATCAAGTATTTGGCGCCTCGAATCACCTGTGAAGGTATAGGGCAGAGTTGCATTGATCACACACGAGCTGGAGCCCCGGGCCCGGAGCCCGGGGTCGGCATGAGCGGGCCCCACGGTCCCATGCTTCGGAAAATTACAAAAATGAAAATTAAACGCGCGCACGCTGGCCGGACAAGGAACGTACATTATTTTTGTCTGCATTTTCACTCGTAGTGGAATTGTTCGGCGAGTGGTGGCGCGAGCAGTGACCACGCTAGATTGGTTCCTCAAGTGGCGGCTGCGCGGTGGACGAAACAAAAAAATAAACATAGTATAAATAATCTTCATGTGGCGTTAAATTGTACAAGTTTTGCCAAGTCGATGATAGCAGTATTCTATGTCTTTTTGTCGTGGTCGGTGTTTGTAAATCTGTATGTCTAAATTATAAATGAAAAAATATAAAAATGTGTCCGCCGCGCGGTTCGTTCAACGCTGTCAGTTCAATGCGAGCTTGTGACAGATATAATATACATAGCATTAACTCACATACAATATAAGGATGTCTTAGACCTCACCTGAGGCTTTCATTATTTCAATATAAATAGTACTTATTTCAAATTTCTGTAATCATGAAATACCATTTTGATGTTAAAATTTGTTGCAAAGGGGACAATTGTATATTTTCGTGGAAAAAAAACGCACTTTACTGTATTATAGATAAACAATAAAAGGCTGGGTAACATAATGAAACGGTTAAGTACACTTTAATATTAGGGTCTATTAACACTAGAAAGTTACTAACATGAATAAGATGAGTTTCCCTTATAAGACGCATGGCGAAGTGCCCGTTTTGCACTCCCGTGGTATTGTCTGCAAGTATTGATGAGGCTTGTTACCGTTAGACGTTTCTAGATCCTAATATGTCCATGTTATTAATAGAAATAAGCAGGAAATCTCAAGGGCTCAATCCCACGATCCATATTAATTTTGAACTGACGTTCAATGAACTTCGGTCGATGGCTAAAAATGTATTGGCTCCAATACTTCTCTGCCATTGGCAGACCACGCCTAGGCTTATTTTTGCTCTGTGACCCGAACGGAACTCTAAAGCTTCGTTATCGAAGTTATTTTCATTCACTTGATACACTGGAAGATACTTGACGGTAGACCGACCAGTAAGTGAAAAATATAAAAAAATCGGGCTCGAAACAAGACGCTGGTTCAGCGAGAGTAGGCCTCCAACGCGTCCGATCGTCGGGGCGAGCCCAGTGGTTCACAAACTAACCCGAAATTGTCTCATTGTACCCTTTGCGACCGTATTTGTCCCTAGCTTTTAGGTGTTAGGTTTTAGTCGAACACAGGGTATTGTGGTTCTATTTTAACGGAAGTGTTAAAAAACGATTAGTAAGCGACACATCGCACCCGAAACATGATGGATACATAATACTACCCCAATACCCGACATGTGTACAATATAGGTACCATTCTAAATCTGTCTTAAAGTATAAGGTTTTCAGGCCGGGTTACGATTTTACTTACAGGGATTTATCTAAAACGAATTTTGAGAAATACGTACAAAATAAATATAAATGTGTGTGTAAAATGTAATACTAAACGTATTGCGATAAAGTAAAACGAATTCCTTAAACTTCGTTTTGTAATAAAATGGTAACAGATTTTGCCGACTATGTTCATTTCAATCGTGGGAGGAAATGTGACGAATCGTATTGATAAGAGTTGGGAGTAGACGACATCTACGATGTGTCTCTGTTGACAGAAAGTGTTAAAGTTTGGCCAGTTTTGATATGAACGTATTCACCGATAGTCAAGTTAAATAGATGATATTTTTCAAATAAATATTTTAATGATGAAAATATTATGTAGACGTTTGGAAAAAATATGTAAAGTAAGGCACAGTTGTGAAGTGCATCAAAACCCGGTCGATATTTCATGTAGTAAGCTAAATAAATTACGTTTTTCATTCAAAATTCTTCATTTTAGAGATTTAAAAGAAGTAAAAATGCATAATAAGTATACATAGTGTTACGAACCTACTGGGTTATTTGGCGTCGCATTTTGGTATTGTGAAAATATTTTGTACATAATTCTGTAATCAATTTTATCCTTGACACCTACATCATCTTAAATGTATTCAAATAGGAACATAATTTGCCGGCAAGACTATTTTATTTTATATCAATGGACTGTAAGGTTAAATTATGTATTTGTTTTTAGCTATTTGATCAATTTTTATAGAATCATATTTATGCCAGACGTGGTTTTAAAATAGTGTTTTGGCACTAAAGCTTTTAATCTATTAGTGATCCAATAGTGATGAAATATTAGATTTGGAGCTAAGTCTTGTCGTCTAAATGTGTAATCGGCCTAAAGCACGTGTCGATGTTAGGCCAAGAACTCGTCGGCCATGATTTCGTCGAGCTTACGATGGCGAAATTAGTGATTTCTAGCCAAGTCATGGCCTACTACGCGTTTTTAGGTGGAAAGGATAATTTTAATCAGCTTTTTTCGCTTTGATGTTTTTAAACTTTTGACATGATAATTATGTATACTTTTAAGAAACTGTATAATTTGTGCGTCAAGCTTCTAATTGTAAATAAAAACGCTGTTACATTTTTTTTTCTACTATTCGATAACTGTACGGGATTTAAGACATAGGCTCATATATTTAGCACTAAAAACCTAAGCAGAATAATGTAGCAGTTGTAATGAACTACAGCAGCGGACGGCGGCCGCCAGAACTGCTACACTTTTCTGTTGAGGCTCAGTTTATAAGTAATGTACCGAACTACCTCTGCATGCCTCCATGGATAACAGTAATTATAGATTTCTTTTTTGTTATTATTGCAAAGTAACTTTACATTTACACATTGATATATTTTGTACGTTATATTAAACAGATAATTATAAGGGACATAGGTTTTACAGTTATAAGAGTTGCTATATTAATCAAGATGTACGGTTTGATGTGTGCGAGATACTTTTCCGTTTTATGTAGGACGCTACTGAAATCTGAATGGAATTATTGATCCTTATACATTACATAATACAATCTGACTAGTTCAAATGTTGTCTTATTTATTTTGTTTGTTACCCATTTTACCTGAAACATCATTTGTATGGTATCTTGATATCTTTGCTACACTCTCGTACACATCTGGCGAGGCGCGGCAAAATATTGTTTACTGTAAATAATATCGAAAGTTCATTAACACAGTTCATTAAGTCACCGGGAACATCGAAGTCCCTAGAGACCAAGGTACTGGCAGACTAAGTGTGGGGCAGGGGTGGGCAAACAGTCCACCCACTAGACAAACTCTTAAAAATGGTTGAGCCGAATGGTGCTAGTGTGTGCGTCATGTTCTTGAACGGGCGCCGTCAGACAGACTGGTCGCTGCCGATTATTTTAATTATTTCTTTGAATTGTTTCTTTTTTACTCCGGACTCTTTTACATCGTTCTCACATATATGTATAATTTCAATATGAATGATGTAACCATAATTTTGTAACAAAATATTATTTTTAAAAGTGTGTCCGTGGAGTTTCTTGCACGTTTTTCTCCATAGAGATCTACGCTTTGGAACGTGCAAATAGCTTCATCTTTTTGACCGACCGACCTTGACAATTCAAAAGTGCCTGTATTTGGTCTAATTGAAATAAATGCTTTGACTTTGAGACACCCTTAGATTGTAAATAAATCGACTTAGGTTGTTCTTGAAATGTGGCCAAGTTAATAATAATAATAATAAATAAATAATAATACGACAGATTGATATTTGGAGACTGACTCCGACTAATTAGCGACTACATTTGGGAGAAAACAGATCATCGCTAGGTGTCCTAGCTTTTGAGATTTAAATTTGGCCAAGCTGGGGAGACTCCAGATCAGCCATCTGGAGAGTCTCCCCAGCTTGGCCAAATTACCTATAAACTCTTAATAACTTTTGAACCAGTGACCGACCAATTCTGATATTTGGCGACTAATTTCGATCAATTTTTTATTATCAAAATTAAAATCATTTTTGGGCCTAGAAACATGTTTCCTTGAACATGTTTTAGCTGCTTTATTTCTTGAAGGAAAATATGCATGCGATCATACTGGAACATGTGCCGTGTGCCATCATGTCTGTAACGCCAATTTGAACTCTATATCAGTTGAAATTCAGCATATAATCAATGTAAAACTGCTCGACCATCTAGCTGTTTAATCTAACGCTGATCCTTATTACGAAAGGGGGACTGGTTTCAAAATAATACAAAGAAATGCGGTAAGTATCCTTTATTTACCATCAAATTACGCACCTTATATCTATTTTATTTAACTATATAAAACTGGCTTATTACATGAAATTGATGGCGTTCGCTACATCGTGTGGTAGTATAAAGAAAATTATCTATGAGACTACTAAATCTATATAATAAAGGAATCAGTACTAATCATGATATTTAAACATGATTATTTAGGTAATAATGTATTACTATATTTATTGGTAAGTATATAACTGAGGTCGCGTTTCCACTGTGCCCGATATAATGGAACAACTCTTCAGTAACCGCGGTCATGGAAACGGGGCCCTTAGATGCCTTAAATATGTTAACTTGTACAAACTATTTATTGATAATATTTTTAATGGAAGAAAAGCAACAGCTGGCGATTATAAACTTTTAATTAGGTACAAGAATTTAGGCTCATACACAGAGATCTGCAAGTTTAAGGTATCACACGATTTTCCCGCAGAAATAATGTAAATTTCATAAGTAAAAATCGTAAATGCGATCTAATTATAGGAAGCCAGTTAAATAATAACTTAGAGTTAACTGTTACAATCGATGCGATCCACTTTCATGTGTAAAAATTACGTTCCTTATGCCAAATTTACTAATCCCGCTTATCTAACATTAAAACTGACTAGACGTAAATTTGAGACGATGGACACAGGGACACAGGTAACCTGAGTACTGAGCCCGCGAACAACTGCGCCTTCTAGTCTCAATGTTTACTCCGAAGCGAACATGACAATTTCCGTTGTAAATTTTATGAAAAAATATACAAATTGCATAACGGTAACCTTAACTATAATTTAGCGGGGTTATATTTACAATTAATTGTCATACACGATAGTATTTATAGTGAGAAAACTTCATGTTTTTACTACAAATTCCAGTGTTGTGACTGGAAACAATAATTTGAAGAAACGGATTACTTTACTAAACAGATTACATTGACTGAAAGAAATTGCTTTCGGGCAGTTAAAACGCGACTTATGATTATAGATTTCGAGATATATCAATAAACTACAATAGATTTGAATAAAACTGACTCAAACTACGGTCAGCTCTTAGTTACTTTAAAATATATGTTCATAGTTTATTTATCGATCTCGACAATTTAGAGTAAACAAGTAAAGTTATGCCAGCAGAAAAATTGTGACTATATCTTTCAATATATCTCGTTAAAAAACTAAAATTGCAGTCGAAATAGGGTTTTCCAAACATAATAATCTCTAAAATATGAATAAATGCAACAAATATACAAAAGAAATAAATGAAAACAGGTCACTAACTGGTTTTTCACTCGAGAACAAGTTCACAATCAAGATATTTTAATTCTAATATTTATTTGATCAGTGGTACTCCAAGCGTCATTCAGCGTGCGCGCATCCCATCGAACTTGTGATGTAAACCAAAGTTTGGTTATTAATTTAGCTTTTATTAATCAATATTGCACTTATATTTCGTTGAAATCATATATCCCTACTGTTAGAAGTTAGTACTATCGAGGGTTCTAACTAGGGAGTACCACTGCACTACGTCCAAACTTTCGACAATGTTTATAAGAAACTTATATAAGAATATTATTTGTCAAAAGTTTGTAGCAATGAAAAATCATCTATATAGTAAGAAGTATTGTAAGATGTGGGTATTCGACGTGGGCTGTAACTGTTCGCCTATTTAACTTTAATAATTCATATCTTAATCAGTATAAATCTTCATTGTAAATTTAGGCAGCTAAGTGTAGCGGCACGATTCAAAGATAATCAAGAAATATTGCTAACTGCATGTCTGACGACATGAGAACTTTGCTTACATGTGACTTTATCTTCCAGTTTTAGAAAAGCATAATCTACGACAAAAGTAGGTGACGACCGGTAATCTCTTGGCCACTACTGATTGGCTGACTAAACAAAACAATATCCAGTCAAATCACATTTTGATTTTCACAGCTTGTCAGCAAATTTTTGAGTTGATTAAATTTTCAGGAACCAGGCGCGTTTACTTTTTGTTTATTTTTCTAGTCCCACATAAACAAAGCTCCTATTTCGTTATAAGATTGCAGTAGTTCTCAATACATGTTACAAAATTATTTTGTAATTGACCGGCTATACACTGCAGTGTGTACTGAGCCTTACAATAATTATCGAAAATTGCAATACGTTTTCATAATAATTCGTCACTGATTTTGAGGTCAAAGTTTTTAGTTGTCTTCAAGTTTTATCACTGAATCAGGGACATTATTTAAGTTTCCGAACCAAGTAAGTACTTGATTACATTTCATGCGAACATTAGAACATTAAAATCTCATAAAATTTCATAATTATTTACGATGTGATCTGTCCATTGGAAGGTTTCCTAGTAAAAACTCTTGTGTTCGTCTTTTTAGCACTATTCACTGGTCCCGTGGCCTTGCTCGGCACACTTTTTGGCCTTAAACTGGGTATTTGTGACACTCTAATACCTATAGCAGTTTTCTGCTTGGGGGCTGAAGACACTTGGGCCTTCGGTTGCCCTTCGAATGTAGAACTCCTAATAAGTTTGGGAGGTTCCTTTTGCTCTGGTTCTATCCAAACCTTCTTTTCAGCTTTCGCTGGCAACTTTTTTGCTTGTTCTACTTTTTTCCATAGACTAGCTATCTTGCTCTCAATGTCTTTGGAGTTCGTTTTAGAAGATTGTATGGAGTTGACACTGGAGGTGCTGCCTTGCCGAGAACTTCTCGACGCTATTGTGATGGTCTTTCCACTCTCGTTGCTCTGCAAGCTGTGGTTTGACGGCGAGTTCTTCATGGCCGGCTCGGACCGTTTCGTGACCCTAGATGTGGAAGGCTTGGGCTGGCTTTGTTTAGCCGGAGGTGGCCGTGTTCGATTGAACTGCGGAAGTCTTGAAGGAGACGTATTGTTTTTGCTCGGTACGGGAGCCTTACCTGGCCGAGGGGCAATGGTCTTTTTGTCAGGGACGGAGACCGGTAAGTCCTTAGCCGGCACACAGCTCTCTTCCTTCGTGAACGTTCCTTGCCGTTCTAGAGGTAAAGGTTTGATGGCAACAGGAGGAATACATATCGGTTTCTGTTGCAACTTCGTTGGAGACTTGGGAATTGACTTTTTAGGGGAAGTGTTTGCGCTTGAAGCCTTAGAAACTGAAGGTTTTGGCGTTTTGGCACTTGTGTGGGCTTTGACAGGATTCGTGAGTTTGGGAGGAGCACTCTTAGGTGCTACTTTAGTTTGAGGGGCAGCGGGTTTTTTGGTAGCAGCGGGAGTATTTCTCCTGTACGGCGATACATACAAAGCCTTCTTTCTTCCTCTTATGGCTTTAGGCGTATCATTTTCCTTATCTAATGATTCATTGGAGTCAAGACTTTCCTCGCGTCGAGCTGGCTTTATTATCTTCGGCTTCGGTCGAGGAGTCTCCGGGTCCGATTCCGAATGAGCCTTATCTTCGGAGTTACTGTCTCCCTCATAGCTCGCGAAGTCACTGCTGCTTGGGTTCTGGTTCTTATCGCACTGCATCTGCATCGTGCGTTTGTATGAGGCCGTCATCTCTATGTTCTTAAGATTATACACGACACACATGTCAACCGCGGCAGGACTTTCGATGACAGGCAAGTAGTTCCTGAAGCTCTTAGTGTATGTTTGCATCTGAGTGGAGTTCAGTTCGAAGTCGTCTTCATTGTGTCCGCTGTCAGTTTCCCGTGAGAACACGTCGTCGTCCTGTCGCTCGTCTGAGATCTGTTGGTGGTTCAGCTCGTTAGACGACAGGCTGTCGTAGCCCGTCGTAGTCTCCACGTTTTCGAAGTTGGCGTCTTTCGTTACGAAGGTCGGCGATGGAGGAATATCTTCGCTTAGCGTCCGTGTTCTGAACCGTTCGGCATCTTCCATCCGCTTTTGTTTCAATGTCTTCTTCAGTCGTTGTTTCAGGCTCGCCAAGTGTGGGTCGACGTCTTTCTGCGCTTCTTGCGGCAAGATGGTGTGTATGTCAACAGTTTGAGTTTGGTACCTAGCTCTGTCTTCCAACCTCCTCTGTTTGGCACTGAGTTTTCTTCTGGACTTGATCTCCGAGGCTGCCGTGACGTACTCGACCGATCGGTCGCTCTCCGACTTGGTCCACGTCGCGAATTCTTCTTCAACTTCGAGCACTACGTCACTCTCGGCTACTGTATCGGTGATAGTGTACGTTTGATATCTATCTTTAGATACATGTCTCTTTTCTTTGGGCGTCAAGTATTTCGAATCCCTTTGTCTCTTTGGCGTGGATTCCACGCTGCTGATATCAGAGGGTATGGGCGTGCAGTTCTCAGAGCCCGAAGGAATATCGGTGACTACATTCAAAGTGTTAGACACGCAGTCATCATACATTTGATGTGCAGTCGTTGGTTCAATCTCCATCGTAGATTCTGCGATTTCATCGAACAAGGATGGCGGATTGACCTTGTCGAGGTCATGGAAGACGTTGGTGAAGGTGCTGCAGAGAGGAAAGTCTTGTACAGGCTGCTTGAAGTCGAACACGACTGGAATGCGTTCTCTGACCTCTGCGACTTCCGATACTATGCTGGACACGGATATCATGCTGCTCTCCATGTCAATATTCTCCATTTCTGACGGAGGTTTCACGTTATCAAGGAAGCTGACTGGATTGCTGTCCAGGTGTTCAGAGCTGCCTTGATGCATGGAGCTGCTAAGAGCTCGTTTGACCATCAACGCTACGGGAAGCGATTTCTTCCGGCTCTTTTGTGATTTCTTAGATACGTGGGATGTTTCATCCCAGTGTCCTGACGCACTGAGCGATAGTAAACTGCCGAGGTTTGACGGTGGCTTGACATTGTCGAGGTCGAGAGATGTGAGTGACGTCACGCTAGCGTCCATAACATAGTGTGAACTCTTCAGCTGCGCAGCGAGTCGAGCCGCTTCTTTCTCAATAGCAGCTGAAATGATAGAGTCGAATTTCTGTTCACCATCGTCCACTAAGGATGTGAAGCTGGGTTCAGGCACACTGTCTAGCATCAATCGTTCAGCTTCTAATCGACTGTCCATCATCATAACTAGCGGAGACTGAGGAATATCTCTGTCTAATTCCAACTTGTTTGTTAAATCCGGACGTGAGAACGACATGGTAGGCGCTTCGCTTTTTTCAAGTAGATCGGGCAGAGTCATAGCATGGTCGGCGATCTCGCTGCGGATTGAGGAGACCATGTGTACGGAACCGCTGATAGTGGGGAACGTGACGTCATCAGGACATGTGTTGTCGTTCCATGTATCTGTGCTGCGTTTAGATACGTCATCGATGTGCAGAGGAAGGTCTTCTAACGGTTTTATGTCTGTGCACTTGATGTCTGTCCATTCTAGCTTGTTTTTCTTGCTATGCCTGGTAAGAGTGCCTCCATCGCAGGCGTCGCGTTGATGGTCGCCGTCGCTCCACTCTCCGTCCAGTACGTCGGCGTAGGATTCGTTGGAGCGGTTGAGTTCGTCGGGCGGCTCTGACTCCAGCGTGGTGTTGGCGGACTGAGGCGCCAGGCACTCGTTGGAGCGGTGCAGCGTGGCCGGGCCGGACGTGACGTCATGTGCGGCAGCGTGGGCTGGGGCTGCTGACGTGTCGTCAGAGCCAGGTGTGGCGCGGATGGCATGCCCCCCCCCGCCTGCGGGCGCGCGGGCCGCAGACGGCGGGGGCACGTTTTTTGTCGTTGGGCGCCGCGGCCCGCGGGCCCCTGCGCCGCCCCGGGCCCCTGCGCCTGCGCCGCCCCGGGCCCCTGCGCCCGCGCCGCCCCGGGGCCCGCCAGCGCCGCGCGCGATCACTTCCTCCAGCAGCGCCCGCGCGGGCCCCATGCGAGCTAGCGCTCCACCTGCACCTCCGCCGCGCCTTCTCCGTGACGCCTCTAATCTATCGTCGCTGCGTCCTCTCCTCCTTGCTCCAGAACTATGCGCGCTCTCACTCGCCCTTGACATACCAATTCTCACACTTCTCTCAAACACTTCCTGATCAGTAGATCCGAAGGAGTCATTACTGAGTGACGACAGCGACGTGCTGCGCTCGAGTCGCGGCGACGCGTGCGACAGTGACGCGCGCACTTCCGGGTCGCGCGAGCGTCGCCGGCGAGGGCGACTGTTGCGAGCGACTGCTGGCAACTCTGGTTCGATATCACGCGACCTTATCGCTCGGTCCAGTGACCTCGGCACCCGATCACGTCTTATCTCGGTGACTCCTTCAGCTGAATGGGCTCTGGTTCTGTCATCGATAGCATACTTAGCTCTTGGGTTGACGCTTGACAGTCCAGCTTTAACGGTTTCTTCGAAGATCTCGCGGTCCGTGGAGCCGAACGAGTCGAGGCTGAGTGATGACAGCGAGTCGTTTCGAGCGAGGTTAGCGGTGGCTGGTGGACGTGGCTTGTCTCGTTTCTCAGCCTTTACTGGGAGACGGCTTTCGTATCTTCGACCTGTAAAATGAGAAAAATTAATTGTGTAAAATAGAATTTAATTTCCATTCCAGCCGCCAACATTGTCTACACACTGGCCACTGTTTCGTCGCTTCTGTATTGCGTCCGATCTGAATACAAGACAATTCGGCAGGAAGTACGATGATGTAAAAACTTTGTACCCCTTTTTAGGCATATTTCCGACACGGAAGAGTGTGAGATCTGACATAGTTAACATTTATATGGAAATGCGCGAAATGTTTTCGGTTGAATTACGACGACTGGGCGACCACTAGTACAAATAGTTTCTTCTGAACTAAAACTTGTGACGTTAAAACATTGCATGAGACGTTCATTTTTGCAGTGTCATGCATAGCTATAAACTGCCAGACTAGCTTCGTCAATACAAAGCCACCCTCGCGACGTCGCACCCTGGCACCTCGCGTTTCAATAATATTTTTATATTCATATTTCAGTCTACGTATAATGACCTTGACCTTGGACCTTGTCGGCTTTACCAATAAAACAGCAAGA
Source organism: Melanchra persicariae (assembly GCA_947386135.1). Lineage (NCBI taxonomy): Eukaryota > Metazoa > Arthropoda > Insecta > Lepidoptera > Noctuidae > Melanchra > Melanchra persicariae. The sequence continues at coordinate 2,727,418 of OX376656.1, read as the reverse complement.
ACGTGCTCGAAGTAGACTGACATATTTTTTTTATGGATGGGAAATTATCAATTGATTTCTTCTGCTCTGGGCGCGGCAAAAGGAGACCCATCCGTGTTCCTCCTAATGCCCTTTGCGTTCCAGGGCTGCGGTGACTCTTTCGAAAAAATTCCGCAACCCTGGGACAGTGACCTAGATGTCACTGTCCCGTTGCAATTTCTGTCTGTCCGCGCTCCCTGGCCCAGCTCTTGTGTAGCGCCTAGGCCTGCCATCTGTACATGTGAGGACTGCATGGCTGCGTCAGGGAATGGTGTTATTGCTGCTGACTACCGGGCCACATTTTTAATTTTATCACTCTCTTTGCCATCGACGCGCTAAGAAGAAGAATTTTCGGAAATATGAAGATTATTGTTGAAGATGTCGCTAAAAAATCCTGTTGATTGGGAACTTATTTCAGCTCTGCTACACGTGCAACGTGGGGCAGGATTGTTAGTGATATATTTATAACTAACGGCCCGCCCCGGCTTCGCACGGGTATTTAACAAAAAAAAAAAAACAATTTTTTTTGCTTCTGAAGCTGCAACAACCCACAGATAGATACTACACACACATACACATAGATCCACATGTCAAACTTATAATACACCTCTTTTTGTGTCGGGGCTTACTAAAATATAGTATTATTATATAGCACTTCGCCCGCGACTTCGTTCGCACGGATGTGTACTTACTCCACAAACTTCAACGTTCCCTGTATCCCCTTTTAAAGGTTAGTTATTTTCATTAATTTCCTTGCCATTTCTGCTTATTCTGTGGTCTCAGAAGGCCCTAGACAATGTTCCATTCAATTGGCGAATGCGACTGTTGAAATGTCAAAATGTAGGAATGTGATCACGTGACATTTCGATAGCATCTGTCAATCCCATACATTTTTGACGTATTGACAATCGCTTACGCCACGCCTCAGTTGACAGAATCTCACTTGTCTCTCGCCCAGGTTCAGCGCAACTGTTCACCCCGTTCACCCCGTCAGGGGTTGATTATGCAAAAATTCGGAAAGTTTAATATACACAGACATAATCAACCTTTAATTATCAAACCTTTTAAATGGATAAGGATTAATATCATGATACTAAAATCACCATTATACTTTTCATACGGGATTTGCTTGAATAATTTGAACAAAAAGCGGTCATGGTGACTTATCCATAATAGTTAGACATATGTTATCGTGGACTTTTTTGTAGATATTGATGACCTTTATAAAATTGTAGTACATCAGTTTGCTCTATCAATAGTTTCCGCAGCGTACGCGATATAAGGATTTTTTTCACACCTTGGCTTACATTATCGAAGTTTTCATAGGGATCCCTAACTTTTTTGAAAATACTCTATAGCCTATGTTACTCACTGATAATGTAGCTTTCTAACGGCAAAAGAATTTTTGAAATCGGTCCAGTAGTTTTTAAGTTTATTCGTTACATATAAAAATACGAATCTTTCCTCTTTATTATATTAGTGTAGATGTAGAAGTGTAGATAATACGTACCGTCGGAGAGGGCGGGCTGCGCGGGATGAGCAGGAGGAGCGGGCGGCCTGGGCGGCGGCGCGGGCAGCAGGCTGAGCTTGGGCGGCAGCGGCGGAGGAGACGCTCCACACGAGCTGCCGGAGCGACTGCGGGGTCATACCGACTTATATTATTACCATCATTTTTCTTCTTAACAATGTGTGCCCTTCACTCAAAAATAGATAAACTTTGTTGATTTAAGCCAACGTTTATGCACTCAATCGCTCGTATTTGTGTTTATTTTTAAAGATAAATAATACACAAATTGAAAACAAGTGACAGCACAAACGCTTTACACGCTACTATATAAATCTGTGGTGGTGTGTCATACCATACGTTGGAGCAAGAACAACTACAAAATCGCACGATCCTTAAACAACTGCGTTTATATGATGAAAACTATTTATTACACTTTATTACTCAACTTAGATCATATCAACAAGGCTTAACTTTTAAAAAGCCTCACCAACCATGCTATTTTCAACTTCAAAGAACGGCAATTTTGTGAAGTAAAATGCTAAATCACGTTTTTGGGTCGCGATATCAAAACCAAACTATCTTATCAACGATTTCTTGAATACTAAATCGCGTTTTGATGATGCTTACCCACATAATATGTGTCACCAGATTATTGCAAACATCGCAACATTATAATACATCTTGATTAGATTATAAACCGTCGAAATATTATGTAATTTTAATTACTATTCCATATATCGTTGGTAGAACAGATGTCGCAAAAAAATTGTTTTTTTCTTATTTTTAACCAACTTCGAAATAGGAGGGTGTTCTTAATTGTTGTATTTTTTTCTCAAGTTTGTTACCTCATAACTCCGTCATTTAAGAACAGATTTGATTTTTTTTCTTTGATGTGAATGGGTATACTTCCCTATTGGTCCCATTGAAATTTCATCGGAATCGGTTAAGTAGTTTGGTTTTTAAATCCAAATAGCTGTATAAAAATACGTCATCCAAGTAAACGAAAATGCGTATTTTGCTTTCCTGTGACTTTCCAGCAGTTGCGTTGTTAGGTAAGTATGGGGTACCACTAATAAGTAAAAAATAAAAAAACTTTTTTACTTAAAAATACAACCAACTTCCAATATTAAAATAAAAAAACAGTACAAAGTAGATAATAAAAATAAGTTAATTTCGAAAATTGTAAAAAAAGCAGAAAATTACAAAAAAAAACTACCAAAAACACCGACTTCTGAAATTAAGTTATTCTGTATCTACTTTGTAGTGATATTTTTAACTGCATTTGTGATTATTTTGATTTTTTTTGTTCGAAACATGGTAAAATAAAACATACGTCTATTTAATTTTAATGATCTTGCTATACATAAAATTTGCGCCTTTGAAGTAACCCGTACATCCCATCCAAATAAAAGAGTGGAAACTAAGAAAGTTTTTACAATTTCACGCGATTTATTATAAACTTACGGAGTTTGCAATAATCTGCTGGCACAGGCAAATCGATTTAGAACAGTGAGTCAGTGTATCAACAATGAAATCAGCAGCATGTCTGCTCAGGCCCTTAGCGGAGCTGTCAGTTATATTTATTGTTACAAAAGATATTCTTATAAACTTGTTCACCTGTCGCGCACGTTCCTGGCGAATTCATGAGACATCCTGACGGTCTCCGTGGACGAACGCAAGTATGGCGGCAGTGATCTCTGTAAATACAAGTTCACATTACATTTTGTACTAAATTAGTCCTATTTATTTATATGTATATAAAAACGTTGTACTTGTAATCTTATGATTACATTAAATACTAATTAGCATATTTTGAGCAGCAAAAACCCTTGTTTGTTACAATACAAAATTAGGAGCTCGTGGCAAAATTATAACAGCCGCAAGGACCGATCTTCAAGGATAAGCAACGCTTGCCGAGGTTGGTCTGTGGATGGGTGACCATCTTAACATACCGAGACTTCTCCGTGCCTCGGAAAGCACGCTAAGCCGTTGGTCCTGGCTGTCATTTGTAGATCTTTGGCAGTCGTTACGGATTGTCAGAAGCCAGAAAAATCTGACACCAATCTTTTCAAGAAGTACCGTGTTGGGTTGTGGAGGTCTGGTAAGCAGCCAGCCACTCCACGTAAAATACTGGTATTCAGCTGAATCTGGTTTGACTGGGAGCCAACCCCAATATAGTTGGGAAAAGGCTAGGCAAATGATGAGAAACCCTTGTTTGTTACAATACAAAATTATGAATTAAGATCTTAAGTTTCCTGTGTTTATTTAGGTGCAATACTTACGTATACTTCATCTCTGTACGGATTGATGGAGGAAACATCGGACGATGCACCCTTGTTTTTCACCACCTGAAATTTAAACATTTCATTAAAAAAATCATTGCGAATTGGATATAAGATGCTCTAACATAACCTGCTGCATTTATGATTTGATTTTAGTCAGTAAATACTGAATAGTTCTAGTAAGGTTGTTACGGTCGACCGCGCGTTTTTTTGATGCCACAAATTGGCCCCTTACAGTTCACGTCAAATAACTGTGCCCCTCTGCAGTTGGCTACGAGTGGCTGCGTAGTAGTCAAAATTACGAACAAACTGCAACTGCGCATGCGCGGGGCGGGGATTATGGCGGCGCAATTTTATGTCTCAGTCTTACGTTTACGTTCGATGCATGCTTGCGTCCCGCTTGCTCCCTCTACGTGACTGCACCAAGCGATCTTTGCAAATGGGTAACTTCAGAGGGGCACAGTTATTTGACGCGAACTGTAAAAACCGAAACGAACCCGCCACGCGGTTGGTTAACATCGGGCGCGCTCGTGTGCGTGGGATATTGTAGGTGGCGTGTTTCCTCTATGATATAAGCACACGTTCGGATGGCCCTATCTTTCCTATTTAAATGTATGCTTGTGGGCTCCTATAGCATGTTCACCTTATTTGAGAGGTTACCTTAGCGATGCCCTTTTGTATGCACTCCTCGAGCAGATCCCCCGCGTCGCTGAGGTTGGAACTATCGGACGTGTCGTGCGTGTCGTTGAGGTTGTCGCGCGTGTCGTCGAGGTTGTCGCGCGTGTGCGCGGGCGCAGAGTCGATGGACAGCGCCGACAAGTTGGAGTTGCTGCCCGCCTTCGACAAGATGGCCGGCGTGTCTTCCGTGAAGTATACCTTGCACACCTCGCCCGGGGTTTGGGTTCCTGGAATGATGTGAATTTTACGTTTTTGAAGTATGATTCAAATTTTGTAGTAGATTTAATGATTTGTCTGGCACCAAAGTCGTATCGCTAATAAATGATTGCACTGTTTGGACAGGTCCACTCAAATGTTTGTGAAGCTTACCTCAAAAGCCTATCTCAGACATTGGCTTAAAAACATAGTTCTAATATCTATATAGTTGGGAGATAAACTATAACACACGAGAAAAATATACGAGGAGAATTACTTGCGCTTACTGTTGTACAGTTCTCGTCAAATAACTGTGCCCCTCTGATGTTGGCTACGAGTGGCTGCGTAGTAGTCAAAATTACGAACAAACTGCAACTGCGCACGCGCAAGAGACATGGGGGCGGGGATTATGGCGGCGCGATTTTATGTCTCAGTCTTACGTTTACGTTCGATGCATGCTTGCGTCCCGCTTGCTCCCTCTACGTGACTGCACCAAGCGATCTTTGCAAATGGCTAACTTCAGAGGGGCAAAGTTATTTGACGAGAACTGTACTGTTGTGTATTTATATTATTAATTAGGGTCTAAACCTTACCTTTCATAGGTTCATTAATAACGAGCGTCGACGATGGCAATGTCCGGAATTGGTCTCTGAAAAAAAAAAGTACCAATATACCAATAAGTTTTTTCGCACTTGGAACTCTCTCTCTTCAACATATTGTTACGCGCCAGATTAATGACGAAAGTACGTAATCGATATCGTGAGGAATGTTTTGAGTATAAATGTTGATGGGAAGAGAAGAGGAAGATCTAAAGACTGATGAATGGCTGGAGAACGTGAGTTGACTATTCAGATGACGGTCAATAGATATGTAATGAAGCAAAACTAGCACATCTTCATAGGTCGACTCGAAATTATTTGGGACTAGCTCTGTGGTTTTACCCGCTGCTCAGCTTCTAACGCGGTGTCCTGCGTGAGCGACGAACGCGACGCGACGCGACGCAACACGGCGCGACGTAATGCGACGCGATGTTATACGCGACAAATGTCCTACGTGATTTTGGTCATTACTTCTCGAATCATGGAGATGTACAGTACAATTTTGCTTGAAAGTTCATATTTAAAGTACAGACTTTTAAAAAAATATTGTAAAAAGCACAGAAAGAAAACAAATATAATATTTAGGGCGATTTTAATTTTAATATTAGGGCGAAAAATGTTATAGTTCGTGTTGTCGCATCTGGTCGCCCTCAAAACAAGTGCGCGTTACGTCGCATCTCGCCGCAGACTGTCATATAGGCCGCATGTAGGGTATGCCGTTGAGTTGATCGCGTTCGTCGCGTTCGCAGCGTCGCGTCGCGTCGAGTTCGTCGCTCACGCAGGACACCGCGTAAGGGTCGCAGCATGATGTTATTATTATTATTATTATTATAGCCTCTTTATTTCCTTAAAATAATTAATTTCATAAATTTACTTAAATTCAAATACATTAAATTTTTATAAACAACTTAATCAAGTACAGACATCACATTTAAGTTCTTCTATTTATCAATATTTATTTTAGTTGTCCATTATCATTATATTTATTATTTATTATTATCATTTATTTTTACTTATTATTATTTATTTAGTTTATTATTAATAACATGCATTTCAATTAAATTATTATTAAGGACCTCTTAACGAGTAAAGGCCTCCTCCATTTTTCTCCATTTTATTCTATTATTTGCCTTTACAATCCAGTCGCTACCAGCAACTTTATTTATCTCGTCCATCCATCTCTCTTTTGGTCTTCCCCTCTTCCGTTTATTTAATGGCCCTGGCCAAGTAGTTATTCTATGGGTCCACTTATCTTTGTTCATGCGTGCAATATGGCCAGCCCACTTCCATTTCAGTTTCATACAATACTCGAGAGCGTCTATAACATTTGTTGTTTTTCTAATTTCTGTATTTCTTACTTTGTCTTTCATTTTTAAGTTTAATATACTACGTTCCATGGACCTTTGACATACTTGTAGTTTGTTTTTTGTGTAGTTGTTAAAGATCCACGTTTGGCAAGCATAGGTTAGACATGGTAATATACAAGAATCCAGTACTTTTTTCTTCAGTTTAACAGGGAGGTTAGATTTTAATATCTCCTTGTTACTCCAAAATTTGTTCCATGTAGCATTTATTCGTCTTTGTAGTTCATCATGGTGTCTGGTCGAAGATAACGATATCTGCTTACCCAAGTAGATGCATGATAGAAGCATGATGTTAAATACCCTTAAACCTTCCTTAAGAACTGGGCTATCAAATGCAAAAAGATGAATTAAATCGCTAAAGACGTTCTCGAGTCATGGCTTCACCAAAGGAAATAGGGATTAATTTTAATATTTATAGATAAGGGATTTTTATTACAAAGGGATTTACCTTCCGCTCTGGGCGTAGCGGAAGGGAGTGTCAGTGTCTTGCTGCGCAACCCTGGCAGGCTTTGTCCCTAGCAGGCCCCATGACTTGTACGTTACCGGTACCATAATATTGTTCAACCGGATTTGTCCCGCAAATCTAGGGACAAGCCGGGCGAGCGAAATTAGCGTCCGAAGTCAGTTTCGCTACCCATACCGGTAGCGATATGAACTTGGGTTTGAATAGTAGGATTACCGCATACCTAACTGTTTTCTCGGTCTCAACAGACCTTAAAATATGTAAATGGAATTACGAACCTATTTCTATTATCCTGTAAGACGTCATCAGGATTATTGCTGGGACATGAACCGCCAATCTCTTCCTGATGAATAACTCTTGGTAACAGTTTTAGCGATTGCTGAAAATAAAGAAAAACGTTTTTACTACCATAATAACCAAAATGAGAAATGAAGTATTCAGAAAGACACTACTAAAATCTACTCCACAATATAATAATAATAATAATAATCATTTACTTCAGACTTGATCCAATATAATATTGCCGAGTGGTTTTTTGGGAAACCACATAGCCTCTTCTATCTTTTGTTTTGATCGATAATATTTTTGGATCGAGTGTATATCATAAATAAACTCGAGAATTTTGTCACGAAGAGTTACAAAAGGTTCTTGCATAAGTTGACTGCTTGCCCAAACATTTTTTTTTCTATTTTACTGTTGTTCTTATTGCTTTTGTGTTGTGTCACTGTCTAATAAATGTTTACAATTCTATTCATGTTTATTTTCTGCCCTGTGAGTTAGCCCTGGACGAACATCTACTCTTGAAAGTTCACCACTTGAAGTGCACAGTCTGACTTACCTTGGGCAGCTTAGGCTCATCGTCGATGGTGAGGCTGCTAAGACTGGTGGCGGCAGAGAATTGAGCCGGAGTATGCTCCACCAGGAACCGGGACACGCGCTCTTCGAATACTGAACCGACGCAGGCGGATTCTGGGGAATGGAATAAAATTGGTGAATGATGTTTACGCTGTTTAGCTTGCCTTTAACTGTATAACTTGAGGATCAGTGACAAAGTGGCAAATCACTACCTACTCAGGATACTGCAGAAGTAAAAAATGCTGTTCTTAACATTTGGTCGATTTAAGCGAACGAAAATGAACTGAACAACTGCAAAATTTTATTTGACTTGCAATTTTTGTATGTTTGTTGGTTTAGGTCAGATCTTGCTCTGGTGCTGGACAGCAGGTGGCGCTTCGGCCCGCACTTCAGCGGGCTGTCGACGCGCCTGTTGAAGGCTGCGGACGCCCTCTCGTGGCTCCTCCCGAACCGGGGAGGGACAATGCGACAGTATTGCGCAGGCCTCAAAGGGCCATTGCACTGCGGGTGGCGAGGGCCTACCGCTCGGTGGGCTTCTCGGCGGCGTGCGCTCTGGCCGGCACCGCTCCTTGGGAGCTGGAGGCGTGGGTGCTCGCCAGGGTGTACGAGCGGGAGGCCGTGCGGCGGGAGGCGAGGGACGCCATCATCTTCCATTGGACGGAGGACCTCGCCTCCGCCACCTTTGGCCGCTGAACCCTGGACGCGCTCGGTGCAGTCTTGCGGGACTGGCTCGAGTGGCCACACGGTTTCCTGTCATTCCGTCTGGTGCAGGTGCTGTCAGGCCACGGCTGTTTCGGCACGCACCTGCACCGGATCGGGAGGGAGGAGACTCCGGCGTGCCGTGACTGCGGCGCGGCGGAGGACACGGCACAGCACACCCTCGAGGTGTGCCCGGCTTGCTCTGAGCCGCGCCGCAGTCTGACTGCGGAGATCGGACAGGACCTCTCACTTCCCGGCGTGGTCAACTCCATGCTGGAGAGTGAGGGGGCCTGGACAGCGGTCGCCTCCTTTTGCGAGGACGTCATTTCGCAAAAGGAGGCGGCGGAGCTTGTGCGGAAGGACGACCCTTTCGCTGCGCCGCTCCGAAGGCGAAGAAGAAGTCGGAGAAGACGTCGTCTTCTCCCTCCTCATGGTGGTGATAGGCGGGTGACAGGTAGGGAAAATTATAATACAGAAACTCAGTGTCTCCAAAATGATTTATTATACAAGGAGTATTTACTGAAAAGCATATATGAAAAGTACGAGACTTCACAACAACAACTAAGTGAGCGATTGTTTGAGGCGGGGGAGCTACTGGACTTGGTGAAGTACAATGCTGAAAGGTATGAGTCTCTGACAAATAGCCTCTCATGCAGCTGTGTCAATTTTCCACCACCTCCCCAACCCCAACTTGACATGTCTCCACCGACTTTGGCTCTTCCAGCGGAAACCCATATACTGAAAAATCAAACTATTTTATTTTGTGATGAATTGGGTTCAGGCTTTGGAAAAATACTACACAACTACCTAAGCCACAGTTTTACCAATCATAGTTACCACAATATTAGTTTTAAACAAATGATCAATAGAATTATGCATTGTAATCTAGATAATTATTATTCAATGGTTCTACTGCTAGGTAATAGTTCTGGTATTACCAAAAAAGACATAGTGGATGGTGTTGACTCCTTATTAAAGCTAAACATAGGAAAGCTGATGTTATGTGCTTTTCCTTACTCTGAAACTTTTTCAGATGAACAAAATAATAACATTTTAAAGTTGAATAATACTATTCACTTGTTGACATGTTGTCATAGTGACAAATTATTGTATTTTGACACTAATAAGTTTGTTAGTGGTTTTAAATTAACTCAGGGAACTTTATCCCTGTCTGGTAAATATAGGCATATGATTGCTATGTTGATAGCATATAATATTAACGAGGTTATAGCTAATATAACAAATATTAGGATAAGTGACGAGCTTGTGTTGTCTAGTTGCACTAACAACATAGTGACTAATTATTGTGATTCCTTTTGTTGTACGAAGGAGAACCCACCTATAATGTCAACCTTCTTGGAGGCCACTACCAGTCAGATAGAGTATTCTCTTCCTGATAGAACTCATACAGGCATTTTAGACTCCTCAATTGTAGATGTGGAGTTCACTCCAGATAATAATTTAAACTAAACAGCAAGACAACAGAAGTTACCCCTTCAATTAACGAACTTTTATTATTAGTGAATAATAACAAGGTATCTTCTGGCAACTTAATTAATTGTAAAAAACCTAAGGGAGGGCAATTCACATTAAAATTATTTAATCAGAACATTCAAGGTTGCTCTTCCAAATTATTGGAAATAGAATTGTTTTTAGAAAAAACTAAGTTTGATGTAGTTTGCCTAACGGAACATTGGTTAAAAGACCACCAAGTAAGTTCCATAAATTATGAAAATTATTATGTAGGTAGCCATTTCAGCCGACAACGCATGATACATGGTGGGTCATTAATTTTAATTAAAACTTCAATTAAATCTAAAGATAGAAAGGATATTGTTAAACTGTCGGTTGAACACACCATTGAATTGTCCTGTGTTGAGCTTGATAAGCATGTTGTGGTATGCGTCTACCGACCTCCAAGTTACCAGAATCTATCAGTGTTTGATACTGTAATGGAAGATGTGTTAAAAAAAGTTAGTACTAGTAGTAAATCAATCATTGTATGTGGTGACTTTAATATTAACTTATTAGAAACAAACTCGAATAGTATAAGGTTATTGAGTCTTTTTAAATCATTTAATTTGTCAAATGTTTTTATTGAACCAACCCGTGTGACAGCTTCTACTGCAACTTGTATAGACAATGTATTTTGTAATTGTGATTACTTACATAAAGAAATTGTAAATAAGTTGCCGTCTGATCACAGCGGACAAACAATAACGTTTTGCACCTACATACCTTTACAAAAAATTCAAATAAAATTTAGACCAATTACAGATAAAAATATGGAGAAACTTAATAATACTTTGGCTCGTAAACTAGGTGCTCATTGCTTTAATAACATAGAAGACCCGAATGAGTTCTATGCCGAATTTTTTTCATTATTAAACACGCAATTTAATGACACTTTTCCTCTAAAGTCTAAAAGTATTTACACTAAGTTCTTATTTAGCGATTGGGCAACTCCAGGCATTCGCATAAGCAGGGAAAAGCTATATGAACTATATGGTTTAAAGCAACATATGAATAATACAAGCTTTCAGAAGTATGTTGCGAAATATTCAAAAACATATAAAAGTGTGTGCAAAACAGCAAAAGCTCTGCATATTAGCAATAAAATAAAATCAGCAGACGACAAAATAAAAACTACTTGGAAAATAATTAATAACGAAACAGGTAGGAAGAAACAGCGTGAATCGAAATTTAATTTAAATACTGTACATGGTCCAATAAACTCAGATGCAGAGGTAGCTCAGGAATTTGAAAACTTCTTTGCTAATATTCCTCTTAAAACTACAGAGTCTCTCGACTCGTCACCCACGCTCTCTGCTGCCTTACTTAGAAAAAATGTAAAGGTATGTCCATCGGAGTTTAAGTTTCAACATACAAACCCCCAGGCTATTATAAAAGCTTTTAAAGATCTTAAAATTAAATCAACAGAAGATCTTTGGGGAATCTCTGTAAAAGTTTGTAGATCGGTCATTGAAACTATTGCCCCCTACTTAGCAGTCATATTTAACACTAGTGTAGACCAAGGAGTTTTTCCAGATCTCATGAAACACAGTAAAGTCGTTCCGTTGTTCAAATCGGGTGATTGTCAAGAACCCAACAATTATAGGCCTGTGTCAATTCTGCCAGTTCTCAGCAAGGTGTTTGAAAAGTTAATGCTTAATCAAATGTTACGTCACTTTAATAAAAATTCCATCTTTCATGAACAACAGTACGGTTTCACTAAAGGGCGATGTACAACTGACGCCGGTGTTACTCTAATAAAGAACATTTTTAACGCCTGGGAAGAGTCGCAAGACGCCATTGGAATATTCTGTGACCTCTCGAAAGCGTTCGACTGCGTTAACCATGAGACGCTTTTGTTGAAACTGGAGCACTATGGGATTAGGAATAGAGCCCTTGATTTGATTAGTTCATACTTGATGGACAGACAGGTTAAAGTTCAGGTTAACGGTGTAAACTCACTAGGGTCGGAAATGACAATGGGCGTTCCACAAGGTTCAATATTGGGTCCATTCCTTTTTTTAGTTTACATAAATGATTTGCCCCAACTATTTCAAAATCAACCAAATATGGTATTATTTGCGGATGACACATCTCTAATATTTAAAATAGATCGACGTTCACAAAATCTTGACGACGTCAATAACTCTATTCATCAGGTCCAAAATTGGTTTACGGCAAACAACTTGGTACTAAATGAAAAAAAAACCAAATGTATTAGATTCACTTTACCTAATGTTAAAAGTAGCGAATGTGACATCATATTGAATGGAGAAAAACTGGGCTTCATTAATCAGACGGTTTTCCTAGGAATCACTTTAGACGAGAAATTACAATGGGGGCCCCATATAACATCTCTTACGGGTCGTCTAAGTTCAGCTGCTTATGCTGTTAGAAAGATTAGACAGTTAACAGACGTAGAAACCGCACGTTTGGTCTATTTTAGTTATTTTCACAGCATTATGTCTTACGGTATTTTGCTGTGGGGTCGGGCTGCTGACATTGAATCCATATTTATTTTACAAAAGAGAGCTGTCAGAGCCCTATATAATCTGCGTCGCCGTGATTCTCTAAGGGATTTTTTTAAAGAGATTAATATTATGACAGTCCCTTGCCAATTCATTTATGAAAATATTATGTATGTTCGGAAAAATCGACATCTTTTTAATAAAATTAGTGATCGACATAATTTTAATACTAGAAATAAAGATAAATTAGATCAACCATTTTATAGGTTAGCTAAAGTACACACATCTTTCATGGGGTACTGTGTTAAATGTTACAACAAAATACCTTGTGACATATTAGAATTAAATGAAAGAAAATTTAAAACGTATGTAAAAAGCACACTTTGTAAACAAGCATATTACAAGTTGGAGGATTACATTCAAGATAAGAATGCTTGGAAACATGCTGGTCCTGCTCCATAGGACAATCAAGGGTGTAGTGTAGGCAAAATCAAATTGGTCAATTTATATATTCACTTTACAGATGTAAAAGAGTTTTTATTTTTCTGTTAACACACTCTGTTTTATTAATGGTTCCAAGATTTGTAAATATGTGAGTACCATGTACTATGATCCTGTAAGTAGTATACTCTAGGTGCATCGACCTCACATATATTAAAATTAATTTTTGTACTCAAAATATTGTAAATCATTGATTTGAAAAGAGTAACTATGGAGTTTCTTGTCCGTTCTTCTCCATAAGAATCTACCCTTTCGAACGGACAGTAGAGTCACTTTGTATTATTTTTAATGTAGATGATGACGTTCAAAAGTGCCGTTTAATGGCCTAATTGAAATAAACGTTTTGACTTTGACTTTGACTTTGACTTTGACTTTGACAGGCGCGGGGGCGCCTCCGCCCGCATTGCACTCTACACCACCTCCGCCGGTAATTCCCGGCCCTCCCCTTACGGGGAGGGCGTGAAGGGCCCGCCGTGTAGGCGGGCGGACGTCGAGGAGGAATGGACGCAAAGGCTACGCCGATCTCCCAGTCCCCCTCCACTCAGACAATGCGGGAATGCCGCTGGGTTGTTTTAGTGGGTATACCGGGTTAGCCCGGGGAGTCCCAGTTAGCCCCCCATTCCCCCAATTGGAGGGTATGCGTAATGCATTTTTTCCCAGAGCAAAAAAAAATAAGGACAGATCTTGCTAGTTGATTTAGACCCACTTCCTCTTATCATAGCCCAAATAATTGAAGTTTTAATTGGTTCAATTTCAAGGATAGTGATTTCTTAAAAATTATGTTTTGCTTTCAGTATAACGTAATGCCTGAAAAAAATATTTAATTGTGGTATGAACAGATTGTATAAGTTTAACGTGTGTATCTGCGGCACCATAGCTCTCAAACGGATGAACCGATTTTGATTTAGTGTCTTTTGTTTGGGAGTGCATTTTATAAACACTTGTATACCTTGAGGCGGTGTAGACAGCGCAGTAAGCAGTTCCGTGGCGGGCGCCGCCCGGGTGCGCGGGGACAGCGGCACGCTGGCGCCGGGCGAGTCCGGGATCTCGCTCGGAGATATGCAGCCTGAAGTTATAAACACTTGTATACCTTGAGGCGGTGTAGACAGCGCAGTAAGCAGTTCCGTGGCGGGCGCCGCCCGGGTGCGCGGGGACAGCGGCACGCTGGCGCCGGGCGAGTCCGGGATCTCGCTCGGAGATATGCAGCCTGAAGTTATAAACACTTGTATACCTTGAGGCGGTGTAGACAGCGCAGTAAGCAGTTCCGTGGCGGGCGCCGCCCGGGTGCGCGGGGACAGCGGCACGCTGGCGCCGGGCGAGTCCGGGATCTCGCTCGGAGATATGCAGCCTGAAGTTATAAACACTTGTATACCTTGAGGCGGTGTAGACAGCGCAGTAAGCAGTTCCGTGGCGGGCGCCGCCCGGGTGCGCGGGGACAGCGGCACGCTGGCGCCGGGCGAGTCCGGGATCTCGCTCGGAGATATGCAGCCTGAAGTTATAAACACTTGTATACCTTGAGGCGGTGTAGACAGCGCAGTAAGCAGTTCCGTGGCGGGCGCCGCCCGGGTGCGCGGGGACAGCGGCACGCTGGCGCCGGGCGAGTCCGGGATCTCGCTCGGAGATATGCAGCCTGAAGTTATAAACACTTGTATACCTTGAGGCGGTGTAGACAGCGCAGTAAGCAGTTCCGTGGCGGGCGCCGCCCGGGTGCGCGGGGACAGCGGCACGCTGGCGCCGGGCGAGTCCGGGATCTCGCTCGGAGATATGCAGCCTGAAGTTATAAACACTTGTATACCTTGAGGCGGTGTAGACAGCGCAGTAAGCAGTTCCGTGGCGGGCGCCGCCCGGGTGCGCGGGGACAGCGGCACGCTGGCGCCGGGCGAGTCCGGGATCTCGCTCGGAGATATGCAGCCTGAAGTTATAAACACTTGTATACCTTGAGGCGGTGTAGACAGCGCAGTAAGCAGTTCCGTGGCGGGCGCCGCCCGGGTGCGCGGGGACAGCGGCACGCTGGCGCCGGGCGAGTCCGGGATCTCGCTCGGAGATATGCAGCCTGAAGTTAGCCGGCTGGAACGACGCGAGGACAATGTTTTATGATAAATTGATAACATAAGAGAGTAGAGATACAAATAAACTGCTATTTTTTTGTTATTCACGCAACTTTATAGAATTCGCAAAATATAACTCACAGTGAAAGAACACTTGATATTTAAAATAAAATTCTGAATTCCAGAGATATGAGAGAGCAGTAGAGAGGTAAGTAAGACTGTTAGTTTTATAATTCTTGTAACATTGTTAGGAGATAAGCACCACCAAAGAAATAACACTTCAAATATTTAAAAAAATACTGAATTTGTAAAAGTTTATGTAAGAATAGGCAGGGATCACTGCTACCTGACGTTGCAAGTTAGAAGTGCTAAATTAACTCCGTGTCATACAGTACATTGATCGATTTGCGTGACAAAAGATTGAATCATTTCTGTACTTAGTATCGATTTTCCTCTGTAGCTATAAGGGTTTATAGGGAAAATCGATATTTATACATGGCCAATATGGTTGTCTGTTAGTCTCTACGAGGACATATTTGTTCATCTTCTATCCCTTATTTGGTGTTAACATAAATATACTTTTTACTTTACCCTTTTGGGGAAATACCGGGGCTTTGTAATATGCGCTATTGGTACATGGTGGACCCACCCACGTGCACGAAACGTTATGGGAACACATTCGTTATGCGTACAGCTAAGGAGTCAAATTCCCTGCCAGAGTCTGTTTTCTGATAGCTACAACCTGGAGTGTTTAAGTCAAGAGTGAATAGATTACTTCCAGGCAAGCGTGCTCCATGTTCGACATCATCGCTTACCATGAGGTGAGATAGTGGTCAAACGCGTGCCTATCAATAATAAAAAAAATGTCTGTTTATTTGAATAAACTACATTTTTTTTACTGCAATCTTAGTCACGGCTAAAACAAAACTCTGTTCAAGGCTTCATAAAAATCGTGGAGACCCATTTCGAGTATTATGTTTCAATAAAATAGCCTATCTTACCATGACATGCTGTTGGCCACTAAAATCGATCTATAAATGCGAAAGTAATCTGTGTTTTCTCTCTACGTTTTACCAGCTGAACGGATTTGCATGAAATTTGGCACACTTTTTATCCCCGGAGTGTTTTCCTTTGGATAATTTTCGACTTTCACACGGGCGAAGTCACTGGCAGAAGCTAGTAGTAAAATAATTCAAAAGCCACGCGCGTGTGACTGCGCGGTTTTAACTTAAAAGTGGCATAGAACCGGGAACAATAGAAGGAATGGAGGTAGGTTTTGCCTAGCATCAGGGACGGATCTAGGATTGTCGTTTAGGGGGGGGCTTGACCCCGCTGAAATAAAATCTCATGTGCTTTTTTATTGTTTACTATGCTAAAACCCACCCTGGGTTTTAGCATAGTAAACAATAAAAAAGCACATGACATTTTATTTTGCTTAAAGCAGAACTTTTCGTAAATTCCTCAATGACTTTGTTAGGTTGTAGACTATGGAAGGTATGCGGTACAGAGAGTAAACTCCCACATACCTGTATTGAAAAGGAGGGAGAATCCTCCGACCGGACGGTTGTTGTGTCCGGTGGGCAACTGCCCGACAGTTGATATTCGGGCTGTTGTATCTGTTCGAATCGCACGGTAAACTCTGATATCGCGATTTAGGATTTCGTTGTTAGTTCGCAGCTGTCGAGATAGATGGCGCTGTAAGTCTCATTGTTGCGATGTAGATTCTGCTACGTTGATTTTTGCGGCGGTATTAATACCGCTACAAGACTACTAAAGAAATCTGGGTCTTTGGAGGGGGGGGGGGGGCTTGAACCCCTTAGCCCCCTGGATCTGCCAATGCCCAGCAGTAGGACAATTCAAGCTAGATATGATAATAATAATAAAACTCGAGTCTTACCTAACTTCAGACAGCACGGATCCCTGGTCATCTTGCTGCGAGCACTCGGGCAGCGAGCCCAGTGAACTGGAGCGCGAGAACATGAGTGGCGTGTCCTCCACAAAGCGCTGTACCGGGGGCGAAGCCCGACCTGACAGTGGGGGGGAGCCCGAGCACACGGACGCCGGCTCCGTCGCGAACGTTACTGCTTTGGAGCCTGGGGATATGCAAATTTTGTAGGATTTTCATTACAGTTGAATTATTATTCAGAATCTTTATGATAACTTATTTAACTTTAACGTTGTCTATTTATAACTAATAGTACAATAATCATTTTTTATATCTTTAAATAACTTTAAATCAAATTAAAATAAAAAAATCCTAACAAGTAAACCTTAAAATATGGCGTCAAAAAATTCATCCATGGGTATGAATTTTTTTGATGTCGACTGTCTATTTTCAGGAGTTGTTTGTAATGAAAAGTTCATAAATAAATATTGGTCCCAATTAAATTTATTGCTGCGTGTATCAAGTTGAGTTTATAGTTCCCAAACTTGGTAGTTAATTAATTTTATCAAAGATTCTGAATTCAAGTTTAAAGATTTGATGATGATGATGTGGATTAGAAGAATAAAGCATTGGATTTAGAGAAAGTTAAGAAAGAAAGAAGTTCAGTGGGAATTTATTTGGAGTATCCTCTTCAACTTTATTTTTCTTTTTCCGTTCTTTTCGTTATTAGTTGGGAAGAAAAATAAGCGGTTACCTTCTTTATCCTTAGCCGAACTGCTGGTACTTTGCTCCGGAGGGCTGGGGTCCACGTTGATGGTGGCCATAGCATTCCTCTTAGCCAGACTGTCTTCTTCAGTCTGCTCCCCAAGACTGCTCAAAGAGCTGACCCTGGAGAAGTACCCAGGAGTGCCTTCATCGCAGTAGTTCACCGGCTTCTCGGGACTGATCATGCCTGAACTGAACTTTGTGTCGAAGACTCCACGTTTTTCGGGAATGGGTTCAGGAGCTGACGTTTGAGGGGTGGAAGCTGCCCTATCGTTGTCATGGTTGGGTGGGTCCTCGATCGAGCAAGTGTCCTTTTCGTCTGAATGCGTCATCGCCTCAGGGTTCGGTTTGGCTGTCGCCACTGCTTTCTTATTGTCTTTGCCGATGACTCTAAGATCTGACATTGAGGTGGCTGTAGAGAAGATTGCTGGTGTTTCGTAAGGAGTGCCTTCTGTGGCGAAGTGTTTGATTGTGTCCTCGTGGACTGACGGGCCAGCAGGCTCCGACAGGTCCGACCCAGTCTCTGATTGATGTTCAGCATATCGTAAGGAGTAGTCTGTCGGCTGGTCCAAATCAGTCTCCTGGTAATCACCGTACGTGGTAGGGCTATCCTTCTTCGAATACTTTTTGCTGTCAGTCTTTGGCTTTTCAACCTCAGACTCGGTTGTTTTGGTCTCCGAGTACTTCCTGCTGAAGTCTATGGGCTGGTCGCAAGAATCCTGGTCGACGTCAAAACCGGATTCTGTATAATTTGTTCTCATTTCTGTGGTACTTCTTGGCGGAGGAATTGGAGGTTGTGCCGGGTACCGAAGGAAGGAGTTCTCTTTATGTTGTTTTGAGGACGCTTTGAACGCTTCGCCTGACATTTCACTTTTCATGAGGTCTTTATTCCTGGGCGTTGGTACTGGTACCTTGCCTGTCCGCGTGACTCGCTCAAACACGGAGTCTGAATGAGTGCTTGTGACCGAGTCCTTACTCTCTGATCTGTTCACGTTGCCCGCACTGCCTGTATTCGATCGGGTGACCAAAGCACCCTTCAGCAAAGTGTTACTGCAGCTCAAATAACTCGCCAAATGTGCGCTGTGACTTAAAGATATTTGTGATGTTAATGTCCCCATGAGGGGTGAACTGGACGTCATCCTATGCCTCTCTAAATTCATGGCAATTTGTCTCTCCGTGGCTGTGAAGAGATTCTTCTCTTCTCTATTACTTGTCGAAGGAGATGTTGCTGGCTCAATATTGTCGCAAGTTTCGGCCAAGTTTTGGTCCAATTCCTGCTCTAAAGCCTTTTGTTTCCGTGCTCCTAATGTTGGTAATGCTGGTAGGTTCATGTTCCTAGCTGTCGTGTCTAGGGAGATTATGTGCGTTTTACCCGGTTTGGAGTTGAGCAAATTTTTGAGGGCGGCACTTGAGCCCATCGCTATCATTTTATGCTTAGAGTGTATAAGACTCCTAAGCATCGGCACCGCGCCGTGGTCCCACAGGAACTGCTGGTCTTGCGGGCACCTCGCGGACAGGTTCCAGAGCGTGCCACACGAGTTGCTAACCACCGTGAGACTCGGGGATTTCAGATGCTGCAGTAAGACACTTAAACAATTTCTCTCCCGGAGAATTTGTCTGTAATCTTCCCGGACGGCGATGTGACTCGACACATTCCTCATGATGCCACCCGCGTTCTCCACTATCGCTAGAGTTTTTGTGGGCGAGTTGTAGCTGAGCATGTCAACAAGGAAGCCTAGGGCTCCTTCAACGGAACACAAGGCTACTTTGTTCATTGAGCAGTGAGCTGTCAAGTTCCAGAGGGCTGAGAGCACGGACTTGAGGGTGGCCTCCTTCTGACACGTCATCGCGGCTTTAGTCAGACCCTTGACGGCTCCTACTTCTCTTAGTACTTGTTTACTGTTGGTATCTGCTCGCCAGGAGAGGTTTCGCAGCACGGCTGCTGTTACCTGTAAAATAAATTTGGAATAAATTATGTTCTATGCGAATAGTAAATCATTGAAGAGAATAGAAATTTAAAATAATGCGAGTGATTTTAGAGAAATAAGCCATAACTAAAGATGGGAAATCAACCGCCGTCTATACAGATGGCTTAAATCTACCTATATCTAGTCAAGACATGTACCTATACCATGAAACATAGTCAAGACAAAATATAACTTCTCAGCATTTTATTAATTTTAAAAGAAATTTTATCTTTGTTTTACAAACCTGTCGCATATCATCGTTTGGCGACTCCAGCTGCTCAACCAGAGCTAGCATGAAGTCCTTGAAGGAGCACAACAAAGACTTGTTATTTCCATCTCCGAAGGTAAGGTTCGTCAATGTCATCCCGGCGTACTTCCTCATGGTGAGGCACGTGTTGTCGTCAGTCCTGCTGCCGTGTGCTGCCTGGTCACCGCTCACTAGCGCCGCCAGCGCCTGCAAGCCCCCCAACTGACACACCACATGCCGATGCTCTTCGTCGAACGACAACTTCATCAAGGCCGCAACGCTCTGACTCGGATGCTTCGTCGCATCATCTTCTATAATCTCTTTCCCATCTTTCCTCATTTCCACGAGGTCTTCTAACACGTAACAATACTCTCTAACCTGCTCCAACAACCTCCAGACTCTGGCTTCTCTCCTCCCTGCCTTGTCGTCCGTCTGTGTGTGGATTATGTTACGCAGCGCCTTCGCCGCGCGGTCTCGAGTTTCTCTAGGGACCTTCGAATGTATTAACTGTACTAGTAACGGAATGCATCCTGCTTGCCGCATGGCGATGCAACTTTCTACAGACCTGCTCATTTCCAATAAAGGACCGCTCAAGTCTGCATTGTTTTCTGGTGATAAACTTAAAAGCGAAATTAAGGAACATACGCATTCCATCTTATTTTCTAAGTTAGACGAAGGTCTCGTTCCCTCTGCGGAACCGTTACTAGAGAAACTGCGAACGCTAGCGGAGTCATGACCTGTCCAGACATCGCGTTCTCCTGGCCAGGTCCCCCGATAGAGTTGGGAAGCTCGTTTATCTCGCTCACTCGATCGTGCCGCACTTTCTAACCCGTAATGTAGAGTGCTTCGGTAACTTGTTCTGTGTGGCCGATCTTCTGAAGTGGAGTAAGTGGAAGCCTGGTTTTTCTGTGGCCTCTTTGGAAGGGCTCCGGCTTTCTTTTGTGCTTGACTGTCGTCGCCATCGACTTCATCGTCCAGGAAGTTCGGATTTGTGATGTCACTGCGTTCGTCGAATTCATCGGGCGACGGCGAGTGGTCGAGGAAGTGCGGCTTGGGGATTCGGCATTCGATGTTCGACTTGGACGGCGGTTGGTAATCTTCGTCAAGAAAATGCGGGCGGCGAGAAAGAAGGTCGGGCTCTAGGGTCTCTAGGTCAAGGGTGAGGTCTCGCGAGCGCGCCTTGTCGGTTGACTTTGGGGGAATGTGTTTGGGGACGATCTTGGTTTTGGTGTCTTTTGGGTCGGGTAAGCGGCGCGAGTCAGGCGAAAGAGGAGTGGACGCGTCTAGAGTTCCGCGGGGGGGTTCGCTCGAAGTGGAGGGGGTGCAGTCTTCACTTGCCGAGGGTCCAGAATCAGTTAACGGTGAATTCGAGGAGTCCATGCTGCTCCAGGGATCTACCATCACTTCGTTCTCCAACTGCAACAAATTGGAAAATAGTAATTTAAATGTCAGGCCTTTTAAGGGTAAAGAAGTCAAGGTTAAGGACTCCTAGTGGTGAGGTAATCAGCTTGAGAGGAATGCTGCCCGAAATGAGCAGTACACTTAAATTACACGTGTGGTCAAGGCCAGTCGGTCGCAGTACTTAAGATTGTATTTATTTCTGGACGGGTTAAAATACCGGTTGGCCCGGCTTGAAAAAAGTACGCGCGTGCGAGGGGAGACCATGCGTGCAATATCCTTAATTACAAGAGTGACTGACAGCGGCAGGGGCGACATTGTGGCAAGTTATTAAATGAGCCTTCGTCAAAACGCTACAGTTACTACATTAACAGTCAACAAGGCGAGTTATAACGGAGTTTGAATAAGTAATGTGATGCGCTTCAATAAAAAGCAGCTAACGGAAAAATGAATCAATGATTTCAAGGGAAAATATGCACGTTTGTCTATTTTTCAAGGTTCATCGTGCAGACATGGATGGATGATGTTGCGAGATAAAAGGATAATTCTTAATTAATACAAATATGGAGTGGCATTGTGTCTGTGTGTCACGTATGACCACTCGTATGGGGCTAATGCGTATAACATTACAATGAGTCACGGTCTACAATTTAATAGAGTAGTGTTACTGCTTACGTCATAAAGTCCTATTAGCCAGTTCCCCTTGGATGGTTAGTTTCATGAAACGTAAGATGTGTTTGATTATAACAGGTCAGTTAAATGGGAATATAACAAGTTTGGACATGGCATATGAATTTATGACACGCAATATTGGGATCGTCGTAAATATGATACTTTGTTGTTTTGATTACAATTCTTAATTGAGGGGTGGTTGTACCTTAATATGTGGTTGGAGGAAGTTCATAATAAACACTGTTGGGTTAGAAGCAACGGATGACAATAACACACGTTTTGCGGGGAAACTATTTGTACAATTTGGATAAGATGTACAGACGTACTTTTTCATGTTTATGTTGTAGTTTGCGGTATACAAAAGTATGACAAATAACCTCAGCTATGCAAGCTAACTTAAACTTACTTAGCCTAAAGAATAGGCGAAAATTTTGTCTTTCGACGAGCGCAAACATTCAATGTTTCAACCACTTTTAAGTTCAATTGCCTGAATCAGTCAACCCTAAAAAGCATTGCTTCTTTCGAGTCCAAATCAAGTGATTGTGTCATAGAGCATTGTCTCAAGTTACCACCGGCGATTGGCGCAGCCTACTGGCCGGACAATGGCTAGACGAGGCACTGCCATCCGGTCACACAATGGCTGGCGCCGGCCATCACTAATTTGTACTTTGTAGTATTCGATCGGTCGCGCGTTGCCCCGGACGACACAGATTTGCATTTTATAGCTTCGCTGTATATTTATTGGTCGTTATGTTCAAATGTAGATTTTTCGTTATAAATATGATTTTATGATTACTTCAGATATAATTTAGAATAACGTTTAAATAAAATCAGTTTGCAGTATTTTTATTGCGCATAGTAAACTTCGGCCATACTTACTGAAAAAATATGTAGATGCCGCTGTTCAAGCCGAGATTTTAAAACCACAAACCTGAACGTTAAAATACTCAGCTAAAATGTATCGTGTTAAAAAAATATTTCGGTCCGAAAGCTCCAGCCAATTGCAAAATTTTATACACCCATTTATTTCCGAAGCCAAGTAAGATAAAGTAACCAGTTATACGAGAAACTTCACGCTGTATGATTTAGAGCGTATGGAGTGCTTGCATAAATTGATACACATGTTGGTAATAATTCTTCGATATAAATATGACAAATAAGACTTTGAATACTTCAAAGTGAAACACAAAGAAGATACTCAAAACTATGGCTACTAGACGACTCCTACAAATACTTACCAAGTCACTATCGTTAGAAGTTGATACATCTTCAAGAGGGTTTCCGTTTTCCATATCAACACCAGAATCGTTGGGGTCTCCCCTCCTCCTCATCATATCAGTTCTGGTGATGTCGTGGAAGTTGCGCCTTAGGGGGTTGAAGGCGATGCGAAGGTCTGTCGTGAAATCGTCGTACAGTTTGAACTGGTTTGCGTTGAACTCCGTGTCGTTGTCCAGAACGTCATGGTCCATGGATATCCTGGAGCGTTCAGCCCCTTTACTCATATAGGACACCTTGTAATAGTCCCGTGAACTCATTTTGATAGCACTCGTGTTTTATCGTTTATTTCATAATGTTTAAAAGCTCCTAAAATATTTAGAAATTAGAGTATGTTGTTTCGGTAGCCGAAAATACCATGTATTGGATACCGCGTGCCGAATATCAGTGTAATTTTCGCACAGAATATAGTATTCGTAAATCATAGTAGCGAAGACTAAAATCCCATTATAAAAGCGTTGCCCTCGAATAAACAAACCAGCGCTAGATTGTGTCGTGCCAGATTGAACGCGAAATAGGTCAGCTGTATGGCGAATTTAGAAGGGCTCTCATGGGAGGCGCAACTTTAAATTTTATTATAGTGTCTGTAATTTTACCGCTCTTTTACTTGGACCTGAGCCAGATTGTGACGATCATTGTATAGTATACAAGTCGAACCAATGTTTTTCACACATCCTCTTAAAATAAACTTGTGAATGAAAATTTTATGTAGTAACTAAGGAAACTGTAGAATTTCTCGTGGCGTATTAATTGGGTCATGGTGAAGTTAATTAGGAGCACCGTAATCTGCTTGTTTACCTACATTCTATTGTTGTGATGGTGAACGGATGAAACTGAGCGTAGTATAAACATTCCACGTTAACACTGGACTCGTAAATGGCGCACAGTTGGGTCGGGAAGTACAGCCAGGTCGTAAATGTCTTGTGGAAATAGCGCTATCTGTTTATATTGGATTCAAGGCTACATAGAATATACATTAAGAAAAAGTAAACGAAACAATATTATACTGTGCTTTCATTATGATAAACTGAATCAACATTATGAAGAAATTATCTAATATGTAGTCAAATTTTATATCTTTGGCATAAAATATTTTAAAGTAAATAAGGTGCAAATCTACACAGTCGTTCTAAGACCATTTACTTTACGATGCGTTAAACGTACTTTCAAATAAGTACCACTCGTGTTTAAACTAATATTACACACAGTTTGAATCAATTGTGCATGCAATTTGATAACCTTGCGCGAATACATGTAGGTTTAATTGTTGCTAACAGTAATTAGTGAGTTTTGGTTATATTTGTTTGCCCTTAGGTTTGGTTGTATTCAGAATTTCAGATAAAAACACACGCGAAAGAAAAAAACTTCATGGTATGGGCAACCTGTGGATTATTGCTCAAAAGCAACATATGGGTACTAAACTCATTTCCTGTGTTGATTTAAATAACAATAAAGAAGCGTCGGTAGTTCCTAGGAAAGCTTGGGATACCAAGCACCTACTGTGATCTCACTATATCACAAATTCACAATAAGGTGATTCATAATGTTTTTGGTTAAAGTATAAAGATAAACCAAAGTTCCTTTGTCTGAGTTATGGCAATAGATGTATGTTACAAGTGCAGAATATAAAATAAAACATGTATTCGACACGAAAAAAACACAAGAGCAACAATCACAAAGTTACACAAAACACGATAATAAAAATCTGAATCCTAAATAACGTTGCAGAAATCATTTTTTGACTGTTAATAAGAGGATACAAGATCCGACAGGCAGTCGATGATGCACAACCCGAGATAAGTGACGACTCAGTGAAACAGAGCTCTGGCAACGAGCCAGCCAGAATAATATTAGGTATTGCACTTACGAATTCGGAAATTTTCTTCAACTAGCAAATTCATGAATGAAACGTTTCGCAAGAAATAAAAGTAAACCTTGACATGTTTAGATAAGATTGTGTTATTCATTCAGTAATTGAAGAAATGCAAATACAACTTGGATATTGTCATTCCATAAAAAAGTGGTTTCGGAAATTAGCGTGGCAGTTGATCGTGGGGAGAATGAAAGAAGTACACATGCAATACGTTTGTTTTTTTTCTCCTCGAGGCCCGAACCTATGTTACACGGAAAATGGCCAAGAAGAACTCTATGATTCTCTTTAGTCAAAAGTTACATCATGTAAGCTAAGAACTTGGTAGTAATTCCAGCCACCCTCGACCCAGTTCCCGAGCAGTGCTTTGAAGGTTTTTCGATGACTCTTCTTCGCGGTCTCAAGACCCTTCGGAGAATCAATGATGATGTTGCAAAATCTGACTTAACAAATGACGTGGAAACGTTTTGTTTTTCTTCGGAAGTAAAAGCTTAGTAACACGAAGTAGAATCAACAACTTGGGTTTAAAGATCACGTTGAAAATAGTGGCAGGATGTTAGATAATCTATTAGTATGAGTATTTTCCCTGAAAACAGCTTAGCTATTAGAGAAGCAACGCCTTACTCAGATAAACAAAAAGTTAGGTATACATTGATCAAAGCTTCCAAAGCAGACACAGACCTAACAGCTGTTAGCACATCTAATTACACCGACGAAAATGGGGAAGGATGAGTCAAGCAAGTCATAAAGCTAACAAGGCGTTTACTAAATAAGGTCTATCTGTAATAGTGGGCGAGGGAACACAAATTAATTGACTGAACCCATTGCTTTCCAATAAACTTTTTAGGCTAAAAAGGCAGACGGCCGTAAAATTCAAGGTGAGACCCAAACACAAAAACCATAAACAAACAGTTGACCAAAAACGGTTTGGGTCGTCGAACTAGTGTTGCGTAATTGAAAACATTAGCGAAGACCGTTCCAACCGATTACGTCCACGAGGTTCTGTATACACGTGTAGGAGGCTGTAAAGTGGCCGCAAAACCCAAATCTGGGCAACAACAATGTACCCGAGTAGTCGTTACGCACAAATAGGTTGGGAAGTTGGAACTTACCGATAACTGCAATTTTGAAACTCTTGTGGTTGAATAATTTCGCGTTTATTAAAACCTATCGCAGTAAATTACATTATGAAATTAGATTTATTGGAATAAGTAGTTATGTTCGCTACCAGTGAAACTGGAATTGCCGTGTTTAGAGGTTCTGAATATGGTAAATTAATATTTTAAACATATGTCATCTTGCCATGCATGGTCATAACGGGCTTAAACTACTGGTCATAAAAAAACAAACAAGCGCTGCAAAGCAAAGCTGCAAATAGTAATGATTAAACAACGGTTTTACCGTTTTACTCATTTGCATTGATTAATCTGGCCAGTACAATTACGGGAATAAATCCACTGGAAGCGGGACAACAGCATACATTTATAAATCCCAAATCCAATTATTCAACGACGAGGAACAATCACAGAGTGTCCACGAACGACTTAAATGAATATTTTTTGTCATTTAACCCTCCAAGGTTTAACAAACAATCGTAGAATAAATCCGACTGTGTTTCTAAAACCACATTGTGACAGAGGAAGACGTATGAGAACAAATGACGGATTTGGATCTGTGACAACCGTACAGGAAGAGGGAACGTTAAAAATAGAACGCATATTAGTTTTAGAAGACGCAAAGTAAACCGCTAACGATTTAAACGATTCAATCGCACAATTTGGGGAAGCAGTAAATACAAACGAATGATGGTCCTTTGAGCCAAGGATTCAGTTAGCTTTACTGGCAAAATGAATTCTGAAATAAAATTCTCTAATGGAGTTTGGCATCTTCCAAAATGGTACTACGGATATTATTACGCTTGAGCACGATTGATGAAATTAAAACGTGAGAAATCTTTGCATGTAACGGCACAGTAATTATGGTATCAGACCACACAATACCTCATAACAGTTCTCGCAAAAGATAACGAAAAAAGAAGATAATTTCATCAGCAGACGTAACACCAAGCAACATGGAGCAGCGAAAAAAGATGCAACCATTAATCATTTTGTAGAATAAAACAAAACAAGATCATACTCTCTAGCCATTAGGCACATGAAAGCAAAGCCACTTACAGCGGTGAAAGTGTTATGGAATTTTGCGATGCACCCGGCCATTATTGTAATTGGAGTGAGACGGTGCGTCTAGACCGGCATGGCAGAGTCGGCAGAGAACAGTTTGATGGATCGGTTGCAACGCTCGAGGCCGTTGACAGTCATCGTGGCTGATTAGAAATCAACGCGATTATAATTGAGTCTATTGACTTCGTATATTTCATGCTTTATTAGTTCTGATGAATTTACCTGCTGGCAGCTTCAATCTAGTTCATTTGGATGTACAAAGTGATAGCAATATTTGTGACGCTTGCTTTTAAAGGCAAAGGCTAAACAATGACTTGTAGATTATACTCGTAGTTTCCTTATTAGTACTCAATTTCTTCCCAAGAATCAGTTGTTATCTCGATGTCACATGCAATAAACTTATTTTCTCCACAATGTCAACGTAGTGGACAAGTTATGTGACTCCAATGTCACCTATTTAGATAGCTTCGATAAAGGCCATGCATAACTTTATCATCGGATGCGACTACGCGAGTGAAAATCCATGTACGATGCATTTCTGTCTACTATTTTATCAAGCGATCTAGATTCTTAGAATCAGAAGCGATACATTGATTCGAATCTTTTGAAAGTTGTGATTTCATACTTTTTCGCTTTTATTGTTCCTGGCTGGGCGTTTAATATTTACAAATGCGTTGGCCAAACCAGTACTTTATTCTGCCAAACTAATACTTTTACATCATCAAATTAAAAGTGTTATAAGCGTTTTACCACGCTAATTAAACACGAGTAGTGCAACTTGCGGAGTGATAGGAAAGTGAAAGTGTAAGAATAGAGCTAGTTATCTCTAGATTGAAGAGAACTAGATGAAGTTCAAGAACATTTCTTCTAGCTGGTATTTAAGTGAGCAAACTCGTTAGTAAAATTAGGTCCTCCATATAAATAGAAGAATCCATGTGAAATTTAGTCACATTAACTTCATAGATAAACAATCTGTTATATCCAATAAACCAAAGATGTATTGAATTAATTTTAATTAAAGAAGATAAGGATACAGAACAAAGACCCATTCAATACCTATTAAGGTAAGTGCAAGTCCAGAACAGTATCGTACCATTACAATAAGTGTAAAGATAGCAATAGTGCTAAGTGCATTGTCTTTCAATATAAACATTTTACAGACAATGCAATGGATAGTTTCTTAGTCCGCTTTTACAAGTTATGACTCGATAAACGCCCGAACAATATTTTTCTTCGATTCCGAGTGGAAAGTGGAAACTAAGTGATGTTGTGTAACTAACATACCGTAGCAGAATTTCAAATAGAAGATAGAAAAAAATGATATTAATTAATGATTGCTTAGATGGCAATAAGAAAAAGCAGTAACTGTTTATTGAGTAACGGTTGAAATTATTTCTTCGTTTGTTAAGTATTGACTAGACTTATAAATACTGTGAGACATTCCTTTCTTTATCATTGTACAGACTATCTAATAAATCAATTAACGAAGACTCAAGAGTATTTCATATCAGCTAAAGGATCCGTTCATGATGCTGAGCTAAGAAGGTTTGAAGAACCACACGGAAGGATAAAAGTCATCACTACAACCACATGAGACCATATTTAGGAGCCCAAAACGTTCAGGCTAGTGTCAATGACTGGAATATCCAACAGATGTCAATAAACTTCTTGTTATGTTTATTTTTTAGTGAGATCAGATTTCAACTAAAATTTTTAGCAGTTCACTCCGACCGAATTTTTCACAGAGAACAATTCGTTTCGTGTGACTCACTTTTGCGTTAAGCATCATCAAAAGTAGTACAGACATTTCGGCGTGATTTAACACTGACAAACATCTGGTCATAATTTCTGGTAAAATTGGAATTAACAATAGTTTTTGGCTGTTTATCAAAACAGGGACACATCCCACCTGTTTTCGCATGTTTCGCAATTGCGACACGGTTAGCCGGGTAATCGAAAGTTAACCTATATATAATTCTGAGAATGCACCGGCCGGGTCAGTGCATCTAGGCTGCAATGCGGCACTCGTATTCTTGGCTCCGGCAGACGACCTTCAAAACGATGCTATCTCCATTTCATTCTGGGAAACGTTTCGCAATAACAGCACAATTTAATTCTTTATTCGTGCAAGTGTAAAGAATGTTATAGCCAGAGTTTATATATATTTTCAGAAAATGTTTAGAATTTGGAACTTGCAAGTTTAAACTTTTGGTGGATTGATAACATTTTTCTCTTTATGGTCGTAAAATTTTAGCAATATCATGAGCAGATATGAAATTAGAGTTTGGAGCTAGAGCACAAAATGTTTTAGTAAGTATTTTTATTGATATACGATCCACTAAAACTGCCAATAGAGGAGAAACTGCTATAAAACTTTCTAGAGAAACTAAAATCGATAAAGTGGAATAAGTATACCAAATAGAATAGACTATATTAAACCAATGGTATTGCCACCCGCAACAATCATACCCGAGCTAACCAATTAATTTAGAAGAGCTAGCTAGACCACACATCGAGGCAGATTTGGAGCGGTCGCGCAGTGTGGTCGCATGATTTATCGTGGCGACAGATGAACAGATCTAACATGGTGAACAACTAAATAAATGTGTATGGTAACATCGAGATGAATTTCCTCCCTGCTTTTCATTTTAGAATTATCTTCGTCAACAGAAAATGTTTTAGGCTAACAATGTCTGAAATGGAAAGGTAACCTAATATCCACGTAACACGAGTCCCTAAACGTCCCCTGGGCCTATTCTACCTCCGCAAAGAGCCATCGTGGAGGGTTAGTGGCGTCATAACTGGGTTACACAGATGGTGACCGCATGAATTTGTAGCACACCTGTGTGCCACAAGCCAAATATGAAGAGTATTCTCCTAAAATTTATTAAGTTAAGAATCTCTTGTGGCAAGTGAAGTCACGTAGGTGTACAGGACTTACGTAACTTGAATGCATACTTAGCTCTGCTTCCTTTTGAAGATAACCCTGAAGAATTTGCAGATTAAAATCTTTCAACTTATAAGAGTTTTAGACTTATCATTCACAAATTACGTAGAAAAAAGCAACATTTAGCAAAGCACATGATTATAAACACGTCAATACCAAAAACGAAACAGACAGCAATTAATTTTTAATACAAACAGAAGCGCACATCTGAGATGGTCTACATATGAATGCATCGTCATAATCTGTCTTAGATCGAGGAATTTTAAGCCACATTGTATTGACAGAGCACGCTATGAGACATTCTTGAGATGAAGATTATGCTGCTAATTGATACGAATTGTGATCAGACAGTAGAATTTTGTTTTAACTGAATGGTAGAATTTAAATATTTGACTAATTGTGTGCCTATTGTTCTCTGCGCGTGTGATGTTTCTATTCACTTTTGAATCTCTGTTAGTTTATTTTCGTATTAGGTTATATTTGTATTACCGATTAATTATATAGAATTTTTGAGTGGTTTTGATTTTGATTTATTTTAGCCTATTCCGTCCTACTGCAGGATAAAGGCCTCCCTTTCTTCTCGACTGGGCGAGTGTGGGCCATTCCTGTCGATACGTGCCAAGCTGCTGTTAACAGCAGGTTTGATAGAATCAAATTAACTGCGTTTCGCTTTTCTTTTAATGAGTTGAGTAAACTCAAGATAAGTTTTATATTGGTTCTTATCTACTATTCTATCATGGTTGGGTATGTAAAACTGCAAGAGAGCAGTAGCTATAGCTACTGAAGTGACATCGATATTGTTTTACTTGGTGAAAAATGAAACAGACGCAATCTAATATTGATAGCAAAAAACGACAAACATTCGGAATTCATGCTTCATTTTTTAACACCGTAACTATAATAAATACTCATTTCGAAATCAATTTCAAATATCGTCCATGTCCAATCCAATAAACATTTCATTTTGACAGAAATACACGGAATTTACGACATCGTACGTCATTAGACTTGAACATACCCGGATACAATGTTTTCGGTTCAGAGGAGAAAATAATTAAACTTTACGAGTTTCCGATAGCGTTGGTCTTTACGAGGTAGTAGATAGATATGTTTATGTTTAATCGGCCTTCTGGAAACTGGCCAGTCTTAAAAGTCAAGGGTTTAGTACACAGTAAGTCATGGTCAGCTTCAACAGCAACTTTTTTCGGACTTGTAACACTTATTTGCGTAATTTACTTAACTTTGTAATAAATTGAAAAATATATTCATTCAATGCTTGATGGAGCAAAAGTATTAAAATTTATGAATCTACGGTACGTTGATCTCAGGATCATAAATATTGCTATTACCATATTCATATTTATAAAGACAAGTGGTTCACTTAAACGAGCGATGCAAAATACTACTGAACGGTTATAAAAATTCCAACCAATGAAAATTTTACAAGCTCCGTTTTATAAATGAATATTATCACATAAAATTAATTGAAGACACTGTAATAATGTTTTTACTACTAAAAACATTTTCTTAAAGCGAAAATCCAAATTATGAATAGGTTGTAGGCGCAGATTTTCACGCAAACAAGTCATTAGTACTAATCAGCCCAGCTATAGAAACTGAAAATAGGGCTGTAAGAATTAATTACCAAATTGAAACTAATGCTTTGAAGTTTGATTGATTAGGTCAGAAAGCCGATATAGACTTTATTCTTCGTAACAGTATGATCCAGTACGTATTAATTACAAAATTTTCAAACAATGGCAAAGGAAATGACGACACCAACTAGCTCATAAATCAAATTCAGGACATGCTTATGGAGCAGACAGGACGATATAATCACGATTACCAAGAACACGACAAAGCACATCGTGATTGTAAAATTAAGTTCTTAATATCATACATAATACATGCTTTTGCTCCTGATGGCGCTAATGACTGAGAGAAACCAAATGTGGAGATTCCTTTGGGTCTAAACGATAGTTGAAGTGAGATTGCTTAAGTATCAGATTGTTTTCTAAACGTTGATTAAAGAAGTACAACAATAATACAAAAGCTACCCTAAGTGGTGACCTTTGAAAATCCACATTGGTAGATCATTAGAAGTAATAATGAGATGGTGCAACTGAGTATTGGTATATTCAGTTGTCATTGTTACAAGTTACATGAATATTTCTATCCTAGAACTGGGTGATAATTAACAAACACGTAAGCGAAGCCAAACAAAAGCACATAAAACCAAAATGCTAGTAGAGCCGAAAAAAGATCAGAGGAAAACAATGAATGAAGCTTACCTAATAGGACATAACAATGATGAAGTTGCGAAATGTTATGTAGAGGAAGTTGTCATAGCACAAAAGAAGTGTAACAATGATTCTGTAACGTGTAAATCTATGTATCTGTGTGAATGTGAATCTTGTTTGACAAGCGATTCTTTGATATAACAAGTTCCGTGATACCGTTTGAGAGGTGATTTTTTGTGGGAACAAAGGAAAGGTATGCTGAGATGTTTTCGAAACATTTTCAAAACTAATAGTTTAAACATATTGAATAGTTTGTTTTTTAAAGGTTATCTCTGGAAGTACTGATTCGATTACGAAAATTCTATCACTGCGTTACTGTAGCTTTCTAAATGTTAATGCCGAAAAATGCACGATTCCTGTGGGACAGGCTACGGGAACGAAACTGCAGGAAGATATAGAAATAGATTTATTGATAAAAGTTCCTCTTCAAATTGGAATCGTTTATTTCTGTTTTTTGACAAAGCGGAAGATGTTGTCGAATTTTTAATAGGGGGCGACAAACATGCGCGCGCAAAATAAGTCTAACGTTTAATTAATTTTCTATTGCGTGCATAAAGACAATATTTTTTTATAACCCTGTCAAACTAATTACGAATTGAATTAGTTGCGTAAGAAATAGAATTGCAAATGATACTTTAGAACCTATCGGCAAAAACTGTGTTGGAATTCCAAGGACTACTATTGGCTGCCTTGTTTCCACCCACAGTGAAGTAATTGAATTTAATACTCTTGGGTGATTACTAAAATGAATCGGTGATACCTAGTCACTGGATTGGGAATTATTTCCATGATTTCGCCGCTTGAAAAGTTTTTTTAGTTTTAGATCCATAAGTTTGCAGTGTTGCTTTTCACATCATCCACACGCATCATACTTTTTTTTTTGCTTCTGAAGGATTCTTAGTGATCCAGCCTTGCTTACTCCCAGCTTATTTGGTTCAGCTTTGTCACCTTAATAGAATTATATATCAGGTAGGTACGGCCCACTGCCTTTCACAGAGAGGAGACCTGCCTCCCTGCAGTGGGAACGTTAAAATTTAATTTAGCTATATATCAGGTTTCTGAGTAACTAGATATGTCCTATAATTCACCCCAGGTCGTTCACCCATTTTATTAGCTAACACTACAGTTAATTAACACAAACAAGAGAAAAAAAAATAATGAGCGATGACAAAGTATCTCGAGACGAACATCGCGAACGTTGCCATTAAGAATGAAAGTAAATACCAGAGTATATTACATAAGTATAATAAGCAGATAAGTACTCCCACGCTTTACGTGTAGCACGAGGAATGCTCTTTGAATTAGTTTTGACAAGACGTGATCATTCATGTGATACAGAAACAAATATTTTGAATGAACATGAAATATTTCCGTCTGAGATAAGAAGAAAATAAATGGTGGGTCAATAAATGTTAGAAAAAAATTCAATCATGTAGAAAAAAAAAGGAAGTTGAAAATACCGAAACAATTGTCACAAATCTTACAAAGAAAGATCCATTATTTACGACTAGTGAAATAGTCTTTTAAAACCAGTGACTTTCATTCTAGTCAAATATTCGTCGATAAACCTAAAAATAATATAGAGACTTTTCAACTTGCAACAACAATGACATGAAACTAAGTAGGTATGCAAGTTGATAGTCAATATTTTTTTTACAGAACGAAAGTGAGAGTAAAGAATAAAGTACAAATGACCTTACTGACATCATAGAATGGAATGGAAGCCTCAGTAATAGTCGCAATTACTATGAAGGCATCATGAAGACGTATATCTGTGATTGTACTTATGCAATTTATTTGAGGTTTTTTAAACGTCATTATTCCAGCCAGCTAGTTCAATAGCATCATAAGCATGATTGCTAATAAGCAGGAATGCTGTGTTGTGAATCGTTTCTCCAGCATTTCGGCTGCAACACAACAGAAGCAATGTTTCAATGCTTTATTTCTGTGTCAATATTTTTTTATCACTTGCGTTGCAATAGACATAAGCTATATAAATATGGTTACTAACACTATGAATATCATTGTATGATTACGAGCATTTGTACTCGAATTAAGGAATTTAATAATATGATAGATCAGAAGTATAAAACATGTAAATCATGGCGTTGCTCTTATCAAGCGCCCTTGTGACCACAAGCTAAAAGGTACGGCATTGAAAAGGGTTAAAACGCGGGGTAAAATCAAATAAAACCAACCCTATTTAAAATATTTGACGGATTAAAAAAGGTCACAGTCACATTTGGTGCGATAAATCTTTTGCACACACGTCACAAGTTAAAAAAAAACATAACAGAGAGAAAAGCATTACACGAACCGAAAAAGAAAGTTCATAATTTGCTAATATATTATGTATATTTTTCTAAACGCACTAAGCGTACAGAAAACACTTAAAAACCAACCTTATGTAAACCTCAAGACTTACATAATCCTGTTGCAAAACAATACATTATAATTAACCTTGAATCAGAGGAAGTTTGTACAGCCAATCTTACAAAAATTCGACAACTATCGGTGGGTTCATTTATAACCATAAAAGGTTGGTAGTTCCTACTTCCCATGGAAGTGCCAGCAATTTCCGTGGCGGACGGGGTCAAGTACTGTCGGGACAATCATGGTGATGTGCCGTGAAGATTGAAAGGAAACCACGGCCTGAATTTCGGGCTCGAGCCGCTCGGAACTTCGGAAGTTGCTGATCGATGGGCGAAGATAATTTGCTGTTTTGCTGAATAATGCTGGAAAATGTACTTTGGTTAAGAGTATTTTTCCTGTTGTAAATTAGATGCATTTTGCTTCCCAATGCCAAGCTGTAATTTTGTCAAGATTGTGATATGTTTCTTTGATAGGAAGAGATGCAAATCACGTCTATTGTCTTATCGAAACGTAAATACGGTTAAATTGTCAACAAGAAAACAGTGATTGTTTGAATGAAAGACTTGAAGAAACAAAACAAGCACAAGTTGGAAGGAATTATTTTCTTTCATTTTAAAACACATCAATTACATATCCCTAACTAATGCAATGGGGCCTACTATTTCGAACGATATTCTGATAAAAATCTTTAGGACAACGATATTCAAGTTTTATGTCAACAATCCAATAAAACGTGTGCACGCGGTACGGTTGTGGAATGCACTGCCGCCTGACATTAGGGACTGCAAAACTCTTACAGTTTTTAAGAGACGAGTGAAAGAACACTACCTTTCGTTACCGTCATAGTTGCATATATATATTCTTATTTATCATAGAATATTATTTGGTATATATTATTGTGTTGTTAATTTTAGTCATATTTATGTATTGTATGCTATATTTTAAGTTTATTTTTTCAATTATTCTACCATAAACTGAAGAGATCTCTTTTATTGGACTCTCCTTTCGCAGGTATGCTGGAAGAGATTTCTTTAGAAATAAGCATCACCTTTGTACCTATTTTCTGTTTCCTTCTTCTTATTAATTTTTTTTTATGTGTGTACATATATAAGGTGCTATAAAATTATCTGCCATCCTCTTGAGGGGTCATTGTACTCATAATTATGAACAACTTTTACTATGGGACCAACCCCGAAATCGCGAAAAAAAAATCGACTGCTCCATACATTTCTGCACGCGTAACTCGAAAAAATGTACTGAACAGCTGATTTTTTTTGCACCTTATATTGTTAAACTAATAAATAAAAATGCTACTTATAAAATTTTCTTCTTCACTTGGTAACGACAAAACCAAACAAAAAAACAACATATTTGTATGCAAATATTAAAATTACTGACCGCTCGCCTTCATCTAAGCTCCATAAAAGGCAATGGGAGGTTTGATAGCATACAAATTGTTAGAGTGGGATGTTCAAGACAACGTTTAGTTAGGTCTAATGTGGACAAGACTCCGTGGGCGAATCACAAAGGAAAGGACCGTACTCTTCCGACAATAAAGCTAATAGGACAAAATTATATGAAAAGGACAAGGATTTGGTTACTAACTGCAGTGTCTAAGTGGTTTCCGTTTGGTAGAGATTGCGTTTAGGTCAATTAGTTTATTCCTCAATTATATACGTTTGTCTGTTGCCAGTGTTTCTTAGAATATAACATTTATATCACTGTGCTCGAGCCAATTGGTGCATTCGTTGATTTGAGTAGTTGAGAAATTCTGAGTAATTCGCATTCGCTGTTGTAATGTTGGTAAGAAATATTACTGATCATCGTAAACCTGATTAAGTATCAGTTTTGCTTTCATATGCCCCTACATAAACTCAACAACTTTTTCTTTTAGTAATGGTTTGTTGTTATTAACCATTTCATTAGTATGCCAGGTCGTTAGAGCATCATTACAAACAGCTTAGTAGCTAACTTTATCTATTTCCCTTTCGTAATAGTCTTCGTCCGTTTCGTAACAGACGGTGCAACAACTGTCACATCCTTTCTGATAGTGTTTATTTGAGAAGCAGTTATCTGCTTTTACTAGTATTACTATAATGTAGATATTACATTTGCAATGGCAAATGCACTTTTCCTTTCAAGGATGAATCATTCATGTCTCGCAGAATGTTGCGAAACATCAAAAATGTTGTTTGGGAAAATGTATGAGACACTTAATGAAGATGCAGTAAAGTAAATAGTAACAAAATTCCAGATGGAGGTAGCATAAATCATAGTATTCTGACAAGCCTTAGCGAGCATTTCGTTCCGTATAATTGATTGCTTAGTGAAAGTAAAGTGTAACAAAAAGTAAAATCAGAATGGAATTCAAAATAATTACAGATGTAATCAAAGATACGCAGACAATACGCGAAGGTAGACAATACTGAAGTTATTTGTCACGGTACAAATATCAGCTTCTATTGCACAATCGAAATCAGCTGAGATACATAATGCAGATTTAAAATAAGGCCGTGAATACTTATCAGCATGAAATGTTTAGAAATCTAGACGGGTACTTTTTGATACGGAAACATTGCGACTTGAAATTAAAGCAAACGAAAAAAGAAACTGAAGCCGTTTAGAAAGTAAAATTCGCAGCACGAAGAATTTGCGTGAATCATGAGCGGTATATGGATACATCTTGGAGCGACGAACTTACCAAACGCGGCTAAACAAAACCTCGATTGGTCATATCATAGGTATGTATGTACCAGACAAAGCAGGCAGGGTTATTGCACATCTGATTCTAGAGCCACGCGAATAAAAAAGAGAACCTTATTGTAAATTTTAACACGAGCCTGTTGTTCAAGGTGAAGAGGTGTAGCGTGCTCATAATACAATTAACTTTGGAGGATCCACTTCAGACATGCTCGAGAGCGACTCCCGAAAGTATTATTTTTTTACTTCGATATCATGTTAAAAAATTTTGATGGCGCAGCATTGATTGATCAACGCTACAAATAAGGGCACAGACTTCAGAGCAAGTTACTTTAGTGAGCTGCAAATTACAAAACGTGCAGAATATTTTCCCAATAGGGCCAGTAAAAACGGTCTACATTCTACCTGGGACCGGTTTCCATCGCCCACTGAATGAATCATCCAGGTTGGATCGCGTGATGTAATGATATGCCGAGGTGCATGTTACGTTGCACGTAGGTGTACAAGATGAGGCGATGATGCATTTAGTATGCAATATGTAAATTGAATTTGACATTGGGATGAGCCAAATGATTGCAGCAATATTAGACGCTTGTTGTACAAAGATTAGTTTGTTTTAGAAGGCAATGGACTGATTGATATCGTTTAAATATTGGTTGTTGCAATGTGCACTAGTTTAAATTGGTAACAATTCACTGTTTCTTTTCTCAGAAATATGCATATCTGTTTATGCAGTTGCTCGAGTCGATAGTGGTTTTGTTACGAAAATTTAAACAATCAAACTTAAAACATTGTAAAAAAACCACTACAATTTGATCCACGTGAAACAGAAATGCATTAAAAAGCTGGAACACAGAAGTGAAATCCAGACTGAAGATAACAAGCTTCTATTATAGACACTGAAAACAGTAAAATCTACACTGAATCACGACCTCGTCAAACAAAACATAAGCCCACAATCTGAGTAACATATCAATTAACAAAAAATCGAACGCAATCAATAGCTCATTGTAGGCGCCGCTTCGCTTCACTCACTCATAAATAATAATGTGGTGGTTCTTAAAACAATACCGACATACTTTGGTCATGACGTGTAGAACATTGAGCTGATTTTTGAGAAGTGGTGTCAGGTTAAACAACGAATTCTCTTTGTTATCGTTTGGAAAGTTATCCGGAAAATTCGTCAGTCAATTGTTAAATTGTCGCCTTGTGGCTTGTTCTCTTAACAATAAGTGTTGGCCATTCATATTAAAACATCAGTGCATTTTTTTGGTATTGTTTGAATATACAACCTGTAACAGAAAAAAACGCAATCACTCTTAAGGGGTCATTGTACTCATCATTATGAACAACTTTCACTGTGGGACCAACACCGAAATCGCGAAAAAAATATACTGTTCCATACATTTCTGTGCGCATAACTCGCACAATATAGTTTGGAAAGGCTAGGAAGATTGTTTGAAACAGTATGGAGACGCCATAGCACTAGAAAAGCGCTCATCAAACGATAGCTTTACCAATAGTCACCATTGATTTATTTACATATCAGATCAATTAGGACCACTTGCGTTGGTGCTATGAGTCATGAGAATATTAGGACCATTTCCAGACTACCACTAGTAAGAAAACTAGCTGCCGCCGCCAACTCCACCCGCATGGAAGTCGAAAATTATCCCAGGGGAGCATACATCTGGGATAAAGAGACGATGGTACCAAGTTTCATCCAAATCCGCTCAGCCGCTAAGACATGAAGAGGTTAAAAGTACAAACAAACAAAACTCGTTTTCGAAATTTATAATATCAGTTAGGATACGAGCATGTCCAGCATTTATGTCTGATAGCTAGTTGTAGCTATTTATAAGACCTGAGAACATTAGGAGCATATTCAGACTTGCACTTAAAGAAGTTAAGTATATGCTACAGCATTTAATTTCCGATAGCGGGTTGAAACTAGTTATTAAGCCGTGGTTGTAAGGCCGCCGCAGCGCTTGTGTGACTTGCACAAGCATTACTAATGCATATTTCAATCTCGTTGCTTTCATGTCCTAGTGTACCAACCAAGAGGTTTCTTTTATCTAGGCTGAACTATCATCTGAAAAATACATGCTGTACTTTCTTACTTTTGCTTTTATTATCCTTTGTTTGTGTGTTTTTGTTTAAAGTCTTTCAAAGAACCTACAAGAAATCATTTATTTTGCTGCTTTCAAGTGCTCTTTTAGGATAGCGGAAATTACCACTAAATTCTTAATTTTTATTAATATTCTCAGAAAACCGATTGTATGCTGAAACTTAATTCTAACACGGAAATCGTATCTAAATTGTGTAACGTTATCCCAAACCCTAAACCTGCTTTAATCTTCTTGGGTATTTAAAACAGTATAGTAAAATGGGTCGTCCATATAAAAGCAGTGTAAGGTTTCCATTACAGTTGGTCGCCTAGTCGGTGTCCACATTCAGTCGCATGCGGCTAATGTTGCTCAGCTGACCTAATATTAAGTTTCTTGAGTTGCAGTTATATGGGAATGGACTTGCTGTTCTTTTACAGTAATGTATTTTTAGTGTGACCTAGTAATTAAGACTCCTGCAGTAACGCCGCCGCCGGATTCTTTGTCCTCATCTAAATATAAAGTGATATTATTTCTTTGTAACTTTGTAGGACATAATCTCTGGAGGTGCTGATCCAAAACTACATACGCCAAATGCCTTATGCTGCTTTTATTCCGAAAAAAAATTGCACGGTTCTGTGGACTAAGTGAGCGAAGCCGCCATGTTTTGTAGATTATGATCATCTAAACTACACAAGGAATAGGTATCCTCATCAGTGTTGGTATGTTTCGAAAAGAAATTAAAAATGAAAATCTCATACAAGCTGCAGGTTAGCTTAAGCATATCATCGAACATTCGTTGAACATCTTATATTTCAGTCACGTAGACTAGAACTTTACGTAAGTTCAAGATATCAACACAAAATACGCCAAGGGCCGGTCGACCACCTGATACCAGAACAGCACTTAACAATCGATATCTGATCTATTTGCTACAAACTAGATTACAGCCTGCTACCATTCTATGTGCCTGATGTAGGTAACAGGTTATAGAAGCCGGTCGACGCTCGGAGCGATTCGCTCAATGATAGTCAATCAAGCTAACGACATGGTCACGACACCCTGTGGTTATCGATACTCGAGATATGTCTCGGTTACAACATCAAGTGGGCCGATCGGCAACTACTAGATGGTCCTTTGCTGTGACAGTTATAATAAGTAGCCTAAATGAGGCTATGAGAAATATGCGACGGATTGTGTGAAAGATGATATAGATAGAAATATAGAAAACAATGACGTAAAATCTGATAGAGATGCAAAACAAAGTGGGCGGAAGATGATGAGACAAGTTGACAAGAAACCTGGAAACGATTCGCCTGATAAAAATATCTACTTTCAACACTAATTGGCAGCAGACGACAGATCTATAAAATTCAATCGCATCTAGATGATATGGAAGCCAACTAACTTCCTAAGGAAAATGCTTTTGATGCGAGTGGGCGATCCGTCGATTCCGTATCGATATTCCGAATAGGTACTTGTTCTATAAAATGGGATCGTAAAGCCTTTTAAGGGATTAAGTGAAGTGTCGTGGGCTTCTTTATACGACAGGCTTTACCTAGCCAAGTATCGAGCAAAGTACTTAAGATTAAAGTGTTAATAGAAGCTAATTCTTTAGCTATTGCAAGGTCTGCAAATCGAATAACTTTAAATTGAAACGATCAATTATTTACTACCGCTGTTACTGATACTGTTATTGGTCTTGGGTGTGACTATTCAATAAATAGAGAATGTCAGCCAGACAATTTAAGTCCTCAGACTTATCTGCTATCTAAAGTAAATAGCGACAATTGTTCGATTGCTTGCAGTCACTAATCGATCTTTAACGGAACAAATGGATAAATTCGCGCAAATAGGCTTTCAATTCAATGTAATACTACGTCCGTGATCTAGTTGGTTAATTAATATGTATGGTTCATAGAAAACGCCTACATCCAAGTCACATCAAGACTGGTGGCTTTATTTACATCAAAATATTTGAACACTGAGTTTATGCAAAGAATATTACATTATACGAGACATTATGTTTGATATTTTATTAGACTTACTGCATTATTATGGTTGGCGGTAAGACAATGTTTCAGTCAATATAACGAATAGGTACAATGTGGCAATGTTGCTGCAACTGCAGTTAGAATAATTCACACCGATTATTACAATGGTGGCAACAGCGGTTGATATCTCAGTCACTATGTTATGTATGATATTAGCCCATTCACTAACGATTGCTTATAGCCTGAGGATAAAAGAAAGCTTCCAAGGAAGGAAGTACGCGAACGCTAAGGAACAAACAAGTCCTATTAATAAAGTACCGGTATCGCTTATCAACGCATTACTGATAGCTGAATATAGATCACAATAGTAGTGACTAATTACGACAGCATACCATGAGCTTGCCAAAAATTTAACCGCTTATGACGCACGTATGGGATCAGCAGAGGACTGACCAGAGGGTGCTGAAAACCTGATCAAACCGGTGATCAGTAAATCTGCTGGCTAATCTCGTGATAGCAAGCAGATGCACAATAAAGAAGAAGAAAAAGAAATGTTGAAACGAAAAGTAGGCATAATATGAGATTCAGAATCTAGAAAAGCAGCTTTTTTGCAGCTGAAGATGAAAAATACTAGAGCTGAGAAGAATAATGATCTAATCCAACGCACCTAATAACCATGATACATTTAAATAAACTTTGCGTTGCAATGATTTAAACACTTAGGTACACTGACCCAAATGTTGAACCAGTTTTCATTCTCCGACAGATTGGGGGCAAAACTGTTCTGATCTTGCAAGAGTTATTGTTCGAGATTAATAGTAGTACCAGGCTACCAGCCCAAGCAGACCTAGGACTGAAATAACTGTGTTCATCGCCTGTAAGTTTAAGAATATACACCTCTTACATGTGGCTCTGAACTAGAGAAGGCAGTGAAATCATTGCAGAACGGTGGCGAAGTTTTATTTAGATTGGTCTGATCTAGCAGGGATTTATGCATATACTCTGTGTAACTTGTTCTATAGGAAGCCAACCCTTTAAATCTACCCACGCTCCGTTTTCTTGGTGACTTGCATTATAAGTGCCATTCATGTTTTAAGATTCTGTTAGTTCTAGAATATTTAATCTAAGACCTGTGACGTCAGTCCTAGAGGGAACAATTCTTGATGTACCAATAACATATGCTGTCAGTGAGGACATACATTCTAATGTCGCATCCAAAGATGCCAGTCCCTAAATGAATGATGAGTTACGATCGACTAGGATACATACCAATGCCAGTTGATCGCCTAGGAATGTAAGGAATCATCGCAGGAAAGTTATTCGGATATGTAGAAACGAAGATTTATTTATTGGATATCCAGTCAAGATTGTTGCGAAGCATTGTAATGTTAATTTGTTTTAGTTGAATAGTTTTTATGTGGTAAAAGGAAGGCCGATGAAATCGATTATAGGTTATGGGTAATATTTTTTCTCTCCACATTTAACGTCTGGTTCTTGAGTTGTTATTTTTGATAGCATTTCGATAAATGCATGGTTCATATTCCGATTCATGTTTTATATCTTCATTTTTAACAGAACATGTTTCATGAGTAATCTTACCAAAAGATCTAGCTAGGTTTATTTATTATGTTGTGTCTATCAGCTATCGAGTTGATTCACCAGATTTCGGTAGCGATGACTGACTCAGACAACTACTCTAAAATGTTTGTAGGTCAATATTGCAGGCCAAAGAAGACATTACAGGCGCATAATAAACAAAACTGCACTAACATTCTATAGACATCGTAAAAGAAATACGAGAATTTACGACGGACATAGTAAAACCACTTTAAAATTAAGTAAAAAATGAGGCTAGTCTTTCACATGGCACATACAATAACTGTACTTGAAGGCGTATGTTTTTGGCCATTCCGTGCCGCTCGAGAACCAGGTGCTGGACCTCGTGCGGCAGGAGATGGCCGCCTTCCGGGAACGGTTCTCCGTCCTGGAGGGCATCGTGCTTCGCCCCCCGCTAGCGGCGAGTAAGAAGGCGGCAGAGCAGAAGGCGGCTACTTATGCGGCTGCCGTGGCTGTCACACCGGTGCCGACCGGCCGGGCCAACCCAGGAGCTGAGCCAGCTCCTGCTAAGGCACCGGCGAAATCGGCACCGGCCAAGAAGAAAGGTGGGGCGGCTGCACGGGCGGCGAAGGCTCCAGCGCCGGCAGTGCAACCGCCTTCAAAGCCCCCGTCTTCCAAATCTCCTGCGGCTGAAGAAGAAGCCGGTTGGCAAGTGGCCGGGGAGAAGAGGAAGGCCGGAAAGGCAGCCAGGGCAGCCAAAAAGCGCGACAGGAAGCGGCGGCAAAAGGCCAAGAGGATCGCTGCGAAGCTCAGCGCCCCGAAGACCGCGGCTGTAGTGATTACACTGCAGCCGGAAGCGGTCAAGAGGGGCGTTACATACGGGGACGTGCTCACCAGGGCCAAGGAGGCGGTGAGCCTTGGTGAGCTCGGCATCGTCGGGGGCCTCCGGCTCAAGGTCACTATGACCGGGGCCAGGATGCTGGAGATCCCCGGAGCATCCAGCGGTCCGACCGCGGACGCCCTAGCCAAAAGGCTGAGGGCGTCCTTGAGCGCGGACGAAGTCCGAGTGTCCAGGCCCAGTAAGTGTATCGACATGCGCATATTGGGCCTGGACGACTCCGTCACGGCGGAGGAGGTGGTGGCCGCCGTCGTCAGGACGGGGGGGTGCTCTGCCGAGCAAGTAAAGGCGGGCACCATACGTCCTGACCACACGGGAACGCGAACCACTGTGGTGAGCTGCCCCGTGACGGCGGCCAAGAAGATCACGGAGGGCCGAAGGCTACTCG
Source organism: Melanchra persicariae (assembly GCA_947386135.1). Classification (NCBI taxonomy): domain Eukaryota; kingdom Metazoa; phylum Arthropoda; class Insecta; order Lepidoptera; family Noctuidae; genus Melanchra; species Melanchra persicariae. The sequence continues at coordinate 2,682,708 of OX376656.1, read as the reverse complement.
TTGGCTGGGTGTCTGCGCAGGTAAAACTGCTAGAACCCAGACCTCTGAGGTGCTTCCGCTGCCATGTGGGCAACCACGCGGGATCTATGTGCACCTCAGAGGTGGACCGCAGCGGGCTCTGCTTCCGCTGTGGTCAGCCCGGTCACATGGCCGGCTCGTGTAGCGCCGCGCCGCACTGCGTAGCATGTGCGGCAGCTGGCAAGCCGGCCGACCATTGGGCTGGGGGCAAGGCCTGCGCCCCACCCGCCAACGCCGGTGGTAGGAGAAAGCCCTCCGCCGTCGCCGTCTCCGCCGCAGCAGCCGCCGCCACCGTCGCCGCCTCTGCCGCCACCGCCGCCGGTGCCGCCGCCGTCGCCGCTGCCACTACGACAGCTGCGACGGCCGCAGCCGAGTCTTCACAGGGGGCTCGGGAGGAGGCAGTAATGGAATGTCAATAACAGCTCCATTACGCCTCCTCCAGGCGAACATCAACCACTGCGCCGCTGCTCAGGACCTGTTGCTCCAGAGCATGGCGCAGTGGTCGATAAATATCGCCGTCGTCGCTGAGCCGTATTTTGTCCCGCCCAGGGAGAACTGGGTGGAGGACCTGGACGGCTCAGTGACCCTAATTTCGTCGGCCGCCGCCGGCACCCCGTCCCTCGAGAGTGTCAAGAGAGGACGGGGTTGCGTAGCAGCACGGTTCGGGGAGATTGTCGTGGTGGGTGTCTACTTCTCCCCGAGCCGAACCCTCGCCGAATTCCACATCTCCCTTACGGAGTTGGTTGACGTCGTCGCCGGGTATCGTTCCCTCCCCGTGCTCGTTCTCGGGGACTTCAACGCCAAACATTTGGCTTGGGGTTCCCGTTACACGGACACGAGGGGCAGGATGGTGGAGGACTGGGCTCTGGAGACAGGCCGGTCGTCCTAAACCGGGGTACTGTCCCCACGTGTGTGCGGATGCAGGGCGAGTCAGTGGTGGACATCTCGTTCGCCAGCCCTGCTCTGTTACAGCGTGTCGTTGACTGGCGCGTCTTAGAGGAGGTGGAGACCCATTCCGACCACCGGTATATCCGGTTTGACGTCTCCGCCCAGACCTCGACCGCGTCGGTCCGACAGGCCCCGAGTGGTCCGCGGTGGGCGCTGAAGCAGCTGGACCGGGAGCTTCTCCTGGAAGCCTCGATAGTGCAGGCCTGGGTGTCACCACCAGACAGGCCTGCCGACATCAACGACGAGGCGGAGTGGTTCCGGGAGGCCATGTCCGAGATATGTGACGTGGCAATGCCCCGGGTCCGGCCAGGAAGCGCCCGCCGCCAGGTGTACTGGTGGTCGCGAGAGCTGGCAGCGCTACGCGAGGCGTGCGTTGCTGCACGGCGCCAGTACACCAGGCAACGCAGGCTTCGCATCCGCCCTCCGGATGCGCAGGCCAGGGAGGCGGAGCTATACGAGGAGTACAGAGCGGCGAAGACCGCCCTCCGAACGGGGATCCTGCGGGCCAAAGATCTGGCCCGCAAGGAGATGCTGGAGTCTCTGAACGGGGACCCATGGGGACGCCCTTACAAAATGGTGCGGGATAAACTCCGCACCTGGGCACCCCCGTTGACGCAGAGTCTCCGGCCCCAGCTCGTTGAGGACGTGGTGAGCGCTCTGTTCCCTTCGCGAGGCGAGCACACTCCCCCGCCCATGGCTCCGCCACTTGCGGAGCCTGTTGCGGACCACAGCGACGACGGCGACGACGACGACGACGATGTCCCGGAAGTGACCGAGGTAGACCTGAGAGTGGCGGTTAACCGGCTGAGGGCCAAGAATACCGCCCCAGGACCCGACGGCTTGCCTGGAAAAGCCTGGGTCCTGGCCTTGGAGGCTCTCGGGCCTCGACTGAGGGGGCTCTTCAGCGCATGTTTGGAGAGGGGCCAGTTTCCACTTCGTTGGAAGACGGGGAAACTGGTCCTCATTAAGAAGCCGGAGCGCCCTGCGGACTCTCCGTCCGCATACCGGCCCATCGTGCTGCTCGACGAGGTGGGCAAGCTCTTTGAAAGAGTCATTGCAAACCGCCTCGTCGCGCACTTGGTGAGGGTGGGGCCGGATCTGGCGGAGAACCAGTTCGGTTTCCGCACGGGGCGCTCAACGGTGGATGCCATCATGCGCGTGAGAGCTCTCACGACGGGGGAAGCGGTATCCCGGGGCAAGGTCGTCTTGGCGGTGTCTCTTGACATCGCCAACGCCTTCAACACCATGCCCTGGAGTTGCATTAGGGAGGCACTCCGGTATCACCGGATGCCGACCTACCTCCGTCGCGCGGTCGAGGCCTATCTGACGGATAGGGCCGTCATCTACCCCGGTCACGAGGGAGAGTGGATTCGGCGAGAGATGTCGTGCGGTGTTCCACAGGGAGCGGTTGTGGGGCCGTACCTGTGGGACATCGGCTACGACTGGGTGCTGCGCGCCGGCCTCCCTAGCGGCGTCAGCGTAGTATGCTACGCTGACGACACGCTCGTCCTGGCTCAGGGGGGGTCGTACCAGGCGGCGGTCGAACTAATGACACGCGGGGTTGCGATAGTCGTGGATAGGATCCGGCAATTGGGTCTCGAGGTGGCCTTGCACAAGTCCGAGGCCATGTGCTTTCATGGTCCCCGGAGCAGGCCACCACCGGGATCCCAAATCACGGTAGGAGGGGTTCACATCGGCGTCGGGTCGACGATCAAGTATCTGGGACTCGTTCTCGATAGCCGGTGGAACTTCGTCGAGCACTTCCGACGTTTGGCTCCCAGACTGGAGCGGGCCGGGGCTGCCTTCAAACGGCTTCTGCCCAATCTGGGGGGTCCAAACGCCTCCTGCCGGAGGCTCTATGCGGGGATCGTGCGGTCCATGGCCCTTTATGGGGCCCCAGTGTGGGCACTAGACCTGCGGAAGCGTCCAGCCCAAAAGCTGAACGCGTCCCAAAGGGTCATGGCCATCCGGCTTGTCCGGGGATACCGCACGGTCTCCCGCGAGGCGGCGAGCCTCCTTGCTGGATTGCCGCCATGGGATCTGGAGGCGAAAGACCTCGCGCACGTTTACACGTGGCGCATGGAGGCGCAACGCCGGGGCGAAACTCTGCTGCCGCGGCATATTGCTGCGCGGCGGACGGAGCTCCGGCAAGATACCATGGCGGTATGGAATCAGCGACTGTCGCAACCCAGTGCAGGGCACGCCACAATTGTGGCGATAGTGCCCCTCTTTGAGGAGTGGCTGGAGAGGCGCCACGGCGTCCTCACCTTCCGCCTGACGCAGGTACTCACCGGACATGGTTGTTTCGGTAGGTACCTGTTTCGGATTCGGCGGGAGGAAACGCCCGGGTGTTTTCACTGCGAGGATCGCCCGGAGGACACGGTGGAGCATACGGTGGAGGCCTGCCCCGCATGGGCGGAGCAGCGCCGTGTCCTCGTCGAGGCGATCGGCGGCGGCGACCTCTCGCGTCCGGCCCTGGTTCAATCCATGGTCCGGAGCGAGGAGGCATGGGAAGCCGTCACCTCCTTCTGCGAAGCAGTAATGCTAGTGAAGGAGGAGGCGGGCCGCGTGAGGGAGAGACAACCCTCACGCCCCAGCCGCCGCGGCATAGGGAGACGCACCGGGCGTCGGGAGTCGCTGGGCGATTCCCGGCCACCGTAGGTGCGGGTCTGCGGACGGCGAGCGTTGGGTGGCTCGCTGTCCGATTAAAGCCAGACCCAAGCCGACGGCGCGTTGTGTTCCACGCGCGCCTCAAAGAGATGTCAGCATAGGAGTAGGGGCCCGTTAGGGCCAGTGCCTACCAGGGTTGCGGATTTGTTCGAAAGAGTTACCGCGGCCCTGGAACGTAAAAGGCACTAAGAGGAGCATGGGTGGGTTTTAGTCAGTAGAAGTCTGACACTCCCTGCCGCTCAACCCAGAGCGGGAGGGGTCATTTGATGATTTCCCATCCAAAAAAAAAAAAAAAAGGCGTATGTTTTCATAATTCGGTATAACTGGGTTTAAATCCTGGAAAGAGTAGTCCATTGTTAAATGGGCTCCTTTAAATGGTTATTATTATTATCTACATGTTATAGATCTTCAAGAACTGCGGAGGGTCAGGCATATCAGCGTGTGTCATGGTCACCCATACATTATGCTTGACCGTGGACGTGTTTTCTAATTGATAGATCGATAAAATCCTCTTTGGCAATTCAGCTTTTAAAAATAAAATTAACGATTTTCTTTATTTTCAAATAATCAAAGTCAAAACGTTTATTTCATATAGGCCATTTAACGGCACTTTTGAACGTCATCATTTACATTTAAAATAATATAAAGTGACTCTACTGTCCGTTCGCAAGGTAGATTCTTATGGAGAAGAACGGACAAGAAACTCCATAGTTACTCTTTTCAAATCAATGTTTTACAATATTTTGAGTACAAAAATTAATTTTAATATATGTGAGGTCGATGCACCTAGAGTATACTACTTATAGGATCAAAGTATTCTTATGATACGGCTAGAAAATCTATGCTCACACCGTGTCGATATTTTATTTGACATTTTAAACTCTATATCTTAAGTTAAACATGGTATGACAACTTTATCATTAGTATAGACCTTAATCCAGCCTCAAGGATGCTGATTTAAAAAGTGATGTCCGTTGACACAATTGTGTGTCATCGGTCTGCGCAGACGCTCAGACGCTACACTCACCTGCGCGTGAGTCATCGTTAGAGCTTTAACTTTTTTTTTTGCATCGTTAATGTATTTGAACGTTTTCATGTATTGAGATTGCTGTCTGATATATTTGGGGCGTTAATTATGAAATAAGTTATTAAACAGTAAGTGCACATGTTCGTTATTCGTTATAGTATGACTCATCGAGCTATGTATGGGTAAAAGTCTAAATAAGTGTTAAAGAAAAGAGATGGTCGAAGTTGTAAACCGCAAGTGAAGAAACGCAATGCAGACACAGTTAGAGATCATAATTGATAAATACCTATAAAAACTGGTAACTAAGGAGAAACCATTAAGCGAAGAATGTTACATACGGGCGCAGACACCAGGGCACTAAGTGCGAAACAAAAGGCCGCAGACAGAAAGCGCAATTAAAATCGTACATAGTAGATACATCTACAGCCGTCATCAAAGAAACAGTAACTCCAATAGTTTTCTAATCAGTAGAAAGCCAATAGACGGAATTAAAAGTTACAAGTACAAATGTAGGTACTGATTTACATATTTTACATGTTTCGTGATCGTTCGATGGTAATGCCGATGTTGTTTGTTCCTGGTTTTCATTGCCAATGGCGCTTTTATATCTACTTTATCGATTCAACAACTTAACAGTTATAAATAGTTATGGAAATTCTGGAATGTAGTTACCTAAATATACCCGAAGACAAAGCAATTTTAATTTTAAGCAGGTGCTGTACCTGAGTAGATATATTGGTGCGATGAAGAAAGACCACCAAATTCATTTTTATTATGATCTCACTTCACAACCGTTTCGCGATTTGCATTTGCGATACACAATTACCAACAGTCTCCGAAATATACAGACAGACGGACAGGTCAAAATTCTAAGGATTCCTTATTAGCCACTTGGCTACAGAACCCTAAGAATCTGATATTATATTGAATCGCAAAGAACCGGTGCACATATTTATTTCAGTATTCAAATAACCAAACCACTTCATTGTGCTCCTATTTAACCCAGCCACCTGTTACAATTCCCGCACCAATAGGAACCATAAATCACGAAGGTGATAATATATAAAATGCAAATGTATGCATTGGTGCAGTTTGGTGCAAGCCCGAGCTTTGTGAAGTACCGACCGTTCTGAGTGCGACAAATGCAAAGCGGAATGAAAATATTAAACGGTGAGCTTCCTTTTTCTTTAATAAAGACAAGATGATGATGCAACGCCTGGGAAAAGTCACATTTGTGGTTCATTAGTTTAGTAGAGGGATGGGGAACACGCTTTGAAATCATAAGCAAAATATAGAACACAAAAACAATATTACCAAAAGAGATATTCAAGAGAATTCTATTTCAATCATCAGTGTGTTCCGCTCTGTTTTGGACGCTTTTGAAGAACACATTGATGATGGATGGCCTCCACTGAATATAGATCACACGTTTCATTGAAAATTAGAAGCAGATGGACTGCGCGACGCGGCTATTGCTCTCAGCGAAATTGTTAGCTGAGATAATCTGAATAACACAAATTATGTTATTTCAGCTGATGTTTCTGTGCGACAGAAGCTGTTGAAAGGTATTGTAAGTGCACATCATGGTTAATAAAATAACAACATGAAGCTTCCACTGTGTGTAAACTAAAACTTTCAAGAGGGGTTGCTAAACGCCGAAACACTACACGATTTTGTGCGTGCTATCATGTTCATCGAGCGAGACCCATATCGTGAATTTGGTGAAGATTAAATAGAATAATTAAAGTAGGGAGTACTTTTTCACTATACTGAACCAATTTTTCCCATAGAACCTTCGAAACATCAGAAATCGTATATTATTTAGATCTACTTTCCTATTTTCTCAGTTTTTACGGTAACAATATGCATTTAAACAGAAAGTAGTGTAGCGGTAACTAATAGATGAGACTATGCTCTGGCTCATTGTCAACAAGCACCACAATAACCCACTTTCTTCCTACACTAGCCTGTCATTCTAACTAGCTCACTTGAGATTTTCTTGAGATCTAAGAACAAAGAAAGTACGTAGCAATATTCCATTGTGATGGAGATGGAGATATAAATACAGCTATGACCATGGAATACTTTTCAGTACACATGGTCTTGTATCATGAGCCCTGCTCTGTTGTCTGTAATGAGGCATTTAACGAAAAACATACAACTTTAAAATAAACAAACAAAATTATTTTGTCTTACAAATTAATTTAAGTCACATGTCAAATGTAAATGGTACAACTCCTAATTGAAGCTTCAGAACTAAATGACGCGTTAATAAAAAGTGTAGCACATAAACAATTGTTGCACAGATGTGCACTCTCCCAAGCAATGACTCCTTGTTTAACTAACGTTGACCCGTTTACTGTAGCGCCACGCTTCTATTCCCGAAGCTGACTCACTGTACTAATTATAAGCAAAATTACTCTCGAGCACGGTCGTTACTCCACCGACCGGTTGTAACAAGTTAGGTAATTCAGCATTTATTTTTAGGTGAACGTAGGTCAAGAACGCTGCAAAATTTGGTATTGGTGATGTTTTGGACAAAGCAGCGAAGACGCCTTTAGTCCATATGATAGTTTTCTGGCGTCAGTTCTATGTTTTGACTATATCGAACAATAGTGAGATAATTAAGTAACACGATTAATCTATAACAAAAACAAACCAGAGGATGTGATGGTGATCACATTGGGTATATTAAGGATACTGGTGAAAATATCGCTACACGAATATGAAATTTTAACATCAAAAGCACAATTACATACATAATTATCCAGCCATTTTGTTAAATCAGAATGAATTATCTGGTCTTCGTGATTGATAGCTCATTATTTATCTACTTATTCCAATACATCAATTACTTTTTGCGACGAATCTCACAATAACCGCTCCAAATGACGCTGATTACAAATTAATATTGCACATGCGTCATAAACAGTAGTACTGAGAATCATACAAGTTGAGAAACTGACTGATCGTGATGCAAGTAGGCTCTATGCTCTAATAGATGTAAGAATGTGCGATGCCAATGTAAATGAAAGAAAACTGTAGGCATTAGTCATTATTAATGATATAAGAAATGAAGACCATTATAAGGAGTAAACAGATGCAAAAAAGGTATTGCGTATTGCAAAGGTTGAAGTCACTTGAAGTTAATGCTGAAAAATCTTATACTTAAAGCCAAAAGCAAAAAGTTGAATGAGGAAACACTACATTAGGCTCCAATTATAGCCAGATCCTTAACATAACAAAATAGCATTGTCTGTAGATTTGAATCAAGTCTAGTTTCATTCATTAAAGAAGCCAATACTTTTTGCAAATGATTGACTAACTACTAATAATACCTTGGATATTGTTTAGATACCACCTCTCCGTATCGCAAAGCAAAATATTTTCATTTATTCTCTTCAGTAAGAATCTAAAATATTTACAGTCCGTTAATCACCCATTAGCGTTTAAGTAGATAGTAACCTTAATGATCAATGGTTGAGATTTATTAACCACTTCTTGTGTCTGTCTTTATTTCCTTTCCGTGTCAAAGGTTTTCGGTTTTCAATTTATGATTTCGTTTGGATAATTTTCATTATCTTCTATTTCTTCAAGGGGATCATCTTTTAGCTGTACCTGCCTTGTTATTAAATGAACTATTTACCGTTTTAAAATGGGCGTTAGATTTAACGGTTAACTAACATCCGAATCTGATATTTACAGTTAAAAATACTTTAAGCGTGTATTCTCCATTTACTTAATTGACTATAGGCCTGCTATTTGCCGGCCATACTTTCTTGTAAAATTTAAAACAGCTATAGAAATCATGACGAAGCTTTTAGCATCACCATCACGGTTTGGCTGAAGCATAAAACAAAACTTAGTGATGGTCGAAGCATTCTAAATTCATTGTTTGATTTATTATTTTGTTTAGCATTCATGACAATGATTCAGGCTTAATGTTCTCATAATGTGGTCCAACTAAGGTGGAGTCGTGGGCAGGTGTGATGTTTGAAGGTCGTTCTTTTTAACAGTTAACTCTTCAATTTTATGTTTTATTTTGTTACAATATAATTATCTGTGTTTTGAAAATAATAACTGATTTATGTTGCTAACCTATTGAAAGGTAAATAACATTGGTATTCGCTGGAAAGCTTTGCGTGAAAACTTATAAAAGAAAGGGATTATTGACGTACGAAAATTTACTCTATTTTTTCATCATAAAAGTAGTTCAATAAGTTAACGAAGTAAACGTACATTTTATAAAGGTAATTCAAATTCAATTAATCAAATTGATGAAGTCAAATTAAGCTTAGGACTTTCTTAAAGCTTTAAAAAAACATTGAAATTATAGCAATCCGTTCAATGGCCTTTAAGTATAGTAAATCAATAAATTATTCATCGCTTTCATTCAAAACATCGGCTTGACGGCTACCACCCACAATAAGGATCCCATTAACACTTCTGAACGAAACATAAATATAGATCCTAACTACCGAATATCCAACTCCTGAAAATACGGATTTAGAAGTGAGTAGAATAACGTCCCATAAAACACTCCTGCTAGTGAGTTATGTACCGTATTGTTAAAGTGTTAAGGTACAAGGTGAACGCAGATGGAAGGTGGTATGTCAAGATGCACCCCCACAGTAAACATCCGGTAGTTAAACCCGTGTTCGAGATGTATTCATTCTATAAAAGCTTTTTCTTGTTAGAAAAATGTCGTGAATTTCCGGAAAAGGCCCTTTTGTGGAAATTTAAGTGTTCGCTACTTTGATGAGTGTTCAAATGAGTTACATTACGTTGGTTAAAACATTAATATGGTAAGATGGACCGGTGGACCATTGCAATAATTGTTAGTAAACACGAGTGCGTGGTAAAAAATATAGAGAAGCGTACTAACGGCTGCCGACGCACCAGCCATGAAACGATAGCCAGCGATGCCTGAAATCGACGAAGGTACACTAGTTCACTATCCGATGGTTACCTCCATGATAGGTCTTCTATTGGGTCGTTCATGCGGAACGATTTCTACGCATTCCGCCGATAACGTTGCGTTCCGTGCCCGTTTACTATTCAATTAAACCCTGGGGCTTTGTTTGCGAAAAGTTATAAGAAAAAAAAACACTGACGAATAAATTCACTAGTCTAGTCACTTTCCATGTTCACAGATAAAAAATAGTTAAAACAATAAAAAAAATACACAAACAATTTCGTATTCGCGAACGCGCATCGAAATTCGAATGTAGAAAGTAATTTCGGCGGTTGTGCGCCCATTGGCCGCGTGGAGCGCAGACTGAGCGCGGACCGGCGCGTACGCAGCGTGCGTGTGCAACCGCATGCGCAAGCCGATATGGTGGGATATTGTTTCAGCCGATATAATCATGTTTACTTAGCGCGGGTTCGTTTACCAGTACATCTGTACAGTGTTAAATCAAAATAGAAACAGAAGACAGACTCGAGAGGCTTACTTGGAACCCGTAATAACACATAGCTTACATTAACTTCGATGATATTAATATTACGAACGTGCCTGCGTGCATAATGTAACCCTTTCATCCTGTCAGGCGTTAATCTTTAAATCTGTAAGTAAGCACACAGTACTTATATGTGAAAATCGTCCAGACTTAGCATAATGCTAATGATAAAATTGTTTCAGTAAATACAATTAACATCATAACCATTATGTAAATTAAACGTTTGCCCATGATCAGTATCTGTAACAACATAATCTGTCACGTAATATGAGGTAACACGAGAAAGCGATGAACACAATTTAAAGGCAAACTTAGTGCAATTGCTATGCAATCAGCGACCGCTATTAGAGAAGTGACTCCACTAAACATGAGTGATTTACATTGTAATATAGAATTAATTCATTCGGTTTCTCGGTGACAAAACATGATGCGCAAGTTGTGGTAGCTACTGATAGTTAGATAAAATTGAAACGAAACGTGACATAGGATCTTGAAGAAAATTTTGTAATTTAGAAAGAAAGTAAAGCTTTAAGAAATAAAATTAGCAAAGGAGTTTCCAAATGAAATTAGAGAAGCCTAGAATTTATTATTCCTTTTATGTTTGTAGAGGACTTTCAGGAGCTTCAGCAATCAAAGACAAAAACCACAAAGCGAATATAAAAAGCTTTCTAAAATTGTTTTATGAAAACTCGTGAAGCGCGCCAATCACAAAGTTAATTAGAATGTAGGTATACCTTTATGAATTTGTAAATTAATTTTACTGTCACTGCCTAAGTGCTTACAAAGGCATACTTTGGAGACAATACCAACTATGTAGTTTTAAAACAAGTTAAATAAAAGCTTTTTAAAAAATACATCTTTTTCAAGTTAATCATCTCTTATTTATTATTTCGAATTGTCTTTTCTAATATCAATTCTATATGCCACTCCTTCATGTACGTATGCTCTTTCATGTCTTAACCGCTCAGGCCCAACATGTGAAAATTCCCTAATATAAAGTAAATCTTATGTAATAGGTAAATAAACATTAAATTCGCGACACACCGGTGTGTCGCCGGGGCCGGACAGTCTGCTTAAGTGCTTACAAAGGCACACTTTGCATGCACACGTTCCGGTTTTTTAATTCTTTATCTTTTATTATTTCAAATTGCAGGTCAGAGGACCTTGAGGCGGTTTAGATACTCTGACACTAGGATGTGTGGGGGTCGTTAGACTTTACTGCCCACACGATTAGATGAAGAAATTGCAGGTCTCCTCTTCTACTTATTCTATTTTCTACATCTTCCGCTATTTCAGCAGTACGCTCATTCCTATATCCAAATCTGTTCTAACTTCCTTCCTAAATGGTATCTCATTACCATAGCAAGACGATTGCAGTCCAGGTGCAAAGTGGATCGCGTATCGGGGTTGCGCGACAACGCCACGCTCTGAATGTTACGACTATTGGTAAACACTCATCATCTGATACTTCTGTATGTAGGTATATTATGTGATCTCTGTCTCAATGAGAGAGGTTTAAGAGCGGATGTTTTAAATAAACACGGTTATGTTTTAAATAGGTCTTCACGATACTTTATTAACTTCGAACCAATGGAGATCGAAGATTTTTAGGATTGTTTAATGTTATGGAATTGGCTAGAGGCACTTTTTTTTTATTGACTGGCACGCGCTTGACCACTATCTCACCTGACGGTAAGCGATAGATAGCGTGGTTTACGATGGAGAACGCTTGCCTAAAAGTAAACTGTTCACTCTTATGAGCCTAGGTTCCCAGATCTCCAGGACCCCTGGTTTGTCTATTGAATGGACGTGTCAACTATTGCTGTTCCCTAACTTTTAGTCTGTAATCATCTGCGTAGGTATAGTTTCTTCCTATTGAATAATTAGCCGGAATTTAAGTGTTCAGAGCAAAAAAGTCTGTGGGTTTGAATTTTTGAGGAAGTATTGAATCATGTCAATCATCAATGTTACAGTGATCCGTAATTTATTGTTGTTTTTAATTATTCAGTAATGAATAGGTAATGTAATACATTGACTATTTATGTCAATGTTACTACCAATATAAAACTAAGTTTGCATAATCTAATAGCAAAATTAAACTATCTGAACATATAAGGTTAAAGTCTGTTTGTTTTGCAGATAATCTTAAACTAGAATAACTAGTTATCTACCTTGTTTCGCTTATCTCTTATATTTCACTAGTTTGTGAGAATTTTACTGTTTTTGGCATGAAAAACTTAATGGAACATTTTCGTTTAGTTTGTAGATAAAAGTTTAGTGTTGCCAAGAGTTTTACTGATGGGGTTTCCTGTCACAAATCCACTTGCCAAGTTTTTATACTTAAATGCCATCGGTAGTTTAAAAGCGGAGAAAAAATGGTTAACCTAAAATTTCGTCTAGTAAAAATATATCTCTTATTAGATAGATATTGCAATCTTTTTTATTATTATTGATAGGCACGCACTTGACCCTATCTCACCTGATGGTAAGCGACAACCCATTAGGAAAGAGTCTTACCCGTCTCACAATTTCCTTCAGGGCCCTAGAAAAATGAAAATACAGAAGCGAGGCCTTTGTCCTGCAGAGGAACAAAAAAGGCTTCTACTAATGAATGAAAAATTCTATCTACTTTAACAGGAAACTTTTACCGTAGCAAAGGACGATCATAATGACATTAGGCACTTTTAATTACAAGAAGGCCCGGGCGCGCCCAGCAAGGGGCGTTGAACTAATGGCTATTAAACGTGAACTATTACCGCGGCTGCAGTAAAAAACCGGCCAAGTACGAGTCGAACTCGCGCACGAAGTGTTCCGTACCATTATCTATAAAAAAACGGCAAAAAAATCACGTTTGTTGTATGGGAGCCCCACTTATTATTGAGCTATCACGGTTCATGAGATACAGCCTGGTGACAGACAGACAGACGGACAGCGGAATCATAGTAATAGGGTCCCATTTTTACCCTTTGGGTACGGAACCCTAAAAACTACGGGCAGACGAACACACTTACATAGATAGGGGAAAACGATTTATGAGGGAACATAGGCCGCTTTAATATGCAGTTTTTTCGTACTTTAAAGGCTATTGAGAAGGAAATTCGTGGGTAGTTGAATTGGTTGGTGTCAATTTTTTGTAGAAAGCAGATAATGGTGCTTCGAAAGTAATGATTCAGTGATTACAGAGAAAGGAGGAAGAAGTCAAGCTATAAATCAGTTTTCAGTTTCCAATAATTGAATCTGAAATATTTCAATATTGAGTCAGTATTTACCAAAGCTGTGTTGTCGCAAAATGAAGCCTTTCACGGTTTATCTAATATTTATGGAATACCAACAATACGTTTAAAGAGGAGTTAAAAACGACCGATAGCGTTTAGCATATTTTATACAATATTAGCCATTCAAAGCACCACACTGAACATAAAATGTTCATCGACTACCAATGACTCCAAATCAGGTGATATAATCTGACATAATTCCCTAGGCACATGGCTATTTACATTCTAGGCAGTTGTCCAAAGCCAATAAACCAATAACATATCTTCTATCGATATCTACAATGGATATAAAAATTCCATAGAGTGCGAACCAAAGACTCCTAAAAAACTTATACACAATTACTTAAATACTACTAACATAAGTATCGCCTGTCAATACAAGAGAGACGAAAATTCCATCCACTAAGACCCAAAGACTCCAAATCTGATGATTATTATCATTATCCCATTAGAACACGCACGCCGAAACAAAGTCCAGGTATTTGTCCTAATTATTTCCTATCAACCACTACATATACATAAAATGGAAATAAAAATCCAACGAATAATATGTCTCCAAATGTATGAAAGATCTCTTTATTTGCTAGAACATTAGGTTTATTATCATCTGTCATACTTATAATTCAACACACGCTTATTCAAATTCCAGGCATTAGTCCAAAGCCGATAACTACAAGTCTACAGGTAACCAATAACCACTACAATGGATATAAAAATTCCACATCGCCACCGGAGTCCAAATCAGCTGGTATTCTGGCTCCCAGCCAGGGTCGCCGGCAGACTTGCGCATTGCGTCGGTAAACACTCGCGTATTGACAAACCTGGAGCTACGTTCAACAAGCTTATTTTTTTTATGGCGACATTATTTATTGACTAAGGAAAGATATATATATGGGAAGTTTTTTGTCCTGGTCACTGTTGGCTTGCCAATAATGGACATACATGAATGAGGAGGATGAGTCGGTAAAATTAACATGGTGGTTGTGTTTAAGTATAAATGAATAAATGGGGAAAAATTTATTTCAAAGCATTCATAGAATATTCTCGTCCTGAAATAAAAATCGTTCGTTCCACACTCACCCCGGAAGTTTTGTTTGCTTTCAGTAAAAATACAGTAGGTTGAATGCACCATGCCAGGTTTAAACATGACTGGTTGGTTGCACACTGAGTCAACAACAAATGAATTTGCATGAGAGGAGAAAAATAGTGCATGATATATCAGATAAGAATTTCTGGAATCTTGGGCCTTTTATGACTCAGAGAGAAATGAAGGTAGGCTATCAGACTTGAACATACCATCCTACTACACATTTGAAATAGTGTTAACACCCACGGAATCCTTGTAACCAATAAATACTTCATCTTTTGACAGATTTTGTGGAGGTTTAACGAAACTCTATTTGCACGTGAAAAGGGCGTGACGATTACACTTATAGTGCCGGAATTCAAAAAGGAAAATTCACAGTAATTTAATTTGGTGAAACCGACGTATAAAGTGCTGGGTGCCGGTTGCATTGTGCAGGAGTTATGTAACGCTACTACCACTAGTCAACTTATTAGATTATATAGTAAGATTGTTGAAATACTTGTAACCATTCATACCTATGCTTCATAATATTTATGTTCGAGCGTATACTGTACACCGTAATACCATAAGGAATGTTGATCTCTTCTGATGTAACAGTCATATAATTTAAACCTGAGGATTAAAGTCTCATTCGTTAATTTAACAATTACACCAAGGTTCTGTGATATTATATCTAATAGCAGAATCGCGTGTCATCAAATTCCGTCGTTGTACAAAAATTCTCAGTTTATACAACCTCAGTGCATGTCTAGAACAAATATTTGCTCATTCCAAAAAGTAGGCATTGACTTTGTCGTGCTATGTGCTGTACCGTTCACCGTTATTCATCTGTTTATCAAAATAAACCTGATGACGTCATATCTTGACAGTGCCATTAGACAGTGGTTACGTCAGCGATTTGTTACGCGAACTTTCATAGCTGAATCTATTACTGATACCATTAATCTTAGTTTAACGGTTAAACCTCGGTCTATTCACGGTGCAATTTGACTCTATTTTGTGTTTCAATTTAGAAAATGATTCACTGCAAGCGTTTCATAACAGGATTTGAAGTGAATATACTGTGTTTAGTTCTAGGCCAATTGAATTGTATGCAATCAATTTAGTGCATCAAATTGTCATCCTGCAAACTATTGTAGTCATTTGCAGTACCGAAGCGTATTTGTCTCACAAAGACAAAAGCATTGTCACATAATGCGTTCCTAACTACAAGCGGACACAGGACGATATCCAATACATGAAAATCACCAAACAATACCTCTTTGTAAAAGGCTCCTCAATCAAAAAATAATACTGTTTCCCTAATGACTAAGCCTGTTAAACTAAGCTCGAATATAATTGCAGAAAATTCGCGAACACCACCGACGTCACTGTTATTTATTATATTTTCTTTCCAACACTAAACATATCACATCCTTCGCATATCACTTCCACGTCTGTTTAATTCACTAGTCAAGTTTTCATCGGCACCACGAAAAAATACAAAAAAATGCTTCTCTACGAAATTAACTGCGCGAGTTAAAAACGCGAAATAATTCTGCTATTTAAAGAAATCCAACATGTTTCCTTCCACGGGGAAGGAAAGAGTGGATTGTTTTGTTACTGTTGTTTTATTAAGAAAATAAAAGTGTTGAGCGCCGGGACACGTCCGGACCGAGCCGGCGACGCGACTGCAAGGATCGACCGTGCCAACCCTAGGGGAGGCTGCGTAAGTGCGCGCGACAGACTTACTATTTTCCACCTCTAGTCTGGCTACATAAGGTCACAATTCCACCGCACTGTCTTTATTCAACAAACACGTGCCGTTCATTTGTAAAACGTCGCAAGAAGTTACGGCGCACGTTCAATGATCAGGCTTATAGTGAAAGCATAAAGTGGAAATTAGTTTGTCTATAAATTCTAGGGAAACGCTAGGGATGAGGCGCGGTCGCAGTGAACTTGAATGGGGGTATAAACGCGGGGTGGGCGTTGTTTCGCTTAGAGGGCTGTTACCGGGCGCTTTCATTAAACTCACTTTGTTATCACGTCAATATAATCCGGATGTGTTCTATCATTCCTCTGGGTCATATGTTGCTCATATATTCAACAACGAGGTCTATTTTCCATTAGGATACCGTTCAGCAATTTTGTTCTGCGAAAAGTCTGATTGCGGTTCTTTCAGCATCTAATTGGCTGCCATTCTGAAAGTCTGCAAAGCTTTTAATTGCTTTATTCCCGAGTTTCTCTCAGCCAAGGAGCTCATTAATAACTTTGGATTGCTTCAAAACATTAGCGATTCGCTGTTTATAATTTGGTCGCCTCCCTGTTGGAATTTTCCACCCCGACTGACCGCAGACCTCCACACCCCTATGGTACACGTGAGGCCGTCAGATGCAGCATCCACGTGAGAGGGATTTTGTTGACGATCAATAGTTTCAAGCTACACTACATGATCGTATGGCGTAACGAATTTTAGAAAAAGTTCTGTTTTGTTTAGTGTCATTTCTATCACTTGTTCTTGTGACGAGTTTTCTTTCTGAAACTATTTTATGACATATTGAGCTCACGAGTAGGCTAGATAATTCTATCCACATTTTGATTACTAAGGGCGAATTTCACTAACAAATCTGAGCACGACCAGCACATCTAAAACGCTTTTAAGAACTGCCAAGTGTCAGCTGACACTGACAGCTCATAAAAGCGCTTTAGATTCGTTTGGTGAAATTCTCCCTTAGATTTAGAACAGTTGTTTGAATAAGCACTGGGATTGAGCTGAACTTTGCTAATGCTTGTACATGGGCGTTATTTGACGAGGTTAAAGCGGATTGCGTATTGGATTAATTAACAGCCACTGTGAGACATTTTCTACACCAACATTATTATTGTGGAAATTCTAATGTTAGCAGAAGTATGATTATTAGAGAGTAATAATCATACTTCTACTAACATTAGAATTTCCTAATCTACACAAAGAAATAAATTTAAATGCGTTTGTTTTGTTCCAGTGCACATTGAAGTATGACGTTGATGATTGATGTGGATGAGTATATCATGTATATAGTAAGATCAGAAAGTTAGGTCAAACCTTTGATATTGTAAATCATCTTGTAAACCAAATACCCCACTACGCTGAGCTGATCAGCTTAGTACTGCACAACAGTTGCAGAGAGATCAAACAATAGAAATCAAAATAAAACAATACAGTGATTCATTTACGCAATGAATCAAAGGATATAAGTTATATTAATATTACATAATGAATGCCAGGAAAACCACACACCGTCTGTTTAAATATAAACAAACAAATAAAACAAACAGAGTAGGTTCATTTCACAAGTACCCTCAATAATGAGAATATATAATTGTGTGGTAGAAGGTATAAGAGATTTCTTTGCTGTATTTAATTTATCTGAATGAAAGAAAAGCTGGAAGCTTTACTTGCTTATCTTAATTAGAAGCCACGGACCTGTGCTCGTAGAGAATAGTAAGCTATGCTCATTGTGTATTTAAGTTAATAAAGTTAAGTGTAGTTTGAGTAAGTTCTTGTCTTTTAATATTAAAGATAGCTTAGCCTTGGTGCAAGGCCAGTAAAGTACTTGTATTATGGTCGCTGTCATGCATATCAGAGAGCGAAGCTTTGAGGCTACCAGGAGATCAGTAGAAGACCAATTTATTTAGGAGTAAAGTGGCGAAGATATTAATCCCAAAGATAAAAGAAGATGGTGAGAGAAAGAAGAAGTTAGTGGCAAGTAGTATAACTTCTAATACTGTATTAGAAGTTATACTACTTGCCACTAACTTCACTCCTGTGACCTTTCACACAGGAGTCCTGCAATTTTCTGGTATGGCACTTGGCGTTACTGTGGCATTCTTTTAGTGAAAGATTTTTTAAAATCTGATCAGTACTTCGAAACAAACATTTATAACAATTTCACCTCTTTTTATTTTTGGACAAGATAAGAAAATGAATTATAAAAAAGGAGGGATAACAAAAACTGAATGGAGCACCAAAGATTCAGTAAACATTGTAGAGATAGACGGAAACAAAGTTTGAAGGTACAAACTTGTCGCAGTATCCTGAATACTTGCAGACCATTTCAAAGTGA
This sequence comes from Melanchra persicariae, assembly GCA_947386135.1. Classification (NCBI taxonomy): domain Eukaryota; kingdom Metazoa; phylum Arthropoda; class Insecta; order Lepidoptera; family Noctuidae; genus Melanchra; species Melanchra persicariae. Next base: position 2,664,139 of record OX376656.1, on the reverse strand, counting down.
ATACAAAGAACAAAAGTGCGTTCATACGTCATACAATAAATATATTCACGACGCGTGCCCCGAAGGAAGCAGCAGGTACCGCATACAAATGTGTCAGAACAAAATATTAAGAACGGAAGCTTGGCCCCAGTGTTTCGCGAGCTGGTGTAAAATGTTGCCATCTGCATGTCTGATGGGATTCGCGAGGTGGAAGACTTAGTGTGTCGGTGTGAAAATGAAATGAGTAATCCGATAGCTTTGAGTTTAGTTTATCTTTGCATAGAGGAAGTTTTATTGCGCTATTCAACAGGAGTGTTATCTGCTTCTTCGTATTTAGTAAATGCTGTTTTGACCTCGTTTTCAACCGGTTGAAACTCTAAGAGCACTCGTTGTAGGTGCTCATTGCCAAGTTACTGATTCAGGTCCACAGGTATCGGAAAGTTTACATTGCATTTATAATCACTCCTGCGGCCCTACCATGACGTGTTAAACGGAGCTATATATGGGTGTATAGCTCCATTCCTCCTTCTCGCTCGAACTACTCACGCTTAACACGTCATGGTAGGGCCGCTGAAGTCCTGACCGAATATTGGTCATGACGGCGAATACCATCGGAGAGTACATTCATTGGGTATAGAGAACAAGTCTATTTACAAATACAGGTGCACCTTTTGGGCATAGTGCAGTCTATTTACAAACCAGGTGCACTGTCTCTTTTCTGAGATGGGGCGGCAATCCAACACCGGAGCGAACTGAAGTTAGCGGTGAAGATATAGATATTTTAAGTCCACGATGTTACAGTGCTTGCCACAGTGGAATGGCCTCCTCTAAATCTTTCCTTGTTGGCCACCACGAACCAATTTAACCATCGCGAATTAGCAGAACAAAATACTATTAGGAACGGAAGCACTGCCCCAACGTGTGGCTAGTTGGTGTAAACGTTGCGATCTGCATAAGTGATAGGATTCGCATTTGCGAGTGCGTAGGAATGAGAAACTATTTGAGTCGTAGGAGTTAATGACCGACTTACTAATAAGGACCACTTTGTATAAAGGAACTGATGGTTTTTCAATCGATATTTGAGTAGGTTCGAGCGGCTTGCTTACTAATTATTCATCCAGGCTTTACTTTCTAATTTTCAGTGCCTCACGATCTTAAGCTAGTGTGGATTGAAGGTAGTTATAAAAGCTGGAAAAATCTACTAGGAGGAATCTGCCTACTATGTAACGAATCGACCGCTTCGTCATTTGAATGCGAGTGTTTTCAGCTGACAGAAGATTAAATATTACCTAACAATCCAATTATGGAATTCAAAGTATTCTCGCTTCAATTGACTCAATGATTTGGAATACATCGACATCGTTTGGAATTTAATGGCATTATTCGTATGTTTTAAGTGTTATTAAGTGTATTTTTAACTGCATTGAGAGCATATGATTATTGTAAATGAATATCTAATTTGTAACTTATAAAGAAATAAAAGGTTTTTTTTTCAGTTTGTGTAAATTTTTGGCTTTGTCAGTTAGGTGTTATTGGTACTTTTCCGTCGTCATAGCACTCGCTACAAAATTGGGAACACGATTTTTTTTTGTTTGTCGTTTGGTTGCCCTACCTATATTACCGTCCCTAGATCCGTACCTTGTTCCATAATACAACAATAGCTCTTATACTGCAACGTAATAATATAAAGTCAGATCACATAATACTCATATCAAGTTTAATTAATCCAGCCAACGAGCGAGCATGTTCGTTCAATCAATTTAATAAGCACCTTGCACTTTGTATGAATACCACAGGTACGTAACTTCGAGCTTCAATACACCACCGCGATTTCCAATTACCACAAGCCCAGAGGTTAGGTTAGAGCACACGAGACTACTTTTATAAATGCGATAATATCTGTTTGTCTGTTACATCTTTACAACTAGACGTACAGATTTGAATAAGAATGGTACAAAATTTTTATCTCGGGTGTATGATCCTTTGGGATAATTCTGGACTTTTACGCGAGCAAAGCCTCTGGCAGAAGCTAGTCTAATGAAATATTATCAAATACTAATACAAATAATATTAGTCTAATATAAAATTGTTTGTTCTAACTTAGAACAAACAATTTTATATTAGACTAATATTAAAAAAATGCTTCCAGAGATTGCAGTCTTAGAACTTCTGACTGCAACCTCTGGAAGCATTTTTTTTTAACAGCCTGTTCTGTCCAACTGCTGCTGGGCCAAGGCCTCCCCCAACTCCTGCAGCAGTTATCCGATTTTAATTTCTTTCACTGGGCAAGGCCACCTTTTCGCCGTGTGCCATTATACTCTTACTACTACCAGGCACAGTTCCTTTGGTAGTGTCCACGGGAGCGAAGCAGAGAGTAAACCCCTGTAGGTAGTTCACAACATTGATAAGCTCACGTTTGACCACTATCTCACCAACAATAATGCGGTCAACGATGGTGCACGCCTCCATGTATATCACCTATTTAGGTACTCTAGGTTTTAGATTCCTAAGTTATATGCAAAACTAACTAATATTAAAAAAAAAAACTGGTAAACGAGCCATACATTGCCCGTAATGAAAAAAACCTCAACATTTGTTTCATGCTGCAAAGTTAGTACGATAAACAGACTAGTAAACTTCTTATTAGGTATACTCATGTGATGCTGCAGCCAACATCAATGGGCTCGAATAATAAGGCTCTGAATGAAACTAAGACTGCTTAGAAGACTACAAATGGCTGCGTTGATTGTTCAATTGGATAGCCGATGCCTTTAGATAGATAGATTATACTTGATTGCGCTATAAGAGGATAACAGCACGGTAAAAGGCAGTAGCATGAGCAATCAGTAGAAGAAACGTGATTATTGTATTATACTGTACAGAATGAATTTCTAAGGTGTTCGTGGATCGCCAAATCCGAATCTATGAGGACTAGCGAAAAACACTGAAAGGAGTCTCGAGCTCGATTTTGATGAAAACTAAAACTGCATCATAGGATTTTTGAAAAAGGGGTTTTCCTATAACTTGAAATGACAACTTCTAACCTACCTTGGGCGATTCTCATATTTCTGTCTGCAGGGTTTAAATCTAACATGAATTATATTACGGAAGAAGTTCGCTCGATTCGCTCGCTCACTCTAGCTCCCGCCATCCCTTTCGAACTTAACCCATCCGTGTCGGGGTGCCCTAAGTTGGTGTACGCTTTGGTTAATTTGATGTGCAATCAGTACCTATATTTGATATGAAAATATATTATTTGAAGAAAAAAATATGTAATTGATGTAAATAAATTGACGGATGATTAGATTTTCTATGTGCATTTTAAAATAAATCCTATATAATTTATATAACCAGAATAGGGGTGATTCATGGAGAAAAAAATGTTTTATTAAAATATGTTTTGCGTTATAAAATCAATAAAACACGCAAAGATTTGCTGAAGTTCAGGATTGGGGCTTGCTTTATCGTTTTTTTAAGAATCTAAGAATCTTTAAGAATTTTCTAAGAATCTTGTTAGGTCCTCATTTAGCAGAGGAAATTTTCAGACCACTGTTGAATTATAGACCCCATGTAACAAGGGATAAGGGCAAGAAGATGATGATTTGTTTGTTATTAAAACTATTTAGATAAATTTGGAAAAAAAACCTAAGACCATTAAGTACGTGAAGTAGCTACGTAACTCAAAAACACTATCAAAAAAAAAAGGAAAACAATAAAACGTAAAAAGGGCAGCTGTATTGAGCTACGATAGTTATTTATGAGTCGGATAGAAACGAAGAAACTTCATATCTAGGTCGCACGTGTAACTGGTTCAGTCAGCTGAAAACTGCGCGAAATGGAAAAGTACGTCGACTAGCAAAAAGAAGAAAAAGTTTCTATTTGAACACTGCTGCAGCTTTCAACTCAATTACCTATACTGTGCTTTTAGCTGTAAGCCTGATAAAAAAATCTACCCAACTGAATTTGGGTCACTTTGACGCAGATTAGTCAAGTAGTAGTTTTTTAGGGTTCTGTGCCCAAAGGGTAAAAACGGGACCTTATTACTAAGACTCCACTGTCCGTTTGTCTGTCTGTCTGTCTGTCACCAGGCTGTATCTTATGAACCGTAATAGCTAGACAGTTGAAATTTTCATAGATGATGTATTTCTGTTTCCGCTATAACAACAAATACTAAAAGCAGAAAAAATAAATATATAAGTGGGGCTCCCATACAACAAACGTGATTTTTTTGCTGTTTTTTTATAGATAATGGTACGGAACCATTCGTGCGCGAGTCCGACTCGGACTTGCTCTTTTATATTATTATTATTGATAGGCACGCGTTTGACCACTATCTCACCTGATGGTAAGCGATGATGTAGTCGAAGATGGAGCACGCTTGCCTAGAAGTAACCTATTCACTCTTGACTTAAAGACTCCCAAGTAGTACCTAGCTATCAGGAAAAACAGTTTTGCTGAACTGAACCTATTTGATGCAGCCTATTTGTGTACACAATGTTATTGTTTTTAAATTAAGTTTCCTCATATTTGTATCTACATTGTGTGTATCTCTGTGGAGCTCGTGGCTAAATTATAACAGCCGCACAGGCCGCTTCAAGGTTAAGCAACGCTTGCCGAGGTTGGTCTGTGGATGGGTGACCATCTTAACATACCGAGACTCCTCCTTGCCTCGGAAAGCAGTTAAGCTGTTGGTCCCGGCTGTCATTTGGAGATCTTTGGCAGTCATTATGGATTGTCAGAAGCCCAAAATTCTGACACCAGTCTTGCCAAGAAGTACCGTGTTACCCAGTTAATGGGTTGTGGAGGGCTGGTAGGCAGCCGCTCCATGTAAAATATTGGTATTCAACAATCATCATCTGCCTAGCCTTTTTCCCAACTAGATATATTGGTATAGTTGGGAAAAAGGCTAGATGATTTTGTGTATCTGTGTGTGCCAAATAAACTAGTTTCTTCTTTCTTCTTCTTTTAGTAAGCAGAGCGCATATTAAGGAAAGATTTTTTTTTTAATTATTCTGCTCAAGCAAAAACTCATTAGAGAAATAATAAAAAGTCCAATAATTAACATAAAAAATAAAGGTTTAAACTAGTTGTTGATTTTAGGGACGCACAATGTGATAAGTTGTTGCTATTATAGTTCACAAGCGTATGCGCACGAACAAGTCCACTGTTTCCTTTACTATAATTATTACGATAGAACTATACTACATCAATCTGACACGACTGGGATTAGCTCCAGCTGCACTTCGATGAGTGTGCCCAAGAACTCCGCGTCCTCATCCCACCGGCCTCCATCTACCATCGGACATCTAAATGCACTGCAAGTTACCATTCCTAATACCTTGTTGCTATTCTACTATTTCTCAATAAGCGTTTCCTAACGTCATTTATAATGCGCACAGCAATGGAGTAGTATTCTACCTGAGTCAGTGTTTCCGAACGCATTCAATCCTCTCTTCAAAGTTAGAGTGGACAGGCTTCTTCTGGGTAAGCTCACTCCATTCGTCAACTGTGTCTCTGTCACCTCTGACCTAGACTAGAGTCAAGAGCAATCTCATTTCTAATAAAAAAAAGAAAACAGGAACAACGGCTATACATGCTTACCGAGTCGTGGGGGACATGGGGGTGCATGGGGTTGTCACACCAACGACTTCCAACTGCTAGCTGCGTCTTTAAAAGACCATGGCGAAGAAGGCGGGATTTCTACTTCTACCGAAAAAAAACACCGAAGAAAAGGACAGAGTTGAAGAGAGAGAGGAAGGGCTTTGCTCAGCAGTGGCTAGGCTAAAATAGGCTTGATTTTAGATAGAAAAGCCAACAGCACTTTGTCTGACCTGGGAATCAAACCCAAGAACCCACTAATGGAGCAGTTAAAAGCACACAAAGGTAGGCACAGTGGAAGCCGCACGTTTGCACCTAACACGTGAACACACCGCACGTGGCTTATTGATCCATCCGCAGTGTGTGCCTAGCTTTAGACATGTGGGGGTCGGACGAACGGGAACGAATTGAGTTGCACATTTTTGTTTAATTCAATCACTAGTTTTTGCCCGCGAATTCGTACGCGCATATCTCGTTTTTCCCCTTCCCGTAGGAATTTTCCGTTCCCGTATAGCCTTCTTTATGAATGTGGCTTTCATATACAAAAATAATTTTCCAAATTCGACTGTTAGTTCCAGGGATTGGCGCGTACAAACAAACAAACAACTCTTCAACTTTATTATATCACTAGCTGTCCCCCGTGGCTTCGCTCCCGGCAACTGGCTACCTACCCTTCACCTACCCTACACCTACCCTAAGGATTCTTAAATTTTCTAATTTTCCGCGCAATTTTTTAATTTTTTTTTTTTCATAAGAACCTTCTCCTGACAATAACAAACACAACAAAAAAAAAAGTGAAATCGGTCCAGGCGTTGTTGAGTTATGCGCTTACCAACACATTTTGCGATTCATTTTTATATGTAAGATTAATTAAGTATTGAGATTCAAGTATTTGCAACTTTGGTGACTGGTAAAGTGGAACTTACCCCCACTTTAAGGGGTAACTTTACAGTTTATGATAATGATCTTTCTTTTTTACCTCGATAAACATTCATGTAAACTTTCTCTAAATAGTATAGAAAGTAGCTGTCTGCCTTTTCTCCCCTTACTTCTACTTAAACCGCGCAACGGATTTTAATACGGTTTACACTTAGTCAGAGCGATAAACGAGGAAGGTTTGTGTATGTAATTTACACCCGTGCGAAGCTGGACCGGTTAGTTATTATAAAGTAAAGAAACCTGCTAGCACCTAGCTCAAACTTGCGCTTGCACTTGTAGGTACTGTGCTTGTAAAACTTGCGAAAACTGCAATAGGGAATTTGCAATTCTTTGTTTGTATTTCGTCCGCGCGAATTTAGTAGGTAAGTGCTCAACCCCTTTCTAAAGGTTATATTTGGAAAATTAAGCACAACGATTTTCATTCATTACCCAGCCATTTCTGCTGCTGATTCTGTGGTCTGAGGATCAGTTCAACTGTTCACCCCGTCAGGGGTTGATTATGTAAAAATTGTGTTTCAACTAACTAAAAAACATTAAGTGTCCCATAAAGAAAGAAGAAGAAAAAGAAGTTCAATTTTTTTTTAGAAATTGTCTATGGCTCTCTTGGGGAAAGTTGTTAATTTAAATGGGCCGAAGTGGCTCTTAAAGTTTTCGCACTGGGACAAAAATTACCCAGTATTTTTAACCGAAGGTCTGATCGTCGCGGGCTCTATATACGAGAGCTCTATAAACGAGTATGCCTGCAGAATAAAAAATCTAGTAATGACGTTATCTGAAACTTATCGTTTGCGGCGTAAATTCCCAAATTGTGTATGTTATTGTTGCGGTTACCGGTACAGATAGTTTGTGTGCCTATTTTCCTAAATCATATAGTATATAAGAGCGCGCCACTCGCTGAACAGTTACACACATCGGTATTCTACGTCAAGCTGGTGAGTAGTTTTGTTTTTTATTTAATTTTTTTCATGTAAATATTTGTAGTAGATAAGTAAAACTTTAGGACATTCAGTTCAGGTTACTATTTTTTGACCGACTTCAAAAAAGGAGGAGGTTCTCAATTCGACTGCTTTTTTTGTATGTTGTTTAGCGATATTTTTGCCAATTGTCAACTGATTTGGATGATTTTTTTTTTGTTTGAAAGAGCCTATATTCCCGGACTGGTCTCATTTCAATTTGGTAAAGATCTCCGGGATTGCTGAAATAGCATGTCATTGTCTGTCTATTGTTTACACCAGTTCATAACATAACATCACACCGGTACGCTGTGAAGGGGTACGCAGATATGTACAAGTCGACCATTATTTGGGGTTATCTATTCGGGCATAACTTTATTGTTTACAAACCGATCTTAATGTTTTTTTATTTGCGATATTGAATTTGTATTTGTCGTTGAACTTCAGTGACCTCCTTAACTTAAAATCAATAAAATCTAGTCATCATCATCATCATCATCATATCAGCCGAAAGACGTCCACTGCTGGACATAGGCCTCCCCCAAGTGTCGCCACAACAACCGGTCCTGTGCGTCTCGCATCCATCGGTCACAAAATAAAATAAAATCTAGTAAAGTGAGTGATATAGGTACTGTTCGATTTATGTCAATCCCAAAGCAAATAGAGAATAGATATTTAACTATGAGCTGGTCTGGACTTAAGACTGCACACAAAGTACTCCTTAACGGCAAATAGCGTGAAACTTTTAAAAAAAATACAACCGACTTCCAAGTTTAAAAAAAAAACACTAGGTAGGTACCGACTTCCGACTTCCGTACCGACTTCCGAAATAAAAGTTATTTTATATTTAGATAAAATAACTTTTATTTCGGAAGTCGGTGTCAAAAAACGAAGAAACAATCAAAAACACCGACTTCCGAAATAAAAGTTACTTTACACTTTGTAGTGCCTTTTACTTGGAAGTCGGTTGTTCGTTGCTCGATTATTTCTGTTGGAGTTGTTCTCTTATCCTATTTTTATTTATTTTCAGGTACACCTTTGTACTAAAACTGCAAAATGCATTCCTTTACCGTCTGGAAGCAAGCCGCGGGCCCAAACTACACCACCAACATTGACCAGGATTTTCCGTACTCCGATCTTCCCCACCAGGGCGAGTACAAATTGTTGAAAATACCAGTTTCCCTCAACAACTTGATTAAGCATGTTGACTACTTTGGTGAAGGCAGGGTCGAGTCCACAGGAGGCATTCGCGGCTTCCCAAACTGTTACAATGTCAATCATGAGTATAGACTGGTGTTCAGCGGCCCGGATAAGGACAAGAAGATACCTAACAGGATCCCAGTCCGCAATTACTCTGACTGCGACACCAGCGCCTACATCAAAGACAACTCCGTCCTCACCGTGACCGTCCCAGGCGCATTCTTGAACAGCAGCTGCGTTGAGGACATCGCTCGCATCGTCAACACTGACCACGGCAAGGTGGTTGTGTACGAATGGAACGGTGACTCCCAACGCATCTCAGAGCTCGCCGGCGAATTGAAGAAAAAAGGAATGTTTCCTTGTGCAAACGCCACTCTGCCCAGCGAACTTCAAGGCTTAACATACTATGATAGCCACGTAGCTTTTCTCAATAGTAATGATATACGCGCCCTTAAGGATGAATTGTACAATGATGTCATTAAAGGTAACTATGATAGCGCAGTGAGTATAAGTAAAAGCTTCGTTATCGCTGGATTTGGTGGAGACCTTAACGTAATTGTACAGAAACTGATTAACGAAGCTCCACGTAACGTCGTGTTCTACGCGTACAAACTGTGGCACGGGGGAGATAAAGATGTTGTCCGCAATCATTTCCCCAAGCCGTTCCAACACATCTTTAACGAAGACGCAGTGACCATAGTCAATAAGTTTTACGGACAGGCTTTAAAACTAGATTTGAACATTAATACAAGTAACAATGACAGAGCCGTTTGGGGTGACAAACGTTTACCCAAAACTAGTGGCAGACTGAACTGGCAGTTTTTCCCCGCGTTTAAAGGTAACGATCTTACATTTGAACTGCACAACATTGATTGCGATATGTATATGAGAATGGACGACGTTGGAGACTATGTCGGAGACAAACAATGTTGGGGATCGACAAAGACTGAAGAAGATACTGACGAAGATGACAGATTTAAATATTATTTGGAGCCAGTGATTGTAAACGATGCTGATCCGGCGTTTCTAATAATAAATGTTCATCAAAAACAAGCACTTAAACTAGAAGTGAAACAAGACAAAGGTGGAGACAGATTACTTTGGGGCAACAACATTCAAATTGAAAATGATCGACGTTTGTGGTTTATAGCCAAATGGTCATCTACATCATGTAACGAATGATCACGGTAGATCTTCATATTTTTTTGCCGAAGCGGCACCGATTTATCAACATAAATCCATAGATAATTTACTACTTGTGTGAAACACCAATTCTGATTGCTTCTTTTCGTATATTTAAACTATGCATTTTTTTTTAACAAAATAAAGTGTTGATTAATAATATTTGTTGCGTTTCCAAATTTATTAAAAATTAACTGCAGCCGCTTATTTGAAACAGATTTTCGTTCCAACCCTCCACCTACAATACTAGGAAAGTAATCATGCAGTCAAAAATATACCAAAAAATTCCTCTAAGCCGGAGGTCGATCCCTCTGAAGGGGATTACAACTTATTGCACGGAGATTAGATTTCCCTCCCTATTTCTACGCGCTGCAATTTTGCGCTTTCAGTATTTCGAAGGATAACTTAGTTACATGAATAGCGTTACACCAAGGGGATGAAATATTAATGATGGGGACATAATGACTTCCAAGGGTAATGTTTTAGTATAGCGTTTAAATTTTAAATGATTTGATGATTTTTGGGGTCATAAAAATTGTATCAAGCAAAATTTTATAACTGTCAGGAAACTGAGGGGTCTCGGTCAACATTGGGAAAGCTTGGTATTTTCTGGAGATTCTTCATAAGGAAATATTGCCATTATTACTATCTTTTAAACTTCTATGAAAACTCGCTTGCAGACACAGCTACTGCTGACAGGTTTTTCTGTTTAGCAATAAATTACGTTTAGTACGTTTCCCTAACGCTTTCAACAAATCCATCAGTCGTACATCCAGGGGAATCGATCCCATTATTAGCACCCCTTTGTTGATGTATGGGAACTATTGAATACATGTTAGCAGGTTCACTGGCAAAGGGGAGTTAGTTTTACGTGGTGGATGGGAGGCGGGCTAAAAGCGTGGTCGGGTTTAAGTGATTGTTGGCAGCTGTTTTTTATGCAGCAGAAACGAAAGAAAAAACATGTTGAAAGAGTTGGTTTGTTGGTCGAGCGGTCGCAAACGCTACTGCTAAACATGAGATCCTGGGTTCGATTTTCGGATCACGCAAAATTGTTTTCGGGTTTTTTCAACTTGAATTTCTCGGTAGCATTCCGGAGTCTGGACTTGTGCCCGGTTGAAGGCAAGAGGTCTGCCCCTATTACGTAACTGGCAGGATATGGGTGTACTGTACTGGTGCATCTCTGCCTAAACCTTCTGGAAGTCTAGGCGTGATGTTATGTGAATTGTTATCATGACTGGAGGAAACAAAGAAATATACAAGACTGATAAATGGTTTTCTCTATCTCTATAAAGTCTGAATTCAGTAAATATTCTAAACTACTAGAGGATATTTAAGGGTCGCGGGTAGCCGATGGATGCGAGATGCACAGGACCGGTTGTAGTGGCGACACTTTGGGGAGGCCTATGTCCAGCAGTGGACGTCTTTCGGCTGATATGATGATGATGATGATGATGATGAAGGATAGTTATAGAGGCCTCATGTATTAAAAGGTTAAGAGCCTAATCTGAAATTTCCTTATGCAAAAAGCCCGCTAAGTGTGAGTCGGTCTCGCGTGGCAAGGGTTCCGAACGATTCGCATTTTTGTAACAAATATTACATTGGAATCATAAACTTCTTATAGGTTTTCCTGTAATCTATAGGTAAATAACTAATGTCTCCATGATTTCCAACATTCAGTAGTTTCGTAGATAAGGACCCCGGGTGGGGAGCATTGGTCATTTTTGCTTGTTCTTGACTAGCTTCAAAACTATTTATTTCAAAATTATGAATAAAATGTATTTGTAACCCTAACAACAAGCGTGTGATCAAATGAAGGTCATTTGACATATATCACACGGTACAGTTTGATCAACAATTTTTTTCTAATTTTATAATTAGTCTCCCAAATGTGACCTATTTGTGCACTAAAATAAATTTACGGAATGCGTCCGTGTTTGGGTCGCAGAAGTTCATATGGGCAACAAATTTCAATAGAATCGGTCCAATAGTTTTGGAGAAAATTGGCTGTGACAGACGGACAGACAGACAATCGAGTGATCCTATAAGGGTTCCGTTTTTTACAGATATTTGGAACCCTAAAAATAAAATATGTCAACGTATCTTCATTTTTCATCTAAAAATACATCTTACGGTATAAGGCAGGGTTCAAAGCGGTTGCACGAACATGGCCCCTTCGCTGTACCGACCACATTCACCCCTGGTCGTGTGCAGACGTCCTAATATTAATTTACTACAAAAACGTGGGATTTGTTATTACGGCACTCGGTAGTGTGGGGTTCGCTGTTAATTCAGTGTTTATTTGAATTTGATGGATGTTTTTTTTTTTAAACTTTGCCCCACACTAGGAATTACTCCTGTATCGTGGGTGCATTTACAAACATACAAACTCACGAAACGTTAAATATTGTTGTGGTTATATAATGTGTGCTGCATTTAGTTCAGAAGCCGCCTTCGAAAATAGAAAAGGTTGAAAAAGGTAACTGAGATACCAAACTCTCGTCCAGAATTTATAAGACTATATTTGTTTTATATTCTTTAACTGCTAGACGACATCGCGACAGACCAAGGCGAAGATGGCGGGACAAGATCGACTCCTACCGGAAAAAATGGCTCTAAGTAGCAAAGGACAGAGTTGTGTGGGAAAGGGGGGCCTTTGCCGAGCAGTGCGACAGAATAGGTTCAATAGATATTTGTAGTATACTGAAATTTACATCTAAGTATCCATAGCACGAGTCCCGTGTCAGCGATGAATCAAACTTATTGCAATCGAATTTTATTACAATCATCCCCTGAAATGAAGTCATACAATTTCAAAAAGCCAAAGCATCCGAATTAAAGCCAACATTATTAACACCATAAAAAGTCTCAAATGACAATCACAAGTTCCCCTACCTACTTGTACTTTACCACGGACTAATAAAATGGTATAGATGAGAAACGTATGTTAAGTCAGGGGAATTCCTGCCAGGGTTGCGGAATTTGTTCGAAAGAGTCACCGCGGCCCTGAAACGCAAAGGGCAATAGGAGAAAAATTGTGGGTTTTAATCAGTAAAAGTCTTACATTCCCTTCCGCTCCACCCAGAGTGGAACGGATGATGATTTCACATCCATAAAAAGTCAGGAAAATTAACTGCCTAGCGCTTTTTTTTTTAAGGATGGGAAATCATCAAATGACCTTCCGCTCTGGGTGGAACGGAATTTTAGTCAGACTTTTACTGACTAAAATCAATCCATGCTCCTCCTAGTACCTTTTACGTTCCAGGGCCGCGTTGACTTTTTCGAACAAAATCTGCAACCCGACCCGGGTCAGGCGAGCCAACGCTCGCCGTCCGCAGACCCGCACCTACGGTGGTTACGGTGGGTACGGTGGCCCACCACAATTCATAGTAAATTGAAACCTTACAGTCACACCAGAGGGCGAACGTTGCTTAAAAATTAGTTGAAAGTATTGAAAAGTAACTGTCAAATAGACACAATGTAGAGATTATCTTTCATCAGGACGTGACTCCTTCGATAAGATTACTGTTTGAAACGAATTTTAATTCCAATCTTAATCGATGAATTCAGATCTAGTACGCAACCCCTAAGGTCACTTCTAAGCGCCGATTTTTCAATCATCAGAGTGCCAATTCTACTCATTGCATTATCAAGCAAGTTCGCATTCGCATCTCAATCGCAAAGATGTATGAAAATTAAGGCTTTTTTGACAGTTGGCAATTGACATGGGAATGCGAAAATTTGTTCAAAAATTAGTAGAATTGACCCTCTGATAGCTTTTATTTGTAGAATAAATATGGCGGTTTGAGATATTATTTTTTATACAGAAGCTGTCAAGCTGTCATATTTATTCATTGGAATTAAGTTATATTGAATTTGATAAACCAGCCCTTATTCATACGAGTAGGTACACGACTATTTCGGACCGACACTGATCTGGCTGATTCGAATCCGTGACACGTAAAGACTTCAGGAAATGTTTCAGAGCAATAATTTCGCATCTACACAATCTTAATCTATGGCCTTCGTCCGCCAGAGGGGAATGTTTACCCGAGTGTGTGTAGGTCGGGAATCGAAGCGGAGCGCTATCGATCCGGGAACCATGGCGAATGGAAACGGGGGAGACGTTCGTGTTTAATTTTGTTCCTTACGAAGTTCGCGGTTTTAGAACTGCAGACATTGTTAAAATTCTGCAGCTTTTAGATACACAGTAAAAGCGAACAAACATTTAGCTGGAATTAAAAATGTTACTTTAGGAAACTTTTGAATATAACTCGGACAGGTGCGCTGTGTTTTAAAATGTTACAACGTAGGCAGTTGTTACAATATATAAGATTTTGTACCTATGTTTGCTTCTATGTGGTAATAATATTTACCCAAGCAGTGACTGCAGTATAGGCAAAGATAACACTAAAAGAACTGGAAATAAATGCAATTACAATTTTGTCGAAGTGCACTAAAGTATAACGCAGCCTGTAGACCTTCTGTAGGATGAAAGCGCGCCATCGACGCACGTTTCTAAAACGTGCGTCAACGGCGCGTTTAAAAAACGTGATGTGCACAGGCCCTTACTGAGGCAACTGACTCTGCTTCAGCCAAATGATGATGACCATAGTGGGGTCTATTTAGGTCTTAAGTCAAAACCATAGCTGATCTCGATAACTGTAAAGGCCGAAAGGCATACTCGGTCGAAAACTCGGGCAACCTGCCCAGAGTGATCTACCTAGAAAGGATATAATATAAAAACTCACCTATACATTAAAGTTGGTGCGCGATCCATCTGAGCTCTTTAGCAACGCGTAACGCAATAACAACACCTCCTTAGGCGAACCTGTGGGAAAATATCAGTTATTGATTTACCAGACAGCTCATGTTAAAACTAAATCCTTCTCAACAATGTGCTATAGATGCAGGGTCTTATATAATGAATTTAGGTTTTCAATGTTATTGGTTTATTGACCTAGGTTTTTTGATTGTCCAATAGGGTATTACTTATCCAAAAGCTATCACTAAAATTACTCTCTCTTTAAACAGAATTCTTGTTTTTGTTAGACTAGTATTCTAAACCTAATTTTAAGATTCTAGAAATATTGTGTTGATTATCAAGCTGTACAAAATAGGGAGGGGCGGAGTCTTCTACTACAGACATTATTTGTCTAAAAGAAGATTCCGAACACAAAAATTGTAAACCAATTATTTGACACAATAAATTTTATTATTATTATTATTATTATTTATTATTAAAATTGTACGATTTGTGAAAAAATAAATAAAATTGATTGCAAAATAGAGGAGTTACAAGCTTTTGAAGTTATTCTTCGATCCTTGTCATGCAAAATGTCGGTTGTACTGGATGGCGCACAATGACGATGCTAGTGACGTACTGACGTCACACGTAATTAGTACTGTCTTTGTTTATCACAGATTTTAAAACTCTCACAACTCTGCCCTTTTTTAACTGACTTTAAATGGAGGAGGTTCTCAATTCGACTGAATTTTTTTGGTTTGCTCAGCGATAGTGTCGCCAATTGTCAACCGATTTTGATGACTCTTTTTTTGTTTGGAAGAGTATCTTCCCGGACTGGTCCCATTTCAATTTGGTGTCACTATTGTTTGTGTGTGCCCTGCGTTTGTGACAAAATAAATGCTTTTTCTTTCTTTCTTTTTCTTTCAATAAATGATAGCAAACCTGCGGGATTGCTGAAATCGCATGTCTGTTTATTGTTTACACCAGTTCATAAAACAACATCACGCCGGTACACTGCGAAGGGGTACGCAGGTGTGTACAGGTCACCATGGTTTTGGGGTTATCTATTCGGGCATAACTTTATTGTTTATGAACCGATCTTGTTGATTCTTTTTGCGTTGGGTTTAGTAAAAGCTAACCGCTAAAAAGAGAACAATAAAAATAGCATAGGTTTGAACTTCAAACCTATGCACACTATTAAGAAAACAACTAGGTTGCTTATCAATAGAGGAGTTGCATGTAACCAATCCTGATGCCAGAAATCAAGTTATAGCAATAGAAACCCGCGAGGAACGAAATTGTATGATGGTGTTCAAACTGGCGCGGGACTTCCTGTCGTGTCTTGTACGGTAATCGGAAAAGATTTAGGCGTAGGTATTGTGTAGACCACCGTTTCTTAACCTTGTGTGAAGTAGGATTTTCATGCCTTGCTGTCTTAAAAAACTTTTTATTAATTATATAAAAATGAATCCCATCATCTTTTTTTAAAGTTTTCTAATACTTTGTAGAAGGTTCTTACGGAAAGAGAGTTAAGAAAATTCCGCGGAAAATATTCCTACGGGAACAGGAAAAACGGGATATGCGCATACGAAGTCGCGGGCACAAGCTAGTAATGATAATGACACAAATTTTGGCCAAAAACGGGCTTATAGTTAATCCTGTTATTATCACTGGAAGATAAACATAATTTTAGGGTCGCAGGGTTCAGATAATCATATTTATACTTTGGGTCGCACGTCAAAAAGGTTAAGAACCGTGGTGTAGACCAATCGATCTGTCTAGCCTTTACCAACTATGTAGGTGCCAGCTTCCAGTCTAACGGAATGCGTCTGAATACCAGTATTTTGCATGGAGTAGCCAAGACTGGTGTCAATTTCCTGGCTTCTGACTACCCACAACGATGGTCAAAGTTGTTCAAATGACAGCCGGGACCACCGGCTTAACGTGCTAGAGGCACGGAGGAAACTCGGTATCTTACTGGATCTTAATCCATCCACGGATCGATCCTCGGAAGTGTAGCTTAACCACGAAGTTCGACCCGTACAGCTGTTATTATTAAGCCAGGAGCTCCTCTATAAAGTAAATAATTTAGTCCTCTTTGGGACTGGGCTGGACATGTCTGCCGCAAATCAGACGAGAAATGGGCAAAAAGAACCACCGAATGGCTTTTCGGCACCCATTAAATGCCAAAAGACATCGCGGCAGACCAAGGCGAATATGGCGGGACGAACTCGTCTCCTACCGGCAGGACTGGCCCGACATAGCACATTCATCGCTCGCTCCATCATAGACCTCATCTATCGCTTTCCGTCAGGCGTGATCGAGGTCAAAGTAAGCCCATTCCTCAATTAAAAAAAAGTACAGAGTTGTGTGGGAAAAGGAGAGAGGGTTTTGACCAGCGCTCAGTGCAACAAAATAGGCTAGATAGATAGACGTTTAAAAACTCTAAGACCCACTAGCAACAGCCACAGTTATCTTTCAACTCCCAGTTTGTTGCTAAACCTGGGGCTCTCTACTCTGTGTTAAAACAATGGCTTAACCAATACACCTGCTATGCTATCTCTTTACATCACCCTTGGTTGACTGGGAGAAAATGCAAGGCATTAAGTCCACCATTGTACCTTTGTACATAATGAAAAAAAAAGTAAATAAAGAAGTGTAACTGACCTGAAGTGTTGTCTGACGGGAGGGGGCGCGGAGCGGGGCGCGCTCAGCGAGCCGCACCGACGCCTTCAGCCCCCGCCTGCAAGTTATCACAAGCTGTTACAAACCCTACTAATTACTGCTTAGCACTATCCGGATTTAACCCTGGGCGGCAAGTCTCGACATAGTTACCAACCGCCTACCGACCGAATTCGGTCGATAAGTCCTAATGTCACTAAGATTGATCGTGTACGGGTGGCCTTAGGCCTTTTCGACCGAACTCGGTCGCTAGGCAATCGGTAATTATGTCGAGAGTTCCCGCCCTGGTTCGGACACACTTTTACGAATTTTAAGGTTTCCCTTCGCGAGCTACGGTAATCTAAACTGGGTCATACGGTATGACATACCAGAGCTTGGCTACGCATGTAAGTATAAGGGGACGCAGGTAATGATGTAAATTGTTGTTTTGTATTTTTCACATCCAAGAACCACCATTACTGGTACAAACTTTTGTGCTCAAAGATTGCTTTTAGCGATAAGGCCGCCCCTTGTTTCACCTTATGCAATGTTTTCTGCATCTATCGTTTCTTCAAATAGCTTTCTGTAAATAGCTTATATGGTGTAAAACATAATAAAGAGCATTCTATTTTACTTTAAACGAATTTTTAGGTATTTTTCGCGGGTCCATGGCAATTTAAACTGTGTCGACCGAGAACTCCTATATGTGCCGTATGACAGTCCATAAAAACAAGGCTCGAGCGTGATGCTGATGATTAATGAGTTTAATTTTTTATTTTTTTAGGCATTTGTCTCTTGACTCTAATTGATTAATGACTCAAAATGTCCAAAGTTCCTAAACAAAAACCTACCATCGGAAATCTCGGACTATAAGGTACATGAAGTTCGTTGAGCTAGCTATGAGTACCTAGGTACGTTGAAACTAAGAAGGTACGTTGTCGGCATCCGCAGCTACTTACTGGAATTAGTAGGCAGAGAGATATTGAATACGTAATGTGCTTAGTTAATATGTAAAGCCTGACCGTCTGGGGACCCACTGACATTTTACCAATTACTGTGGCGCATTAATAAGCGAATTGCGCAACTCACAGGTAAGCCGGTATGTCCTAAAACGGAATACGAAGAAATATGACATCTAGCAAGACGCACTGGGCCTGTGTTACGAATTACAGCCCTATCACAGCGAGGATTCCAATCTTCGAGCATTGGGAACATTGTGGACATGCTGATTATGCAACTTGGGTCAGGCCTATGGTCAGCATTGGACTGTCATTATCATTATCATCATATCAGCTGAAAGACGTCCGTGACGGACATGGGTCTTCCCCAAGTGTCGCCACAACAACCGGTACGGTGCGTCTCGCATCCATTGGCTACCCGCGACCCTCACCAGGTCATCGGTCCACCTTGTACGCGTACGGGTACGCGGTCGCCACTCCAGAACTTTTAGGCCTAATCGACTATCTGTTCTGCGAGTCCTGTGGATTGGACTGTGGCAGGTCTTTATTGCTTTCTTATGATTTATATGACTCTACTGTTTTGTGAGATTTTTAACTACACTTAGCATAAGCTTTGAAGTCTTACGTGATACTCAATCATTTTTCATCCTGATACCAATTAAAATCATCAAAGCATTATTCTTAAGAAAAAAGTGGAAACTGTCTAAATGCCTTCATCTGTTAAAAATCACGACTAAAACAGTTAATTAGCTGGCCCTTCTCATCCATCTTCCATCACACAGACTTGAGGCAGTCAACAAACTATATATAAAAAGTTACAGAATAGCCTCATGAGTTATTTTCGATTGCAGAATGACGCTCAACCCGAATGTTATGTCGCAGCCACCTAATTTAATTAGCCGTTTCATTAAAAACCTAGCCTTTTCATTGAACTGCGCCGTCGATCCAGCGACATAAGGGCAAGTCATTTAACGATAATGAACCAAAGATGTGTGATTTTAAGGTTGCTGAAAAATCGGCGCAGTTAAATAAAAAGACTAGGCCACTAATTAAACGGCTGATTATAAGCTAGTTGGCTGCAACAGATATAAATTAGGCCTTTGATTTGTTGCTCTCTTGTTGATTTCTTGTCTGTTGCTGTTATTTTTATTAGGGAAATTATAAAACGATCGAATAAAAAAATAACTTAGCGACTGATGATGAGATACTGTTTTAATAACTTGAGCGGTATGAATTTGAATAAGCGAAAAATTAGCTTAACTAACGACGAATATTGATTAATAATAAAATCAAGAACGAGCTTACAAAAAGTGGATTGTAATAAATCCATTTCAGATATTAAAATTCTAATCGTGCGGCTAAATTACTAAGTGAGCGACTAGAAATACAGAGAGGGCAACTTCAATATTGAGATAGAGATGATTTTTCCAATTGAGGTTTTAACATTTTGGTGTTTTATTTGGTGCGCAAGAGCGAGTGATGCCAGGTCGGGATTTGGGGCACCCCGACTCGGACAGGTTAGGTTAGAAGCCCTAACCCTTCGTGGTTATTTTTTTTTAAACCACCCAGAAATATCATTTGCCAAATATTTAAAAAAATGCAGGACGTAACGTTGACACAAACAAATATTAGGTCGCTCAAATATTATAAAGCTTCTCATCTAGTAATGTTTGTAAGTTGCTGTTCTGTTGATTTCTCGTCACTCGCAGTCAGTCGCTCACTTAGTAATACTATAACGTAAATTAATTATTTTTGTCACTTAAAACTTTAATTTACAGTCACTTGTTTAAATACTACCCTTTTTATTATAACATTGTTGTTGGCTCACACAGGCAGGTACTTATATTTTATTGTTTTGTTTTGGAATGGATGTAAGGGCTCTTGGCCAATCATCATAATTCAAGAAAATTGATTTCTGTATTGTGTAGAAATCATGGGTGCCTTAAAAGTTCAGTTCACTGGTTTTCCACTTTTTTTTTTTAGGTATGATCACTAGCAAGTTAACACACATCGGATATCAACTGCTTAACCGGACTAACCTGTGGTGGCCTCAAATGAATTTAAGGCCCCCAGCCAAGCCAACAAAACTAGCTACAAGCTAAAAACTACTGACCACTCGCTAAGGGCATTCCCTGTGGAATACGACCTCGGCTTAGCGGCGTCAGTTAGGGACAGCAATGAACAATCAGGCTGGGTCGTTTCATTAATTAGGGGTTATTAAAGCTAAAGGCTCAGCGGCGCGGGCTGGCTCGTTAGGCAAAAGTCGGGGAGGGACTGGTTTTCCACTTGAGAGTTGGGCTATTTAACAGTTCAAGCACTAGCAACACACCGGTGTGCGCCGAATTAATCGCGAATTTAGTGTTTATTTACCAATTACATAAGATTTATTTTTTATTTGGGAATTTTCACATGTCAAGGCTGGAGTCGATAAACTGGTAAAGATTTTTTATTATTAAAACAATGAATTCTTAGAGCCACAGACTCCAGAAGGCTCTATTTTGAACAAACATGTGTCTTAGAATTACAGCAGGACTCTTCTGAATATACCCCTGATAAATCTCCATTAGTAATATATTATCAAAGATTACATTATTAATATATCAAAAACATGATAAGCAACATTCTTATCTATCCTTTGGCAGAGAGCAGATGGAAATAAAATTCCACTGCTGTTTGGCTGAAAAATAGGCCTTCCAGTTTTGGAATTGGAACTAGTATTTCTAAGATGGGAATAAAAATCCACTCATAGTCCTGTTGCAAAACAAACTGAAAAGTTAGTAAAATCTCTTAACTGACTTTTTTGAGAAATTCACTTCGTTTTGAATTTAAATGCGTTATTCGCATGTTTTTGTGAAATCTCCTTAGTGTAGTTTTAATTGCAACAGCATTTTAATTATTCTAAATTAATAAATATATTTACAAATTTTTTACTGATCAAGAAATTCATGAACGTTTTTTTCAGTTTGTGTAAAATTTTGACTTTTTTAGTTTGGCAATTTGTATTTTATTTTTTATTGGCACTTCGCCATCGGTAAACTGATAAGCAAAAACAGGCCAAGTGTGAGTCGGACTCGCGCACTAAGGGTTCCGAAGCATTAGGTATATATAATATAAAAAAACGGCAAAAAAATCACGTTTGTTGTATGGATGGGAGCCCACTTACATATTTATTTTGTTCTGTTTTTAGTATTTGTTGTTATAGCGGCTACAGAAATACATCACCTGTGCAAATTTCAACTGTGTAGCTGTCACGGTTCATGAGATAAAACCTAGTGACAGCCAGATAGACGGACAGCGGAGTCTTAGTAATAGGGTCCCGTTTTTACCCTTTGGGTACGGAACCCTAAAAATTTGTGCGGTATTGCGAGATTCTTTCAGATATAACTATGAATAAGATAAAACCAAATTCAATGTTTACATGAAAGCATGAGTATCTAATTGACATCACTGATAAGATTTGACATTCACCTATTTTTGTCAGACAAGATGATTGAGATTTTATCAACAAAATATTGATGACACAGTTTCTCATGAAGGTACTAAAAGTGGTAGGGACTTTTTACCAGGAACCTGTGCTTAAACAACGGTGAGTTTAATCACCATCATCATATCAGCCAAAAGATGTCTACTGCTGGATATAGGCCTCCCTAAAGTGTCACCACAACAACCAGTCTTGTGTGTCTCACATCCATCAAAAAGTTAAATGTTGTATACACATTATTATGACAATAATTAAGTAAATAAACATCAGATATTGACATTATATTATTATCAGATATTATGGTATAACTTTCATTATTGTTCTGATGGAATGATTTTGTGAAACAATGTTAAATGTTAACCTGCTAAAGAATGAAATAGGAAAGAGATTGTCACAATAAAATTTCCTATAAGCAGAAGGATGATATTATTGATTGTTACTAAAAACAGTTTTCAAGTTCACTCCATAAATCTATTATTATCTCATTTCTTTGTCTTCTACAGTACACACACTTTGTAATTACAAAACTTATTGACATCACAATATAGAACGTTGAAAGTAGCAAAAGGGCAAACGAGATAAGATCTTCGAAACGCCGGTAACTAATAATAATTTATCAATAAAGTGAAGGTAGGCCAAATTATCGTTTACCTATATGTATACAGATGCAAAAACCATGCTTTCCCATTTTTACACAATATTTGAACATGTTAACGAATAGAGGGTAAAGAGTACATACCATTGAGGCGTTATTCATAGCATTCTACTGTAAAATAAGAAAGAAATTCAAAGGAAACCAATTCAAATTCGTACAGACTCATCGGTCTAAAACGGTAACAATTTTGATGTTTCTTTCACATATACACTGTAAATAGTTCTGTTTTCGGTAAGCTGATGAGTTTACTCACCATTTTCATGATTTCCAATACCGGTTTCACTGTTTTCAATAAAAATAACAACAAAATATCACAACAAAACTTCCTCCCACGACCGCCGTTTGCAATTTTCTAGACTAGTGATGGATTTCTGCTGATGATTTGGTTGAAAGTTCAATTAGTGTTCAAAAGTATGTTTATTCTAACTAGAAAAAAAAATATCGCCATGGTCGCAAATTGACAAAAAATATGGTTCATCTAAAAATATAACTGTAGTTTTGTGTAGTGTTTAATCGATTTTATTAAAGCAAAACTGAAATTAATTGAAAACTTTATTCAATTTTCAATTGGAGCTGAACATCACTATTGTCACAGACAATATTTTGAAGGCAGCGTTTAGTAATTGCTTGGGAAACATGGTTTTCTTTCTCCGTAACTTTAAATTACGTTTAGTAGCTACGCACGAGGCATGAACTAGGTACCCAAATATGCTATGGGATAACATTTTTAGAACTATTTACCTGCAGCAACATTGTCATTCCACTGTCAAAAAGATAAATAATTTCGCTTTTTTGTAAATGCTTTAAAAACTACATTATTATTCCTTTTCAGGCCGTGTTCTTAACATTCAAAGGTACATTTGTCGCTCACATTATTCCTCATTTAGAATATTATAAATAAAAACAAAATAATTTGTGATAACTTCAAGTCGTGATGTAAGAAGTTCAATTTGACGCGTTTTAAATATATAATTTCAATGTTTTTCTTTGCAAAACTTTAGAATGGTGTTAGGCGAAGTATATTTTATGAGAGAGTGTTACTAAATAATGTTCTTTTGGTCATAGATGTTGAAATTAAGCGGGTTAGTGATTTGGAGGTTAGGATCAAGGGCAGCCGTAAGGAAGTACTCAGGTCCCAGTGCCACAGTATTCAAAACTGAGAAGCTAGAACTATCTACAAATATACCTGATAAGAGGCTTCAAGAAATCACAGCCGAAGATAAGGAAAATGGTAAAATAATTATTGTAAATAAACTAATTTCATCCTGTTTAACAGTAACTTTTCTAAAATTTAAAACTCACTGTACCTGGATTCTTGAATACCAACTAATATTATTATTAATTATATGATAGTCAAATCCCTTTCATGAAATTTTTAAACATTGAAAAACAATATGTACCTACACTTTTAGTAAAATGTATTATTTTTACAACACACATAATCATTCCATTTCAGGTCTTGTAGCCGCTGCATTTGCGTCCCTTCACAATATAGAAACGGTTGAGGGCACAAAAAAGCCAAGTCCAAAATCTGCAAAGTTCAGTCGACTGGCTCAGATAGACGGACAGATATCACAGGCTACAGACCTAAACGGCTTGCTCGTTGTTGCTGAAAACCCTGTTGTATCACGGAGACATGCTTTAAAGGTTAGTTTAAATAGTATCTCTGGTCAAACACAAGCACATCAGTAATACCAAGATTTAAGATCATTTCAAAGCATATTCAATTCTTTGGCATTTTGAATGAATTTTTGGGTGATTGTCAACCCATCTCTGCAATATGTAATCGACAGAGACAGTATCAGTGATGAGCAGTTAGATGCTAGTCTACACGCACAATGTCTAGTTCCCACGCACACAAACACCGTTCCGAACGGAAACAATGTTAGACAATGCATGAAAAGTCTATTGGAAAGTTGAGTTTTATGAAAAAACCACTGCATAAATCAATTACAAATAACATTTATTGAACTGTTTTATAATTGAGGTTTCTTGGTGCCGACTTTGTTTTTGAGATTTTACACTTCTTTTACTACTTATTTACGCCCAAAGTTGCGTTAAAATTAGCAAGAAAAACGAATCTTTGTTAGCTTATAACTTTTTAATGGCTTTTTATTTTACTATTCTGTTTCCGTACAGACAAAATTAATAATGAGATAAAATGATATCATATTTAACTTTGAATGTACAATGTCAAACAGTGGAGTAATACCCCCCCGAAATTTGTATGGACAAAATATTGAGTAGTGCAACCTTTAGGACAGCTTTCGTCACAACTTTTTATTCTATTGATTGTTTTAATTTTCGATCCTATGGCCTGTTTCAGATAGTTTCAATTCTATCAGAATGGACAAGCGGTAACAAAGTCAAGCTGCCAGACTTTGAGAAAGACCCTCGGTTTCTGAAGTTATGCCGGATCCTTGCCAGGTCTACCACCACCCATTCTATAGGATCACTGACCATGGCTGAGGATCTGAGCACCGTGTTGGGCATCACAGGAGATGATGAGGCAGCCAGGCTTATAACGAATTTGACACTGCCACAAATGATAAAAGTGAGTAATTTTGTCCTTCTTTTTTAGATCACTACTAAAGTACAGTACTGCAGGAATAAGTTCTTCCCCTCTTAATAAATTATAGCCTATATAGGTATTATTTTGATGCATAAGCTGTATTACTAAACGTTAAAGTTTTTAGTCTGGTTAAGCAGTTGATAGCCCATGCATGTTAACTTGCTAGTGGTCATATAAAAAAAAAAAACAAAAAATCTGTAGTTTCATCAAAATCAGTTGAGAGTAACTGGCACGAATGTTTTGGCGCTATTTAACGTTGCAGTGATTAAACATAAGGTGAATTTTTAATTAGGTATAAAAAAACTACAACCCCACAGTATTTTGGTTTAATTTTATGCAACCTATACACAACTTGTACTGTACAAAAATATCCAATTCAAATAAATAATAATAATAATAATATCTTGGGACAATCAACACACCGCCATCTGATCCCAAACTAGGCAGAGCCTGTACTATGGCAACCAGACAACTGATAAACATACTTATATATTTCTAAATACATACATATCATAGATAAATTACACACCCAAATACAGAACAAATAATCGTACTCATCGCACAAAGATTTGTCCTGCGTGGGAATCGAACCCACGACCTCCGTCCTAGCAGTCAGGGTCACTGACCACTAGACCAAAATTAAAAATAAAATAAAATTAAATATTATGTGCGAAACAAGTATTACAGTTTAAATACTAAAATTAAGTTATTATTACATGTCAAAAACATATTTGTTTTATGCCCTAATTTTTGCATTCATGAAAGAGTAACAAACATACATGCATCCATCCAGCCAGCCTGCTGAACATTTACAACACGTAACACATTTACATTTTTTTGTATTGACTTATGTTGATTTCCCATGACTAGTCCCATGTAGAAATCACTATGTACTGTAGAAATAAGGCTAGCAATTAAGAGTAATATTGTGGAGAAAAATAAACAATTATTATTATGTAATTAAGTTTAAAAGATTTACCTATGTCAGTGTATCCTCTCCTTCAGGTAATGAAAGCCCTCCAACAAAAAGGTCGGCGCAGTACGCCGCTCCTCCGCGCCCTCTCATACAACATCACCAACCAGGCAGAGGTCATTGACCTCAAGAAGTCAGCTGATCTCCTGTATGCTATGGCCTCACTCAACTTCCCTGATCCAGTGTTATTAGATAGGATATGCAAGTAAGTGAAATATATAACGGTAGTACTTTCGCCAAAAATGCACGGTTACGCTTAGTTTCTAGCGAATCACGCTGGTACTAATATGTTGTGTACATTTGGCGCCTTCTATAGGGCGGGGCAGCTGGTTACGAACTTTTTAGACTAATAGTCTTAGTGATAAGCGAGTCGCCTGCTGGTACCTTTTCAACAGACACAGACAGACACTGTACTACAGACCTTTATTCGTAATGGCAAAGATGGTTTTAACATCTATCCAACTACATCGGTGTTAAAATAATCTTGGATAGTGTTGCCAATCTAAATAAAACAGATTAATTGAAGTTCGATAACCTTTATGATTAACCTATATCGACCGGGGTTTCCCCGGTCGATATAGGTTAATCGAAAATAGAATTTATGTTTAAATCAATTCATGGTTAAACGAAAATAGAATTTATGTTTAAATCAATTCGTGGTTAACTGGAACCAAATTGGTTCTTCCTGGACGAGATCCGTGATTTGTTGTTGGATTCTATTCTTAGATTCGTTGACTGATGATGTTCCATTTGACCTACCTAAGAATGGGTTCTATGTCCTAATATCGTCTTCACTTCACATAAGGATGAAGGAGTCTTAAATCACAGAATAATACACATAAAACCTGCTTTCCAGTGACGTAATAGAATGCCTACCATCGAACGAAGACAAGTCTGCTGTAGTCAACTCCATCACAGTCTCGTTAGGCCTCCTGAAGTACCGACATGAGCCCGTCCTCACGGCGATCGCTGATTGGCTGCAGCAACACACACAACATTGCCGCGCCACTGATATAGCGTCCGCTGTTGTTACGTTGGCTACCGTGGACTGTTTGCTGCCTTCGAGTTCTGGCGCAGCTTTGGTTCAAGTAAGTGTAATACAAGAAGTAATTGAATGTTATGTATTGAAATCTTCCATGGGTATTATTATTAAGACAATATAATTATGATTGTGGCCTGATATTACCATTTAAATGTAGTAATTTAAATACAAAATCAAATGTTTGTATTAAGAGCTTAACCTTGGTTGGAATAAAGTTTGCAATACAAAAACAGGCTCGAACATAATTTTTGACTAGGGTAGACACCCTTTTTTAATTATTGGAAATCATCAAATGACTCCTTCTGGTCTGGGCGGAGCGGAAGGGAGTGTCAGATTCTTACTGAATAAATCCCATCTGTGTTCCTCCAAATGCGAACTCCAAATGTTCTAGGGCCGCGGTGACTCTTGGGAACAAATTCCGGTAGACACCCTAGTCCAAAATGATCACTGGCTTATTGTTCTCAGAGAAATGTGTTCACATACCTAATAATTAGATTACAATATCCAAAGTCTATTAATAAACAGTATTGAGGATAAGGAACAGAGGTCGCCACTTTCGACTACCTTCATCACCAAAAGCTGAGTGTGGAGTGGAATTTGATTCCACATAATAACCATAATGTGGAACATTGTAGGATAAAGAAAGCAAATGCTTAGAAATGGATTGGTGGATGCTAAATGTACTTCATAAAGATCATAGACCAGCCTAAAGCGCTGTCAAAAATATGCGAAAGTTACCTTACTTATAACGAAGAATTTTTGAAATTCATCTAGACAAACAGACTTCTGTGGCCATAATTCTAATCCTAGCTTCTGTTCACAGGTCTCTTAGTAACTAAATACATTGTCCCACCCACAGACAGCCCTATCTCTCAAAGAGGAGGAGATGACCAAGTCCTCATCATGGCTGGACCTGGTCTTCTCTCTGTTGACCCTGAACAAAGCCACAAAGGAACACCTGGAGTCCACGCTACAGCCTGAGTTTATTGACAAGTTGCTTTCTGCTGGCGGTAAGGATATCTTCATATTTCTTTTTTTTATAAACTGTTTTAAATAAGAGTTGATTTTGATTCGGTAATCCAAAAATAAGAGAAATTTGGAAGGAGAGCTATGTGCTCAATTTTAGGTTCAAGTCGGGTATGAGCATTAAGCAATCAATCTGCCACCAAACACATCTCCTTATTATAGACGCCACAGACAGCCCTCTTTGCATATGCTGCGTTTGCGCTGAGGAATCAACAGTCCACGTCATCCTGGTATGCAATGCCGTGGCTACTCAATGAGCACGAAATACTAGGAACAGTGAGGTCGAGTGAGGAGGGTTAGCCACGAACTCCACGCACACGGACCGGATGTGAGGTTAACGGCGGAAATCAGTGTCGCTATAACTACAGACTACATAATTTAACTGTATTGAAAGAAATACGACCCCATGCTTTAAATCACATCGCTTCAAAAATCTCATAATATCTTTTCCAGAAATCCCCATCCCCTGCCGTCGAAAGCTGATGATGATAGACGCGTACCTGAACCTCACAAGCCCGGGCGCCGCGCGCCTGCACGAGGACATATCAGTCGGAGTGCCCGTGGTCTACACCAAGGAGAAGTCCTTCTACGTCCAGAGCATCATGGACACCTTCAAGAGCCTGGTGTCTGCTGAGGCGTTCTTGAAGAGAGATTGCAATTCCGGCATGGGCTTTTTATATGGTAAGTTTATCTATCTGTTCAGCCTACTCTATTAGCGATGCAGATAATAACTAGCGCCGCCAGTGTTTTGTGAAGCGGTCTAAGAACGACACTTTTGACAGTTTTTGCACAGCGCTGCAAACGTGTGGGGAATTCCCCAAACTGCAGGGAATCTTAAGTTAGGGAATTTGACTTAGATTTTTGGGGAATTTAATAAATTGTTGTTGGCAACTCTGTAAGTGTCGTTCTTAGGCAACTTCTAAATTTCGCCGCTAGAGGCGCGTGCGTAATCTTTGCATCGCCAATAATGTTGGGGTCGCCTTCCAGCATGCAGTCTGCCTAAATGACCACCACAACCCAGTATCTGGGTGACATGATATAATTTAAAGACTGGTGACAGATTTTCTAGCTTCTAACTACCCGGTACGGCTGTCCATTATCTACAAGTTCTTTTACGGTAAGTAGTGTTTTTTAAAGCAGTTCCTACTAAGATATAGCAGTAGGAGTGTCCGTGGTGTAGACCAAAGAGAAGTCCTTCCACGTTCAAAGCATCATGAACTCCTTCAAGAGCCTAATGTCTGCCGTGGCGTTTGTAGAGGTAGTGCAATTCTTATGGCTTCTTATACGTAAGTCTATCAATCTGCCTAGACTTTGCTGGAAGGTCGGAGTGGTTCCAGGATAACCAGATGCACCTACGCCAGTATTTTACATGAAGCAACTGCCTGTCTGGCGTCCAATATCTATTAACTAGTAGCACAATACTCTTTGCCAAGACTGACATCAGATTTTCTGGCTTCTGACTACCCGGTGCAACTGTCAAAGAATTACAAGTTCTTGTATGGTAAGTTATATTCATAAAGCAGTTTTTACAAAGACATATTAGTCGGCGTGCCCGTGATATACACCAAGGCTAAGAACAATTTAACACCCGTTAGTATTATTGTTAATGTATAATCCGTGGTGCTTGGCAACTGAACACATAACCCAGTTGTATATGTCCCTTGGTGCCTATTTGCCCTAGCTCTGTTCTGTCTCCTGCTTGATAAGGAGGGAAGTGAAATTCTTTTTCGTACTCCTCCGCTGTTATTTTCTCATTAATTTCGTTGCGGGATCCAAGACAGTTGAATCGTTTCTCCGGGACTCGTCGAGCTTCATTGACTCGGCATTTTTCTGGTGGTCGCAACTGTTGATTCTGGCTTTCAGGAGTTGCAGTGGTTGGGAATGTGTGGCGAGCTTGTCCCAAAAAAAAATACACCAAGGAGAAGTCCTATGACCAGAGTATCATGGACACCATCAAGAGTGTAACTTAGTATCTGTTGACGCGTTTTTGTAGTGTAATTCGCGTATTTTTTCTTACGTTCGTTCGTTTGGTGAGTTAAATACTCATTCCAACGAAAAAGTTTTGATTACGATCTGAATTGATTTGAGAAAGTACGACTGGTAGGCTTCCTTTGAAAAAGCAACAGATTTGTTAATATTATTCTCTGTTTAACTTTACATTGTCTGTGATGTTGAAGTGATGAGTGATGAATTGCAGTGACGTCACATAGACTATAATAAGATTTGTTTAATTCACAGACGCGGAATTTGCAGTAAACGCTAAATGCCATCCTGTACCTTTAGAGAAAGCAGAAAACAACAAAAGGTAACTTTTTACTTAAATATGCAGTTTCATACTGTCTTCTACGTGAAGTGTTTATTCAATTGACAGGCCTGTTGGTCTAGTGGTTAGTGACCCTGACTGCAAAGCCGGAGGTCGTGGGTTCGATTCCCACCCAGGACAAACTTTGTGTGATGAGCATAACTGTTTGTTCTATGTCTGGGGGTAATTGATCTATAATATGTATGTATTTATAAATTATATAAGTATGTAGGTATATCAGTTGTCTGGTTACCATAACACAAGCTCTGCTTAGCTTGGGATCAGATGGCCGTGTGTGAGTTGTCCCAAGATATTTATTTAGATATATTTATTTAATTCTATAAGGTACGGATAGACTTGAAGACTGAAGAGTTTATTTGTTTGTTTGAACGCACTTATCTCTGGAACTACCAGTTGGATTTGGAAAAATATTTTTGTATATGATAGCCATATTCATGAGGAAAGCTATACGGGAACGGGAAATTCCTACGGGAAAAACGGGATATGCGCGTAAAAAGTCGCAGGCATGAGCTAGTTAAGTTTATTTATGAACTAGCTGTCTCCCGCGGCTTCGCTCCCGTCAACTGGCTACCTACCTACCTATCCTACACCTACCCTACACCTACCCTACACCTACCCTACACCTACCCTACACCTACCCTACACCTACCCTACACCTACCCTACACCTACCCTACACCTACCCTACACCTACCCTACACCTACCCTACACCTACCCTATACCTACCCTAAACCTACCCTACACCTACCCTACACCTACCCTACACCTACCCTACACCTACCCTACACCTACCCTACACCTAGCCTACACCTACCCTACACCTACCCTACACCTACCCTACACCTACCCTACACCTACCCTACACCTACCCTACACCTACCCTATACCTACCCTATACCTACCCTACACCTACCCTACACCTACCCTACACCTACCCTACACCTACCCTACACCTACCCTACACCTACCCTACACCTACCCTACACCTACCCTACACCTACCCTACACCTACCCTACACCTACCCTACACCTACCCTACACCTACCCTACACCTACCCTACACCTACCCTACACACACATGCATGCAAATAATTCTATTTTATTGAGGTATTTCTTTCCGACTTGCTAGACAAAAGTTGTGATAGCTCGGTTAATATACATGTTATAATAGTAGTTTATGCAACGACCATATAAAAAGGGTTATTAAAACACGAGTGTGGGTTTATCACACGAGGCGTAGCCGAGTGTGATAATAGCATCACACGAGTGTTTTAATACCTAATTATATGCCGTTGCATACACTATTTTATCTTCACTCATACAGTTGAAATAAAATAAGTGGAAAAATAGTTAATTCCAATATGGCGGATATTCTCATTGCGTATTCGAATGACTGCGCAGCGCGCTCAAACATAGACAAAGATAAAAGCTGGCTCATTGACTTAAGTCAATCAGCCCGCGCCAAAAATTAAAAAGAAAAAGTGTGCTTTAAAAATTAAAAAGTTATTTTATGATGCAGTTGTTTAAAAATCGAAGGAAAATGTTGAACTGTAATGGTTTTTTTTTTAAATTTTACCTATCCACGAAAAAAAAGTATGTATTTATGCATTCGTTTTTGAACTCATATTTGGAACATTACGTTGTGAGTGTAGATAAATAGTAGTTTATGCAACGACCATATAAAAAGGGTTATTAAAACACGAGTGTGGGTTTATCACGCGAGGCGTAGCCGAGTGTGATAATAGCATCACACGAGTGTTTTAATACCTAATTATATGCCGTTGCATACACTATTTTATCTTCACTCATACAGTTGAAATAAAATAAGTGGAAAAATAGTTAATTCCAATATGGCGGATATTCTCATTGCGTATTCGAATGACTGCGCAGCGCGCTCAAACATAGACAAAGATAAAAGCTGGCTCATTGACTTAAGTCAATCAGCCCGCGCCAAAAATTAAAAAGAAAAAGTGTGCTTTAAAAATTAAAAAGTTATTTTATGATGCAGTTGTTTAAAAATCGAAGGAAAATGTTGAACTGTAATGGTTTTTTTTTTAAATTTTACCTATCCACGAAAAAAAAGTATGTATTTATGCATTCGGTTTTGAACTCATATTTGGAACATTACGTTGTGAGTGTAGATAAAATAATTTATAGCCTATAGCACTCAGGAATAATGTAGCTTTCTACCAGTGAAAAAAATTTTAGAATTGGATCATTAGTTTCAGAGATTACCCCCTACATACAAACTTACAAATTTTACCTCTTTATAATATTAGTATAGATTATAAATATTGAAATGCAGGGTAAGCTGTACTTTAAACGTGTGCATTAAAGTTGCTTTTCCAATTTACGTGTTTGGAAACAAAAATGCTAACATAGTATAATTGGATCTCTAAGTTTGGATTCTCAATAAGCAATTAATTCCAGCGTGTACCGGATAGCGGTGCTAGGCCTGGACTACCACGACATGACGCGCAAGTCGGCCGTGCCGCTCGGCATCAACCAGCTCGAGACCAGGCTACTAACACTTAAGGTAATTGACAATATCCTACTGCCCATTCGATCAGAAACTTAATCTGGCATTTAGGAATTGGAGGTTGAACAATGTCTTGTTCAATTAAACCCATAGATCCTCTGGTAAGAGAGGAGTGATAGTGTGGAGCCAAATGGAGAAATGGGCCTCATCAGTAGGCTTAAAGTCACCCATAGGGCAATGCTCGGAATTTCCTTGCGTGATTGAATCAGGAATGATGATATCCGCAAGGAACCAAGTTAACCGACATAGCCCGAAGGATCGCCAAACTGAAAGTGGCAGTGGGCAGGGCACATAGCTCGCAGAACAGATGGTTGATGGAGCCGAACAGTTCCGCAAGACGCAGCGGTAGTAGGCCTCCCACATGTGCAGCGAGCAGCTGGGGGGGCTGTGGTGGCGACACGTAGGAGAGGCCTATATCCAGCTGTGGACGTCTGCAGGCTGATATGATGATGATGATGATAGTATTGAGCCTCTTCACAGGACATGCGAGCACTGCATGATTTAAATGAGGCCAATGATAGAGCTATACTGGTCGGAAAAAAAAGTTACCTCAATCGCCACAAAAAAAGCCAACAAGCGTGTTAGTAAAATGCTCAAAGCTTCTCTGTGTTGTAGAGGTTTTTACTCAGCAATTAGACGAAAACAGTCCAGTATTTTAAATTCTACCTAACCACTAACCGTAACCCGTCCCTTCACATGTAGCATATTTTTTAAAATTCTAACTTGGATCTTTTGTTCTACATTCCAGGGCTTCAAAGTACTCCAGATTCCATACACAGAGTTTAACCCCAAAGACAAGTTAGTGTCCAGGGTGCAGTACATCGAGAAGAGATTGAAGGAAATCGTCAACACTCCGCAAGCGTAGTCGCCATAATGTAGATATGTACAATAATGTATTGTTTAATGTATGTATGTATGTTGTTCGTAAACTGGGCACACCAACAAGACTTCTGGCGTGGGCGTCAAATGTGCGAGTGGGACGTTGAATACTACAGTTTAGTGTCATCCCGCTTCCGCGTTTGACCTGACCGCAGCTGCCGCGTTGGTGTATGTTGTAGCAATATTTCTATTACACTTCGTTGTCAGAGAGAGATGGCGTTATACAATACGAATAGCGCTATCTCTTTTTCGCATCAGAAGTGTGATTTTGATACTTTAAAGTACGGTCCTTAGAAATACGTAGATACTGTGAAAATATCTGTTTTGATCAGAACGACTATAGCAGAAATTATTAAAGTTAACTGTTACCAAGACGTTGGAAAACTGATTAATTTTCTAACGCCCGGTGCTCGTTGATGATATTTAGGCAATGTTTTTTTTATCCTGTTATTGTGTAAAACTAAAAATGGTCCTGACATGTAACGGTTTAGTGCAACATTAGTTAATTTTCCTAAAAATCGTGACGTTGAACTAATCATTCGTCACGTCACTTACAAAATCTTAATAAACGGATATTCAGCAAACATTTTCTACTTGATATTTATGATGTTTTCACAATTTTCAAATAATTTAAAATGTCTAGTTACCAACCAGTTAGAACCATACCGTATTAATGTAATTTATTAGTTAAATTGATGCGTGGGAATACATAGAAACTGACGTCCAATAATGGCCACCAATACCAATACCAATACTCCTGTACTTATTTTGATGAAACTATGTAACAGATTATTGGACGTTTTTATTGGGCAACCAATGTTTGTAGCGGAATTTCATGATTTTTGTGTACAAATATTTTAATATTAAATTGACGCCTAGAATACTGCGCATGTTAGTGAATCATTTGCTAAGACTCATTTTGGCGTACTTTCAGTATGAACTTCGACCATTTTTGAAATTCATAGGTCAAAATGGGATAAATACAGATTGCCAGGATTTGGTGACAAATAGAGATTTCCTCTACTGAATCGATAAAAAAAAAGTTTTTTATACTAGTTTTATAAATGGGAAAGTTCATGTGTAAGTTACATTGATTGTCTCAACGGATGTTCGAAACTTGACACACGACAAAGATATAGCATACTTTTTATCCCGGGGAGGCTTCTGACACCAGTCTTGCCAAGAAGTACCGTGTTACCCAGTTAATGGGTTGTGGAAGTCTGGTAGGCAGCCACTTCAGGTAAAATATTGGTATTTAACTGAAGCCGGTTTGACTGCGAGCCGACCCCATATCGTTGGGAAAAGGCTAGGCATATGATGGTACTTTTTATCGCGGGAGTATGTTCTATTGAGATTATTTTCGAATATCACGAGGGTGAAACCGCTGGCATTAACTGTTCTAAACAATTTTCAAGGGTCTTGTATTTAGTATTATTGTTAATAACTCATATCCTAAGTAATTGGCTCCACTTGACTCAACCTGCACTCTTTCTCCCTCAATATTAACAGTTATCGCTTATTGTTTGTTTTTGTTGTCATGGCGAGTGAGTCCGGAGGAGTGGAGGAAATTCTCAATCAATTCCTTCAAAATAATTTGTAGAATATGGGTGTCATTTTGGGCCTTTGGGGATCAAATATGTGTTTAATTATTCAGCTTAAAATATTTGTATACAAAACTCAGTTTGAACAACTTGACAATGTATGAATGAGTGGATGAGATTGTAGATACGGCTGTTAATATTATTTAAATAAAACAGATTTAACAATACGTAAAGCTTATATTTATTTTATCTTTAAATCACATTTCCTTATCGTATTAAATTACATTGCGAGGTATGATCGAGCGATTGATCACATAACTCGGTAGCCCGCAATGTTATGCAACTGTACAATGAGAACTGGTTGCAGTTCTCGTCAAGTAACTGTTCCCCTCTGAAGTTGACTACGAGTGGGTGCGTAGTAGTCAAAATTACGAACAAACTGCAACTGCGCATGCCCAAGAGACATGGGGGCGGGGATTATGGCGGCGCGATTTTATGTCTCAGTCTTACGTTTACGTTGGATGCATGCTTGCGTCTCGCTTGCTCCTTCTACGTGACTGCACCAAGCGATCTGCGCAAATGGCTAACTTCAGAGGGGCACAGTTATTTGACGAGAACTGTACAGGTGTAAACGTTGCCTAACAGGTGCGAGCAGATCGACCACCAGGTATACCAGGTTTAAAGGAGGTCGGCTGATCTGGCGAGTCTCCCCAGCTTGGCCCAATTTGAACCTCAAAAGTTAGGGAACCTAGCGAAGATCTCTTTTCGCCCAAATTTTATCCTGGGGAGAATTGGGATTATGTATTTAAATGTGGCCAAGTTGGATTCTCCCCAGGTCGGCCACCTAGAGCATAAAACTGTTAAACCAGTGTCCGACAGATTCTGATATTTGGCGACTAATTAGCGACATTTTTTTTTGTGTTATCATGGCCATGCCAGTGTCAGTCACACGCTTTACTAACCAAACTTAAAAATTAATTTTTCGAATGCCATGGTCAGTTCCGAGCAATATAGTATGGCAACAATGCGGTTTCTCTGATTATACATACAACAACAACTATACGTACCTATCTGCTTGAATTCATAATTCGAGATGATCTAAATCCGCCACCAACTCAATCATCGACACTAACGTTGTGTAAATTGGGTCGATTTTTAATGTGACATCTATATTAAAAAAAGGCCTTAATAAATACTTCTCGATCTCGGTTGCAATCAAATTTGAATTTTGTCTTGTATAACACAGAGATTTTAGTTACAAAATTTAAAAATGATCTCCAATTCTGAATTCAAATAAATGCAATACAGGGATGTTGACATTGCCAAACAAAAATCAACATTGTGTAACTCAAAATTAAGTCAAATACTAAAAATAACCTTAGCGCGTCTGTTTGCTTAGATGCGCTCTCGAGTTATCTTTAGTCTACCGATGCTTGCCGATATTGGACATGAATCTGTAACAAAGTTTTTATTATAAGCATTTTAAACTAAAGGAGAATTCACACGTTCCACAACCACACCACAGCGACAAAAAGTGGTCAAACAGTGGTTATATTACATGTGAAAAGTGTCACTGCAGATTCTTGCAGTTTTGTTGTGGTAACTGCAAAATATCGATAGGTGCGTTGTCGCTAGTAATTGCGTTGCGGTGACGTTGCGGCTAGTATTTGCAGACAGATAAATCGATTCCGATCGACTTATCAAAGAAAGAAAGAAACTAGTTTATTTGGCTCACACACAATGTACGTACAAATAAAAAAACAGTGTGTGCCTCGTACATGCGCCAAATAGGTCCAGTTCCGCAAAATGCCAGACAACTAGGGGCTGCCTGACGCTGGTTTTCAACTGAACCTTACGTTGAT
The DNA here is from genome assembly GCA_947386135.1 of Melanchra persicariae. Lineage (NCBI taxonomy): Eukaryota > Metazoa > Arthropoda > Insecta > Lepidoptera > Noctuidae > Melanchra > Melanchra persicariae. The sequence continues at coordinate 2,627,031 of OX376656.1, read as the reverse complement.
GTGTACGGATGTAAACCAGTAGTAATCAGTGTTTAACCAAATCATATGGCTTTGTTATCAACCTACATTGTCCCACTGCTGGGCACAGGTCTCCCCTACAGCCTTCCACTCCTCCTGGTGTGTTGTCTTCTCCGACCAGTCCGTCATGAACGCCTCCCAGTCGTCACGCCAGCATTTCTTTGGCCTGCCTCGGCGACGACGTCTCTCCTCTGGCTCCCACTACGTAACGACTCTGGCCAACTGTCCATGCATTGATGCATTCTCTCCCATTTCAGCCTGACAGCCTTGTTGCTTACATTGGCAATTCCAGTTTTGGAGCGACTAGCGAGTTTTTATAAATAAGGTTGCGTCTTAATTCAAAAAAGACTTACGATCCGAAATTCCGGAAGAATTCCGCGAACGCCTTGATGACATCGCTGAAGAAGATGGCGATCTGAGGGATGTGCATTTTGGTCTCCGCGGGAGTGAACACCTTGTGGCGGTTCAGCTTCTGTAGGCTCCTGAAGTTATGTCGACCAACGCCCACCTTGCCGAAGAGACGGTACTGTGGGAAGGAGACTGATGTTAAGTTTTGTATTTGAAGATGACCACGACATTGATATACCTACCACGCGGTGTTCATCTTTAGGTATAAGTAAGTTAACGTAACGTAACTTACACGCCAAATTTCAGCTTTCTACAACCAGTAGTTTCGGCTGTGCGTTGTCTGTCAGTCACTCAGCAGTTAGTAACGGAAAAGTTCTGTAATTATATTGATGACTTTTGGAGCGAGTCCCACTTGTGGTGTACGGGGCACTCGGCGCTAAATGGCACTGTGCTTAGTGTTACTAATTTTGTAATAAATAATGATTGTTCATGGTTACCTGCGCATCTGTCAAATGGATCGGTGAAGTGAATATGATCCAGGTGACAGCTTCATTGCATTCAGGTGACGTCAGGGACCCGGAGTACGTGTAGTACGACTCTATGCTGGTAGCCATCAGTTTTCTGGAAAACGAGCGAAGCATTTTTTCAAAGGGATCAGGATGTAACCGAACCTTCAAATCAGATTTTTAAAATTCGTTTCCAAAATACATTTAACCTTAAAAATCGTCGGCCCTATGGGATAGGCCACAGTATTATCCTCTTCATATTTTCGAGTAGATGGCCAACTCTTTAGATTGTTAGGGCCCACTAGGTGGCCACGTTAATTACAGCGTCGATGGCATTCATTAAATCCCCCAAAGTACACCTGTACTGTGGGGGATTTAATGCCACATTTTAAAGTGCCCCAAGTGCCCATGCGTTTGGGGTACTCTTACATCTGGCTCATGTTCTGTACAGGGGCAATCGAAAAAGTGCTGGCTATTGCCCTGCGTTGTCTGCATCCATCGGCTTCACACCACCACCGTGTAGAGGAGAGGGTAGGCAATTCTCCAAAACTGAGGGTCTCGTAATAAATTAATCTCGTAAGTCAGTATATGGTATAGTATCTGTAGTACTAATCATTTTTAAAGTCTTAGGTATAACACTGATGTACTTGAGGCCAGGTCTTTTCGACAAATTTCGTCAAATAGTGACCTAATTAGGTGCCATAACAAGATAATGCGTTAAGGAAGAAGGTGATCAACTTGCCAAATATTGAAGCCAATCATTCTTAATTCCATCCTAATTCAGATCAATTTACTATCTTCAACTTTTAAAGTTAATTGCAAACGTGCCCATTAAAAATAACTTGTTGACTTATCTCTTACTTAAAAATTAAATAACAATTGGCACAATGCCATTAATTGAAACGGATTAAGAAAAGAATTATGGCATGAAAGTTAACAAATGCGTGATAACACGGAAAAAACCGGTCAATACAAAGGTCAGACTACAAAGAAAGTGCGAGTCGGACTCACATACAAAGGGTTGCGTAGGTACATAGGGAGACCAACAATCACCCATCCTTGAACTAACCTCGGCAGGAGCTGCTTGCTTCGAGTCCCTTAGTAATAGTGGTATACTCACGTCATATCAAGGAGAACTCCACTGGTCCTGTCTCCTGTGGTATTGAGGAACATGGGGATGTACCTACTTCATGAATTCCGATGCCTCATCATCAATGAACTAACCTCGGCAAGAGTTGCTTGCCTAAGTATTTCAGTAACGATGGTATACTGATCAGGACATATTTATTTATTTAATTCTCTGCGCACACAGATGTACAGAGGCAGAATTTGTTTACATATCGAGGAGAACTCCACTGATCCTGTCTCCAGTAGTATTGAGAAGCCTAGGGATGTACTGCATGAACTCCAACGCCTCTTCATCAATAAACTAACCTCGGCAAAGGCTGCTTATCTCAAACCTCAGTAACAATGGTATACTCACGACATATCGAGGAGAACTCCACTGATCCTGTCTCCAGTAGTATTAAGGAGCCTGGGGATGTACTGCATGAACTCCGACGCTTCTTCCTGATAGTCCTCGATCTCGGCTTGCACCTGTAGCACACAGTTTACCATTATCCTCATCATTGGATTGCCTCTGAAGTCCAAAGGTCGCAAGCGATAATATTAAGCATGAGATCTGTGGTTCCATTCCCAGGTCGACCAAATGCTATTGGGCTTTTCACTTTGGATTTTACAGTGTTTCAGCACAGAGCGGATGGATTTGTGCCAGATTGCTGGCAATGGTCTCGCCCCCTACTATATGGGACTTTAAGAGATACCTACCTGGCGAAATGTGGCTAAGCATTGACCGTCTCTAAGCGCCGCCACATCGATTACATGTGCTTCTAACAAGCCAGCGGATTCCGGGTTGTCGGTTCGATCGTTATGACCACATTGTTAGACCTTCCAATACAATGATAACCCTTGTGGGAAGGCGACCTGAGCTAATAGCCTCATCAAGCACAAATAGTCACTGGGCTGCTGCTAGGAACTTCACTGTAAAAAATCCCAAATAAACTTTGTCCAACCTGTGATTCGAACCAGCTGGTCCGTTCTGTAAAAATCATATCGTGAAAACTTAGGTGAAGTGAATATGGAGTGAGCTGTCAATCCATCCGATTAGCCGCTCCAGCATGTGAAAATTCTAAATTATATAATATATCTTGCTTAATAGTAATAATAAAGATAAAAATCGCGAAAATCAGGCGGCACGCCGGTGTGCCGGCAGTGCTCGAGCGGAGTGGTATGAAAGTTTATTTATTAATTTAAACTTTATGTACAAATGTGGTACATGGGCGGACTTAATGCAACAAGGCATTCTCTACCAGTCAACCTTTGGGTTAAAAAGACTACACTGTAGTAGGTGTACAAAAAAAAAAAAAAGTATAGTACCTACAGTTTACTTTTTGGGACGCAGATGAGAGCTAGGTAGGTATTCTATCTGTCCCCTTGAAGCGTCTTACGATGAGGTTGATGATTCGGAGACGGAGTGAAAATTCAACTTGCAGTAAATGATGTATTATGTATTGACACACGGTAACACTTAAGAATAATATTGATTGTTTATAATTAACTATTACTAGATAACACAGTATGGACTAACGCAGTCCGTGACTCGCGGCGGTTGAACCGCTGCGGCCCCGACATGTGAAAATTCCCAAAAAAAAAAAATCTTATGTAATAGGTAAATAAACATTAAATTCGCGATTAATTCGCGACACACCGGTGTGTCGCCGGGGCCGGAGCGGTGAAGTGAGAGAGGGACGCTAAGGGTAGCGCCCCGAATAGTCTCTTGTGTTGCCACTTAACAAGGGCGCGTCCTTCTCTTAAATATTAATACATGCAATCCTATGTCTAAGGTGCGTCACATATAAGTAGGGTAGGCTGGGTACGATTGTGACAATTTAGGTTTGACCGCCAATAATTTTGTTAATTTACTAGTTAGTTGAGACAAAAAATTACTTAAATCGTAGTTTGTACATTTCTCTACACAAAAATACTCAAATTTTGTCTTATAATACGCTGTATTAGTTATAGCATCAAATTTGAAAAAAAGGGAAAATGTCACAACCGACCACATCCCAAGGACGGTTGTGACAGTGGTGATAAAACACCATGACTAACCTAAATTATCTACGTAAAAAGTAATCATTTGTTATTAACTACTAATATTTAATTCATAACAAAAAAATGTTTGCTGTAGTATATCTGCATACCAATAAAAGTAAATATTAAAAGAATCTGAACAAAAAAACGTTATTTTGGCTGTTGAAAAGCAATGTGGCCTCCTGCTTTTGTTTACGTCGCGCACCGGCTAACGCAATACTGGGCAACATGTGTAGACATGCATCGCGCTTCTTTTTCCCCTTACACTCATCCCCGTATTCCGTATAGTTTCGCTATTACTAGCACTTCGCCCGCGACTTCGTCCGCGTGGGAATAGTAGGTACTCCACAAACTGCAACGCCCCCTATACATATCCCCTTATAAAGGTTAGTTTTGGAAAATTAAGCACAACGATTCTCATTATTGGTTCAGCGCAACTGTTCACCCCGTTCAGCCCGTCAGGGGTTGATTATGCAAAAATTGTTAGGTACCTACATGATCTGTTTCAATTATCCCACTTTTAGTTTGTTCATAGAATTCCGACGTAAATTGAAGCAAACTATAATTTCCTCCCCTAAAAACTTATTCACCCCTGCTTCACCCCTTATTATGTATGTACCAAGTTGATTTTCGAAAAATCCAAACATTTGTTATTCTTATTGTTTTATCGAAAACATTTAAATGCCGTGGTGTTTCAACTTCATCGGACCAAGCATTGATACGATTCTCCCCAGTTCGCTCAAGCCGCGACATTTTTCTTACTCCGAGCATGTTTATTACCGTCGTAACTTTTGAACGAAAGGTCCGATTTGAATAATTTAAAGTGTAATTTACACGGACATAATCAACCTTAATTATCAAACCATTTAAATGGATAAGGATTGATATCATGACACCGAAATCACCATTTTTTCAAATCACCAAGGATTTGCTTGAATAATTTGAACAAAAAGCGGTCATGGTGACTTAACCATAATAGTTAGACATATGGTATCGCGGACTTTTTTGTAGACATTGATGACCTCTATAAAACTGTAGTACATCACTTTGCTCTATTGTCAATAGATTCCGCAGCGTACGCGATATAAGGATTTTTTCTCACACCTTGGGTTACATTATCGAAGTTTTCATACGGATCCCTAACTTTTTTGAAAATATTCTATAGCCTATGTCCATCATCGATAATGTACAATTCTACTGGTGAAAGAATTTTTCAAATCGGTCCAGTAGTTTCGGAGCCTACTCATTTCAAACAAACAAACAAACAAACAAACAAACAAACAAACAAACAAACAAATCTTTCCTCTTTATAATATTAGTGTAGATAACGACTGTCACTACCGTACCCTGGCACAATCGTACCCAGTCTACCCTACCTACCTAAACAACACGTGACACCTACTTGAAACTCACTCCCCCTAAATGTATGGTGAGATTTTTACAGAATATACCAGCAGGACCCCGTGTTTACACCACTGTTTAAATCAGCATTTATCACCACTGGATAAATGAGGTAGGAGCTTCTAAATCATGGTAAAAAAAAAATACAAACATCCGAATTGAGAACCTTCTCCTTTTTTAGAAGTCGGTTAAAAATACACTTTTACTAGCTGGACACATCATTGCTCACCACTAGAAGAGATAGTTTTTAAACGCGGTCTATTAATAATAGTAAAAAAACCGGCCAAGTGCGAGTCGGACTCGCGTGCAAAGGGTTCCGAATGATTATATTTTTGTAACATGTTTGTTACTTTAAAATCATAGACTTCTTATAGGTTTTCCTGTAATCTATAAGTAGGTAAACTCATCATCTGTATTTTTTCAAAATTTTAGAGGGGGAATGGTCAATTTTCATCTAGAGTCAAAAGTCATTTATTTAAAATTAGGCTGAGAACCACAGGACCAGATGTTGTGGCGACACTTGGGACATAGGTCCAGCAGTGGACGTCTTTCGGCTGATATGATGATGATGATGAGTCTGAGAGCCAGCACTTTTTGAAGGTCAACGTCATTCATAAAGACAGTCTCCCAAAACTCCCGCCCGTCACCACTTCCGAGTGTCTATTTTCTTTAATAACATCGGTATGAAATATTTTAAAATTGTAAAAAAAAGTCGGTTGTATTTTTTTTATTTAAGTTATTAATCAAAGACGATTTATTAACAAATCAACTCATTATAAAGAACAAAAATGTACCTACTGAAAAGTAGTTTATTTTTTTAGATACAGAACAAGTAACTACTTATTAGTACTTAGTACTTATTATTAGAAGGACGGTTAAATTACCATTATTGAAGTTAGCTTTATCAAAATGATAAGCTAAAAATTGATTAGTTTGGTCAATGGATGGCACTCTGGTCTGGTCTAGTCAATAGGACACTTGACTGTAGTGGACCCGGGGGATGCCAACTCGGTAATAGCTAGGTACTTATTGTGTTTTTCCATTAGAAAATATCCCTTCTGAGCTTTCTACAATACCTTCGTAACTACGAAGTCAAAAGTATATTGTAACCTCCTGGGCTGCAACCTCTGGCAGCCAAGTTAGTCGTTGGGACTTTGGAAGCGTCCAGTAGAAAAATAAATACCTTGTATTTTAAATTAGGAAATAATGTTTTTGTTTTATAATAGTCATGTAGTAGCCAGCCAGTTGGGCCGGATGACTCTAACAATTATTCCGTTTAATCTCAACTAGAGTCTCATTTCTAACATTTTATAAGTAGCCCACATGCAGGAGCCCTGTGGTGCTACAATATCTTGCTTGAACTTTTTCACTACTGGGCAAAGACGTCCCTGCAATCCTTCAAATGTTCCCGATTCGGTGCGTCTTCTTGCCAATTCCTAAGAGACATCCAAGTCGCCACGCTAGTAGAGTAGAGTAGGGACTCCGTTTTCCGCACTTAGACTCCCATTCGTTGCGTTGTGCGTGGGTGTCCTGACTATGTTAGCCATCGTTGGCCATCGTAGTCGTCACGTATATTCTTCGTGGTCTACCGCGGCGTCATCTCGCAATATAAGGGCACTAAATCTGAATTTTACGAGCCTATCGCTCGACGAGCATGCGGCAGCCATGTCAAGCCCGAAAGTAACTGGTCTAGCACTCGCTCGCGTGACTATGGCACGTGAGGTAATTAGTTCAATTCTCAGTTTAGGCAAGAACATCCGTTATATTATGCAGGGTAAAATCAAATGAATAAGCTATAGTCACTGACGTGAATATATTGACCTGGATATTTGATATCCAAGTGATGATAAATATATGTGTGTGTTGGGGTCGACTACCAGTTTACAGCACTAAGTAAATCATATTTTTTTGTCTTATACCTAAGGTAAATAACCAGTCGAATATGTAAACCTCTCATCGTGTAAACTCAGGTGGAATGAGCGCGAACTGTAATTCCATCTTGAGTAGGTACATGAATTTGACAGCTCACTTCGTGATCACTTCACGCAAGCCTTCTCTTCGACATGTCTACAGAATCGCACTGCAGGCACCTCATCGAATACAGAGTACATCTACTTCTAAACTGGAAGAGGTAGGTATAGTAGCCAGTATATCAAGCTACAACAATCTGTCAAATTCCTTAAATAGATTTTCAAGCTTATCGCTACAGCATTAGTTTCAAGGTTGACTGGGAAAATTTGACAGTTTCGGGTAGCTTGATGTGCTGTCTGTACTTACATAGATTCGTTCATACAACTTCCAATAAATTACAGAAAGACAGTTTCAAAAAGAAATGTTAACCTTTCACAATTTCAATGATAAACCTACGATGAACGTGTCAAGGGCACAAGGCCACACTTTATGCAATCCTAAGCAACATTTTGTGTTATATTGTGTTTATTTGTAACATTCTTGCAGTTTGCGAAATATGAATGATAAAACCTTTAATTGAAGTAGCTGATTGTTGTTTTGCACATGTTTTATCGCTGATTTGGTTAATTGGCACATATCAATTAGTAGGTAGCAGGTAGGTAGGTACCTACATACTTCATATTGGTACTTTATGAGTTAGGTAGTAGCTTTTTCCCCGGCTTTGCTCCCGTGTCTAGCCCTAGCCTTCATGAACCGTGCATTTTTCCGGGATAATAACAAAAGTGATTTACAATCGTATACTCAATAAAGTTCAGTTGAAAACCAGCGTTAGGTCGACGCTGACGCAGGCTTTCTATGACGTTTTTTGGGGACAGAAACACGAAAGAAAAAAACAAAAAAACTTTAATTTCGGTAGTCGGTGTCAAATAACTAGGAAGCAACCAAACACCGACTACCGAAATAAAAGTTATTTTGTACTTTGTAGGGCTTTTTTTTGGAAGCGGGGTTTTTTTTGTAAAAAAGTTTTTTTTTTTTCACTTTTTAGTGGTACCCCACACCTAACAACACCACTGGAAAGTCACAGGAAAGCAAAAATACGCAATTTCGTATACATGGATGATTTTTCCACATATTTTTTCCAGCTATTTGGATTTATAACCAAATTGCCCGACCGATTTTGATAAAATTTAAATGGGACCAATCGAGCAGTATATCCTTTCACATAAAACGAAAGAACCGAGACCGATTTGAAATAATTTTTCAAATCGGTTCATAAATGACGGAGATATGACGTAACAAACACAAAAAAATTACAATCGAATTGACAACCTCCTCCTTTTTTGGAAGTCGGTTAAAAATTGTTAGATAATTTATACAGGGCGGGAAGTCTCGATATAGAACCGATCGCTTCCCGACCAAATTCGGTCGATAAGTTCTAAGGCCAAACTCGATCGCGATCCATGGATCAGATCATTGATTTTGATCGTGGATTGCTTGAATTCCATTCCATGATGGACATTCTCAGTGTACAATAAAATAATATACCTATTTTTAAATCTAGATGAGATTGGAAATGAAATGTTGGTGAAAAACTTACATTTCCAAATACCGACACGATCGCCAGTCCATCTCTCTTGCCCAGCGCTTCGAACACCGTCAGATCATTTCTGACGTGGACGAAATGTAGCTCCATGGGGTATCTGAAACATTCATAGCATTAAAATAGAAAGAGATTGACTATTGTCAGGGTTGCTTTTCCACCAGAGATGTGTGAGGTACCTATACTCCATCCGAGTAGGTAAACAAAAAAACCACGTGACAGGGTTACCCGGCTAAACGTAATAGGTACCAGTCACTTCAGTAACGAATAATAACGTTGCTAAATTGAAGAGTATTACGTTTAGTCGGTTAACTAAGTCACGTGGTTTTTTTTGTTTACCTTTAGTTAACTACCTACTCGGGTGGAGTATAGTTGGTGTGCGGAGAAAAGTGACCACCAATGAGATATCATCGGCAAGCATTTTCATAGCCTGGCTTCACGCAGCTCCGGTGGAAAAGAGCTAGCCGAGCTAGGTATTTAAGAACCTCATAAGAAAACCGGTCAAGTGCGATTCGGACTCACACGAAGGGTTCCATATACCACAAAAAAATCACGTTTCTTGTATTGGAGCCCCTTTAATTTTTAATTAAACTAAGTTTTTAGGGTTCCGTACCCAAAGGGTAAAAACGTGACCCTATTACTAAGACTCCGCTGTCCGTCTCTCTGTCTGTCACCAGGCTGCATCTCATGAACCGTGAAAGCTAGACAGTTGAAATTTTCACAGATAATGTATTTCTGTTGCCGCTATAACAACAAATAGGTAAGTAGGTACTAAAAACAGATTATAATAAATATTTAATAGCCCATACAACAAACGTGATTTTGTTTTGCCGTTTTTTTTATAGATACGGACGGAACCCTTCGTGCGCGAGTCCGACTCGTACTTGGCCGGTTTTTATTATTTGTTGTTATAGCGGTAAAATACTGGTATTCCGCTGAATTCCGGCTTGTCTGGGAGCCGACCCCAATACAGTTGGGAAAAGGTTAGGCAGATCATAGCGGCAATAGGATATACACGCTGTGAAAATTTCAACTGTCTACCTATTTATTACGGTTCTTGAGATACAGCTCACTGACAGACAGACGCACGGATGGACGGACAGCGGAGGCTTAGTAATAGGGTTCCGTTGATTACCCTTTGGGTACGGAACCCGAAAGAGCGTGTAATTTGAGTAACGCATGCGATGGAGGAATGTGTGCTAGAGACGCTAGCGGGGGCAGCTGAAAGGAGTCCGCTCTGCATCTTCGCATCGCTCAGTTACACACCGTTTCACAGCTTTAATACTCATCTTCACACCATACAAGCTCCTCGTACAGCTTTGATGGAAGTAAACACGTTTTCACGGTACCACTACATACCTGTTCTGCATCGCACAGACGTCGGATTTGTTCAGAGAGGTTTGTAATCTGCGCGGTTGATTGTTAGCCACGCATCCGTTCGTGCAGAGGTGAATTTAATGTGGCCATCGCCCTAGGCTAGCACCTCATCGGCATCCCTAAGGTGGTCACGAAAAGGCGAAGATCTAAGATTTTTGACGATGATCGTTTTAAAGTACCGCGCGTGCTATATTGTAATCTCCGCGAGGAACGTCTCTTTTGCCCGCCACTGCGTTCGTGGCGTAACCGCTGGTTGCAGTGGGATATCCTGCTATTTTCATACACGTCTCGTACCTACGTGCTTAGCCATGGGCTGCCGTGGAGCAGGACCTTTACAATTTACATGCTCTCGTAGAAATTAAACTAAAGGTGAAACTATACCAGTTGATATCAATCAACTTACTTGTTGCCATTGATGGCGTGTTCAGATAGCCAGTGGAAGTGGAGCTGTTCCAGTCTGTACATGTACTTGAGAGGTCCTCCCGTCAGGACCGGATGGATGGTCTCGTCGCCCTCCGTGCTAAATTGTACTGCGAGGAACCGAGACACGGAAAGTAAATGGTAATGATGGGAACTTGGATGAGTATCTCCCAGCCCAGTGTCCCACTACTGAGACACAGACCTTCCCTCTGTGAGTGGGATTGGGCCGGGATCACACGTGCCCAGCGCGCGTTTGAGGATGTGACATGTCTTCACCGTTTTCACTGCGCGAGTAGAGGGTATTATCCTGAAAAAATCTAAGTAGCCCCAGTTAGATAAAATGTTTAACAAAAAATAAAACGATTATATGTGTAGTGTGTTGAAAACTTGCTGTAGGTACCTCAGGCATTAGTACCAGCCCCCACTCCTGAACTTTGATGCGCCTGATTTTTGAAATTTTATAGATTTGAAAAGGAAAAACACGAGTCCAATATTTTTTGAAAATCTAACGAACGGACTCAATAGATTTAGTAGGTATTTTGCTATCCAGGAAAATACCCTATTGTTTACAACTCGACTATTTTTAAAGTAGGTACCTAAGTAAGTATATAAGGTTTTATGAGTAAATCCACAGCTTTATTAGAACCACTTACTAGTATGTCCATTATTGATGCCAGAGACCAGCACCTTGTGGTACCCCGTGAACTGCAGTGGGCCGTACTTGATGAACTGCCTCGTGAAGTCATGGATGACGTCACCAGTCTTGATGTCGATCGGAGACTGTCTCTTGCCACCTTTCTGGCAATGGCGGCCTGGCCATTTTGATTCGTCTGAAAGTTAACGGGATTTTGGCACAACGGCAGGATTTTGGCGGCATTTCACTGGTAGAAAGCTGATGTTGTAAGGAGTAAAATTAACTAGGTAGTTAATTAAGTACCTACTGTTACATAAAAAAAGTGCGAAAAGAAAATAATCCATGCACACGCGGGCGAAGCCGTGGGCAGAAGCTAGTTTTACAAATGAATAACAACTTTAATTTTGTGATATTAACAATGAATTGCATATTCTAACTTCAAATACAGCGAATGAAAAAAGAGTATAAAAACAATAGAGAAGAACTGAGAGAAAACATCAAATAATTCTTTTATTCGTTTTTTAGGTCCTAAAAAATGATTGTAATTTCAAAAAAAATACCGCTCAAGCACCGGCAACACATCGGTGTGCGCCGAATTAATCGTGAATTTAATATTTATTTACCAATTAAGTACATAAGATTTATTTTTTATTTGGGAATTTTCACATGTCAGGGCTGGAGCGGTAAATGTCACATGTAAGGTCTTTCAAAATACCCCGGTGTTAATGGCCATAGTGAGTGAAAAAGTTAATAAAAAACCATTAAATTTTTTTAGAACAAAAAATTAAGAAAAAAATCTTAGTGGCATCTCACGTGTTTTTTTGCAAATTATGGACAGTAATTTTGCGTTTTTTATCTATTCTTGTGTAGGTCTTTAATAATTCCATCCCCTTGAATTAGGTCACTATAGGTACTAATGAAATTGAAAAATAGAAAATGAATCTCGGTTCGCTGACAAATCACATTTCATTTGAATATGTCCTCAGCAACTTACTTCTTCTATAACAGTGTTTTTTTATTTGAGATGGGTTTGCTCTTGGCTCTAGTCTAGACTGAAGGTAATATTATGGAATAACTAGACGTTTCAAATATTTCAGTGCCGCGTCAAAAGAAACAAAAAACCAGACCTGTCATTACATGCATTGAGTACTAAGTTTGCTCTCTATGCTAACTAAAATATTAAAAACGAAAATGTGTTTATTACCTACCTACGCCTAAATCGCAGAACCGATTTTTATGAATTTTGGTGCCGAGATAGATGTAATAATAATAAGATATAAGCTACTTTTTTTACGGAATTCTATTTAACGGGGCGTTATCCGAATTTTGGCTGTTTGGAAATCGATTTTAAACGGTCAAAGACAAGAATATAAAGCCCGGAAAATATTATCATTTTCTTGATCAAAATTTACGATTTAAAAAACCATTTTTGACCTCATATCCCAATAACAGCACAAAAAAAATTGATGAAAGCTGAAAATTTTGGAACGCAATTCTTTCTATGAGCGGTCATATATTATTATACAGACATACACCGTGCGCTCCCTCTTTCTAGTGTCATAGACTTGTTTAAAAGTGTAGTAGTATGTAGCACGCACACACATAGGTGTGTGCGTGCTACACACTACTACACTTTTAAACAAGTCCAACACTGACCGAATTCTCACTGAAAATCCCTGGAATCTGAACCATTTTCTACGACCGCGTACCATACCTAATACCCACATAACATGGTGTTACTCCATCACCTTGAATTACAAAACTTCAATAACGGTTATAATTACCGCGAGAACATAAACTCCCGATACGGAACACCGGCACTAAAGTTGATCAAGAACTTGAAAATTACCTCTACTCGACAATGTACGAGTAATTACATTCCAAGAATTCCAGTGGACGTTACAATTACACCTTTAGATATAAGTAGTTTTTACCAGACTGCCCAAAAGGGTCTTCTCCGAGAGTATGTTTGTTACAAGAGCACGTCTTGTAGTCCAACGGCTTAATAGATAATGAGGTATCATAAGATTCGTCTATTTGTGTTTGGTTACATCTGGAGTTGTTTACTATACGAACCTTGTAGAAACCAGAACAAATTTCCGTGCGTTCAGGGGATTTTGCCATACATACCTATTACTGGAATCAAAAGTAGCTCACAATTTAGGACCCATTAGTATCAGTATTAATGTATAATCCGTAGTGTTATCCCAGTTGTACATGGTGCCTATTTGACCTAACTCTGTCTCCTGCTTGATTTAATAAGCAGGGAATTAGAAATAATATTTTTTCCTACTCCTACACTACGAGTATTATTTCCTGATTAGGTAATTTCGTTGCGGGATCCAAAGACAGTTGAAACGTTTCTCTGGGACTCGTCGAGCTTCATTGACTATTCTGGTGGTCGCCACTGTTGATTCTGGCTTTCAGGAGTTGCAGTGGTTTGGGAATATGACTTGTCCCAAAAAAAAGACAAGATTCGTCTATGTATAAGAATTTTAAAAAGAAACAAGTTGGCATCACCGTTAGGTAGGAACACAGTCATATTTTTTTTCGTAAAAACCATATCAAGAAAAGTTAGGTACCAAAATAAAATGTAGGAAATAATGAAAATCAAATTCTGTAATTTAATTAATACAAACGCCATCAAATGCATCAAACGTCGCGCGTCGTCCTAATACAAAGCGATCATCGCGCGAATACACGATCGTCGCGTTAAAACGTTCGGCAGAACTGGAAAGCGCTCTCTGTCGGCGCGACGAAGCAATCGGATTTACCGTACAAATGAACGCGACGATCGTGTATTCGCGCGATGATCGCTTTGTATTAGGACGACGCCTCAGACTGATTGAAAAGTGACTATAGGTATATGGAACTTTCTAGTTGTTTTATACGCGATCGGGTTTTTTGATTTTAGTACTTTTTCTATTTTCATCGACATCAAAATATGTATGACAAGGCACACTTCTCTATTGTATTCTATTTTTATATATGGCAAACAAAGCCGATGTCGACTATTCTGCCAATGTCCAAAGTAGATTGGAGAAGCAAGTGTGCATTGGTTTACTAATGAATAGAGAAAAAACAAACAATACAGTTGATTACTTGTTGGGTTAGTACGGGACTGAAATTGTTGCATGCCACACAGACAATGATTTCGAGATAAGTACGGCTATAATTTTATGTTGTTGTGACGGATGAAAGTCATCAGCGCCACAAGCAGGTCAGGAGAGGAAAATGTTAAAAGAGAGGGGAAATTTATTGGGAGAGGGATCTTAAATTTAGGGAGACGGCTATATAAATCAAGAGAAGGGGGCACACTTCTCATCGTGAAACCTTAGATAAAGCGAACTGTCATTCTTCCGAAGGCTAGGCAACTTCAAGCTCACTTCATTTTAGTTTTTTTGTTGAGCTTTCGTCAGAATAGCACTGCGGCTTCTGGATTCAAAAAGAGATGAACCTTCTAACATTTTAGAGCTTGTATGCTTTAGAACAATTACATTTATTCAACGACTTAAAAAAAAATGGACTAACGACCAGAAAAACTTTCTAAAAATAGAAAGTCGGACCCTTACCGTCATAACTCCATTCTGGTTCATAGTTGATGATGGTGTCCACAGTGGTAGTAGTCGTAGAAGATGTTATCGTAGTCATGGGTGGCTCTGTAGTAGTAGTCATTGCTGCTGCCGCGAGTTCTGAAATAATCTTAAACAGTGAAACCAGCAGCCTAGTTGTGTTTAATTTTTTTTGCTTATGCTTTAATTTTGATATTGCAACCGTATTCTAAAAATCTAAATATGTAGCAATACATTAGAACGTTTATGGCTCGAGCCGGGAAGGGACTCCCAACTTTTTGCTCAAAACAACACACGAACGTAGAAAACGGCAAAAAAATAACCTCTTTTATTTTTATGGAATCTCTTCTTATGTCGTTTTAAATAAAAATATTTTCAAACTAGAATAGAATAGAATAGAATATTTATTTGCGTAAAACATGGTATACAAGGGTGTTAAATACAAATTGAGGCACAAGCATGTTTAGCTAGGATAAAACATAGCATGCAAAATTTTAAAAACATGTCTAGCAACAACAAACTTTTTTTTTTTTTTTAAACATCAAAATTTTTTGTCCATAAATTCTTTTAAACTATAAAAACTACATGTTTATTAAATGCGTCAGAATACCCGTCAGTTCGTTGTAGCAGGTTTTGACAATTTTTGTGTTGATCTCATCATAGCCCTCCGACCTAGTGTTGGACAGAGACATTATTTCCTGTCTTACCTCGTTAACCTCCATTGGTCTAAGAAACATAGAGTTGACACACGTACTTTTGAAGCGGTTTTGATTTGTGCTTTTTTCCCCTTGTATATGCGTTGATTTAACATAATTGTTATTAAATATAGTAGCCATTTGTACAGGGTCTGTAGTTATTGTTTCATTGAATTTAATACTTTCTATGTTGTCTTTGTGAGTGTTACTGTTTATTTCGGTTTTAATGACATTCCATGTGGCTTTACACTTGTTATCATGATTATGAATATATTTTATATTTGCAATCTTTTTTGAATTGTAAATGCATTTATTTAGCAGACTGGAGTAGTTTTTATATTTAGTTTTATTAATTAAATTTTTATTTTTATAATATCCATACCGTAGCTTCCGTTTAGTTTTACAACTTTGTCTCAAACCTTTACTTATCCACTTTTGTTTGTTTTCCTTATTACTATTGATTTTAACTCTTACTTTAGGAAAACAAAGACAATACAACAGACACAATAGCTCATGAAAGTCATTGAATGCACAGTTAATGTCAGTTTTGAGATAAATATCGGACCAAGAAAGATTTTTCAGACATTCTTTAAATTTTCGTATATTTTCTACGTTGTAGTCTCTTTTATAAATATAGTGTACTAGCTTCTGCCAGCTGCGGCTTCGCCCGCGTTTTTATCGGAAATAGCAAGGTTTCCTGATTTGTATTGTACATTTTTTACTCAGGAAACACCCACCCTACACCTACTCTACACCTACCTTACACCTACCCTACACCTACCCCTACACCTACCTTACACCTACCGTACACCTACCCTACACCTACCCTAAACCTACCTTACACCTACCTTACATCTACCTTACACCTACCCTACACCTACCCTATACCTACCCTACACCTACCCTACACCTACCCTTCACCTACCCTACCTACATAATTATACCAGCCCAAAAATACTATGACATGTTTCTGGTCTCCTGGTACTTGATGTTTCTGGTCTCCTGGTACTTGTGAATCTGAAGTACTAAGGTAGCAGCGGCTCTGAGTTTCCACTTCCTCCTCAGTCTTCATTAATCCACGCCACTTACCGGGATAAAAAGTAGCCTATTTTTTATTCCAGGTTATGAACTACATGTGTGCCAAATTTCATCCAAATCCCTTCAGCCGTTTTTGCCTGATTGTTACACAAACATACAAACATACAAACATACAAACATACAAACATTCACCTTTATAATATTAGTAGGATTGTTGATTTCTGTAGTTTCTTTTTTATTGGAAAGCTTAACATTTGTGCTGTGTCGTGATCAGACAGATACAGGGGCAGTACAGTGGCAGTTGCGTTGGCAATGTTGCTTAAAATATGGTCTATACAAGTCAATTTGCGAGTTGGTACAGTGATGTGGATTTTTAAATTATGATTGTTAGATAAATCTTGCAATCCATTAGTGATGTTACCTTTTTTAAGAGTATTTATGTTTAAATCACCGGCGACTTATATTTATTTGACAAATCGTACAAAAGATTGTGTAATTTTGTCAAAAACAAATTCGGATCAGATTGTGGTGTTCTATAAACACATATTACTATTAATTTATTATTTATAATTTCTATGCCACAAGCTTCAAACGTGTTTTGAGTTGCGTGGTTTTTCACAAATGATAGCTCTTTATAAAGTAAACCCATTTTCACTAATATGCATGTGCCACCTCTTTGCTTTTCTCTACAGTAGTTGGTAGCCAACTGATAGTTGCAGATTTTCACATAATTTTCATAACCTTTTTTTATAAAGGTTTCAGATAGACATATAACATCTGGATCATTATTCGCTTCTTTTAACTCCTGAATAGTAATTTCTAGTAGTTCTTGCTTAGATAATAAACTTGCTATATTTTGATGGAATATTCTAAACTGGTGTGTTTTATTAGTTTGAGATACGAAAAAAAGAGTCACGCTTGTTTAGCTTCTACCAGCTGCGGCTTCGCCCGCGTAAATATCGGAAATAGCAAGGTTTCCTGATTTGTATTGAAATTTTTTTTACTCAGGAAACACCCACCCTACACCAAAAATACTATGACATGTTTCTGGTCTCCTGGTACTTGTGAATCTGAAGTACTAAGGCAGCAGTGGCTCTTAGTTTCCATTTCCTCCTCAGTCTCCATTAATCCATGCCACTTACCGGGATAAAAAGTAGCCTATTTTTTATTCCAGGATATGAACTACATGTGTGCCAAATTTCATCTAAATCCCTTCAGCCGTTTTTGCCTGATTGTTACACAAACATACAAACATACAAACTTTCACCTTTATAATATTAGTAGGATTCAGGTCGGTAAGCACACAACTGAGACACTATATAGTGTTAGTACTTTGAACTACCAGGAACACAACATCAACTACTATTTATGTCATCATCATCATATCAGTCGAAAGACGTCCACTGCTGGGCTTAGGTCTCCCCGCGCGTGTCGCCACAACAGCCGGTCCTGTGCGTCTCGCATCCATCGGCTATCAGCGACCCTCACCAGGTCATCAGTCTATTGTGGGAGGCCTTCCACCGCTGCGTCTTCCGGTACGCGGTCGCCACTCCAGAACTTTTCGGCCCCATCGACCATCTGTTCTGCGAGCAATGTGCCCTGCGGCTATAGCACTGCTGTGCTAAATACGTACCTACATAAATATATTCAATGGATACGCCACAGCCACAGTGGCATGTAGGCATAATAAATGTCGCAGCCTGGGGCTATCCAACGTGAAAGTATTGTATCTTCACCATGTTGTAAATATAATCTAACATTGCCTGATTAAGTGTAGAAACTTATTAAGTACTTTAATCTTTCATATAAATTGTTCTATCTTTAGCACAGTTGTCGAAAACTTTCTATGAGAAGAATGGGCGCTTTATCGCCTCGCACATGTCTTGCGAAGCCGTTAACTATTGGTGTAAGAAGACAAAGGTAGGAAAAACTTTGCGTAAACGGATTCGAGTACTTGGAATTGGGCAGGTCACGTCAGTCAGCCGCAAACAATGGCCGTTGGACAAAATTCCCCACAAAGTGGGTGCCTGAGAATGAACAGCAACGCCAAAGTCGGCCTAGGCCGAAAGTCGAGATAGCCTAGACGCCTACCGCAAGGGTTAATTCGAAGTGGCTCGTAAAAAGAAAAGCTAGAAAGATTTTCGGGCGGTCCTTGCCCAGTAGTGGGACAATATAAATTATTCATAATGGTTTTTAATCTCTCTCTGAAACCGGACTTATTTCAAGTCTTCACATTTTACAAATCTAAACAACAACTTACCTAATGTTGTTATTTCAAAACTAAAAAAACAATGGTAGGTACTTGTAAACAGTTAAATTTGAGAACAATAAGTCACGTAACGCGTACGATTGTCAGCCATTGAGATACTGTTATTATTGTAATCAACAATTTTTGGCTTAGCTAATTGTTTTGTGGACTACCTTCAAAATAAGTTATTTGTGGCAACAGGTAAGTACCTAGAGGAATTCTTTGACACGATTCACTCTACCTGATGTTCAGCGAGTCTTTCCAGACCTCAGCAAGCAACTAGAGGGCTGGCCTTTTCTTCGGCCGAAGAAAATTCGCAAAAGAATTAGCATTTCCATTTATCGTGGCAATACTGCCCGTGTTCTGGGCACTTTTCCCATTGACAGCGATGTGGATGAATTTTCTGATGCCCAATGATTTCTTTTTTTTAACGTGTCGTTTCATAATTTCGAGAATTTATCAGTCTTGTTGTTTATTAGAATTTATTAGTTACTTTAAGTTCAATCTCTACTTATTATAACTTAAAAAATTTGCCCTATTTTCAGTGAATTGGTTAGGTACTTCTAAGCAAGCATTTTTCATCGTCAACCGCATCTTCCTTTCCTTCAGCATATTCTCTTTATCACCAAGTCAGGTTTGACTGGGAGCCAACCCCAATATAGTTGGGAAAAGGCTAGGCAGATGATGAGACCGATCAAGTCTTGCCATTTTCCAATGTTACTTGGGGTCAGCGCAGCATCTTTCCTTCTTCCTTTCTCCTATCCAATCATCACGCTATCATTCACTTCCTTTACTTTCATATCACTGTTCACGCACCACATCTTTTCTTTGGCCCCTCCCTCTCACTGTCCATGCTTTAGTGTTTATATTCATCGCTCTTTTAGTTGCCACCCAAGCTACACTTAACTTAACATACTGGACTCAAACTATCTAAAGAGTTAATGACTGGAAAAGAAGATTTAGAATGCGACAGTGTTTTTTTATAGATTCGTTCATTTGAGTATAAGAAAGAAAAGAAAAATTGGGGCCGACAATTAATACTGTCGCGCACAACTGCCTCGCCTTGTTTCATGATTTTGAGCAATAACATTTGTTAAAAATTCAGCAAAAGTCCCTGCACAGGAGTTACACAGTAGAAACACTGGTCAATTCGAAAAATATCTGCGAAACTTTGACCAATCTCAATTGAGAAAATACAAAAATCCAAGTACTTACCCAAGAACGGTAAAAACACGACAATCCGTAACATATTAGACACTGAAGAAAACTGGGTCACTGCTCTTGTTCACGATATAATTATAAATGAGATGCAATCAGCCTGACCGCTGAGTTAAAAGATGCTGTTATCAAAACAAATCGAAGATAATCATCATTGTTAACGCCGTTGAGAAGATTTCACGGGAATCAAGATTCGTTTCCTATATTTTGGAAGAGATTTTTAATGAATGGACTTGAAATTTTACACCGAAGCGGTATAACATTATAATATAATTATTATGTTGTCGAAACTGCTGTGGTCGTGACTCAGGCACCGGGCGTTCCCTCATTGATGGTCCTGTAATCTACCAAACTTCACAGTGGAGGTTGGTATCGCTACGTGTTGTCCATCCAATATTTTTATTTTTTGGCCTTATCATCATCGTCATCTCAGCCGAAAGACGTCCACTGCTGGATATAGGCCTGCCCCAAGTGTCGCCACTACAGTTCCAGTGCGTCTCGCATCCATCGGTTACTCGCGACCCTCACCAGGTCATCGGTCCATCTTGTGGGAGGCCTTCCAACGCTGCGTCTTCCGGTACGCGGTCACCACTCTAGAACTTTTCGGCCCCATCGACCATCTGTTCTGCGAGCAATGTCCACTGTCCACTGCCACTTCAGTTTGGCGACCCTACGGGCTATGTTGGTTACCTTGGTTCTCTTGCGGATATCATCATTTCTGATACGATCAAGCATGGAAACTCCGAGCAAAGTACAGTTTACTAAGCCAAAAAAAAGAGGGCCCTTTTTTATTTTGGCTTAGTAAACCGTACTTTAGACAGTATCTATCCATTCTAGCTATACAATAATATAAACCACGGCCTCGAAAGTACCCAGTTCCAATGCGATTCCACATGAACTGAGACAATTTACGGGCCTGTGACGCACTGCGGTAATGTAGCTTTCTACCTGTGAAATGATTTTTGTTATTGGATCAACTTATAGTTTAGTCAGCCTGTACTGTCCCACTACTGAGCAAAGGCGCTCATTCCTTCCGTTTCTCTCGCAACATCCCAAAGATTTAGTCACTTTAGTTTGATAGATTTAGATGTCCAATCCGAATTGAGAACCTCCTCCTTTTTTAGAAGTCGGTTAAAAATATATGATGCTTTTTAGTCCGTCAGTTAGATTATCGAAAAATATTGGACACATATTTTTTCCTTTATCAAATCAATAAAAAATGACGAAGATAAAACGCAACAAAGATCAGGAGTAGGGGCTGGTGACGTCATGTGTACGTAAAAAGTGTACATACAAGTGACGTCACATGAGTTTTCAACGTACTGTATCTTTTTAACCGACTTCCAAAAAAAGGAGGAGGTTCTCAATTCGATTGTATTTTTTTTTGTGTTTGTTGCCTCATATCTCCGTCATTTACGAACCGATTTGAAAAATTCTTGTTTTATGTGAAGGATATACATCTCGATTGCTCCCATTTAAATTTTATCAAAATCGGTTAAGCAATTTGGTTTTAAAATCCAAATAGCTGGAAAAAATATGTAGAAAAATCATCCATGTATGCGAAATTGCGTATTTTTGCTTTCCTGTGACTTTCCAGTGGTGTTGTTAGGTGTGGAGTACCACTAAAAAGTGAAAAATAACTAACTTTAATTTCGGAAGTCGGTGTCAATTAACTTAGAAGCAACCAAACACCGACTACCGAAATTAAAGTTATTTTGTACTTTGTAGTTTTTTTTTTCTTTTTTGTATTTTTGTAGTTTTTTTTTTGAAGTCTGTTTTTTTTTTGTGTAAAAGTTTTTTATTAATTTTTTGTTTACGTGAAAAAGAAAAAAAATACGTGTCTAATTTTGGAAATCTATCTGACGGATTGATTAGATTTTTTTAGTCATCTACCCTATTGATGGTAGGCCCACAAAACTAAAACGAGATTTGATGGCCAGAAATCAGACCTCGTTTTTCAGTTTTCTTTCGATGATCAAGATGGTATCTTTATTATAAAACCCCGTCAAGCGATCAATCCGTGTCGTATCTTCATCTACTCAAATAGATAATGCATCTCGTCCCCTCGGCCATTAGATGTAATCGCCAGGAAATCTAGAATAGCTCTAGAATATCTTGGACAACGGATGCTTGAAGAGATGAATAGATACTTCTTTGTGCCCTGATTCTGGTTGAAGAGATGAGTCAGTAAGGTCAGGGCTAAACTATTGACACATAAGTTTTTCATTTTGATGTAACTAGGCAAACTTTGTGATTGCAGTCGTGTAGGAATAGACACCAGAGTGGAAGGCGAATGATAAATGTATCCCGAACTACATCGCAGTGTAGCTAGGTGTAGGGTAGGTGTAAGGTAGGTGTAGGGTAGGTGTAGGGTAGGTGTAAGGTAGGTGTATTGTGGGTGTTTCCCGAGTAAAAAATTTACAATACAAATCAGGAAACCTTGCTATTTCCGATATTCACACGGGCGAAGCCGCAGCTGGTAGAAGCTAGATAAAACAGTACATTTGATGTATGTGGGGAAAGTTTGTCATATCATACCTAAAAGCGGTGAAGTAGGAGCCAGTTATCGAGTACCTAAGTGTGTTGAAAAACTATTTTCTGTATCTATACTAATATTAAAAATGCGAACGTTTGGATGTTTGGATGGATGGGTGTATGTTTGTTACTGTATCACGCCAAAACTACTGAATGGATCTTGATGAAATTTGGCACAGAAGTAGATTAAAGTCTGGAATAACACATAGGATACTATTTATTCCGGGAGTATGTTCCCTTGGGATAATTTTCGACATTCACGCGGGCGGAGCCACGGGCGGCAGCTAGTTGTTTAGTATTTCAGCCGCTGATCTATGACTCAAAACGTAAGTGTTCTATTGTAGAGCTCGAACCTTCTCTAATAGCATAATTCTTAAGAAATCACGTTTGCTAATTTTACCTAAACTTCCCATTGATCTTCGCAACTTATTCGTTCATCATCTGCCTAGCCTTTTCCCAACTATATTGGGGTCGGCTCCCAGTCAAACCAGACACAGCTGAATATCAGTATTTTATGTGGAGTGGTAGCCTACCAGACCTCCACTTAACCCATTAATTGGGTAACACGGTACTTCTTGGCAAGACTGGTGTCAGATTTTCTGGCTTCTAACAATCCGTAAATGACTGTCAAAGATCTCCAAATGACAGCCGGGACCAACGGCTTAACGTGCTTTCCAAGGCACGGAGGAGTCTCGGTATAGTCGGTATGTTAAGAGGGTCACCCATCCATAAAGACTAACCTCGGCAAGCGTTGCTTAACCTTGAAGCGGCGTGTGTGGCTGTTATAATTTAGCCACGAGCTCCATATTATTTATACTACATTTTTTTTATTGTTTATTGACAAAGTAAGTAAGTAAGCTTGGGATTGAACCGCTCGCTCGGCTCGCTCGCTCTGCTAAGCTATTTGATAATATAGCCTTTAATTTTATTTCTATTCGATTATACTTCGATCATTAGACAAAGGAAACATCATGCGGATTTGCTAATGTCCCTGCCCTACGTACTTTCGGTAATTTTTATGCCTGTTTATTAAGCTGCCATTGGTCATTGGTGATAATTTGTTCGAAAGAGGTACCGCGGCCCTGGAACACAAAGGGCGTTTTGAGGAACACGGATGGGTTTTAGTCAGTAAGAGTCTGACACTCACATCCCGCTCCACCCAGAGCGGAAGGATGGTCATTTGATGATTTCCCAGACTTTCAAAAAAGGTATGTTGGGGATAGCTAAATAGCTATCATTGGCTTTGTTTTAATTAGTCACCCTCTTTCTAAACAAAATCATCTTTCACACAGTCTATAAATTTATTGTAAGTATATTTTATTATAATCATACTCAAAACATTTCTCATTGATTCTTCTCAAGACAAGAGATTTGAATTGATCTTGTAGTGCAGCAGTTTCTTTCTTTCCTGGCAGGTATGTACAACTACTGATTTTTTTCACGGATAATATACTATCTTATCAACTTCTTTAGCACAAATAAAGTAGGTACTGAAATATAATTCAAGTTTTTAGGTTAAAAAAACCAGTAATAAAAGTAAATCCTCGGCAAATACTTAAGATTTAGGTTAAATATGGCATTTGTCGTATCTAGGTCTTCAGTTTCGCTATCGTAGAACCTAAATATTTGCTTGAAATGCTTCATAAAAGAAGTTATGGAAGGATACAGATGTAGATTGTATCTCTGGACCTTGAGATGTCTGTTCGCATTATGTGCCTGTCTTTATTAGCCATTAATATTACTACTTCATAGTGGTTTCGTGGTTGCAAGCGCGACTTCGTGACATGAGATTCGGGTTCGATTCCCGGATCAGGGATATTGTTACTTGGTTAGGAAATTGTTATTAAGTTGGATTTAACTAAATGTCATAACAAATGAGGCTAAAGTTTAGCATATTCGGCAGACAAAGCAGTGTATATAGTACGTACATACCTATCGCATGGGAAGAGTGCGTGATTTTCTCATTTAAGGTTACACTCTTCGATATTTTGTCCATACAAATTTTGGGGGGTATTACTCCACTGTTTGAACATTAAACATTCAAAGTTAAGCATGATATCGTTTTATCTCATTATTATTTTTGTCTGTACGGAAACAGAATAGTAAAATAAAAAGCCATTAAAAAGTTATAAGCCAACAAAGTTTAGTTTTTTTTGCCCATTTCAACGCAACTTGGGGCGTAAATAAGTAATAAAAGAAATGTAAAATCTCAAAAACAAAGTCGGCACCGACAAACCTCAATTGTAGAAAAGTTCAATAAACTTTATTTGTAATGGATTTATTCAGTGGTTTTTTCATAAAACTCGACCTTCCAATAGGCTTTTCGTGCATCGTCTAACGTTGTTTTCGTTCGGAACGGTGTTTTGAGCGTGGAAACTGGACATTGTGCGTTTAGACTAGCATCTAAATGCTCATCACTGATATTGTCTCTGTCGGGCACGATGCCCGGTGAGACAGCGTGCTTTTTGGCCACGCTCACGCGAGTTCGAGCCCGCAACTAGTTCAACCTTAAAGTCAATAAAATAATTTGAATCAAAACCCAAATCTTCTGATAAGATTAGAATCTATTTTTTACATCTTTGGGCCCGTGTTTGGCTGATGCGGGTTTTACAGACCCATAAAATGGTGCGGATCCAGTGGGACTGCGGGAATTCCAATTCTTCAGTCCAAGTAAAGAAATGAACGGCCTACTAAGAATAAGAATAAAATTACAAGAAAACATAAGATTACAGAGTGATAATTGACATCATCATCATCATATCAGCCGAAAGACGTCCACTGCTGGACATAGGCCTCCCCCAAATGGGGGGGTTTGCCATAATCGCCACGCTTGGCAGGCGGGTTGGCGATCGCAGTGTAGCTGTAGCAATATACAGAGAATGCTGCTGCCCATTCTCTGGTGAGTCCCTTAGTCGCCTCTTACGACACTCATGGGAAGTGATGGGATGATTTATTTATTTATTTAAACTCACACACTATCTTTACAGGATATCCCAATACAATAGTGGTTTACATACACAACAAATAAATTCAAACATCAAATTACGGCTAATACTTAAAATTCTAAACTTAAAAAATAGAACACAATACTAAACTCTTTTAAAATCATCATCTGAAGACAGACTTCTACACATATAATCAAATACTAAAAAATATAAAATATAATCTGACTTACCAAAATAACTAATATTTAACTATAACTAACAAAATTCAACAAAACTCTTGCGAATTCATTCATATCGCACGAACATATGTCAATCCTCTCGTGCACTTCATTTAGTACACGTATTGTGCGGATGAGGGGTGTTTTTGACAGCAGGTTTGATGCTATTGATGCTATTGATGATGCTATTGATGATGCTATTCTTTTACGTTCGACACCAGACGGAACAATGTGATAATTGTACAAGAACGTTTAACCATTTCCTTTTCCAACGACTACTATAATAGACTCAAACCCTACTTCCCTACTAATATTATAAATGCGAAAGTAACTCTGTCCGTCTCTGTATGTTGCGTTTTCACGCTAAAACGGCTGAGCGGATCGTAATGAAATTTGGCAGATATATAGCCTGGGATATGGAGAAGGACATAGGCTACTTTTTGCGCGATAACCGACATCCAACCGGGCGGAGCCGCGGGCAAAAGCTAGTGTGATATTTTTACAGCGGAAGTACCATTCTCGCTAGCGGCTGGACTGGCGGCCATTAGGTCACATCCTCGCAGACAATGGCAATTGCTAGCACTGATCTGATCCGGTTTTATAAATAGAAATACTCTATTGCAAGATCAGGAGACTAGTCTACATAATATATGTGAGGGCGAGCTGTCATATCCCGACTTGAAAATATTTCAATATTAAATGTAACCTTATTTAATTTTGGTTTTGTAAATTGAAATTTGTAATGTTGTAATTATACGTATCTAACTAACTACTGTTAAATATAGTATTACAAAGTGTCTTATGCAGTTTATAGAACCAGTAATAGAATAAACGCATTATCTGAAAAGGGATCTTTTTGAACAACTTTTACTACGGGTCCAAGAAAAAAAAGTTCAGTCGGTACATTTTGTCGAGTTATGCGCACAGAAATGTAGATAAAGAGAAGTCTATTGTTTCGCGATTTTAGTGTTGGTTCCATAGTAAAAGTTGTTCATAATGATGAGTAAAATTACCCCTTTTCAGGTATTTCAGGTATTGCGTTAATTCTGTTACTCGTTGATCTAAAAAACGGGACTGAAATTGCGGTATGTTGAAAGTAAAGTACCCTAGAATTTTGATGATCGGTGAGTGAGTATTTGAGTGTCAGTTACAAAATTAAGGAACTTTGGCATGCGATAGTTCTTAAACTCCAGAGTGCCAAGTACTACTACGCATTCGCATGTCAGTCGCAATCTGTCAAAATGTATAATTAAGCCTTTTTTGACAGATTGCGATTGACTTGACGGGAACACAGCCGTACCTCCCCGAAAATTGGAATATTTAATTAAAATTAAATTGCGGTTGAAACTAGCAAATTCAATAAATATTAAATGAAGCTCTCCTATCCACTCCGAAAGGTATCTCATATGCATTGGGAGAGCCTGCACCAAATTGTGTTTAAATATTAGATCAGTTTTGTGCTTCTCGGGCGGACGAATTAGATAAACTGAGCTTGCTTCGAGCATTGCAGTGTTTAAAATATAAATCAGTCTACCCATCGCTTTATCTAAATTTGTATTTTAAACGAATATTATAAAGATGTTTAGCTGCGTTGGTCGTATGTTTACAAGCGCGAGTACCGATTGTGGGTTCCAAACTTTGTAGTCGCTAGGGAGTTAGGTAGGAAGTTGCTGGTGTGACATCCTTGTGCCTCGGAAAGAAAGTAAAACCCGAGGCACTCTGACGGTCTAGCACGAATGTTTTTAACGTATACGTACAAGTATATAAATATAATACGACTAGTAACGTATCGTAAAATTTTACCATAACTATAATACTCGTTTTGCACATAATATTTATTTGAATTGGATACTATGTTCATATTTTTGTATGATACAAATTGTGTATATCGCACAAAAATAAACCTACATAAATACTATGGGGTTTTTAATTCAAAATTCATTTACGTTAACGATACTACAACGTTACTATACGTTTGCGGAATTTATTCGAAAGAGTCTCCGCGGCCCTGGAAAGCAAAGGGCACTAGGAGGAGTCCGGATGGGTTTTAGTCAGTAAGAGTCTGATACTCCCTCCCGCTCCACCCAGAGCGAAAGGAGTCATTTGATGATTTCCCATCCTTAAAAATCCTTAGTATACGTCAACCATTCGTGCTAGGTCCTCTGTTCCTGATATCTCCCCGCTCGTGTCGGTTGGCCGTACCGTTCTTTTATTTTCATAGAAAGTATTAAAGAACAGAGTGCACCATGTGTTCGTTCTGGTGCACTATAACACCTATCTCCTATGTAGGTACTTGGCTACTCTCCATTGAGATTATCTGTATGTAAAGATTATTTTTCATTGCAATTAAAAATTAACAATAATTTTGACAAAACCAAATGTGTGATTATAAGCCTTCATTCATAAACTTCAGTGTAAAGGTAAAGTGGAGTCCAAGTTCATTAACGAACCTCTTCAGGGCTGATAATGAAGTAATTATGTTATGACGTTGATCACGAATTCACGACCGGTGGTGATAATTATTATTTTATCGATATATTTATAGGCCTTAATCTTTGTTTTGCAAAGTATTTACGCGACTAAAAATAGAGTTTTATCAATAGGCAAGACTAACTCTGATGATAAATGGTTATTAATAGAATTTTTTAATTTCATTGATGCTTACTAACGTACAGGTAGGTAAGTTATAACAAACCTTAAAAATTTGTAGAATTAATTGGCCCTCTGATCTCCACAATTGACTGACAGACCTTGACAATTCAAAAGGGCCTGTATCTGGTCTATTTGAAATAAAGGATTTTGTATTTGTAGGTATTTGTACAACCCATCATTTGGGTAACACGATTGGTAGTCGGACTTTCGCTTTTGTCGATCTGTAACGTCTGTCAAACATCCTGGGGCCTACCCACCAACGCTTATAGCAGTATTACTTCAATATTAATTCCAGCGGGAAAGAGACGGAGCTATAAAGGACGTATAGCTCCGTCTCTTTCCCACTGGAAGCAATATTAAAGTAATACTGCTTTAAGAGTTGGTGGTTTAGGCCCTGATCTACAAATGTCATTCGGGACCAGTTCCGAAGAATGTATTAATTAAATCATCTTAAAACTTAAGGCGAGCCTGACTTGAGCGCGTAGGCATCTAACGCTTACCCCAGGCCCCGCAAGGAGTAGCAATACGTAATAAGTTACGATGCGCGGGAGACGCGCGCACCAAGCGCACCGCTCGCTCATGAGTTCACGGACTCGGGTAGGTACTAAGTTCCGTCACAGGATAAAGTAATGCAGTAGATCAACTTGAATTGATTAGTATAAGTTTATTTTGTTTTATTTTTCTATTAAGTATTTTTTAAGGTTATAGATGGATTAAGTACGTATTGTACAAACTTGAATCCAATTACTAATCATTAAAAATCAGTAATAATACTTATTTATTTTAGAGTATATGGTGGATTTAAAATCTGACTGACACGAAAATTATGAATACGAGTACGATACAAAAATACGCGTCGCGCGCTATTTGGCTTTGGTGCGATACCTTCGTAAAAATCAAGTAGTAGGTAGGCACACTTACTTTAGGAAAATTATGTTACAATTCTTGAATATTATAATTCAAGAAAGCTTAGAAGTATAAATAGTTTGGAATTTGCCTAGATGCTATTTAAAAAAAAAACAAAAACGTTTTTATGTTTTTTAATCAAATAGTTAACATAATAAAAGTTACCAATGCAACTGGCTAAAATTCGTTGAACTGTAGCTGTCTCGGTTTGCATGGACCTAGCTGAGTAGATTGACACGGAATATGGTCCTTGGATTTGCTTGGACCTGGCTGCACAGGCTTATCATTAACATTTTCTTTGTTTTCTTTCAATATTATGTCTCGTATTGGCATACCGCGATTTTGGCGCGGATCCACAATCTCTGGCAATATACATTTCAAATAAAAATCTATAATTTTTTTCTCCATATGCACCCGCCAAAATTCGTCATCTCTTGAAATATTTTCTACTACTAGTTTTCACCGAACCATATTCCAAAAATGCATTGGTTCCTTTCTGTTACATGAAGTTGACCCTGCACTTGGTAATACCAATTACTTTTTTTGTTTATAACCCTGGTATGTTTTATTCTATCGAATTTAAATATATGTATTTTACTTTCTTCAATAGCAGCATTTCCCTTTTCTAAATGCCGTTATTGGACATTTAATTTCAACAATGGTGTCGTTCCCAACTATACCGTCGGGGGTAACCCCAATAAATGAGTATTATTTTGGAGACAAGTCACGCCCTTCCGCATGCTCTATTGCCCTGTAACGCAAATTTTGATTTTGATTTGTTGGTAAACCAAGTAAAATTTTAAAAACTCACAAAATATCCCTGTTCAATAAAGATAACGGAGCTACAGTGCCAAAGACAGATACACAGGCACACAGACGCACGTACACAGAAACATAGATAGCAAACCGTTATAAATAAATAGGATAGAATTGTAATATGGTGTGTGTTTAATTTCTTTATGTATTTTTATGGTGTTACAATAATGATAATGAGATACAATTTTTTCAAATCTATACTAAATAATATTATAAAGTGGAAGTGCGCTAAGTGCGCTGTGGTAATAGCTAATTATACGTAAGTACCATGTACAACAAAGATATTGTTTTTCATTCGATATAAAAAAAGTCCGCGACGTTACACCTATATCTATCTCTTATAAATATGCCACACTAAGGCATTTTATGTCAAATAATTTATTTAAAAATTAAAGGTGGTTTTTCAGCATTAATATTAGGCAGGCATATTAATCCTTACTAGCGAAAGTTACTTCATCATCAAGATAATTTTATGAAGATAAACTTTGTCTTTTACAGCATGTTATTTGAACTCACCGTTTAGGAGATAATGTAAAATTAAAATAATTCAACAATATTATTAAATCGAACGGGCGGTGCGCGAGACGCGGCCACCAAACGAGAACGCGTCGAGCCTGCGTGACTGCGTGCGACGCGGTGCAAGAAATTCTTTTTTGTATTATGATTATGAATTTATGATAGTTACATTCATGGGGAAGGCTGTACGGCTATACGGGAACGGGAATTCCTACGGGAATGAAGAGTTCCGTTACCTGTCTCCAAAGTTCTTCATCAGATCTTCACCAAATTGAAATGGGATCAGTCCGGGAAGATACACTTCCAAAAAAAATAGAATCATCAAAATCGATTGACAATTGGCGAAAATATCGCTGAGCAAACATACAACAAAAAAAAAACAGTCGATTTGAGAACCTCTTCTTTTTTGGAAGTCGGTTAATAATATACAATACAATAGTCAATTAAAAACAGTTTAGTGTATGTAATTTATAATTTCTATACATTTTTCCTCTTTCCAATAAACACCGATAAAGTAACGCATTGGATTGGAAAAACTATCCAAACTGACCACATAGTTTTTTGTATGTCTTGTCATAACTTGATACATTGTTAGTAATTAGTAAGAGGATGGACTCTAGTGTACAGCGCATAAATGAGCTGGTCCGGTAGCCTAAACGTTACCAAAAGTATGTTATTATAATATTTTCATAGGAAATGGTCATACTGTAACACTTTTACACTATGGCACGCGACTCACGCGAGTGCGCTGCGCGTATTGTTTGGCATAGACGAGACCTACACAAACGTTGCGGACACCATAAATATTATTATTTGTTGTGTTGTGGTGGCTGTGAGTAGGTACCCACCTAGCGTATAACTACACTTATATTTCTTCTCTACATGAACACCACAACATTATTGCACCGATATTCAACTCTCATGTAGGAAATACGAGCTATTATTTTTGCATTTGTTTAGGAGTAAGATAAGTGAAAACGGACATTTCTAATAAATAACAAATATTATAAGACTTATACAAACTCTCCGAAACCATCAAGACTAACGTAGCGGGGTGAACTACCTATTTGACATTTGAAAACAGTAAATCATTGTATCATGTGCGCGCGAGGTGGCTTTATGCACTCTGAAATAGGGTTCAAATTCAATTGTTTTACATACTCGATGCGGTTGGTAAATCTATTCCGCGCGAAAACTAAACCACTAAAGCGCACGTCTTTATGCGTACTGAAATAAGGTTTAAATTAAACTGTTTACTCATGTTTTCGGTGTGGAAATTTATCTGTTTCGTGTCGGTACTTACCTAGTTAGTAAAGTAAATTATGTATATACCTATATACCTTTTTGTTTATTCAGCCAAAGTTTATAAAAAAAAGTAGTCACCGCTGCAACGAAGAGCCGTGGCAACTTTTTTTTCCCCCATTTTTTTTTACAAAATTATAGCTACATCTAATAAAAACTAACTATATTACAACTGTTTGAACACTAAATTGTATACAAGTATTATTATTTAACCACTCGACACGTGGAAATTCCAAAATAAAAAATAAATCTTACGTAAATAAACATAAACATTAAATTCGCGGCACACTGGTGTGCCGGCAGTGCTAGAGCGGTAATCAATTTAGGCTTAGCCAGTAACAGAACTTAGCGGGGGTGGCGGGATCGCAAAAACTTGGCACACGTCCGACCTCCAACACGTTCCGCTCGGGACTAAATGACACGGGGCGCGCTCATGAAACGACAAAATCACTTGATTTTGGAATTAGTGGGATACGTATTTTCATATTTCACATTATGACGGCCGATTTATATCACATTTTTTACGACCTTTATTGTGGTATAAGTTTTATTACTCAAAACCTTATATAACTCAAATGAAATGATAATTACATCTTGATTTTGACTTGTCTTTGCGATTTAATTGGATGCAGTAAAGTGCAAGTAATCGTGTATCGCACGGCCGAAATCGCAAGATCGAAGTGTGAAATATGTAATATATTTTTTTCAAAATTTAAATCCGTGTTGTTTACGAATAAAACACAATTTTACACAATGCAAAACAACGTTTTTCCGGAAAACCTGGCCTTAAAATAAAAATAGACTGAGGAATGGTGTGATAAGACAAAGTTATGGACAAAGAAGTTTCAGTGACTAAAATGGAAAATAGTATGCAAAAGGGCATTAAGAGGAACACGGATGGGTCTTAGTCATTAAGAGTGTGACACTCTCTGACACCCGGAGCGGAAGTCATTTGGTGATTTCCCATAGTAAAAAAAGGGATGGTTTGGTCATGTTGAGAAGTTGAATGAAAGGTGACTGACTAATGGTACACATAGAAACGTCGGGAAGGGACGCCATAGAAGGACATCACAGACCTTCTTGGTGATGTTCTTCAGAAAGGCTTGGTGCGTAGAACTCACAACCTGCGTGCGCGTGTGACCTGCCGGTCGATTCTGTAAAAAAAAAACTCACCTTGAAATCTTAGGTGACGTGAGCATGTCATTCCAATTGGTGCTAGCGACTGACAGCTCATTTTTAGATCACTTCTTCAACTATGTTATCACGGTGAGATTGTGACACAATAGCAATCCAGAAAGAGCACTAAATCAGTGTTGACCAGCGTTGTGGCTATGCTGCGCACTGCTCAATATTTGCTGAGCCCTTTAGCCACACTGAGAACCGTCATTTTATAAGAAATGTTTTCTTTTTTTTCTTCTACTAGATGTCTGAAAGTGAACGTAAACTGTAGTTTCTGCCTACCCTAACAGGAAAATGGCATGTGTAACTATAGTCGCTTTTAGATAGTGACTGCAGTACCTCTATGATAGTGACCGCGAGCAGTGGCCAGTGATCATGCAGTTATCATAAATTATTACTTAAATCGTGATTGTAACTATAACATCGTTCAGAAATATCAAGGCGATAAACTATTATTCATTAACAATAGATTTTATCCATGAATCTAGATAATACTAGTTCCAGGTTACAATATGTCCTGCCTATTCCCTA
Organism: Melanchra persicariae; assembly: GCA_947386135.1. Classification (NCBI taxonomy): domain Eukaryota; kingdom Metazoa; phylum Arthropoda; class Insecta; order Lepidoptera; family Noctuidae; genus Melanchra; species Melanchra persicariae. The sequence goes on along the minus strand of OX376656.1, from coordinate 2,593,295 downwards.
ATGTGTAGTCACATTATTTCAAGTATTTCTTAAGTGGCTTAATGTCATATTTGATGTCCAAGATAATTTATGGTCTTTTAAAATACCTTCGAGTGTCCTTAAAGGTATCTTACACTCGTTAGGAATTTCTCAGTGGTAGTTTGGAGTTTAGAATTTAAGAAAGAAAGGAAAACTAGGTTATTTAGCAGCACACACAGACACACTATGTAGATACAAATAAAAAGGAATGTAATAAAAAAAGTGTGTGTGTCAACTCCGACGCACGACTGGAGTTTACTCCTTATGAACTATTATTATGTAGATTATGTAAAAGCGGGTACCTAAATGAAAGCATCTTAAAAAATAATCAGAACATATTAGGTTACTTATATAAATATTTATTAATATTATTTACTTACATCATTCCAATGAAATATATAACAAACTATTTCACATAATAATAAGCTGAGTATAATTTGTATAAACACACATACATAATCAAGAAGTGAAAGGTGCGCAAAGGAACGTAACGCCTCACTTTTAGTTAACGCTCCATTTTACTCCTCATAAAATTTTTATACCGCGCCTAAATATGAAAATCGTTTAAAAATTTGGGGGCCTGGCACCCGGAAATCACGTAAAGCCACTGGTTCTGCGCCAGATCACTCCCTGGTCTTGTGAGACTGGGAATAGAGAGTGCTATCTCCGTCAAGATGATTATATTTTCAACCCTTTTGTTTTTTAAATTATTAATCTTGCTCATCAATTAATAAATTATTAAAGCACATTCAATTATTAAAGCTTGGCTCATCGCCGTAAGGTTGCCTGCTTATCGGTCTTCTACAGATTGTACTTCGGTGAGTGTGCCCAAGAACTCCACGATCTCATCCCACCGGCCCCCTTCTACCATCGGACATCCAGACGCACTGCATCTTACCATCCCTACCTTGTAGCTATTCCACCAATTCGCACTAAGCGTTTCCAAACGTCTTTTATGATGCGCACAGCAAAGGAGTGGAACTCTCTGCCTCCGTCTGTGTTTCCTAAAGCTTACAACCCTAATCTCTTCAAAGTTAAAGTGAACAGGCTCCTTCTGGTTAAGCTCGCTCCATCGTAGACTTTGTCTCTGTCATATCTGACATTGACTAGAGTCAAGAGCAAACCCATCACTAATAAAAGAAAAAATTTTTGGGGTGAAACCGAACCTTCGTTCGGTCCTTACTTTATTTACAAAATTCACAGAAAGCTGTAATTGAAGTTAAGTTAAGATTCAGAAGAAAGACATTGACTAGAGTCAAGAGCAAACCCATCACTAATTTAAAAAAAATAAAAAAATTCCAATAGTTTATTTCTAAATGCTGAAGAATCCGCCAACAATACCAATAAAACAAAAACAGAGCAAAAATAGTAGTTTATGCAACGACCATATAAAAAGGGTTATTAAAACACGAGTGTGGGTTTATCACACGAGGCGTAGCCGAGTGTGATAATAGCATCACACGAGTGTTTTAATACCTAATTATATGCCGTTGCATACACTATTTTATCTTCACTCATACAGTTGAAATAAAATAAGTGGAAAAATAGTTAATTCCAATATGGCGGATATTCTCAATGCGTATTCGAATGACTGCGCAGCGCGCTCAAACATAGACAAAGATAAAAGCTGGCTCATTGACTTAAGTCAATGAGCCCGCGCCAAAAATTAAAAAGAAAAAGTGTGCTATAAAAATTAAAAAGTTACTTTATGATGCAGTTGTTTAAAAATCGAAGGAAAATGTTGAACTGTAATGGATTTTTTTTTTAATTTTACCTATCCGCGAAAAAAAAGTATGTATTTATGCATTCGTTTTTGAACTCATATTTGGAACATTACGTTGTGAGTGTAGATCACTTTATTTCATAACAATAAAGCAAATTCTAGAAAATTCTACAATTAACTTGAAATCGTACAAGCATGTCACTCAAAATAACATCTAATCAGTCCTCATCTTTGTATCGACTAGTAATCAGAATTCGACGTATGATTCATTAATGTTGATAAACATAACGAATTATAATAATCTTAAACTTCGGACAAATACAAGGAATTGATTAAGTAATACGTCAATGATGGAGTGAAAACAATATCGATTTGAAAATATTACTTATTAGCTGTTGCCCGCGACTTCGTTCGCGTGTATGTATTGTAAAATGATGTGGCTAGGTAAGATCAATGTGTTTGTATATCTAATACGAACAGTAAATATCTATCATTGCTTGTATGCCTCCTTTTTTATATACATAAAAAAACATCAAATGACTCCTTTCGCTCTGGGCAGAATGGAAGGGAGTGTCAGACTCTAACTGACTAAAACCCATCTGTGTTCCTCCTAATGCCCTTTGCGTTCCAGGGCCGCGGTGACTCTTTCGAACAAATTCCGCAACCCTGGCAGAAACTACTAGGACTAGGCACATGAAATTTTGCACAAAGTTTCCCTTTAGGATGTAGGTGAGCACGCATCATCATCATCATCATCATATCAGCCGAAAGACGTCCACTGCTGGACATAGGCCTCCCCCAAATGGGGGGGTTTGCCATAATCGCCACGTATGGCAGGCGGGTTGGCGATCGCAGTGTAGCTGTAGCAATGTACCTACAGAGAATGCTGCTGCCCATTCTCTGGTGAGACCCTTAGTCGCCTCTTACGACACCCACGGGAAGTGATGGGATGGTGCTATTCTTTTACGTCCGACACCATACGGAACAATGCAACCTTTAAGAGGGTGAAAACGGGAAAATCGTTTGTACTTAATCTACGCATACGTAATTGCGGGCAAAATGACATAAGTGCTATGTATTCTCCGAAGGGCTAGGCAGTGTCTGTTTAGTAAAACACTCACATTTCTCCAATAACGTTTGTCGTTCATGTATTGGATCATTGTACGATGATTGCTGAAATTCACTTTTGGGCTTAATCTGATTTGCGACTTTGACGAAATTCTATTTATCTAAATACAACTCTGAACTATTCTTGAGGAATTCGTGCTAGTGAAATCTAATTACCATATTATTTATTTAAACTTTATGTAGGTACAGTAGTGGTACATGGGCGAACTTAATGCAACAAGGCATTCTCTACCAGTCAACCTTTGGGTTAAAAAGACTACACTGTGGTAGGTGTACAACTTATAAATAAAATTACCCAAAACACCAATCATTATTAGATAATTATTACTTGATGGGTCTCTTCTTCTTATTATTACTTTATTGGTGTCGGTTCAGTTACGTAGCTGCCATGGGTGACACCCGGGGCGGATTATGTGGAGGATGATGTCACCCCATACATGGAGCCCCCCTGCGAAATAATTATGGGTTGCGACTTTCACTCATTTTTCGGGATGCTCCATTTGAGCCGCAGATTTTTTTCAGGAATGTTCTTACATAATCAGTTTGTTAAAGACAATAATTATGGTCGTAAGTTCTGGTTTATGAGAGCGTTAGAATTTGTGCCCTAAAGCGAGCTCGATTTTTACACTCTGCTTGGTTGGATTGGTTTAATTTTCTTTTATTCATCGATATTAAATTCGAAGTATTTTGGTTGATTAAGTGGCTAAGCTCAATAACAAAGACAAAATTTTTGCGCCCCACCTCGAATGGTTTTGATTATTATTCATACTCAAATAAAATTAACTTTGTTGACTAATGCAGCTAAGCTCAAGAACTAAGAAAGGGTAGATTGCAAGAATGAGCGAAGCGAGCTCAAAAATTACCCAACCTTGGATAGGTTTTATTTTCTTTTGATTAATCATACCTAAATAGAAGTAGCATTGTTGACTGATGCAAAACTATGAGATGGCAGAATACAAGAGCGAGCGGAGCGAGCTCGACAATGTTTGCAGTCCACCTCAGATAGGTTTGATTTTCTTTTTATTATTATGTATACTTTAATAGAGGGCATATTTGCTGTCTTATGCGGAAAAGGTTAAGAACTAAGAGAGCGCAGAATGCAAGAGCGAGCGAAAATTTTTGCACCCTACCACGGAAGGTTTCATTGCATCACCCGTTTAGGAGTGAAATCTGAACGTGACAAAAAAGTAAACAAATGGTCGAATATCACTAAGTGCTTAAAAGTTCAAAATCAATGGAAAATTTTGCACCCCAACTCGGAAAGGTTTTATTTAGTTTTTTTTCATTATTCATACTTAATAATAAGTGTATTCAGAAAAGTTCATGAACTAAGAGAGTGCAGAATGCAAGAGCGAGCGAAGCGAGCTCGAACATTTTTGCACCCCACTTCCGACAAGACCCCACCAACCGAGACAAAAAGTCACGAAAAATCGTGTTCTAAATAATTTTGGTACCTCTCAGTGGTCATGTTAAAAGACTTGTTAGATATCTACTAATAAAGGTAGGTCAAGCTATAGAAGTCATCGAACTTAATTACATTTTGCGGTAAAATTATCAGCTTCAGAAGTGTTGTGATGCAATCTCGTTGTTGATAACGAGAGATTGATGGATTTCGATTGAAAATTATGATAATTATGTTCGTTTCATGTAGGCTAAATACCATCTACCTATACTTATCTACAGACATTGAGTTCTCTCGTAATAATTTTATTTTTTGACTTTTCGGGTAGATAAGGTGGTAGGTAGGTACTCTTTAATGAACCATGCCGTGGTGAAAATAATAATCGAACTTATTCTTAAAAAATAACCACATGATTAGTTTAAATACTGATTAGTACTGATTACCTACACATTACTAGTTAAAATACAATTTATTCATTCGAATTTTAGTAGGTTCTAGCAACCCAAACGTTCTTATGAGTTCTTATTTAATTTTTTTCTAAAAAGAATTTAAATGAAAAGAAAGAAAAAACGACCTCTCGCGTCTGGCTCTGGTTCAATCCATGGTCCAAAGTGAAGGGGCATGGGAAGCAGACACCTCCTTCTGCGAAGCAGTAATCTCGTCATTCGATAAAAACTGGTCCTTATCGAACGGCATGTTGTGTTCCACGTGTGCCTCAAAGAGATGTCAGTAAAATAGACGGGGCCCGCTAGGGCCAGTGCCTGCCAAGGTTGCGGAATTTGTTCCAGAGTTTGTAGGAACACGGATGGGTTTTAGTAAGTAAGAGTCTGACACTCCCTCCCGCTCCGCCAAGAGAGGAAGTGCTTTGACAGTACCCGGACTGGCCTCGACCCAGTGTTTTTTTTTATAATTCCTGGATTTTTAAAGAAACCTTGATTCTGAGTTTGTTTAGCTTATTCTTCTCAAGGATAGTAAGATAGAAAATCTCCTTTAGATTTTTATTTGTAAATAATATAATTTTCATTTTAATTAAAATCATTTAATTAGAGCTAGCCAGTCAGTTTGTGCGTACTACCTATTACAAGCTGGACGCTTTACGTTTTACATTTACATAGGTATCTATAGAGTAGGCAAAAAGGTGTTGTACTCGTATGGTAGGTACCCATCGCACGTTTTGGAGGACCATAGAGAAAGCAAATAGGTGTTGACTCCAGCTATTGCACTCAAGCACATAGAATTAATAATATGGATAGAATCCTAAGGGAATCACCTGATTGTTAAATCATCATTAATGGAGGATGGGAGGGTATGTGAGTGTTAAATCAACAACCTCACCACTCTCCAGATATTCAAGCTCTTGAAGTAATAAGTAGGTGATAAAGAAATAAAATTCATAGGTAACTTCTAGTAATTTGTCATATATTTTTTGTTATTATGATATACTGTACATATTCTTTTAAACTTAAAACATTATCACACACTCGTTTTCCAATCGTTCACATTTCACAGCCGATTATTTATTAATATTAATAAAACAATTATCAATCAAATAAAACCTCATTTGTACAATAATTTATCGTTGTAATAGTTGTTAAAATAAAAAGGTGTCAATTATTAACAAAACAATGATCATGCAATCTTCTAAAAATTAGAAAACATTTACAACTGATATATCAATTATTCTCCAACTATAAAAAGCTGAAACGATTATATTATAATTACATTTATGATTTCACTTAAGATTAAATACGTCACAAACATCCAATAAATCTATTAGTAATATAAAAATACTTATTACACTAATAAATCATATTTATTGGTGTAATAGTATTATATTGCATTGTGATAATCCTATAGTCTAAGATAACTATAATAATAGAGATATAATTTAATATTCTGATAAAGATTAACTATTAAATTACTGTGTCGTTGAGCAGTTTCACTTTATGATGGGTGACCGCTATTTCGTACAGGAATAATGTTAGGTACTATGGGTGCTCAAACATATCCTTTTTTATACTAATAGTGGATTTAGGGCTCGCAGTCCATCGCTTTTATATGAGCCCCATGATGGACCCTGCTATGATAGCGTTTATATTGTTTTTCAAAAAAGTCTTAAGCTTCTGTCACATGTCTAATCATGTGCTATTTTTTGCACGTGATAATAATATAAAAATCTGCGATAAGCGCTAATTTATCTTCAATTTGATACAATCTCATTGAAAAAAAGCTGAATAGGAATGAAAGTAGTTTTCTATTACGGATTGCTGACTTTTTATCATAGATATTTACTCACTTTTATAAACACTCATTCACATCATTAAAACCTTAGAGCAGAATTGAAAGTAAAAATCTAGCAGTAAGCTACAACGATTTATTTTGAAAATGGGAACCGTAGAAATACTATTAGATATTACTACTGAAAGCATATAATTTCAGATAATACCTACGTCATAATAGCGGAACGTCAAAATAATCCGTAATTAAAAATTAATTTAATTTTTGATTCATAATAAATCGCGTGACAATCACAAAATGTGATCTCATAATCGAATTATACATCTCAAATATATTTTATCAACACGTGCATTCGTAAGCTAGATTACTTAAACAATCTATCTATATTGCTGATGACTAGAAATCGGCGATAATACATCATATTTAATATTTATGATGGCCATATCTTTTGTGGATATTGTTAGCAAAGAATTATGATCACGTATTCAAAAGCAAATGCTAAATCTTCGTCTGGATCTAGGGAAAGTTAAACGTATCCGCATTTCGCAATGAAATAGCGAAAATTTATGACCTTGCATCCTGACGTCATCACCCTATTATCGCCGATCGACAATAATCGATTAATTATTTAACATAGATGACAGAAGAAACCATAATATTACCCAACATTTTTAGCCAGAAGCGTATCACTAGACCTTTGAGAACTTCGTATTTATAACTTTTTGTCTCTCTAAATACACAATTTAGATACCTACACAACTCTATAATTCCTAAAATCACTGCACATAAATTGCTGTCCTTCTTACCATTAAGATTGAAATATGGCACATCAAGACTACCTACTTGATAATTTTATCATTTTAGAAGCAGTCAGCTACATGCCTAAACATCATTTTTGTTGGCATCCTAATAATTCACTAATTTAATATCTTATTTGGCAGTTCCAATTTTGTTAATACTCTAAATTGATGTGTAAAAAGAGCCCTTTAGAGTCAAAAACTAAAACTTACTTAAGCAAGCTTCACACACTTTTTGACACTGTCTCCAAAGAGTTTTCGCTTGAGATTCCAAATGGCTCCTGCTCCCTTGTTGGCTCCAGCAGCCAGCGTCGTGGACAGGCAGGACAGAAGGCTGAGCAGTGTGCCAGGGAAGGTTGGGGCCAGGATGGAGGCACATGAGGCTATGGAGCGGTAAACCACCCTGTTGTTGGTGGGCTGAAGGCTTCTGTAGTTGTAGTCACCTCCAACGTCCACTTGGGTGAACATTCGGTACTGCAGGGAGAAAAAAGGATTGTATATTTTACTTTGCTCAGCTTTTCATATGAATGGTGATTTAAGACCACACAGTATAAATATTTTTTTTTTCGCGTAATTGAAGACGCAGCATCGGAAGGCTTCCCTTGCGGCTGATATTATGATGATGATGATGATGAGTATATTTTTTACATTATCTCTGATTAGACCATTTAGACAAAGTTATAATAAAGTTCCTTTTTTCAGCAAAACTTCTACAAAGAATGGAAAACCAGGAAAAAGGGTCCATAATATCGTTACTTCTTATCATCCTTACAAATAACCGTCTCAATGAAATAAATCCTTACCTGGTCAGCAGTAATAAAGAGGGGCTTATCCATGACGATCCAGGTGACAATCTCCTGGCACATAGGAGTGGTGAGGGACCCTTGGTACGTGTAGTAGGATTGAGGCTCATAGCTCAGCAGACGCCTGTGAGAAACAGAAAGCATTATGTTAACGAACGATCATGGAAGACAATAATTGGGTAGTCAGCCTATCAAAGGAGGAAGGAAGGAAGAAGTAGGAAAGGTGGTGAATTAAAATAGTCTCCACTAGTTGAGTTTTCGGAATGTCAGTTTAGTAGTGGTAGTGTTTTTTTATGGATGCGAAATCATCAAATGACTCGTCCCGCTCTGGGTGGAGCGGAAGGGAGTGTCAGACTCTTATTGACTAAAACTCATCCGTTTTCCTCATCATGCCCTTTGCCGCAGCCGCAGTGACTGTTTCGAACAGATTCTGCAACCCCTAAGGTCAGCTATCACCTTGCTAAGAGATTTTTGGTCAAAGTAACTGCTGTAAGAGAAAATAATGAGATTCAAAGGGCCTTTTTTCTTAGTAAGTAACAGTGGCTACTAAGAATAGCCAGTCCTTGACAGTGTGTATTGAAGTACTTGCCATGACTAAAAGTGCCTGCTATTGTCTTCAATACTTTGTTCTGTTTTCGTCACCCTTTAGCTCCAATGATAATCATTAGTTCCACGATTCGCTTCCTTCCTCTAATCTGTTTGAAGTATACGTGAAACGTGTTTTGTACCTTTCATGTTTACAGATATTTTCATCATCATGTCTGAGGCTTGGGCCAGGGTCGTGTTTTTCAGACATTAGCTATTTTTATCCGAATGCCCACGAAGAAAGTAATCATTATATAAAATTATTCCGTTACTGAGTGACTGACAGACCATGCACAGCCGAAACTACTGGTCGCAGAAAGCTGAAATTTGGCAAGTAGGTTCTTTGGGCAGTGTAGAGGAGCACTAAGAGAAGATTTCCCGAAATTCCTACTCGGACGAAAAAAAAACGGGATTAGCGCGTACTAGGGTGCGGGCAAAAGCTAGTGATTTTATATGCATGAACTGTTTTTGTCAACGCAGAATTATAGTAGGCTGGCTCAAAGACTCTCAACCTGGTTCATAAATACCGCATGAGTTGGCATGACAAATAAATTCTTGTCCATTTTCGAACGTCTCCGATCCGTCAGTTTGACACTGTTAAACATTCCCGTATCGTTTCATGTAGATCTAGGTAATTGTACCGCTCAAGCACCGGCAACACACCGGTGTGCGCCGAATTAATCGCGAATTTAATATATATTTACCAATTACATAAGATTTATTTTTTATTTGGGAATTTTCACATGTCGGGGCCGCAGCGGTTAAATATGTATCCTTAAATGTTGATCTGTACTTACGTAATATCTACTCTGTGACTCTCGGTTTGATTTTGTGCGCTGTTCGTGATGTAGGGCACAAATGGTGTGAGCTGCTCCAGAGCATGCCCGCTTTCGTAGCCTCTGTTTACCTTCAATAAAGAAAGCTAGGTTAGATTCATCAAAGAGACGATTTGTTTTTAGGCACGAAATTAGTATAATAAATAAATTTTCGCTTTAATATGTCGCCATTTCATTCAAAGATAGTACAAGCATTAACTTTTTTCTACAGGCCAGTGATTTCCATAACCCGTTTTTCTTAGATTATTTTTAGAACTAACTAAATTGCATTCGTATGCGTGTTTTCGTAATAGTTGAAGAAATATGATATGTCTATGACAGAGAGTGAATACTTAGATTGCAATTAGAAGAGCCGATGAGAAAGAAAACCTATACCGCCAAAAAAAGTAAAAAATGTTTTTTACTTACCATAAAGAACACGCCAATGACCGCCAATCCATCGGACCTCTGCATGGCTTCTTCCATGGACAAGCCGGTCTTAATGTGGACCATGTGGACTTCCAGAGGGTACCTGGTGACAAGAACCTTTGGTTAAACCAGGGTTTTTTTATGATACTGTATGGATGACAGGCTGGCAAGCCGACTTGGCAGTAAGAGAAGGGGCAGGTGTTCAACACGGCCGACGTATAGATTATACAGGGTTATTTGTGAAACACCATTAACCTTTCAGGAGGTGAAAGTACTAATCATTATAAACAACTTTTACTATGAGACCAACTCTCAAATATCAAAAATTAAATCAGCTGTTTCATACAAAATGCAATACCCGATGAAAATGTATGAAATAACAGATATTTTTTTCGATTTTTCAGGGTTGGTCTCATAGCAAAAGTTGTTTATAATGATTAGTACTTTCACCCCCTGAAAGGTTGCTGGTGTTTTACAAATAACCCTGTATAATACCCAAAACGGATGTCTTTGGTATTCCAAAAGTCGATTTGGGGTTTTGAGCGAAAAGATTATCACGATTTTATAATAAACAATAAATACATTACACCAATAAATATTATTTGTTGATAGGTATAAAAAGTACCTACTTTTATTTCATTTGTAGAATTATGAGAGGTTTGTGACACGATATCCATCATTACGTATTCGTTTATTTAAAAGTAAATAAACAAATAGTAGGTACTATTACACTACTTAATAAATATGATTTATTGGTATAATAAGTATTTTAATTTCGCTAATAGTTTTATAATATGTTTGTGACGTATTTTATCTTAAGTGGAATCATAAAATAAATATAAAAGCATTGTATAGTTGGAAACTAGTAGATATTTCAATTGTAAATAAATTCTTTAAATGAAAACATTATTATTAAGACCATACCACCACCATTAAAGGCACTTTTGAACGACAACATTTACACTAAAAAAAGTGACAAAAAAGTGAAAAGTGTGCTCTCGTCCATAAGAATCTGTTTGCGAAACTAGAGCCACTTTTTTAGTGTAAATGTTGTCGTTCAAAAGTGCCTTTAACGGTCTAATTAAAGAAATGAATTGATAGTGAGAGTTGCAAAATGCACTACACTACATAGACACAAAGTTAAAATGTCACGTGTTTTTTGTTCCACACGTTTTTTTTACCAAGGTATATAGGGTGCCGATACCTACTCTATGTCCTCTATATATAAAAAAATCAGCCAAGGGCGTGAAGAGTGCGGGTATGAAAATGGAATTTGATTCCGAGCCCATTTTCGTTATTGCGAACCCTATGTAATACCATGAAAATGACTCTCATGACTTGTCGAAACTGTAAGAGTTCCTTGTTTTTACTGCAAAATTTTAAGACACATAGGCTTCTTTTGTCTATGTGACGTAAATTTATATCTCGCTTCTTATTTCACACTGTTTAAAGAAACAGGTAGCTCATTTCTTTTATTTCATGTTTACTAACTTTACTGTTTTATCTGATTAGGTAGTAAAACAAAATAAAAAGTTATTAGAATGATGATTTCAGGTTTTTTAGCCATAAATCAGTCTTGCGATTGTTTTATCTTGAGTTGAACTGATGACACGAAAAAAGTTCTATTCCAACTAATGAGTAGATATTATAAATGTCTATTTAATATATTTTAAATGTTTGTTATTCAAAAACCTCTGTATGTAATTTGGCAAACGTGTATATATATTAAAAAACGTGTAGACAATTTTAGACTTTCAAACAGGCGAAACCACTACTCAGTACTATCTCATTTAAATCTGTATGAGAAACTGCGCGTACGCAAACACTTAACATTTGACACAGCTTCTCCATTATGGAAAGAAACCGCAGTAACCACCACATTAAAAAATTAGGGAACAAATAAATGTCACTCAGTCATACAGCGAACAGAGTGATCCATAAACAAACTCTGCTGATACCAACTTATCACAAGTGACATAATATTGTGCGATTTGATTTGTACAAAGATTACAATATTTTGGGTGTTTTGTGGTGATTTACGGTACATTCTTTAATGACTGCAGAAGATTAATTGTCAGAAGTGTTGGTAGAAGGCCTGTGTGACGATGGTAAAGTTCTTGACTTACTTTCATGTTCTTCCCAGCTTTCTTCTTAAAAAAAAACTTTAATTTTGGAAGTCGGTGTCAAAAATTTGCAATGAAACCAATCAATACGTACCTAAACTTGTTGATTGATATCATTGCAAATTTTTGACAACGACTTCCAAAATTAAAGTTATTTTTTTATTGACTCGTTTTTTACTTTGCACTTTGTAGCGGTTTTTATTTGGAAGTCGGTTGTATTAATTTTGTAAAAAGGTTTTATAATTTTGTAAACGTTGACATCCAAAAAGTGCTCTCAGTCTAATTTGAATAAACGACTTATGATTTGAGTTAAGACTTTTCAGTCTCATTTTAAGGCTCTTTTGCATCGTAGCGTTTAAAAGACTGAATTGTGATATAGTCAACATTACCTCCTGCTTTTGTAGAAGTCTTAAGATTTGTTTATTGAACGAGAATATTTGTGACAGATTGTTAAACGCGCGTTATCTAGCTGTTAAATCATATTGCTGACTTGCGTTTAATTAGTGTCGTGTTGATATTTTTTACCAGAAACCAGGCGTTAGAAACAAAATACGCATTTTCGTTTACTTGGATGACATATTTTTTTCAGCTATTTTAATAAATATAATAACGGTAAATAATTTATTTAATTTATCCTATCAGAATAATCCTTTAATCAGGTACTTTATTTAAAAAAAGGTATTTCCCTAGTTGGGGTATGAACCCAAAAGCTTAATTTTAGCAACCAAACTACAGAACCGATTTTTATGAAATTTCTATGGGATTAATCGGGAATTATCCTTTCACATAAGAGAACAATTTTTCAAATCGGTCAATTTAATGACAGAGCTATGAGGTAACAAACAAAAAAAATACAACCAAATTGAGAACCTCCTCCTTTTTTTGAAGTCGGTTAAAACATTCTCCTATTTTCTAATATATATTTTTTTTATTATTATTTATGGGTTTGCTCTTGACTCTATATATTCATAATTATAAGACATTATCCATTTAAAAGTAAGTATAACTACCGGAACTTCCTTATATTATTATTAAATGAGCTGTACCTACTACCTATTTACCTTATAACACTATCAACATACATAGGTATGCGTTATCTCTTAATATTAATTACAATATTATCTATTACGCACATTATATAACAAAAACAATGAAAAAAACCTTGCATTTAAAATATATCAAAAATATCTAGTACAATAACTTAATGTTATTATCGTTTATGTTTTATCGTATAAAACCAAGGTTTTTCACCGACGATCCATACCAGTTTCCGCAGGTGAATGCACTGTTAATTTTATTATATAATAATTATCATTGAATAAGTCTTATGTATGCGTAAATTGCGTTTATAAAAAAAACTAGCTGCCGTTTTTCGGCTGATTTTATAATGATGATGATGATAAGGTAGCACCATCCCATCACGTCCCGTGGGTGTCGTAAGAGGCGACTAAGGGACTCACCAGAGAATGGGCAGCAGCATTCTCTGTGGGTACATTGCTACAGCTACACTGCGACTGCCCCTCATTTGGGAGAGGCCTATGTCCAGCAGTGGACGTTTTTCGGCTTTCGGCTGATAAGGTAGTCGAAAAATTTCGTCACTACTCTCGAGGGCTGATCTTTTAATAGTCAGACACATTTTAAACACCGAATAAATATGGCGCTATAAAATATGTCAAACTGTCCTGTTTATTCAATAAGTAAAAAATATAATTCGATTGTCAATCTAGAATAGGCGGAATGTATTCTTTTGTTTTTTTTTTATTTGGTTTCCTACACTATAATAACATTAGTAGCATCAGCCAATAGTTTGTTCAATTCGACTAATTGATAAATTAAACAATATCAATCGATCTAATTATTAAATTGTAAGCAATCGACGGCTAACAAATACGAGCACTATATAATGAACTAACTAGGCTTGCACAAATAACTGAATTGCAAAATTGTATTCAGCTACTAGGGTTGCAGAAATTAATAGGGTACGGCCAGCAAATGCAAAGTCACGTAAACTGGCATCGTTAGCAATGAAAAGCTAAAGGGTGTACTGGGGATGAAAAGGTGCGAAATGGGAAAGGTTACCCTTTCATGCTCAGATTTCTGAAAAGATAGTCTTGTGAGAGAGTTGTTAAAACTCTATAGCAAAGGTTTCTCTCAGAGGAACGGTTCGCATTCACATATCATGGAATTGGATGCCTTTTTATTTTGTGACCTTGTAATGGAAAGTATATGTAATGCTTTGAATTCAGGAATTACATCTATTTTTATGTTAAAAAAATGTTTATTATATGACATACAAGACGCAGAAATTAATAGGTAAGTGCTAGTATTAATTTTAATTAAAAAATAAAACAATGAAATTGCCAAGCCTTGCCAGGAACTGACATTATTCTAGCTATTCCGTGTCCATGGTACTATTTTTTAAGGCAATGTGACATTTTTCGGGGGTTGGAAAAACTAAGAGGTTTAAGGTTCAACCTAAGGCATTCTGGGCTCGCTCCATGGTCTACCATTTTGGTTATTTTCACGATGATAAGCGCTAGGTGTGGTCTACCTCACTCATCTCGTAATGTCGTAAAAAAATGGTTGTCAAGAGCGGGTTCCTTAGTAATAACCTACAAACAATTTAGTTGAATTTGATAGGTTTGAGAAAAAGTAATCAAATTCCATATTGCTACAAATTACTTTGCATATTTTAAGATCTAGTCTGCTAATTTCTTTTTCTGAAATTACTTGTTCATATTTTTTGTCGTAGTTTGTCTGAAAAGTCGGTTTTCACTTACTTCATGCCATCGATGGCGTGTTCGGAGAGCCAGTGGAAGTGGAACTGCAGGAAGGTGTAGTTCCCTCTCAGGGGACCACCAGATAGAAGTGGTGCCTCGTCGTTTCCAACTCCCGCCCATTTCACTGAAACAATTAGACAAATTTAGTTCATTTGTTCACTTATGCTGAGAAGCTCATGGCTCAATAATAACAGCCGTAGATCTTCGTCCGTGGATGGGTGATCATATTATCATACGAGATTCCTCAGTGTCTTGGAAAGCCTGATAAGCTGCTGGTCCCAGCTGTCATTTGTAAGTCTTTGACAAACGGTATGGGTGGTCCGAAGCCTAGAGATTTGAGACTAGTCTTGCCAAGGGGAGGGTATCTTGTTACCCAGTTACTGGGTGGTGGAGGTCAGATAGACAAGTCTGCAGTTTTTGTTTGGGACCAGTTAATGGCTCACCCTATTTCATAGTAGGCAACTATACCTACCTACCTACCATCTCTGGTACCTATAGGTTTATAAGCTTCTGCTCATCCTAGTAGGTACCTGAATCAGTGATTGATTTGGCGGTGAAATTGCAAAATAAACTACTGAACCTTCCCTCTGCGACAAAAGCGAACTTTAAGATTTTGGTATTGTAGCGAATTTTGTTCGAAAGAGTTACCGCGGCCCTGGAAAGCAGGGGGCACTAGGAGAAGCACGGAAGGATTTTAGTCAGTAAGAGTCAGACACTCCCTTCCGCTCCACCCAGAGCGGGAGCTGTCATTTGATGATTTCGCATCCATAAAAAAAAGATACTGGTGTTACTAACCTACAATCCTACGTTCAATATGGCAACATAGAACAGCTTACTTTTAGTATACGACAGGAAACAGATCTATGAGCCGTATAAAATATATCGTTATATCATACATGGTAGGTTTGAGTGGGGTGCGGAAGTCGTCGAAAGGATTGTAAAGTTCCAGCGCTCGGCGTTTCCTGCTGCGGAACTTAATTTCCATTTAATTTCCTTTCCCTCCTCCTACCTCCTTACTCCTAGCCCTTTTCTAGTATATTTACTTTATGACGTGGGCTCTGACATAGAAAAAACAACGGGTTGCACTCCGGGAGAGCCGGCAGAAGTGAAAACTTGAACATTAACGTTGTGCATTTTTGAATATTTTGGAATGGTTAGGTAATAATTTCGCGCGAATTGCTTTATTTATCAGTATAAAAGTACTATCATTTATGTGACTAAACACAATATTCATTTACTGCAAAATCGTACACAAACATGACAATTTCTATTACATTATCCGAATTTTCGATCAGCGGCCCTACCATGACGTGTTAAAGCGTGAGTAGTTCGAGCGAGAAGGAGAGATGGAGCTATACACCCTATATAGCTCCATCCCTCCTTCCCGCTCGAACTACTCACGCTTTAACACGTCATGGTAGGGCCCCTGGTCACGTGTCCTGACGCGAGTTTAACATTTTTTGCCCATCCTAAAAAGTGCACAACGCCGTTAAAGAAGTTTTCACTTCAAAAAACTTTTGTTTTCTGAAGATTGAATATTATTATAGGTAAGAACGTCAAGTTGAAATTGAATTCGTTGGTACGTCATAACGTCAGAATTTATTATATTTTTGGGGTTTACTAATTTACTTCGAACCTACTGGACCAATTCAGTTGGAATTTGGTATACCTACATACGAACCTTTTAAGACCCTTTTGGGTGTCAAATTAGAACATTAAAATAAAAAGGTTTTCGAGCTGTAGGTACCTTACTGGTATTGCATAGCAAATGAAAGACTTTCCAAATATTTTTTTCATAATTTTAAAATGGTCAATTTTGATGATTTAAAAAAAATAGAAGAAAATTGACCGTTCCCCGTCACTCTGGAACTACTGAGCCTAAAATAAAAATTTAAAAAATAGCAGGAAAACCAGGCAAAGTTTATGGTTTTAATTGTTTATGGCTTTTATAGCATGTTAAGCAAATAGAAATCGTCCGGAACCTTTTTAGGGCGAGTCCGACTCAGCATTAGCTGGTATTTTTTAATTAAATTCTGGTTCATAAGTGATTTAGCAAAAAACTTCACAGAAATAGAAAATAAGAAAAAGGTTCATCTACTCACAAGTATGTCCATTATTAGAAGCAGAGAGTTCCACATCCTTGTATCCTCGGAAGACCAGGGGTCCTCGGATGTGGACCTGGTTCTTGTCCAGCACCGTCTCCTGGCTCATGATGTTGATCGGTGACTGCTGCTTGCCGATAGTGCACACTCCTGGCCACTGGCCTTCCTCTGTGGGGAGAAGAGAGGGTTTAATATTAGCTTAGAAAGGTTTATGAAGCCTGCTTGCGCAAACAAGAGGTAGCTTTTCACTTAGAGTTATTAGCTAACATAAGGTTATTCAGGGTGTTCCAGAAGTGTGCGGTAATATTTCAGGGTGATGTTGGGTAGCTGATGTACATAAAGGAAAACATTAAAACATAAAAGGTGACTTTAAAAAAATTACGAATAAAAAGTTCGGACCAATCTTTAAGGATAAGCAACGCTTGCCGAGGTTGGTCTGTGGATGGGTGACCATCTTAACATACCGTTGGTCCCGGCTGTCATTTGGAGATCTTTGGCAGTCGTTACGGATTGTCAGAAGCCAGAAAATCTGACAACAGTCTTGCCTAGAAGTACCTACCGTGTTAAATGGGTTGTGGAGGTCTGGTAGGCAGCCACTCTACGTAAAATACTGGTATTCAGCTGAATCCGGTTTGACTGGGAGCCGACCCTAATAGGGTTGGGAAAAGGCTAGGCAGATGATGATGAAAAAGTTCCGAAGAAATTACTTTTCAAGCAGTTTGATGCAGTTGGAGACAAGTCTGTGATTGAACTAAAGTAAATACACTGTAACAAACTGCTTGAAAAGCCATTTCTGTGGAACTTTTTAGTATTTTCTTCCGGTCGAATTTTTTTAAAACAAGTTTTTATTTTGTTTTTGTCTTGTTTCGTCCAATTGTAATTAATGTTTTGACTCTGACTTCAAGACTCAGGAGGAGGATGATGACAAGATTACGATAAATATTGTCATGAACATTTATTATCCTGTTTTTCATACTCATGCCTAAGATATTGAACAAAGCGTTTTGGTAATAAACGGATTGATTATTTGGTACGTACATAAATAGATATGCTTTGTAATTGATGAGCTTTTCGACTATCACTTCAGATAATCGTGTAATCGATGTTTACTGTTATAATTAAGTAGCTGCAGTGCAGCACTTATCGCCGTGCCATCGCTCGTGACATCGCCACGGTTTTAGGGTTCCGTAGCCAAAGGGTAAAAACGGGATCCTTTGTACGCCTACGCTGTTTCTATCACAGGGCGGTCTTTAGAACTGTAATAGAGGAAAACCCCAGAGCTCCCAGAAATTAACTACTTATTTAACTAACATTAAATTCTATATCCCACACAATGTCATCATCTGCCTAGCCTTTTGCCCAACTATATTGGGGCTTCCAGTCAAACAGGTGGATTCAGCTGAATACCAGTATTTTACGTAAAGCGGCTACCTACCAGACCTCCACAACCCATTAACTGGGTAACACAGTACTTTTTGGCACGACTGATGTCAGATTTTCTGGCTCCTGACAATCCCACACAATGTGTTACTCAGAAAATAAGTAACGCTTGGGGGCTCTGATTCTTGATCTAGTTAGCAAGTTTACAGAATTTATAATATACTTTGCTAACTATTGGCCGTTAAAAAGTTTAAACTGAAGATCATACATGAAACCCCGATTTTTGTTTCGCGCTTAGGTATTAGTTTTAGTAGTTGGAACCCCTAGAACGCGAACCGTCTCGCACTTTACGGTTTTCAGCTTTCCTCAGACAAGTACAAGAATTCATTGGCATCTTTCCAGGGGATGAAATTACTCATGAATTGAATC
Organism: Melanchra persicariae; assembly: GCA_947386135.1. NCBI lineage: Eukaryota > Metazoa > Arthropoda > Insecta > Lepidoptera > Noctuidae > Melanchra > Melanchra persicariae. The sequence continues at coordinate 2,574,543 of OX376656.1, read as the reverse complement.
AACTTTCACAAAGAATCAACTGTTAGCTACTGACAAAAAAAAACACCATTTCATAGTTTTCTTAATTTTTAGACTGCATGATTCGTAGGTTCGATTCCCAAGCCTAGCACAATTTACACAAGGTTTCACTATCTTCAAAAAGTGATTAGGTAGGTAGGTAGGTAAGTGATTAGGTAATTATAATGCTGTTCAGTATGTTTTTGTTAGCATTATTCGAAAAATATAGGGAACAGCGGATTTTTTTTTCATTAATGGATGTTAATAAAAAATCAGCCAGTATACCAAGTTACAAATCGATACTTATCAATTGAAGTAGGTACCTAACTATCGACTACTTAGTCATAATTATTATATCTACGAGCATACCTATAATTTATTATTAGAATTTGATAAAATCGCTCCTTGTAATTAACTTTTAAGTAATGATTCATTTGTTTTGACGGTTTTTGATTTAATTATGGACAAGTTATCTTTTTGGCGCCTTTAGTACCTACGTTACTTAGATATCAAATAAAATCTACTATTAGCATGAATTTTACAAATCTGCAAAAAACTAAATAAAATTCTTTCTGACTTTGGAATTTTTATTAGGGGTTTTAAAATCTTGTCATAACCTGTGCAAATATTTCTTACCTAATTAAAATACTTCATAGTTTATAAACCTGATTTGAATTTATAAATAGGTCCCTTTTTATATTGAAATATTTCAGTGGATGCATGTCCAAGTAATTTGAAATATTTCACTGATCCTTGAATTTTAATTGAACTGCTTTTGTTTTAATTAAATAATAACTAAAAACGTTTTGAATCTATGTTTTCGTTTTGTTCAAAGAGTATTCTGTCGACTTTGGTGGAAAAAAAATACTTACCGCCATATGACCATTCCGCTTGCAGAGTCAAATCTAGAACAATATAATTTTCTCGTTACAAATCAAAGATAAAGATTAACAGGCTTATTCATAAAAATAGTCACATTCATAGTTTATTTAATACTGATTAGAGGATTATTTTTATCATAAGGTTATTAATTAATTAATAAGAAATTAAAATATAAGAACAAAGTCTTGTGAAATCACATAAAAAATAATGTTTTAAATGCTGGAAAAATTTGTTGAAACTTGGAAAAGTTACACCCGTTGGCGGGAAAACAAATAATATTAGTCTATCTAAACATGTGTTAATATTGGTAATGTCTCATTATTTGTTCTCTATGCCTAAAAGAAATATGGACGGAAGAGCGAAAAATCCATCGATCAGCATTACTTTGTTTATTTACAAAAGTGCATGTGTATTGTGTAAACAATCACAAACCAGCACGTGTATTTTGAATCGTTTTTAAAATTAAACATTTGAACATCATTAGTACCTAGGTAGGTAGATTTTTCAGATTAATCATAATGCAAAAGTATATCTATGATGTTAAGGGACGCAACTTCCAAGTTTATTAAATTTCCCACAAGTTTTTGCTAATATTTTTAGCAAAAACTTGTGGGAAATTTAGTGCATGAAAAACTTTTTATTCCTGAGGCATTATTTCTTTTTATTTCACTCAAAATTAAAGTAAAAGTTTGTATTAATTAAACTAATATTGCAAACCCACCTGCCAAACTGACCACAAACAGCACAAAAATCGCAAACATTTTTCAAAATTTGATTAATATTTCGTACAAAATAAATTTATTTTCTGCACTTGCTATTTGTTTATTATTAGTATTGTTTATTTATTTAAAATTAAATTTAATTGAAATTCATTGGAACTTGGAACTATAGTTCACTCTCACACCCACTGTTCGGGACTAATTTCGAAAATCGAACACCTTCATGCTTTATACTTTTTTTTTGTTTTGAACATTTTTTTATCGGGCGCTTGCACCGTGCGTCCCGCCTGTACTGACAGTCGGCCGAACATAGTGTTAAGTGATAATAGGTATGTGCGTGACATACGGGCGGGAAAGACGACCAACCGACCGCTTGGCGCGTGCCACGAGCGTAGTTGGTCAATACTGAGCATGCGCGGCGCGAAGTACTCGTAGGTATGCTAAAATGTGGAAATTAAAGTGAGGTTTATTTTCATATCAGCAGGTTGATGTTTACTGCTGAGTATGGGTTATTTTCGTGAATGTTGTTAAGTACTGAAATAAAGTGGTATCATTTATTTTAAGTGCAAAATTAAATATTTGCTGTGTTGTCATTTTGGTAGTGAGGTTGTTATAGAAATGCTGATTCGGCGCAGTGATAGTCTGAACATTCATGTTCTGTGTCTTGGTAATCAGATGTAATAAAAGTAATCATAATTTAGTCATTGTCTGATAAATATTGGTTATACTGTATCTGGTAGTAAGTAAGGTATTCATCTGAATTTTCCGGTTCCTATTGTAACCTTTGAAAGTGCTTAAACCAAAATAACAGAATTATTTATTGGGATAAATAATAAGGCAATGAAGTAAGTTAATAATTCAGGTAAAGGTTCTTCTGGAGTATGCAATCAAAGTCCTGATGAATTAAAAATTTATATTTCTAAATAAGTTGCAACGTTTAGAAATAGGAAATAAAGGCCACCAAGCCACAACAAAAAATAGGACAACAAAACAGATTGTTTACTTCCTCAAGTATCCACATAACAATAATTCCCCGATAAAAAAATAAGTCAATCAAATTGTTTGCGACTTGAATGTTTTCTGTTTTCCATAACAATAATCTGAAAATCACTGCATTTTCTAAAAGATGTGGCGCACTGATAACTTAATCACTTGTTAAATGATTAACATTTGTCTGAAGTCAATCAATTATTCCATTTTAATTGTAAAACAACAAGTCTCGTCTGGGATTTTTGTATCGTGTTTTATCGGTTTGTGTTCCCATTGTATACTGCAGTTAGTAATCGCAATTTTTGATCTTTCACAATATAATCAATAGACGACATATTTTTTTCTTTTGCCTGTTGTTAAGCGATATTTTCTCGATAAATTGTGATTACTAATTAAATTTTGATTGTTAACAAAAGCTAACTTTTATTGGTACCTACTCTATCATTCTTATACCTATATCATAGGATTTCTATCTCGTGAATCTCTTGAATGGTATTTACAATCATCATAATCCGTCTGCCTTTTCTTAACTATATTGGGGTCGACTCCCAGTCAAACCGGATTCAGCTGAATACTAGTGTTTTTAGTAAGTATAATAGTAGTATTTAGTAGTGAAAGGTATCTTCAATTAAACATAGAAAAAACTGGCTTATATCTACATCCGTTCAGAATGGATGCTGGGGTACCAGCATCCTTAGGACCAGGGTGGGCAAATAATGGTAGCGTACTTAAAAATAAATTCATTCTAAAAGTAGACGTAAATTTTGGTCCTTCGACTTCGAAAACACATTTGTAATGAAAAATATGTATGTTAATAAAATTATTTATTTGTTTTGTTGTTCACGTTAATTATGGGTATGTCATCGTTGTCTTCATACTTTAAGACCCTGGGTGTGGCTAATTATAATTAGAATGTGCTGGGGTTATTAATAACAGTATATAAAAATGCTGGTTGGCTGTCCTCTATTGGTCATCTCAATGGATTGCTTGATAAGGTATAGCTTCCGCCAGAGGCTTTGCTCACGTCAAAAACGAGATTGGGAGCTATTTGAGCGGATTTGACGAGATTGAAACCGATCACTAAGAAACTAAATCTTTGTCTCCATAATCCCATACTGCGCAAATACTCCATAGGCTGATTTTGTTGTTCCCATAATGAAAAGTAACGCACTTGTAACACGCTTTAAAATTATGTACGTCTCATTCACTGACGCTCCTTGTAACTCTTGACTCTCATTCGAGGATTTTGTTTCTTGCAAATCACATTTATGACAGCAGACAGTTACTCTTGCATTTATAATTTTAGTTTGGGATATGGATAGTAGCGTTTCCAATAAATCTTTGTCTCGTTGGTCTTGTGATCGCGAGCGTTACTGCTGAGCAAGAGGTCCTGATTTTGTTTGCCGGGTCAGACAGTGTTGTTAGGTTTTTAGTTTTTCATAGTTTCTTTTTTTTTTCAATATGTTCGCCCCTATTATATGCGACCTTAATACCACGACAACACGGTTGGCACAGTGGTTAAGCATTGGCTGCTGCGCTGCGTGTCGCGGCTTCGATTCCGGCACGGAACAAATATTTGTATAGCCTACAGATAGTTGTTCCGGGTCTGGCTGTTTGTGTATGTGAGTATATTGTGTATATTTGTAAACGTACTCACGATACAGGAGAAATTCCTAGAGAGGGGCAAGGTTTAAAAAATAAATAAAAAGTGTCTTCATTCGTTATTCGTTGTACTTTGTAACATTCATGATTAAATATTAAACAATAATTATTAAATTTGGTCCCGGCTGTCATTTGTAGATCTTTGGCAGTCGTTACGGATTGTTAGAAGCCAGAAAATCTGACACCAGTCTTGCCATGAAGTACCGTGTTACCCAGTTAGTGGGTTGTGGAGGTTTGGTAGGCAGCCGCTCCACGTAAAATACTGGTATTCAGCTGAATCCGGTTTGACTGGGAGCCGGCCCCAATATAGTTGGGAAAAGGCTAGGCAGATGATGAATTATTATATTAAGCTTTAAATATCTAAGTTCTCATAGATATGAATATCACTTTTAAACAGACGCATCGTCACGCATACGTAATGATTTACTATCAATACTTACATTACTATCTTGAACAATGTCCGCACCTAATTCCTGTAATGTACTTTGCTTAATCTGAATAGCTAATTGTTGATAAGGAATTACTTAATCACACCGCAAGGCAGGGCTGTGGTACTGTGCTTAGAAAACAAAATAGTTTAAACATGCAATCATAGTTTAGACTTGACGTATTCTCCTAACTAATATTATAAATGCGAAAGTTAGTTGGTTTATAACTCTTGTACGCCTAACGGCCGCTATCTGTAATATATCTCAATCCCAATCTTGATCCCGATCCTTGTCTGTATCCAATCAAAGATGAGGATTGTGTGGTCAAGGACACAAACTCGGCCGTTGATTGGTTACAGACAAGGATCGGGATCAAGATTGGGATTGAGATATGTTATAGAAAGCGGCCGTTAATCGCTAAACCACTTCTGAAAAATTTTGGTACAGACGTGTGTAAATGGGAACTTAAAGACGGTTTTAGGAGAAAGTCTACAATAACGCGAGCAAAGCTAGTTTTCAATGAATACGCACTGCTTCAGAATTATTTCAAGTAGCGCTTAAGTGTGTCCATAGTAGGATGGTATTTTATGTAGGAACAATGTAATGATGATGATGAATCTAAATCAAGTAAAACAATGAGATTAGTCACTAGCAAAAATAAACTAAAAAAGTACATTAAAATCATCAAATATATACTTAAAATGGTTAAAAAACAAAAGTTCTATATAAAAAATGTAAAACTTAATAGGGAAAGGCTAAATTTATTGAAACAATTAGATATTTGTACTCATCTAACTTAGAAAAATGCACAAAATATACCAAACTGATACTGAAGACTTGCAGTGTGAACTTGACCGCCTACAACAGAATCTAAGTTCAATGACGATCAAATATACTGCCTCTGAAAACCAAATGAGGGAATATGTATTGGCAGTGAATGAGCTGGTAAGCTCACAAAAAAACAACTGTGAGCGGTGTCAGTTACCATCTATTGCATCAGCGCCAGACCATTCATTGACAATATATGATACAACCTTACCGCAGTCTTGTGCCAGTTTGCCAGTAGTTGTAAGTAATTGTTTATCGCAACAGACTTTAAACAAAGAAGTTGTTATTTACTGTGATGAAATAGGAAAGGATTTAGGCCACTTTTTGACAAATGAGTACCAAGGACACTCAATATCAACAATTGTATGCCTGGCTGTTCATTATTTGACACAATGAAAAAAAATATAAAATGTAAATTTAACCAGGATACCATACTTTTAATTTTTGTTGGTAATAGGGGTAATGTGAACAAAGGAAAATTGCTCCAATATTATAGGACTTTAAGTTACCTTATATTAAGAAAAATTGTAATGTTCACATTGCCATACAGCCAAAGTTTGCCACAGGAAGAATACTTGACTAGACGTAATTCAAACATGACATTGAACAATGTGACATCCAAAAATAATTTATTTCATTAAATTGACACCAACACTTATGTTGGTAACAATTTTTATTTGACTAAAGATAGGTATCTTGTAGATAGATACTATCTGACAACTTTTTGTAGAAGACAGATATCTGTGTCGCTATCATATTATTTCTATATTACAGCCAAGAACTTGGCTAAACAATTTGCTCCTATTGAGCAATGCAATAACATTTTAAATGATTCTGCCAATATCTTGGCAACAAATATTGACATGGATTATAATTTAAATTAGAAATTAGGACAACAGAGATTATCTCTAGCATGATATATTTTGTCGTTCGTATCGATGCCAATGTATACCTTTTCATAATAAACTTCCCTGGCACGCTCAAGAACTAAGCATTAATAAATTCAAATTATTTATAAAACGTAAACTATGCCAGAAAGCTTTTACACACTTAAAGACTATCTTGAGGACAAAAATGCTAGAGAATGACCTGCTTCAGTGATGTTTTTATTTTTTTTTATTTATGAATGGGCTAGCTCTTGACCTCGATCACGCCTGATAGAAAGCGATGGATGAAGTCTATGATGAAGCGAGCGTGCCCAGAAGATGCCTTTTTTTTTTTTTGAGGATGGGAAATCATCAAATGACCCCTCCCGCTTTGAGTGGAGCGGCAGGAAGTGTCAGACTTTTACTGACTAATGGTTTGTCGAAGTTGAAACCGGAATCGGAGTCGGAAACGGAGGTGTTGGTAGAAGAGAGGTTTGTTAAGGGCAGGCCTAATAAAATATTGGTACAAACATACACACTCTTAGAATCTTTCATTACAATTATAAAATAGTAATAATTTATGTTTTTTAAATAATAATTTATTTATTTATTTATGAATGGGCTAGCTCTTGACTTCGGTCACGCCTGATGGAAAGCGATAGATGAGGTCCATGATGAAGCAAAAGTGCCCAGAAGATGCCTTGAGGCACTGGTACTCCCACGCGTCGACGAAACACACCAGGCTGCTTGACGCCGAACTCCAGTGGGAGGGTGGTCACGAACCAGGCGGGTATTAGCCCTACCACCGCAAGGGAAGGATTGGCCAGTCTTATAAGGTGTTAGGTGAGACTGTACAGGATGCGCCGAGCGCTCGGTTCAGTTGAGTGTCTGTTGGAACAAATTGCGCTACACGGGGAGGTCCTTCATGCATTCCAAATGTACATGGCCCAGTGTTTATTTTTTACTTTTATTCTTTGTTCTTGACCTAATCAAATTAAATATTAAACTCGCACAATCGCTACCTGTTTTAAAAGACTTGTTAAGGAAGACTACTTGTCACTGTGATTCCTTTCTCGTTGTAATTAAAATTAATGTTATTTATTTTGTTACTTCAAATTGAACATGTATGTATTTATTTATCAATTTTAGTATAGGTAGTGAATACACTACCTTTACTAAAATTTCCTTTTCTATGTTAACTTTATATTTTCATCAAGTGCAACCCCATTTCATGACCAGGCCATGTCAATCCATTCCAGGTTACCTGGAAGAGATCGCGGAATGCGATAAGGTGGCCGATTATACGTTTTTTAGTTTAAGATTTTCTGTACTTATGTATTTATAAATTTGGTGTAAAATAAATAATGTAAAAATAAAATACAAAATGTTCCACGTAGTTAGATGTTTAATATGTTGTTCTCGTCTTATCAGTGATTGATAAACCATTTTTTTTACTTGAAGTATATAAATATAAATAAATATAATTTTTTAAGTAAAATTTTTTCAAGAAAATCAATTTGAGAAAAAAAAAGTAACACGTTTTTAGTCATCGTTCATTATTTTAAAGACAAACGATAACAAATCATGATGAATATAAATCGTGATTGTTAATTGTGCTGAAAGCATGCATACAATTTATACTGATAATGCTATAAATGATGGATAGTAGTGGATAATGCGGATGCTATCGGGAAAGATCGAAGATGATATCAGAATTAACATAGCTTGTTTGCAGTCGAAGATATTGTTGTGCAATTAACACATTTCTGATACTAGGCGTAAGGGAATAATGACATTTAGAGGACTGTTGTCCCTGTTGTTACAGTGATACCTATAGAAGTTGGGTGTGAAATATGACGGAACTTTTGTCTCAAGTCAAGTTTCTCTGTAAGAATGGGTTCTGGTTCACAAACTGACAATAATTAAAATATTTTTTGTAAATGACCTAGGATTGAGTGTAAATGAACAAAAACTGACTTATTATATAGCACCTTGTTGTAGAACATTATTGTATATAATATATACAATAATGTTCTACAACAAGGAGCATTCCTCCAATTTCACAAAAACAAAAAAAGATGCTCACAGCGATAGAAATACAGTACGTTTAGAAAATTTTATAAAAATTCCCTTTAGGACCAAAGGAAGGGCAAACATTTTTTTAAAATCTAAAATGAAATAAACATTTACTCGCCGTTCTTGTTGCCCGTATGTCACACGGCTTAACTTCGCGTCGCGCGCAGGTCACCTAATTTATTAATAAAAATCTTACAGAGTAAGTGGATACTGCACCGGCCTTCTATATAAATAGTTTAAGAACAGGATCTATTGCACTTGCATCCTCACGACCTTATCTAGAATTAGACGAGACTGGCTAAAAATAGTACGACTATGAATAATGATTCTCGTTTTGTGTCATTTTACCCGGCTGCCACAGAAGGACTGTAATGTTTTACCAAGTAGTTCAGCCGAGTTCAGCCGATCTGTCCACATCTCACCGTGTAGGTACAGGTGGAGTGAACGACAAGTGAGCTGTCATTCCATCTTGTTTGTATGGGTTGACAGCTCACTTGTCGGTCACTTCGCCTAAGTTTTCACTTCGACATGTTTACAGAATCGCACTGCTGTAAATAAATCAGTACCCTAATTAATCAACTAACGGACTCACAGGTACTTTCAAAGACAATCGAATAATGTTTATATATTTTTCTCGTAAGTACTTAAATTAGAGTCGTAATTTCACTGTAAAGAATAGCACCATCCCATCACTTCCCGTGGGTGTCGTAAGAGGCGACTAAGGGACTCATCAGGGAATGGGCAGCAGCATTCCCTGTAGGTACATTGCTACAGTTATACTGCGATCGCCAACCCACCTGCCAAGCGTGGCGATTATGGCAAACCCTAGACATGGGCGTTTTCGTATTTAGTCGCAAACGGAAATGTAACCGATATTCAGTTTTCATATTGATATCGAAAACCGTTTTCAGATATCGATATCAGTAGTACGATTTGCACAATTAACTGTGAAACGAACGAAACGCAAACTAACGACAAACGCAAACTCACAGTTTTATAACTTATGGAATCTTTGTTGTAACTAAATAAATAGAAACTAGACCTTATAACTAGCGCGTTAAGATATGGATATTACGCACGCACTATTATTAACCAAATAACCAATCACTAGCCGAAGTTACGTAATATTCGCTTCATCACTTTTACGCCAGTAAAAAATTGAATGGTAAGACAGAGACAAAACGAATAAAAACCATCGATGTCATATCGCTCGTTATTCGTAGTTCGTTCTCGTTGTTGCGCTTTGGATAAACCATAACTCGATGAAGTTTTTGTGAAAACGGTTATATATATTTAGATATCGATATGGTATGATAATAAACACATATCCGATATAAGTTACGTTTTGATATATCGAACCCATGCCTAGCAAACCTCCCCATTTGGGGGAGGCTATGTCCAACAGTGGACGTCTTTCGGCTGATATGATGATGATGACATACAGTCATCACCTGCCTAGCCTTTTCCCAACTTATTGGGATCGGCTCCCAGTCAAACCGGATTTAGCTGGATACCAGTATTTTACGTGGAGCGGATGCCTGCGAAACCTCCACAACCCATTAACTGGGTAACAACGCGGTACTTCTTGGCAATATCAACGGTGCTGAGCTGTATGGTACAGTGCGTATCAAAAACTTGTCAAAATGTAAGGAAATTAGAGGCGTTTGGATATGTTTGCGACTGCGATGCGAATGATCCTTAAATAAAAAAATTGCTCCTACAATCTACTACTTCATACTCGTAGGTAACTACATCTAAAAAAATCGTCTACACGACCAAGTAAAACACGCAATGAACACCCTTTTTTTAAGGATCGGAAATCATCGAATTACTCCTTCCGCTCTAGGCGGAGCGGAAGGGAGTGTCAGACTCTTACTGACTAAAATCCATCCTTGTTCCTTCAAATTCCCTTTGCGTTCCAGGGCCGGGGTGACTCTTTCGAACAAATTGCGGAATTTGTTCTGGCAGGACAATGAATATCTCAATTGCCAAAAATGAAAGGCTTAGTGATCGATTTTGAGAATATGTGTGACATGCAATTACCCTCCTGAACCCGTTTAGTTATCTTGCAAGAGCATAAAATTACTATCGCCAATTCATTAGCAAAGCGTGATGTTCATAAATTTGATAACAATAGCAATTAGTACGACTGGTTATAAAATAATGTCACTGTGATCGTCTATACCGTGTAGGTATATAAATATAGCAGTCAAGAAAATTAAGGGTTAATTATTTATGTAGCGACATCTATACTGCCACATACAAACTACAAAAAGATCTGACGTCACACAAACCCTACATCTTTCAATTATACGATCTCGGTCAGTTGCCCACCAGACACAGTACCCATCTAGTCGAAGGATTTTCTCTTTTTAGGGTCCGTATCCGAAGGGTACCTAATCAACGGAACCCTATTTCTAAGCCTCCGCTGTCCGTCCCTGCGTCCGTCTCTCTGTCAGCGGATAAAAAAGACAGTTGAAATTTTCACAGAGTGTGTAATTCTATTGTCGCTACAGCAACATTTTCAAAAAAAAAAATTCATCTTCGGCCACGTCATCGCTTACCATCAGGTGAGATAGTGGTCAAGCGCGTGCTTATCAATAAAAAAAAATAAAAATATATATATGTAACAGAATAAACGCAATGCCTCTTAAGGGGTCATTGTACTCATCATTATGAACAACTTTTAATATGGGACCAACCCCGAAATCGCGAAAAAAATATCAGCAGTACAGTGCAGTTCATTCAGTACATGCACAAAAATGTAGGGGGTTGTCAATTTTTTTTCGCGATTTCAGTGTTGGTCCCATAGTGAAAGTTGTTCATAATGATGAGTACAAATGATGAGTACAATGACCCCTTAAGAGGTATTGCGTTTATTCTGTTACACGTTGTATATAAAGATTTAATTAAATTGAAAATGAAAGGGGAACCCCTTTTTAATTTAATTAAATTTTTCGTACAAGAAATTGTGTTTTTTTTGGTTTAAGGTACGGAATCCTTCGTCTGAAAGTCCAACGCACACTTGGCCGGTTTTTTTAATGAGGTTTTCGGGACCTTGTTCCGTATACCTCTATAAGTAGTTGTTTTAATGGCAGTTGGTGCTTTGTCCTGCACAAAAGAAACTCCGAATGACAAGGATTATAGGATCACTGAAGATTTTTCACTCAAATCATCAATACATCTTCTTATCAATAAATACTCCAATGCTCCGTAAGTACTTTTAAGTCGTGCTTTAAGTCATTCAGGGACTTAATCGCGACGCTTGAGTATTTAGCCGTTAATCCCTTATTCGTTTATTTGTTTTTTTGGATGGCATTTATTTATGCTGAATTCTACTAAACGTCTTATACCATCATGATTTCGGTGACAGAGACAGAGCTATACAGGACGGAAGGCACTATTCCTTTTTCACGACGGAATTATGTCATCATCATTAGGCCTCTCCAAAGTGTCACCACAACAACCGGTCCTGTGCGTCTCGCATCCATCGGCTACCAGCGACCCTCACCAGGTCATCGATCCATGTTGTGGGAGGCCTTCCAACGCTGCGTCTTCCGGTACGCGGTCGCCACTCCAAAACTTTTCAGCCCCATCGACGATCTGTCCTGCCCACTTCGGAGTTGCAAACAAATCATTAGAATTATAAATTTTCCTTGGTCCTTGTGTCCTTCGGTCTAATAACCTGTATCTGGGTTGGACGTAATAAGACTGATAAACAAGTCAGTGCCGCATGACCCTCGCCCCTAGATACCCTAAGGGTGCTAGGACTTGGCAGCTGCTGGTACCGTGTACACATGTTTTGATAACATCTTGCATGTTATCTGTTTATAAATAAACTAATTAGATATTTAATTAAATTAGTTTGGGTAATCAATTTTAAATTTACGTTTCGTAGGTCTCTATCTACCGATTTTTTTATCTGCGTTATCAATAATATAGGTACCCCTCCCGTATTAGAATACGTAAGCTGATAACCAGGTGAGGACGCTGGCCCAGTCCTCGGGGGTTTTAATTAAAAATGTTTATTAATTTCACAGATTATTCTTTTTTCGCCAGAGGTTGCTGCTTTTAACCGTCTTCCTAAACTTTAAACACCAGATTTACTCCTGAATCTTGAAAGTTTCTTTCAAATTCACATACATAAAACAAACATGTTTTTTATTTATACAAAAAGCTCGATACTTACCGAGATTCGAACTCACAATGTCAAAATCAAAGTCAAAACGTTTATTTCAATTAGGCCAGTAAACGGTACTTTTCAACGTCAATATTTACATTAAAATGTTTAAAAAATAAAGAGACTCTACTATCACGACCAATGAATGCCTTAAAATTTTGACTACTCCATCGTCTAACTCACATAGATTCTTTTTTCTTACATAATGTTATGTAACCTCAACTATTTCAGTTGTAACAATAACTGTAAAACTGGGAAGACTTATCAAATGTTTTGTTTATCTTTTACAATTATTAAAATCTGTGCAATAAATAATAATGTAATCACATCTATAAATTATTCCTCCTCACGTATTTCGGTGCTGTAAAATGACTGAGCTGGAAATATTGAATGTTGTGAAAATTATGTAAAATACTTAGGCTTAATATGAAAGCCTCCTGCTTCCTGAGTCATCGCAACCAACTTTGAATGTCGATTCGACTGAATTATGAAAACAAATCAACTTCTATTAAAATTTGATTGTCACCGTTATGGAACTAATTTTTACGGTTCCGTACCCTGAAGGTAGCCAACGGAACCCTATTCCGTCCGTTTGTCTGTCAGCGGGCTGTATCTCAAGAATCGTAATAGGTAGACAGTTGAAATTTTAACAGAGTGTGTATTTCTATTGCTGATGTAGCAACGAATAATAAAAATTCAATTCAATTCATAGAATAAACGTGTTTTGTTTCGGTTTACGGTACGAAATCCTTCGTGTGAGAGTCCTCCTCGCACATGGCTGGTTTTTATGACTGGTTTTTTTACCTCGTCTTCACCCCCGACGCCATTCGCCAGGAGCCGTGGATATTTACAAAAAACTGAATTGTTCCTTTTTTGCTTTTGTTGTGCACGTCTTTCTACATCGTTCTCACGTAGAGTGTCCATGTTCTTTTCCATAGAGAGCTACGCTTTGAAACGTGCAAATAGCTTCACCTCTTTGACTGACCGACCTTGACAATTTATTCAAAATAGCATAAATGGTCTAATTGAAATAAATGCTTTGAGTTTGAGAGAGGAAGCAAGCAGGACTCGGCAATAGCTTTCCATCAGTGAAAGCTTTTTGTAATATTATCAAATCAATACTTTCGGAGTTGCCTTCTACAAACAAACAAATTAACAATTTTACCTGCTGTAATCCTATTATTTTAGATTAAGATGATTGTAACCCGATTATTCAATAGAGTTCATTGCCAAATCTCTTGTCAAGTGACCAATTAGTCGCTGTTGCTTTGGCCACGCAGTAATAACTGCTAAAATGAAGTTCTACAGCAGATTTGCTGATAAAACCCTCTAAACAAAGTAGTAGGTATATTCTACTAGAATAACGATTGTCATAAAGCCAAAAATGGGATTAACATACTGTAATGTGTGCAAAAAGAAAAAATACGTGCCCAATATTTTTTTGGAATTCTGTCTGACGGATTAATTAGATTTTTTCAGTAAAATACCCTATTTCAAACATTTTAGCATATCGACAATCTGTGATAGAATGTCAGTGTCCAGAGCCTCTGTGATAGTCTTTCGGAAATCGTCGGTCTCTCTCAAGTGGAGTTTTTGGCGGGATTTTTTCAAGTGAAGTTGAGCAAATTCTAATGCAAAACAGCCATTTTATAAACAAACCAAAGTCCAGCCATTAAGTTTCCAAAATATAAAATCTATTTCTATAATATCTTTTTATTACAGCTAGCAGAGTGATATCGAATATTCCGCAAATGTCAAAAGCAAATTGGAAAAGCAACTGTGCGCATTGATTTAAAACCTAACAAAAGTTCGCAATAGGTACACTTCCAGCCATTGATCCGTCTGCCATTTGACGGGTAACATTTTCACATATACGGAATCGAAGTTACAATTACATGGGGTATCATATGACAACGATGACGTGTTCGTAACATCCATATCGTGTTACCGTAGCAAGGTAGCGAGCGCCCCATGTCCACTGCTGCTAATCTACTAAGGGTGGTGGCAGGGTGCATGAGACGAGCAAAATTTCAAAATTCAAAATCATTATTTAAATTCATTTATTTGTAAATTAGACTGAGTGTCAGCACTATTTGAAGGTCAGTTTTACATATAGACAGGTCTCCAAAACGCCCACGCGTCATCACTTCCTACGGGGAAGAAGTGGCGCAACAAACTCTCTAGCGCAGCAAGTGAGCAACGGTTTTGGCAACAGCTTTTGAACTCATATCGGCGACAGTTTTGGTATCATTTGGAACCAACTGGATGCAATTACTCCAGTCTATATAGAAGTTTGGATATCTTTGGAAAAGGCCTATGGGTTCTCCAAGAATAATAAAAGATGCCTTTGAACTCTGAATAAAACCAAATTCTATAGATGTTTATGGAAGTTTGGATGAAAGTCTGTGCAACTTTAGCAATGCACAAATGTCGTTGTGATTATAATTTTTTTTTAGATTAGATTTACATGGGATTCAGTAGGTGGTGCTGCAATCGGGTTCTTTTTTTTTTAAGGATGGGAAATCGTCCCTTCCGCTCTGGGTGGAGCGGGGGGGAGTGTGTCTGACACTCCCTCCCTCTTACTAAAACCCATCCATGCTCCTCCTAGTGCGTTTTACTTTCCAGGGCCGCGGTAACTCTTTCGAGCCAAATCCGCAACCCTGGCAGGCTCTGGCCCTTGCGGGCCCCTTCTCCTATGCTGACATCTCTTTGAGGCACGCGTGGAACACAACGCGCTGTCGACGCGGGCCTGGCTTTGATCGGACGGCAGGCCACTCAACGCTCACCGTCCACAGGCCCGCGCCTTCGGTGGCCGGGAATCACCCTGCGACTCCCGAGGCCCGGTGCGTCTCCCTATGTTGCGGTGGCTGGGGCATGAGGGTTGTCTTTCCCTCACGCGGCCCGCCTCCTCCTTCACTAGCATTACTGCTTCGCAGAAGGAGGTGACGGCTTCCCATGTCTCCTCGCTCCGGACCGTGGATTGAACCAGGACCGGACGCGAGAGGTCGCCGCCGCCGATCTCTTACAGATGGGTTATGGCTGCGCTGGGTAAGGCAATGAATCAACTAGTTTTACTTATTATTGATAAAATTTGGTAAAACCCATATTTACAGCGTTCGCGAATCATCTTTTCTTTCGAAACGCTCTCGCCCCCGCTGTCCGCACGTCCTCTCCCTATTACGTAAGAATTAATTAAATCTAGGCGGGTGTGAATGATCTACGTAAGTGGATTACGAGACAGACGAACGTTAATTGTGGACTCACCAAACGGGAGCTCGTTGTATCCAGTTCTCATTTTAGGAATTTAGATTGAACGGACTGCTTATGTTGGAATTTGGAATGGTTTAATGAAATAGTACAAGTTTTTGCCAATTTTGTGAACACGTTAAATTAATTCCTAACAGTGTCTTGACCGTGATTTGACAGGGGATAATTTACTTGATTGTTTTAAGTTTTCATTAATGAAATTGCCGTTTTAACAAACGGTTCACTTTGAACTATGATAGGTAACTTCAGTTTGTAAATGTCACCAGAGTATTGCTCCGTAAGGTTGTAATAAATCTTGATAAGATTGTAATTTATCTTTTATTGTCGTTTTGCATACAATAAATCTTATCCTTTAATAGTTTCCAATATATCCGTGTCTTATTTAAAAAAAATAGTTAACAATTTCACGCGATATGGCTTGGCTGTTTCGTTACTTACTTACTTCAGAAACTAAATATTCGCATCACCTCCACGACGGTAGCGAAACGGCGAAGCCATATATTATTACTGATATGTAGAATTTGTGAAGTTAGCGTCTCGGTAGGCTGTGTAGATTCAGAATCTTGGCTCTACATGAGATCTGATATCTTTTTCACAGGGCAAACCTTATGTGGTCGTCTAGGCAACATTTTACATGAAATGTTTTTGGTGGGATTACTAATAGGGATGCAATTTCCAAAACCGATTCAAACTGGGAACTGGAAATTACATTCTTCCGCTCTAAATGTCTGGCAATCGTTCAGTCAATTTAGACGTATGAGATTAACTGCTGGTTTAAATAGTGACAAATTTGACCTATAGACACAGATCTGACATCAGATTCTGAAAAAAAAACAGTGGCCCAAAAACTGTTCCCTGCAGGACTCCGCGAACTTAGGCTAAGATAGATATATTTATTACCCTATCGCGGTAATCGAGTCGTGCTTCATAATCTCTTTGTGGCCTTAATTAGTTCTAATCGCTGATAAAACTACGATTTATCGAATCCAGTTTGAAGCACTTTGATGTAGACAAAGCTTTATTGAAGTCCTTATCAACACACACTTAGTGAATGTTCTTATTTGAGCTTATCTTACTAAGTTTTTCACTAATCGTAAGTATTTACTGCTAGCTTATTAATTTTTAGATATGTTACACTTCTTAACCCATCCAATTTTGCTATCATCGACGAGTTTGTCTTATATTAGCACCATCCCATCACTTCCCGTGGGTGTCGTAAGAGGCGACTAAGGGACTCACCAGAGAATGGGCAGCAGCATTCTCTGTACATTGCAACCCAATCGCAAAAACAAAATTGAGTGTAAGGGTCCACCACGAAAAGTAAACCTTATTTGTACGTGTATTTCTGTCTATGCCTAGATATATCAACCAGCTGCACAGAAAAAAAGCCTATTACTGTTGATTGTCAACAGTGTCCAAGACAATCACAATCTGCTGACGAGCAACACTATCAGATAAGTCACGTCACACATACAGACAGCGGCCCAGTTGCTCACAATAGATAGCGGCCGCTCCTACTTCTAGTCATAGATTAAGTTTATATGACAGAGATGAGACCGATGTAGCAGATATATTGTTTGTAATTTTACTACAATAGTGCAGAATTTTTGAGCTGTTTAGGCTTCGGTATTTGGTGGGTAAAAATGGTCCGTTTTTAGGGAGAGTACCAACAGATGGGTTAATTTCATTCAGAAGATCGCGGAGGGATCTGGTAAAGTAGAACATATGAGGGAGGACGTCTTTAATCAGCAGCGGGTTTAAAAAGGCTACCGATAATCATAAGAATGGACCAATGTCTCCAATGCATTGTGATGGAGTCTAAGGCCCCTATTCCAAAACGTAAACTCCAACTCAACACGAACTCCAACTACATCGGAGCTTGTCATAAATTGAAGTATTTGAATTGGTTTGCTCATCTCTCGAGTACAAAAACGTCAATTGTCTAATTGAAGCTTTTTAAGTATGTCCTGTCACATTAATTTCCATAACTTGGGATAATATTGTAAGAGTCAGATAATTCAGCATAATTAAAAGGTACCTATATTTAATGTGTAAATAAATAAATTATATAGGATAAAGTACAACTTTGGAAGGGAAATGGCAGTAGTTACAATAGTAGTATGGTAGTAGTTACAGTAGTAGTAGTTATAGATGATAATATAAATGAAGAAAAATTTGACAGTCTCAATATTGATATTTTCAAACAACGACCATCATCTTTCTGCTCTTTTCCCAATTTATTTGGAGTCTGTGCAACATGTCTTCTTTTTGTTTACAATTTTTTGGTCGACCTAGTACTCAGTAACGGTAACACCCATTCGCTGACGCAGCCATAGAGTCCTCACTCAGGTGACAGGGCATGCAGCGCAAGATGAAAGGTGGGTCATGGACTGCGGAGAGACGCTACAAAAACACTGAAGATTTGTCTTCACTGTGGCCGACCTGAATGTGGAGTGCAAATACATAAAAGATCATGGTAAGTGTAGAAGTGTCATCTTTCACACAATGCATCCAACCTCTTTTGGGACTTCAACTGCTTCTATAATATCCAATTGACAAAAACTTACTACCTCCTTCAAAATAATGTCCTATCTGCAAAATAACGTATCTATGTCTTAGCACGGGACGGATGTCGATCAATGACTTCTATTAGCCGAGTTGCGCGAAGGTCTTGGCTACAATATAATATAATAATCTCTATCAGTACCTGCAAGTGGCTGTAGTAGTCCAGTTGAGTGGCACTTCCGGAAGGGCCATAGGTAACTGTAATTTATTGGATTTTCATACATGATGTATGTTGACATAGGTCTTTATGGACTTCCGACATTCTTATGAATGATGATCATTCTTTTAGTGGAGACTTTGGATTTGTGACTGAACCTGATACTAGAATATAAAACATACAGCGCAGTATTGCCCAAAATGTTAGGTAGAGGATACACACATTCTTTAGTTGTTATAAATACTTATCTGATTAGTATGTAGCTACATTTTTTGACATTCTTAATTCCAAAATCGGAAAGAACACATATAGCTGTCCTGAATCTATCAAGATCCTTTACATTTTCTAGAATTATTCATTTTCAATTTATTTTTCGTGTACCTTTGAAGAGATATACATAAGCGAAAGGTCAATGTAATTTTTTGCTAATTTGGCGCCAACCAACCGTAATCGCAACCGAATTAAAATAAAAAGCAAGAAAATGATAATGAGTTTATGACAATTGAAATACTACTGATACTGTAGTTAGGGATTATTCAAGTTCATTATTTGGAACATCAATTCTAGTAAAGTAATTAGGCACTTTTCTCCAATAAAGTTCAGCTAAGTTCTGATTACTAGACCAGACTGGGGCAAACCTCCGTCAGAATTATCGACCAGAAAAATGTTGTTTGATTACACTGGATGCGAAAGCCAGGAGATAGAATCATCAGCACCATCACCATTAAAATTTCAGCCGAAAGACGTCCACACCTGGCTATATAATAGGGCTCCTCTAAGCGTCTTGCTTCTCGCATCCAGACGCTCAAAAGCTGTTGCCACAGAATGTAAAAAATCTAACTAGTCCATCAGATAGATTTCCAAAAAATATTAAACATGTAATTTTTCTTTTTACACGTAAACAAAACAATACAATCAACTGCAGGGTGTGGATGTGGAGCGGAGTCACAGACCATGCTCCACCTGCTATCTTGCCCTCTGTGCCCCAAGACATGCAGCCTGAGTGACCTGTGTGCGGCTACCAACGATGCTGTGGAGGTGGCAACGTTTTGGGCCACCCAAATCTGACCAACTGTCGTGCCATCGACACGAAGAAGAAGAAGAAGACGTAAACAAAAAATGAAAAAGATACAGCATGTTGAAAACGTATGACGTCACCTTTTTACGTACACATGACGTCACCAGCCCCTACTCCTGATCTTTGTTGCGTTTTATCTTCGTCATTTTTTATTGATTTGATAAAGGAAAAAATACGTGTCCAATATTTTTCGACAATCTAACTGACGGACTAAATAGAACCATATATTTTTTAACCCGGAATCATCCCTGCACCCTGCTGTCAAAATTAAGTGCTCTGTGGCTGTTGCAGTTGATTCAGAAGAAGCTTACGTGAAGCTTTGGACTTTGAAATCCAAATTGATTTATTGATTGAATAAAGCATAATTTAAGGTTTTATCAGCTGCTTAACTATCAATGATTTGTTATCGTTGATCCGACTTTTATCAGCTAAGCCACCTAACTAATTTATTGTAATTTCATGGTGATTTATTATTAATTTAGATTTGTATTGTCATATTATGATAAATACTAGATAAGTTTTGGTTAGCTCGTGCATTGTCATGTTATGCAAATTATACATATTTTTAATTTTGCCTACTCATTTTGCGGTTTTCATACTTCTTCTTTCTGACTTCTAAAAATAGAGGTGTTCGTGTTTTTTTAGCCATAGGAAGTACCCACAAGAGTCTTTGCTTCTACATCCACTGCTGGACATAGCGCTTTCTCCGTTTAACAATTGTGTTTAATCAACGGCTTAAGTGACATCTCGGCATTTAATTGAACTGCTAGTCAAATGACTTGGTCCGATATCGTTTAATGACTTGCCTAGCCAAGTGATTTGGGAATTTAGGGCATCCCGACACGGATAGGTTAGGTTCGAATGTAAAAATAGGAGCCCTGCGCAGCGAGGCTCCGTCGTCTAGGTTGAGTTGAGGTGGCCATTTCATTTAATGGCCAAATTTGCAACATGTCTACGACATAGATAAGTCTGTAAACGAACGTTTTAAAGAATTTTAAGTATTTTACTTATTAGTATACTACTTTACTTAATAAATATTTCCCAAAATTCGGTATTTCATGCATTTTCGTCAAACGGTTACCCTATTGTATGAACTACCTAAGCATCTGCCAGCTCGTTCATTAAATGTTGTACCTATTAGATGCAGTGGCTGGATGTAATTTAGGCCGCTGATTAATCGGCACTGTTCAATAAAAAGGCTAGGCAAC
The DNA here is from genome assembly GCA_947386135.1 of Melanchra persicariae. Taxonomy (NCBI): domain Eukaryota; kingdom Metazoa; phylum Arthropoda; class Insecta; order Lepidoptera; family Noctuidae; genus Melanchra; species Melanchra persicariae. Next base: position 2,553,640 of record OX376656.1, on the reverse strand, counting down.
CAATTAAACGGCTGGTTTAGTTCGGCTGCGACATACATAGGTATAAGTATATCGCAGAGAAATTGCGAAAACGGAGATTTGATTAAATTTTTAAGGTACGGAAAATGGTAATCACTTACTTTCTTTAGAAAAAAACATAACATAGAGTTATTTTATTATCTTCTCCCGCTTATCATCATTTATTAGGTAAATGATGGTAAGGATCAAATCTTAGTTTTTATCATTTCCCGGCGACATAAACACTGTAAATCAAACTTAATGACAACTTCCGTGGACCGAGGAAGTCGCTGAAAGTCTCGATCATTGCATTTGCTGGCAGTAATAAATTATAATGCACATATTGATCTCATGTCTATAACTAGAATTAGTTCAAGGCCAAACTGCTTAAGCTTTTTAATGATATTATGTAATTTAATTAGGTATGCGCTATGTTCATAAAATTTTATGATATAGCTAGACTATGTAACTATGGGAGACAAGGACCTGACTAATAGCTGTAATACTTAAGTACTTAAATGTGTTGTTATCGTAGGTGTGTCTTTGTTCCTGCCAGGGTTGCGGAATTTGTTCGAAAGAGTCACCCCGGCCCAAGAGTCTACTCTCTAAGCCCGAAGTCCGTAGTTACGGCCGTGTCGGGCGTTTTCTAATCCGTATCACCTACGGACTTACGATTAGTCTCGAACCCGAACTAAGAATGAATGACAACACGATTTGACAGTTGTTCGGGTTCGGGACTAATCGTAAGTCCGTAAGTGATATGGAGTAGAAAACGCCCGACACTAAGGCCGAAACTACGGACTTCGGGCTTAGAGAGTAGACCCCCTGGAACGCATAGGGCATTTGGAGGAACACGGATAAGTTTAAGTCAGTAAGAGTCTGACACTCCCTCCCGCTCCACCCAAAGCGGAAGGAGTCATTTGATGATTTCCCATCCTTAAAAAAAAAGAATATCTACTATCTAGGATACCTACTCGACTTCAACTGTGTTGTTGCAAGTATCTGTTTTACGGTTCCCTGTAGCTATTTTCCAGAATTATGTTTTTTCTATTCAACTCGATAGACGCTCTCTTGTTTATGTGGTTAATCTCATTGAAAATACAGGTTACTTATAATAATTTTCTTGTAATGTCGTGGCCACGTGCTATCGAACTCGCCGCATATTGGCTTTTTCGTTTGCACCTTTAAAGAGGTTAAGAGGGTGCCGACCAAACGTCGACCGCGCAGTGGCGCCCTCATCGTTTGTTTGGTTATTTCTTTTATTTTAGAATGAAAATGCAGAAAATATGCCATTTAAGTTGTGCTCCACAAGATTATACGTTAATATTATTATAAACGGTAGTTTTAAATTGTTCAGTTTTATTATAATCACTAAAACGGATAAAAGTGGCCACTATTTTCGTAATATTAACGTATAATCTTGTGGAGCACAACTTAAATGGCATATTTTCTGCATTTTCATTCTAAAATAAAAGAAATAACCAAACAAACGATGAGGGCGCCACTGCGCGGTCGACGTTTGGTCGGCGCCCTCTTAAGCGGAACAAAGAGTTCATAGAAAAAGGAGAATCCTCCGACCGGACCGTTGTTATGTCAGGTTGGAAACTGCCCGATAGTTGATATTCGGTCTGTTGTAAGTACATGTTCAAATCGCATACGCAAAACTCTGATACCGCGATGTATGATTTCGTTTATTATAGTTCGTTGCTAGCGAAACATGTACAAACACTACTTGGTTTTTTTGTGGTAACATGTGATTAAAATAAAGAACTATTGGGATGTAAATTAAGCCACCGAGTTTTATTATGGCATATGCATATTACTGACCAACTGAAAGCAAGCCACATACATACAGGGTCACTTAGTATAAATAGTCTCGTATTTTTTTGTTTTGTAAAACCTTCCGAATAAATAAAATCATTATCATAGTTACTTTTCGATATTTGAACAAAGAGTTAAGTGGCGCCAATTCTTAAAAAAATGACAATTTTGTTTTTTCGTTTAAATCTGTTTTATTAACAATAATGGGAAAAAAAGTGCCCTGTCTTCAAAGAAAACCTAGTAGAGTTGGGATTACATTTTCCGCACTTAGACTCCACTAAAGACCCTGTAAATATTACCTACACTGTTCTTAAAATGATGTGTTCAACAGCATTTAATTTTATTAAAAATAAAAGCTGCTTCTGTGTCTTTTATGAGTGGTTGCGATGCATGGACCGTATGGAAGACTGGCTAGAAACGGGATGACCTCTAATTTGATTTTTCAAAAAGTTTTTTTCGGAAATCAACTAGGTTAAGTCCTAAACATTTTTTCTGACCCTTATGTTCCTATGTTACTATTAAGTATAGGTAATTGGTGCGTAACCTCTTTGTGTCATGGTCATGAAAGTTTATGAAAGTTACTTGATGGTTTAAAATTACCTGTCACTAGTCTAATTGCAATAATTAATGCTTTGACTTTGAATAAGATTATGATTAGACGCACGTATTAGAAAAGCCATTGTTCGCGGATCATTTTGTGGTTGTAATCTATTGACCCGCAAACTGTGCATGGACTTAAGTAGCTTTTGGTATAAATATTTATTTTTCTTTTAACCTTACTAAGGCAAACTTTTAGACTTCTGGGGTCTGTCTCAGTGTACTCATGCCCCCATGACCTGAGATATTTAAATCAACGCGCATCAGTTAGTCCTTACAAGTTAAGTTATAAATTAATCATCATTTGTCTTTCATCCTACTTATATTACTTGGCCGACCCCACGTAACATGGGACAATCGGTTCATAAGTAACGGTGTTATAAAAATACAACCGAATTGAGAACCTCCTCCTCCTTGTGTTCTTAGGCATAACTTTGGATGCGAAGCTACAGTGGGGCCCCCATATAGATAAACTGTCGAAAAAACTTAGCTCTGCAGCATACGCCGTTAGAAAAATTCGTGGCTTAACTGATTTAGAGACAGCCCGTTTAGTATACTTTAGTTACTTTCAAAGTGTGATGTCATACGGCATTCTGTTGTGGGGAAATGCCGCCGATATTCAAACAGTATTTGTTTTACAAAAAAGGGCTGTTCGTGCAATTTATAAATTAAGTCCCAAATACTCCCTCAGAGACAAATTTAAAGAGATTAATATAATGACTGTGCCCTCTCAGTATATTTATGAAAATCTTTTGTATGCACATAAAAATATTAATCTATTTAAAAGATACAGTGATATCCATAACGTAAATACTAGGAACAAACACAATTTTGTCATTCCTAAAACCAGGCTCAAGAAAATAGGTGGTTCATTTAGATGCCAATGTATACGTTTTTATAATAAACTCCCTAGCCATATTCAAGACCTTAGTATTAATAAGTTCAAATTATTTATAAGACGTAAGCTATGCCAGAAAGCTTTTTACACAATTAAAGACTATCTTTGATTGCCGATTGAAACCATCAAAGCATCGGGGGAGTATGGTATCGATATTTTTCATACCCTGTGTAACAAAGTTTGGGAAACAAGAACTTGGCCCCGAGAATGGACTCATACTGTCTTTGTCCCTCTACATAAAAAGGGATCCACTAAAATATGCAGTAAGTACCGATTAATTGCCTTAATTTCACACGCAAGTAAAATTCTACTGCATATTTTGAACGAAAGATTGAAGTCTTACTTGTCTAAGGAAATTGCTCCTGAACAAGCTGGCTTCGTGAAAGGGAAAGGTACTCGTGAACAGATTTTAAATGTGCGCCAGATTATTGAAAAGGCCAGGGAGTTCAATAAGCCGACTTATATTTGCTTTGTGGATTTCTCAAAGGCGTTCGATTCAGTACGATGGCCAGTACTTTGGGAGACTCTTCTGGCTATGGGAACACCCAAACATCTTGTTCACCTCCTTAGGAGACTGTATGAAGAGGGAACAGCTTCGGTGAGAACAGACGACGTGTTGTCGAATCACTTTCATCCAAGTGCCGGGGTCCGTCAAGGCTGCATCTTGTCGCCACTGCTGTTTAATACGTATACGGAACTTATTATGAGAATAACACTCGAGAATTGGTCGGACGGAATCACCATTGGAGGCCATAAAATTTCCAATTTGCGATATGCAGATGACACCACCTTATTTGCCACTAGTGTTGACAATCTGGAATCCCTGCTGAGTAAAATGGAACAAGTTAGCCTTGATTTTGGTCTGAAGATAAACCGCAGCAAGACGAAGATCATGATTGTTGATCGAGCTAACAACAACTCGCCCGAAGTAACTAAAATTGCGAATTGTGACGTCGTTCAGTCATACATCTACCTCGGGGCACTAATATCAAACAACGGTGGATGCGTGGACGAGATCAAACGGCGCATGGCTATCACCAGGTCCTCCATGGATCGGCTTGGAAAAATATGGAGAAGCAGAAACATCACAAAGGCCACTAAAATGAGACTGATCAGGGCATTAGTGTTTCCCATATTTCTTTACGGTGCTGAGACATGGACTTTAAGAGAAAGCGAGAAAAAAAAGATAGACGCCCTCGAAATGTGGTGCTGGAGGAGAATGCTTGGCATAACCTGGACACAGTTCCGAACCAACGTCTCAATCCTCCAGGAACTTCGAATCAAGCAGCGTCTTTCTTCCATCGTCCAATGTCGTATCCTCACTTTCTTTGGACATGTCACACGTCAAGAAGACACATCTGTGGAGCGACTTGTAGTGCAGGGAAAGGTTGAAGGCACAAGAGCGCGCGGCAGGTCACCAATGCGTTGGACCGATCAAGTGTAGCAGAGGAGATAGACGTTTTTGCGTGTACACTAAGTGAATTCACAAGGATAACATTATATGTAATAAGTTTTAGATAATAAGTTTTTAAGTTTGCTTCACTATTGCATTGGGTTATACCTGTAAAAATAGTTGTAAGTGAGGATATAAATAAATAAATAAAAATAAATAAGTTAAAACTGCACTCAATGGTCCACTCCACGAATGCACAAGAAAAGCCACAGTACGGGAGGAATGGCGACGGATTGTGAAGCTTGCCACCACCCCTGATGTGACGACCACGACCACTCTGCCAAGAGTGTGACGACGAAGAAGAAGAAAGACTATCTTGAAGACAAAAAGGCTTGGGATTGAGCTGCTTCAATGATGTACATGGCCTAATATTACATTTATCTATTATACCTTTTTAATTTTTAGACATTGTCATTTTTTAAGCTATTACTTTTCGTTCATCTCGTTTGTAAATTTTGACATGAATGTTTACTTTATTAAGTATTCTATTTTTATTATTCTTGACATGGAATATTTACTTTGTAAAGCAATATATTTTATTTTTATTATTATTGTTTTTTTCAATTTATTATTTTTGACATGAATACTTACTTTGTAAAGTATTATTTTTTATTTTTTATTATTTAACTCGTTTTGTGAATATGGGGACTATGTGGGTTATTTTCTTCTTATTTTTCGCTTCTTTAAAATATTTCTTCTTCTTTGAAGTATTTTAACGAGGTCTGGCAGTTTGAGTACTTTTGCGGCCTACCCAAATGTCCTTTCTTTGGCATGTTCGTCGGTTCGTTGAGCTCCTTTTTGGTTCTAAGTTGAGCTACTCGACTACTGACCAAAGCTTGCACTGACTGGACGGGTCCACTCAAATCTGTGTGGTTCTTTCCTCAAAAGACCATTTCAGACACTGATCTGCATGGTTCTCGTATGATTTGACCAGTACAATTTGTATGGACTTCAAAAGAGACTGTGACCTCTGAGTTTGTTTCGGTGTTTCTTCTCAGGGTAGTCAGCTAGGAAACACCGGCCTCATCTAGCTTAAAATGACCAAAAAATATTGACGTGTTTAGTGTTATGTTAAACCTACTTACAAAATAAATATCATTTATCATTTATCCTTCTTTTTTTGAAGTCGGTTAAGAACACTGCGAAGTATAAAATAACTTTAATTTCGGAAGTCAGTATCAAAAACGAAGAAACAACCAAAAACACGGACTTCTGAAATTAAAGTTATTTTTGTCCTTTTTAGTGTCTTTTATTTTGAATTCTAATCTGAAGTTTCTAAAAATACGTACGTACACACGCCAAGCACATCAAGCTACCCGAATCTGTAAAATTTTCGCAATCAACCTTGAACCTAATGCTTCAGCAATAAAGTTGAAAATCTATGTCAGATTGTTGTAGCTTTAATCATTATGGATTGCAATAGTTCTTTCATTATAGTAAATGTCAATAATAACAACTATATTAACCTTGTTAAAGGGTAATGGTCAGAAAATACTTTTAGAACATAAATAAATAAGTAAAAAGTAAAAGAAGGCACCAGTTTTTAAATATAACTTAATGAGTTCCGCTACAACAATCTCTTGATCAAGTTTGAAACACAAAGAGCTGTTTTGATCTTTAAGATATTAAATATTACATTCACATTCCATCACTTGTAAACATACTATCAAGTTATATGAAATACGATTGTACCTTTTTAATTTCAGTGGTTTCAAACAACGTGTTTGAATTTTTTTTTATTTTTGTGTCTTTCAGGTGTGCCGCGCCATTTGTCTTCACAGTAAATAACCAAAATAAACTTATCTGAATAGGAAGAAAGAATAATGTTATCAAATTATATTTAGAAAATAAACACACACTAAATATTAGCGCAGTTTAAACTCATAGAATAAACAGAGATTAGACAAAGACACAAGAACAAGACGAGTTTTGCCTTGTATATCCCAAACATAATATAAAATGTCTAAAGATATCATAAAATTGATAAAACCTTCTAATATTTTCTAATTTTTCGCGTCCATTTGGTACATATTTATTTAAACTGTGAATCGAGACAAGCACCAAGAAACGTGCGATAACAGATAAGATGCTGCTGTATTAGATAACAGATAACAGCCAGCTCAGTGTCGGGAGATGAGGGGAGAAAGCTGCACATCACAAGATGACAGAGGATAGAACAGATAATGTCAATGTGAGTGAAGACGCGTATACCTATGATGAAGCCGTGGAGTTGACTGGTAAATACATACATCCTAACTAATACGAAAGTGAGTTTGTTCGTTTGTTTATGATGAACTAGCTTTTGGCCCCGGCTCCGCCCGCGTGGATGTCGGTTATCGCGTAAAAAGTAGCCTATGACCTTCTCCATATCCCAGGCTACATATCTGCCAAATTTCATGAAGAGTGTTAGCGTGAAAGCGTTACAGACAGACAGAGTTACTTTCGCTTTTATAATATTAGTAGGGATTTTTGTACATAGAAAGATATCTGCTCTGGAGACGTTTGTAGGCTACATTTTTAAAATAAAAAGTGAATGAAGCTGCAGGCAAACGCTTGTGTCTTTGTAATATGTGATTAGTACGAGTATTGCACGATTAAGAGCGGATTTCACCAATAAAATTGAGCGCGATCAGTATATCTAAATAGAGTTCAAGAACTGTCAGTGTAAATATTCCATAGAAAAATAATGACACTGACAGCTCATAAACGTGGTTTATTCACTGATTGCGGGTGAAATTGGCCCTAAGTATTTTGCTGATGCGTTTACGAAAAAAAGTCAAACTCCTGCAGAATTCGAACCACAAACTGTAGCATTGATCTCTGGTCTTCCACGGCTAGGGAACCAAATAATCTGAGACTAGGACTAATGGATACTGGTTGAGCTCTGGTTTCTTAACACTTTAATTTATTTAAATACTACGAACCGATCAAGAACAATTTTGTCTGAAACCATAAGTCAAGAAACAGCCTATTTCAAAGGAAAAGATGTGAAGGGAGCTGTGAAGAGGTGGAGGTTTTTTCCAGCATTTAGATATCTGTTAGTATTCAGATGATTATAAAACTAGGACAAATTATGGTAACAACTGCTCTCTGTGAAATACTAGGGCACTAGAACTGTATCTAAAACTGACCTAGACAATGTGACAGTCGGTCGGCGATAGCACTTTTGAAATGTGAAATGTTTGGAGTTGACCACGTGACATTTTAGTAGCACATAGCACAGTCAATCCGAAAATAATTGTTATCGCTCATAGACTATAAGTAATCTTGTCTAGAGGCTCTAGTTAGGTTTATCTTGTAGATAATAGTAACCTTCGTTCCCTGTTTAAAGTAACAGCAGTTAGGAGTATTAATTGTACTTAGATGTCGAAAAATCAGTCAAATAAGTTCTATATATTTTTTTGAACAGCCCTTTATGATTGAGGATTCAATGTTAACAAATACATACCGATTTATGAAGTAACACTAAGTAATGTGTTTCATGTAATTGACACCTAAGGAATTAAGTGCCGTTGACTGTTGGAAAAGTGGATAGTTGTTTGTTACATTCACTCTATGGCTTCCCTAAATGTCAAAATGCTACAGTTATTATGATCGACCCTTTCCGCTGCAAATCGTTTTGGGGATATTTGAATTGTACGCTCTTTGAATCAGATTTTTACGCTTTTTCGTCATATGTATTTAGAATTGCGCTGCGTTGAAAAAGATAATGTTCTCACTACCTTTTCATAATAGTTCTTACTACTTTTTCTCAATAGTTCTCACTATCTTTTGCTAATAGTTCTCATACCTTTTCTTAATAGTTCTTACTAGGTACCTTTTCTTAATATTTCTCACTCTACCTTTTCTTTTTCTTTATCATTTTTAGCAAAACTGTTTCGTTTTTTGTTCATTGCTAAAATCATGAGATTTGCGTCTTTTCTTACTTATGGATTTGTTTTTATGTATAGCTCCGGTCTCTTTCCCACTGGAAGTAATATTGAAGTAATACTGCTTTAAGAGTTGGTGGTTAGGCCCCTGGTCAAGTTTGCCTAGTTGAAATCAGGAAAATTGCAATATGCCATTTCAGAGACAAAACTAAACGTCTTCGCCAATCTTTATTATTGGCATAAAACCAGTAATAAATAAATTATTAGATTTACTATGTTGCAGTGATACTCGGTTACCCATTGCCCACTAAAATAAAATACATTTTGCCATTTATTCATCGTTTTCCACTTCTAGGTCATGGCCGCTACAACTACCTCCTCCTGGGGGTGTGCTGCATCATCGCCAACGCCTTCGCTCTGGACATGTTCGGGTTTGCAACGGTGGTGGCTGCCTCCAGCTGTGACCTTAAGATGGGGCTCAAAGAGATCGGGATATTGGCTTCGGCACCGTTTGCAGGGGAGTTCTAATTCAAATACATTTATTAAACTAAGCAGCACGCCGCAGTTTCACCCGCGTAGTTCCCGTTCCCGTGGGAATACGTGGATAAAATTTAGCCTATGTGACTCCCTTATAATGTAGCTTTCCATTGGTGAAAGAATTTTTGAAATCGTCACAGTAGTTTTTGAGTTTATTCATTACAAACATACACACACACAAAAATACAAATCTTTCCTCTTTCTAATATTAGTATAGTAATTAGTAGCCCGTACTGTCCCACTGCTGGGAAAAGGCCTCCCTCCATTCCTTCCCATTAGAAATATTAAGAAAAGGCAGTGACAGGCCAAGTCCTCACCATTGTCAGGATTTGGCCTCTTTCTTCCAATTCTTAATGAAGACAGCCAGATCGTCCCACCATTTCTTATGCAGTCTGCTGCGGCCTTGACTAGCTGTTTCAGGGCACCAATCCTGTGTTTTACGGGCCCATAGATTGTCCCGCCCAGTCACATTTAAGTTATTTAAGTTGGGCAGCCTCTTGAAGCCCATTTATAGTCTGTCAAGAAAGTCATGAAAAGAATGTTTTGCGAACTACTATTTTAGCTGATACTGGCAACACTGAATAATTGTCAAACTAAGTACCTCAACTGTCACTTCGTGGCTTTGTGGTTGATTTTCTATGATTTTTAGTGGTATTTCGAGTTTTTTTAAGCGTGTGACCGTTTCGAGATATAAAATGAATCGAAATGTTTATAAAAGCGGTGCGAGACAATTATATTTAAAGTGTTTCAAGAGTGTATGGCCGAATTTTAAGCTGAGACGAGTAAAGACGATGTTTACGGTCGAACAGCAAAGTTAACCGGTACGTAAATATATTTAAATGTTGAACACAGTAAAGGAAATTATAATCTCTTGTCAATCTTCTGTTTTTATGTAAAATTTGTCTTTTTTATCATTGTTTATATTTCGTTGAGGTTATGATTTTATTTACGATTTATTATACTACCACTTAACGGTGTTGATGCTTTTGTGTTACTTTTAAGAGATGTTTAAGATATTTGTTGTTTAACATGTCTTTATTGATTTCAGGTGTTTTTGAAAGCACAATTCGACGCATAGTTGTCGAATAAATAAATGCACCATATCACTCTATTACAACAAACAATTGTGATTTAAACCCAATAGAGTTAGTGTGGGCAATAGTAAAAAGGCGAATTGCACAAACAAATGTTTGTGGTCAAAATGTTGCGAAGTTGGCTGAAGAAGCATTTAACTCAGTAACTCCACAAGAATAAAAAACTGTGTTGACCATGTCATCAAAATCGAAGATGAATATTTTGCCCGTGGATTAACTCTCTATAATGATATAGACAGATTTGTCATCTCGGTTAGCGATGATAGTTCGAGTGAATCTGAAGTCAGAAGAAAATGAATTTAATTATGCAGGAGTTTCAGGCAACATTTCGGGAGTTGAATACCTCGCCAGTGATTATTTGGATTTTGAATAATAAAAAATATTCTATAAATCCGTTTTTTTTGTGCAGTTAGAATATTGATATCAGCTCAATTAAGCTGATATCGATATTCTACCAGGGTCATGTTGAGACGGCAGCGCTGCAGCGCAGAGAGGCCAACCATCGAACTTTGTGGTAGATAAATGTTAATAACTGAAGGGGCGAAAACAAGGGTTTGTCAAAATAAATATTCTTATTACATACACATAATTGTATTATATTCTAATTATGAATGAATTTCAATGTCATTTGAATGGAAATCAGTTGAAAGAGGAATGTTTTTCACCACTACCAATGAATGTCAAAACTCTTTTTTTCGCCTTAAGTGTCGGAAATAAGATAGATGAGTGTCAGATAATCCACATGGCATTAAAGAGACAATAATAATGAATCAGTAATTAATTACTATTTTATAAAAAAAAGTATCAAAACCTTTCAGTCGAAATTTATAGGGATACCCTGTAAATGATGGTGGCGCCCTCCTTTTTTTTCATGACTTTCTTGACAGACTGTATATATGTTACAAGTATCACAAATGTAGGTTTTCTATCGAACATAGGCATTTTGCGGATCCTAACGCACCTAGGCTTTTCTCATTCCTAATTTTTAAGAGCCTCTTCTTATAAATAATAATAAATAATAATAATAATAATTTATTTTCCAAACTTACAATAAGTAATCACGACGTTGTTAAACCAAACATAAATGTAGAAAATTGTAAAGTTACACATAATTATACACCTCTGACACCCAAGCTAAGATTGAACTTGTGGTATGGGTGTCAGGGCTCTCTAGGTTGACAAAGACAAAAACAAGTATACAGTCCGGAGTTTCAGTGTACTAATACAGAAAACAAGACATTATGGCAAAAATTAAATAAAGAAAATAATTTGATAAAAAAACAAAAAAAAAAAAATAATAATAACAGACTACATAATAATTAATGCTACGATAATTCAACACGATTCTGTAAACATGTCATAGTGAAAAACCTAGGCGAAGTGAACGACAAGTGCGCTGTCAAACCATACAAAGATGGAATAACAGCTCACCCACCGCACACCCCACCCAAGTTGTACACTTGGGTGGAGTGCGCGAAGTGCGGTGAGGTGTCGACAAGAATACACCAGCTGTGTAGGTTTTGTGTTTTTTTTTTTGTGTGATGCGATGCGTGAAGGTGTGTGAGTGTATTGGGATATGTGGGACGGGGAGAAATAGCGTGAAACATATATATACGAATCCGAGGTTTTCACGTTTCACCCCAAGCACTCTCCACTATATGATTTTGTTACTTTTCGTCTTATGGTTGAAACGGTTTATATTACAGGAGTTCTCTTCGCTTTCCCCTGGGGCTACTACGCAGACACCCATGGTAGACGCCGTGCCCTCCTGCTGTCCACCGCCGTCGGGTTCCTCTTCGCAGCAGTCAGCAGCTTCGCTCCCAGCTGGCAGTTCATGCTGGTCGTCAAGCTCATTGGCAGTAGTTTGTACGTATAGTTTACTTGGTCTTATGTTATTAAGTAAATGATAAAAGCCGCATGGGTCGATTTTCAAAGTTAAGCAACGCTTGCTGAGGTTGTTCTATGGGTGAGAGACCATTCAATACATACCGAGATTTTACGTGCCTCGGAAAGCCGTCATCGCTCTGGTTTGTGATTCGTCGATCTTTGACAGTCGTTCCGGATGGTTAGAAGCCAGAAAACACCAGTCTTGCCAAGAAGTACTGGGTGTCGAGGTAAGAAAGGTAATCGCACCATGTCAAATTCTGATATCCAGTTGCATGCGGTTTGATTGGAAGCCCACCCCAATGTAATTGGTAAAAGGTTAGGCAGATTAAGTAAAGGTGCTCCCTCACCTGGAGCGCTCGCCTGTAGTGTAACATTTCAGATTCGATTTTGAGCAATACATTACAATACCACTGATCACTGAGCAGGAAGTTGCGCACTGTAATGCTCGAATCTGTAACGTTACATTACAAGCAAATGCTCCAAGTGGTAACGACTGCTTCGGGATGTTTCTGTAGGTAGTGTCCTTATGAGTCTTCCACTAGCATTACCCATAGATAGATCTCTACTTCCTGAAAGTTCTATAAATCCTACCTTACTGTTCTTTTAATACTACCTTTCAAGATCTAATCCTGGACTTTGGAAGAATGTATACCTCTCAGTTCCCCATTCTGACCTCCTGTGTCTTTGTTTCTCAACTTATTTATCATTTTTCTAGCTTCTGCTGCTATTTCTCATATCATCTTCTCCTTTCTTTTAAATTACTAAGTGTCCAAAAGATGTCTGTCACGTCCGCATAGTCCACGCTCTCATCAGCATTTGGGCACGTGCTCTGGATATGGAGCTGTCAACATTATAATGTATTGCATTGTTTAAATATTATGATCGTCTGTCGATTGCCATCGTATATCATCATAATGATAAATAAGTAATTTTATGATTACCTCTGTATTGCTTAAAATAGATGCAATATTTGGGTTCCTCCTTGTACAACTCGAAAACTTTAAAGTTTTTTTTCAACTTGCAAGTTTTGGCTTAACTGCCAAAATTAATTCTGTCGACGAGCACTTAGACATGAAATTCTTAAGTCCGATAATCTCAAGCTTCGGACCTGACCTAGTCTCACTGAATTGGGTGTAGGCTGGATCTCCTACCAGGGTTGCAGAATTTGTTCAAAAGAGTCACCGCGACCCTAGAACGCAAAGGGCATATGGAGGAACACGGATGGGTTTTAGTCAGTAAGAGTCTGACATTCCCTTCCGCTGAGCGGCTTCCCAGAGCGGAAGAAGTCATTTGATGATTTCCCTTCCTAAAGGGCTGGCCCTGTTGCTACGTTTCGAACCAGAGGCATCCAAAACAGACTCACTCTTGACCATCATTTCCTATCTGATAGCCAAAGTATTAGAATTTATTTCAGTGTAAAGTTATATGTCTGTCTAGAGATTACAAGAATATTATGGTTATTATCAAAATAATATGCCATGTCACAGATTAATTGCGTATAGACGTCATGGCGGTCAATCTTAAATAATAATCGAAGATATTTACAATGCGTACCTACTTAGAACATGTTGAAAACGTGTTCGAATATATCTGCACTTAGTCATGTTTTGATAATAATTTTATGGTATTCGATCAGCCTGTGATAATCGACCTTAATAAAATCGACTTCCTAATAAAGTTTACTATAGGACCAACACCGAAATCCTGAAAAAAAAAACGACTGCCCCAAACATTTAAGGCTGCCATCAGACGAACTGCGCCGCAGCAACTGCACGAAGGCGATACATTCAACTGCATGCAGTTGAAGTCCATCTGCTGGTGTGGCAGCACTGGCAGCCTAACGTTCTTTAACGACTCTATGTACTCGGAATAGGATTCACTAATAGACTTAAACTTTAGACGCGACCGACGCGCGTTCTGTTCCTTGACTAACTGCACACTAACTGTATGCGGTTAGCGATGAACAGTCGACACTACACGACTGTAGCCAACCACGTCAAGTTGAAGCCACGACTTTATGCAGTTAATATCGACTCCACACGACTGCAGCCGACCGCGTAAAGTTGATATCCCGACTGTACGAACTCGAACGTACAGCTGCATGCAGTTGAGTATATCGACTACGTGTAGTTGCTGCGGTGCAGTCCGTTTGATGGCAGCCTAAATGTGTATAACTCGACAAAATGTACTGAACAGCTGATTTTTTCAGCGGACTTTGTCCCTTATTAAAAGTTGTTCATAATTAATTTTCAGTTATTGCGTTTACTCTGTTACACGTTGTATTATAATTAGCTGTTTTCATAAAACATTGAGCTCTTATTCTCTTTGCAGTTCCACAGCCAGCTTCACTATCAGCATGACCATCCTGGGCGAGTGCACGGGGGCGAGGTACAGGAACCAGTTCCTGCAAATTATGAACTCCTTCAACCTGGCTTCGGAGGTGGTTGCCTTCAGTAAGTAGGTATTTCAACAACAAAATTCCATCATGATATGATTAATTATGTTCTTGATTGTGTGTGGTTGTTCGCCAAGAGTTGCGTAAAGTATCAGGAGGGTTGACACCAAATAGAGAAAAGCCAGGGGATTGAATGATGTCGCAAATGGATGTAGTCTGTATCCTACCAGTGGGAACGTTATATTATGGCCTATGCTTTTCCGTCTCGGGAAAATCGCAAGAATCCAGTGAAAGTGCACACAACTCATCTGCCTAGCCTTTTACCAACTATATTGCGGGTGGCTCCCAGTCAAACCGGATTCAGCTGAATACCAGTATTTTACCTGGAGCGGCTGCCTACCAGACCTCCACAACCCATTACCTGGGTAAAACAGTACGACTTGGCAAGACTGGTGTCAGATTTTTTGGCTTCTGACAATCCGTAACGATTGCCAAAGATCTACAAATGACAGCCGGGACCAACGGCTTAACGTGCTTTTCGAGGCACGGAGGAATCTCGATATGTTAAGATGGTCACCCATTCACAGACTAACCTCGGCAAGCGTTGCTTAACCTTGAAGATCGATCCATGCGTCTGTTATTATGGAGCCACGAGCTCCTCGAAAGTGTACACAATTAATCACTGGATAATATTTCGGGAAGGCCTGTGTTCAGTTATGGATGTCGTTTGACTAAATGATGATGCGGATGTAATGATGAATTTTGTATTGTTCTTGTTATTTTTGATATAAGATTCAGGGAATAATTCATCTTGGATCATTTCCTATTGTTGTCATTGAAAATTATTGTCTCACTTTTATTTTAATCTGATGGGCTGGCAAGCCTTTGTTCAAAATTGTTTGGTTTTGCCCGTTACAGCAAGCAACTGAAATCTAATCGCAATAACGCTATCGCAAATTGCAAGCCGGTTCGAGCTTAATTTTTTTTTTGCAGGTTTGGCGTACTTAATTCTACCCCTAACCTTCAACCTTCCACTACCATGGTTTGGCATGACCTTCCGACCCTGGCGCCTGTTTACTCTACTCCTGGCATTACCTCTGGGTGTAGGAGCACTGTTCATGTTCTTTCTACATGAGAGTCCCAAGTATCTGGCCAGTCGGGGAGACCATGTTAAGGCTTTAGAGGTGCTGGAGAAGATCTATGAATCTAATGGAGGAAAGAAAAATGGGTATCCGGTAGGTACCGTAGTACTTACCTAATATTATTTTACTAGCTGTGCCCGCGACTTCGTTCGCGCGTGCATTTCGTATTTAGGAAGATATTAAGTACACAAACTCACTGAATGTATATAGGTACTAATCGTGATTATGACATGACTTACAAAATTACGAAGAACGAACGAATATTAACACTTAAAACATTTCTTCGTAAACAATATTACTTGTTATGTGATATTCATCAGTAGGTACGTATAAACAGGCTTTGCGCGCTGCTTACTTGCGACAAAGCGACATACAGCCTGACCGTGCGAGATACAGGACTACCGCAGATCCACACCAACACGACTAATAGTTTGTCCCTGAGCTTGATTAATGGTCATGCCGAAACTATCAGAAGATAAGTCTCCGCAGAGGACATGGTGGAGTATACGGTGGAGGTCTGCCCTGCTTGGGCGGAGCACCACCGTGTCCTCGTCGAGGCGATCGGCTGCGGCGTCCTGGTTTACTCCATGGTCCGGAGAAGAATATAAGAATGAATGACAGCACGATTTGATAGTTATTCCTAGTTCAGGACTAATCGTAAGTCCGTAGGTGATACGGAGTAGAAAATGCCCAACACTAAGGCCGAAACTACAGACTTCGGGCTTGAGAGAGTACACCCCCTCAGCCGCCGCAACAGAAAAAGACAACCCGGGCGTTGCGTCGGGAGTCGCAGGGCAATTCCCAGCCACCCTAAGCGCGGGCCCGCAAATGGCGAGCGTAGGTTGGCTCACTGTCCGAACACTAACTACTGTTGCGGAATTTGTTCGAAAAGTCACCGCGGCCCTGGAACGTAAAAGGCATAAGGAGGAATACGGATGTGTTTTAGTCAGTAAGAGTTTGACACTCTCTTCCGCTCCACCCAGAGCAGAAGAAGTCATTTGATGTTTTCCCATCCATAAAAAAACCCACAACGGATGGAGTAGAGTAGAGACTCCGTTGTCCTGGCTAAGTTTGCAAGCCTAGCTCCGCCCAAATGTACAAAAGCCACCAGTGTGCTTCACAGGTTGAGCGGAGAGACGACCGATAATACTCAAGCTGCAAGGGAGTGATAATCTGAGATTAAAGTCAGCTCAATCACTTAGCACTCACAAACCTATATTTACCACCTGTATATGTAGGTACATTATGGATTGCAATAAACGATTTGATTTGAAACCTGCACCTCACCGTTCCGAGGATTTTTTCACGTCGGAAAGTCATGGCCAGGATGACGTAGCCGGCGTCGAAACAACCTCCGCAAATAGGGCTGTCTGTGGTGCATAAGTTAAAAAAAAATAAGGGCAATTATCCGTAATAATAATCCCTATTATTACGGAGGTAATTTTTACTTAAGCTGAGAAGTCAATTAGTTAGTCACGTTTATAGACTTATCATTGCCATTTTTCACTTTTTTTACCATTTGTTGTCATGAAGTTCAGTTGTTCTCTGGCAAATTCATGCACGAAACTGTGAGAAAGAAAGAAAGAAGGAGGAGCGGGTACGGGTCCAGCACTACCATCTCGAAACCTATCTTCGCGAGTTCTTCTGTGGCGTCATTGCCTAGGGATCCACAGTTCCCCTTGAAGCTCTGGAGTGTCAAACCCGCTACTGGTAATTTGTGGCCCTAGGCTGGTCACGACGAATCACCAGCTGACTGGGAATTGAACAGTTTTGTTTCAAAATAAACAGAAAATAATTAGGAATGAGGGAGATCCTGGGAAAGAAATCCAGGAGGTGAAAGGCTCACCGAGTCGAAGCTACAAAGTCTTGAGCATCGAAGCCGAGTTTTTAGCCTGTCGGTTTTGTATCGGTTGCATTTTGGGGAGTGTGCGACGGAATTGCATAGTTTAATTCCGCCAAGCTCGTTCCATCATCGGACCACAAGACGTACGGCGGTACGCCACCGGTACACGGTGGACCTCACACCCACATGAACTTTTAACGTTTTGAAAACACATGGCGTGGAATTCCCTGACTGAGTCCGTGTTTCCTGATAGTTACAGCCTGGGAGTCTTATCAAGAGTGAGTAGGTTACTTATAGGCAAGCGTGCTCCATCTTCGATCACATCATCGTTTGCCATCAGGTGAGATAGTGGTCAAACGCGTTCCTATCAAAAGTAAAAAAAAAGTGAATACAAAGTCAGTGGAGCAATTTTTCTTTTTTTTTTTGCATCCAATGCGTAACGCCGGGTAAGTATCAAAAGAATCTTTAACTAAAAAATACTTTTTGGTGTAATTCTCGTGCTGTTGATGGTTAGTACAGTTTCGCTCAACAGATGGCATTGCAAGTATCATTAAAGATACTTACCCCTACTTACTATGCACGTAGATAATAAGTTGATTTCTTCTAGATTGCCATAATCCTATCAGGTTTATGTACATGTTTTCTACATTAGTTTTGTATTTTTTATCGCGATGCAAACAAAACAGAATACGTATAAACAGAAAATAGGTTCTGCTTGTCTTGCTAAAAAGATATGCAAAATACAGCAATAACATATTATTAATATTTGAAAATATTAGGTTTGGTAGGAACAAAAAAATAAGGAAATAAAAAAGATAAAAAATAATTCAAAAATAATAACAAAATTTGTGGGTTTTGAACCCACACCTAGTCTTTCGTGAGGCAGGCTTTAAACCAACGGACTATGAGATCTGTTGACAATTGATTAAAATAGCCGATAGCTTAGCTCCCTGAAAGGGTTCCACATCAGGTGATCTAGACCTTCATTTTTTTTATGTCGACAGACAGTACTCATAATGTTGACCAACTATTCCTAAAGCGGTATATTAATATCTCTTATAGATTAGCCGGGCTGCTAAGGTTCCACGTCTTGTATTCAGATCTTCAAAATAAATTATAGCCTATATGTTGGCGAGGACTAATAGCTATACAACAAAAAAAGTTTCATTAAAATCCGTCCAGTGGTTTTTGCGTGAAAGACGAACAACAGACAGACAGACAGACAGACAGACAGACAGACAGACAGACAGACAGACAGACAAAAAAAGAAAAAAAAAATTTTTAGCTTCTACTGTTTGTATAAAGCACCCCTGGAGTATTTTTTTTAGTTTATATTCAATGTACAGAATTGACCTCTTCTACAGTTTTATTATATGTATAGATAAAAAAAGATAAATTAATAAGATATGGTGGCATAATGAAGTACTCGTTATTATATTTATATCTTGAATTTAGGAGTAATAATAATATCTCAGTATATAGATGTCAGTATAAATGACACATGCTAGTGATACAACTTAGAGCTTTTGAAACGCCTTACAACTTTATCATCTATTTCTTCAATCAGTGTGTTTTTTTACAGAACAATGAAACCTTTCTGCCGCTCACAATCAATTTTAAATTGATTACAGGTAAAACACATACTGACATTGGACACAGAAATAAAGCAAACCAGCGCCTTCTGGAAGTCAATAGCAGAGCACACAGTGCCGATATTCAAACCTCCACTGTTGTGGAGGACTGTACAACTGTTCTTTCTCATAGCACTATGTTGCAGCACGTAAGTATATATTTCCTTGCTTTGATAAAATGACTAGGGGTTTAGAAACATTTTTGTATTATGTTGAGAGCAGAAATTATTAAGAAAGTAATTGTGAGGAGCTCGTGGCTAAAATATAACAGCCGCACGGGTCGATCTTCAAGGTTAAGCAACAATTGACGAGGTTGGTCTGTGAATGGGCGACCATCTTAACCTACCGAGACTCCTCCGTGCCTCGGAAAGCACGTTAAACCGTTGGTCCCGGCTGTCATTTGTAGATCTTTGGCAGTCGTTACGGATTGTCAGAACTCAGAAAATCTGACACCAGTTTTGACAAGAAGTACTGTGTTATCCAGTTGGTTGTGGAGGTCTGGTAGACAGCCGCTCCACGTAAAAACTGGTATTCAGCTGAATCCGATTTAACTGGTTGTAATCTAGTTCAGAGCAGAAAGAGCAGCTTTCAAGCGCAGGTATACTTATAAACTGGACACCCTACTAGTTCCTGTGCTATAGAAACTATAACTCTTGTCGTTTCATCGTGAGTCTTTTGGGGTCACCGAAAAAGGAAACGAGACACCGATGAGAATAATTCCTTTTCAAATTCATATTTTTTATCCATTGCAGAGCTTCTGATACAACGGTGCGCCACCCGATTCACGCGTTTTAAAACTCTATTGTTACTATAGAAAGGTATTTTATAGGATGTTGACGTTTGACAGTTTGGTCCTGTACCGTTTTTCAGAGAATTATAAATCAGAAATAAGCTTTTTCAGGAACAACGTGTTTATGATGTGGTTCCCAACGATGGTCAACTTCTTCTTTAGCTCGTTTTCTGAAGAACAAAAGACTGCCCAGAGCTTCTGCGACAGGATATACAGCCAAACTAAGGCAACACCTGAAAATGAAACGGTTTGTATTTACTTTGCGATCTTTTTTTCATAATAGCCCGCGTTTATGCTATAAGGCAAAAACTTGAGTATATTCTCTAAGGAAAGAAAAGAAAGAAAAGAAAGAAAATTGAGTTCCTCACAGTGATTATACTCTTGATTTGGCCTTACATGTGTGTAATAGATTGGTACTTCACTCAGAGTTAAACTATGATTGTCTGACGCTTTATGCTTTATGATTTTATATATTTACAATACATGGGTAGCTAAAAATAACTTCTAAATATGTGCTACCACATCGAAAAAAATCAAATAGAAGTCAGTATCCAACAATTGCATTCCTGACAGATTAATAATAGAAGTCTGTTTGGGCCTTTTTTATGGATGGGAAATCATCAAATGACTCCTTCTGCTCTGGGCGAGTGTCAGACTTTTACTGACTAAAACCCATCCGTGTTTCTCCTAATGCCCTTTGCGTTCCTTGGCCGTGGTGACTCTTTCGAACAAATTCCGCAACCCTGGTAGGCACTGGTCCTAGCAGGCCCCGTCTTCTATGCTAATATCTCATTGAGCTGCGCGTGGAACACAACGCGCCGTTGCCTGGGCCTAGTTCTCATCGGACAGCGAGCCACCCAACGCTCGCCGTCCGCAGCCCTACTCTTACGGTGGCTGGGAATCAACGGAAAACTGTTGTGGCGGCTGGTTTTCCTCTCCCTCAGGCGGCAGAGTGAAGTTTGTTCGGGCCTAGTAAGTTAAGTTTGTTGCAGCGACATAATATAAGGAAGAACTTAATAGATAATTTTACTGAACGTTACATTCTTTTTTTTCCAGTACACTTGCATCGACACAATCTCAATGAACACAATCTATACTGGAATGGCCTGCGGACTCTTCTTCTTCCTCGTCAACTTGGCCATCTCCAAGTTTGCCTCCAGACCGCGCCTGGTCCTCGTAACCACGCTAGTCGTCTCCGCTGTCAGCTCGACCCTGGTCAACCTGAAGGAACCGGTGGCTAATATGGTGTTCTTTACTCTGGTCCAGTCTACTGCATTAGGGATTGGATGTGTGGTAGCGTATTTCGTGGATCTGTATCCAACTTGTCATAGGTAAGAGGTTTTGGTTTTAATAGGTAGGATGTTGCAGATTTTGTTCGAAAGAGTTACCGCGGCCCTGGAAAGCAAAGGGAGTGCCCTTTGCTTTCCAGGGCCGCGAGTGAGTGATGAGTTTTAGTCAGTAAGAGTCTGACACTCCCTTCCGCTCCGCCCAGAGCGGGAGGAGTCATTTTATGATTTCCGATCCAGGATGGATGTAATGGATTTATATCTGCTTGGGAGGTTTAAAACCATGTAGTCATTGCTTTTCCAGGATGTTTATGTCCGACGCCATTGGTAAACTAATGGATTTAATGGAACTTTACTTTAGTTTTTCTATACACTAAGAGTTAATACTAACACGCCAAGACCGAGAGTGTTTAGTACTAAACCATATTGGCAAATCTATGACATCAAAGTATTGCCTATCCTTTTTTAATTACTAGAATTACTCTGCTATTTATCCTCAAGCCTCCTAGCTATTAGTGTGACCTGGTATACTACTAGGGTAAAAGCGGGATAGATGCCACACTTTTTGAAATAATTTTATATTTCCCAGTACAAAAATCAAAATGTTTTATTTGCAAGTACTTTGGTTTTTTATCTACAAATTTATGAAAAGTAAAAAACATTATTTTTTATATTTCCAGACTATTAGCGATTTTTGCGGACCTCTACATTTTGGGACATCTATCCCATATATGGGATAGTTGCCTACTCCATATAAATCACGTGTAGGATAGAACACCCGCTGAGAATCAGGGCATCTATTCCGAAAAAACTTTGATCGCACTTTGCCGTCCCATGCAATCACACAGAGATATGAGACACGGTCCACTTAGTGGTAGTTGGAAAGTCTCTCGATAGATAAATAATAAAGCACGCGATTCATCCGCGAAAATAGAGAAATTGCAATTGGGGCACCTATACCACTGGGGCATCTATCTCGGCTTTACCCTACTTACCAAAATTCGACTCCTGGTTTTAATAACAAACTTATCTTCCAGGGGTCTAGTGACCAGTCTTGGTATGATGGTAGCCAGACTGGTGTCATTCATGGGAGTCAATATCATCGGCATGGTCATCACCAGCCACTGCGAGCTGACCTTTTACTGCTTATCTTTTCTTGGGTTCAGTAAGTATCTTGGCATTAGCAACTAGCCTTATATCTTCGTAATAATGTGGAATTTCAGCATGTTCAAAAGAGATTTGACCAGCCATCCAATCATCTGCTAGATGAGGGATGTTGCGGTGATGTTTGAGGGAAGCCTGGAGACCTAAATCCAGCCGTGTACTTCATTTGGCTGAGATCACGATGCAATGATGCAACCATTGATGTTTGAAATCATTATTCTGTGCATATAGGCCGTAATAACATGTTTGTGACTTGTAAATAAGTACCTATGCAAGTAGCTTGGATACCATAGTAACATTCAATCCGTACTTTCTTTATTATTTTTACTCACATTTAGCGAATAGACTGATAAGAAGAAGAAAAACGGAAAAATGGGTTCAAAAGTAATGCTTATTTCTAAAGAAATCTCTTCCAGCATACCTGCGAAAGGAGAGTCGAATAAAAGAGATGTAGACACCGTGTGTAAAAGTTCAATTTAAAGTTATAGTTTTATAGTAATAAAAAAACTATAACTTTAAATTTATCACAAAAAAAAATGACACTAATACATCGGTACTGAATAATATTACATGATAAATTATAATAGGTACATAAGTAAATGCAACTATGACGGTACAAAAAGGTAGTCTCTTTTCTTTTATTCTTATTTACTTATGGACTTATTTATTTTTTTCATTCATTGACGCTGTATTTCATTTTATATGTACCTACTTGGTGGACTGCCGTCAAATAAATGTTTTTTTTTGTTTTTTAATTAAATGTGTGATGGCACACTGGCATGTACGATACTTGGGTACTTTTGTGCAAGTTATATTCATCATCATCATCGTCATCTTAGCCGAAAGACGTCCACTGCTGGACATAGGCCTCCCCCAATTGTCGCCACAACAACCGGTCCTGTGCATCTCGCATTCATCGGCTACCAGCGACCCTCACCAGGTCATCGGTTCACCTTGTGGGAGGCAAAGTTATATTATACATTTTTGTTTGGTTCTTAAATACGATCCACGACTTGTAGAACAAAAGGAAGTGATCCTTCTTACAGTCAAGAATATTTTAGTAAATGTTTTTTATTTTAGTAAATGTTTTTTTATTTTAGTAAATGTTTTTTATTTAAGTAAATGTTTTTTTATTTTAGTAAATGTTTTTTATTTTAGTAAATGTTTTTTATTTGCAGGTGGTGTTGTGGTGTCATTATTTTTACCACCGGACAGAAAATCAGTTTAAAAATAAGATGGTTATGATATGATAAGTATTTATTAAAAAAAAAATAAACGAGTTTTTTTAAAGCTTGGAGTTTTTGTTTATAGCTTGAGGCATGTTTTAAGAAATCCAGGTTGGATTTCTCAATCGAGAACGTAATCAAGCTACTTATTTATATTTTATAGCTAAATGTTTTTAAAAAAAGTATAAAAGTTTTCAAAATTAGTCTTCCATTTCGCCTAGCCTTTTCCCAACCATATTGGGGTCGGCTCTCAGTCAAATCGGATTCAGCTGAATACCAGTATTTTACGTAGAGCGGCTGCCTACCAGACCTCCACAACCCATTTACTGGGTAACACGGTACTTCTTGTCAAGACTGGTGTCAGATTTTCTGGCTTCTGACAATCCGTACGACT
Source organism: Melanchra persicariae (assembly GCA_947386135.1). Taxonomy (NCBI): domain Eukaryota; kingdom Metazoa; phylum Arthropoda; class Insecta; order Lepidoptera; family Noctuidae; genus Melanchra; species Melanchra persicariae. Next base: position 2,529,616 of record OX376656.1, on the reverse strand, counting down.
GCCAGCGATCTACAAATGACAGCCGAGACCAACGGTTTAACGTGCTTTCCGAGGCACAGAGGAATCTCGATATGTTAAGATGGTCACCCATCCACAGACCGACCTCGGCAAGCGTTACTTCACCTTGGAGATCGATCCGTGCGGCTATTATTATTTAGCCACAAGCTCCTGAAATTTAAAACAGTCAATACTGTAATTTAATTTCTGCTAATAAAAATATAATAATAACATGAATGTTGTCGATTATAAAGCTGGTGTACAAGTAAACATTTACCGATTATATCCGTAATATAATTATTATTTTCACATTAGGTTGAATGTACAACGAAGTCCGTAATAACTATCCGAGTTAAACATCAATTAAACATAAAAAGATAGCACACTCACTTTTTATAAAGAAGACAAAACAAATAACATCACCAGTTTCAACCAATGACTTTCATTCTTTACAGTAAACTTATAAAATAACATAGTTTACCCAAAAGATAGCTCAGTTTACCTGACTTTACCCTCACGTCAAATTCTATACATAACGGTACAATACTTTTGTTGATTTGCGAAAGCAAATATTGAGATAAATATTGTGATTAAGTAAAGAAATGATGAAATATTCACACATATGTAATATGTGCTCAAATATTGGCGTGAGTTCATTGTTTTTGAAGAATGGGTATTTAAAAGTGATTTGAGTAAGCTATGGAATGGGAACATCCATGTACTTAGGTAGACTTACCCATAATGTTTGTTACCTGGCTGGTTTAATGTCTATGTTACGGCTAAATTTGGGTGTGAATATAAACCTATGTTTAGCCGGTCATTGGGCATATTTTTTTTTAACCACACAGAAATAAGAACTTTAAAGTGTTTTGAGGTTAGGTTAGAACTAGTTGTAGCCGGCTAAAACTAGGTGTAGCAGCACTTCGACTATTAGCCGTAACATCTATAAGCGCGAGATCTTGACTACCTACTGAGCATATTCACAGGGCATGCGTCACTTCTTTGTTCTGTCTGTCTACCGTGTAAGCTTCAAAGTGTAAAGCTGAAAAGTGAGCAATCAATCAATAATTAATTTATTTATTAGAAAACATGGATAATAAATTGGTACAGAGAGCCAATCCTACTGATTTTTAAACAACGCGTTCGTATTCGCCTGTCAGTGTCAAACTGTCAAAAATGCCTTCATTTTCATACTTTTTTGACAGATTGCGACTGAGTAGCGAATGCACGTTGCTTGAAAATTAGTAGAATTGGTACTCAGGTGTTTCATTTTTAATAAGTCCTCCATATTGTACCGTGACATGGGCGTGCAAACATTAAAAAAGGCCGTCAGCGCAAAAGTTGCCAAAACTTGAGATTCATCAATTAAATGAAACTAAATTTAAATTATGTGTTGCAGATAAGTCAGAAAATGAAAAATTGAGGCTTAGGCCAATTTGGCGCTGAAAAACAAATTCAATATTGTCATAAAAATGCAAAAATAATAACAATAATGTCAAATGGAACAAGAGATAGTGGAGAGGAGAGGTAGAGGTAGTGGAGAAGGTGGGGTAGAAGGAATCTACAACGTGTAACAGAATAAACGCAATACCTCTTATGGGGTCATTATACTCATCATTATGAACAACTTTTACAATGGGACCAACCCCAAAATCGCGAAATGACGACGACACTTCACTTAATGCTCACTCCACTTAAGTTTACACTGTGAGATGTTGACAGAAAACACCGTCAGGTGGTTGTGCACGAGGATCGAACTGCTGGCACCTTCTAGGATTTAAACAAGGCCAATGATAGAGCTGTAACCATAGGTACAGGTTGCTGAGTACTGATCGGATAAAATTTAATTTGGTTCCCAACATCTGCTTAGCTTTTTCCCAATTATAATGAGGTCGGCTTCCAGTCAAACCGGATTCAGCTGAGTACAAGTAACCTACCAGGCTTATCAGACCTCCACAACCCTTTAACTGAGTAACACGATACTTCTTGGTAATACTGGAGTCAGATTTTCTGGCTTCTGACAATCCGTAACGACTGCCAAAGATGACAGTCAAAATCAAGTACCTTTACAGAATCTAACAAAGACACAGGCATTTGATAAACCTAGAATAATTATTCTGGGAGATGAACAAGTTAGAGGACTTTCGCAAGTTTTAATCAATGGAAGGACGGCTAAATGGAATGATGGCTACACGGTTTCAGCCATGGTCAAACCAGGTGCAACATGCTCCGAAATTCTGTGTAATAACTTAGAATTATATAACTCGCTCACTGCACAAGATATTGTTATACTGTCGGTAGGGACAAATGATAATAATCCATGTCATCTCCAGAAAGAAGTATGTATAGCACTAAATTACCTTAAAACGTGTCAACAAATCTATTTACTAGGTGTGCAATGTAATAAATATTTGAACAGGAATATGTTAAATCAAAATTTACAGCTTTTAGCGCAAAATTTCTCAAACTGTAAATTTATTAATCTAAATGATTTTTCCTATTATAGGCGATACTTTTATATAAAACATAATCGCTCCTATTTGAATGAACTTAGCTCTAAATTAAATATAGAAATTGATTATAATAAATACACAAAAGAATTCCTTATGAGAAAGCCTGTGATGTTTACTGTACATAATCTGGAAAAATATAGCAAACTAACTAGCTTATCAGGCTCCAGTCAGAAGACAATTTTAGATTATTTTAAGCCAATTTCATGTGACAGCAAGGTAGCAATTAATACCAAAGCACAAGTTGAATCTAGTCAGGTTTCTGATTCAGCCTGTGATAAGCTTTTTCGTCTATGAACATATTTTTATACTGCACCAAAATATTAATGGACTTGTAAATAAATCGGACTTACTAAGTGTACACCTTAATAACTTTAAAGATGAGGGTAAATCGGTGGACATAATATGCATAACAGAAACTAACATGAAAAAGGACGATCATATGCATATTCACGTACCAAACTATACACTCCACTCATATTATTCACGAGACAGTAGGAATGGGGGATCGTGTATACTAATGAGGAATAATTTAATGGGAAAAAAACTTGATGTAGGGAAATGGTGTAAACCAAACCTAATTGAAAGTTGCGCGATTGAGTTGCTAAATCACCCCGTAATAGTTGTGTGTGTCTACAGACCTCCTAATTTGGACAAGGCCTCAATTAATGCTTTTCTCTTTAGTTTAGATAAAATTCTCAGTGACATATGTTTTAATCGGAAGAAAAAGGTAATTGTATGTGGTGATTTTAATATAGATATTTTGAAGGATAACTGCGCCTCTCGGAGTTTTAAAAACCTATTGCAAAGTTTTGATCTGAAACTAGGTGTGCTCACTCCAACACGACTGTGTAGCGGAACATGCATTGATAACATTATCGACAATATAAGGGGAAGTAAATGCGTAACGGTCGAATTGGCATTGTCGGATCATACAGCACAACTACTGCAATGTCCTGTTAAAAAAACTTGCGTTCTCTCGTATTGGTACATATTTAGACGTAGTTACTGTAAAGATAATATGAAAAAGTTTCAAAGTTGTTTACAAAATTTGACATTTAATGATATTTATTCCTCTAATGATCCCAATGACGCATTTAATAAGTTTCACGATACATTTAGATTATTTTATGACATGTGTTTTCCGCTTAAGAGACTGAAACGATACGCAGTAAAATCTCCCAAGTGGATTAGTAAAGGTATTAAATTATGCTGTAAACGCAAGCGCGAAATGTTGTGGCAATTTCGAAGAGAACCCAACCCCAATACTAAAAAACTTTTCAAAACATACACGAAACGCTTAAAAACCATAATTCGTCTGACTAAGAAATCCCAAAATAACAATTACATTAATAATGCGTCCAATAAAAGCAGAGCTACGTGGCAAATAATAAATAACAGCAAGAACAATAAACCGGTTGAAGGGATACAAAGACTGAGAATAAATGACGAAAACATAACTGACCCAAAAATTATCTCCCAAACTTTTAATAATTACTTTATTGACGAAATTGAATTAGTATCTGACAATAATATTAGTATTCAAAATTTAAAATTTGACATTCATCTTGACTCTTTATTTTTAATGCCGACTGTTCCCCCTGACATCTTAAAAGTAATCGATTCATTAAACAACACGAATAGCTCTGGATATGATAACATTACAACAAATACTATTAAATCTGTTTCAACTATTATAGCACCAGTACTTAGTTACATAATAAATATGTGCTTAGAATCGGGTGTGTTTCCGGATAGGTTGAAATTAGCCGTTATAAAACCAATACATAAGAAAGGTAGCAAACATGATCCAGCCAACTATCGGCCGATAGCCTTACTACCCATTTTCTCTAAAATTCTGGAAAAAGTCATATACAACAGTTTATATACATTCTTTGAACGTAACAATCTTTTTGCTGATGAACAGTATGGTTTTAGAAGGAAAAAGAATATAAACATGGCAATTTTCAATCTCTTTGAGAAAATTATAACTGGCATTGATAACAGAAGTCCGGTGGCCGCTCTTTTCATGGATATGAGCAAGGCATTTGATTTTGTGGATAGGAAAATACTTATAAAGAAGTTAGAAAGATATGGAGTAAGGGGCAATGCTTTGAACCTTTTGAAATCGTACTTGTCCGATAGAAAACAAGTTACGAAAATAGATAAGGTCTGCATTACTTCAAAAATTGAGCGTACGTATGTATCGAGTCAGAGAGCAAATAACTATGGTGTGCCCCAAGGTGGGATTTTAGGATCTTTATTGTTCATAATTTACGTTAATGACATGCCCAGGGAAACACCCTATGGTGTTGTATGCTGATGATAGCACAGTCGTTTTCAAAGATAATAGTGATGCGACGACACTTGAGGGTGAGATAAACCACTGTCTCCAAGTATTAATCGAATGGATGAACGCGAATAATTTAAAAATTAATATTGACAAAACTAAATTAATGACTTTTGAACAAAGGACCATTCATAAAAAACTTGACATAAAATTTCGAGACAATACCATTTCAGAAACGACAACTACAAAATTCTTGGGTTTGGAATTGGATAGAGACATGTCGTGGAAAACTCACACTGACAGTATATGTAATCGCCTGAGCCAGCATTCATATGCGTTACGCAATCTCGCAAAAGAGGTACACCAAAAGGTTTTAGTTACAGCATATCATGCTTATGTTACGTCTACGTTGCGCTACGGGATCGTATATTGGGGTAACTCCACGAACATGGAGACGGTGTTTAGAGCGCAGAAAAGGTGTGTGAGGGCGATATGCGGCATCCAAAGCACGGAAAGCTGTAAACCACTCTTTTCCCATCTTCGTATATTAACAGTACCCTGCCTGTACATATATGAAGTGGCTCCTTTTGTAAAAACAAACTTGCACTTATTTGGAAAACTACACAGCGCGCGACATAAAAATAAGATAAGTGGTAGACAACATAAAAAAGCGGTATTCCATAAGAACCTTCTAGGAATGGCACCACAGATTTACAATAAACTTCCTGACTATATATTAAATATAAACAACATTAATATGTTTAAAAAGCAACTTAATGAGTTACTGTTAAATAAAACGTACTACACTATACACGAGTACATGTCAGACAGAAATCTATCTGTATAGTAATAACAGTACCTACACACTGGTAATTGCTTTAGTCCGATTTATTTTCATTTCTTTAGATTAATAATTTATTTTGTTTTTAATGTACTGACATTACTTTTTGACTCTGACATTAGTTACTTATTATTTATTTTGACATCGATCGTATTAGGACATTAATTTTATTCTTTGACATTACTTTTTCATATCAATTTATGTTTTAATTTTTAAATGATAATTGATGACATTGTTTTTATTGGAGTAATTGGTTTGGATCATATTTATGAAATTGTGTTTGGAATTTTAATTTACAATACGGTACCTATGATTTTTATAATAATTAGTGACATTTATAATTTGAATAATAATTTTGCATGCCTAAATTGGTAAAATACAGTGAACTGCGCATTCACCTAACAGCTGGAATGTAATTATGTACTGTGTTTCGCAATAAAGATTGAAATTGAAATTGACAGCCGGGACAATAATGACAGCCGGGACCAACGGCTTAACGTGCTTTCCAGAGCACGAAGGAATCATCGTATGTTAAGATGTTCACCCATCTACAGACAGTCATCTACACATAGTCACGAACATTTAATTTGATTCTATCGACACAAAAAGAAAAAGTGCTATGAAGCCATGAAGCATACAAAACAAAGTTCAGTTCCAGTTGATTTCGAAGGGGTCTTATCAAAACTCATTTACGAGTAAGTAGGTACTCCGAGGCTGAACATTTCTTTAGAATGGGTGGCATTGCACAACCACAGCTTTTTTCACAGCTCATTCTTTCATAAGTCCTTTACAACATTTTTATAAGAAAGAGTCTAGTATCGAGCTAAATGACGTTTGATCGAAGACAGTTGAATCGTATCTCCGGGATTCACTGAGCTTCATTGGCTGTTGATTATTGTTCTCAGGAGTAGCATTGGTTGTGACTAGTAGTGGGATTTTCCAAAAAAAACGCAGTTTGTAATGATAACAATGACGCATTGTATGGTAGGCGCCAGTTATTGCACATTTATCTGGCGCCTACCATAGTCGTGCGGCCAGTGCGACTGTATTCCTAAACTGCTCAATGTGGTTGAGAGCTACTTGTTGCTCTGGTGTGTCCATAAGAGGCTTGCAAAATTTTAACCAAAACCCCACTAACTCGAACAATTCACACTATCAATTATATTCAGGTTGTAATTGATATATTTATGTCGAAGCCAGTTAGCGTATTCAGCCGTGTAATTGGTGGCCTAGCCTTTTTATTGAAATGCGCCGATTTTTCAGTGACCTAAGTGACATATTTTGTTCAATATGGTTTAATGAATGGCCCATGTCACTTATAACATGGCGTAGTTCAAAAACGGCTAGGCTTTTACTGAAATGGCTGATTAAATTAGTTGGCTGCAATATTTATGTCACTAGGGTGAATTCGCAAAAGTAAGTACCTACTATTGTTTACACTGTGTTGCAGACAATGATCTTTATGATCTGGAGATTTTGTGCTTTAATTTTAATTCTGTGTGTGACTTGGCTATCGCGTTAGGTTAAGACCTGTAATAATAGTTTTAAAGCATTTAAATAAACAAATGAATAACAAGGATAATTTACCAGAACCTATTTTCTGTTTACCTATCTGTATTCTATTTTGTTCCCATCACGTTAAATAGTACAAAACCATTGTAGATAATTTTCACACATAAACCTGATAGGAATTGTGGCAATCTAGAAGAAATGCCATCTGTTGACCGAAAAAGTACCTACTTACTATCAAAAGCATGAGAATTACACCAAAATATATTATTTTATTACTAATGGTACTTTTAAAACGTCATAAACAGTGATTCTTTTGATACAAAACTTATCGTTATGCAATTGATGCATAACATAAAAATAAAGATTTGGTCTGATTGCTCCTCTGACGTTATTTAAATTTTTTTTTGAACGGTTATGTCTCTCCACTCAACCTGTAAAGTACCCTGGTTGCTTCTGTACACTTGGGCGGAGCTAGGCCGGCAAACTTAGCCAGGACACCTACGCACAACGGAGTCCCTACTCTACTCTATGCGTTGCGGGGTTTTTTATGGATGGGAAATCATCAAAATGACTTCTTCCGCTCTGGGTAGACTCGAAGGGAGTGTCAGACTATCACTGACTAAAACCCATCTGTGTTCCTCCTCCTTGGCGTTCCAGGGTCGCGGTGACTCTTTGGAACTAATTCCGCAACCCTAGCAGGCTCTGGCTCTAACGGGCCCCGTCTACTTTGCTGACATCTCTTTGAGGCGCGCATGGAACACAACGCTTCGTCGACCCGGACCTGGTTGTTATCGGGCAGCGAGCAAGCCAACGCTCGCCGTCCGCAGGCCCGTGCCTACGGTGGCCGAGAATCGTCCTGCGACTCCTGACGCCCGAAGTCTTCTTCTGTTTCGGCGGTTAAGGCGTGACGTTTGCCTCTCCTTCACGCGGCCCGCCCCTTCCTTTACTAGCATTACTGTTTCGCAAAAGGAGGTGACGGCTTCCCACGCCTCCGCGCTCTGGACCATGGAGTGAACCAGAGCCGGTAGCGAGAGGTCGCCGTCACTGATCGCCTTGACGAGGACACGGCAGTGCTCCGCCCAAAAAGGGCAGACCTTCACCGTATGCTCCGCCGTGTCCTCTGCGGGGGTTGACTTCTCTTCTGGTTGGTTTTTCCATGGACAACTTTATGTAGCTCTATCGCGTGTTAATAACCTTTGCGAGTTTCATCAACATCATGTATCATCATCATTATCCACAGTCCAACTTCGCTTACTGCTGAGCATAGGCCACTCTTTTCGTGTGCAAATCCCCACGTTCCTGTGCCAGCCTCATCCAGGTTCTACCCACGATGGCAGCAATATCGTCCACCCATCTTGCCGCCGGCCGACCAATACTTTTTCTTCCGATCCTCGGACGCCACTCAGTCACTGCCTTACTCTACCTATAATCACCGCACCTTGCCAAGTGTCCTGCCCAGCTCCACTTTAGTTCTACAATTCGTTTTCCGATGTTGAAAACCTTCGTACGTCTTCGGATCTCGACGACGTACCTCTGCCAAGCATGGAACGCTCCATGGCTCTCTGTGCAACTACCAGTAGGTACACAGCCTCCTGCGTCCATGTAAGTAAGTAAGTCATGGTGGGAAAAGCACACTGGTTATAAAGGCGGGAATTCACACATTGCGGAATTTTGGCAGACTTCAGAATGTCGTCCATTTTGATAAAAGCGGCCCATCCAAGGTGTGTTCCTCTCGATACCTCCGTTTGTTAATTTTCTTTGCACATTGAAAGAATATGGCCAAGATAAACATATCGGTTAATCATCTCCAACAATTCATTTCGATGTCAGCATAAAAGACGAGGCCCGCTAGGGCCAGTTCCTGCCAGGGTTGCGGAATTTGTTCGAAAGAGTCACCGCGGCCCTGGAACGCAAAGGGCATTAGTAGGAACACAGATGGGTTTTAGTCAGTAAGAGTCTGACACTCCCTTCCATTCCGCCCAGAGCGAAAGGAGTCATTTGATGTTTTCCCATACATAAAAAAAGAGGCAAGCAATGATAGATATTGACTGTTCGTATATCTTATTGATCTTACCTAGCCACATCATTTTACAATATATACACGTGAACGAAGTCGCGGGCAACAGCTAGTAAATGAATAAATAAAAACTTTGGCTGAACGTATAAAGATAATTAAAGAATGTAAAAAACGTTCCGTATGGTGCCGGACGTAAAAGAATAGCACCATCCCATCACTTCCCGTGGCTGTCGTAAGAGGCGACTAAGAGATTCACCGGAGAATGGGTAGCAGTATTCTCTGGAGGTTCTCTGCAGGCAACAGCTATACTGCGATCGCCAACCCGCCTGCCAAGCGTGGCGATTATGGCAAATTCCTCCATTTGGGGGAGGGCAATGTCCAGCAGTGGACGTCTTTCGGCTGTTATGATGATGATGATGAACGTAAATAATATCATTAAAATTTATTTTCACACCGATTCCTAGCCATTGCATTTTCTGAGCAAACTGGAAATTGATTTACTCACGCGACTAGAATATAAACATAAGATACATTTATTTATCTTACAGTCACATTTCTGTTTCACGTTTGAGATGAAGACTTTATATTATTTATACGCACTAGTAGATAAATAGTACGGAAAGTTCCCCTCGTAAGATGATGTAGCAATCATGTCAAGAACTAAGAGAGAAGTGCAAAAGATATCTCATCTGTAATCCCGAATCCCGACTGTTATCACAACTAGTGTTACCAAGGGGATAGTGATACTCAGTAACTTGGTAGTTCATCATCATCATCATCATATCAGCCGAAAGACGCTGCACATAGGCCTCCCCGCGCGTGTCGCCACAACAACCGGTCCTGTGCGTCTCGCATCCATCGGCTACCCACGACCCTCACCAGGTCATCGGTCCACCATGTGGGAGGCCTTCCAACGGGATTGTGGCTACCAATAAATAATGCAACTGAAATCTGTATTGTACAAATACAGAACAACTATGTATAGGTCTTCCTCCTCTCTAACTGCTCGATAATTCCAGGTTGAGATGCTCTACAAATGATTTCATAGATACATATCCATACAGGGTGTATGGGACAGCCCTCCGCAGGCTGATAGGGTGCATACCCTTATTTTCCACCGGAATTTTGCTCAGGAAAATTTTCATTTATTTACCGTTTTTACCCGACTACGGCAAAAACAAAAGGAAGGGTTTTTTCAGTTTCTTTTCCTTTCCTTCAATGTAAAATTACATTCTTTGTACGCAGCCCTTCATTTTTATAAATAATACACCTAAAATTAAAAAACCAGCAATGGATGTTGACATATTCGTAACGATCGACGCATGAAATCAGCTGTTCGGAAGGGCCCCGTTGCTGGAACGGCGGCTGAAAGCTAGTTGCGCTTGCCGATCGCTATGCGATTGCCACGGTCACGATACTTTGCGTGTGAGGTTATAAACAAATCAGTTTTATTGGATTCCCATAACGTTCCTGAAACAATTTACCAGTTTTCTTTATATGGTATACTGAACTCACCCCATCAGTCTGCGGAGGGCTGTCCCTTACACCCAAATAAGTTAAATTATTCGTAATGTTTGAGCATAAATGTAGTTTGGGTATAGGTAACTATAAGAGTAGGGGGAAGACCAAAGAAATGGTGGATGGATTATGTGAGAAGACGTCTATTTTACATTTTATAAAAGAAGCCCACGCTTAGAAGCATGAAAGATCAAAAAATAAATCCATTCAGAGGCGGGGAGTTGGAAGATTCGAGCGCTGTACCATTTATGTTTTCCACAAACATTTCTGAATAGCTGGGCTAGGCTGCAACACCAAATAAATGCCCTGACAGGTTAAATCCATCATTCGTTAAACTTCGACGTGTTTGTTATTTTTCTGCCATAAAATAAAAACATGAAACGCGATGCTGGTTATGATTCTTGCATGCCTCTCAAACAGATTATAAAGGAGAACGAGTTTCATTTTTTTTTACAAATAAAAAATATCGTAACGTGTAAGTTTTTTGTAGTTTTTGAGTTTACCTATTCATTACAAACATACAGACACACAAAAATACAAAAATACAAATCTTTCCACCAGGTAATAATATACATAAAACTTATAGATACTGAAAACTAACTAGTAGAAAATATATAAAAGCGGAGTAAAAAAGGGAGGGGAAGAACTCATAGGGCATCGAAAATTTCGTCCACATCGCTGTCAACGGGAAAAGTGCCCAGAACACTGGCCGCATTTCCACGTTGAATGGCAATGCTGATTCGTTGGCCAAAGAAAAGGCCAGCCTTCTGGGGCTCTAGACAAGTGACATTCTGTCCACGGTAGCATGGCGAAGGCGATTCGTCGTCAATACGTCAAAAATGTATGGGATTGACAGACGCTATCAAAATGTCACGTGATCAAATTCCTACATTTTGGCATTTCGACAGTCGCATTCGCTAATCGAATAGCACATTGTCTATTGTCTCTGGTCATGTGAAGAGTCGACTTACTGCTTGCTGATTTCACGAAAAACTTGATGAGTACTCGGACCCCATGGCCCTAGTGTTTCAACCCCAAACGGCTCAAATACATAATTCCCAATAAGGTTGTTGTATTTACGCCGTTTGGTAGTATTTTTTTGCCAGATGTTTCATAAGGCACTATATCCTAGCAATTATTTACAAAAACTATCATAATTCTCCCAAAAGAGGTGGCAAAAGGTGGTGGTGGATAAGGGCTATTATGAAATAGATAAGAATGATGTTAAAAATAGTCTGACGGCAATCGAATCTTAATGTGAGTATTAAAGCCATCCAGATCACACTGGTTCGGATTTATTTAATGCATGCTTAAGATAACCTTGTAAGTCAACATTTTTGTTATCATTTTGTAAGTAAAAGCGCGTAAATTTTGCGCTCGTTACAATTTTCTGCCAATTTCCATGACGTATTTTTTAAATTTTAATTTAATTTTTTGTATATTTTGCTTTGGCAAATAAGGCATAAAGCTAAAATACACAGCCGCTTATAAAAGGCTTATAAGCAAATATACATTAAAATATTTTTCATAAACTACTGTAAACGAAGTAACGATAATATTTTACTGTGCAAATTTCTAAACCCATGATAATGGAAGTAGCAAAGTCTGCTTGTGCAAAACGAGTATGCCAGATCCTAAAAATAGATTACTCTCTTCATAATTTAATACTCTCATGATTTCATTGATAAAAATAGAAATGGTTCTCCAGACCTATTCTTGTTTTACTGTTTAAATGTCGAACATAGGCACCTTGTTCGACGATACTACTTTCCGCTTCGCTGCTTCCCTGCGTCTTGGCGCTCCTTGTTGTTCTCCTCATCGCTGCCACGGTGGCGAAGCTGTCAAGTCTCGGACACCACGGCCTGTCATGCAGCCGTAGCGCTGGTCGCATAGCGCGGCACGCGAATATTAACGACATCATCCGACGAGCTCTTGTCACCGTCGGCGTTCCGGCTGTATTAGAACCCAATGGCCTGGCACGCGACGATGGCAAGAGACCGGACGGCATGTCATTATTTCCATGGAAGATGGGTAGGCCATTAGTGTAGGACGCTACTTGTGTCGATACTCTTGGGCCATCCCATCTTCCTAGCTCTTCGTGCTGCGCTGGCGCTGCCGCTGCGGCTGCGGAGAACCTCAAGCGGCGGAAATATTATAACCTTGTAGGTAGTTATATTTTCGAGCCGTTTGGGGTTGAAACTCTCGGGTACGAGTGCTCATTACTTGTTTAAAGATCTGTCAAGACGCTTAGTTGACACTTCGCGTGACCCTAGGGCTGGCTTTTACCTCGGACAAAGGATAAGCATTGCCATACAACGTGGCAATGCTGCCAGCCTTTCGGGTACTTTACCAGTGGCCTGCGATGCGGAGGAATTTTTCGACGCCATGTTTTAGATTACTTTTAGCTTTAGTTGAGTCTTTTATTTAAGTGTGTGTATAACTATATACACCAACGACCGACCGAGTTTAAACAACATTTAAATTTTAATTTACTATTTTATTGCAACTACATAGTTATAGTTGCAATAAAATAGTAAATTAAAATTTTAACATAGAATTAACAAATTTTAACAAATTTTAATTTACTATTTTATTGCAACTATATAGTTATAGTTGCAATAAAATAGTAAATTAAAATTTAATTGTTGTTTAAACTCCAAGATACAAGGTGAGGAAGGTTGGTTGAGGTGGTGGTTTGACTGGAAGCCGACCCCAATATTTGGTTGGGAAAAGGCTAGGCAGATGATGATGATACAAGGTGAGGAAGGTTCTGTACTAGAGGACCAATTCTACTGTTTTTTAAGCAACGTAACGTTCGCATTCACATCTGAGTCGCAATCTGTCAAAGAAAGCTTCAGTTTTCATACATATTTGACAGATTGCAACTAAGGGCTCCACGACCTCATCCCACCGGCCCCCTTCTACCATCGGACATCCAGACGCACTGCATCTTACCATCCCTACCTTGTAGCTATTCCACCAATTCGCACTAAGCGTTTCCAAACGTCTTTTATAATGCGCACAGCAAAAGAGTGGAACTCTCTGCCTGCGTCTGTGTTTCCAAATGCTTACAACCCTAATCTCTTCAAAGTTAGAGTGAACAGCTCCATCTTCCATCGCTCCATCGTAGACTTTGTCTCTGTCATCTCTGACATTGACTAGAGTCAAGAGCAAACCCATCTCTAATAAAAAAAGGGTCAATTTCACCAATGAAACTGAACGCGATCAGCGAATAAATCAAGTTTATGAGCTACGTCACTGTCATTATTTTTCTATGGAATATTTACGCTGACAGCTCTTGAAGGCAGTTTAGATGTACTGATCGCGTTCAGTTTTATTGGTCAAATCCGCTCTAAGATTTTAATGCGAACGTACCTTGAAAATAAGGAGAATAGGCACACTGTTCTTGCATCTTGCTTATAAAGCCTGAACTTCATCAGCATCCACAGCTCGACTTTAGCCACTGCTGTGCATAGGTCTCTCTGATCTTGGGCCTAGTCCTAATGTCAACTTCATCAAGATTCTGTCTGCGATGGTAACAACGTCGTCTGCTCATTTAGCCGCCCAGCGGCCAACACTTTATTGACGACTCTCGGTGACTGGAACGTCAACTGCACCGCCATAGCCTGCCTTGTCATACGTTCTGACAAGAAAATTTAGGTGACGTGAACTTGTCGTAAGGTGGGAATCTCAGGCATCTTTTGGAATGACAGCTTACGTCACCTGACTTTTCACTGTTAGTTTTTTCCAGAATCAACCGGCTGCTCTCAATGATTTTTGAATAATGATTTCCCCTTTGGACTTATAGTAGCTGGGGGGGCAGCATCAGACTAAAAAAATGTTCCGTTTCTGAGCGAATGACAGATAACGCACAGCCGAAACTAATGGTCGTTGAAAGCTGAAATCTGGTGAGTAGGTTCCTTGGAGAGTGTAGGGCAGCACTAAAAGAGGATTTCTGATATCATCAGATATGTCTGAAATCGCTTCAAGGAAAGTACACAATCATGGTGATTAATGCAAGTGCCTTCTCAGTTGAAGAAATTGTGTTGGCTCTGCAGAGAGAATGCAATAATTTTTTTTTTGTGTTTTATTAGTAAGAACAAAATTCTTAATAATTAATTACGATCTAGCCTAAAAGACTAATAAGCAATTTAACTCTAACTTAATATGTTACGTGATAGATTATTTTAAAACTAAGAATAGTGTCCATTTGCACTTTTACACAAGTCCGTAGCACTTTCTTAGAGTCTGATAAATTTATAAAAACACTAAGTTCATGTGTTATATGTATAGCACATCATTGTTACTATTATTCATTCACTTTTTACACTACATTGATTCAAAAGGTTTAGTTCTTTTTAGCCTACGCACTAAGTCTGTGTTGTCTAGAAGCTGAATTGCCTCAACATTCACGTGTCGGTGAAGTCGGTGTTCGTGGGCTTCAGCAAATTTTTGAATAATGTTGGTGACGAATTCTATTTTAAGATCACGGTGAAGGTCGTCATTTCTTATGTACCAGGGTGCATTGACAGCATCCCTGAGTACTTTATTTTGGAATTGTTGGATTATTTTGATGTTGCTTTGTTTAGTACAGCCCCAAAGTTATGCCAAGGTATTTGGCTGTATTAGCATAAGGCACTTGCATGCCATTTATGTAGATTGGGTGATAGTCCAAATGTTTGTTTGTGAAGTCAATGTGAATTGATTTTGACTCATTCAGTTTGATCTTCCATTTTTGTGTCCAGTCATAAACTTTGTTCACAGCTAGTTGAACTTTTTCTACTGCTTCTCTGTGGCTTGATCCGGTGGCCATTATAGCAGTATCATCTGCAAAGGTCGCAATGGTGTTGTTTTCCAGTTCTGGGATGTCACATGTGTACAACAAGTACAAAATTGGGCCAAGCACACTTCCTTGTGGTACTCCAGCTTGTATAGCTTTTAGCTCGGAATATGCGTAATGCAATAAATGACGCTGCAATATTGCACAACATTGTCAAGACATTAAAAAGTTGCGAGATCACACTACTATCTACAATGATGGAGATAAGACTGAGTATATACTATTGATTGATCTGGCTTAACTCGTTCTTGTCTTGTCGCGGAAGTAAGGGCTGTTTCAAACGGATGCTATTTTTTAACCGACTTCCAAAAAATGAGGAGGTTCTCAATTCGAATGAATTTTTGGAACGAAGTTCCTAATCGCGCGTTGTGAAAGGGGGCTAGACGGAAAAAATTCTTATGAAAAGTTGTCACAACACTTTTTGCTATAGTAAGCTATTGTAAGCTGTGCGGCGTCGCATGTTTCTCTGTCTGTCTCTCTCTCTCTTATAGAAAGCAAGATATTTGTTAATAATAAAACAACAACAACAACAACAACAACAACTTTTCATCATGGGTGTCATTTTCATAGTTTTCAGGGTCGCTAATAACGATTACCGGGTCAAAATCGAAATCCAAGATGGCGCCCACGAGATTTGACAACTTTTCATCATGGGTGTCATTTTCATGGTTTTCGGGGTCGCTAATAACGATTACCGGGTCAAAATCGAAATACAAGATGGCGCCCACGAGTTCTCACAACTTTTCATCATGGGTGTCATCTTCATGGTTTTCGGGGTCGCTAATAACGATTACCGGGTCAAAATCGAAATCCAAGATGGCGCCCACGAGTTTTGATAACTTTTCGTCATGGATGTCATTTTAATGGTTTACGAGGTCGCCGATAGTGAATTTTAATCCTAATGAATCTTGCCTCTTGACCTGAGGTGCACTTCAGTGACTGCTACTGAAACTTTTAGACGAGTTGCTTTTTATTAATAAGAATGTGTAGTGTATAAATTTTATTGGAAAGGAACTTCGTTCCATCCGGGTGTCCCTTGACACCTCTCAAGTTTTTTTTTGTATGTTTGTTCAGCGATATTTTCGCCAATTATCAACCGATTTTGATGATTCATTTTTGTTTGGAAGATTATCTTCCCGGACTGGTCCCATTTCAATTTGGCGAAGATCTGATGAAGAACTTCGGAGATAGGTAACGGAACTCTTCAATAAATGATAGCAAACCTGTCGGGATTGCTGAAATCGCATGTCTGTTTATTGTTTACACCAGTTCATAACATATCATCACGCCGGTACGCTTTGAAGGGGTACGCAAATGTGTACAATTCAACCATGGTTTTGGGGTTATCTATTCAGGAATAACTTTATTGTTTATGAACTGCTCTTGATGATTCTTTTTGCTTTGGGTTTAGTTAAAGCTAACCACTAAAAAGTGAGAAATAAAAAACTTTTTTACAACATTTTTTTTTTATTATAAGCCCAGCGACGTAATACAAAAATGTCATTATATCATTAGGTACTAGTTCAGAATATAACAGGATTCTCCTTGCTATGTACAACATCATAAGTTACAGGAACAAGAGTAGAAAACATTGCATTGGGTGACACAATGGGCAGGATTATTGCTGAAAGTGATCTTTAGCAATCAGTTTAATTAGGGAAGTTACTGTTCTTTGTGGTCCAGCACGCGTAAATTAAGAGGTCATTGTTCTGCTATCTAAATTAAAACGTCGTTGAGACAGCCCATGTATTGAGATTTCTTTCCATCAACACGAAGATGAAGAAGCTTAATTCAATACCTACGGACTTTGCTGACTGACTGACATTCATAAAGGTTTGAGCGATGTGGAAATTATGAGGTCCACCGACCGAATTTCGCTAACGGCGTCCAATTTCTATAAAGACTAGCCATAGACTCAGGGAATATTGTACTGTCTGTCTGTCTGTCCGTCCGTATGTCACAGCCACTTTTTTCCGAAACTACAAAAACTATACTGTTGAAACTTGGTAAGTAGATATATTCCGTGAACCGTATTAAGATTTACACACAAAAATAGAAAAAAAAACAATAAATTTTGGGGGTTTCCCATACTTAGAACTGAAACTCAATTTTTTTTTATCAAACCCATAAGTGTGGGGTATCAATGGATAGGTCTTCAAAAATGATATTGAGGTTTCTAATATCATTTTTTTCTAAACTGAATAGTTTGCGCGAGAGACACTTCCAAAGTGGTAATGTGTTTAGAAGTAAAAAAACTAAAAAAATTACATGATGTACATAACCATGTAAACTTCCACCGAAAATTGGTTTGAACGAGATCTAGTAAGTAGTTTTTTTTTAATACGTCATAAATCGTAAACCGCAATTTACCTTTTACTTGCTGCTACGGAACCCTTCATGGGCGAGTCCGACTCACACTTGTTTTGCAGTGTGTGCGCCGTCACAGTGTACAATCTGTTCCAATTAGAGCGGATTTGACCAATGAAACTGATCGCGATCAGTACATCTAAACTGCGTTCAAAAGCTGTCAGTGTAAATATTCCATAGAAAAATAATGACACTGACAGCTCATAAACGTGGTTTATTCGCTGATCGCGTTCAGTTTCATTGGTGAAATTGGCCCTTTCTCTGACAGAAATACGATACCTACAACTGGGGAGAGACCAGACTCAAGACTGCTCAAAAATACGATACAACTGGGGAGAGACCACACTCAAGACTGCTCAAAAATACGATACAACTGGGGAGAGACCAGACTCAAGACTGCTCAAGACCAAAGGCTGTACGTACTTACAAAGCTACGGTTGTGCCACACTACGAACTTGGTGACTCCGGGACGCTACTGAGATAGAAAAGAGAAATTATATTTATTTTGCAAAATGTTACATGTAAATCTTTAATTTAACACGTATTTCATTTTTATTAAATTTATCTGATGAGACCGAACTAAAAACTTGCGATCGGAGAAACCCGCTTACCTGCAGTGCGATTCTGTAAACATGTCGAAGTGAACACTTGGGCGGGGTGCACGACGGGTGAGTTGTCAAACCATACAAATAAGATGGAATGACAGCTCAGTTGTCGTTCACTCCGCCTAGGTGAACACAGTGAGATGTCGACAGAATCGACCGGCTGTTCTGGAAAATAAAACCAGAATTATCTATTCAGTGCTAACATGACAGCAAGATATAAACACGGATTACTCCTACCCCCTGTAGCCTGTTTTGACCAAATCTTGGCACTGGGCGACGATGTATCGCTGCAGGCAAGATGCAAATCCCCCTTAACGTTAAAAAGCAAGTACAATTCTTGAAATGGATCAAAGTATGGATTATCTAAAGTGGCTACAAGTATTTTATTAAGAGGATAGC
Source organism: Melanchra persicariae (assembly GCA_947386135.1). Lineage (NCBI taxonomy): Eukaryota > Metazoa > Arthropoda > Insecta > Lepidoptera > Noctuidae > Melanchra > Melanchra persicariae. The sequence goes on along the minus strand of OX376656.1, from coordinate 2,510,720 downwards.
CCTTAGGCCTCGTTTACGGAGACGCTGGGCGTCGTGAGTCGCGTGCAGCGTGGCGTCTCGCGGCGCGTCGGACGTTTTATTGTTTACAGACAGGTGACGCGTGCAGCGGCCAGTATCATTACACGTGCAAACACGGCAATGCACGCCGCGGGTTCCGCCGCGGGTGACGCTACATTTTACCGTGAACGAAGAATTGCAGAAATAGCTGGTCGCAACGCTGCAAGCATATAACGCGTGTAAAATCACTTCTCCGTTAACGCTCTCATACAACGCTGTATGTTTGAATTTAGTGAGGGCCGAGTCTCCGTAAACGAGGCCTTAAATATGATAAATATGTCATTTTTCTTAATTGTCCAATCGGTTAGAACTTGTGAATGATGACGTAGGGGTTTTTTTTGTTACTTGAGCAAAAGCTGCCCATACTTTGCTGGAAATTTTGAAAAATGTAGCAAATATGTTAGGGTCGACTTCCAGGAGTTCCAGGGCAACTTAAGCAGTTAAATGCTAGGTTTTTATGTAGCTACTGCCTTTACAGCGTAACGCAATAGCCTATATTATTGATAAGACTGGTCGTCAGGCTTTCTAATATCATCCTGATTGTATAATTCTCCGCTGCTCCCGGAGAATCAGCCTGAAAGACTAAAGTCCCAAGTCTTCATAGTCAATAGATACGCTTATTGACTGATGGATGGTTTTGCATTTTGAAAAATGAATTATCATCTGCATATACCATGATCTAGATAATGTTATTTTCGATAGCAAATATAGGATGACTAGAGATACTACCGATTACATTATGTTGTATAATATACAAGCTTCTACACGCTACTCTATGATGAAACATGACTGTCAAATGATAACAGCATCTTAAATATTAGGGTACCGTATTTTTTATCTTACACCTACATCATTTAGAAGTGCATGATTAAATTGTAGTAGATTGAATGACACTGACTGAAGGTCGTAGAATGCCAGAAAACATCGTGTTAGAAGAGAAGATGTAGGATGCGGTTGATAGCGAACGCAAGGATTAGCATAACATGTTCACCAATAAAAGTGTGTCGAAGAGGGAGAGAGGGCCTGCAGTGGGCATTGCAGTGTAGTACAGGATAAATAGCTGGATTACGTATCACGAATGAGAAGGAAAGTGAGAAATCAATTGTTTCAACGATCTTCACACAGCTGATACTACTGATCCTATCGTACAAATATATTCTTTCTTTATGGTTCATATAATATTTAGTTTTCTTCTCATTTCACCATAGTGAAAAGAAAAAAAAGGACCATAGTGTGACGAGCACCAGGTAGCGAGGCTTATTGCTTAGGATCGCCTGCGGTTGGAGATTGATGTTTTTTGCTTGCACCTTTATATAGGTACTTAACTAGAATTCTATTACTACTTTTGGCCAGAAATATGAGAACAAGAAATCGCCCAAAACCTATGAATGAAATTAATATACTGTAGGTATCACATTAAAGAGGCGATTGCCAAAAATTAGTTTGTTACTTTGTGCTTAGGTAAGCTGAATAAGCGCCGTCTGGTGACAATAACTGTTTTTTTCCATACCGTTTGAAATGGACAAATGTTTACGACAACGCGATCGGAACATATAAAAAAAAAATACAACCGAATTGAGAACATCTTCTTTTTTTAATTCGGTTAAAAATTAGCAGGGTACATCCCAAATGTCGGCAACTCCACGTTCAATGAAAAATTATTTTGCGTTGTAATGTGGTTACATTACATGTGAAAACTGATAAGCACGGAACCAAAATCGATTGAGAAAAAATCGCTTGACAATATTTTCTGTTATAAAATGCGTCTGTGACAGTATTCTTCGCAGTTTTAGGCAAGTTTTAGTGAGAAAAGAACATAAACATTGAATCTTCTATTACTTGAAACTTTTTTATAATTAAAGTGTAAGTGAAATAAAGTGTAAAAATGACGGTTAAGGGTAATAGAGTGCCGTTTGAAGAGGCACTTGACATGACAGGTGAATTTCTAATTCTATGTTCAAATGCATTTTTGCAAAATTATTAAAGTACTTATTAAAATGTCTTTCTTCTTCTACGTACGTCATAAAACGTTACTTTCTAGTCGGGTGAATTTTTTTTAAGGAATAGTGAATTGAAGAGGAACTTTGTAAGAAAATCTGTTCAAAATGTTTCTTATTTTATATTACAGAAAAATAAAGAAAAAAAAAACTTTAATTGTTGTGTGTGAATTCCTCAAACTTTCAAAGACACTGTCGTTGATACCATAAAGCTTCATGATGAAGTGGCTAGTAGTAACAACCAAAATGCCAATCTCGGTGGAGGCCAGCTATCCACGTGTAGGTTAAAATAGTTTACAACTATGTACGCAAACACACATGGCTCACAACAACCATTATCTCTGCTTACTCTCATGCATATAATATGAATTAACGTTTTCTTCCTTGCAGGTTACAGCCACTACAATGTGGGCATGTTCATCCTGTGTTGTAGCATCATCATTGGCATGACCTTTGAGATCTTCTCCGTATCCTACCTGGTGCCAGCCAGCGTGTGCGAGCTGAACACTAGCAGCACCCAGCAGGGACTGGTCGCGTGTGTGCCTTTGATTGGTTAGTGGTAGACTACTGGACATTGGGCTTTGGGACTGAACATAGGGTCATTATTAGTTCATTTCATACCATTCATACAAAACCAAGTTATCGTTTCGGAATCTAATAAAATTTTATTAATGATACCTATTAGATATATTCTCTTCTCTCGACTAGTAACTGTTACGTTACAAGGCTAAAAAAGATCCCATCTGTTGTTTTGAATCATCATCACCATTGGACATGGCCTCCCCAAAAAGGAGGGGTTTGCCATAATCGCCACGCTTGGCAGGCGGGTTGGCGATCGCAGTGTAGCTGTAGCAATGTACCTACAGATAATGCTGCTGCCCATTCTCTGGTGAGTCCCTTAGTCGCCTCTTACGACAGCCACGGGAAGTGATGGGCTGTTTTGAATGCGATGTCAAAATTCAGAATACAGCAAGAAGTGGTCTTTGTAGGGGGAATTTGCAATAATTCATTGCTGGCCATACTTTCAATATATTTATCATATCACATAATTTTTAACCGACTTCAAAAAAGGAGGAGGTTCTTAATTCATCGGAATTTGTATTTTTTATGTATGTTCCCCTATTACCTACTCGAATACGCTTGGACCGATTCAGAAAATTCTTTTTTTGTTTGAAAGGGTTAGACTTTCCAGATGGCCCCATGGTCTGGTCGTCAGGTCAGGTTCTGACCTGAGTATTTTTGGTTTTGGTTTCTTCGTTTTTGACATCGGCTTCCGAAATTAAAGTAATTATAATATACTAGCTTCTACCAGCGGCTTCACCCGCGTGAATATCGGAAATAGGAAGGTTTCCTGATTTGTATCGTACATATTATTACTCAGGAAACACCTACCCTACCCTATACTACCCTACCCTACACTACCCTACCCTACACTACCCTACCCTACCATACCCTACCCTACACTACCCTACCCTACACTACCTTACCCTACCATACCCTACACTACCCTACCTCACAGCTACCCTACACCAACCCTATACCTACCCTACACCTACCCTAACCAGCCCAAAAGATACTATGACATATTTCTGGTCTCCTGGTACTTGATGTTTCTGGTCTCCTGGTACTTGTGAATCTGAAGTACTAAGGCAGCAGCGGCTCTGAGTTTCCACTTCCTCCTCAGTCTCCATTAATCCATGCCACTTACCGGGATAAAAAGTAGCCTATTTTTTATTCCAGGATATGAACTACATGTGTGCCAAATTTCATCCAAATCCCTTCAGCCGTTTTTGCCTGATTGTTACACAAACATACAAACATACAAACATACAAACATACAAACATACAAACATACAAACATACAAACATACAAACATTCACCTTTATAATATTAGTAGGATACTTTGTAATGTTTTTATTGATGTGTTGCTGGGGAGTTTGTTGCGCCACTTCTTCCCAGCTAAAACACTAGGAAGTGGTGACGGGTGGGCGTTTTGGGGGACTGTCTTTATGTAAAATTTGACGTTCAAAAAGTGCTGGCTCTCAGCCTAATTTGAATAAATGACTTTTGATTTTGATTACAAAACTAGAATTTTACCCGCGACTTCGTACGCGGATATGTCCAGTTTTTTTCCTACAAAATATATATACCTACAAAAAGAATTTTCAAAATCGGTTCAGTAGATCCAGAGATTACCCCCTACAACCTCTTTATAATATTAGTACTTATGGATAAGTGTAGAACACCATGTTTGTAATCATGTAAGTAAAAGTAGACAGTGAAATTATAATTACCAAGAATTATTCACGAATTCAGTTTTCATAACACGACAATTACAACAGTTTATTTTCCCAGGTATAATAACTTCGTCCCACATCTGGGGCTACCTGGCGGACACGAGGGGGCGCCGGAAGATCCTCATCATTTCCATGACCATCAGCTACGTGGCTGGCACCACGGCCGCCTTCTCCCCGAACTGGATTGTGCTAAGCTTGCTGAAACTTCTCTCGTCTGCCTCGTTAGTATCTTGCACACAGTATTTTAAAATCTAAGGATTTTATCTGTATTCAATTTTAATCGTCGAAAAATAGTCAGAAGTCCGAACTAAACGTTTCGCGGAGACCTATAAAATTTAGATAATTTATAATATGACAATGAAATTATAATATGTATATTATAAACGTGCCAACGGATTTTTCGGTATCTATTATTTTTTGCGTATACCTATATGTAATGCCTGGAAAAATAAATTGGATGGTAATAAAAAATTCTTAAACACAGATAAAATAGAACTAATAAATACATATCATTAGAAAATTTTACAATTAATGTTACATGAAATAAGTGGTAAATACAGAGGAATGCTGATGATAATTCTTGAGTGATTGTACGTTAAATTTTAAAGTTGTGACATAGCTCTCAAGTCAAAAACACACCAACGAAAAAGTGTGGTAATACATAGAAAATCATAATTATGAAAATAAATGTGATAACGAAATCGTGCCGTTTATATTGAATTATGAGATATTCTTTACAGCTGGTTAATCTATGTAACATCACAACTATATTTTTTCAGTGTGTCAGGTTCCATGGCATTGTCGATGACTTTGTTGAGTGAATGCACGCCGTCGGCAAAGAGAAGCACCCTGGTTTTACTGACCACGAGTGCATACTTGGCGTCTATTGGAGTAATGGCAGGTAAGAAGGCATCAATTTGGCACAGTCAATAATTTTAAAACTTGACCCTAATAAAATCCGTAAAAGATTACTTACCCATCGAGAAGTTTGTGTTAGCGTTCGCGTATTATTATTTTCGCTATATTCCGAATTCTTTTGTTACTCACCCCTCAGAGAGCCTAGTGCGGACTCCACGAGGGGTGAATTTAGTTCCAACTTTGTAACTAGATGGCGTTGTACCGACCGGGCCATTTTCTGAATCGCGGTGTTAAGATTCTCCGGCATTGAATGACCCTCGCGCGGTATCATAGCGAATTCATACTTACCTGGCGTAGGGGATACCGTGATCAAGAAGGCGATACCCCCAGGGCGAGGCCTACCATTGCACTGCGGTAAGGTTGACCTCTGCGAATATCCCTAATGTGGATATCTCGGACGCGCAATTTTTGATAGTGAGGGGATTGCGTGCGCGCGGCCCCTCTCAGAAAACTTTAAATGATGGTAGTAAAGAGTGGAGTACTTCACCCATGTCATAGTTACCTACATTTGTCAAGCACTTCATAATTACTCTTATCTGTGGTTCTAACATAGAGATTTCCGAAAATAAATATTCCGATAAAGTTATGTTTATTACCACTCAAAAATTTGGCAAATAAGAGCCCTCTCCTTGACTGCACCTTTAGAATACAATCACTTCAATAACCATCACCTTTTTAATTTCAGTTGTAGCAATACCAGTCTTGCCACTAACCTTCTCCTACTACATACCGTTCCTGGATATCTACTTCAACTCCTGGCGAGTCCTGGACCTGATCTTTGCGGTGCCGTGTGCCATCAGTGCCATTGGTTGCTACTTTGCTAACGAAAGTCCCAAGTACCTCGTCAGTGTGGGCAGGGATGAAGACGCTCTAGAAGTCTTGAAGACTATGTATGTTATGAATACTGGAAATAGTGCTGATAGTTATAAGGTCAGTAGTAATTATGTTCAGTTATTCTTCAAAACTAGATTTTACATGTATCCTTGTAATTCAATTCCTTGCGAAGCGTTCGAGATTGGTCTATGAAAGATTGGATTTTACGGTCTCATTGACATTGTTTTCTTATTGTAATTTCATATCTGAGTTGTGTTTGAATTATGATAGACAATACAAACATAGATCAGGCCAATTTACTATGTATTGTTAACCGACTTCTAAAAAAGGAGGAGGTTCTCAATTCGGATGTTTGTATTTTTAAATTTTTTTTTTGTTTGTTCGCGCATAACTCCGTCGCTTGCCCACCGATTTTAAAAAATATTTTTTTGTTGGAAAGGGTAGATATACATCCCAAATGATCCCAAAAAAATTATCAAAATCGGTTCAGTGGTTTGGTTTTTAAATGCAAATAGCTGGAAAGAATATATGGAAAAATCATCCATGTACCTATACGAAATTGCGTATTTTTGTTTTCCACTAAAAAGTGAAAAATAAAAAACTTTTTAACAAAAAAAATACCGACTTACAAAAAAAACACTACAAAGTGCAAAATAACTTTAATTTCGGAAGTCGGTGTTTTTGGTTGCTTCTTCGTTATTTGACACCGAGTTCCGTAATTATAGTTATTTTGCACTTTGTTTGTACCTAATCATTATTTTATGTTTTTGAAAGGGTACAATTTAAATGCTTACCAAAACTAGGTGTAGCCGCACTTCGGATATTAGCCGTAACATATATTTCCAAGTGATTTATTAGCTTCATATAAATTCTTTTTGCTTGCCGACTACGCTTTTTACGCAACTTGTAAAGTGTTTTGAGGTTAGGTTACGCACAATTATTTTAGCCATTCTGGCAGGTATTTCGAATTTAATGGTAGTAAGCAGAAATGCACCTAGCATTTCTGGTATGCGTTTAAACACAAGCCTTTTTGAAAATTAATGCTAAAAGTTAGGTCGTTTTCAGGTTGATGCACTAGAATTAGATGAAGATCAGTCTTCTTCGTACAACAAAGGATTCTGGGGATCCATAGCGTCTCAGGTAGTACCGATAGTGAAGCCGCCATTGTTGAAGCATACTGTACTGCTGTCTTTCCTCTTCGTGATCTGTTACATTACGTAAGTTATTTAATTTAGGAAAGTATTTAAATGTCAATAAAAAATCCCAATCTTAATAAAACATACTGATTGCACAGCAAAATAGTTCCTCAAAATATAAATATTTTAGCAACAATTTGAGTACGTGACGCATCGTTTAAACGACAACGTTTGATGACTTATCAATTCAAGTTTGATCATATCATGAAATACCTGGCCACATCATGAAATGACAAGTCAAACCTAACTTGGGCGACGGAGCCCCGCAAGTTCGGTTCGGAGTGCCCTAAGTTCGTGTACGCTTTGGTTAATTTGATGTGCAATTAGACCTATGTATCCTGCTCGTGCGTAGGAAGTTTTATTAAAATCGGTTCATCCATTTCCAAAAATAAGGACTTGAAAGTTTGTATGAAAGGCCGTACTACATCGTAATACATCGGTACTAACTTTGCCACTCGAGATTGATAGTATATTTTTTGCATATTTATTCTTTTCAATCGATACTAATTTATAGTGTTTTATTTTAGGATGAACGCGTTTTTCGTTTGGTTGCCTTTTATAGTAAACGCATTCATGACATCGGTGGTGGGAGGAGAGAGGCATCTTAGCATCTGTCAGATGATCAGACTTTCTGCCAATTCTACATCCACGCAAGAGGTAAGTTTGTAATCAATCAAGCTGTCTAGCCTTTCCCAACTATATGGGGATCAGCTCGCAGTTTAACTGTATAATACCATAGTCCATACCCCTTGGTAAGACTGGTGTCAGATATTCTGGCTTCTGGCTACCTGTAACGACTATCAAAGATGTTCAAATGACAGTCGGGACCAACAGCTTAACGTGCTTTTCGAGAATGTATTAGATGGTCACCCATCCAGAGACCGATCTTGACAAGCGTAGTTGAACCTCGAAATTATAAT